>OX485804.1:0-2400000 GCA_950295325.1 Polytrichum commune
CCCTAAACCCTAAACCCTAAACCCTAAACCCTAAACCCTAAACCCTAAACCCTAAACCCTAAACCATAAACCCTAAACCCTAAACCCTAAACCCTAAACCCTAAACCCTAAACCCTAAACCCTAAACCCTAAACCCTAAACCCTAAACCCTAAACCCTAAACCCTAAACCCTAAACCCTAAACCCTAAACCCTAAACCCTAAACCCTAAACCCTAAACCCTAAACCCTAAACCCTAAACCCTAAACCCTAAACCCTAAACCCTAAACCCTAAACCCTAAACCCTAAACCCTAAACCCTAAACCCTAAACCCTAAACCCTAAACCCTAAACCCTAAACCCTAAACCCTAAACCCTAAACCCTAAACCCTAAACCCTAAACCCTAAACCCTAAACCCTAAACCCTAAACCCTAAACCCTAAACCCTAAACCCTAAACCCTAAACCCTAAACCCTAAACCCTAAACCCTAAACCCTAAACCCTAAACCCTAAACCCTAAACCCTAAACCCTAAACCCTAAACCCTAAACCCTAAACCCTAAACCCTAAACCCTAAACCCTAAACCCTAAACCCTAAACCCTAAACCCTAAACCCTAAACCCTAAACCCTAAACCCTAAACCCTAAACCCTAAAACCCTAAACCCTAAAACCCTAAACCCTAAACCCTAAACCCTAAACCCTAAACCCCTAAACCCTAAACCCTAAACCCCTAAACCCTAAACCCTAAACCCCTAAACCCTAAACCCTAAACCCTAAACCCTAAACCCTAAACCCTAAAACCCTAAACCCTAAACCCTAAACCCAAACCCTAAACCCTAAACCCTAAACCCTAAACCCTAAACCCTAAACCCTAAACCCTAAACCCCTAAACCCTAAACCCTAAACCCTAAACCCTAAACCCTAAACCCTAAACCCTAAACCCTAAACCCTAAACCCTAAACCCTAAACCCTCAGCATCAACGCGAAGAGGAGGAACGACAGAATCCTCAGTTTATCTACCCTGGTTACCTTCAGGATCCGATTGACTTAAGGCCTCTGATCGATGATTTTTTGAAGAATGCTAGTTGGTATAATCACGGCAGGTTAAAGGATAACACACTAGAACCCTTACTGTTGAGGAGGACGCAGGGAGGGGGATATCACAAGAAAGTGGGAATTTATAATGATCGGGTCGGAGCTGCGCGTCACTTCGTTCATCTGTATGGAGCAGACTGGCGATTACATGTAATACATAACAGTTGATATATCGTCACTATACATAGCTTCAGGATAGCCTTCATTCCAGACCACAACTCACGAAAAACCGGCAGTTAGTTACAGGGTTTAGCAGTTGAATTCGAGACTTCAGGAGGATTACCAATTGATGGTGTATTGATGAAGTAATCTTTGGATTAGCTTATAAGTACCTGTAGATGTCAACTGACAGTTGTAATTAAAATTTTCAATGAAAATGTTACGTGACACTTTGGATTTGAACTCGAAAGTCAAATGTAATTTGTCAAACATGCACACTACTAGCATTAAAATAAACCCTAAACATGGATATCCAAGGTGCAAACAAATCCGATGATCACCCTTCGTGTATGGACTGCTGATATGGTCCTGATCAATTTGAATTTTGTGAAAATTTTAGTAAGTTTACGGACTTCAGGCAGCAACATCTGATCGCTGGTGAATTCACTGGTAAGTTTGCCCAAGCAAGCCTGTAGGAAGGATAAGGATACACAGTGCCGCAAAGTGAACTCCATCGTAGCATCCTTATGATTTGTATTTTGGTTCCAAATTGATCAGCATTGTCGCAAGGGAGGTGAGTATTGCATCCACAGGCTCCGCAGTGCGAAAGTCTTGTCCCTTGCAAATTCTGTACAAATTCTGTTAGTTGTTGGCCGCAAAGTCTTTAAATCTTAATCTGGTAGCCGCTTTTCAAAAAGCTTTGTACTCATCTTCAAATTGACACTTCATTGCAAACTTGTTTGCTGGGGTTTTGTGCAGGTGATAAGTGGACATTTAGGATGGGTGCGGTCGATTGCATTTAATCTGCTATCAGTTACTATGTTGATCAAAGTGAGTGTGGTGTACAGTAAGGTCTTGCAGCCAGCACTCGACATCCCTACCCTGTTCTCAACCTAAACCCTAAAACTGGGATCTTGAATACAATAAGGTGCGCTCCTTTAGAGGTTTCTTGCACTTGAATACACTCTTGGGTTTTGGCTCATGTTTACATGTTTTATAATGAATTACTGGTTGTTGATTGATTTAAAGAGCTTTCTTTCGGTATTGGGTACAGGTCATTCGATCATACCATGGCCATGTGAGTGGAGTTTATTGCCATGCACTTCATCCCACACTTGATATCCTGATGACCGGTGGGCGTGACTGAGTGTGTCGGGTATGTAAACACTAAACCTTATCAAATCTGAGTGCTTCTGGAAGGCACCCCTAGAAGGAAAAGTTGTATCCCTACTCACATAAAAATAATTTATTCAAGTATAGTAAATCCTCACCAAGGAAACAGATTTAGAAGTCCACTTTCTAACTCCAACCAACCAGGGCAACCTCTGTCTCATCGTGAAATTTTGATAAAGAAATGAATTGGTTTGGGGTTAAACAGGTTTATGGTTTAGGGCCATGTAATCACCTTCAGTAACTTGGTCCCTGTTTAATCTCTCAGGCAGCTGAGGACGCTCAGTTGCTGAAGCAGAAGCTCTTCGAAAGCAAAGCCAACTGAGAGAAATAAGACACACATCGGACAATCAAAATACTTGCTGTAGTTAACGTACTCCTGAGAGTTAATTCCTGAGAGTTATTCCTGAGAGGAAGCTGGGAGGACGTTAACTACAGCAAGTATTGTCATTAGTGTCACTACCTATTTAGAATCGTACCACCCACCACCACAACTTCAGTCACCTGCAGTTTACCCTGCTCCATGAGAGTTTGTGTAATTTTATTAGAAATTGGCTTGTAGTTTGTATGTCAGCCACTGAAAAAGACGTTGGAGACCACCTTCTCTGTCTTTGGAGGATGTGGTATTTTTAAGGCCTACCTTTTAAGGAATTTGTGGGAACCCATATTTTGTCTTCGAATAGAGTAGTGTTCGACGTTCTTGTTTAGGGTTGATTTTTGTGCAATATAAGTAGCCTCCCGAATGTGCACGCATACTCCCGCCGTCTGTGGACACGTTAGTTTAACTTCCGCCTGATATCAAGAAATGCATTCTGATTAATTTTTTATAACTAGTCTTGAATGGTGTCTCATAAAATTGCCTGGATGAAATTGGCTCCTTATTGTTGACAATACGTTTTCTCTTTGCTGACCCTTCTTGTTGATATTGTAGGTTGCCAACAAACCCTATCGAGGTCGGGAAAGGAAAGATGTCAGTAATGGCAAAACTCCTTAATAGTGGAGCTCCAGCAGAATTATCTGCAGGTTTGTGATAACTTCTCTAGTCAGATATGTCTTTCCATGTGACAGAATCAATGCGTGGGTGTCACTTGGGAAGTAATGTAGTGGAAAGGAAAGAGATGATACTGAATTTTATACACAACTCAAACTTATGGAGGCTAAGGTTTGCTGCTACCGATGAAATTAAGAATTGATTGCTGGTGGAGTCCACTCGAATGTTCTGAATTGACGTTTCAACTAGTCCTACAGTGATGTCTTTAGCTATTTCCAATTTCTGTGACATCTTAAATGATATGCATTGTATTTGCTTGGTTGCCTGTGATGCAATCTCTCTCACTTGAAGTGCCCTCATTGTAGTGCCTGGTTGCCAATGGTTCAGCAGGTGTGACTCACTTAAGTCAACACTAAGAGTCTCTGGACAAGCTAATGTTATGCTCTTGGCATTTCTCCATGTCCAAAGAACCTGTAGAAGTATTTCTTAATTGCCTATATGTGGTGCTTTCAGAGGAAGAAGCCCAGCAGAAAGCACATATACTAGCTGTGCAAAGAGAACTGGAAGAGGCTGATGAACCCAACCTTCTTGAGGAAGATGGTAACAATCAAGTGGCTATATCACTTCTATACTAAGTTCCTATTCAAAGAGATGAATATGCATCGAAATGCACCCTAAACCCTGAAATGCTAGTTGTGTGGACGTCTACATTGTCTTATTATCAAGCTTCATGTTTGGACATATGCTTTGAGAGACAACAGCAGGCAGCTGGCAGGATAGTTGCATCGCAGCATCTTCATGTTTGGGTTCACTCTTTTGTGGAGCGCATTGTTTCTGAGGCTGTTTCACTTGAATTTGGCAGACATGCATGTATTTGATCGGAACCACTGGCAGACACCCTCAGCCTGGTACTTATTCAAGATATCCAGATTGATTTATCTTTTTCCCGTTTGTCCTTCATAAAAATGTTACTGCTCCTCATGTCGAGTTCTCATGGATGTGTAAATTTAATCTTTGACATGTTTCTTGCAATTTGTGTAAAAAGCCCATCAAGACAAGTCAGTTTGCTGGACATGCAGGTGAGTCAATCTTCTTTTAGGGTTCTATATGTAGTTTATTCTCCAGCACTTAAGCTTAAAGTATTTTAAGGTTGACAGATTGCTTCTCATGCGCTTTACGTATTTCTGGTTATGCATGTAGGGTAATTAAAGGGACTTTTTTGTAGGTGACGTCCCTGTAGATTGACATGGTCTACTTCATAATGTGGATGCACTGTTACTTAACCGGGAGTCTATGTGGAAGTTGTTTAATCATGAGCTGGTTCTTAGTTTTGTGGTTGTTGATCAGACCTCATGTTTAGGTATATCATGACCATACAGGCTTTAGGCCAACACTGCACAGAGAAAGTCTGCGGAAAGTCTTGCAAGAGTCAAATTCTTCAGCAAGCACTGTGGGAAAGAAGGTCATCGATGCCATTTCTGCCCTAAGCTTGGGTATGTGAAAAAGGTCTCTGTCAAAAACCTTTCATCTAGTTCGGTGTGGTCTTTGTAAGCAACCATGCCACCGGAGAACCACCTGCCCTAACAAAGACCTTCACATTGAAGAAGACGTGAAGCACAAAAAAGAAGTTACAAGCTACATCCAACTGCTAGTTACAGATGGGCTGGTTGAGTCTGAGGAGTCTCTGGCTCAAGTTGAAAACTTTAGCCAAATCGCTGATCATTTTAGAAGAATCTATAGAAAGTACCTGAAATCAATAAAGAAAACCAGAAAGATATGAACATGTAACCGTTGGATTTGGAAACACTTGGACCTTGACTGATTTTGCCCAAAATCTCTGTGGACATCGTTATAGGACATATTTCCCTGTTGAATATCGAGTGCCATCTTCTGTCTAGAAATGCATCTACAGGTGTCCATCGGAATTAGCTTCGGGTTGCCTGCAGTTGAATTTTGTGAAAATTTTAGCAAGTTTAGGGATTTCAGGCAGCAACATCTGATCACTGGTGAATTCACTGGGTCTGCCACTTATTTCCGCAGGTAAAGACAAAAACTCTGTTGGCAGCTCCGTGTACTTAGCACCAGCAGACAAAATTGTGAACAAATGTAGTGGTGGGCAGGGCGGGTGAATTCACTGGGTCCGCCACTTATTTCCGCAGGTAAAGACAAAAAGTCTGTCACTTTTAGAAACCACTTGCAGTCACTTTTAGAAAGAGGTTGGCAGCTCCGTGTACTTAGCACCAGCAGACAAAATTGTGAACAAATGTAGTGGCGGGCAGGGCGGGCAGGCGTGGTGGGCAGGCACGATAACAAAATGCCGATCCAGCCTGCAGGAGGGTGACCACAATGATCGGGCATAATCGGTTGAAATCCCAGTGCTTGCAAATCCAACTGGTTACATGTTGACATCCTTTGGTTTACCTTTCTTAAATTGGGTATATTCCATAAATTCCTCTAAAATGACCTATAATTTTCCTGCAGTCTCGAACTTTAACCAGTTCTTTCTCAAACTCAGCCGGCTCATCTGTAACTTAATGCCAGTCCTCCCCGATCATAGGGTGAGCAACATGCCTTCTATAGAAGGACTCCAGTATGCAGCAGATAGCAAAAATCAGGATCGTGAACCTTCCGTATCTGACAGCAGTAGCTCATGCAGTCATGGCAGCACGAACGGAGTGCAGACATCAACCAGTGCTTGATTGCGACACTGAACTCCAGGAGCTCTCGAAGCTCCACGAATGAATGCTGGGGGTGCAAGGATCCCCCGAGGGGGGGGAGCAATCCGGTTTCCTTGGCCCTCGTTAAGACTGCCTGGAATGACTCCACAACTACCCAATTAGATGAGACAATTCATGTCTTACGCAGTTTCTGTGCATTACTGGTGAAACATGCAGAGGCGAGAGCCTCCATGGATGATTGTGACGGAAAATCAAAAGACGTGGTGGCTGCTTTAATTGCCAATGGATGCCTCATACGTCCTTCGCTAAACCCTGGTACTTGAAATATGGGGTAGAAGCTTGGGTGAACAGAATTGTTCTTGGTGAATTTGGATGTGAAAGTTATGGTCACCTTGAGGAGTCAGATGCATCCTTGTCGAACAGGATGTCAACAAGGGATGAGTATCAAAAGTTGGCTCTCCTTGGCCCAACAGATGCAATCGATCCGGATGGCAAGGTATACCAAGGTTATTTTCATATGTTTTGCAACAGGAGATTCCAAACAATTCATGATGAACTACAGTGGTGGGACGAATGGCCTCAAAGTCTGGTTGAGGATTTATTGGAGGCAATGAAGCATGTGTGACGTGCACACAAGTTGGCTTTCTCCTCTGAACCTCCAGCTGCTATCTTCTGTGTGAAGACTCGACCACTTGTGATTCCAAGTTTATGGAGACATGGATGTCCTAACAGTCTATCCTTTCAACTCATTTTTTTCTCTTTTAAAGTTGGCTTCATGGTGACACCCGGATTTCTTGTCCAGGATCGAGTAATCAAAAGCCAGGTTTACTTGATGCCTAAGAGTTGGGCTCATTTGCTCCCCTGTCAGGTAGCCATGTTAATCCAACCCTTCAATAAGTTTCCTACTGTAGTGTAGTACCGTGATTCTAAATGATTTGAGGAGTCAAGGGGCCGGGAAGAGTCTGTTCAATCAATCTCCACTCCCAACTATCCTGATACTAAGGATAGAAAGGGCATCAACTTTATTCCTGTTACCTTGAGATTTGATATTAGCTACAGTCACCCATATCATGAATATCCTCTTTTGTACACTCGTTTTGAAATTGTAGTTATCATGAATTCAATCACGAGGCCCTAAATTTCCTGCTCTCACCCATTTTGACCGATTATCGTATTCATTCACTTCAGTTGAAAATGCCCTAGCAGAAAGATTATAAGTCTTGGGTTGAAACTCTACAATCCTTGCATGGAAGTGAGTTGGGACATGTTACAGTACAGTGCTTGACACCCGAGATCTAGCTCTGGTTAGATTTCAATACCTAACATGATCAACTAGGCATACAGTCATTTGTACTTAATTTTTTTGGGAAATTTTTGACATTCCTGTGCTGAATAGGCATATCTTTACTATTCGACTTATCCAGGACCCCTATATATCCATGCAATATCAGACATGTGATCTGTTCTTGAGCGATTTGTCCTCGTTCCATGATAGTATAAGCTTATGTTGGAGAAGGGTTAATATTCAATCCAAGTTAACACTTCTTACAGAGATTGATCACGGATTAGCAGTTCGTGCGAGTGATATTGGGTTGGATCACACGGCGGCCACATCAGCAATGGAGGGGAGCCAAGCAATGTCTGCACATCCCGCATGTCCCTAAACCCAATTATCAACACAAAACTTCATCCGTTCATAATTATTTGATATGATGTCCAAAAATTTAGCACAAGGTCATTTTGGATTGGACCCTCACATGCTATAAACACGTAATTATATCTTAAAAGTAAAGCATATTTTATCCTGGATGAATGAATATGTAATTATTTAATACTGCCAATTATGAATTTAGCACAATTTTGATATATTTATAATTTTAATAAATATAAATATATGTATATATATATAACATGTCGTACATTATAATATTGATTCATCATTTAAATCTTTCAGCTTTAATTTAATTCTTATCTTCATAAAACTTCATCCATTAATAAGTTTTTCGTATCACATCCGAATTTTTACCACAATATCATTTTAGATTCCTATTTATATGTCCTACAACGTGTGGTATTATTAAATTAAAGCATGTTGTATTTTAAATAATTAAATGTGTAATTTTATACTATGCATTATATTATTAGTTTAATTTTAATATGATTATGATATTAATTGATATATTATATGTTTAACATGTCATACATAACGTCGAATCTTTTTCAAACTCAACCAGCTCATGTGTAACTTAATGCCGGTCCTCGCCGATCATAGGGGGAGCACCGACTCTCACCCGCTTATTATGGAAGGACTGCAGTATACAGCAAATAGCAAAAATCAGATTATTGACCCTTCCATATGTGAAAGCAGCACCTCATGCAGACATAGTGGCACGAAGGAGTGGAGACATCGACCAAAGCCCTAAACCCTAAACTGCTTTGACTTGTCATGTCAGCACTTTTAAACTTCTTACTACCAGATAACCACTCCTTGTAATTTACAAGATTTTGATAAATATATGTATGTATACAACCATATCAAATGATTAAGATTGTGATGTTCCAATCATGAAGTCCAACGGATTACATGTTGACATCCTCCGGTTTTCTTTTGTGAAATTGAGGTATATTCTACAATTCCTCTAAAATGAAGGTAATTTTCCTACAGTCTTGAACTTCGACTGGTTATTTCTCAAATTCAACCGGTTCATTTGTAACTAACTTTCGGTTCTCAACAATCATTGGTATGAATGCAAATATTGTTTCAGTTGTTGTAGGTTATAACAACTACGATATTAAAGTACAGTGCCTGCCACTTAGGACAACTAGGTAATCGAAAAATAAACATGGCCTACAATCTAGAAAGTCGCTGACATATCCTGCAAGGCCTCCTGGTTCGCAAAGTATCCATGGAGTTGCTGCAACTATTTTGTTCTTGTTTGTAGGGTCCCACTCAAACTAAACCCCATGAAACACTAAACCCCTACTCATTTGCAGATTGCGGGAAACACTCATTTATAAACCAAAATTAACCTCGAAGTAGAGTTAGCTATAGTCAAGACCCTCTCATGAAGGTTACATTGACTGAGTTACACTGAACTTCATCAGGTCATAACTTGACCGATTAACGTCCGAATGTTAAACGCAAAGTTACTTTGGGCCGCCTTTCATGCGGTCCACCTCGTGGACGCAAAATATTTTAAATCATGAATTTCACGATCCTCAAATTTACGTATTTCATACTTCGGTGCTGCGATTCAACATTCACAAATATAAGAGCTCCTATGAGCCTCCAACTACGTAATTCGATCACATTGGCATCATAAGGACTTGGGAATAGTCCATTTAATGAGCTTTCCATAGACATGTAGCACTCCTTGAAATGATTAAATAAACAAAAATTATAGATGGATGAAGTATCAACATTCTAAACTTCATCCGACGATTACTTCTTAAATTTACGTACGAATATCAAGTTCAAAGACATGTAAAATAGCTCTTTACAAGGTCCACATGATACAACTTACAGTCTTACACATTTTAAAACATGCGTCTCGAAAAATATCCATTTTCAGTAGTGAGACTTTGAACATCGATGGAAACTTGCATTTCAACACTCTTAACCACGTTCTGTTAGAAACCCCCCTGCACACATGTAGCGCTCTTTGAAGATGATAATGTAGGCAAACATTATGAATGGATGAGGTCTGACAACACCGAACTTCATCAGATCATAACTTGATCGATTTACGTCCGAATGTCAAATGCAAAGTCATTTTGGACCGCCCTCCATGCGGTCCATCTCATGCACGCAAAAAATATTCTAAATTTTGGGTTTAGTGACCTTCAAATTTACGTACTTCATACTTCAACTGCTGTGGTTCAATATCCACACATCTAAGAACTCCTATGAGCCTTCGACTACACATTTCAATCCCATTGGCATCACAAGGATTTGGAGATAGTCCATTTCACGAGCTTTTCATAACCAGGTAGCACTCTTTGAAATGATTAAATAAACAGAAATTATGGATGAATTAAGTATCAACATTCAAAAATTCATCCGATCATTATTTCTTAAATTTACGTCCAAATATCAAGGTCAAAGACATGTAGGATAGCTCTCAACAAGGTCCACATGATACAACCCACACATTTTAAAACATGCGTCTCAAAAAACATCATTTTGACTAGGACGACGTTAAACATCGTTGGAAACTTGTATTTCAACACTCTAATACACTATTACGGTGGAAACCGCCCACACATGCATAACACTCCTTAAGATGATAATGTAAGCAAGCATTATGGATGGATGAGGTATCTGAACACCGAACTTCATTAGGTTATAACTTGACCGATTTACGTCCGAATATCAAATGCAAAGTCATTTTGGACCGCCCTCCATACGGTCTTCCTCGTGGATGCAAAATATTTTAAATCATGCATTTCGAACTCTCACATTTACGTACTTCATACTTCGGCTGCTGCGGTTCAATATCCACAAATCTAAGAACTCTATGAGCCTTCCCATTCGCGATTACATTAGCATCACAAGGGCTTGGAGATAATCCATTTAAAGAGCTTTCCATAGACATGTAGCACTCCTTGAAATGATTAAATCAACACAACTTATAAATGGATGAAGTATCAACAATAAAAAACTTAATCCACTGATAATTTCTTATATTTGCGTCCAAATATGAAGTCCAAGAACATTCATGATAGCCTTTCATAATATCAAGATCATATAACCAAAATATATTAAAATATGTACCAACCTACGAAAATGCAATTCATTCTAACGTGACTTGGTATTTTATCCCAAACATGAATTTAATCACTGTCATGTCATAGTCCATTTAAATAGTTGTCCATAGACATGTAGCATTCCTTGAAATTATTAATTCTATAAAAATTATGAAGGGATGAAGTATTAACATTCAGATTTTCATCCACTCATAACTTTTTTGATTTACGTTCAAATTTCAAGTTCAAGGTCATTTTGGATAGCTATCTATATGCTCTACAATGTGGATGTTTAATATATTAATATCTACCAATCGGACAAGATATGAATAAGTTATGACGGTTTATCTTCATCCATCCTAAATCATGCATACGAGGTTGTAGTACCAAATATCAAACCAATATGGAATGCGCAGATGTAGCCCCACTACTTATCCAAATCAAAATTAAAAAAACAACTATTTCCAAAAAGTCAACTATAGAGGGCCGAAAGACAACAAGTCTTGTTTCTCACAAATAGCGATAGTGTTAAGGTGGTTTTTTGCTCTATTGTGTTCATAACCCTCGATAATGGGGGGGTAGGTACCCTCGGATCTCTCAAATTTACTAACTTCACAAAGATAGCCCATTTTTATTCATCTTTTGAAACGCTAATAATTTTTACGGATTACCTTAGTTTGTAAAACCAAGGCCACCATTGGATTCACCATACCAAGAATAGGGGGGTAGGTATCCTCCAAATTTCCAAATACCTTAAATAACAAAAGTCAACTCACCCAAAAAAAAGTCAAATCTGCTATATCTCACAAATGGCGATATTGTTAAGGTGGTTTTTTTCACCATTGGGTGGGCAATCCTTTATAAAGAGGGCCTAGGCCAAAAAACCCTTAAAAAAAATATG
Source organism: Polytrichum commune (assembly GCA_950295325.1). Lineage (NCBI taxonomy): Eukaryota > Viridiplantae > Streptophyta > Polytrichopsida > Polytrichales > Polytrichaceae > Polytrichum > Polytrichum commune. The sequence goes on from OX485804.1 coordinate 11,717, forward strand.
GCCAAAATTTTGGGACACCCTTGTAACCCTATAGGACCTTTATTCCTTTCGGGGTAGCAACTTGGCATCTTATATCAACCTTAGATTTAAACACATTTACGTTGTAGTCCATTTCAAGAGCTTTCCATACATATGTAGCACTCATTGAAATGATAATATATGCAATGATCATGAATACTTGAAGTTATGAGAATGCAGAACTTCATCTGCTCATAACTTTCCCTAAATTAGGATGGAAAGTCAAGTATAAGGTCATTCTAAATTGCTATTTCAAAGGTCCACCACATGGACGTAAAACATATTAAATCGTCATTGACTTATAAAACTTGGCTTTTTGGGACTCAATATGCCGCGGTCCAATATCTACCAATCTAAGTATTTGTTTAAGATTCTGACTTCACCATCATGATCCTAAGGGTATAAAATGGGGGGGTAGCCAAAATCTCAATCAAAACTCCCACCCCCAAACTAGATTAACACCCACATGACCTTTATTCCTTTCAGGGTAGCAACTTGGCATCTTATATCAAACTTAGATTTAAACACATTTATGTTATAGTCCATTTCAAAAGCTTTCCATACATATGTAGCATTCATTGAAATGATAATATATGCAATCATCATGAATACTTGAAGTTATGAGAATGCAGAACTTCATCGGCTCATAACTTTCTAAAATTAGAATGGAAAGTCAAGTATGAGGTCATTCTAAGTTGTTATTTCAAGGCTCTACAACATGGACGTAAAATATTTTAAATCAACATTGACTTATAAAACTTAGCTTTTTAGGACACGATAAGTCGCGGTCCAATATCTACTAATCTAGCCATTTTTTTAAAATTCCGACTTCACAACCATGATCCTAAGGGTAACAAACGGGGGGGTAGCCAAAATCTCGGCTCCAAACTCCCACCTCCAAAACTAGATTAATACCCACATGACCTTTATTCCTTTCAGGGTAGCAACTTGGCATCTTATATCAAACTTAGATTTAAACACATTTAGGTTGTAGTCCATTTCAAGAGCTTTCCATACATATGCAGCACTCATTCAAATAATAATATATGCAATCATTATGAATACATGAAGTTATGAAAAAGCAGGACTTCATCAGCTCATATCTTTCTAAATTTAGGGTGAAAACACAAGTATAAGGTCTTTCTAAGTTCCTATTTCAAGGCTCTACAACATGGACGTAAAATATTTTAAATCATCCTTCACTTATGAAACTTGGCTTTTTGGGACTCGATGTGTTGCGGTTCAATATCTACCAATCTAAAATAGTGTATCAGTTTCCGACTTCACCACGGCATTCACAAGGGTCGAAAATGGGGGGGTAGCCAAAATCTCGGCTCAAAACTCCGACCCCCCAAACTGAAAGAACGCCCTTGTAACCCTAAACCCTAAACCCTAAACCCTAAACCCTAAACCCTAAAACCCTTAAACCCTAAACCCTAAACCCTAAACCCTTAAACCCTAAACCCAAAACCCTAAACCCTAACCCTAAACCCTAAACCCTAAACCCTAAACCCTAAACCCTAAACCCTAAACCCTAAACCCTAAAACCCTAAACCCTAAACCCTAAACCCTAAACCCTAAACCCTAAACCCTAAACCCTAAACCCTAAACCCTAAACCCCCAAAATTTCGGCTCGAAACGCCGACCCCCCAAAGCTAAAGAACGCCCTTGTAACCCTAAACCCCTAAACCCTAAACCCTAAACCCTAAACCCTAAACCCTAAACCCTAAACCTTGGCGGCGCGCAACCAATTTTGTAGATGTAGAATTAGGGTAGTGTGAATGCCCTCGTTCACCGCGGTCCCCCCCAATCAAATTGTACATAGAGATTTGTAAAAATAAAATTATTATTTTTGGCGCCCATATGTTTGCATCCGTGTCCCAATGTATGTTGTTCGCCTTGTATGTTTTTGTTGCCACCAATGGTCCAATTCTTCTTGTGTTTGCACAAAATTTCCGTTCTGCTTGAGATGGACATAGCATAACATAGTCCTCGTCCGCCTTCTCTCGCTCGTCGCCGCAGGGTTCGGAGCATAGCGTCGCGGCTCCCCACCGATCCTCTCCGAGGAGTGTGGAGGACAGCGCGGTGGTCCCCCCGATTTTGCCCTCGCCACCTTCGCCTCCCAAGACCCGGTTCCTGGTGCTAGACCTCAACGGGGTCCTTGTCCAGTGCGTGCATTGTCCGAGGGTCCCTACGGTGCCTTTCTGCAAGCCCGAGGACGCCAACTACGATGGACCCCCCGCATACATCAAAAGCAAGCTAGTGTACCTCCGCCCGTGGCTTCGGCGCTTCCTACAGGTCGCCCTATCCAAATGGTGGGTGATCATTTGGAGCTCCATGAAGTCCGAGAATACCCAGGCCGTCGTGGAGTTCATCTTCAAGGGACTCCAACCCCCATGCTTGGTCCTAGGACAGGATTCTTGTAAAACATTATACACCCCCGAGGGCAGGGTTGTGAAGAAGCCCAACAACCCCGCCGTAAACCAATTTCTTAAGGTCTTGAAGCCAGTCGTATGGGACCAGCGTCCGACCATGGTCGGCTGTCCCTACGACGTTCGCCCCACCCGTGACAACACGTTGATGGTGGACGACAGCGCTTCCAAAAACATTTTGAACCCGACCTCGAACTTCATAGTTTGCCCCACGTGGACGATCGAGAAGGTCCGAGACCGCTTTTTGTTAGACCTACTTAAGTACATTCAAACGCTCGTGGGGAGCGGACTACCCGTGCCCCGGTTCCTTAGTTGTAATCCGATAGGCGAAAGATACATAGATCCGAAGGACTATATGTACAGAGAGTTGTACGCTCACGCGAAATATAATAAACTCATTTGAGATACTACATGGTGTGCCATTGTGTGTGATATATTATGCCTCAATTGTATATCGATTTTCACATGCTCCCCCTCCCCCCCTCCCATTGGGTTTTGTTTGTTTTAATTTTGCCATCAGCGTTTGGAGCCGTCGATTGAGATCGTCAGCGAATCAAACTTGGGGAGCTTCTTCTACGAGACCGTCTACGATGCCGCGTCCACCATAGACTACTCCAAGGAGCCTATTGACGCCGGTGTCGTCGATAGCCCCCCACCCAAGCAAATCTTCCGGCCATCTCCGTCCCCGTCGCCGCTCAAGGGCATAAATCGCAAATGCGTCCGGATGTCCCCCTCTCGGCCCGGCGGCAGTATTACACCTCAACGGCGGCTGCGGATGGACGCTCGGCCTACGAAGAGTGGCACCCTTCCTATTCCTTTGCGGGATGCCTTGCCCCTCCTCGCCAACTCCGACGGGAACGCCCCCGGTGACAAGGTGAACCCCCCCCCCAACATGGTTAACCGCACATTACAATCATCCCGCACTTAAAAAATGAACGTGTGACACGTTTGGGTCTTCCTCCCTAAACTAACACGTGTGTTCTTGCATTCACGCGTTGCAGGTTGCTCCCGCCCGTAAACCTATGCGGGATGATCCGTCCGTCGAGTTGGAGCGTTTCTACTCAATGACCAGAAATGCAAGACAGTCCACTTCATCGTATTCGAATTCTTCGTCGTATAATTCGGGCGGCCGACGGAATCCAAAATGTGTTATTGTTGGCAGTCACCCCAAGAATGGCTATAGTCGCGGGGCAGAGATTTTCAGGAATGTTGAAGCAATGCGAGCAAAAGAAGCCGCAGCAAAAGAAAAAGAGGCAAAAGAAAAAGAGGCAAAAGAAAAAAAAGCAAAAGAAAATGAAGCAAAAGAAAAAGAGGTAGTCTCCGAGGCTAGATAGTCCATAGTAGGCGTAGGGTTGTGGGCCATAGGCAAGAACATTTTGGGTCGCACTATCCAATGGATGTGTGGTGTTAGCATGCTATGCATTTTACATGCCACACTTTGTATGTTTTTTTTGCAATAATATAAGTGTCACATGATTTCCCCTTCCATATGGTCTAAGGTTTGGATTGCCCTACCTAAACCATCACAAATATGAGTTTGGAATATTTTGTATGTTATATTATATTGGTTCACATATTTCCCCTTCAATATGATCTATGGTTTGGATTGCCCACCATACCTTAACCATATTCATACAAGTTTTTGTGCGATAATATGAATGTTTTAAGATTTCCCATTCAACTTGGCCTAAGGTTTGGATTGCCCACCCTAAACAATCCCAAATATGAGTTATTAATGGGGTTCTTGTTCTAAACACCCGCTTCAAAGTGTTAGCATCTTACAACTTTCTCCAATATGTGTTCCATTTATCCTTGTTCTTATTTCTGTGAATGTCTCAAAATGCCCAAAAAGTCTCAATTTAACGAATATAGTGTTCTGAGATTTGGTTTGTGGCCTCTTTTGAAAGGCCTAGTTGATAGTCTTGATGTTCACAAACATGGCAGTGTGTTGCCTAATTCGAAGCAGGCAATTGGGGATCATTCGCAAAATGTACAAGCGGGTGGGAGGACAACGAGGAGCTCAAAGCTGAAACTTGCAGACACATCCTTGTCGGGGCATCCTCCGTTGTCAGGTTAGGGGAGCTGTGAACTACTGGTTCACACTTTGCAATGTCCCCTTGCCTATGTTCACATTGAATTCACTAATGGGCTTTATATATTGGATTTGAGCGCAGGCAAAACAAGGGAAGGAACGTCGAACAAGGACGGTGAAAGCACTTGACAACGCGTTGATTGAAGGACCCAATGTGCATCGGGTAAGTACTTAACTCCAACTTGATTGATTTATAGGTTCCGAAGGCTGAATTTATTTTTGTTGCATAATTTGCAAGTCCCTTGACATGTTGCGTGTTGCGGATGTTGGGCTGGGGCAGTTTACTATTGGCCAAGTTGTGCACTTGATGAATTTCAAGAGTCCGCGGCAAGTAGTGGCATTAGGAACTGTTAGTGGTGTGGGGGGGGGTAGATAAATTTCATTTCAAACCAATTCCCCACTCGTTCTACAAGGTTGATGTTACACAAGTACAAGTAGGTGATGCCCCTCTCATGCATCCACATCCAGAAGGGGATCAAATAGTTGTTGCTGATGTGATAGGAGGCAGTGTGATATGGAGCCAGAAGCATATGAAGGCTTAGTAAATGTTTCAGCATAGCAAACATGTATAGAAGGTACTAGACTGAAGGGGCTAGGGCTGCCAGAGGATACTGAATGGAGCAGCATAGTGTTACAGAAACCAATGTTACAGTGCACATTCCTTAGGCAATTTTGATAAGTCAGGTGGCACTTGTTGTAAGTGTCCAACCACGCTTTATTGCACATATAACACTAAAAGCGGATACCCGAATGTATGACTCGATTTTTGAAGCAATGTAATCATACATGACAACCTCTATAACTGTATTCGATGCATGACTATTCTATGACTGTATTCAATGTATGTGTATGGAATGTAGGACTACTCTATGACTATATCCAATGTATGACTACTCGAGTGTATGACTACTAGATGACTGCATTCAATGACTACTATATGACTATACCCAAAAACCAATTTATGACTATCAATGACTACTCTATGACTAAGTAATGGCCACTCTATGACCAACAACGACTACTCTTTTACTATAAGTATAAACCACTCTATGACTAACAATGACTACTGTATGATTACTGTATGACTACTGTATGACTACTTCATGACTACTGTTTGACTACTGTATGACTACATGTGTGACTAATGAAAGAATACAATATGACTATAATGAATGACTAGTGTATGACTACTACGAAGTCCACCTGGCACTATTGGCAGCTACGTGGCAGCATCTCCAAGTGGGACATGGCCATATCACCAAAGATGATGTGGCATGCAATTCACGGCATGCCGCCACGTGTATGCTACGTGGCAAATAAATACTTGCCTCCAACTAGAGAATGACTACGCATTTTCACACGTGGCATTGTGCGAATGTTACGGTTTTGCCACATGTAAATATGACATAATGACACGTGGATGAAGCTCACATAGCCTCATGTTAATGCCACATCCTCGAAGGCCCTGCCACATAGATGGTGACAAGGATGCCATCATGGCAGCCTACTCAGCAAGTGGCTACCACGTCGGAGCCACGTGGCTAATGAGCTTCATCCGTGCTCTATTTGGATGAAGTTGACGTGGAGTCCATGTCATGTCCACAATCACTATATGTCCGTTACAACTTGTCCATAATAACTAAAAAATTTATAGTCATTCTTGTCCTTTATTACTTGTTTTAGAGTATTAAACACAGTTGTTTATTGCTGAAATTCTTCTAGTGATACAAGCTCTCATATTTTGTGTGTGATAATATGAATGTTTTAAGATTTCCCATTCAACATGGCCTAAGGTTTGGATTGCTCACCCTAAACAATCACGAATATGAGATATTAATGGGGTTCTTGGTGTAAACACCCGCTTCAAAGTGTTCGCATCTTACAACTTTCTCCAATATGTGTTCCATTTATGCTTGTCCTTATTTATGTGAATGTCTCAAAATGCCCAAAAAGTCTCAATTTAACGAATATAGTGTTAGATGTGTAAACATAACATATTAGGTGGGAGTTAATGGCGAAAAACATGGGTGCTTAGTAGACTTGGTTTTTATTAGACTTAGTGGACTTGTCACACTCCATTGTGGTATACGTTTGGGATGTGCCATCCAAATAATTCATAAGAGCCTTACTTATGGGATGCGCACCCCAAACTCTATAATGACATAAACCATTTGTTTTTTTAGAGTGGATTGTTATTTTCCACAAGGAGCTCACGTTTTCATTTTAAATGAAATCACCTATTTTTAGTAATAAGAATATGCTTTACGTGCGAAACTTTAAATCGTCATGTTCTTCATGTTCCCAATATTCCGTATGCCCACAATATTGGCATCCCAAACCATGGGCATATTTTATTTTGAGACTTTCAAAAGTCTCCGATTAACGAATATAGTGTTATAACACTATATTCGTTAATTGGAGACTTTTTGTTGATTTTGAGACTATTTAAGGACGTGGCTTTCACAATTGTAGGAAGGAAAACATTACAAAGATGCTATGTTCCCAATTTAGGATTCAGATATGAGACTCAAATGCATGGAACTACACAGACGTAAATAAGAAAACGAGATATATGAAAACATTTGCATATTAGTTTAATAACTGGGTAGGGTAAAGTTAGGTTAGGGTGGATTAGGGCTAAGCAGCGGCGGTGGCTTAGCCTTAGCCATAGAGGGGGTCTTTGTACCCTAACCCCAAAGGCTTTCTATTGGCCAAGGGGGTCCAAAGGAAGGGCATTTAAGGGAGGGAAGTTGGGGTAATTTGCATCCTTATTCTTCTTCTTATTCTTCTTCTTCTTGGAGATGTTCGGGTTTTGGAGCTTAGAGTGTGAGAGTTTCCTGAGAGTTAGAGAGTTGGAGCTTCTTTAGAGTTAGAGAGTTGGAACTTCTTAAGGGTTTGAGAGTTGAACTTCTTTAGAGTTAGAGAGCTGGAACTTCTTGAGGATTTAATAGTTTTTTTTAGTGTTTCTAAGCACTATGGAGCTTGAGGATAATGAGTTGACTAGAAGATATGTGGAGAGATACTTGAGGCATAGTTGTATTTCTACACTTCGTTTTATAAAGAGCATATTTTGAAACTTGGTTAACTTGGTTTATGCATGATTAGATTATAAATTTGATGTGAAAACTTAGAGAGATGTTTGGTGAGGTACTTCATGTGTATGTAAGTTTCAAAAGATATTTGATAGTGGATGAAAATAAGTTTAAAGGAAAGATACTATGAAACCTCGAACAACCTACCACGTCTAAAAACTTTGTGTTTTCCGGACATCTCACAACAAATTACATAACACCGTGCAGTCTATCATGCAATGAATTCCAAAAATCGTGTAGTCAACCGCACAGTCAACCAAATGATGAGAAGAAATTAAGGTTAAATTAAGGCTACAACGCTAGTATGAAAGAAATAAGAGTTATCTCATATTTTTTGTATAAACCAAGTAGAAGAAAAAATACAATAAAAGGCAAAACAAGGAGAGCATGAGACCATTTCGCTTCAAGTATTGTTCATATGCTTTTGTGTATGTATATATATTTCTATAATCTTATCTCTAGTCCTATTGATATCCAATACTCTTGAACTATTATTTTTAGTCCTATTAGTTGAATGTTGGTTCCAAACTCTGTACCATCATGGTGTGATTGAATTTTTAAATTCTCAATTCTTACGTGTTAGAAGGGAACGTTGTAAAAATTTTAGTTGTTTGTACATCTTGAAGGTTGCCGCAATTAACGGGCTATGGAACACTGCCATGACACATCCTAATGATTTAGAGTTCATTGAACTTGGAATTTTTGAGTGTATGGTATAACTCATTTAGAAAGGGATAGAACATTGGCATTGGTTAGCACAAGACCAATATATATATATATATATATATATATATATATGTCCCCTACTATGTTGTGCACATTATTGGCTCTTACACAATGAATGTGGAAGAATTTGTTGGGCTTGGGTATATGATGTAGATCGGCAGTTTCTGAAATCCGTGGATTTCGTAGAGACTACCAGAAAGATCAAGGTATGTTAGCACCACATTGTTCCAAGGTGTAAAACTTTGTTTGCTTTGTGAAACCTATACGCATCCTACGTTTCAGTGAATCATCTATGTGAGATGGGCAGGAGCTTTTGCTTTGTACCTGTAGGAAAGTGTCAAGGTGTGAGTAGTGTCCTGTCTCATTGCTAATTTACTTGGCCAAGTGAGCCATTCATACACTAAACCCACAACAATCATTTTGCCAAATCTTACTTGATCTGAATTCATCACCTTTGTGACTATCCATAGACATCTGATAATCTATCACCACCTTCACCTTAATCTCTGGTTGAATTTTGCTAAATCCTATATGAATTTTATAAGGTTCATGATGTACAAGAAGTAACACATGCATGAGACTGAGACTCAAGTCATAGCTATTCATAGCTATTGCTGGTTTATTCATAGCTCATAGCTCATGTCTTAAATACAGATGACTCCGCTGATTTATACGTCCCCATGCCCATCCCACGTTATCTTGGATGTACACTATGATAGTGACCGCGCCTAGAATCGATAGCCCAATGCTAAAGTATTACTAGTTGAAAAAATGACTAGCTCTTTTTTCTCCTTTGGGTCAAGTACATTGAATTAGTTTGCTCTGAAGGCAGCGACACTGGGGCGAATTCCACCAGCACTGATCGCCCGCAAGAATATCGAGGTATAGAAATACCACTTTTGTTAGTATGTAGGTCCCTTGCACAGACCTGCGATGACAAGATGGTAGTTGCATGATGGTGGTCGGAGGGACGACAACACATCATTCAATGTTAACATTGCAGAGACCTGCAAATACAAAATTAGAACAATCAATAAGAGCCCGAATAGCATTTAATCCTTGTGACTTTCTGCCTTATAAATAGCTTGTGTTGTGTCGGGCAAACTCAATCTCCTCGTAGCAGTTAAGAACTCAATAACTTCCTGTTCAAATGCCATGGCCATAACTTCACACCAAAAATCACAAGAAATACATACGGAATGTTGTATTTCAAATACTCCTATAATTTGTATAGATGACCTATGATATTCTAAGGCCTAAGTAGCTCATTGTGCCAGGTATCTCAAAATTCCCGAGTCCCCTTAGCAGTCAAAAACTCGAGGTGTTTCTGAATCAAATGTCAGGAGCACAACAATACACCTGCAACTACATTAAATATATATGCATTATTATATATAAAATACTCCTATATAGACTGCAGAGAAGACCTATGATATTTCAAGGATGGTACGTAGCTAAAGCTGAAACAGAACATGTATTCCCCTCTAGGCAACTATACAGAGGGTATGTTTTTTTTATACCTACTTCATCAATACGAGTGTTCACTACCTCAATAGGCCTAATTCATTAACAAAATTTTATAATTCACTACATTAAGACGTTATTCACTTCAAACATCCACTTTTGAACAGTAATTGGGTTATTTTACTTTGTAAATATATAAGTAAACGAATTTTGAAGTATTAAAATATTCTTTATTCTAATTGCCAATCGGTTAAAGAGTTTTGGATGCATGTCCTCCCAAGGGAGCATGCATTTAACAATATGTACTTAGACGTATCTTCAATCTTCATAGGCATTCACCTCAGGAAGTTCAAGAATCCTCACTTGAGAGAACATATTTTATTCTATCATCTTCATATACTGCGAAGAAAGGAAGGAGGAGAATCTCACCACCATGTAGATGACAGAGGAGGTGGCTATGGTCTTGTAACGTCCAAGGTAAGCATTGGCGATCAATGCGCCCAGCAATGGGGTCATGCCCCCAAAGTTGGACACAACATTTGCAGCTTTGGCTGTGGGCATGTGCATCTCCAGGATGAGGAATGAGAATAGGTTCACAAGGAGCCCAAACCTTGCCAATCTTTCACAATGTTCGTTTCCTGCACAAGCAAATTATTTTTGCAATCAATGAGAGCTACCATGTGAAGCAGGCAGATCAAAGCTTGTTTTCTTCAACTGAAATAGGAGCCTACCAAATTCTGGCCATGATGTATATTGTAGTAATAATTCATGCCTTCACAACACATTACAAGAATTGTGAACAATTCTTGTGCTAATTAACACCTGGACTTTGTGATCTTAGATAAAAATAGACATTTTCAAACCAACTCTAAGAATATTATTGACACATGTGTTTAATAACCGCTGTGCATAATTCTTACCAAAAATGAAGGGTGTTGTCCTTCATCCACCAATCTTGCGTTTTTTTGCAGTGGCCTAGGTGATGGGTAAGCCTCCGCCCACCTGTTCAACAAATGATATGGCGTTCCCCAAACCTAGAGAAGAATAATCTGTAATTTTTATAAGCTCTAGGTTTATTCATAGTTATCTCAGTCTTGGACATAGTGAATTTGGCAAACTCCGGGGAGCTGAGAAGTTTGTCAACAAATGGCTCATCCTCACCGATTACATTGAAGGACATACTAGCACCATCAAGAATTTGGATATATTTTGATGTTGCAAAACTACCTAACGGTTGTCTAGCCCTATGCATATATGCAAATATACCTAATGTTTAAGCAAACTAGTATTTGTTATCGATCTGGCTCTAACTAATGGTTTTTTGGACCAATCAAGTGTTGTTACCTATGCAACTCAGTAGGTATTCCTCATTGTAAGAAATTTTCGGTACCGATGTTGGCACCAAATGCAAGCACAACCAAGATGGCCCAAAGTGTGACCGCACCGTTCATAGATTTCCGAGGTGAATGCATAGTCGTGTTCCTTATTATCTGCATCCCATATCCATGATAAAGCTTGGAAGGCACAGGAACTAAAATGGTTTTTATAATGCAAAGCTCGTGTAAGGATTTCAAGACCTCGGGCATCAACAATTGCTTTGTGTGTGGAGAATGTGACACAAATATTGCAGATTGTAGCTGCTGCATAACTTGCAACCCATCCGTTTGGATCTGCATGTTCAATGCATCGAAGGAGAACAGGAATTCCACCATATTTGAGGATTGCATGTCGTGTTTCTGTATAATTGGCCATAGTGTACATGATACGAATAGCCATGTCAAAACGTTTGCTCTGAAATGGCTCCATTTTGGCCAAGGCTACCATTCGTGCCAAGCCAAATGACACACGTCGTTGCTCCTTGTCCCCTGGATTAAAAATTGAAGCAGGGTTGATAAGTTGACCTCTCCTGTGTGACCAATATGCCCCATTTGGGTTATCTGGTGTCGCCTCTGCTTCAGGGTCCCGTGGATTGCCATCGAAAGGTCTTTCCAGGTTTCGTAAATTTGGTGGAAGTGCGTCATGCTTCACCTTAGTGTTGTATACATTGAAATAAGTTAGGTGCCCTTTAGTGACCAACACGTCAAGTTCAATGGGCACAACTTCCAAATTTGTGGAGTTTACAAAATGCAAGAAGACCAAATTTCTCAATTTCTCAAATTCTACAGGAATTCTCGTAATCTGACCACATGCACCAAATGATATGTGCTTTAACATTGTCAAATTGCCCAAAGACTCTGGAATCTTTGCTACTTGTAGCATATCACAATCGAGTTTCTCCAAGTTGCTTAATTTTCCTATCTCCATTGGAAGCTCTTGAAGTTCGTTGCAATCATTGAGACACATGTATGTGAGACTTGTTAGTTTTCCAATTTCAAGAGGCAAGTTACTCACACCACAACTTTGCATGTTCAACTCCAATAGTTTTTGTAGATTTCCAATTTCAGATGGGAGTTCTTTAAGAGAACAACACCCAGCCATATTTAGTTTTTGAAGACTCGTAAGATACCCAATTTCTTTGGGTATGTACTCCAAGGTTAAACACCAACTAATATCTAGTTTCTCCAAAGTTGTCATGCACCCAATTGTTGATGGTAAGGACAATAGATTAAGGTTTGAGGTCAATACAAGCATGTGCAGATGCGCCAAACATGTGAATAAGATGGAATCTTTGTCACAAAATATTTTTATATCACTCCTTGCAATCACCATTTTCTCAGCATGGAAAATGGTTTTCTTATCCAAAGACCATTGGTTTGGTAGTCGGTCCTTCATCCCCCAAGCAAATAGTCTTTTTCTCTCCTTTATGGGTGTTTTTTCAACTAGGTGAATAGCAAGGGCTCTAAAAATATCGTGTACATAGCACCAATATCCATCAATTCTCACCAAGCACCTTTGCTCCAATTGCTCAAGAATCCTGTAGGCCCCATCTTCAGACAACTCTGGCTTTGTCCATAAATCCATCAACATGGCAATCTCAATCTCCTCCCGCTCAGGAAATGCTGCAAAGTCCAGAAAATAATCCTTGTAATTGATACCAACACCAGTTACTGGATCACTTTCAGGCAAATCGTCATAGCTGATCTTCACTTGCTCAATCAATTTGGCTGACTCTTCATCCATCTCACGACCTTCCTTAGCATTTCTCAATCGATCTCGAACTTTCTTCCATGACTTGATGTCTGTTTTAGACCATCGTTCAGCACCCACAGTTGCAAGCAAGATTGGCATGTTCCCACAAGCACTAATAACCTCATTTACAACATCTTTGAACGTGTTCCTCATATCACTAGGGATATCCTTCCTTGAAAAAGCCTTGTAGCAAAACAATATTCTTGAATCCTCATTGCTCAAAATATCCAACTTCTCAATTTCAGCATTTTCATCAAGTTTGGCTAACTCTGCAGGTTTTCGACTAGTTATGACACATTTGCTCCTAGGAGGTAATGTCTTTATAAAGGACTCTCCCAACAACCTATCCACATGGTCTTTCTCCCAAACATCATCTAAAAAAAGAAGAATTCTCTTCATTTTGCTCAATTTGCTCTTTAGCTCAGCTTGCAAATGTTCCTTAGTGTGTAATGTATCTAAGGGCATCTCTTTACAAAGATCGTAAATCAATTGCTTCTGGCATTCATTGATGTCGGGATTTCTTTTCACAACAACCCAATAGACTCGATGGTCATAGTGGTTTTTAATGTCCAAATCCTCGTACAATGACCGAGCAAGGGTGGTCTTTCCTATCCCACCCATTCCAGCCACACCAAATGTCTCGACTCCAGTTATCCCTGCAATCTCTGTCTTCTCCGATCCATTTGAGATGAGACACTTTTTCAACCTCTTATGATGGGCACTCTGACCAACTACCATGTTCACCTTGTTGTTGGGTTTTACACCAAGACCTGCAATAGTGGTTGGCAAGTAATAAAATCATGAGAATTTGGGAAAAATTAATTGTGGTTTGCCATTTTCTCTTAATAAAAAAAGTGCCAAAACTCTATCCCATTTTTATGTGCAAATTTTGCCTACTGGATTTTTGGCAAACAAACATAGAGACCATTTGTAATACATATAGTGTTGCTTATGGATCACATACAAACTAGTTTTATATAGTGTTAACTTGCCATCAAGTTACAATGTGGAGTTTATACACTAGAGCAAGGATGGGTTTGTATACCCTTGATTACATGATTGCTTTGGAGGTTTGCACATTACATATTTCAAAATATGTGAAGGCAAGCTATTGCATATTGGTAGGGACATACCAGAGCTATGTTGTTTCCTGATGAATCCAACTAGTTCAGTAAATAAATTGTCCTTTTTAGTTGTTGGTCTGCAGATATCAAAATGATTGCATGTCGTACAACTATCTGCAATTGTGTTTGCTTCTGATGCATAAAGTTGACTTGGCACATGAACCAAATTTATGTTCTACAAAAAAAAACAAAGTCTTTAGTATTTCCAATCATTTGTGTTCACAAGCATAATTTGCAATGATATATAGCCTAGGTATTGAAGAGTCTAATATGAGGGCAAACCCAAGTATATGACCACTTCTTTAATAGGTGGCTAAATCATAATCAAAGCTAATATAAATTTCTTCATGTAGGCTAGTGTTAAGAAGTGTGAGCAGACAAAGGACTAACATGGAGAACTTACAAAACCATGAGTTTTTGTCCCTTCTTTAAAGGACAAGATCTTAGATTTGAAAGTTTTGCAGAAGGACTTGTGCAGCTCCTTCATCAAGTCTCTTGCCAACATGAATTCCATCTCAGATTTTTCGACAACTGATAGGTGTCCATTTTCTTGATTTAATGCTTGTTCCAATTCGGATAGTGAAAAATCATCTTTTCTTTTTGATCCTGGATCCATTGGTAAATATGGAACCCCATAGAACACAATCCCTTTGAGCCTATCTTTGAGGTTATGCATTCCTCCTTGTTCATTGTTGAGCACCGACTTGATGAGTAGACCTCCTAAACCATGCCCAATAAACAACAATGGCTTTGTTGGTAGTTTTTCAATGAGATCCACTCTTATTTGCTCCGCCAAGTCATTAAACTTTTGATTCTTAGGGCATGACGTAGGTTTGTAAAGAGATTCGGAGTATTTGATACAAAACACACGTATTGGAAAGCCTATTTCACCAGGCAACCACTCCACAGGCCAACATATTGACTTGAAGTTTGGATTTGTATACCAAGAAGATAGAGCTGATGGGTACTTCATATCTCTATCACCAAATTCATAGCCATGAAAGAGGACCACATCAAGCTCTGAAGGTTGTCTTGGATTGCTTTTGCAATTAGAATCGTACATCAACACCAACCGCTTACCAATTGGCTCAGGTGTCATGAGTATGCCTGCAAGGAATAAAAAAAAAACCTTTATGTCCAGTTACGTTTCTTCAACAAAGTGCTATCATTTTGAAAAATATGGGTCCATGTTTACATGTTTGAGCAATGGTTCAAAGAACCTTATTGCTTATGAAGAAGGTAGAGGAAGTGCAACTATGCATGTTAGGATCCCCAAACTCTTGAAAATTAAAACTACGGGTTGTGGTTCCTAACTTCTTGACAAGATTTACAATACTTACATAATTAAGTGTTATAATTTCTTTGTATCTCTGCCAAAGGGTGCAGTATTGTATTATGATGTTGGTATATATGCAAAGAAATCATTATGTGCACTAATAACATGTTCATAATTGATGCTTAATGGTAAAAAAGTTAGCGTACCAGGGTCAATATGTGTTCGCCAATATAACTTGCGTGTCAATTTGGAATGACTTGTTGCCACCTGACAATTACGATCATGACCTGGATGGATGTTGCGTACAAGAAAATGATTCACATTTGAAACAATATGTTGAATATCTTTTGTGTCGTGATTTTCTTGAATTGCATCATGAAGTGTTTGCACAAAATACGATCCATCATCTAACCCTTGTGCACTTTCATCTTCAATCTTTGTTGAATATACTGCCAACGAGTCTGTGTGATATTTCACAAATTCCACTGTCTTCTCTGTGGATTGACTTGTAATTGGTGGAACAATATTATATTCTTCTCTTTGAGGATGTGAAAAATTCACCTCAAGCTTCTTGCTGCAAGTATTAATAAAAAAAACTTTTGGCTTCTCCAACAAACCCTCACAAGTCATAAATGGCTTGGCGAGATCCTCCACAACATACAGCTTGTCACCCAATTGATCAATAATAAAATACCCATGTTCATCGATGTTCCCATACCCACTCACAAAGCATGCAAAACAATACGTAGGGCATTTCTTACCAATTCCATTTGATATCTCTTTCACCCTATTTTTCAAGTATTTTGCCTCACAATCAATTAGAGGAGTCACTTGGAAAAAGAGGTTTTCGAATAGTTCTTCCATTTTTCTCCTATCAACTTCCGCTCTCGGCCGAGGTTCATCTTTCCAATGCTCCATGCTAATGATAAGTGCATCACCTCGGAACGCACTTTCATCTCCTTCATATCTCCGTTGTAGAACGTCGTGATCTATTTGATATTCGTCTTCTGGAGATGCCTATTGCAAAGTTGAATTGGTTAACAACGTGTGATGCAAGGAAATCAGTGACAATTCTAACCATTGAGACAATAAATAAATTGGGACCTTTCATTGGGAAATAGGTTCTAATATGTAGTGCTTTGTAGTATATAGGCTAGGGAAACCCATGCATAGTATGTTGATCAAGGCTACTTCTAAATATCTTGGAGGATTGTCAACGTTGTAAAACAAATATCACGTTCCTTGTCGCTGACCATTATGGTCTCATAGTGCTTCGCTTCACTCCAAAATTAAAGGCTGAAATTGAACACATCCTATTATCTTGCATGCGACACCAAATGGAAGTGTAGGCCAAAGACAATAGACCATGCCTTGGTCTCCAAAACTCTCACAAAATCAATCACAAAGTATTGCACCAATCCTCATCTAGATAAAAAAAACGACAAAGTTTCATGTCTTCACTGAGTCATTGTGCTACGTTTCACGCTAACATTAGGGGCTGGAAATTCAGCACTTCCTACTTTCTTGCATGTGACACCAAAAAGAAGTGTAAGGGAAGATAACATACCATGTCCCCTCTCCAAAACTCTCACGAAATCGACCACAAAATATTGTTGCAGAGTCTTCGATCTAGATGAAAGAAATAAAATGTGTATCTATCCGCTAGGTCAAGGTCCCTGTTGATGTTGTCCAAACTACATCTCTTGAGGTCGGAATTGAAGAGTTCTCAAGCTGCAACCTATTTTGGTTGGTGTGTATGAAAATTGCCCAGGCTCGTGATAGAGTTGGCCTGCACGCACTTCTCCACCACTAGGCCTAACATGCTACGCTGTCTATACAATGAACTTAGGTGAATTGGGAAGGATTGTCAGGTATCATAGCTTGTAAGCAGCAACGGAGATATTCATCACACAAGCAACTCATCAAAACTATATATACTTTTGGAGCGAGAGAGCAGGCTGATTGTTGGAGGAGCACGGCGATGAGGAACAATATGGTCTAAGTAGGGATGGATAGGTGTTCGCATGGTGACGGGGTTGTTCCTAAAGGACATGAGAGGTGGGGGTCCCTGCATGCAAAGTGTAGAGTGGTCCCCAGGTATATAATGCGTGTACCTCACACAACATTCAGAACCTGTCTGTATTTCAGTAGTTGCAGACGAACTTTCCTTGACATTTTTTTAAGACAGAGGGCCAATCGGCCGATGGGAGAGAGTCCCCCAGTTATTGCAGACAGACTTTAGTACTGCAACTTGCACATATTATACTTCCATCCCTGGATTCTTGTTGTAAATCGCGTGAATTCATATTCTCTCCGATCTTCTAGCCTGGCCATGATCCACAGACCTATTGATGTAATGAAGCATCAACAGTGGAGAATCGTGTATGGACCCTACTGGGACAAACCTTGCTGACCAAAAGACTATTCCCAGATAATACAAGGAATTCACTCTTTTCAAACACTACACTAAGGGCCACTTCACACATGAGCCAAGAGCTGCGACCTTGTAATGGTGAGGACCCTCCACTCTCATCCAAAGGCCGTACCATGGGTGTTGGGAAAGCCGTTTTATGTATGCACGGGCCCTCGAGCATAGTGTGAAGTGAGAACGGATCTGTTGCGGGACCATTGCATATTTTGTTGGCGAAAAGAGAGGGGAGGATTTGGTGTAATATAATATGTCTCAAACTCCATTAATCCAAGATAATTACTTGGTGGCGTTTGTCTGTCCTGGAATTTGTCTTGGAATCTATTTTGGAATTTGCCGTGCAATCTGTCTTGAGATCTCTCTTGCTGGAAAAAATCTCAAAAATAGACAAGGTCTCCCGGAATTTGCGTCAGGCCCACCTCTTGGAGGTGGGCATGACGACAATTTTGGGAGACCATGAAACCTTATTCATAGTCCGCCATGTAGGACTCCATGTAGATTTTTCATCCATGAAGGCTTCTTTGGACCTTTAGGCTTTCACCTTCGTGTGTGAAGTGAACTTGAACGGTCTCCACCCTTTCGACCAATGAGAGCTCTTAGATTGCAATGGTCATGGGCCTTCAGTCTTGTGTGTGAAGTGGCCTTAAATATATATATACATATATATATATATATATATATATTTCTGTCATATGGTATTTTATGTCACTGTGATGACATTTCTCATGAATAGGTTTACAAGTATTGTCATCCCAACTTACTTAAAATTCATGCAAATGCCTATTATTGAAACAAAGTTTGGTATATTCTGCATCCTAAAAAATTTCTAGTGCAATATTGTCATTGTTGATTGAACTTTGGATGAAAATCAATTAGAAAATTGATAGTACTTATAATATTGTAAATCAATAATACTCGATTACTTTAACAAAGAATGTCAAATAATGTTAGGTTTACATTCAATGTTGGTGACAATACATGGGTGGTTTAGAATTAATATTGAGCAAGACGACTAGAATTGGCTAAATATAACATTCAGTGTACTATGAAACATGGTCCCAGAACATACTTCCCATTTGAGAGGGGCGGTCATTAGCTCATTGCCCCACTCACCAAGAGGTAAGTGCAATCTACGACAATTGTAGATCGGATTGAGTGGGGTCAATTGCTAATGATTGCCCCATCAAATATGAAGCGTGTTCTAGGATCATGATTTCTAATAGTGAAAGAACGAGTACATACACAAATTGTTCTCAAAAATCATCCATGATATGGGATTGGAATGTGCATCCGTCATAAGGCAAGAAATTCGGCAAAAACGAAGATTTTTCATCTTGGTTTGTCATTTGCAAGACGACTTTCAAAAATTAACGCATCACAAGAAAGGAAAAATATGAATCATTTGTCAATTGACATGGACAAATGGGAATGACATGTCACTATCTTAACAAAATAATTATTTTTATGTTATATACAATAATGGATTCTAGCACTCAAATGTGAGGTCCATGACTTTTTAATTCCACATCCTCAATTCTCAAACCCTGATGAGAGAAAATCCTAAAGCCTCGCCCTAGCTTATGCGGTAGTTGATTGTTGTACTACTCAATGAGCATGTTGTGTTCTCTTCAATTATTCACAACCTTGTTACTGCAAGATTCTACCTTCGTTAGTTTTGTCATCAATCTTTATGTTAAATGATGTGAAGCTTGAATAAATTGGGATCCTCCATATTAAACTCCTACATGGATTTGTCGGGTAAGTATTGTTTGTCCCAACTCTCAAAGTTTTCAGTTCATTCAAACTTCATGGATGGGAGAACCATGAACAACGATCATTCATCTTAGTTTACCTTGTCACATATTGTTGCCTTTAAGCAAGCCACAATAGAACCCCCCCGGGGGGGGGGGGGGTGGATTCTTCATACTAACGTGAGTGTACCAAGAAGGGGGTATTCTTTGAGGCATTAGTGTACATTGTATGCATAAGGAAGAGGTATTGTTTTTCTCTAGTGTGCACATCTAGAAAGGCTATAATTATTCTGAAGTGAAGATATATGTACAAAAGGGGGCCCTAAGTTTTAGAGAAAAAATTGATAATAAATGTGTTAGTTTCATCCAATTCACATTTCATCCATTGTTGTCATACGGTCATAATCCTTAATGACTATCATCTATGTTCTTGTAAGGGTTTGCATTTGGGCTATAGTTTTTTACAAAGTAGAGGCTCTTGGAACACTCATGGGCTTCCTTGGGTTTTGCTCTCCAAATTGTGGCTAAATTATTGTGCTCTTGTCATTGTTTGTTTGATACAATTGTTGAGGTACATGCTATGGATGAAAAAATAGTTCAATGACTTTCTCATTGGAAAGTGAAAGTGAATTTTATGTGTAATAATGGCCTATTGTATTCATGATTTATATTTGATATATGTAGTGGAGGCATTTATCATATTCAATTGAAAAGCTCCGTATAAATACTTGAATCTATTTTCTAGCATGTCGTTAGTGCATATACATTTTTTTTCATGTATAAACTTCTCGTGTATAGGGGGTTTGATGTCACAATGATCCACGCACGTCATTTAGGTTTCTAATGAAGAGTCTACCCCCCGGGAATAGCACTTTATTGACAAGAGAACTAGAAACAATGGTCATTTATCTCTATTTATCTTGTCACATGATTTTTCCTTGAAGCAAGTTGTAATAAATATTTGGTGGAATGTGGCATTAAAATTGATCTGTCGTGTCAATTGGAGTGGTTTTCATGATTTGTCATCTTGGGGGGTGCACTCAATGTGGCCTGCACATAACCATGTAGGTGCACAAAAGGAATATTGATTGTGCGTAGGGGTTACAAAATATACATAAGCCTGCCTTTCTGCCCAAGGACTTAGTCTATCATTTGTTCACGCCAGCACTTGTCCATCCTTACCGACAACTCGAGATGATCATTGTATTCTGAGTCATCGGCCCACTCAACTGCTAGTATCAAGCCTTGCATGCTTAGTGTCTGGGTAGGCAAGAAAGTAGGCATAACCTTGGTAACCTCGCACATGAGCAGAGGAGGAACTTTGTCGATGGAGTATTAGGTCCGGAGAGGGAGTAGGTGAAAATTTGGACTCCTCCTCTACACAGCAAGACATAAGAGCCCCGAACGCGTTGAGCGGCACCATCACCGAGTCTTTAACCCTAGCAGCGGAGTAGGGAATGAGATAATGTAAGCAGGTGCGGCAGCGGAAGGAGATTTGATCCAATGGATTAGTAGTTAGATTTCAGGTAGCTGTTTCCTGCAATACTAGGGATCAGCTTTCGCGTCATGGGGTTAGCGTGGAGCGACAATAACTCGTACACACTGAACGATGGCCTGGTAAACTACCTGTGGACTGAGCACCGAGTGGTACCTGTGTTGCCCATTGCTCCTTGTTTAGGGCCTCTACAGGTGCTCATCAGGGACGGTGAAGCATTTCGCATTCTTGGTAATCTAGCCGATATATGTGTTGAAGGGGAGGGGAAAAAATGGCTGCAGAAGCTGAATCTCAGGGTACAAGACGACGAAGAGTATCTCACTTGTATGAAGGATCTGGGAAGGTTATCCACCCGCGTAGGTGACGATCACGTGGCCGAGGTCGTGAAACTTTTGGTCGGCAAAGCAATTGGGGAAGCGTCTGGTCTGGCAACGGCGAGCACATTAGACATCAATTTCCCCAACCACGCAGTTTCGCGCGTTCCACCAGCGAAATGGGAGGAGGTGATGGAGCACTTCAAGCCCAATCTGAAACACTCCGTCATGGGCCGAATCCAAGGGGGCGTGGATCTGTTTATAGTACAGTCAGTCATTAGTGTTCCCTGCATCGAGATGAGCTCATCAGATTCCCTTCAGGAGGTAGCTCCCCAGATGACATCCCATCAGCAAACTGGCAACCGCGCGAGATTGTGGGTCCGGAAAACAGAGGAGGGCAAGTATGAGCTGCATTCAAAGGAGAAGATGATGCCCGTGGCATTTCAAGGACGGATTTATAAGTACGACAAGGACGGGTTTCTGAGACGTCGCAGTCGGACCTCTTTTCAAGCAGACTCCTGTTCAAACGATGCCAGCGCCAGCACCTCGGCCTCCTCTGCACCACAAGCTGTGGGGCTGGGAGATCCTCCTAATCCTGCAGCTAACGAGGAAGAACTCGAGGATGATGATGCATCGCCTGATGATGTCATTTTGGCTCCGTTTCTTGACGGAAAGGATTGGATCCAGCTCCAAATTTATCCGGCTATAGTGTACGATGAGGATGCGCCCCTGGATGAGCCGGTCGATAGAGGAGATGATCCGGGGGCCAACGATGGAGATGATGGAGACGAAGGGGACGGGGACGAGGACGAGGACGAGGACGAGGACCACCACCACCACCGACAGTATAATTTTACACAACATTTTTGATCAAGCTCTCCTGCCTTCTTTTATGCGCTTGTTGTATCTTTGCAGGACAGGATAGAGAGCGTTGCATATCTTACATAAAGCTGCAATTTGAGCAGAGTGTAAAGGAGCCGAGTCAATCCCGCCTCACTAGTGTAGTTTAACATTCATTGAATCATTAAGTCACTGGGGCCTTGACAACACTTCGCAACCCAGATTTCATCTTCTATTTCTTCATATTGGAATATATTGTACAACTAGCTGTGCTAATTATCTAGCATGAATTATGATTCTCGCCACAAACAGTATTGGAGACAGTTCGTTTCGCATTGATTGCACTGATCAAGATTAGATCAAGATTAGTTACTTGATTAGTTAGAGAAGTTAGATTGATTAGTGATAGAAGCTTCCTCTTCCATTTCAGTGACAGTGAAGAGAAAAGAATAAGAGACGACGCTACTCTGTCTGTACAGTGTGTGTGATGTATGTAAGATGAGTGCGTGTCTGCAGTAGAGTTAGTTGCAAGATGATAGTGAACAGTGTAGTGTAATGCAGCTGTTAGATTGGTTATCAAGAACCTGAATAAATTGTATATTGTATCAAGAGTGATCATTCATGAGTGATTTGAAAAAGAACATCATGTGTATGCTTGTGTAGTTTTATCAATGAATGAATGTTGTAAAGATCAGTCAAATTGTATTGTCGACAATAAACAGCGCCTGTAAACTTCTGTAATTTGGTCTATGTCAACTGTCTGTCGATGACCTGTTACAGTTACTTTAAGCTGAATAAAGTAGCCGTTTAGCTGGTTGTTACTGAAAGCAATGGTTGACGGACTTTAGTTTAGAAAGTCATTAAATCTGCCCGCAATCCATCGTCCAAGTCTTGCTGTGCCTTACAGACGATTTCCCCGAGTCTACTTGGGGTATTTTTCAGACCAAGTGGTTGGCTCGGGTTACAGTGTTAAGGTAACACAAACCTAACATAGACGTTTAACTTTCTCCCCAGCCGGTCACACCAAAGTTAGCAAACACTGCCATCTATTCACACCAAATGCAATCTCTACACGTGCAACAATGCAATCTCTACTTGCCAATATAGACTATCTAGCAATTTGGAGATAATCTTGAACATGGATCCAGGGGATTGGGTGAGGGCCCACACTGTGCATGGTTTTCACAGTTTGTGTTGACAAAATTTGACAACACACGTTGGATTCAACATTTAAAGATGTCAAAAGACACATAGTTGCAAATATGTTGAGATGTTTGACCTTATATCCAAATGAGATACAAATTATAGGATACAATTCATGTGGAGATCAGGATATACACTACAAACTTGCTCAAGATTGCACTCTATTTTCTTGTAGTGAAAATTTTACTATTGGCACCACATGGCATCCACGTCGGATTTAATGAGCACTGCTAGACATTGTTGATGTGAATAAAAGGAATTCACTATTGGCTTACCACTGAGATATGCATGTTGTAGCATTTGATGTGAAAGATGCTTTATATTGATATGTGCAATTAGGTTGCCATCGCGAATAGGTTGCCTTTTTACCCATGCAACTTATCTTGGGTCAACATCAAATCACAAGAACTTTTAACTTTTGATTCATCCACATAACATCTACAAAAATAATTAACATTTTTATTTATATTTTTGTTGTGGCTAAAAATTTCAAAATAGTGTGGAATGTTCATAATTTAGAATTGGGCAACCTAATTGCACATTTCAGCGTAGACATCCTAAGGATTGAACTATCAATATATAATAGATATTAGCCATTATAATCTATGTTGTAGTTGGCATACAAGAAATACTTAAATATCCATATGAGACCTTGATGGTGGGTGCAAGCATGGTAAAGTGGACTAAGAAAGTGTTCCGGTCAATGTAAATTTGGAGGTGCCAATAGAAAGTGACCATTATTATATATAAGTGTGATTCTTCTATGGATATGGAAATGTTCTTCTTATAATACACTAGTATAGGAATCAAGTGAGTGGAAAAAAGTATCAACAAGTGGTGAATTCACTTACAACGAATGAGAGCATGCAAGAATCAAAGATTGTCCATTTTCATTGTGCTCGCCTCCTGGTATGTACTATTTTTTTTTAAATTAAAAAAATGAAGACAAGTGAAATGTCATTTCATTGCCAAAACATAATACAAGGTCAATGGACTCAGAGCATAGAGTGGAGAATACTTAGGCATTGGAGAAGGTTACTTATACAAAACAACTTGACAACTTGAAGAATTGTACTTGGCTACTTTAAGAGGGTTACTTGGTTATTTGAAGGGTGTTACTTGGCTACTTAAAGAGAGTTACTAGGCTAGTTGGAGAGTGTTACTTGGTTACTTGAAAGGTGTTATTTGGCTACTTAAAAAAAAGTCACTTAGCTACTTGAGTAAGATCACTTGGTTACCGAAGGAGATTACTTGGCTACTTGGGTATTTGAAATAGATTAATCAAATACTTTAAATCGATGACATGGCCACTTGAAGAATGCTACTTGGACACTTGGTTACTTGAAGCAAGTTACTTATAGAAGACACTTAGCTTACTAGAGCTCCTTGACTATAGTACAACGATACCAAGGATCCGGCATTCCTTGGTGCTTATCACAAGGAAATTAAAAGAAGAAACTTGATACAAATTAAGAGGAGTCTTAAACCAATTAAATATAGAAGACTTCTATCACTACAAATTAAAATCCAAAAGAAGAGAAGAAGACAACTGCGACACATGAAGAAGTTACAACGCTACAACACACGAAGAGAAGAGATCAAGGTCTAGATGAAAGATAGAAAGTAACACTTGAGCTTAAGGAGACAACTGTGGCACATGAAGAAGTTCAACACAAGAAGAAAGTTACAAACAAACAAGTTAATAGATTAGAAACAACTCTTGATCCAATGAGACTACTTGAAGAGATATCGCCAAGAGAGAGATTCCTTACTACAAAAGAAGATTTTTAAGTTATAAAAGTCCATTATGATGGATACAAGGTAGAGGAGCTTTTAAAAGAAGGACAAAGACATCTACCAACACAACAAGAAAAACAACCAAGATAGAAACGACAAACGGCAAGGAGATTAGGTAGGTTAGTCATCATAACCATGACTAACGACACAATCAACCCTAGGAACAAGTGGAGGTAATTGAGCTCTACAAGTACCATGTGCATATGTTAAAACACTTCCAATGTTATACTCTAGGGATTTCATAGTACATTTCTAATTATGCAATGCGCCAAGTGACACATACACCACGATTGAATAACTGACACACCTGAGGTTAGTCTGTCTTACATGGACACTTTTCTTATGGGATTCAAAACATGCAATTAATGCCAGATGGTTGCCAATTCCAAACAGCACTTGTTTCATTTGCCGTATTGTTTTTGTAGTTCATACATGAATTTCTTATTCATTATCAAAGTGAGGATTCTTGAACTCATGAAATGGTCAATACGTTGATACTAATGAGCAATCAAAGGAAATACGTTGACTCATGAGCCTATAGTGGCTAACAACATTTAAGCACACTATTCAAGCTAGTTTCAACACGCGTTTTTTAGTGTTCATTCTTAGATCCATAAGTAACCACACACCATTTAAATTTAATGTCCAATTAAAGAAAATGACCATGAAAGGTCCGCATACCTTAATGAGGTAGGTGTGCAATTTCATATTGTTGACTTTGAACATCTCACGGACAATATTGGAAATTGACAATCTGGGGGCATTCACGGTTGAGGTACTACTTTTGGGCGGACGCTAAAGAAGCCCTATCGAGCTCTGTGCGCCTAAGAATCCGCGTCCCCTGGCCCACGTGTCAGTGCCCAAATCATAACTTTCTGGACCTGCCCACGCTGTTGCCCGCACCTTGCCAGACCGGATGGAACCTTGGACGAAGTTAGCTCCAACGACGTTAGTCATCCTTCGATCCATGGACCCTCTTCCGAGCATTGGGAACGTTTCCCTATCTCCTTCCCATCGGTTTTCAACCACATTTGCTAATGTGTTATGCAAACGATATCTGCGGATGTGTTATGTATCAAAATCTCTGGAATGTGTTATACGCCGGTCCCAAATCCAAAAATGTGTTATGCACTAAATCCAAATTTACAAATGTGTCATCCATCATATTCATGTTTACGAATGTGTCATGCACTAGATCCAAATTTACAAACGTGTCATGCACCAGATCCATATTTATAAATATGTCATGCGTCATATTCATATTTACAAATGTGTCATGCACAAGATCCAGATTTACAAATGTATCATGCGTCATTTTCATATTTACAAATGTGTCATGCACAAGATCCAGATTTACAAATGTGTCATGCGTCATATTCAAATGTGTCATGCACTTGATCCTGCCCGTCAATTTTTCTGCACCCGACCGAAAATTGTTGCCCGCCCGCCCGACTTCGAAAAAACTATTGTACTTGCTTTTTTGAAGGCTACTTGTCCACAAATCCCATATTGAGTGCACTTCATTTTCAAGGTCTCAAATCCAATATATATGTTCATTTTCATTGAGTAAATAAGCAATTGACTGGATTTCATTTTCAAAGTGAAACCGCCAATAAAGCACGTAATAAACTTGGAAGTCAAAAATATTACAAATTCCTCATTAGCATTGAGGTTATAATTTTTGTCACTTACAATTGAAAGGGACTTTGTCATTCTAAAGTGAAACTCAAATTGAAGATTTTTTTAATTTGTGAATAGTTTAATATTATATATATATAATATAGTTAATACCGACTACTATCACAAATTTTTCATACGCATTTAAACTAATTAAGCAAGATTGCATGCAACTAAGTCTAGTAATTTCTGATTTATCCTAATTAAGCCTTTTAAATCAGCATTGTGATAAATCAAAAATTACTAGACTTAGTTGCATGCAATCTTACTTAACTAGTTTAAATGCGTATGAAAAATTTGTGATAGTAGTCGGTATTAACTATATTTTATATACATATATAATATTAAACTATTCACAAATTAAAAAAATCTTCAATTTGAGTTTCACTTTAGAATGACAAAGTCCCTTTCAATTGTAAGTGACAAAAATTATAACCTCAATGATAATGAGGAATTTGTAATATTTTTGACTTCCAAGTTTATTACGTGCTTTATTGGCGGTTTCACTTTGAAAATGAAATCCAATCAATTGCTTATTTACTCAATGAAAGTGTACATATATATTGGATTTGAGACCTTGAAAATGAAGTGCACTCAATATGGGATTTGTGGACAAGTAGCCTTCAAAAATGCAAGTACAATAGTTTTTTCGAAGTCGGGCGGGCGGGCAACAATTTTCGGTCGGGTGCAGAAAAATTGACGGGCAGTTGCCCCTGACAGAATATTCCCCCCCCCCTCCGAAAAGTTCGTGGGGGGGTACTTAACGTCCTCCACCTGGATGTAGTGCATAGCACATTTGAAATTTTGAATATGATGTATGACACATTCACAAATTTGGATCAAGTGCATGACACATTTGAATATGACGCATGACACATTTGTAAATTTGGATCTTGTGCATGACACATTTGTAAATATGAAAATGACGCATGACATATTTGTAAATCTAGATCTTGTGCATGACACATTTGTAAATATGAATATGACGCATGACATATTTATAAATATGGATCTAGTGCATGACACGTTTGTAAATTTGGATCTAGTGCATGACACATTCGTAAACATGAATATGACGGATGACACATTTATAAATTTGAATTTAGTGCATAACACATTTTTGGATTTGGGACCGGCGTATAACACATTCCAGAGATTTTGATGCATAACACATTCCGCAGATATCGTTTGCATAACACATTAGCAAATGTGGTTGAAAACCGATGGGAAGGAGATAGCGAACGTTCCCAATGCTCGAAAGAGGATCCATGGCTCGAAGGATGACTAACGTCGTTGGTGCTAACTCCGTCCAAGGTTCCATCCGGTCTGACAAGGTGCGGGCAACAGCGTGGGCAGGTCCAGAAAGTTATGATTTGGGCACTGACACGTGGGCCAGGGGGCGCGGATTCTTAGGCGCACAAAGCTCGATAGGTGTTCTTTAGCGTCCGCCCTACTTTTGGGACAAAGGACTCAAGGACTTTGTCGCATTGATCTTGGTTTTTATCATGATTTACTATTATTTGATCAATAAATTTTACATAAATAAGTAGATAGTTCATAAGCTTTATCAAGAAAGATTTTTATCATTATTTAATAATCACCCTAAACCCTAAACCCTAAACCCTAGGCCACATAAGTGGCATTTTTTTGCTATTTAGGTGTGCATTGGTGGTCAATTATTTCCTGTTATGTATCTTGGTACCTTGGTAAAAGTGTCATGTGTCCATTCATATAAATTTTTTTGTCCAATTCTATTACTAAACGTTCCTTTTACGTGTGGCCGTGAGTATATGTATATTTGGACATGTTTGGTGCCACATGTAAAGTTGGGCAATTGCTATTCAATACATATTTGGTTCTATTGGTACACACTTGAACGATGAGTGTGAGGAAAAAAATTGGGATCGTTTCGATTGATTCTTGTTGTCCTTTTCATTCCTTGATCCTAAGGTGAACAATTAAGACAACACTCATGAATGTCCTTTAAGGAATCAAAAGGATATCTTAGATGACCCTATTCCTTCTAAATTAACTTGGTCAGTGTACTCGATATGGAGTATGAAATGTAGGTATGATCCAAAATATGCTTCACAATACAAATCTAAGCATACCAAGCATGTGAAGTTATCCAAAAAAGTTCGTTTTCCGTTAGACGGCCAAAAGTAGTACCCCAACCGTGAATGGCCCCATCTACCTTATGATTTTATTCTAATTCGACGGTTACTATCTATTTTCGGCTAAGGCTAGACGCCCACCTCTTTGAGCTAGCCCCTATTGCTATTACCCGCGTTTAAAATGCATGCATTTATAATATAGCAAATAGATACGTTTTATGGGAATTATGACGTCTACATTAGCATCAGAAGCTCATAGGTAGTGTTGAGGAACGCACTTGAGATGAATAAATTACAAACTTATGGGTTCGGTTTTAATTAGACCCCCTTTTCCTTGGTAATAATGGTGGGGGCCTAGCTCAAAAAGGCATGTGTCTAGCCTTGGCCTATACTTTCCCTTTTATGTGACATGATACTATAAACAATTGTCTTTCAAATGACAGATGCAAATTAGTGCATTTTTTTCACACATATTACTATTGGAACATATCAAATTGGGCATCCTTGTTTATAAATTGAAGTTTTCAACTTGAGAAGAGTCGTCTGCTCATGTATTATCCAGAACTCAATAAGGCAAGGCCACTTCATTCCATAAACACCAATTTTGCATAACTGCACGAAAAGATACTTGATGCAGAACAATGATCGGGGAAAACCGGCAGTTAGTTACAAATGAACCGGTTGAGTTTGAGAAATAACCGGTTGAAGTTCAAGACTGCAGGAAAATTACCGATCAATTTCAAAGAATTTATAGAATATACCCCAATTTAATGAAGGAAAACCGGAGGATGTCAACATGTAAGCGGTTGGACTAGCAAACACTAGGATCTCAACCGATTATGCCCAAAAATCTCCGCGAACACTGATGCAGAACCATCTTAAAATCCATCATGATCACAAACCCTAAATTACAAATATTAAGTGTAATGAATGCATGACAAGCTCGGGGATGCTCTTGATGCTAGAACCATGAATCATGTGCATGCATAACCATGAAATTAATACCCTTAATATACAAGATTTATTTCCCTCTTAAAAATGATATACGTACAAATATGTAGCTAGAAAATCCCCTCAATACCACAAAGTGAAAAATAAAAGAATTTACATAGACCCCAATTGTATGTACATGCCAAAAAGATCATGTGAAAAATATGACTAAAATACTCTTAGCAAGACATATATCTTTATCATTGATGAAATCATTGAACACTTGTTCATCCATTGGATGTAACTCATATACATTTGTATCTATAATATAAGTCATTTTAGTCAATGCAATGATGGTATCTAACTCTACCATCAAAGGATCTATCAAATCGTACGTCCACATTGACCCATTCTTATTTTGAGACCAATATAACCATATTTTCATATTGGAAGGCCGGTACAAGAGGTCAATTGGTTGTCGATATTCAACCAAAGCTCCAAAAAATCATATCTTTACAAACACAAACTCATTGGCACCAATATCGCACAAAATTCCAACCCAAAACCAACTTCCAAAAATATGAAATGCCTCGCAAGGCAAAAAAAAAATGCAGATGCCAACCGAACCCCAAAACCAAAAGCGAGAAACAACCACAAGAAGAACCATCCACAAGCTTCACTTGCGAGCTTCACAACAAGAAAACTTTAGGATCTCCAAAGGATGGTTTTCCCTCTCTCGTCCTAAACCTTAAATTTCAGGGATGAATATGTTCACTCATTGGATGAAATATTCATTTGAACCTCTTGTAGACTATCCACTTCATCATAGTTGACTATGGGCCTTAAGGTAGAAATACAACTAGGATTAAATGAATAATATGCCTTGTGTGTTTGGGTGCAAGCATTGTCAAGTAACTCCATTACCCTATGCAGGTTTAAATGAAAGTGATTCAAAACTATAATCTGACTTTGAATTTTATGAAGGAAAGAATCGGAAGCATTTGAAAAACATATTGATCTACAAAGCCAAGAAATTTATGTTGGTTTCAAGAACAGTCTAGATATTTTAGAAGACGGTGCAAGTAGTGTGCAAGTGGGTATATTCACCATGTAATTGTTTAAAATAAGATAAAATATGATAAAATAGAATTTTTCCTACAAATTTTTGTAGTGGTGTCCTCAACTTCATAATGAATTCAAGGAATATGAGAAATATCAAACTTGACAATATTTAAGGATATGAAATTTACATCCAAAACTATATTTAGCCATTTACATTTTGAGCAACATTTTTAATTATAAGTTTTGAAGATTGCATCTTGATATTCTATATTTGAGTACTTAATACAACAATAAATGGCGTCATGAAATAAATCCATTTAAACAACACTTGCTACTTTTTAGGCTTTTGACAAAAAAATGAATTTAGTATACGAGAGCACTTTTTCCATACACTTGACAGTGCTTGCTCCCATTTACTAAGCTAGAATAAAGAATACATGTACCTTATATATATTTTGTAACCCCTAGGCACAATCAATATTATCACTATATTCATTAATTTGGGACTTTTTCGGCATTTTGAGACAGTTACAGTATATAAGAACATGGATAAAATCACACAAATATTGGAGAGTGTTATAAGATGCACATACTTTGTAGCGGGTGTTCATATCAAGAACCCAATTAAGAACTCATATCAAGATGGTTTACGTAGGATGACCCAAACATTAGACCATGTTGTTGTGGTGCATATATTAATTTGAGACAAGAGAAAGTTTCAAATTAACGAATATAGTGATTTATTCCTTTTGTGCACCTAGACGGTTATGTGCAGGCCACATTGAGTGCACCCCCAAGATGACAAATCGTGAAAACCACTCCAATTGACACGACAGATCAATTTTAATGCCACACTCCACCAAATATTTATTGCAACTTACTTCAAGGAAAAATCATGTGACAAGATAAATAGAGATAAATGACCATTGTTTCTAGTTCTCTTGTCAATAAAGTGCTATTCCCGGGGGGTAGACTCTTCATTAGAAACCTAAATGTTGTGCGTGGGTCATTATGACATCAAACCCCCTATACACGAGAAGTTTATACATGAAAAAAAATGTATATGCACTAACGACATGCTAGAAAATAGATTCAAGTATTTATACGGAGCTTTTCAATTGAATATGATAAATGCCTCCACTACATATATCAAATATAAATCATGAATACAATAGGCCATTATTACACATAAAATTCACTTTCACTTTCCAATGAGAAAGTCATTGAACTATTTTTTCATCCATAGCATGTACCTCAACAATTGTATCAAACAAACAATGACAAGAGCACAATAATTTAGCCACAATTTGGAGAGCAAAACCCAAGGAAGCCCATGAGTGTTCCAAGAGCCTCTACTTTGTAAAAAACTATAGCCCAAATGCAAACCCTTACAAGAACATAGATGATAGTCATTAAGGATTATGACCGTATGACAACAATGGATGAAATGTGAATTGGATGAAACTAACACATTTATTATCAATTTTTTCTCTAAAACTTAGGGCCCCCTTTTGTACATATATCTTCACTTCAGAATAATTATAGCCTTTCTAGATGTGCACACTAGAGAAAAACAATACCTCTTCCTTATGCATACAATGTACACTAATGCCTCAAAGAATACCCCCTTCTTGGTACACTCACGTTAGTATGAAGAATCCACCCCCCCCCCCCCCGGGGGGGTTCTATTGTGGCTTGCTTAAAGGCAACAATATGTGACAAGGTAAACTAAGATGAATGATCGTTGTTCATGGTTCTCCCATCCATGAAGTTTGAATGAACTGAAAACTTTGAGAGTTGGGACAAACAATACTTACCCGACAAATCCATGTAGGAGTTTAATATGGAGGATCCCAATTTATTCAAGCTTCACATCATTTAACATAAAGATTGATGACAAAACTAACGAAGGTAGAATCTTGCAGTAACAAGGTTGTGAATAATTGAAGAGAACACAACATGCTCATTGAGTAGTACAACAATCAACTACCGCATAAGCTAGGGCGAGGCTTTAGGATTTTCTCTCATCAGGGTTTGAGAATTGAGGATGTGGAATTAAAAAGTCATGGACCTCACATTTGAGTGCTAGAATCCATTATTGTATATAACATAAAAATAATTATTTTGTTAAGATAGTGACATGTCATTCCCATTTGTCCATGTCAATTGACAAATGATTCATATTTTTCCTTTCTTGTGATGCGTTAATTTTTGAAAGTCGTCTTGCAAATGACAAACCAAGATGAAAAATCTTCGTTTTTGCCGAATTTCTTGCCTTATGACGGATGCACATTCCAATCCCATATCATGGATGATTTTTGAGAACAATTTGTGTATGTACTCGTTCTTTCACTATTAGAAATCATGATCCTAGAACACGCTTCATATTTGATGGGGCAATCATTAGCAATTGACCCCACTCAATCCGATCTACAATTGTCGTAGATTGCACTTACCTCTTGGTGAGTGGGGCAATGAGCTAATGACCGCCCCTCTCAAATGGGAAGTATGTTCTGGGACCATGTTTCATAGTACACTGAATGTTATATTTAGCCAATTCTAGTCGTCTTGCTCAATATTAATTCTAAACCACCCATGTATTGTCACCAACATTGAATGTAAACCTAACATTATTTGACATTCTTTGTTAAAGTAATCGAGTATTATTGATTTACAATATTATAAGTACTATCAATTTTCTAATTGATTTTCATCCAAAGTTCAATCAACAATGACAATATTGCACTAGAAATTTTTTAGGATGCAGAATATACCAAACTTTGTTTCAATAATAGGCATTTGCATGAATTTTAAGTAAGTTGGGATGACAATACTTGTAAACCTATTCATGAGAAATGTCATCACAGTGACATAAAATACCATATGACAGAAATATATATATATATATATATATATGTATATATATATTTAAGGCCACTTCACACACAAGACTGAAGGCCCATGACCATTGCAATCTAAGAGCTCTCATTGGTCGAAAGGGTGGAGACCGTTCAAGTTCACTTCACACACGAAGGTGAAAGCCTAAAGGTCCAAAGAAGCCTTCATGGATGAAAAATCTACATGGAGTCCTACATGGCGGACTATGAATAAGGTTTCATGGTCTCCCAAAATTGTCGTCATGCCCACCTCCAAGAGGTGGGCCTGACGCAAATTCCGGGAGACCTTGTCTATTTTTGAGATTTTTTCCAGCAAGAGAGATCTCAAGACAGATTGCACGGCAAATTCCAAAATAGATTCCAAGACAAATTCCAGGACAGACAAACGCCACCAAGTAATTATCTTGGATTAATGGAGTTTGAGACATATTATATTACACCAAATCCTCCCCTCTCTTTTCGCCAACAAAATATGCAATGGTCCCGCAACAGATCCGTTCTCACTTCACACTATGCTCGAGGGCCCGTGCATACATAAAACGGCTTTCCCAACACCCATGGTACGGCCTTTGGATGAGAGTGGAGGGTCCTCACCATTACAAGGTCGCAGCTCTTGGCTCATGTGTGAAGTGGCCCTTAGTGTAGTGTTTGAAAAGAGTGAATTCCTTGTATTATCTGGGAATAGTCTTTTGGTCAGCAAGGTTTGTCCCAGTAGGGTCCATACACGATTCTCCACTGTTGATGCTTCATTACATCAATAGGTCTGTGGATCATGGCCAGGCTAGAAGATCGGAGAGAATATGAATTCACGCGATTTACAACAAGAATCCAGGGATGGAAGTATAATATGTGCAAGTTGCAGTACTAAAGTCTGTCTGCAATAACTGGGGGACTCTCTCCCATCGGCCGATTGGCCCTCTGTCTTAAAAAAATGTCAAGGAAAGTTCGTCTGCAACTACTGAAATACAGACAGGTTCTGAATGTTGTGTGAGGTACACGCATTATATACCTGGGGACCACTCTACACTTTGCATGCAGGGACCCCCACCTCTCATGTCCTTTAGGAACAACCCCGTCACCATGCGAACACCTATCCATCCCTACTTAGACCATATTGTTCCTCATCGCCGTGCTCCTCCAACAATCAGCCTGCTCTCTCGCTCCAAAAGTATATATAGTTTTGATGAGTTGCTTGTGTGATGAATATCTCCGTTGCTGCTTACAAGCTATGATACCTGACAATCCTTCCCAATTCACCTAAGTTCATTGTATAGACAGCGTAGCATGTTAGGCCTAGTGGTGGAGAAGTGCGTGCAGGCCAACTCTATCACGAGCCTGGGCAATTTTCATACACACCAACCAAAATAGGTTGCAGCTTGAGAACTCTTCAATTCCGACCTCAAGAGATGTAGTTTGGACAACATCAACAGGGACCTTGACCTAGCGGATAGATACACATTTTATTTCTTTCATCTAGATCGAAGACTCTGCAACAATATTTTGTGGTCGATTTCGTGAGAGTTTTGGAGAGGGGACATGGTATGTTATCTTCCCTTACACTTCTTTTTGGTGTCACATGCAAGAAAGTAGGAAGTGCTGAATTTCCAGCCCCTAATGTTAGCGTGAAACGTAGCACAATGACTCAGTGAAGACATGAAACTTTGTCG
Source organism: Polytrichum commune (assembly GCA_950295325.1). Taxonomy (NCBI): domain Eukaryota; kingdom Viridiplantae; phylum Streptophyta; class Polytrichopsida; order Polytrichales; family Polytrichaceae; genus Polytrichum; species Polytrichum commune. Next base: position 47,245 of record OX485804.1, read on the forward strand.
TTTTTTTTATCTAGATGAGGATTGGTGCAATACTTTGTGATTGATTTTGTGAGAGTTTTGGAGACCAAGGCATGGTCTATTGTCTTTGGCCTACACTTCCATTTGGTGTCGCATGCAAGATAATAGGATGTGTTCAATTTCAGCCTTTAATTTTGGAGTGAAGCGAAGCACTATGAGACCATAATGGTCAGCGACAAGGAACGTGATATTTGTTTTACAACGTTGACAATCCTCCAAGATATTTAGAAGTAGCCTTGATCAACATACTATGCATGGGTTTCCCTAGCCTATATACTACAAAGCACTACATATTAGAACCTATTTCCCAATGAAAGGTCCCAATTTATTTATTGTCTCAATGGTTAGAATTGGACAAGGGGAGCTTACTTTGAAACGAGCTTGTACTAGAGAGAAAATATCCACAACTCAAAGACTCATTCCTATAATTTTCTAATAGTTGATAATAGTCTTTTTGATCTCATTGTCCTTTTTGACGGCTTGGTTTTCTAAAAGTTCAAACATGACGCTAAACATTGTGACGCTCGTGTGGTCTAATATAAATTGTTGATTTAGCTTGGAACTAAGTTTTGTTGGTCAAACATCATCAACATCCTAAGATCTCACAATGCTAAATTCAGATTGTGATTGAATGTGCCATCCATATATTGAAGTATTCATTGACAAACCGATGATCATTTGGAATGAAGATTTCAAATATTGAATGAGTCTAACATACTTCAATGTAACTCTAATAATTTCATATTTGTAGGATTGCCCTTGTAATTTTTCATCACTAGTTTTTCTTGCATCTCACGTTGTCTACCACTTCATTTTTGTAAGTGGTCTCTTGAAATGATGAATAACAAATATGTTTATGCAATGAACTTTCCTTACATTTGATTTCCTCATTTTGGATGAATGTGTTGTGTACCAGGCCTCTCCCCATGCATATGTATCGACAGTCCTGCAACGACAAGATGCAGGATATCGTAATGCTTACCGAGGCAAAGCACTTCTTATCAACATGGAGAAGTACAAACACCACAAACATCGTGAGGGTGCTGAATTCGATAGGGGAAAGATGGATGGCATCTTCAAAATGTTGCATTTTGATGTTACTTCATTCAAAGATTACACTGCAGAAGAATTGAAGTTGGGGTTGAGGAGCACATCCGAGGACATATGCAGGGTTGACACAGATTGCTTTGTATGCTTTGTTAGTGCACATGGGAACACAGATGAAAGTGGCAACCCTTACATTGAAGACCAAAATGGGGACAAAGTGGACATCATCAAGGATATTATGGAGCCATTCATGGTATCCACAGAGTTGGAAGGTAAACCAAAAGTGTTTTTCATCAATGCTTGCCGCGGAGTGTACAAAATGACCTCTCGAAAATTGGAAGCAGAAAAAACTACCACAATACGTTCTCCTACAACCCCGTCTACACAAAGAATGATAAAGTATTTGGACAACAAAAAGGATGTGTTTGTAGTGTTCTCCACAGAGGAAGGCAACCAATCAGGGCGAGACAAGGACAATGGAACCTACTTTGTACAAGCACTTTGTAGAGCTATCCCTGAAATGTGTGACAAAGAAGATGTTGAAACTATGGTGACGAAGGCGAACAAGATTCTTACAAGCTCACCTGAGTTTCATGCGCATCCTCAGGTAGCGACAAGCATCTCTAAGTTAACACGGAAGTTATTCTGGTTAAAGACTCTTCCTCAAAGTTCAATTGGTAAGTGACTACTGTTACGATTATTTTTGACATCATGACCTCTTCTGTAGATTTCTTTACTATGTTTTAACAATAAGTAATTGCTATTTTTTTTGATAAATTCATTTTTTTGTGGATGTTTTATTCAAAAGAATCAATGCCAATTGTGCATTGATGTCAGTTGAGATTTTCCCATTTTCTTATTGTGTGTCAAGTGGCATCCAAACATGGTAATATCAAAAAACCTACAAATGTAGTCTAAATTTACAGGAGCCACAATAATTTTGCTACATAGTGTTTCAAGGCTTCTATCCAACGTTATGTATTATCCAGCTTTAATATGTCATATTTGATTTCGAGAGGCTATCAAGGTGATAAAGAAAACTCATTGCAAAAAATTGAAGTTGTGGCACATTGATGTGTAGGCAAAGTTGTGCCACCTAAACCAATGGGTGAGCGGTTGTTGTTAGTGTATGACTGCAAAATTAGCGAATCACAAGAGTCTTCAGAACTCGATGTGGTTCTCTTCCATGGTTATGAATTTGGTAATAGAGGTTGGCACCATGCAGCTCTATCCTCTTGGTTTACAAATTCCTCTGAGCCGGTATGTTGGCCCGTGGAATGGTTGGCTCGCGCACTTGGTATTCCAATACGTGTCTTTTGTGTCAATTACTCTCCAAGAGCACATGTGGGAAAACCCATGTCAAGCTGCAATGATCAAAAGTTTGATAATTTGGCAAAGCAAATAAGAGAGGATTTGTTTAGAGACCAAGTTGCAACAATACCACTATTATTCATAGGGCACGGATTGGGAGGTCTACTCATCAAGTCGGTTCTCAACAACAACAAACAAGAGGTCATGCAACACCTCAAGGATAGGCTGAGAGGGATTGTGTTCTATGGGGTCCCATATGTTCCAAGAGAGCCCAATTCACATGGAAAGGAGGATTTCTCCCTTGAGGGGTTAGAACATGCGCTACAAGTGGAAGAAGGACGCATTTCTGTCATACAACAATCAGAACTTAAAATCATTTTAGGAGGGAAATCCCCGTCAATCAACCAAGAGCACAAGAAATTTTGCAAAAACTTCAAGGAGGAAATCTTGTCATTTGAGGAAGGGCGAGAAACTCATGGCTATGTAAGTGGCTGCTTCTTACTCCCCTTTTCTCCCTAGCCATCACCATGTTATCTTTTAGATTAACAGTCCCCTTGCTAACTAGCCTTGGTTGAATTGGACCCCTCATTTGTATTTGTGTTCATATTCTCATCCAATCCCATCCGCCAAGCCAACCATAAACATGCCACCTTTATTTATTTCTAGATCCAAAAGTTTGGGGTGGTTGGAGTATCCATTTTGTTCCCCTTGGTGGGCACAAATAAATGGATCATTTGTCCATGGCCTACTATACAAAATATTAGATTTAGTGTGGCCCACACTCTTCATCGGTGACCCACGATAATTGAATTGCTATCGTTGGGCGGTAATTGGAGAGGGTATCATATGTTGCTTGGTCATGGAGACTGCTCTATTGAACATCGCAAATCAATTTGAATGCCACATTAGATTAGATGTTTAGTGTGGTAACTTGCTCATTTAATTAGGATTTTTCTCTTGTTTGTATTTTCAACTATTTTGTGGGTCGATGCATAGTCACATATTGGTCACTAAATGGATCATGTGACTACAACCTAAAGCCACCCGATGGTCATTATCTAATATTATTTCCATGAAGAAGAGGTTATGCACATCATTGAAGAACTATGTAAACATTCAATCAATCAATCAAGTAACATTTTTTTAATGTGGTGGATGTGATTGGATGTGTAGTTTAGCCTTATACAAATTAGGTGGAGGGGATAACTTTTTTCCCATAAAAATTACGTCAAAAGTAAATTACGATCACTAACGACTATATAATTTATGTTTGCAGCACATAGTTACATCAACAAAATTGTACGCAACAGATGTGAATACAATTGTTGAAAATTGTTCAAGGTGTAACCACTTTGACATATGTAGACCCACAAGCATCAAGGACAAAGTCTTCACTGATCTACTAGGATTCATAAGGAAGCAATGTCAGAATCTCGGTAACCTTTTCTATCCTTGCACAATTAACTCTTTTAAAGATTTGTGTATTGAAAATTACCTAAGTTTGAACTTGCCTCAACAGGATCAAATGATATTTCTCCAAAGGTCGAGTGTAGAAACTCATCTATATAGGTGATTTTTTGGATTGATTTTTTTTTGAACCTCCAACATTCTTGTTCAACCTAGAAATTTATTAGTATGGTCAAATAATCCTACTCAAAATATAATCAAATTTGTTGTTGATGCAAGTTCAAATGTACTTTGCACTATTGAACGTCACAATGCATTGTGTAGATTTTTATTTTCTTGCCCATATTCACTTGGCTTAATTTCATCATGGCTTAACCTAAGATTTAAGGGTTTGTTTTAACCCCTAAAGTTTCACATCTCTTGAATTTCCTTGCAGGTCAAGCAAATATTCAAGTGAATGATGGGAAATTGATTATCGGACAGAAGTCTCACTTTGGAAAACTTAAAAAGTGTTTGATGTTGAGAGGGAAGGCATCAGTGGCAGGGATAATTGGAGGCCAAACATTTGGGGTTGTTGGGATGGGCGGTATAGGGAAGACAACCCTAGCAAAATCTTTATGTGAAGATGATGACATCAAGGATTACTACGATCACCGTGTCTATTGGGTGGCTATGAAAATGAATCCAAACATTGTCAAACGCCAGACTCGGTTGATCTATGAGATTTGCAAAGAGATGCCTTCAGCAAGCTTGGACACTGAGAAATGCCTACAAGAGGAGCTTGAGATCAAATTGAAAAGAATGAAGAAAATTCTTTTATTCTTAGATGATGTTTGGGAGAAGGAGCATGTGGATAGATTGTTGGGAGATTCTTTTATGAAAACATTGCCTCCGGGGAGCAAATGCGTGATAACTAGTCGAAAAGCTACAGAGTTAGCAAAACTAGATGGTAATGTCGAGATTCAGAAGTTGGACATTTTGAGCGATGAGGATGCAAGGACATTGTTTTGCTACAAGGCTTTCTCAAGAGAGAATATACCTGTAAGCATGGAAAAAAACTTACAAGATGTGGTGAATGAAGTAATTTTTGCTTGTGGGAACATGCCAATTTTGCTTGCAACTGTGGGTGCCGAACGATGGGGTAAGCGAAATATTGAATCATGGAAGAATGTACGGGATCGATTGCAAAATGCTAAGGCAGGTGGTATTGACAGTGATGATGAAGAGTCCACAAAGCATCAAATGATGCTAATTAAGCAAGTGAAGATCAGCTACGATGATTTACCGGAAAGTGATCCAATGTCTGGTGATGGAACCAATTTCAAAGACTATTTTTTGGACTTTGCTGCATTTCCGGAGCATGAAGAGATTGAAATTGCTATGCTAATGGACATGTGGACAAATTCAAATTTGAATGAAGATGGGGCCTATAGGATTCTTGAGGAACTAGAGCAAAGGTGTTTGGTGAAAATTGTTGGGTACTGGTGCTATGTGCATGACATTTTTCGAGCCCTTGCTTTTCAAATAGTTGAAGAACCAAACATTGAGAAAAGAAGAAGATTATTTGCTTGGAACATCGGCAACAGACTACCAGAGCAATGGATATCACACATTGTAAGACCCGATAACTTTGAGGGTCATTTGTGTACTTCTAAACATCAAATTGTTCTCAATGTTGAGAAGATGGTGATTGCAAGGAGTGAATTAAAACAATTTCATCCAAAAGATGTAATCTTGTTCAAATGTTTGGCACGACTGCACATGCTTATATTGACCTCCAACCTCAACTTGATTTCCTTACCTTCAGCCATCCGGTACATGACATGTTTGGAGAAACTTGATATTAGTTGGTGTTTGAGCTTGAAGTCCCTACCCCAAGAGATTGGTGAGTTGCAAAGCCTCCAAAAAGTAAACATGGCTGGGTGTTGTTCTCTTGAAGAAATTCCACATGGACTTGGAAATTTGAAGAAGTTATTGGAGCTGAACATGCAAAGTTGTGGTGTAGGCAAGTTACCTCCTGAAATTGGGAATTTGTCAAGCCTAACATACTTGTGTCTAAATGACTGCAACAAACTTGAAGTTCTTCCACCTGAGATAGGAAAACTTAGCAACTTGGAAAGACTAGAATGCGATATGCTTCGTGTACCTAACATCCCAGAAGCTTTCGGTTGTTTGACCATGTTGAAACACATGTCTATTAGTGCATGTGATGGGATCACGGAAATACCTGTGCAGATTGGGAGATTGAGAAATCTAGAAAGTTTGTGGTGTAAAAGCAGCCATAACCTACATCTTGTGCCTAACGAGCTTGACAAATTGGTCGGTGATGAAGGCATGCTGACGGTGTTCAATATCTCCAACACCAAAGTGAACCGTGAGGAACTTCCACAAGGTCTTCGAGCGTTACAAAAACAATTTGACCTCAATCCACGAGACAATGGAGAGGCAGCCAAATGCATGGCAAAATTACACCCAGAATACATGTTAAACTCGACACACAAGCGAGGTGATTTTGCAGATGATCGCTCATCAATGTATGACCCACACAACAAACAAGAGAGACGTGTCTCCTTTGGCTTGGCACGAATTGTAGCTTTGGCCAAAATGGAGCCTTTCATGAGCCCTCGTTTTCACATGGCCATCCGCATTATGCGCACCATGGCAAATCACAGTGGGACAAGGCATGCCATTTTGCAAAATGGTGGCATTCCTATACTCCTTCGATGCATTGATAAGGGTTGCCCAATGGATTGTGGTGAGAATGCTGCAGCTACACTTCGCAACATTTGTGTCACATTCTCCACACATAAAGCAATTGTCGATGCTCGTGGTCTAGAAATTCTTACGCGAGTGTTGCATCGCAAGAATGCCGTGAGCGATTTGGCGTACCAAGCATTAGAAATTATCACGGATGCAGATTGTCAAGAACATGATTACACATACACCTCAGAGATATATGAACGTTGTGGCCACAATTTTAGAGCTCGTGATTGTAAATGTATTCTTTGCCAACTCGAGAGAAAGTGCCATCCATAGCATAAGGCATGTGCCTTAAACTGCTTATATATTACTGGGAAGGTTTCTTTTTCAAATTCATGCACTATCCTTATAATGTTCCTCATTTCCCTTAGTGTGCCTAATGAAATTTACATAATCTTGGTCTAGTTTGAACAACTAGACCTATGTTATATCTATATATTTTAAAAATTATGTGATCTTGAAGGGAATTCACCACCTTCACCTTCTCTAACATACATGGACCTAATTTGGTTGTTTTTCTTAGTCACACACCTATATTTGAGTGGTGTGTGGCTAGGTGTGAATTTAAGAGCAGACACCAAAAAATGTTGACCCTGTAAAGGTTCAAGCTTTCTGCACATACTAACAAACATTGTTCATGTGCTATAAACCCCAAATCCTAAACCCCTTTAACTTAATTTAATTCGGAGAATAAAATCACACTTGATTATAAATCATAACAAATTCTAGAGACAAATGTGTTACTCTTCCTCCCTGAGCCTCTACTAGTTGACCTCTTCTATGGTCAACACCACAGGCTTCGCCCTCACCATATCATCGAATGTTGTAGGAGAAAGGGGTCGGACCTCAATCTTTTCACAAAGTCCATGTCGTCCTCGTCTTTGTTAGACATTGTGATGGTTCCTTCCACTCCACACTTACTATACAATTTTTTTCCCTTCAATTTTATTCACTCTCTAAACTTTGTTATGATATCTCTGGAAAACATGTCCCTCACATTATCCATGGTGAGGTTAAGGACCAATTTACTATTAGGTATTGCGGCATGCATTGTTTTATTTCAACAAAAGACTTCCAACTACTGGGTGTGGCCAGTCACCTTAGCATCCTCCTGTCTTTTGATCCTCGTGTTGTCCTTATCTTTGTTGTCTTTTTTCCATGTCCTCCACATGCTCATCATCTATCCCGCAAGACACAATGTTAGAATGCACTACAACAAAAGGCTCATGATTGACGATGGGGTATTTTAAATAGATTTTGCAAGCGGATGGTGCTTCACCCATATCCAATGGATTCTCTCCCCCTTGACGATCACCTCTTGGTAGCTTCCAAGTAACTAGTCCAAGATACCCATCTTCTTCACAAACGTATTTTTAATCTTGTAAAATTGGAAATTGTTATCTTCAATATTTGAGTTTATGTTCAACCCAAACATTTGTATGTTTGTCACGTTGGCTAGTAGTATACAAACAATAATACCCAATTACAAAAGAGAAAAAATGTAACAAGATAGTTTGGGCCGGTCAATCCAAATACATAGTACTTAGTTTAGGGCGGTTGATCCAAACATGCACTGCATGTTTAAGTCGATTACCCTTAACTAAGTATTAAACCTTGAACCCCTAAATGTTAACTTGGTAGTTCAACACAGATAGGTTTTGTCCCTCCGAAAATGTGAAAGATAATGTCTCCATGCGTGTGAAGGTCTTCATTATCTTCTGATGATGAACACCGTGGGTTATTCTTTTACCATAAGTTAGAAAGACTTACAATGTAACGGGGGCATTCACGGTTGGGGTACTACTTTTGGGTGTCTAACGGTTTAAGGACTATTTTAGACAACTTTACATACTTGGTGTGCTTAGATTTGTATAGTGGAGCATATTTTGGATCATACCTACATTTCATACTCCATATTGAGTACACCGACAAAGTTAATTTACAAGGAATAGGGTCATCTAAGATATCATTTTGATTCCTTAAAGGACATTCATGGGTGTTGTCAAAATTGTTCACCTTAGGATCAAGGAATGAAAAGGACAACAAAAATTAATCGAAACGATCCCAATTTTTTTCCTCACAATCATCGTTCAAGTGTGTACCAATAGAACCAAAAATGTATTGCATATCAATTGTATAACTTTACATGTGGCACCAAACATGGCCAACAATACACAAAATCATGGCTACATGAAAAAGGAACGTTTAGTAGTAGAGTTGGACATTAAAAAATATATGTATGGACACATGACACTTACACCAAGGTACTAGGATGCAAAACAAGAATAAATTGACCACCGATGTACACTTGAATAATAAAATTTGCCATTGATGTGGCCCAAACAAGTCATATGACCTCTTTACAAGTTTTATGACTTATCTACTCATTTCATAGGGAATTTATCCATTATGGGTGATTATTTAATAAGAAATAATATCTTTCTTGATAAAGCCTATGAACTATATACTTATCTATTTAAAATTTATTGATCAAATAATAGTAAATCATGATAAACGCTGAGATCCAATGCGACATAGTCCTTAAGTCCTTTGTCCCAAAAGTAGTACTCCAACCGTGAATGGACCCTAACATCATGTAAATTTATAAATGCTTTGAGGACACCGTGTCTCATTAATATGTTTGGTTTATAACCCTTTTATGAATTATTAACCTCTCGTTCTCCTTATGATTTGAATGTGGTTTTTTGGAGTTATAAAGATCTCAACCTTAATTATCCCTATTTGTAATGTAAAGCTCGTTGATCGTGAGAATAACTAAGATATGACAAGTATAGAGGTGTATCAATATCCTAAAACTCCATCCATATCATTCAAAATACAATCATATAAATCATAATTATTAATTGTTGATGACTAAAAGACTTCTCCGAGAGCTTAAATTAAGTTTCCCGAAGAAGGTCAAGACTCATAGTTTACTTTCTGTTTTATAACCTCAATCTCAATTGATATATATATATATCCCGGGTACGCAACTCCCGTATTATATGGTCCTGATTATAATCACTTATAATGCGTTTTAGTCTCGGGGGGGGGCAGTGTGTTAAAAAGTTAAGGTTATAGGTGCGAACAACCACTATTTTATAGGGGGGTATTACTTTCAATTCTCTTCCTTTTTTCACATGCTATCATTATATAATTTTCTACTTTGGGTTAATAGAAAAATGGCTTGCATTACTTATAATTCCAAATTACCTATTATTCCATACCCTATAGTACTTTAAAGATGTCCAATGCCATTTTTGATACCCTATATTACTCCTAATTCCAATTATAATTTTTTGCCCCCATGTTTTAAAAAAAACCCTATCATTTGTTCGCACGTATATTGCTACTCCAACCAATGACTGCCCCCCCCCCAAGGTTTTAGTCCAATATTGAGTGATACAATTTGTTTTAATGTAGGAAACCCTTGTAGCCCTTCTAACAAGGAATCCAAAAATGTAATTATATATAGGAAATGAATATATTTTGAAGCATATAATTGCATTAAAAACCTAATTATGTGATTTTTTTTAATACAGGTACCATAGGTGAAACTACCCAACTTTTTGGACTTTTTAATAAAATTTTAACATTGTGAATGAATTATAATTTTAATGGGAGGCAACTATTCGTGGCTTATAATTTTAATGGAAGGCTTAATAAATATGCAACCCAACTTTTTTTTCATCTCATTTGATTTAATTTGGTCTTTACCCAACTTTTTTTTCATCTCATTTGATTTAATTTGATCTTCACCCAACTTTTTGATCATTTTAATTTGATATAAAATGATATAATTTTTACAAAAGCCGTCCTCTAAGCCGTTTTAAGTACGATGCCCCCTGCGTATAATATGGGAGTTGCGTACCCGGGATATATATATATATATCATGTTATCTCGCGTAAAGCCCTCTTTCGATTAGTTATGAAAGTTATTGTAGAATGCATGTTCTTGAGTCTTTAAGCTCAAGTGTTACTACTTTAGATGAAAACATAATTACATTAAGAGTTCGTATAATAAGTTTAACTATATTAACATAATCATATTATTAATTCTCCTCATACTTAATCATCATATCTAATAAAATATTCTTCCGCTATACAACCATAATTCCCTTGTTTATGACAATCAATTCAATTAGTCCCGATTGAGGAGATCAATAAAAATTGTCTTGATGAGAAGAGGATCAAACACTATATTCGTTAATCAGAGACTTTTGAAAGTCTCAAAATAAAATATGCCCATAGTTTGGGATGCCAATATTGTGGGCATATGGAATATTGGGAACATCAAGAACATGACAATTTAAAATTTTGCATGCAAAGAATATTCTTAGTACTAAAAATAGAAAATTGCATTTATAATGAAAACGTGAACTCCATGTGGAAAATAACAAGCGACTCTAAAAAACAAATGGTTTATGTCATTATAGAGTTTGGGGTGCGCATCCCATAAGTAAAGGTCTTATGGATTTGGATGGCACATCCCAAACGTATACCACAATGGACTGTGACAAGTTTACTAAGTCTATTAAAAACCAAGACTACTAAGCGCCCCTATTTTCCCGCTGTTGACTCCCACCTATGTTATGTTTACCCATCTCCATCTTCCGCTTCATATCCATTCTCGGCGTCATTTTCCGCAGCTGCAATACGTGCCAAGTTGTCTTTGGCAAAATCTATATGTTTTGGGGGATGGTCATTGTTTCTATTTTGGAACCTTTGCGCGGCTTCCAAACACAAAGTATAGTATCCGTGTTTATCCAAACCGGTATGTACGATGAGTCCACTGTCCACTTAAAATTCTTTTTGGTGTCCCAACCTAAATAAGTGCGAAGCACGTTCTGGTCTTTAGTGCTTGGACGACATTATTCCACCTCAATTTGACAAAAGTTGGAGCTAGTTCGAACAAAATTGGGTGAAGACAATGTTTTCACCAACCAAATTGGCTTGGGATGCTCTTCATCCCCTGCTCGTACGAGGACCAAATAACCTTCATGGCAATCAACACCTACACGAAACGACGGGGCCGATCGATTGCGGGCAGGGCCAACGTAATGCTCATCCATTGCGAACTCTTCACAAACGTCTCCATTGCTAAAAAACATGGTGTCGGACTCGACAATCATGAACCGACTTTTTGGCCAAAATCCTTGTGTTAAAGTTGTACGGGTGTCGCCATCAAGTGTCATTAGGGCCAACTGAATGCAATCCCAATACGCAATCAAAGGTTCATGAGTATCTCTAACACGTCTAGTGATGTCCTCCTCACACAACTCTTTCCAATATTCAATGAATCCGGACATGCCTTTGATGATTTCCGGCCCATTCCTCATGGGGTCGGGTTTGCAAGGCTTTGGATCTCCATCCGGGAGCAAACATTTCCCATCATTGTCTTGACGCCATATGAGTATACCATCATCCGGGCCCAATTAGGAGATGTACATAAAAGCTTGAATTGCATGGCCGGGAGATCATCATCCCTTATATAGAATCGGAATTGTTGTGCTTTGGTATGTCCCACCAAACGGTCCCCTCCCTTCAACATGTATGGCTTGATGAAGGCCTTGAAATCTAGTACTTCCTCAATCAGGTGCGGAATTACCGGCATATGATCCAAATCCATATACGATTTCATAAGAAGTGGTATGGTTGGAAAATCTTCTTCATGCAACTTCATGCTCCACCGTCCGAATGACGCATCAATGTCGTCGTGTGTGTGTCCCACCATAAAAAAAAGACACAAACATCTCTTTGAAGATTCATTTCGCCACAAGCAAGGACCAAAAACAAAATACATATCGACATTTGTTGTCCTTCGCACAATTATCTAGTTAAACGTGGAGAGTTGGAGGCAATGGTTTTGCACAAATAGGTTCTCCGGGTGGTTCCGGCAATGACGACATACAAACCTCCTTCCCCGCAAGCAGCGCTTCGTAAAGGGGTGTCGTTCCACAACCATCAAACAGCGCACGTGATGATTATACCGGCAGCTTCTCTAGATCGCGCAAGAGTTTTGCAAATGAACCCACCGTGTGATTAACATCGCCAGGGTAAAAATCCAAACCATAATGGGCATATTTAACATCTCCATGGCCGTGGGCAATCATCCCTGGGAGAAAAACAAATGATGCGTGAACAACAACAATAACAACAACAATCCTAAAGTTGGACATTTGACAAACCCACCCATTAAAATTGGAGAGAATTTCAACACATATTTGTGATTTCATACAAACTTGTGACAGCTACGGACAACTTGAAGAGACCATCCGTGGCCTTTATTTTTTGTGCATAACAAGGGCATGCGGTCTTGGCGTGGTCCATTTTATCATGGATGACTGTTAGAACCTCTGTGGGCCTCATTATGGAGAGAGCACGATTCTTGTAGTAATCTTGACGGTGTGCCTCTTGATTGTTGACATGCTCTATATATTTTGTCTGGTGTCTGGAATGAGATTCAGTGCCTATGGGGTGGGCGTCTCATAGACCTTTGTATTTTTCACATGTCGTACACCTAGCGAACTTGTCCCTGGGTCTTTTCAAAATGTATTCCGCAAACTTCTGGTTTTTAATAACACTCAACTTGGACAAAGAAATGGGCCCACATCCCGCTACGCGACCCACTTCATTGATGTCCGTTAAGATGTTCTTCCATTTTGTGCCCGTGGGCAACACCATTTGAACAACCTTCTCCCCTGACGACAATGTCCTCGTCTTGTGGGGCATTGCATCAGCCAATGGCACTATGATGGTGGAGAGTGTCGCGGACGCTTGAAGTGTAGCCTCCCTAGGTTTCTTTGTCCCCGAGTTGCCATGAAATCGAGAGCGGCGACCCAACGATGAATACTTTCGAAACCTATAAAAGTCAGTCTTGGAGACGGCGTGGATGGTATACCACGCTGTATAATACACTTCCACATTCTCAAGTGTCACCACCTTATGCCCATGGGTATCAATGTGCAAATTTCTGTGGACCTCCAGTTTCTTAGCCGATCTCATACGAAAATCCGCAAGCCACATCTCTTGACGCAAAGACCTAATTTTCTCCCGCGGGAAAAATTGGCAACATTTCCTCGTGCAACAATCCTTGGCGGGCACTAGACGGATAGATTCGTCCCCCAATAGGCGATCCCTTCGACGCTCCTTATCTTCGCGAGACACACGCTTAGAATCATATCTACGGAGGCCTTTGCGAGGACGTGTTTTGGCCAACAAATCTAATTGCGTTTGCTTATGCTGCCGCTCATGATCCCACAAGCTCACTTCTTCATGGAAAACTTGATGAAGGGGCCATCGACGCAAGGAAAATCTCCATGTCATCGGGACCTCAAGCGGAAGAAAAGAGTTCAAGATGCACACGCCAACATCAGCGAGACCAAGGGGGTTGGCATCGACATAATCACGGGGATTAGAGTTTCTACATATGCCATCTGCTACCGTGACACCAAGCTCGTTGAGTAGAACGACATCCAAGCCAACCCATTGCTCTCTCCCGAAACCAGCACACAACGGAATGTCATCCTGGTCATGCCCGGAATGTAGAGATTGTTCGTGCACTTCCAAAGATTCGTGGGAGGATGTATCCACAAACACCCCATGACGTTTGTTATGCCATTGCCAACCGCCGACTGAGAAGATAGTTCACATTCACCATCGAAGGACAATGCATTCGTCGACAACTCCAATGAACTATCTCCCACGTGCATCGCCATACCACCTAGACAAACCACCAGGAAATGATCAACCCAACAAGCACCGCAATGCATAGAATAGCGGATAAAATATCTGTATAGATATATGGCCCAAAATTCCCAAATAAATTTTGGTGCACCATTGGAGAACCTCACGTATAAAGACGAACGCGCGTGCCAAAACAACGCTTGGAGCATACGTCTAGAAACCTCACAAATACTATCGATGGAAGAAATCATAGGCGACTGCGCACACTTATATTCATATTCATAAAGGCAATGATAAAGAGTGCATAAGACGGTCTATATCGAAGTTGTGCGTCCACCCTCACGTATGATTGAGGGACGAATGTAAAACGATGGACGCAGAGGAGAACCATGCGCAGGATCGGCAGTCATTGGCGGGGATGGGGGATGTCCTCATGGAGGCACTCGACCTGGGCGCTGAGGATGACGACGCGATGCGCATACGTCAGACACAGGCGTCTGATGGAGAGGGCAGCCGACGCCATGGTGACGGAGGCAAGTGCAGCTGTGGAGGCTATGACCGCACATTCGTTGGTCGTGGAGGAGGGCCGTGCTGTTCGGACCAACGCCATTGCGCATCCCCCCGACGACGAGATAAAAAATCTGAGAACGACACATGCATTTACGAACGCGCGTTCGTAACCTCACTCACCTCTCCCTCGGTATCGGAAGGCCTTCGAGATCCCTCTTCTGCGAGCACCCTGAGGCATATCAATTTTGTAGGTCACGGCATAATGTTCACTTAGGAACCTTCGCGATATACTATCACCAGAGATCACTTGTCCATTTTCACAAAATTAGTATATCAACAAATGATATCTGCATTGAGTAGAACAATATTGTGTACACTGACCCCTTCACATATTGTGTATGTGAATGTGATTATGTTGACATGCGTACCCACCTCATTCACGAACGCACGTTCGTAAAAGGGTGCGAACCTGTGCTCACATCGTTCACGAACGAGCGTTCGTTAATGATGACCACCACCTCCCGCAGCCTCATTCACGAACACTCGTTCGGAAGTGTGCGATGAGGATATTTTCCTTGCTCTTATTTGTTCGCATATAATTGTCATACTGATTGTGTTTATGGAGTATATGAATGAAGCTGTGATGTTGGATGCGTAGACAATAAGCCCTTGTATACGAACGCACGTTCGTAAATTACCGACCATCAGGTTCCTTGATATATGGGTCAAATACGTCTTTATGATCCTGGAAAGCCTATTTACGAACGCATGTTCGTATCTCACTGCCATGGATTATGTGTCTGTGACAATCCATATGAGTAGTTGAATGCCGACAATGCTCTTATGTGGGATTTACAAACGCACGTTCATAACCCCCACATAACAACAGGTCTGAACCATTTGTCTAGACTTAATGTCCTCATTTTTACGAACGCACGTTCGTAAAGTTCCGGTATTTACGGCGGTATATGCGGTGGATACAGTCTGTACTGTACCTGGGTGGTGTAGGGTTGGCGCACAGGGAAATGGCTTGAGCGCGTTCCGTCAGGTCTGTAGAGCCACACTTGCATGTGCCTCTGAAAATAGCTTTGTTGTGGGGGGAAGAGTTTTAAGTACTTCCCCCCGATGGTTCAAAATCCCTTGGATGCTCTTTAAAAAGCGGATTCCCGCCGCCATCTTTGACCTAACAATCTCCCATTCCAACCATGCGGAATTATATAAATAGCACTATGTATGGAACATGCCTTGCATCCATGCAACATATTGAACATATATAAATTGGTCACACACCTTAGTTGTTACCAAGGTCTCAAGGAAATATATGTATATCATATGTATATATATATATATAGACACATCATGTCTAAATATGGAGATGGCTAACATTGAATATTAAATGATTTGCGACTAAGGTATGAAGTCCAATTTAATTGACAATTGATGCTTAATAAAGTTATGAATGTCGAAGTCATAGATATATATATATATATATATACATACATACATATACACACACACACAATGAGGTAAGAGTGGCTAGGGTTTAGGGTTTAGGGTTTAGGGTTTAGGGTAATACATATTAGGGTAATACATATTCACACACACAATGAGGTAAGAGTGGCTAAAAACATGTTGCGGACGCCCCTAAAATTATAGGTATCATATGATTCACATCAAAAAATGGCCGTAATATGGTCACCAAGTGCATGAATACCAAAAAAAAATCAGGTTAATCCATAATGGCTTGTACTAGGGTAGATTGAGGACATTATGAACTAATTATACCTAATAAAATATGTAAGTTAGGTCTTCATTCAAATGGTATCTAGGTGTGAAAATAATGAATTAAAATGACATGAGTGGGAAGGATTAATCAATTTGTAATGGTGCATAGTATAATAGCGTAATGATCATTGAGACTTGAAACCATAGCTACGTGGAATCATGGTTACAATTATTATGTGTTTGAGGTCATATTGGAAATTGAATTTTCCTCCACTTCTTGTAAGGGTACGGATACACATTGGTTAAACGTAATTAGATTATTTGTGAGATTTATAGTTGAATGTACTATTCGATTATTAGTTCAAGTTGACACCTAATTAAATGAGTTGATGTCCTATTGGACATAGACCTTTCCTCCACCATTGTGTGGAAATGCACAATTAATTTCGAATGGTGCACACAATAGTATGCACTTACAATTATATGTTTTGCATCCTACGAGAAGTATGTGCATCATCATAGCTTGATATAAATTGAAGTCTTAAGACATGCATGTTATAATAAGATCGTGGACTGTGTGATCAAATTGCACTCAAAACTATTAAGGTGAAAGAGGGAGCATTTGAAATTTCACTTATCACCTAAAGCAAAGTTTTATCTCAAATCTATTACTAATTTTTAATGTGAAAATGACAATTGGCATCATTATCAATTATTATAGTTGTTATGAACGGAATAAAGCAATTCCCAATCCAAACAACATTGGTAGACCATTTTGACATGCCCTCAGACAACAACATGGCCACATATAAGAAAGGTTGGTAAGATAAAAAGATGCAGGGATGTAGGGTTTAGGGTTTGGGGTTAGGGGTTTAGGGTTTGTGAAAGTAGTGTAATATGTGGTTTTTGGGTTTAGGGTTTCGATTGTTACTAGGATACATTATACACACAAACAATGTTGACTCCTCAAAAACACTTATCGCACTATCTTTATTTATCGCAAGCTCATATTTGATGCTAGCAAAATAATCGACCACATGGCTGAAATGCATTAGTTCAAACTAACACCTCATAAAATGAATGACATCCTATTGGAACTTGAATTTTCCTCCACTTCTTGTTGAGAAGTGGAGAACCACTATCTGCAATCTCAAATGAAGTTTTTTTTCCATGTAATATTTATTTGAGGAACCATCGTACAAATTGAAAGATACCTCGCTCTTACATAAACTATATTTTAAGACACCATATACACATCTTTGGGGGTGGATTCTTCATTGACAGCCTAGTAAATGACATGCATTGTTCAGTACGAATTAACTGAGCATACTTTTCTAAAATATGTTTACAAGGACTCCAAATGTAGAGATACTAAGGGGATACAACGAGTAAAATTCATGTATTTGAACTAAGCTTTTCAAGTTAATGCCCTAAACGCCTCCATTACATATACATATGTCAAAGAATAAGTATAACATGCGTTCATTAGTCAATATACAACCATCTCCCATCGCATCTCAACATCCCATCTCCCCACACCCCCCATCTCCACCAATTCTCCCATCTCCACATCTCCTCTCTTCCCATTTCCCACATCTTCCCATGTCCCATGTCCCATCCCATCCCATCCCATCCCATCCCATCCCATCCCATCCCTTCCCATCTCCCTCCCAACCCTAGCCAGTGGAGTTGTGCCACGTGGCAGCCGTTGGGAAACCCTAGCGGCGCGGCTAACTTCCCGCGCCCCTTCCTCTCCTCCTCATTTGTCATTTCGACCAGAGGAGGAGCGGAGCGCTTAGAGAGCAAAGCTCTTGCTTTTTTTAGTCTTGGAGGTTTACATTGGTTTTGGTACAAGTGGTGAAAGATTGGGAAGGTTGAGAGTGTGAAAGCTTGAGAGTTTCACAAGCTTGAGAGCTTGAGTAGGAGAGCTTGAGAATTTCAACTTGAGGGTGAGTTTCAGAAGCTCGAGTGTTTAGGGAAGCTTGAGAGTTCAGAAGCTTGAGAGCTACAAGCTTGTGAGTTGTGTGTACATAGGAATATGCTAGGGTTTTTATATAAGTTGTAAAGGCTTGGGGTCTGCATTAGAGAGTGAACTGAGTGTGCATTTGTGAGGATTGCTTGGATTTTCAGTAAGAGAAGAAGAAAACCCTTTAAAGTGCGCAGCATTTCAATGTAAGTAGTTTTCCTTTCCAACTCACTCCTCTCACATTCTGGAAATGTTGCTTCTAGAATTCAATGTGTTTTGTTACATGCATTGTAAGCTTTGGCATTTCTTGAATGAATTATCAATTTCTTCTTCATTCTTCATTCTCAATCTCATTCTGCATCTCAATTGTGTTCTGATTCAATTTCTTTCTTGAGTTCCATCATTCTGACCAGGATTTGCAGGCACCGCTACAAGTAGAGTTGATAACAACAATCACAGTCATATATACATATGTATTCGTATATATACGAATACGTATACATACAGACATGAACCCCAAAACCATCACATTTACGAACGCTCGTTCGTAAATGTGACATACACTGTATAGCCAACCCCCCTTTACGAAGGCTTGTTCGTAAAAACGCATTCCATACATACAATTACGAACGTTCGTTCGTAATTGTGTATGTGGAACGCTCTATATATGAACGCACATTCATAAATATACGCTACATATCACTCGTATTGAATACCGAGATAAAGGAATAATTAAAATGGAGCTATCAGCAAAACTACACAAACAAATATAAATTTACGAACGCACGTCCGAAACACCAGTGAACCAAATAACATGTATTTACGAACGTGCGTTCGTAAATAGAAATGTTGAGTTCATAAAAGGACATATGCATCACCCAGACAACACTAAATAAAAATGTCACTCCAAAAACACGACCCAAATTCATATATTTACAAACGCACGTTCGCAAACATCCAATCTAAGAAAAACCTAGAAAACAACCTCATTTACGAACGATCGTTCATAAATATTATTACATCTATTGCAAAAACACATTAACAATGCGCAGTATGTGGGATATGCATGTCATTTGTGGGAGCCCAAAAATCCACGGAAGTCCGGATTTATTTCCTAACCGGATTAATATCCGGATAATACCCTGGTATTGGTCTCAAAGTAGGGATTTCTAGGGTAGGTTAGTTGTCTTATGGAATAAGGTTCTAAGCATCCGCCTTACGCGTAAAAATGGTAAGAACGAACACTTTGGCCGGACCGGAACTTAGTCCAGGGAGACCGTTTTTAAACGGTCTGGTCCAAAACGGTCCGGTCCGGGGCGTCCGGATCGGAAGGCGGTTGCACCCGAAGGCAGTTATACCGGAAGACGGTTATAACGGAAGACGGTTACATCGGAACCCGGACGGTTGTAACGGACTCGGAGCGGTTACAACGGAAACGGTTGAGGACCCAAGCCCGTTGGAGGAAGAAGGAGAAGGTACTTAAAGGAATTTCTCTCCCTCTCCGAGCCATTTGCGCGAGCGGCATTGTCGAGAGAACGAGTGGTGAGTTGTTTTTCGAGTCGCCAGTAGTTGGATTGCTGGGATTCCTTAGTAATTGGCAGGTAGAACTCTGGAGGGAAGAAGCCGGGGATTGTTAGGGGATTGAGGGTGCGAAGCAAAATGCCGGAGGCACGAGAGAAAGATGAGAGAGAGCAGGTTCCGATTCCAGTAAAACCTGTAACGTCGGCCACCCCGAAGAGAGATTCCGAGCTCAAGGAGCTCATAGAGGACCTTAGTTGGATGGGGTGCGAGGGATTACTCGCCAAACCCTGGAATCTTCGGGCGGAGGCCACATTGCGGGAATTCTTGTTTGAGAGAGGGAATCAATGGATTCGGACGATGAGGCATGAACCGGAGAAGTGGACACCGGAGGTGTGGGCTGGAGTCTACGGATTTCCGAAAGGAATGGGCAAGGGCTCGGCTAGCCGCAAGGATAGTTATTACGTAGGAAAATTCAGGATGGACCCGGATCCTAAGGACGGATTCCATCCCGGGAATTGCCGAAACCCTTGGGAGAGGAGGGTCATAGAGTTTATTCTCCCCATCCTTAGTCTGGAAAAGCCCAAGCGGCTCAGCATTACCGTGGCCAACACCCTGTTCGGGGCCATGTCCGGAGCCCGGCCTGTAAATTGGGGTAGGTCAATTCATGAATATGTAGAGAAAACCATCCCCCACATTGGCCGGAAACCCTCTTTTTTTCCCCTTACATCCCCCACATTGGCCGGAAACCCTCCTTTTTTCCCCTTACATCCTCCACCTCTACCAGCACCACAGCTGCATCAACGAAGAAAAAGAGGACATGCTGACGATAGCGGAAGACGAGGTGGTGTACAAGATCAGTCCGGAAGTCAAAGTTCCGGAGACCGGAACAGAGGATTCCAGCGACACAGCGGTTCCGGAACCACCTCCAGTTTCGTCCCCTCCAAAGGTCCGGAAACCCACCTCACCACCGGCCCGACAGGAAGTTGGACCCAGCCGGGAAGTCCCTTGGAAGGACATTGACCTCTCCACCTTCGAGTTTCCGGAAGCCCCCTTCAAGCGCGTCCGGGATGAGTTGACGGAGCTCCAGAACCAGTACTTCCGGATGGAGCACATTACCCGGGGAGTGAACCGGGCCTTAGGCAATTGTGAACCCGGAAATATCCTCCGGGAGTTGGCCAAGCGGACGGACCGGAAACAGGTGGAGGCCCTGGAGACGGAGAAGGCACAGCTAGCGGCACAAGTGGCCGCTTTGACCCGGGAGCTCGCCCAGAAGAGCGAGGAGATCCGGAAGTACCAGGCGGAACAAGCCGTGGTGTTGAGCCGGGTCCGGGAGTTGGTGGGCCATCCGGGAGAGATCGTCAACAAGCCGCATCTTTACGACCAGCTGATGGAGTTGGCGGATCCGTCTTCCGCCAGGCAAACACTCCCTATCCTGGTAAAGTACTCTCACTCCATGAAAGACCTACTCAAGGAGATTCAGAAGCTGTTGCCGGGCGGTACCCCCAGGCGGATGCTCTATTCGGGTCCACCCGGATCTCCAACGGGTACTCTATACGAGGTTATTGGAGAAGTGGAACTGGTTCCGGCCTCACAGACGGGTGCAGGGCCCAGTCAGCCAGCCGGAACTTCCCAACCACCGGAATCCGGAAGAGTTCCGGATCGAGAGAAGACCCCTGTTCCGGAACGGGCCCGCTCATCTTTAGTTCGCCGGAAGAGCATGGAGCGGTCAGCCAGGTCCGGACGGGGACAATCACTGAATTCGGGTCAGGGAAGAGCGTCAGGACGGTCCCGAATGCCGGAGAGGACCAAAATTCCGGAAAGGATGAGGACGCCGGATCGGACGAAGACTCCGGATAAGGATAAGGCACCGGTATCATAGGTTTCGCCCGTTCGTGCTCTTGATTGCATGATAGTGGAGCCGTGGGCTCCTCCACCCTCACACGAGATGTCCGCGAGAGATCCCCAGACGACTTCCGTCTCATGTGGCCGGAATATGGAAGGGACCACTGGGAGTGACCCCTCGCCTGGCCATCGGTCCCGGAAGGAGAAACACGTTTCCGGTACAGCGCGATCCGGATCGGGTGACGGATCGGGAGAGGATCTAGCCGCGGCAGACGATTCAGAAGAAGAGGTCGTCCCCTCCCCGAACATGAGGAGGGTATTTACAAGGCTACAAGAGCGACGACTTTTGACCCCCGGAGGAGGTTCTTCCGCCGTCAGCGGGCCCGCAAGTCACTCTAAGGACGGGACGGCTCCGAAGAAGCACCGCACCACTTAGGTTAGGCTTAGGTAGATTAGCCCTAGGAAGAATCAGGATTAGGCAGGTAGGATTAAGGATAACCCTTTTGAGTTTTTGGCGCAAAAATGTAAATTAAAATTTTGTTAGCGTGAAAAGCGGATCGAAATCCAGAAATTCCGCGAAGGACGCGTTTCCGGATTTCTCGGCACTTGGGGTTTTCTGGGCGGCCGCCTGGGCCGCCACCAGTAGTTAGGGATTGTGGCCTCTACTTAAGGCTGAATAAGGAGCTTGAGGAGGGTTCTCTTCTCCGATGTTGTATTTTGTCGCTTCCCACTCAATAAAGCTCTAGTTCTCCATCTATTCTGACTTGTTTTGTGCACGGACGGTTAGGAGAATGTTGTAGATCTAGAGGGAATGGATGAGTAGGAAGTACGGATAGGACAAAGGAGAGGAAACCTGGATCGGATCCGACTATAGTACTACGGCTCATTTCTGAGTGTAGTGGGAAGGAAACCTCATTATTTCGGATGTCTGGGTAACGTGCATGTGAGATAGCCATCGTTAGGACTAGGTAAGATCAGGGAGGTGCCGGACTTACGCCATCCGACCTTCTGAAGAGGTCTCATAGTCTTTGGGCGGGATAATCCAGAAAGTGGCACGAATCGCCCAGTTATCCCGAATTAACCGATCTCCGGCCGAATCTTGACCTTTCTGTCGTTGTAGTTCCGGGAACCATCCGGATTCTCTGTGTGACCTGTCAGGAAAGATTAGGCCTATCCGGACTGGTTGTGAGAGAAATCCAGATTCTGACCATATAGGGATGTCTTCACCGGATGAACCAAATCATCAATGAAGGTAGGAAGTAGGTAGGTAGGTATTGAGGAAAGATGCATGTAGGAGTAAGACTTAATTAGAGAGGTTCAATCCGGAAGGCAAGACCCAGAACAAGGACTTCCAAAGGGCTATCTGGATCCGGAAAGCCGATCCGGCCAGTGGTCGCCTTTTAGGCAGGAAAAGTGTGTCCCTGACATCCTGCACTTCACAGAATCCCTGGACGATACTCGGATCATCTGGACAAACCAGATTAGGCATTGAAAAACGCCTATCCGGAAACTTTTGGTGTTCATGTGCTCCCACATCATTTACGAACGTTCGTTCGTAAAGTCAATACTAAATGTTTATGTTCTGTTGCAGATGGCCAGATCAAGCAGAAGCGCGATAGAAATGTTCGCAGTGCAGGTCGATCGCCTCCCAGAGTCGGTGTCCGACGACAACGGCAACGACAACTATGTCCCAAAGGAGGACTTCATGGGGGAGTGGATGGCAATGCCGGAGAAGACCGCAGACGGACTCTTCTGCATGCGTTTCACCTACGAGCTGGAGACAAGACCAGACCAGCCAGAGCAATGGGTGCAAATGAAGACGTGGGAGATAGAGTCAGTAGAGGCACATGGCGAGTATGTGATTCTGGACATGAAGAACAAGAAGGATCACGTAAACCTCATGTTGAATTACATGAAACACAACTTCTCCTACACATACGCCCAAATGAACGTAGTAGAAGACGCCAAACACTTTGACGTGGACGGACTCTTCTCTAAATACACCTTGAGCCCATACTGGACAGCAAGGAAATTGACCGGCCTCGCATTAAACATCTCTTAATACAACAGTGTGGTCACGGAGGCCAACAAGAAGAAGAAGAGCCCCAGGAAATCATCCACATCAAGGGCAGGAGGATCGAGAAGTGCACCCAGGCCTGTGCCTTCGGTGAGCAGAGCGACCGACGGTCCCAGCAGACACTCTACGCCATCTAAGAGGACGAGGGAGGAGATGGAGAAATCTGGCTTAACAGAGACCGCGGAGGTGAGCTCGCCTCCTGGAATGCCTACCCCCTTGAAAAAGGGTGAGAACCCGGACACTGTCAAGGCCACTAGGATCCTTCGAGACTCCAACAACTACTCGAAGGATTGCTGGCACATGGGACGCCACTTCACATTCAACGTGGACTGCTTTAAGTGCGAGAAGTCCCCCAACAAGTAGGTGGTTAGGTCTCACGAGAGCGGGGGTGTGAAATGGCAGATAAACAATCTCATGAACAACATCAAGTGGGATAGGCAGACCGTCTGCGTCATGCCCAAGGGGCTGAGATCCTGTCCGACGGAGAAGGACTGGCCACGGATCCAGAATGGAGAGTTCTGGATCATTGACGGACAACACAACTTGGAGGCGTCCCAGATAATACTCAAGGACGACAACTTCCAGCACGAACTGAAAGCAAATTCGCGTTACTGGAAGGCGTTCTTGGTGTGGTCGGACGATTGGGACAAGCTGCGGAAGATTTCCACCTTCCTCAACTCCGGCAACAAGATCAAGGCATTTGAGGCGTCATGGGCTGCCAACATAGTGGCTGCAAGAGACGTCTGGGTCGCGCACGGGTGCCCCCCTAAGGAAAGGGAGAACGCCAAGACACCGTCACCACAATGGAAGGTGAGTTTACGAACGAACGTTCGTAAATTTTAAGGTGCACTTCAAGTTTCTTCACAAAGCAATTTACGAACGTGCGTTCGTATTATGTGCATTACTGACATTTGTTTTTTTCTTCAGGTTTTTTGCGATGCGATGGTGAACAAGTTCTCCTATGAAGTCTACAACAACCAAATCTGTCCTGGAGCTCAAAGGTGAGCTCCAACTCATTTGTTGCAACAGAGACACCTGGGAGTTGTGGATATAATTTTTTGATGCGCACAGCTCGGGAGATCTTGTCAACCCCGACACAGAAGAAAAATATAGCGCGGAAAAGACCGGGGAGGCCCCTCCACTACTGAGGGAGTTCTTCAGGTCCCTTCAAGGGTTAACGGAGTCCGAGTTGTAGAGGTGCACGGTGCATGTTCTTGGGAACACAATGGGTAGAACTATCCCATACCCCAAGATGTTTTTGAAGAGGCCAAAGCACAAGCCCGGTACGTATTCCATCAAGGAATGGTGCGACCACCGCAAGATGAAGACTGTTGCAATGAGGGAGTTGAGCGCCCTAATACCGGAGTACGCACACTTCCTAGCCGACGGGGACGTGAATTGGGCCAGTTGGAAGATGTTCAAGGTCGATTACAACATCTCCGGAGCCTCGATGCATTATCTTGTCAAGGAGCACGCCTCCATTTTGAAGCAGAAGGGGAACAAGAGAATAAAGAAAACCGAGACGGATCCCCAGGAGGTGGAGCAATACAAAAGGTTTTTGGCGCGGAAGAGGATGGCCACATTCGAGGGAGTGGCCAGATTTTGTGTGGTGACAACCGGCTTAGAGAGAACAACTTTCTTTAAGTGGGACGGCACCATCAGCAAGGCCGAGGTCAGGGAAGACCGACGGGGGTGCCCATTTGCCCTGATCGATTTCAGGGGGATCCTAGGTGCGTCGAGGCAGGGGACGAAGGACATGCCCTTCTACAATCCCTTCATGGCGAAGTTCATGGAGTACAAGTCGCCGGCCATGAAGGAGCCTCACGTTTGGCTGTGGATAGTGGAGCATGAGAAGTTGTCTGTCGTCACCGAGTTGTACGAGGAGACGATCAAATTCGAGTACAGTATCTTCCACAACACATATGTGCCAGCCAAGACGGAATGGATCGTGGCCATCAACGAGGCCAGGGGCAACAAGCAAGTGGGGGCGGTCAGCCTCATTTTCTTGATGTACAACGTGCTTAGGCATGGGAGAGTACCTGTCAAGGCGAACAGCACGTTCAAGAAGATCTACAGCATCCCACATCCCCCTCCCAAGGATCTGCTGCAGGAGACTTTGTACACTGTCTTCCCGACGTTGGAGCTCAGGTTGGAGTTCTACATCTCCGTGTTGCAGAGCATGGCAATAAGCGGAGAGACTGTGTACAACGTCTGTGGAGGCAGCAAGTTCATGTACGCTGCGATGGTAAGCTCTCCAACCAATATTTACGAACACTCGTTCGTAAAGTTCATGACAACTTGTTTTAGGGACTTGGCATTGTTTCTCGTCGTTGATGTTTACGAACGCACGTTCGTATATTCTAACGTATTTGTTTGTACCTCAGATGCTGGGACTAGTCGTCAATAGCTACGTTGACGCCATGGACGAGGAGGAGTTCCAGGTGCACAGGGCGAAGGCGTCCACGATGGACCTGGAGGACATGTCCCTCCCAAGGACGGACATCAACATACCCGTCGACAAGGGCATACCCAGCATGGAGACGGACAACAACGAGCCCGTCCCCTCCGCCAACCTCGAGGCTATTGTCCGCTCCTTCGACGTCACGCCTCTCCGAATTTTGGCGCCGGCGGGAAATCCATCCGACGTGCAGGGGACTCCGGGTGGGTACACAGGGTCGTCCGCGGGGACAACCCAAGATGTCCTCCCCCCGCGAACGTCTGCAGCAGAGGCCTTCGGCACTCCCGGGGGATGCTCGACTTTCGTGTCGCCCAGGCCCGTCGTGGTTCCCAAGATGGAGAACCTCGATGTTCTGGACCAACGTTCCCGTCCGTCCTTGGACCACTTCCGCAACACGAGGCGGAAGATGAAGAAGACCCCCTACGTGGAGCTGCCTCCGGGGTCAATCATCGAGGTCTCCGATGAGGACGAGGGAGACATCGAGATAATGGTGGAGCTCGGGGTTGACTTCGGCAAAAATAAACGGGTCAAAGAAGAGGCCCTCTCCGTCGCCGAGCTTAACGCCAAGCTCGAGCAGAAGATGAAGGAGGACATGGCGAAGGCTGCGGAGGAAAATGCCAAGAAGATGTTCCAGATTCAGGAAGAGCTCAAGCAATCCAACGAGAAGACGGATGCCATCCTCGCCATGCTCAGCAGGATGCAGAGCTTCTCGGCGCCCCCCCAGCCGGCGTATCCTTTCCCTGGAGGATACCCATCGCAGTACCCCCCGCCAGCCCAATACCCCCAGCAAAGCCAGTTCCCAGGAGAGACTTCCCCACCAACAGGCGCCCCACCCTACGCATGTGGGCACCCCTCCGCCACCAGAAGTTCCCACGACCACCTCGCACGATGCTGTCGCGGCGGCCATCCAGGAGGACGAGGATTTACGAACGCGCGTTCGTGAATCTTCAGGTCCTGCAGTCCTCACCCCTCCACCTTCAAGGGTAGGACTGCCTTCAAAGACTGTGGAGGGTTCTTTCGTCGTCGTCCCTAGGGTAGTAGATAGACAGGGCGATGACTTTGCGCGACACACTGACATGGTCATTGTGGAGGACACGCAGGGGAGCCCCAATGACGCAGCAGGAGTGCAGGGGATGGACGTGGAAGAGACCCCTGCTACGTGGATGGAGGATGTCCGGATGGACGCGCTCGACCTGGGCGTTGAGGACGACAACGCGCTGCGCATCCAGCAGACACAAGCCTCTCAGTCAGAGCGTGAGGCGGAGTCCATGGAGACGGAGGCGGCTGCGGCTGTGGATGTTACGAACGCGCGTTCGTTAATCGTTGAGGAAGGACCTGCTGCTGGGTCCAGCGTCGCTTCCCCTCCCCCCGATGACAAGGTAACTCATCTCTGAGAATACCATTTTTTTACGAACGCGCGTTCATAACCTCACTAACCTAGCGATGTTTTTCTCTCCATCGACATCCCGTGCCTTCCGAGAGCCCTCTTCAGCTTTAGTGCCCGACCAATTTTAGAGCCCGGCCAGTTTTGTAGAATACGGCATCATGTTGCCTTAGGAAACTGTGATAGACTATCACGTGAGACATGTAAATATTCGTCGGATCAATATATGAGCTTATTTTCTTTTCATTGCATTGCTTCAAATTTTGTGCCCTCGACCCCTTCTTGTATTGTGGATGTTGATGCGATTATGTTCATTCTTGCGTACCCACCTCATTCGCGAACGCTCGTTCGTGAAAGGGTGCGACCCCCTGTCCACCTCCTTCACGAACGACCACTCGTAAATGTACGTGTAGCCGTGCTCACGAATGAGCGCTCGTAAATGATGCGCATCACCGCCGGCAACCTTCATTCACGAACGCTCGTTCGCAAGTGTGCCTTTGAGCACATTTTCCTTACACTCGTCCTCACTTCCTCGTCTTTTTCCATAATGCATCGTCATTTCCCTTAATGCAATCTTATTTATTGGATCATAGAATTAAACTAGTCGAGTTGTTAATCACAGGACCCCCCGGAGATAGGTCGCAACCCCTCGACCAGTGGACCTCACACCCGACAAAAACCGTGTTATAGAATTAGTATCAGAACTAATTAAAGCAATCTGATGAGGCTTAGGGTGCAGCTAGATGAGGCTTAGGGTTAATACCCGGATCCAGGGTCTTAGTAAAAGGATATAGACCCTAGACACTTAGAGGGTACACTAAGTAATTAGCCTGTAGTAAAGGGAACCCAATCAGGGTATCCCGAGGGTATCTAAGACTTAAGCTAGAGTATGGAGCTTACACCCCGGATATCCCGAGGGTATCGACCAGGTTATCAGCCTGGTCGGTATGGCCAGTCCTACGGTGCAATGAGATAGTGCCACGTGATTATACTGTATTAAAATATTCTGAAATACTCTATAAATACACTCACATACCATATACGGGTATGACTGAGATATGCACCTACATACTGTCCAAAATACACTATCTCTATTCCAGTCTACAACACGTTATCAGCACTTGCTCCTGGCCTACTTTCTACACATTTTTCATCCATACTACATATTCTACTCTGTTCATATGTATAGCTTACTTATACTCCATCCGGTGAGGAACCCGAGTGAACACATGAGTGAATGCTTTAGTATTACACATATTTTGCTTATCATTTAGCTTTGCACACACATCTCTGTTAGTAGAACATCTTTTCATACTCTGATACTATACTTCATCCATATTAGAACCTATTCTATTCTCTGTTCATTTCTCTACTACCAGGAGGGGGGTTATGCTGTCAAAATTTTTACTACTCCACTAGGACTGTTATGCTGCCAAATTTTTCTCAAAACCTGTCGCGCACCTCTCCATGAGGAGTGCCCGAAACACCATGGGCACAAGGGGGACCCCGGAGTGACACCCGGGACTTGTGGCGCCGTTGGTGAGAGGGCCCAAGTGATCCTAGTGTGGGTGAGGGCCCCGGGCGTTGGGAACGCCTCCCACCCACGGAGACTAGGAGGCATGAGGGTAAGGCCATGAGCTATGCGTAGCTCATGGCGTGGTGATTCTAGAATGCTCAAGATCACCTCAATCGGAGGTGTGAGCTAGGAGTTATGGCCATTTGAGTGGGGCGCTGTCCCGGGACAGCGCCCTGGTGCAGCAGTGCCTGGGAGTGATTCCCGGGACTGCCAAGGTTCAAACAGGCATAACTTCCTCAAGACTTGCCTGAATGGGGCAAGTGAGGAGTCCATCGGCATCTACGTGAAGCGTAGATGAAGATGGAGTGGTCACGTGTAAGCATCAGACATTGTACAAGGAAGTTATGATGGTCTGAAGCTGCTGGGGGGTTCTAAGCCCAGCGGCTAAGGGAAAGTGTCCACTTGGCCCCAACTCTTGGTAGAGAGACAAGAGGTTGGTTGACGGTGGGGTAGGGGCCCCGCGTAGAGTCCTAGAGGCTTATATGGGTGAGGTGGTGTGGCCTCACCCACCCGAGGCCGAACGGCAAGGCCTCCATGGGCAATGGCCCATTGTGAGGCTATAGTTGCCTAGTATGGTTCGGGTTGTTGTAGTGTTGCTCCGGCAACACGATGATCAACATAGGATTGGACTTCCATGGATGGAAGTCCACATCTAGGAATGGGTTACCGATTAAGGGGTGAGTCCCGAAAGCAAAGTAGGAGGGTTGGTTCCCTCCTATGAACTATAAGGTCCGGGGTAGGAGGAGCTAATCATTAGCATGGCGGAATGCGAATGGTTAGCACTCGTAACCTTTGCTAGAATTGAAAATTGGCAAGATTGTCAAGGGGGGCTAGCAAGGGTTGCGACACTTGGTATCAGAGCAGGGTTCCAAGTTTTGAGCTCGCACTTTGAGGGAAACATGTCTATCAAAAATGCGGGTTATGATGGTGAGCCCGGGGTTTCCAAAAGGTTGTGAGGCTCAAATTGGAACAAGGATCATGTGCAAGTGGAATTTGACCATACCATTGGTTCTAATGACAATGGTGGGCATGAGGGTGGATTTGGTAAGGAAAATGGAGGAGTGCTTTGAAAGGGCTCCCTCAAACCTCAAAAAACATTTGGGGCCTAGAATACCGAAAGCACCCAAAACCTTGGAGGGCATTAATGTTGGATTGAAATTCCAATTTGAAATGCTTGGAAGGTATTGATGTTGGAATGAATTTGGTGCTAATGAGGCACCCCGGGCCTGTTAAGGCCTATGTGCGCTATTCAAACGCACAAATGAAGGATACACCTAAAACGGACGAGCTTTCTAAGAAATGCATCCTTTTAGGTGGGGTTTTAAAAGCGGGTGGTGGATGCCTTGTTTAAGTCCCTAAGGCTTCTTGAGGACATGGTGGGGACCATCAAGTTTGCAAGAGCATTGAAGCCGATGGTCCCAAAGAGAAGTTTGGCGGCGCATCACCACAAGTGGCTTTAGCCAAAGTAGGTCCCAAAGAAATGAGTGCAAATTGTTTGGTCCATTTTACTTAGGCAAAACATGTTGGTGCCGCGGACGGAATGTTGAAAGGTGGCTTTATGCTTCCAAAGCAAATCATACTTGTGCCGCGGACGGAACCTTGGCAGGTGGGTTTGTCCTACCAAGGCAATTCATGTTCGTGCCGCGGATGGAGTGTGGGAAGGTGGCTTTGTGCTACCAAGGCAAAACATGTTTGTTTTGCGGACAAACTATTAGAAATTGGTTTTGTGGCACCAAACCAATTTATCCCGCGGACGAAATGTTTAAAGTTGGCTTTGCGGACCAAGCCAAGCCAAGTTGCCGAGGACCGAATGTAAGACGATGGCATTGTGGCCAAGGCTAGTAGCCTTAAGCCAAGGCCAAATCTTTTGTACCTTGAGGCTCAATGAATGGGAGAAATGTCTCATGTGTTGACAAAGAGGCTACCACTCCTTCTTGAGCCCAAAACTCACAAGGGAGTTGGGGCTTGCCGATTGATAGAGAAAGCAAGCCCACCAAGGTGCGGTTTGGAAAGGGCGAACCGCATGAGACAAAGGAGGCCGCGATGCATGTAACCTTTCAATGTGGGACATTGGATTTTTGTCAAAAT
The DNA here is from genome assembly GCA_950295325.1 of Polytrichum commune. Classification (NCBI taxonomy): domain Eukaryota; kingdom Viridiplantae; phylum Streptophyta; class Polytrichopsida; order Polytrichales; family Polytrichaceae; genus Polytrichum; species Polytrichum commune. The sequence goes on from OX485804.1 coordinate 78,621, forward strand.
TTCACACCATGTGAAATAGATGAAATGCATGTCATTGTGAAGGCCGCCTACTTTGAAACTCACATGATAGATGTGAGGTGCAAGCCGGTGAGCTTGCGGTGCATTATGATGTGTCATAATGGAAAAGAATTGAAGTTCAAATTGACAAGGACTCCTATGGTAGGAGGACCCAAGTTGAATTTGGTCTTAATGGACCAAATGAAAAATAGAAAACATAATGGTCGTGGTTCAATTGGAGCAACTCCAAGGAATGTATGGGGAGGCTAGGAAAGATGGGCCTCCTCCAAACCACATTGGTGGGATGTTGGTGAGATACAAGGATGTATTCACCAATGTGTTGCCCAAAAAGTTACCGCCAAGAAGTGAAAAATAACTTTGCTCAATGAGAGATTGAGTTCTTGAGGTATGTGGTGACAAAGGAAGTTGGTGGACGAACATGAAGAATGTCAAGGCAATCCAAAAAGAGAATTGGCCCTTGACTCAAGAAAAGGGCTTAGGTCATTTGTTGGCCTCGCCAACTACTACCACCACTTCATTCATGGTTTTTCTAAGGTTGCTAGAACCTTAGTCAACATGTTGGAAAAAATGGCTATCCCAAGAGTGGGATGAGCCTTGTCACCAAGCCTTTGGAGAGCTCAAGAGTAAGTTCTCTTCACAAGATGTGGTTAAGTTTCCGGGTTTTCATGAGCATGTTGAGGTGCACATGAAGGCGAAGGACTTTACCATTGGCGGATGTTGATCCAAGATGGATGACCATTGCTTATGGGAGCATTAAGCTCCATGGTTGTAGAAGCTTGTCCAACTTGTGCAAGAAATGGCTATCCCAAGAGTGGGATGAGCCTTGCCACCAAGTCTTTGAGGAGCTTAAGACCAAGTTCCTCTTTACCACCCGTGTTCAAGTTCGCGGAGCTTGAAAAACCTTTTGAGGTGCATACGGGGGGCGAGTGACTTTACCATTGGCGGATGTTGATGCAAGATGGATGGCCATTGCACATGAGAGCGTGAAGCTCGATGGTTCGACTTGTGAAAGAAATGGCTATCCCAAGAGTGGGATGATGTTTGTCACGAGTCTTTGGGGAGCTTAAGCCAAGTTCTCTTCGCCGCCCGTACTCAAGTTCGCGGAGCTTGACAAACCTTTTGAGGTGCATACGGGGGTGAGTGATTTTAACAATGGTGGATTATGTGTAAGATGGATGGCCATTGCATATGCGAGCATGAAGCTCGATGGTTGTCAAAGAAGACAACCAACTCATGACAAAGAACTTCTTTGCGGTAGTGCATTGCTTGAAGATGTGGCGACACTAGTTGGGGTCGCACAAAGTAAAGGTCTACAAGGACAATGTGTCCTAAACGTATTTTGACATACAAGCGCAAGTGAGCGCCAAGTCATTGCATTGGCATGATAGCTTGGCGCTTATGAAGGTGGATCTAGTCCACAAACCGGACCGTGGAAATGTGGTGCCGGATGCGCTAAGTAGACCGGAAGAGTTCCAAGCAATGAGAACCATCCAAACCTTGTGGCTTATGTGTGCCGGCGAAGGAAACTTGTGATGCAAGATACGGGAGGGGTAAATTAACTACCCCAAAGCACAAAAACTTTTAGGTGAGCTTTGCAAGAGCAAGGTGCTCAAAGAGGTTAAGTTGGTGGACGGATTGTTCAAGTATAAGCAAAGTTGGGTGTATGTGCCACAAGGCAAGTTGAGGCTATCGGTTTTGAAGGAGGAATATGATAGTCCTATTGCCGGCCATAGAAGAGAAAGAAAAAACCGCCATAGAATGGTGTCAAAGAGGTACCATTGGCGGTGCATAAACTAAGATATAACCCACTTTGTGAAGGCGTGAATAAAGTGCCAAGTGAACCAAGCCTCTTACCAAAACCAAGGCAGTCTCTTGCAACCTTTGCCTATCCCGTGGGCGCCATGGCATAGTATGTGCATGAACTTGATCACAAGTTTGCCGGAGTCACATGGGTATGATGCCATCTTGTTGATGGTAGAGCGGTTTGCCAAGTTGGCACACATGGTGCCGATTGTGGGAACCGCCACCGCGTTGGAGACCGCATAGCCTTTTCTCAAAGGATGGTTGAGGCACCACGGGTTGCCAAGAGTGATTGTGTGGGATCAAGATCCAAAGTTCACAAGTGCATTTTCAATGCATTTCTCTAAGGAGGTCGGAATGAAACTAAGGTTTAGCACGACCTTGCATTCCCAAGTGGATGGGAAAGCGGAGCGTGTGAATGGAGTCTTGAAGCAATACTTGAGGAACTTGGTGGGGGCGGACCAATGAGATTGGGCGGACTATGTGGGTCGAGCGGAGTGTAATTGCAATGTAGCCACGCACTTGACAACCAATGGGTGGTCTTTCGTGGTGGCTTATGGAGTGGATGCGCTCCAACCTATTAACCTAGCTCTCGAGGGGGCACATTCAACACTAGAGTTCAACCAAGATGGTGAGGACTTGGCCAAGGATGGTAAACAAGTCTTGGAGATGACCAAGTTGTTGGTGGAAAAAACCCGAAGGTGCTACGGAGTGCAAATCAATGCCGGAAGACGCGAAGTGGAGTATGAGGTGGGCCAATAAGGTGTTGTTGAATGTGGACAACTTCACCTTGCCCAAAGGCCTTACTGCAAAAGTTCATGTCCAAAATTGGAGCTTCGTTTTCCATTGTGGAACAAGTGTTCAAGGACATGTATGAGTTGGAATTACCGCCGGAGATCAAAGTGCATCCGACATTTCATGTCTCATTATGAAAGTCATTTTAGGACGACACCTTGTGGCCCGATCACAAGCAAGTGATTAGGCCACGTCCCGACCTTGTGGAGGCCATTTGGAACATGAGGTAGGAGGGCACCCTCAAGTGTAGGAAGCCCAAGTGAAAATGAAAGAAAATGTACAAAAGAGTACTTGGTGAAATGGTGAGGATACCATGAAAAAAAAACCGCTTGGGTGGCGGCAAGAGACATGGTGAACACCAATGAATTGGTGAAGCACTTTGAAGAAACTAAGGCTAAGGATTCCAATAAAATGAAGCGTAGGCATTGATGAGGACATCAATCTCCTTTAGTGGGGGAGAGACGCTACTAGCACACTTAGCTTCGAGGTTAATTACTCCACAACATGAACTTGTTCTTTGGCTTGAGGGAATAAAGTCCAAACTTTAGTGGTGCAAAGAGAAAAGTATGAGATGAGGTCCTAGTCTTGTACTTGTGCTTGGTTAATGGAAGAGGGGGAATAGACATGCCAAACTAGGTTGGGTAAGCCGAGTAATTGGGGGCCATGGCTTGGAGGGGCCTTGGATAAAACCAAGAAACTTCTTAGTTGTGGGCTTGTCCGGGCGGGGACAAGGTGATGGCGCGTGCTCATAAAAGTGCTACCCGCGAGCTAACGAGAGTTGGCGCATGGGAGTCATGAACCCATGTCTCGAAAGAGCAAAGTGGGAACCGAGTCGGGCGGGACTTGGCATCACCCCCGTGCGATCGAGGCGTGGCTTAACAATGGAAAGCCATCTCGGAGTTGCAACCGAGACAACTTAGTGGAAGCGTTGAGGTCTCGCCTAGATGTGTCACGTTAGGCTAGTGGAGCCTAACGGGGGAGGCCCCAAAGGAGGGGCAACCCAAGTGAGTCCCAAAGTAGGTGGGTCTAGTATAGGTTAGGTCCTTGGAGGAGAGATCCAAGGTCGCTAACAGACCACCTAGGAACGACACCTTTGGAACTATGCCAAATGTGAAGATGCATTGTGGGGGTCGCGCCCTAAGGTAAACACAATGCCGCACCATAGAGGATGGCAACTTGAGAATTGGTGTGCCGACTACGAGTATAGTCGATGAGGGCATCGACTCCGTTTGGTGGGGGTGAGTGTCGCGCACCTCTCCATGAGGAGTGCCCGAAACACCATGGGCACAAGGGGGACCCCGGAGTGACACCCGGGACTTGTGGCGCCGTTGGTGAGAGGGCCCAAGTGATCCTAGTGTGGGTGAGGGCCCCGGGCGTTGGGAACGCCTCCCACCCACGGAGACTAGGAGGCATGAGGGTAAGGCCATGAGCTATGCGTAGCTCATGGCGTGGTGATTCTAGAATGCTCAAGATCACCTCAATCGGAGGTGTGAGCTAGGAGTTATGGCCATTTGAGTGGGGCGCTGTCCCGGGACAGCGCCCTGGTGCAGCAGTGCCTGGGAGTGATTCCCGGGACTGCCAAGGTTCAAACAGGCATAACTTCCTCAAGACTTGCCTGAATGGGGCAAGTGAGGAGTCCATCGGCATCTACGTGAAGCGTAGATGAAGATGGAGTGGTCACGTGTAAGCATCAGACATTGTACAAGGAAGTTATGATGGTCTGAAGCTGCTGGGGGGTTCTAAGCCCAGCGGCTAAGGGAAAGTGTCCACTTGGCCCCAACTCTTGGTAGAGAGACAAGAGGTTGGTTGACGGTGGGGTAGGGGCCCCGCGTAGAGTCCTAGAGGCTTATATGGGTGAGGTGGTGTGGCCTCACCCACCCGAGGCCGAACGGCAAGGCCTCCATGGGCAATGGCCCATTGTGAGGCTATAGTTGCCTAGTATGGTTCGGGTTGTTGTAGTGTTGCTCCGGCAACACGATGATCAACATAGGATTGGACTTCCATGGATGGAAGTCCACATCTAGGAATGGGTTACCGATTAAGGGGTGAGTCCCGAAAGCAAAGTAGGAGGGTTGGTTCCCTCCTATGAACTATAAGGTCCGGGGTAGGAGGAGCTAATCATTAGCATGGCGGAATGCGAATGGTTAGCACTCGTAACCTTTGCTAGAATTGAAAATTGGCAAGATTGTCAAGGGGGGCTAGCAAGGGTTGCGACAAAACCGGTTCTATCTTACCCCATCTTTCTTCCTGTTCTGTTGCTTTGAACCCCAGATATATACATGTTTTATTTTGTTTTGATTGCCTGCATATTACTAACATATTTCTGACTCAGTAATTATATACTGAATTACTGTTGAACTTTTGTTATAAACTGTATAAATTCACTACCTAACCTGTTTTGTGTGCAAACAGATTAATTGACTAACCCCTGTTGATATATATATACATATTATATATATATATATAACTACTAACCATACATATATATACATATTATATATTTATTTATTTTTATTTCCAGAAATACTTACCCATATATATATATTGATATATATATATATTTTATACTGAACTAACGCTACGTGTATTTTTTTTACATATATATATATACGTATGATACATATATATCTTGTATAAACTAACATACTGAAATATTTCCTACTTATTTCAGAACTGACATTTCTGTTTCATATATATATATATATACTATATATATATCAATATTTTAAATATACATATACTTTATATATTTCTGTTTTGATTTATACTAACTTATTTCTGGTATTCAAAATAGTACCAAAATGCTGCCAAAATTATGTAAGAATTATCTGAACCCCTCCTCTATCTGTTAACTTGCATTCTGTTTTGTAAATCTATACAAATTTTATTTCCCCCCCCTTCTGTTTATATACTTACTGTTTGTATCAAATAATTCATGTTTCCAGAATTTCTGTTTGTTTCTATTTTGCCTGTCAGTATACCCCTTTCTGTTTAATCACAGTTTCTCACCCATTTACACCAACTTAATCCTTCTGTATTTAATCTGCCTGATTCCGCATTTTCTGTCTAACTAATTTCTGCCTAATTACATATACCCCCCCCCTCCCTCCCTTCCTCCATAATTTTTGTTTTATATACCACTACCCTGTTGTAAATTCTGCCATTTTCCAGAATATATAAAATCACAAAATGGTAGAATCCAGGTTACAAAATCTTTTGTTCTCACCTTTACATGCTGATGGCTCCAATTTCTTAGAATGGATAAATGATGCTAGGACAGTCTTATGTGCAGAAGACCTAGCTAAAACATTAATTCACCCTCCACTAGCTCCTTTACCTAACACCTCTGCTGATGAAGCTGACGAAATTCCTGCTGTTCCTGCCGAGGTACCTGCTGTTTCCAAATGGCAAGCACTTGCCTTATTACGACGCCATATGGATCAAGACTTACGACTGCAGTATTTACAAATCGACGACCCTGCGGACCTGTGGGACATGCTTCAAACACGATTTGATCATCAACAAACTCTTTTTCTCCCACAAGCACGCACGGACTGGGCGAATTTACGAGTCTTGGATTTTCCCGACTTTGCGACTTTCAATTCTGAACTTCATCGCATCGTGGCGCAGCTCCGTTTGTGCGGCCAACGAGTAACTGAAGCTGAGATGGTGGAGAAGACGTTGTCCACATTCCCACCAGCAACAGCGATCCTGTCCCAGCAATATCGCAATATGAAATTCAAGAAGCATGCCAACCTGATGTCGCACCTGCTGTTGGCGGAGAAGCATCAGCAGCTGCTACTCCGAAATGCCGAATCCCGCCCTGCACGAGAAGTCCACACCACTACTGCTGCTGTACCTGCTGTTGGGGTCGAGGCATATGCTGCTGAAACCTCACGAAGACCAGCCAGAGGTTCTTTCCGGAAAACTTACCCCTCACACATGGCAAGAGAGAAGGGAGCCTATGGTAAGAGCGATGTGCATAAGGGATTTCATAAGAGGGAGGAAAATACACGGAGAGAACCCCCTAGGCCCCGTCCCAACCAATTTAAACCTAGAAATTTTCAGCCTAGACAATTTCAAGGTAATTGTCACAAATGCGGACGAAAGGGTCATTTTGCTAAGGACTGTAGAGCCCCAGCCTATATCACCAACATGTTTAAGGAATTACAACACCTTCGAACCCAAACCAGGCAGAATTATAATTTTGAAAATCCCAACCCCGAACCTTCTCTGTATACCGAAAACATCGAGAATTACATGACTATCTACGAGCAGCACTCATCTAAACCAAATGAGGCTCTCCTAGATAGTGCATCAACCCATACCATCCTCACAAACCCCGCATTTTTCCATTTCAGAGGAAATGAAGAACCCTGGCAGCATTGTACAATAACTACAATGGCCGGAAGCCGAAATATAAGATTTCGGGAGGGCCGGGCAACGGTGATCTTGCCCGGGGGATTCCCCCTCAATTGCGAACGAGCAATGTACGCCCCAGACGCCCCGAGGAGCCTGATCAGCTATCGGGATCTGAGGGCGAGGAATATCCACGTTTCTACTGCGGTAGAAAATGATGAAGAGGTTCTGGAGCTCAGGCAAGGGCTGATGATCCTTGCCACCGCGAAAGCGGGAGACGACGGCCTATATAAGATTGTCATAAATTCCCTTGACAATGAAAGCCCCATCTCACTGATAGATGAGGAAGAGGTGTGCATGGCAGCTTGGGCTGAGAACCCTGAAGCAAAACGCCGCAACCTGGCGAAGGGAGTGTTTATTAACACTAAAGCCAAGCCTGATTTATGGCATGAGAGACTAGGACATCCTGGCACGACAGTTTTTCGCCGGATGCTTCCTTTGCTGCTAGGGCATAACCTTATCACAGCAGATGCAGGGAAAACCACAGAATGTATAGCATGCATCCAAGGGAAATTCATCAAAAAGCCTTCAATATGGAAATTACCAAATGAATTACCACCACCCTTGCATAGGCTTCATGGGGATATATGTGGCCCCATTAATCCCCCATCAAGAACATTTAGATATTATTTTGTTCTTGTAGATGCATCTGGGAGTCACTCTGAGGTAGTACTCCTCCCAACCAGAAATATGGTTTTCCCAAAGCTTTTGGCAATTATCCTCCGATACAGAAACCATTTTCCGGACAATCCAATTAAATACCTACGGATGGATAATGCACAAGAATTTAGGTCCCACGCCTTTGAAGATTATTGTATAGCCACAGGAATTACCTTAACCTACTCGGTACCCTATGAACACTCACAAAATGGGTTGGCCGAAGCGTTTATAAAGAAAATACAACTTATTGCTAGGCCTTTACTGTTACACGCTAACCTACCTTCTAACCTGTGGGGCCATGCTGTTTTGCATGCAGCATCTTTATTAAAACTCCGTCCTACCCTTCTGAACACCCAGACCCCACACGAGTTACTATCTGGGAGACCTCCAGATATTTCCCATATTCGGGTATTCGGCTGCCAAACCTGGATACCCCTCCCTGATCCACATAGACACACCATTGGCGCACACCGCCAAGAGGGTGTTTATGTGGGCTTTGACTCACCCTCCATAATAAGATACCTTGATCCCAAAACCCTTAACCTATATAAAGCCAGATTTCAAAACTGCCGCTTCTTAGAAACCAGGTTCCCAACCCTACCTTCACCACCTAACCCACCTACCTTGAACTTTGGTGCACCAGAGACATTAACCCTTAACCCAGACCCTCCAACCCAATTAGCCAATATAGAAGTTAGTAAACTTCTGAAATTAAGACTCCTGGCCGAATCCACACCTGATGGATTTTCAACACAGCCCCGAATTATTCGAAACCCTTTACCTGGCACAGGCAATATTTTACCAAGGAAACGTCCTGGCCAAATTCCAGCCACCTTCCCACCTTCTAAAAATCCTAAAATCCATTTTACAACCGAGTCTCTTGACTCGAATCCCGAACCTGATCCCATAAACTTAGACCAGGCCATGATAAGTTCTGACTGGCCTCATTGGAAGGCTGCAATAGAAGCTGAATATGCTTCATTGAGAAAACATGGAGTCTTTGCTGAAATTACATCAGACCTTGATAAACAGCCTATAGGGCATAAACTAATATTCACACGCAAACTAGACTCCCAAGGAAACACCCTTAGGTACAAAGTCAGATTAGTAGCCCAAGGGTTTACACAACGACCAGGAATAGACTATGATCAGACCTACTCCCCTGTCATGGATTCAGTTTCCTTTAGATATCTACTAGCCCTATCTGTTCAATTAAACCTGAAAATATACCTACTTGATGTAGTTACAGCCTATCTACATGGTAATCTAGATACCAGATTATACATTAACCCACCCCCTGGATTTCTGAAGTCCACACCCAAGTCCAAACCTGGAAAATTTACTGGACTAAGAATATGCAAAGCATTATATGGGTTAAAACAGTCTGGTAGAGCTTGGTATCACCACCTATCTAACTTTCTGATATCTTAAGGATTTGTGCATAATAAAACCTTACCCTGTATATTTACCTACACATTCAATTCTGGTTTTGTGATACTTGCAGTATATGTGGATGATTTAAATATCCTAGGGACACCAGATTTATGTAAGTATGCTCAAGATATTTTGACCAAGCATTTTGACATGAAATACCTAGGACAAACCTCTTATTGCCTAGGCCTGCAAGTACACTATGTACCTAATGCTGGTATCCTCTTACATCAACAAGCTTATGTGCAGAAAATCCTTAGGTCTTTCCAAATGGATCAAGCTAATCCATTAGCAGCTCCTATGATAGGACGCAGTAAGACTAATGATGATCCTTACCAACCTCGTGAGGAGGAGGAGGAGGTAATTGACAAACCTAAATACCTCACAGCGGTTGGTGCCCTAACCTACCTTTCAACCCATACTAGACCTGATATCTCATTTGCAACCAGTATATTAGCCAGACATAGCCAAAACCCAACCTCAAGACATTGGAACGGGGTCAAACACTTATTGAAATACCTGAAAGGAACATCTGACCTTGGACTTTACTACCACAAGACTGACCAACCTGATATCCAAGGTTTTGCAGATTCTGGTTTAGAACTGATATGAATGCAGGGAAATCCCAAACTGGCTACATATTTCTGAAATGCGGTGCCCCGATATCTTGGAAGTCTACGAAGCAAACAGTCACGGCTACATCAACGAATCACGCTGAATTGTTAGCTTTTCACGAAGCTGCCCGAGAAGTTGTGTGGCTGCGAACAATGGAGGACATTCTGAATTAACAATGCAAGCTCAGATTTCCGAACCAGCCGACCACAATTTACGAAGACAATTCGGCTTGTGTTAGACAGATGTCAATAGGATTTATTAAAGCAGATAGGACTAAGCATGTGAGCCCACACATATTTGGATTTTCACAGGACTTAATAGATCAGAAACAATTGAACATTGTAAAGATAGAGTCAGAAAACAATATTGCTGACATGCTTACAAAAGCACTACCAGCTTATAAGCATAAGAGACTAGTTTATGCAGCTGGGCTTAGATCACTCCAAGAGCTGACCTCATCTGATAGTTAGTGCTCTTTTCTCTAGTTAAGGTTTTCCCAAAAACTGGGTTTTTACTTAGCAGAAATTTTAATGAGGCTAACTCATCAGCTTGAGGAGGAGTGTTATAGAATTAGTATCAGAACTAATTAAAGCAATCTGATGAGGCTTAGGGTGCAGCCAGATGAGGCTTAGGGTTAATACCCGGATCCAGGGTCTTAGTAAAAGGATATAGACCCTAGACACTTAGAGGGTACACTAAGTAATTAGCCTGTAGTAAAGGGAACCCAATCAGGGTATCCCGAGGGTATCTAAGACTTAAGCTAGAGTATGGAGCTTACACCCCGGATATCCCGAGGGTATCGACCAGGTTATCAGCCTGGTCGGTATGGCCAGTCCTACGGTGCAATGAGATAGTGCCACGTGATTATACTGTATTAAAATATTCTGAAATACTCTATAAATACACTCACATACCATATACGGGTATGACTGAGATATGCACCTACATACTGTCCAAAATACACTATCTCTATTCCAGTCTACAACAAACCGTTCCTCGTGTTTGACCTCAACGGGGTGTTGTGTCACACCCAACACATCCCTAGGGTCCCCACTCGTCCTTTCCGTCACCCCGACGAAAGGGACTACGACGGCGAGCTCGACACCCTCATTAACCGCAAGGTTGTCCGTGCCCGTCCCGGCTTGCGGGACTTCCTTTGTGAGGTGCTTGAGTTCGCTCACGTCATTGTGTGGAGCTCCATAGTCATGGAGAACACAGAGCCCATCATCCACTTCTTGTTCCGTGATCTCCCGAGCCCTTGCCTTGTCCTCGGCCAAGAGGACTGCGACGAGTTGCTCGACGAGAAAGGTCAACCGGTGCCCAAGTTTGGTGGTCGAGGCAGAGGACAACAGTTCCTCAAGGTCCTCCGGTCCAGACTATGGCGAGGCGTCCCCCGGCTGCAGGGGACACCCCACGGGTGGTGGCCGACTCTGGAGAACACCCTCCTCGTCGACGACAACCCCACCAAGAGCGTTTTGAACCCCTCGGGCAACGCCATCTTCCCGGACACTTGGACCGGCGATAGGAAAGACATTTTTTTGGTCGATAGGCTAGCCCCCTACGTTAGAAGGCTTGTGCTCCACACCGGTAGCATCCCATTTTTTGTTAGGTCCAACCCTATCGGCAATGCGGCACTAAGCCCCCGCGATAATGTATATAAGAGCATCATTAAGCTCGCCAAATTCAATAAATTGATTTGAAATTCATCCTTGTCTCGCTTGTTATCATGTGTTTCCTCATATCTAATGTTTTCTCCGTTTTTGGATGTCTTCTTTGTTGTTGTTGTCATTGTCGCCCATAGTCTGCCCCCATATGTGGCGCCCCGGTACTCGACGGCCCTTCCCGTCCCCTCTCGCCCCCTGCCTCCCCTTCCCGCGACGTCACGGACTTCCAAATGTCATCCCTCTACCAGTTCTTGGCGGTGGCCGCGGCCTCGGCCGTGGATTACTCCCGTGACGTCGGCATCGACGACGGCGTCGTCAACAGCCCGCCCCCCAAACTTGTCGCCCGCGCGTACGCCCCGTCGCCCTCCCCCCTCTCCAAGGAGAAACGGAGGCTTGTTCGTTTGGGACACCTCTCGCCCCGAGGGACGACGCCATCGCTCGTCGCGGGCCCACCCGGCGTCTCCGCATGGAAGGCCCCCGTGCCACACCTCCCCCTCCGACTCCGTTCCTCCCCCCCCCCCAACCTCCTCCGCCCTGGTCGGCCCTCCGCGCCTCCATTCCGACCCGTTATTCAACAGTGCCTTAAATCGATCGGCTCCGGATGCTCCCGTCGACGCCCTCCTCGTGCCCACCGTCCCCCGCGTGGATGTCCCCAAGGCCAAGGTGCCCTCTTAAACCCCAAACGGGTGCAAGCACGGTAAAGTGGACAACTCCTGATCCATGCCTAGTGTTCAGTGAAAGTGATTCAAAACTATACACTAACTTTGAATTTTGTGAAGAAAAAAATCATAGACATTTTTAAAACATATTGATCTACAAAGCCAAGCAAATTATGATGACAAAAAAATTCCAAGAAAAGTCTACATATTCTAGAAGACGGTACAAGTGATGTGCAAGTAGGTGATATTGAACAAGTGACTCTCTAAAATTTGTTTCAAGTACGATAAACTTACACTAAATTGATGGTTTTCCACAAAGTTTTATGATGATGCCGTCAAGTAGATAATGAATTCAAGGAATATGAAAGAAATTTCCAACTTCAAAATAGTTAAGGTCATGAAATCTACGTCCAAAACCATACTCAACCATTTGCTTTTGAGCATCACTTTTAATGATAAGTATTGAAGATCTCAACTTGATTTTCTACATTTGAGTATTCAACACAACAACAAAGGTCATCATGAAAAGAAATCCAATTCAAACAACGCTTTGCTATTACTTTTAGGCCTTTGACCAAAAAAACTATGGTTTTAGTGTACCGGAGCATTTTTTTGGTCCACTTTACCATGCTTGCACCCAAACCCCTTTCCCGCATTTGCTTTCCTTGTCTTGCGTGTGCGTGCCGTTATCTTTACGAGCGCCCACCCCAAACCGCTCTCATTATTTTCCCCACTCCATTCTTATTCTTATCTTCCTATGACGTTGTTTCGCAGGTGGCTACCCGCTCGCTTGGTGCCTGGCCCTCCTCCACGTCTTCCTTGGATAGGCACGCCCTCAAGGCCGCATCTTCCGAGTCCGATTGTTGTTTGTCCCTCCGCCGAAGTGCAAGACATTCCCTCTCGCAAACGCACTCGTATTCCACTCACAATACCACTTCGTACAATTCGGGAGCGCGTCTGGAAATATGGAAGAACGACACGTATTCCGGGCCCGTCAACAAAAATGGTTATAGCCGCGGGCCTGAGATTTTCAGAGCCATGGAGGCTGCCAAAATCAAGGACAAGGCCGCGAAAAAAAAATAGTGAAACGGACTAGTGGGACTAGAAGCGTAATAGTGGGACGGACTCCCTAAATGCGTTTAGGTGTAGAACATATTAGTGCTTACTTTCTATTCTATTTCAAGTTATTCAAGACATTGATGGTATTTCCATTATATTTGTATTTCAATCCCATTGAATTCATTCAACTTGCATCTTCCCTTCCATTCATAACGATCTCTCATTTCATACGCAACTATTTTCATGTATGCCTCACATTTTTGTTCACTTTGATGCCTTTATGTCTAATAATAGCATCCAAAATTATACATGTGGGATTTTTTGGTCTTCATTACTGGTCCAATTTTGAAAAGTGCATCGTTAAATAGTCTCATAATCAACAAAAAATCTTCAATTACCGAATATAGTGTTAAATGGACTAAAAGCTTGACCTTCTTCAAGAGACTTTATTAAGACTGCAGAAAGTTTCTTTTGTCATCAACAATCAAAGATATTGATTAATGTGACTTAGCTTAATATAATATGAATGGAGCTTTATGATATTGATACACCTTCAAGAGCTCGCTCCATCTTAGTAATCTCTTATGATCAATGGGCCTTACATTGAAAGTGAGTTAATTCAGATTGAGATTTCTTAATAATAACAAAATTTTGTATTCAATCCATGAGAAAGAGGGAGGTTAACATATTATTAAAGGTTTAATCGAGTATGTGTGAGCAAGAATCTTCTCCATCCTTTAATTTCGTCCTAGTCCGGGTGAGGAATCCTCTTGTCACCAATGCTAGCCAACGCATTGCAAGCATGCTTTCATTGCATTCAATTGGGAGTGTAGTGGTGTCCGTGACACCCTTTTATTATCAAACATGCAAGTATTCATAAACACTTATGTCACGCTACAATTCACTAAGCACATTGTTCCCTCCTATGCGTAATGTTTTGGATGCTCATATACTTCCTTCTTCACTCCTACGCATGCCCTCAGCTGATCTCCCCTTATCACACACTACCCACTACCTCGTGCCACATCCATGATGGCTCCCCAGCCCATAGTAGCCGCTTGAAAGGAGTTGCTACCACTCGCTTTGCTCAACGCCGCTGACTTTCTCCCCCCAGCATTCCAACCGGCACCGGAAGCGAATTTCATTGCAGTTGCCACTGCTACAACACCAAAAGAAACACACCCTATACAATAAAAGAACCCCCCCCCAAAGTACCAAACAATCACAATAGCGATTGTTGGGATGCTACTGCTAAACTTGTACTAGTACTGTCGCAACCCTTGCTAGCCCCCTTGACCATCTTGCCAATTTTCATTCCTAGCAAAGGTTACGATTGCTAACCCTTCGCATTCCGCCATGCTAATGGTTAGCTCCTCCTACCCCGGACCTATAGTCCATAGGAGGGAACCAACCCTCCTACTTTGCTTTCGGGACTCACCCCTTAATCGGTAATCCATTTCCCCAATGTGGACTTCCATCCATGGAAGTCCAATCCTATGTTGATCATCGCGTTGCCGGAGCAACACTACAACAACCCGAAGCATACTAGGCAACTATGGCCTCACAATGGGCCAAAGCCCATGGAGGCCGTGCCGCTCGGCCTCGGGTGGGTGAGGCCACACCACCTCACCCATATAAGCCTCTAGGACTCTACGCGGGGCCCCTATCCCACCGTCAAGAGACCTCTTGTCTCTCTACCAAGAGTTGGGGCCAAGTAAACATTTTCCCTTAGCTGTTGGGTGTCGTGTAAATACCAATCGTGTGTCACTGCAGCTCGAGTACCAACCACCACTAACAAACAACACTAAAACATAGCAAGGTCACACATGAACAACACATCTCGACAAAACTAAACTAAAAAAATAAAAATGAAGAGAGTAGAACACTCATAAGAGCTCTAAATCTCTCTTCAAATGCACACAATTAGTCAAGCTATCTCTCACTCCACCAAGGGAGAATCCAAGAGTGTAAGTAGAGGAAGAAGAACTCAAGATGTATTGCAAAATCATGCAATCTACACCTCACACAAGCTCTCTCCACACACTAACTCATAAGATTTGACTTGGCAAGAATGCCAAGCCAAGGAGGAGGCTCCTCACTTAGGAGCCTCACTTTCCAAAACTAAGGTTCATCCATCCAACTCTAAATGGATGAAGCCCAACGGATAAGGTGCGGCCGCCGACGCCGCATACCGTGACAAGCCTTTGACTACTCGCAAAGTGGGAATGTAGAAGGTAGATCATTAAATTGCTAGTAGTCAATAGAAATGTAATGGAAGAGGCATGAGAAACAATAAGGTACAATAAGGCTACAATGCTAGTCCGAAGAGGGATAAGAGATAACCCATATTGTTTGTGTGAACCAATAAAAAAAAAAAAACAATAAAAAGCAAAGCAAGGAAAACATGAGACCATCTCACTCCCAACATTGTTTATATGCCTTTGTGTATGTGCATATGTTTGTGTAATCTCATCTCTAGTCCTATGGACACCGAATAGCCCAAGGGTTCGATTCTTTATGTTTTTGTGCCAACTAGGTTTACTAATAATGTGGGGCATGGAAGTTAGATTGGTAAGACAAGCTTGCAAAAACCTTTTATTTGTGAACTAGGAATTATGTTAGCCAAATTTGAAAAACAAGGAGCTCTATTATTTTCCTTATATAATATGTGCACATATTTTGTATTGAATACAAATTGGAATGTAGAAAGAATGTATAATTTACTTATAGCCATCATTGTCATCAATACAACCAAATTGTAGAGAATTCTATTTATGACAAATCTTCAATACCAAACACTCATTGAATCAATGGCAATTAACAATAAAGTGAAGATTTTATCAATGTAATTTCAATGTTGACACAACACTACTTTCGGGAATTACTTGCTATTGATCAAACATCAAGTAAACACAACATTGCTATTGCACTAAGGTTTTCATCAATGTTTTAACATTGAGGGCACAACATTGTTCATGATAGCCACTACATATTGAATAATTGTTTAGTAAGTAAGGCCCATCAATGGATAAACATTGCCCACACAATACCATTAGTGTTTGTGAATAATATACTTACTTTCAACACCGGACTTTAAAACAATGCACTATGCATTGATTCACTATCTATGAAATATTGAGTATTTGGGAAAAAGACATTGAGATGAAGACAAAAACACAAGATTCATAGACGCACAATTCCCATCATATAAAATCATATATAGCAACACACTAGACCCTACTACATGCCTAAGACACCCATACACCATAATACACAAAATGATAGCATTATCTAGGAATACCACCACAATTGCATCCCTCTAGATCTCACCCCATGTCTGCAAATCATCACAATCACCAACAAACCCCTCACACCTATCTTCCTCATCCACATGCTGACACATGATGAAGACCTACACCTAGTCGCCTTCCTACAACAAAAAATCATGCAAACAATTGATAACCTCCCAACACATTATCCACTGCTTGTGAGGGACTTCAACAAAGACATTACCTTAATCAGTAGACAAACACCACTAGCCACCTCCCCACTCACTCATGATGATAAAGACTAGAAATCACTCACATAAGAAATATAATCAATACCCATATCCAACACCCTCAACTTTTCAAGACAAGGAGGCCATGACTACACACACAATAGCCTAATAAATGGCTTCTATTTAGCCCAAAAATAGGGTTAAATAGGCCTAAACCCTAAACCCTAAATGCCAAACCAACACACACCTTAAATTCAACTCTAACCATTTTCTTAGTCACAATGCAAACCACCCTCCAATTCATAGCTAGAAGATCCCCATATGAGCCCAAAATGGTTGCTCATATTTGTTTTATGTTTAGAATTTACTTAGAATTGCATTTGAAGTCGTTATTGAAACAATTAAAAGTATTAAAAAGAGTGAGGCTTGGTGTGGAGTTATGTTTTAGGCCTTAGGCTTATTTTGTGTGGTTAATTAGAAGCTTAGTGGCATTAGGGAGTGTTTTGGTTAAGTGAGTAGTATTTGATAAGCAAGGGGAAGGTCCTTGGGTTAAGTGTTTGAATTGGGATCTATCTTGTTGGTTTAGGGGGTGAGGGTTTAGTGGATAAGATGAGGTCCTACTAAGTAGGAGAGATGTGAGGGGTTATGCTCTAGGATTTTTGTATGTGTGCTCTCTCTTGTGTGTGTGGAGCGAGGGAGAGCTCAAGGAGCTCGATTGAGCTAGGGATTTGAGGTGAGCTTGGAAGAAACTGCTGGGCCGAGGGCCAAAGGATTCAGCTACGACTTTGAGGCTAGTTCGGAGACTGCTGACCGAGGGCCAAAGGATTCACTTACTACTTTGGGCTAGTTCGGAGACTGCTGGCCGAGGGCCAAGGATTCAGCTACGACTTCGAGGCTAGTTCGGAGACTGCTGGCCGAGGGCCAAAGGATTCAGTTACTACTTTGAGGCTAGTTCGGAGACTGCTGGCCGAGGGCCAAGGATTCAGCTACGACTTCGAGGCTAGTTCGGAGACTGCTGGCCGAGGGCCAAGGATTCAGTTACTACTTCGAGGCTAGTTCGGAGAACTGCTCGCCGAGGGCCAAGGATTTAGCTACTACTTCGAGGTGAGCTTGGAAGAGACTGCTGGGCCGAGGGCCAAAGGATTCAGCTACGACTTCGAGGCTAGTTCAGATACTGCTGGCCGAGGGCCAAAGGATTCAGTTACTACTTTGGGCTAGTTTAGAGACTGTTGGCCGAGGGCCAAGGATTCAGTTACTACTTTGAGGCTAGTTCGGAGACTGCTGGCCGAGGGCCAAGGATTCAGTTACTACTTCGAGGCTAGTTCGGAGACTGCTGGGCGAGGTCCAGGGGATTCAGTTACTACTTTGAGGCTAGTTCGGAGACTGCTGGCCGAGGGCCAAGGATTCAGCTACGACTTCGAGGCTAGTTCGGAGACTGCTGGCCGAGGGCCAAGGATTCAGTTACTACTTCGAGGCTAGTTCGGAGAACTGCTGGCCGAGGGCCAAGGATTCAGCTACTACTTCGAGGTGAGCTTGGAAGAGACTGCTGGGCCGAGGGCCAAAGGATTCAGCTATGACTTCGAGGCTAGTTCAGATACTGCTGGCCGAGGGCCAAAGGATTCAGTTACTACTTTGGGCTAGTTTAGAGACTGTTGGCCGAGGGCCAAGGATTCAGTTACTACTTTGAGGCTAGTTCGGAGACTGCTGGCCGAGGGCCAAGGATTCAGTTACTACTTCGAGGCTAGTTCGGAGACTGCTGGGCGAGGTCCAGGGGATTCAACTACTGACTTCGAGGCTAGTTGTGGGGTCGGTTATGGAACCGGGTAGAAGACCGGGTATGAGCCGGGTATGGGCCGGGTAAGGGCCAAGGGCATTAGGGAGATTTGGCTCCACAATTAGAGGGTGGCCTAGGGGGATGAGCTTTTGGTAGTGAGTTGAGGGTTGGTGTGTGAATTAGTGTAAGGAGAAGGGGATAAATAGAGGAGAGCATTTTTCAATGCTTGTACTCTTATTATGGAATAAAGTGGTGTGCAAGAGTTGATGGGAAATGAAATGAATTTTACGAAGTTGGTAAGAGGGAGTTATGTGAACACGAATGTGATCCCCATGCCCTCACCCGGACTAGGACGCTTAAGGGTGGGTGGTTTGGCCTCACACCCCACCACACCATCCCACTATCCCGTACAATATACCTACCTAGTCCCAAAGTCTAACATATTAGCATTCTTAACCAAATTTAACGAACTATATTTCACAAAATTCCACCAATTATCAAAACTTCTAAAAAACCCCAGTCCCTCACACTTGAAAATGGCTCAAAGCTTAAGAACAACTTAACCACATCATATAATCCATCATTAAATTTGCCACCAAACATGCACAACCCCCCCCCCCAACCCTTAAACCAAACTCCACAAGTACATAAACAAGGAGGCTTTCTCCCTCGCAAAACACAAAAAACAATGGAAAAAAAACACCTCAAAACTTACCACATCATCAAGTACGCCATACACATCACCACGTTTCCACCACCCCCCAATATAATTTGTTGTAGACTGGAATAGAGATAGTGTATTTTGGACAGTATGTAGGTGCATATCTCAGTCATACCCGTATATGGTATGTGAGTGTATTTATAGAGTATTTCAGAATATTTTAATACAGTATAATCACGTGGCACTATCTCATTGCACCGTAGGACTGGCCATACCGACCAGGCTGATAACCTGGTCGATACCCTCGGGATATCCGGGGTGTAAGCTCCATACTCTAGCTTAAGTCTTAGATACCCTCGGGATACCCTGATTGGGTTCCCTTTACTACAGGCTAATTACTTAGTGTACCCTCTAAGTGTCTAGGGTCTATATCCTTTTACTAAGACCCTGGATCCGGGTATTAACCCTAAGCCTCATCTGGCTGCACCCTAAGCCTCATCAGATTGCTTTAATTAGTTCTGATACTAATTCTATAACACTCCTCCTCAAGCTGATGAGTTAGCCTCATTAAAATTTCTGCTAAGTAAAAACCCAGTTTTTGGGAAAACCTTAACTAGAGAAAAGAGCACTAACTATCAGATGAGGTCAGCTCTTGGAGTGATCTAAGCCCAGCTGCATAAACTAGTCTCTTATGCTTATAAGCTGGTAGTGCTTTTGTAAGCATGTCAGCAATATTGTTTTCTGACTCTATCTTTACAATGTTCAATTGTTTCTGATCTATTAAGTCCTGTGAAAATCCAAATATGTGTGGGCTCACATGCTTAGTCCTATCTGCTTTAATAAATCCTATTGACATCTGTCTAACACAAGCCGAATTGTCTTCGTAAATTGTGGTCGGCTGGTTCGGAAATCTGAGCTTGCATTGTTAATTCAGAATGTCCTCCATTGTTCGCAGCCACACAACTTCTCGGGCAGCTTCGTGAAAAGCTAACAATTCAGCGTGATTCGTTGATGTAGCCGTGACTGTTTGCTTCGTAGACTTCCAAGATATCGGGGCACCGCATTTCAGAAATATGTAGCCAGTTTGGGATTTCCCTGCATTCATATCAGTTCTAAACCAGAATCTGCAAAACCTTGGATATCAGGTTGGTCAGTCTTGTGGTAGTAAAGTCCAAGGTCAGATGTTCCTTTCAGGTATTTCAATAAGTGTTTGACCCCGTTCCAATGTCTTGAGGTTGGGTTTTGGCTATGTCTGGCTAATATACTGGTTGCAAATGAGATATCAGGTCTAGTATGGGTTGAAAGGTAGGTTAGGGCACCAACCGCTGTGAGGTATTTAGGTTTGTCAATTACCTCCTCCTCCTCCTCACGAGGTTGGTAAGGATCATCATTAGTCTTACTGCGTCCTATCATAGGAGCTGCTAATGGATTAGCTTGATCCATTTGGAAAGACCTAAGGATTTTCTGCACATAAGCTTGTTGATGTAAGAGGATACCAGCATTAGGTACATAGTGTACTTGCAGGCCTAGGCAATAAGAGGTTTGTCCTAGGTATTTCATGTCAAAATGCTTGGTCAAAATATCTTGAGCATACTTACATAAATCTGGTGTCCCTAGGATATTTAAATCATCCACATATACTGCAAGTATCACAAAACCAGAATTGAATGTGTAGGTAAATATACAGGGTAAGGTTTTATTATGCACAAATCCTTAAGATATCAGAAAGTTAGATAGGTGGTGATACCAAGCTCTACCAGACTGTTTTAACCCATATAATGCTTTGCATATTCTTAGTCCAGTAAATTTTCCAGGTTTGGACTTGGGTGTGGACTTCAGAAATCCAGGGGGTGGGTTAATGTATAATCTGGTATCTAGATTACCATGTAGATAGGCTGTAACTACATCAAGTAGGTATATTTTCAGGTTTAATTGAACAGATAGGGCTAGTAGATATCTAAAGGAAACTGAATCCATGACAGGGGAGTAGGTCTGATCATAGTCTATTCCTGGTCGTTGTGTAAACCCTTGGGCTACTAATCTGACTTTGTACCTAAGGGTGTTTCCTTGGGAGTCTAGTTTGCGTGTGAATATTAGTTTATGCCCTATAGGCTGTTTATCAAGGTCTGATGTAATTTCAGCAAAGACTCCATGTTTTCTCAATGAAGCATATTCAGCTTCTATTGCAGCCTTCCAATGAGGCCAGTCAGAACTTATCATGGCCTGGTCTAAGTTTATGGGATCAGGTTCGGGATTCGAGTCAAGAGACTCGGTTGTAAAATGGATTTTAGGATTTTTAGAAGGTGGGAAGGTGGCTGGAATTTGGCCAGGACGTTTCCTTGGTAAAATATTGCCTGTGCCAGGTAAAGGGTTTCGAATAATTCGGGGCTATGTTGAAAATCCATCAGGTGTGGATTCGGCCAGGAGTCTTAATTTCAGAAGTTTACTAACTTCTATATTGGCTAATTGGGTTGGAGGGTCTGGGTTAAGGGTTAATGTCTCTGGTGCACCAAAGTTCAAGGTAGGTGGGTTAGGTGGTGAAGGTAGGGTTGGGAACCTGGTTTCTAAGAAGCGGCAGTTTTGAAATCTGGCTTTATATAGGTTAAGGGTTTTGGGATCAAGGTATCTTATTATGGAGGGTGAGTCAAAGCCCACATAAACACCCTCTTGGCGGTGTGCGCCAATGGTGTGTCTATGTGGATCAGGGAGGGGTATCCAGGTTTGGCAGCCGAATACCCGAATATGGGAAATATCTGGAGGTCTCCCAGATAGTAACTCGTGTGGGGTCTGGGTGTTCAGAAGGGTAGGACGGAGTTTTAATAAAGATGCTGCATGCAAAACAGCATGGCCCCACAGGTTAGAAGGTAGGTTAGCGTGTAACAGTAAAGGCCTAGCAATAAGTTGTATTTTCTTTATAAACGCTTCGGCCAACCCATTTTGTGAGTGTTCATAGGGTACCGAGTAGGTTAAGGTAATTCCTGTGGCTATACAATAATCTTCAAAGGCGTGGGACCTAAATTCTTGTGCATTATCCATCCGTAGGTATTTAATTGGATTGTCCGGAAAATGGTTTCTGTATCGGAGGATAATTGCCAAAAGCTTTGGGAAAACCATATTTCTGGTTGGGAGGAGTACTACCTCAGAGTGACTCCCAGATGCATCTACAAGAACAAAATAATATCTAAATGTTCTTGATGGGGGATTAATGGGGCCACATATATCCCCATGAAGCCTATGCAAGGGTGGTGGTAATTCATTTGGTAATTTCCATATTGAAGGCTTTTTGATGAATTTCCCTTGGATGCATGCTATACATTCTGTGGTTTTCCCTGCATCTGCTGTGATAAGGTTATGCCCTAGCAGCAAAGGAAGCATCCGGCGAAAAACTGTCGTGCCAGGATGTCCTAGTCTCTCATGCCATAAATCAGGCTTGGCTTTAGTGTTAATAAACACTCCCTTCGCCAGGTTGCGGCGTTTTGCTTCAGGGTTCTCAGCCCAAGCTGCCATGCACACCTCTTCCTCATCTATCAGTGAGATGGGGCTTTCATTGTCAAGGGAATTTATGACAATCTTATATAGGCCGTCGTCTCCCGCTTTCGCGGTGGCAAGGATCATCAGCCCTTGCCTGAGCTCCAGAACCTCTTCATCATTTTCTACCGCAGTAGAAACGTGGATATTCCTCGCCCTCAGATCCCGATAGCTGATCAGGCTCCTCGGGGCGTCTGGGGCGTACATTGCTCGTTCGCAATTGAGGGGGAATCCCCCGGGCAAGATCACCGTTGCCCGGCCCTCCCGAAATCTTATATTTCGGCTTCCGGCCATTGTAGTTATTGTACAATGCTGCCAGGGTTCTTCATTTCCTCTGAAATGGAAAAATGCGGGGTTTGTGAGGATGGTATGGGTTGATGCACTATCTAGGAGAGCCTCATTTGGTTTAGATGAGTGCTGCTCGTAGATAGTCATGTAATTCTCGATGTTTTCGGTATACAGAGAAGGTTCGGGGTTGGGATTTTCAAAATTATAATTCTGCCTGGTTTGGGTTCGAAGGTGTTGTAATTCCTTAAACATGTTGGTGATATAGGCTGGGGCTCTACAGTCCTTAGCAAAATGACCCTTTCGTCCGCATTTGTGACAATTACCTTGAAATTGTCTAGGCTGAAAATTTCTAGGTTTAAATTGGTTGGGACGGGGCCTAGGGGGTTCTCTCCGTGTATTTTCCTCCCTCTTATGAAATCCCTTATGCACATCGCTCTTACCATAGGCTCCCTTCTCTCTTGCCATGTGTGAGGGGTAAGTTTTCCGGAAAGAACCTCTGGCTGGTCTTCGTGAGGTTTCAGCAGCATATGCCTCGACCCCAACAGCAGGTACAGCAGCAGTAGTGGTGTGGACTTCTCGTGCAGGGCGGGATTCGGCATTTCGGAGTAGCAGCTGCTGATGCTTCTCCGCCAACAGCAGGTGCGACATCAGGTTGGCATGCTTCTTGAATTTCATATTGCGATATTGCTGGGACAGGATCGCTGTTGCTGGTGGGAATGTGGACAACGTCTTCTCCACCATCTCAGCTTCAGTTACTCGTTGGCCGCACAAACGGAGCTGCGCCACGATGCGATGAAGTTCAGAATTGAAAGTCGCAAAGTCGGGAAAATCCAAGACTCGTAAATTCGCCCAGTCCGTGCGTGCTTGTGGGAGAAAAAGAGTTTGTTGATGATCAAATCGTGTTTGAAGCATGTCCCACAGGTCCGCAGGGTCGTCGATTTGTAAATACTGCAGTCGTAAGTCTTGATCCATATGGCGTCGTAATAAGGCAAGTGCTTGCCATTTGGAAACAGCAGGTACCTCGGCAGGAACAGCAGGAATTTCGTCAGCTTCATCAGCAGAGGTGTTAGGTAAAGGAGCTAGTGGAGGGTGAATTAATGTTTTAGCTAGGTCTTCTGCACATAAGACTGTCCTAGCATCATTTATCCATTCTAAGAAATTGGAGCCATCAGCATGTAAAGGTGAGAACAAAAGATTTTGTAACCTGGATTCTACCATTTTGTGATTTTATATATTCTGGAAAATGGCAGAATTTACAACAGGGTAGTGGTATATAAAACAAAAATTATGGAGGAAGGGAGGGAGGGGGGGGGTATATGTAATTAGGCAGAAATTAGTTAGACAGAAAATGCGGAATCAGGCAGATTAAATACAGAAGGATTAAGTTGGTGTAAATGGGTGAGAAACTGTGATTAAACAGAAAGGGGTATACTGACAGGCAAAATAGAAACAAACAGAAATTCTGGAAACATGAATTATTTGATACAAACAGTAAGTATATAAACAGAAGGGGGGGGAAATAAAATTTGTATAGATTTACAAAACAGAATGCAAGTTAACAGATAGAGGAGGGGTTCAGATAATTCTTACATAATTTTGGCAGCATTTTGGTACTATTTTGAATACCAGAAATAAGTTAGTATAAATCAAAACAGAAATATATAAAGTATATGTATATTTAAAATATTGATATATATATAGTATATATATATATATATGAAACAGAAATGTCAGTTCTGAAATAAGTAGGAAATATTTCAGTATGTTAGTTTATACAAGATATATATGTATCATACGTATATATATATATGTAAAAAAAATACACGTAGCGTTAGTTCAGTATAAAATATATATATATCAATATATATATATGGGTAAGTATTTCTGGAAATAAAAAAATATATATATATAATATGTATATATATGTATGGTTAGTAGTTATATATATATATATAATATGTATATATATATCAACAGGGGTTAGTCAATTAATCTGTTTGCACACAAAACAGGTTAGGTAGTGAATTTATACAGTTTATAACAAAAGTTCAACAGTAATTCAGTATATAATTACTGAGTCAGAAATATGTTAGTAATATGCAGGCAATCAAAACAAAATAAAACATGTATATATCTGGGGTTCAAAGCAACAGAACAGGAAGAAAGATGGGGTAAGATAGAACCGGTTTTGAGAAAAATTTGGCAGCATAACAGTCCTAGTGGAGTAGTAAAAATTTTGACAGCATAACCCCCCTCCTGGTAGTAGAGAAATGAACAGAGAATAGAATAGGTTCTAATATGGATGAAGTATAGTATCAGAGTATGAAAAGATGTTCTACTAACAGAGATGTGTGTGCAAAGCTAAATGATAAGCAAAATATGTGTAATACTAAAGCATTCACTCATGTGTTCACTCGGGTTCCTCACCGGATGGAGTATAAGTAAGCTATACATATGAACAGAGTAGAATATGTAGTATGGATGAAAAATGTGTAGAAAGTAGGCCAGGAGCAAGTGCTGATAACGTGTTGTAGACTGGAATAGAGATAGTGTATTTTGGACAGTATGTAGGTGCATATCTCAGTCATACCCGTATATGGTATGTGAGTGTATTTATAGAGTATTTCAGAATATTTTAATACAGTATAATCACGTGGCACTATCTCATTGCACCGTAGGACTGGCCATACCGACCAGGCTGATAACCTGGTCGATACCCTCGGGATATCCGGGGTGTAAGCTCCATACTCTAGCTTAAGTCTTAGATACCCTCGGGATACCCTGATTGGGTTCCCTTTACTACAGGCTAATTACTTAGTGTACCCTCTAAGTGTCTAGGGTCTATATCCTTTTACTAAGACCCTGGATCCGGGTATTAACCCTAAGCCTCATCTGGCTACACCCTAAGCCTCATCAGATTGCTTTAATTAGTTCTGATACTAATTCTATAACATAATTGACACTTACTACAACCCATCCAAAACACAAAAAATCTCCACCATCCCCGCCCCTCCACAATCCAACTACCCACAAGAATTCCAACAATGCATTGACGAGATTGAGGAAATAGCTGAAAAAACGCATGCATCAAAGCAATGAAAACCAAAACTTTGCAAACAACACAAAATTGCAAGAAAGTAGGAAAACATAGAATTATGCTAAACACAAAACCCAAAAAATCCACAAACAAATCTTCAACCCCTAAAATTCTACATCTCTAGACTACCTATAAGACCAAAATGGCACTCTCGCAACACACCCAAATGCAATAGCCAAAATCATACATGACACACAAACATAATCATTCCACCAACATCTCATTAGCTGCTAGGTTCATTAGAATAACATATGATACATGCCTAAAAAACCTATCAAAAGGAAAACCCTCAACCTTGATGGAATTCCGAATGATATCCTAAGTGTCATCCCCAATAAGCTCCACGACATGTTATTCCTCTGGTTCCTACAATGTTTCCAACAAAATCTTATACCTAGAGAATGGAAACACAACACAACTGTCTTACTAGACAAGAAAAAACAACCCTACAATTATCACCAATAACAAACACATAGCCCTTGCAGGCACCATCTACAAATTCTTCACGAGCACACTTACAGCCTTACTCACTACCTTTGGCAATCTTCACAAAATCCTACACCACAATCAAGAAGACTTTCTCTCAATGAGAAACACATCCCGCCAAACCCAAGCAATCATTGCCGCCCCTGAAGACACTAAATACACAAACAAATAATATATCTCACCTACATCGACTTTAAATTAAATGTATTTGGCTCAATTGACCACCCAAGGTTCCTAGCCATCATGGAGGACCTAGACTACACACTAGATGCCATACTACTATTCGGTAACATATACTCATAATCATCCACCTCTTTCAAACCCCCTACTTCACCACAACTCCCCCAATCCAAATTAACCGCAGATGTATACAAGCCCATATCTATTCATCATATTCTTCGAAACCCTCCTCCAATGGTTGGAAAAAGTGCCAACTAGGCTACAACTTTAATATGTTACGAAATATAATCAAAACCATAGCGTACATAAATGACCTTGCCATATTTGTGGACAACATCAAACACATCCAACCCCAACTCAACAAACTCATACTATATTCAAATTGGGCACATATGAACCTAGATATAAATAAATGTGCAATAACGGGATGCCCCCACAAATCCAAGCTACAACCACTAGCATTCACCACATATCTCAAAACCCTAAACCCTTTGAATACAAGCCAAAATGACAATAAAAAAAATTAGAATTTGCCAAAATTTGAAAATGAAGTTTTAACCTCCACACCTAATTTTTGTGTTGTAATCAATTATTTGGCAAGGACCCGCCAAACTAGCTTATTTTCCACCATAATGTCCATATTGAGCAAACTCCTCTATTTTACTTGAAGCAAATGAGCACAGGTATTCATTTGTTTGCAATCTAAAGAATGGGTTCCCATTGGCATTGTCAGAATCTAAAGATATTAGAGTTAAGTCTCTCAAAGAGGGTTGAAACCGTGGGTTTGATCCTTCTTTGAGAAAACTTTCTATTAAGAGCTAGTTAGATTGTCGTGCATTGGAGCCTATTTTAAAAGTTGGGTGAAACTTTTGGGATATCCCAAACTTTGAAAGAATTTTAGGAATTAAAACAAGGTATGTGCATGAGACTCATGTCTTAAATCTCGGATTGACATTTGCAAGGGTAGCTTGGCCCACCCATCATAGTAGCTACAAAGTTGATTTTTAATAGCCCAACACCACTCTTTATGTATGATAATTTAAGCATTAAGAAAACTTGGGTAACTTTGTGTTAGTTCTCATAAACTTGAGGTTTGGTACTAAAGCCATGGTTTCATCTCCTTTACTTTACAAATAACTTTAATTTAGCCCCAAGTTAAACATTTCACAGTAGTCTCTTTCCATAGCAGGTGAAATTGTAGACACTCTCTCTGACCTATGTGATATTTGGGGAGGGGGGTTGCTACTCTAGAGAATTAACTAGTTTGAAACCATCCTGATGTGCTTGCTCATAAAGCTTAAGAGGCAATCTGGCTCCTCCAGCCTCTGACAGTTGTGAGTACTTAATCATCCACAATCTGGATCCGTCCAACCAGGATAAACCAAAATACCCATGCACTGTGTTGTTTACTAGGAAGTAGGGTAATAAAATAAACTGCTTGGGCCAGCCTGTGGCTGATGAATGTTGCAAAATCTTCATCGGTGTAACATACCATAGAATTGGATGCCAACTCCCAGTGACCCGAGAGTCTGTCAAACTATGTAGTCAGTTGATTTAACATCCAAGTAACCTGCAGT
This sequence comes from Polytrichum commune, assembly GCA_950295325.1. NCBI lineage: Eukaryota > Viridiplantae > Streptophyta > Polytrichopsida > Polytrichales > Polytrichaceae > Polytrichum > Polytrichum commune. The sequence goes on from OX485804.1 coordinate 106,831, forward strand.
CTACATCTAAAATGAGAAATTAGGATGGAACATGACAGATGGATGGATAAAGCATCTTAGGGTTTAACCCTAGGTCAAGTCTGACTTGGCTAACCAGGCCTGTGAACTTCTTTCGCAGGCGTCATCTTTTACTCTCTCACGACTGTGTTCGTGATCGTACGACAATCAGACCGGGACGAATCGGTTTCCTGTCACGGAAGTGCGTTGCTTGTCTTTCCCTGGTTCCAGCGATAATTTTTTAGCCAAAAACGGTGCATTTTGGTGCTGTTTTGAGGGCGACAAGACTCGCGGCAGGTGATTTCGCCTTTGCCTTCTTCCTCACTCTTGGTTTACCCCCGCGCTGTCGGTCGTAAGTAGTGGTTTCTTCTCAGGCCTTATATATTTTTCTCGGCAATGCTTGGATGCGGGACTAGATTTTGGGGCATGGATAGTGTCGGATCGTTGAAAGGTGAAACTTACTGGGTTATTTTCATCTTAATAGTTTGCGTCTGCTGTTTGTTGTTGTAGGTATTGGTATTAGGTCTAAGTTATTTTATGTTGAGCTTAGTTGTTGTTGTAGTAGGATTGTTCTCTTTGCAACAATTTGCAGTTGCCCTGCTGATTCTTAAAGTGGACATTTCCTAAATTCCAGTTTATGCGATATGTGGTTTGTAGGCATTGTGAAATAACCTCGCGGCTTGGATTCCTACTATGTCGTCAGCTATGGCTGGCCTGTTAGTGCAGCCTGCATTGCAATCCTCCACACTTGCTGCATTGCCCACTCTCAGCTACTCTAATGCCTCCAGACAACGCATATCGTTTTCTCTTCGGTCTCCACCCTCGTCTGCCTTTTCAGAGGATTCAATTCTTCCAGGTAACCCAGGTTTCTGAGATTTATGGTTCTTTTGATTAGCTCTGTCAAATCTTTCCTGATTAAAATCATTTCTACTTGAGGTTCAGTATTGGTTAGGGTTTGGTTGTCCTATTGTTCTGTGTGACCTGTGCTTTTTAGGTAAGTTTGGGTTGTGGATTTTCCTGGGGAGTAGAAGTTCGATGCCGTGAGTGAAGAGGTTTGTGGCCCTGCCTGAAGTTTGGAATCACTCGTTTCCAGGTAAGTTGTCTGTGTCACGCTTGCGGGCTTCAGCTTCTTCTGTAGCTCATGGAGGCGATGAACCAAGTTTGGATCTTGGAGGTGGTGGAAATGGAGCTGGGCTTCAAGGGGGAGGTGGGTTTGGTGGTGGGGGTGGTGATGAGTCCCATAGAAGAGGAGGTAGTGAAGGGGGTTCTTCAGGGGGATTACTGGGTGCTTTATGGAAAGGTTGGCAAGATAGAGTGCGTGCAGATCCTCAATTTGCATTTAAGGTACTAATGGAGGAAGTTGTCGGTGTGGGAGCATGTGTGCTGGGGGATATGGCTTCTAGGCCTAACTTTGGCCTGAATGAGCTTGATTTCGTCTTCTGCACACTTGTGGTGGGTTCCATTCTCAATTTCAGTCTCATGTACATGCTAGCCCCAACAAGCGCTGCGGGGGCAGTGGCGACTCGGCTTCCAGGAATTTTTGCGAGCTGTCCAGGCGGACACATGTTCGAACCTGGAAACTTCTCCTTGATTGACCGTGCAGGTACTTTTGTGTACAAAGGTGCACAGTTTGCAGTGGTTGGGTTTTGTGCTGGTCTTGTAGGCACTGCCATCTCCAATGCGTTGCTAGCCATCAGGAAAAAGCTGGACCCAGATTTTGTTGTGCAGAATGAAGCCCCACCAACATTCCTGAATGCTGCCACCTGGGCCATACATATGGGTTTGAGCAGTAATGCCCGCTACCAGACCCTGAATGGTTTAGAGTTTGCTCTTGCAAGCAAGCTGCCTCCATCCGTCTTCAAATCTAGTGTGTTGGTGCTTCGTGCTTTGAACAATGTTGTTGGTGGTGTGTCGTTTGTGGCCCTTGCTCGCATCACAGGCTCTCAAAAATCTATCCCCCCTCCAAATGCTCCTTTGGTTGCTCCTGAAGAGGAGAAACTGCTCGAGGTTGCAGAACAAGAGAGTTGATATATCGTTTTCTGTTGGTCAACTTACATAAAAGCAGGTACTTCCTTGATGCTACCCTCCATGATCAATGGTAACCTGCTCAGTTTTGCCCAGGTTCTGGAACTTGATGATCACATAAGGATGACCAGTACTCTTTTCTTTAAAATCCAGAAGCTCCCAGGTGTTAGGTCCTTGTCACTTTGTAAATCACAAGCGCTTTTTTTTTTGAGTTCTGTGTCCACTGATGGACAGTACCAGAATGGTTAGTGTCTAGGGGTTTTATCGTGTCTTTCAAAGAGTTGGATGGCTAATCACAAGGGTTGGAACAGTTCAGTTATACTGTGGCAATACAATTTCAGAGGACTGCAGTGTAGTCTCCTAGTTGTAGTTTTGTGGTCTGTAGAGTGTAGATGAACAGCTTGTTAGTTTTGGTGCCAACTGAGGATTGTTGTCTACTACGATATATGCCAAGGTGCTTTCTGTGCAAATTTTCTAAGCACGATTGTGTAGTTGCCTTGGATGCATGCATAGGTACATCTTTGATTTGCATGAGTTGATCATCCTCAGAAAGTTGTATGTATAAGGTTGGAACTGCTTTGGGTTACCCCTGACATACACTGATCATGACTCTACAAGTTTGTATTTGGGCTTTACTGGACCTTTCTTGTGTTCTATGATGTGCAAGTTGGGTTCTCTTGTGACTCCTCTAATTGTGCTACCTTGTTGGAAATAGAACGTAACAATGGATTGTGATTCTATGTCATTTGAAACAGTAACTGCGGATGAATTTACTCAACTCTTGGGTATGTATGAGAAATTACAAAAAACTGGAAGACAATTACAAGGCACTCAGTTCTACTACACCGGCACTGATTTGTTGCATGTTTTTGACCTAAACTGTAAATTTGCAGATATGGATAGGTATACTGACAGAAAATATCAATTGAAAGTGAATTTTAGGGTTTAGGGTTAGGTCTTAAGCTTCCTCTCCATAGCCCGTGGTTGGGTGGTTCATGCCACACAAACTCCTAGATTTGTAGAATTTTCAAAGGTATGAGAGCTCCAAGTTTCTTGCAGTGAAGATTTTTGAGATTGACTTTTACTCTTGGTGAATTGCTTCAGGAAGGGAGTATTCTAGAAAGTTGGTGCACTAAGTGTACTTGGGGTGAGAGAGAAATTTATTTGAGGGATTAAAGATTTGAGTTTTGCAAATCTTGAGCGATGAGATCTGGGAGTCAAGTCAAGAGAAACTTGAGATTCAGCTGTCATTGAGAGAAAACAGCCAGTGAATTCCTTTGAGAAAAAAAGCTAGTTTAATGTCCTTGTAAATTATTTCACAAATGACTTGCGAGTAGGCACAGCTTTGGTGCAGAGAATCAGGTGTATCAGACTCTACGCTCCTCAGAGCATTCAAGGGAAAAAGGAGTCAGAAGATAAATTTGTAAACTATGCTGAGGGCCGTTAGTTGAGGTACACAAAGCTTGTACTGGCACAAACACACAGATGGAACCAAAATTTGCTAAAATTTCTCCACAAAAGCCATTTTACCTTCACCGTATTTTCTGGCTGAATTGTTTAGGGTAATCGATCATGAGATTCAGGTTGAATTTTGAAGTTTTGCTTAGAATAGAGTTATGCATAGTCACCCCAAGAGGATTCGGGCGAACCAACTCCTACACTTGTTCCTTGTTGGATGCCTAAACCCTTGCCTCCAAGGAACCAGTGTAAGGGTTGTTTCGCCCAAGCCCCCCAAGAGGGATGAATCTATGGGTTTTATCCTTCTTTAAGGGACATTTATATTAAGAGCTTGATAGGGTATAGGGTTTAGGGTTCATGTGTTGGAGCTATTGGAAGTTGGTGAAACTTTTGGACCTTCTCTTGCCATCCCAAAAACTTTCAGAGATCTTTATGACCGAAAATAGGGTATGCCAATGCGACCCACTGTTTCATCTACCGTCCTAACTCTTGGATTGGCCTATGCAAGTCTATTTTGATCCACACAACTTTGTAGCCAACTAATGCCCTCTTCCCACTTGACTTTAGCTAAGCCTAAAAGTTGGTTCTAACAACACGGCTTTCACATCATTGACACTATGTAGTGCTGAGCCTAGTTGGCAAATGATGTGGCATGGTTTAAAAGTGGAGGTTTTAAGGCTCAAGCACTGACCCTCCCATTGGTACCAAGACATGAGGCAAGAACGTAGGACCTTTAAAAGTGTGGCCTCTTGCCCTTGTGATTGCTTGCTTTTAGTCTTAGCTATCAGTGCACAAGGAGCTTCATTACCAAAAACCGATGGTAAGATAGATGAGTAGTAAGGCTTTTGGAGGTGGGACAAAACTATTCAACATTCATTGCATGGTAAATAAAACAATGAACATGTGTGAAAACTATGTAACTAAAATCTACTCGACAATCCCTAGAGCAAGTTCTTGTAGGTGCATTGGGATAATCGGATGCCTCCGCTATAATTGAGAGAACTTTACTTGGTTTTTAGGAAAGTCTTTGGTTATTTGGTAAAGTCAGGTGGGAAGGGGGCATAAGTATGGTGTTTCAAGCATTAAGCAAACTTGGGTGATTTGTGCATAAGCTCTCAAACCCATGTCTTAGCCAACTCAATGGGACTTTGATGCCAAGACTTAAACCCTCCACATATATTTCTAGCTGTTGGATTGTCTTGGAAAATGTCTCTTTAGTTACCAATTGCGAATTATTAAGGTTATCATTTCAAATTCTATAAATAGAGTTGAAATGAAAAATTTATAAAGGTCAAGTTGAAGGAATTTCTTTCTCTTTAACTGTGTTAGATGATAAATCTAAAATATTGTCAATATTTGGAGCACATGGTTGAATCTCAATGCTCATATCACATACACGTTATTATTAAATACTTGACATATTGATGATTGTGCACATTATATAGATTCTTATGTTGTACTCTAGTAACTTCACCAACTCGGGGCAACACAAAATCAAACCACAAAATGTCATTATTGGAATTGGATAATTGATTTGGGTACATTCTTTAATTGGCACTCAACCATTCTTTCTTTGATAAGACCCTTGATGTGATGACATGCCTTGGTGGTGATTCTAAGCATGATACGTGACACATGCTTTAATCTTCATGTTCATATATCAATCATTTATAATTAATAAATACTTGATATATTGATCATTGTGTATAGATTATATAGATTCTTTTGCTTTGCTCTAGTAAATTCACCAACTTGAGGCAACACAAAATCAATCCAGATAATGTCATTATCCAAACTGGAATTTTTTTTGCACATTCTTTATTCACACCCTCAACCATCTTTTGTTTGATATGACTCTTGATGTGTTGACATACCTTGGCGGTGATTCTAAGTATGATACAAGGAAAGTAGATGCCAAAGTACTATATATGCAATTTTGATTTAAATATCTTTAAACAATTTAGAGAAAGTCTTGGGGAATGCATTTATGTCCCCAAGGCTTCCAAAAATCTAACTTACATGCAACATAGACACATGTATTTTGGCAAACAAATACCACAATTTGTTGCATAGAATTGTACCTTGCATTCCTTCAAGTGCTTGGTCATATCTTCACCCCAATTTAAATCATTTCTTTCAACGGAGAATGTCATTGGTAGAATGAAGCTACTATTGATTAAGCTATCAACAAAAAAACATTAATACCATTCTTCTTGTCTTGAAAGCCTTGCTCAAGGCACTTAGCAGACTTTAGTATGTCATAGGAGTCACTTTGTTTTGATGAGTGAAGCCTTGCTAGAGGTACAAGGTACAAATAACTATTGTAGTAAGTTACCATGTAATGAAACTTATATTGTGAAGGGCAATGTGCTAAGGGACAACCACTGAAATGGATGTAGTGACCTCTCAATGACTTGCCTTAATCCTTAACTTCCTAGAGCGTATTGTGGTTTCATCAGGTCATCGAAAAACTAAACTTTTCTAAACATTAATTATACTAAAAAGAAGAGTTATTAATGATTTTAAGATCACATCAATGTAATTGTAATATTCAATAATTTTCAGGATTTGTTTATAATTGATCTAGAATCATTACATTTCAAGAATTTGTGATAGAAATATGCAATAAACTAATAGCCTAAACTTTCAAGATTATATTAAGAATAGATATACACTTTGAGATAAGAAAGGAAATTGACGATTTTCAATCAAAGTAATAATAAGTTACTATATAGTAATGTATCAACAAAGGGAAAAGTTAGTTTATTCTTGACTTTAAAATCTCTTATGAACGACCATCTTTTCATGTTGAAACGCGATCATACCATTGATAAGAAAATTTTATGAGGAACATGTTGATACCTATTGTGACCTTCCTAGCACCTTCCTTTTGGATGGATTGGCCTTCAAGAGTCATTTATACGCCAAAATTTGACCTCTTTGGGGGCTTAGGGTTGAGGCATAGCCCAACAAACCATGTGATGGTAGAGTTAAATGGCATGATTGCCTTGACATCAATCACATAAATACTGGAGACAAATTTGTATGAACTTCATTTAATGAATGAAAAAGCCATCCATGAGTTTGTCAACAAAAGATAATTTTTGAACATACATGTATACAAGAATTTTATTTATTTTATGTTAAAGCACTTATATTTTAAATACGTACTTGAGGAAATTTGCTCTTACATTTCACAATTGTCACATACATCCACGAATTTATTATGTAGTCTACCATTTGTGGTCTTTTTTGGGTCATGAAACTTGTATATATAAGTTACTGAGGGATCCGGCATGCATGTGACCACCAGAACTCCATTTGCAATGACCAGGCTTGTATCGGCTTAGAGAAGCATTGTATTACTTAATTACCGAAACCCCTTGTACACTTACGGTAAGTAAGAGGAAAATACTAGATATTTGCAAGCACGGGCCACTGAGGAGGAGACACGTGGGAGTAGAGACAACAGTGGAAGCCTGTGAGGAGCCCAAATGAATGCTTGGTTATATCCATCGTACCCGCTCAGGATCTACGTACGATTATGCCTAACGGCTCATCTCACTTATCATTTCTTGTACATATACTACGTATCGCTAGTCGTCTTCGTATCTCGCAGTATGACAAGGGGCCACTACCTATCTTTGTATCAGCTTTCTTGCCATGTCTCGACTTCTCTAACCCCCCCTGCATGCCCCTCTCACAACCTTTGAGAGCTCAAATGCCATTGCAGGCTGCAATGACTGTATAAGTCATCACAGTAATCGTTCTCTATAGGCCGGCCGGCCTGTCTGTCTGTCTGTCTGTCTGTCTGTATGAGCGTACGTATGTATAATTTCCAGAGTATGACTAGAGATGGTCGAGTTTCTTGCCATGCATGTCGGTCACTCTCGATTCGCGCAGCTGCTAAGCTCCTAGTCGATGATCGATGTGCTGACTCCGGGCCAGTCACTCACATTCTGTCTAGCATATCCTGGTGCATATAATTTGCAACAAATTTCATCAGTACATCATCCTGAGCCCATCTGTCAGGCTGTGATCTGAGAAGGTAGCAAAGAGCTGTACATGGGTAGTATTCCAATGGGAATGACTAGTATGCTGTAGGAATTAGCGAATGGATGAGGAAATGGAATCGCTCGCAAGGAGGACTGCAACCGACACTCCAGTCGATGAGTAGAGGCAGTTGTGCTGGTGGGGTGGATGTCTGTTACGCAGGCAGATAAGCAGCAAGCGGTTTGACATCATTCAGCTCACCATTTAACTTCCTCGCCGCCTGCCTGCCTTCGGTTCAGTTTGCGCAACCACCTCCAACTTCAACTCATTTCCTTCCTCACTCATCCACTGCACGATCCACATTGTGAATGATCCTCACTCACACCACACAGACAGGGCCGGGGGAGGGGTAGCTGGCAGGCAAGGCAATTCTCTCGACAGTCTACCAAGAAATATTACCATTTGTTCAAACTCTAGACTTGTCAAGGATCTCATGGCGACATAAAGCGCACAAGGGGTAGGCACACAGAACTCCGAAGAGGAAGTGAGCGGGGTCTGACACAGGAAATAGCAGGCATCTCGGCAGTTGACTACAGTTGTGTATATACTCTCCAGATCAGATGGTCTCCAAGGGAGACAGGTGGGCTAGATCGAGCCTCAGATGGTGAGTAATGGCGGGCTGAATTATAATGCCAGTGATGAATGCCATTCTTTCCTTTCCCTCCCTCACCTCCGCTGGTTGCAGACATGCAAATACTCATCATCCTAGAATAATATTCTATGGCACTTTAGACTCACCCCACCTGCAACTGTTGCAAAAAGGTAAACTTAAAGATTCTCTGCTGTAGGATATTCATGTCAGAGCAACAAGCCAGGACTGCCGCCTTTGAGTGTGCTACACCAATTCAGACGTGGCCATGTACTCAGGGATCACAGATGAGGGTAGCAAGAGGCATGATGTTGTTGATTTAGAGATAAGTTGTTTGCTGTGCAAGGAAAGGGCACAGAGAGAGAGAGAGAGAGAGAGAGAAAGAGAGAGAGAGAGGGGTGTGGTGTGGTGTGGTTGAGTCGACGCTGGCTGGATGGTAAATTGATGGGATGGGATGTGGTGTGGGTGGGTGGGGCATGGCGGGTGAAGGAACTACCTGGGGGGGCACGCCGACCCTTACGAGGTGGGATCAAAACGGCAGCGCCTGATAGACGGTGGGAGCTCCGCGCTCCTGGCCGGCCTGCAGGGGCAAGCGGGTGGGCCTCGGTCCCTGCCGGTGGTGCGCTTGCGTGGCCTGCCCTTCAATTGCAGCGACAATGACGTGTTTGACTTCTTCGCGGGCCTGGACGTGGTGGACGTCCTGTTTGTGCGCAAGAATGGGCGATTCTCTGGCGAGGCGTACGTGGTGTTCGGGGCGCCCATGCAGGTGGACTACGCGCTCCAGAAGAACCGACACAACATGGGCCGGAGGTACATAGAGGTGTTTCGCTGCAAGAAGCAGGACTATTACCACGCCGTCGCGGCCGAAGTGGCGGATGCGCGGTGCGCTGACTCTCCTCCCCCTTTGAGTACTGCTTCGTTCAATAATAGTTTGACAACGGGAACCACAAATGCCAAACTGGCTGCCGTGTCGGCCGCTCGCAGTGATCCAAGCAGCAAAGATCATCTCGACCACACGGGTGTATTGAAACTCAGGGGGTTGCCTTTCTCCGCATCCAAAAGGGATGTGATGGACTTTTTTGGGGAGTTTGAACTGAACGACGAGAATGTGCATATTGTAGTGCATAACGATGGACGGGCGACGGGTGAGGCGTTTGTAGACTTTGGCAGCCCGGAGGATGCCAAGTCGGCGATGAACAAGGATAAAATGACGCTGGGCAGCCGCTATGTGGAGCTCTTTCCCTCGTCACGCGAAGAAGCCACTCGGGCTGCCACCAAAGCCCGATAGTTATCAATCTCGCCAAGCCTGCAGCTGCCCATTTTTTTTGGATAAGAAAAGGCAGAGCAGGCACAAACTCATTACAATTCATCGACTTGTATATTACCGTAGAAGAATCATGTCGCTCATCACTAGGACTTGACACACTTACCCCAGCCTTACACTGCCACAAGAGAATACAGTTTCTCCCGTGATTCCCCGCTGCCTGGGTGGAGGGGGAGGGGGCCGGCGTTAGATACTTATCAACTGTAGATTCTTCAGGTGCGCAACATTTGGACATGTTATGATCTCAACATGATTCATGAATAGTGCAGATAATTCTCTTTACATGCGGGAAGCACCTGCAAGGAACGTGGCACCGTGTACTCTGCTTCCCAATAAGAAGCATGGTTTGCACTTAAAGAGCTTCGTACAGAACAGTTACACTGTTTACCTTTTAGGATCCGCTACAAATCTTCAAATGCGGGCATTTACACACCTGCAAGTAGGGAGATGTGTTACATTTTTTCAGTCTCAGTACACTGGTGACGAGGTTATGCGGGAATCTGTGTCATAAAAGGGTAGTGATTAGGCAGGATGATGAACCCCAACTACTATCAGCTTACACTGAGGACTCAGAATAAGGCGCCTGTAAATGTGGTGCCATGCATTTCTTCAATCACAAGAATAAAATATACTGCACATTTTCGACTTGGACTCTGACTGCAACCTGTGTCTCATATGTGTGGTCGGATTTTGCAATTACCCAAATACCGTAGCTCTCCGTAGCTCTCTAGCAGCTTGAGCAGAAAAAAATTAATTCAAAAAATTAATTCTAAAGGTGCCTTAAAATTTGGGAAATTAATTTCTTTGAGTGCCCCCCCCCCTCCCCCAAAAATAGAATTTTAAAAAAATTAAAAAATTCAAAGAGTGCCTAAAATCACAATAATGCAAGTGACATTCATTGGAATCCAACAAAGAAGCATCAAATAATTTCAATAATGTCGTCACAGGGCAACAATCTCACTCATGGTCTAAAAACAATACAAGAATGAATTTGCTACACAAGTCATGTTGACACACTACCATAAAAACGAGAATGATACAAACAAAGAAGAATGAATGTCTAGCTTATTTTAAATTACTTTTTTAATCTGCCCAGTTTTAGAATATTAATTTTTGGACTGCATAATTTACTTTCACACTTTAATTAATTATTAGGCAGAAAGGTGCCCAAGTTGCTAGAGCTACAATAATAGACTGGGATGATGTGTACTTCACTGGACATGTGGAGGCTTATCTATTGCACTAATTTTGACATGTACAAGTTACAAAATTATTGAGAGTAAACTACTTACTCTTGCAAAGTAATACCACTATAGCATAGATATGGCGTAAACAGCGTCTTGAAATTATTACCTGCCTCACTTTCACCTTACAGAAGACCATCAATTTTCAGTTTAACACTCCAGAAATTTAGAATCTAAGTATAGAAGACTGAAATAAGCCTACATCTATCATAGAATTTGGGAAATTAAGGAGTTGGTCACTGGTGATTACTAATTAGAGAGCATTCAAGCATCAGATGTTGAACTTCCAGCATGTGTATCCATGAAGAAGAGGGCCCAGAGAGGATAAATAAGTTTTAGCTGCGTCTGGATACTCCTGGAAATTCAAAGAAACAAGGCTTCCATTGCTTTCAACTCAATTGCGTGTATGGTTCGATTCGCATCAGGTGTACTAAGCCAGCCCCACTGGAATCTCAAATCCACCAGTGCGGCCATCATCTACTTGTCGGGCTTCTGGCAATGTCGAATGTATTTGAAGGTGGCCCCTCCAAAACTCCTAAGATTCTTTTGCTGGTCAAGTTTGGAGTCTTAGAATTTTATGATGATCGTAATTTTGACCTTGGACTCTTTGGCCCTGCTGAACTGATGCGACGAGGTTGGTTAAAGTTGTTGTAAGGGCTGTTGGGGCCCAAACCACTGATGGACTTTCGATCTTTTGACACTGTGGTCTTCAATGACTCTCCAGTTCTGTCATGTGGAGGTGTCCTTGGGGGTGAACGAGGTGGTGATCCCTCCCTCTTTTCCTGAAAGCACCACACAAAGTTCTTGGATCAACATAATTTCTATCCTTACAATTTCAAGACCAGACCATCACATAAACTCAGGGTTACAGTGGATGTTGATGCTCTGCATAATAGGGGGAGATTAGTGGGTATGAGAACACATCAGCAACTTCAGGTCTGGAAATCAAAGACTAAAAAGGTTTATGGTAAATATGCACTCTATCAGACAGATGTTGCACATTGTCAAGGAACTTTGGGCAAAATACCACATGAGGCAATATGTGGTGAAGTGGAAAAACCTGGGTAATGGGCATCTCTGGTAATGGCCATTTCCCAGAGTGCCCATCACCCATTACTTTGGGTGATGATGGTTCATTTGGTTAAATCCAATCTGCACGGTTGAAACTAACACATTGGCATTTCAATCTCTAAACAAAGTTGGGCGAATTCCTCAGTAGAGTTGAGCTTGTCATTGAGAAATAAAACAAAGCATCACCACTAAAGAAAGTGAAGAAATTCATATTCTGAATTAGATCTGAGAAAGTGGTTAATACTGGTGCAAAAATCCGTTCCGCCGAGAGCATGGACAAAAAACTCCGTGGCATGACTCCTGTTGGGATGTATGGTCCACGATTTGGATTGAGCTTCTCCAAGTCGTGATTACATGAACTGCGCTTATACCCAGGAATTAGTCATGCTCAATTTAGCCAGATGTTCAATATTGGATGCTAGCAAACTATGAAGTGAAGTCAACTGGTTAAAATAAATGTTTGGCATGTAGCTCCAGTTACAGCACATGGGTTGTGAGAAAAGCGTACATGCACTTGAAGCCTAGTAGAGGCTTCCCAGAAACCATAGCATTATCCATGGCCTTGAGTTCCTTCACAAGCTTTGCTAATGCCTGCATTGGAAAAGTCCCCTATTTAGAAGCCAAAGTTCTCAAAATCTGCATTGTCTTCAGTAAGCTGGTGGTGTCAACATGAAAATTGCTTATTGGAATTTGTTCAACACGTGATTGACGAAGTGCTACTTGGGGTAGAGAGTTTGAGAATCAAGAGCCTTCATACAGAAGGCTAGAAAATGGAAACCCTTGCCCAGGATCAATGAGATTTATATTCACAATAGGAAAATAATTCCTTGCATCCTAATGTCTAGAGGGTGTGATTCTCATCCTGCTTTTAAGACGACAAAAAACTTGGAAACTGAAGAGATAGTCTTGTGGTGCACTGTAAACTTAAAAGACAAATCTTGTAAGTTTGCATATAAAGATTGTGGGAACTGTAACATCTATCTTTCTATAGCAGCATCAATAAATTACCTGTAACTCAAGTTTGTCAGCCTTGTTCTGCTCCAAGGTGTCCAAAAGCTCAAGGTTGTTGTCTAACTCGATGGCCATTCTCTCTACTTCTAACACCAGTTTCTTCAGCGTCTCCACATTTTCTTTTGGCTCCAGCTTCCTTTGGTTGAGTACGTCCTGTGCTCCAAATTTCCCAGATGGGTCAAAGGAATGAGCCGATTATGAAATACAACTAATTATGCGGCGAATAATATTTCAAGGTTTCGCAGCACATGCCATGCACTCCACACAATTACTGGATATGGAATAAATGGTTGAAAAAGTGCTTGCAGAAATGTGTCCACATGTATAAATACTAAGCATGCCTATCTTCAATGTTGCAATTAAGAGATGGGGGGAAGAATCAATGAAGGAAAAAAAAAAAAAAAATGTTGACAATATCAACTTATGCCTGGATAGATAAGGCAAGGAAGATGCACTGAACTCATTTTAGGGCCCTCAACTTCGTCATGAACAAGCTTTTACATAGCAAATGGGCATACCTCAAGGACACCTAGAGTTTCACGATACTTAGACTGCGCAACAGCTTGAGATGCCTCTTGAACATTTGTGATGCGAATAGCAGACCCCCTCTGCAGGCTGCGACTAGGGCCGCCAAAACGCGAAGCTCTTCGTCCTGGAGTACCTGGGCCCTTGCTGGCGGGAGAGAGTGGTCGACTTGGAGAAGGGTCAGCACTTTCCTGCACGGGAGGGGCTGCTGGCTCTGGAGCAGGGGCGGGGGCTGGTGGCGGCAGCGGGGGTGGAGGTGGAGGTGGTGGTGGTGGAGGTGGAGGTGGAGGTGCCACTTCTCAATTCAAACAGACACATAGAATCATAAGTGTTGACAAGCCTCCACAGAAACAAGGATGTATCCTCAAAATGACTTGAAAGGAACAACTAGACTAGTCGCTTATGAGAACATTGAATTGTGGAACATCTGACACAAAAAGGGTGTGTCAACTCTCTGACAAAACATGGCAGTAGGCCCAGTTCAAGGGAATGGGTTCAAGAGAATGGCTCGGATAGGCATCACACACTTGATTACATTGAAATGCAGCTACAAAACAAAAAGCACGTGATTAAGATAAGACCTAGAAGACATCTCCTTTAGTATCACAACAATTCCCAGTGTTTGTTTACCTGGAGGAGGGGGTGGAGGTGGAGGCGCAGGAGTTGGTGCTGGTGGCGAGGCAACCTCCGATGTTGGAGAAAGGGGACAACTATTGTCAATAGGTGTCTCTGGAACAGTTGCAGCTTTATATTCGTTGTCGTGGCCAGACATGACAAGCACAGTTTTCCCAAGTAAACCAACGTCCTCCAACAACTGTTCCAAGTCAAGTGTGCTCAGAATGCGTTTTAGGAAAACCAAGAAAGAATTGAATAATGTCACATACAAGCTCAGAGGCAAAGAAGGCATTTTATATAAAATAGATAAAGCTTTGCATAGGATATGGGCATTGGAAGGTCCCGCAGGATGAATGAGACATTGTACCTTCATTAGCATCTTCTCATGGCTTTTTATTGTCTCGTTCATCTCATCACCCTGATATTGCAGGAATCAACTCAAATTGTCAACTGGGGTTCCACAATTGGGAAATAATGAAACAGCTAGACACTTCTGCTGACAAGTTTCAAGAAACTAACAATTTGAGAGGATATGGGGACCAGAATTTCATTGACCTTGGTGGAAAATAGAATAGGAGAGAGAAGCACAAGAGAATACATCATATGAACAGTCTAAGCAGCTTCAGTCACAAATATTTATAAAATGTTGATCGTGGTAATACCTTTCCTCCCTTCTCTACCATCTCCCGCAAGGCTGCCAGAGCTGTGTTATCAGCCTTTGTGGCCAACACAACCTACACCTCCAGATGATAACTTTCATTGAAAGAGGAGGGGAGGAATGACATGGTACATCACATTCAACTGACCAAAACACCACAGCCTTGTCTTGAGTTGGCTGAAGAGTAAGCTACAAGCACAAAAATGGGGCACAGAGGGGATCGGTCCACAAACTTGTGGCTATTAAAATATAGAAAGACCAATCCGACAATCATCTTCTAACCAGGACCATATTTACAAAAAATGTGGAAAACCATTCAAATTTCAGACAAATCCCCTCACAACCCTACATTGAACAGACGTCATGGATTGCCTTAGTTCTTCTCATTCATGTACCCATCGTGTATTTTCTTAAGGAAATTGCCTTGAATTGCCCTATATCTCCTGGGAGGCACTAGAGCTGTGGTTATTCAGCTTGAGAACTTGGCTACATTTTGAGGAATAGGATTGCAGATAATCCTTTGACTCCAGGGGGGTCTGTCCATTATTTTAGTCATCAATACAGGACAACCTCTGACAAAAGGAGTCTTAACTTCAGATAGTTCATACTATTGTGTTTATGAATTGTTTCACCAAAGAAGGCACAAGCACAAGCCAAGGTTACTCTGCTGATAGCTTGTTATCTAACCTGCATCTGAAGAAGCATATCTGCATAGACCATAATGCGGTTGGCATGCTCATTAACCACGAACTGAATTTCCTCATCATCTGCATGGGCTCCTCCCTGTATTAAAGCCACTGGATGTGCGATCTGTTCTGCTCGCTTGGCAAGCAAAACCGCCAAATCGCTCCTCTCTGCCTGCATGCCATCAGAGTTTACTTGCAATGCCATCAATGTCCTAGATACAAAGGGTGGCCAGTGCAATTAGTGCCTCATTAACAACAAATAATCAATTAGTGCTCTCAATTTGCATGAAAATCGTTTGGAATGGATGAATAAGGAACCTTGACCAACCATTGCCTGGAGGTTTTTGTGTTTCTACGCGTGAATACATAATGTACTGGCACCAACTTTAACATCGTTCTGATGCTTACCAGGGCTGTAACAGAGCTCCCCAAGGTATTCAGCTTTTCCTTCAGCTCTTTGTACAAGCTATCCAGTGTCTGCCACAAACCACCAAAACATGGGCAGGAAATGTTTGTCCTGTAAGTTACATTTACCAAATAATTCTTTATTTTTTTTCACAAATTTGCAAATGATTCCCAGACACTAATAGTAAATTTTAGAATGACCCTCAATGAAAAGGATGATTGAAATACCTCAACTTGGCCAGCATTTCCTTTCGAACTTTTAATCATCTCCAGAACCTCTTCTCGGTCAGCTTTCTTTGCAATCAAATCCTGCTTTCCATCCCCAATGAAATTGGGCCAACATCAAAATAAGCTGTCATCTTCGAGCTTTGTGCATTTTTTCCTTGGTAGTCAAATCAATGAATTGAATTCTAACACATTGTTAGCAGAATTGCTTGGGCCCCGCCTCTCTTAGTGAATTCTGTGGTATGTGCGCAATGACCAAAATATCCCCACTCGGCCATATCATTGAGATTTTGAGTTTACATATAGGAAGACTGAACTATGTACACATAGGACACAATTTTCAACTAAAGCAGGTGGCAACCTACAGCCGGAAGATTCACAAGATAAAAGGCCAGAACTATTCTCCCTTCAGCTGTGATGTGCTATGCAAGTTACATAGAGTATTCAATTCTAAGCCATATCATGCCATATTCGTGTCACAACCAGTAGACATAGGTGCAGAGTACCATGAGAGCAGAGACTTGGAATTGAATTTTTACCTTCATTGCACCATCCCCCCCACCACCACCTCCTGCGCCCCCTCCTGAAGCCAACTTGAACTGCATCTCATCTATTGCAGCACGATCAGCCTTAGCTGATAGCTTGTTTCCCTGCATTGACACGATCTCTGTGTTGAACAACAATCATTATTCTGCCATGCATATGATATGCCTTTGTTCAATTTCAACACTTTCCATACGGCAGCAATGCAGTCCACGGTATGTTGGAAATAGCAGAGCCTGGAACATGTAAAGAGATTGGAGTTCTCAATAAAAGTATATTGCATACCTGCGCATCATAGGGTGTAAGAATATAAGCCATTACCAGTGTAGCCAAGTCAGCTTCTATTTTCTTGCATCGAGCTTCATAGATTTCCGTATCTGTAGGTTCGGTTACAAAGTCCCCACTCTGAGCAGACAAAGCAGACCGTTGTTATACCAAATCATGCTTTTCAATGAATAGTAGATCATTGCCTGGAGACATAGTCAAATATTCCAAGCAGTTAACCTAATAGTTACTTCCAATAGTCTAATTGTATTGTATGAAGTACAAAGGATTATGGAAGATTGAGTGGCGGTATTGTAAATACTGTAATTGTTTCTCTGCAATCAGTTGTACGAAGACAATATGTTCCTCTTTGTTAATTAGCTGTGTGATACTTCACAAAATACTGCGTCATGATATTGTAACAGTATGCGCTGCATTTCGTGGAATTTAACACCTGCCTGTTGCAACATTCATTCCCAGCTTTTGAAGTGGGGCCCCACCCAAAGAGAATGACATTCCGCTCTGACACTATTGGACGAGGAAACATCATATTTAATTTTAGAATATTTTTAGCTGGTAAACCCTCCACCCTACGACAAGTATGAGAGAAGTGCACACCGCAGGCAAAGTAGGTTCGTCCATTTTCACTGAGAACCTTGATGATTTTCTCAATGCCTTCTTCATCTCGTCTATTGCTTTCGCCAGTGCCTCGAGTCCCTGCACAGCTCCCCAACTGGCCTTCATGGTCATGCCAGTGTCTGCTTCAGTCAAGTCTTGCAACATCATAACCTGAACCCTAAACCCTAAATGCCACGCATCCCTGATACATGCACAAAATGATAAAAGCTCTACTGATTGTTTGTTTATCGTTTGATAGTAAGCTAAGAATTATCTCAATGAATTGATCTGCAATGGAAGAACAAAGATTCGCATGATTTAGGACAGTCGGCCTAAGTGCCCATCCTGTGACTTTCCCCACTTCCGGGGCTAGTGCGGTTGGTCCCGGAGGAGGCCTTGGCCTCATTAGCCAGCCGAGCCAGTAACAATGAAGTCAACACAAAAGGGTCCGCATACTTAGATTTGGAGCTCGAAAAGGGAAGCCATGGCTAGTTGAAAACTAATTATACAACCTCCTTTGTGTTTGTTGAGGCACGCAATAACTGCTCGACAGTATCTACATCAGCCTTCCTCTCAAGCCGCTTCTGCAACTCTGAAAGTCCTTCATTGCCACCTGCGCTTTGTGCTAACGGTTTCGCCTCCAAGTCGGCTCGTAGTATCTGGTAAACACTCAACATAAGCTTTGGATAATTGAGATAACCCCACACATTGGCTTGGTGAAAAGGAGAATAACGGAATAGAATGGAATGGTATTAATCGAAGCGCCTATGGAGGTCGGGTTGTGGATGTACTTATTTCAAGCTATTAATTGTCGCTGTAAGGCTTTCATACATCACTTCTGTTCTATGGCAAGACGATTGTGCATCTGAACGAACCCTTTGGGCCTTCTGCATGGCTTCGAGGTCCGCAGTTTGAGCTTTAGTCACCTGCTGCATCAACTGCCTAAACTCCTCTGCCTGAAAACATCAAACGGCCAGCCAGACACGTATCTTAAATCCACAACCACAACATTACACCACTTTCTATAAGTGAGGTTCTTGTCCTTCTAAAACCCTAAAACAGCTCAAAATTTACCATTTCTTGTATCGGGGAAATATTCCTGTCAGACCTCTAGCGAAACATTTACCTGCGATGGCGGGAGACATATGAAATTGATGCGAATTCGCTGACCTGGAACCTTTTTGGGCTATGGAGAGGAGGTTTGAGAGCAAGGAACGTGGAGATTAACAAGAAGAATGATATCTTCTCCCCTCCCCTCCTTTTGTATAGCTCCCATTCAAGTTGCTCCTTGCCTCTAGTTTATATTTCAAGTTGGAGAGTTTCTCGATCTTATTCACATGGGACCACTTCTAGGTATTGTAACTTAAACCCATTCACATGGAGATGCAAAGCTTTGCACATGACACCTACCCACAGTAACCCACGCGATGTGAACACTCTGCTCAGCGGTTTCGTAATTTACAGTTTGGGCATGAGGCCAGTCTACATGTAGCTTTAAAATTTGGAATGAAGAAATTAAGGGTGAGCTCACTCACTTGGGCCTCAAGCTGCTTGATCTTCTCTGTCAGCTCCTGCGTACTGAAGCCACTGTCTCGCGCTTCTTTGGCTGTGAATTCCGCATCCAGCTCTTGGAGGTCGGCATCCAGCTGGTTCATTTGCGTGCTCACGTCATGCACTTGGGCTTCTAGAGAATGTGTCGTCTCCTCCAGCACGCTCACCCGATTGGGCAGGGGTCCCAGATTGCTTTCGATCATTTTCAATCGCTCCTCCAGGAGACTCCACGACTTGGCTTGCTTGTCTGCCTCAGCTGCTTTGTCCGCCTGAGAAGCCGCCACTGCATTCTGGCTGCATAATCCACCTCTCCTTCCCGGATATTACATACATGTAGTAGCATTCCAACACCATGGACTAGTTTCGACCAGGAATTAATTGTTGACATGCGATAATGGTGAGGGCTCAAATTCACATAGCTCAAGCTTGCAAGTTTGGCGGGCCGAGGTAACATGCTTCAATGGACTCTTGTTTGAACATGTGCCTGAAATTGTGGAGCTTTGTTTCCTCGTTTTATAGGATTGATTTTCAGATTTCAATACAAACTTGAACTTGTAGTCATCGGACTTGAAATTTCTACAAGTCCAATTTCGGCCTTGAACTAAGAAAATCAAACCCAAAACAAGCAGGGACCAACCTTGGAGACAAAGCTCCACTGCCTTAATAGGCACATGTAAGGGCTCAATTTCTCTGATTTTGGGCCACTCAAGTTGCAAGCCTGAACTGGAGCTGAAGTTGTGTATGGCATCCCTGGTATGTGGTATTCGTACCAGAGCTTGAGTTCTTCTGTCATGCTCTGTACCAAATCCTCTGCCTTGTTCAGCCGCCCCTCTGCCTTGTCCATCCGCGAAACCTATAAAATGAAGAGCCAGATCACTATCAATCTCTACCCTAGAATTTGCCTATCTGTGCCAGGGTTGTTGCGATGGCATGCGCACAACAAGGTGCTTTATTTTGAGCAGGATGGAAATGTTCAAGTACAAACCGACGTCCCTTACTATAGCTTCGCCGGTAATTGCTTGCGAGACACATGGAACGGACGAAGTCTTGGACTTAGGCCACATGTAACTGTATGCATCACAAGTGGATAAAATCAAGGCTGCCTAATTCATGAAGTCTCCGTGCGCATGGCAGATAGAACAAATGTAATGCAGAAGAAGAAGAGTTGGGCATAATTAAGGCATTCATACCTGTGAGGCGAGTCGGTTGCAGAGTTTGTGAAGAAGGGTTTGGAGCTTGTCCCAAGACATGGATTCGACCACATGTACTGTCTGCACCGAGAGCACATTTTTGATAATGTCCGCGTCTTTGTCCGCGCCAGTAGCGGGCGCTTTCTTGGGTGCCTCTGCTGCTGGTGGAGGTGCAGGAGGATCCGCCATGGCACCGCTTAATTATCTTGTCCTCCGGATCAGCTGATGAGCTCCAGTGGTAGTGTGTGTTTGGTGCAAGAATTAGCTCGTAGAGCTAGTTGATGTGTAGCTGGGCGTCGAAGTGGCAGAAGTGGGGTGCAGACGGAGGATGGCCAGAAGTCCAGCTGCGAAGCGACAGAACAAGTCCGGTGGGATCTCAGGGAGGCCTCCAGCGACCGCATGCATCTCCTCCCCCGGATGCATAACATGCTGCCGATCGTGTGAGTCTGATGTGCCTGCAACACCGCGGAGGAGGAGCAATTGTACAACACGAGCTGCGTTGCAAGCTGAGACATGATAGCTAGGATGAGGAAGAATGACTAATCGAGAGGGACGGGTAACAGGTTTAACAGGTTTCTTGAGGGGCACTAGATAAGGAGAAAGACCCAAGGCTCTCCCATTGCTTGTCGATGCATTTAACCATTAACCATGTGATCCACGATGGGGAGGAAGCGTCACTTGCATGTGAGCTTGAACTCATCTCATGTGGAGAATTGCTCATAGCAAGTAGGGAAATTGACTCTCAAATAGGTTGAGAGTCAACGCAACACTTTGATGTTTGAGAAATGGAAGGTATGTGCATTACCTACAAGAGAGCAACCTTCTTTAAAAACACCTCTTCTTTTTTCAAATATCTTATAAACTTAAATTTGCACTTGAACCATGTAGCTAAGGGACTACTTCACTTTTGTTATGAGGTGGATTCAGTGTTTAATATCCTTTTGCTACATCCTTTTGACAATTCACCCATTTTTTGAAACCTTGTAGATGAGGAGGGCAATGGTTCTTTAATAAACTTAGCAATCCCATACAGATTGCAAAAGTCATTACTCTCATATGGCAAGGTTCATTGGTTTTCACAATTAAAAAAAAAGTTTTTGCATTAGCTAGCAGTATGTGTAACATGATTGTGAAGTGCCTCCTTAAGCATTTTGCTGGTTTTCTAGTGGCATGAACTTTGAAAGCCTTGTAGATGAGGAGGGTGATTAATTGGCAAATTTGTTGAGTAAAAAGCAATCCCATACTTGTTGCGATTGATATAGCATGTTGACATCCTCAGACACTGCAAACTCCCCTCAACTACTGGAACATTTCAATGTGCCCCAAAGTGCAACAGGTCCAATATTGTACCTTTCCCACCTATTATTGTGGCTTACTATAATAATATTGACATGCCACAGTCAATTGAATTTTTCTTCATCCACACCAATTTTTTAAGCCCACAATATTATATGTTTAAAATTAGGAATAAGAATCAATATTTTTAACAAAAATATGAATTGCCATGGGTTGTAAATATATAATACTAATATAGTATCAGTATTATACCAAGGAGATCAATATTTAGTTAACATCTTGTCATTTCTATATTTGAATAAAACAAGCTTTATAAACCACCCTAATTTTCAACCCACACATGAAATAGAGTCGACCACAATTTCCATACTAACTTTCTGCGTGAAAGGTGTAGTTCCCACGAAGCCACTCATGGAGGCGAAGTCACTGCTGAAGAAGATCCAGAGACTAACAAAGAGAGAGGCGAGGGTTCTGTCTTCCATGGCCAAGAAAATGGCGGTGAGTCTGCGAGTGTCGGAACGAGCTTCTGTGCTGTTGAACAAAATTCCCACCATGAAAATGAAGAAGCTCTACTGGCTCGCCCAGAAGACGTTCCGAAGCAGCAGCAACAGCGAACAAAAACAGCCTTGGAGCAATAGCAGCAGCAGCAGCAGACGACAAGGGCGAAGAGGTCGAAAAGGGAAAAATAAACGTAGGAGGCCTCCTAGGAAATTGGAGGAGCAAGAGGAAGAGGAAGAGGAAGAAGATGACATTAGCACATACAGCCACTCCGATGAGTTCATCGCGCACAACGCCGACATTCTGAAGAAGCTTCTCCTCCAACAGCTAGAAGACGCCAAGTACTTGGAGAACAATGAAAAGCTTCTAGACAAGTTCCGAAGCTCGCCTACTTCTGAGTCCTCCACTCTCCTCACAGCCACGCCACTAGACCTCAGTGTATGTTTATTCATCTTATTGTAATAGCCAAAGTGGCTATCATCATCATAGATGTATTCCTATTACTTGGATAAATTGCGAAATTCGTCCTGAATTTAACTATTTATAGTATGTTGAACGATTTCATCATTTCTCAATTTCAAATTTGCAAAATAACCAAATATATATTTTTGAAGAAAAATCCTTATTTTAATATTTGAGATTGGATTTTGCGAATTTTCGTCAAATTAACATACTTTATCAAAGTTGTAATATTTCCCTAACATACAAACTATGCAGTCACCCGCCCAATCACTTGCACAATGTCATCGTCCCTCCGTCAAAGTGTTGCTCAACCGACCATGGATCATTAAGATGCGCACGGCTGATGACCCAGGCAGTGCTCCCACACTCCAGTGCTATGCGGTCGATGATGAGGGTGACATGATGCAAGTGCACGGCCAAGGTGTCGTCCCCCCTCCTCCTCCACTTGGCTCTCATAACGTTCACCCCCTACAGCAATTGCCAGCCACCACGAATTCCCTTTGGAAACCTGTGCGCCAAACATTGCGGCTGCGCGAAATCCCGCCCACACCTCGTTGCCCAAAACACATGCACCTGCAAAAACCCACACGCTACGAGCTTGTGCGGGAGACGCTCCTCCAAGCCACCATCCTCACCTCCCATGCAGACATCGGCCTTGGATTGGTAGGAATCGACTTTTGTTTGTTTGTTTGTTTCATACCACTCCTTAGGAGCAGTTTGATACACTGGATCTCAAGGGCCCGTCATCAATGAAATTTAAATTCTCTCAACGGTAAGAATGTTGAGAGTCCCATGCCACTTCACTTTACACTAGAGCTCAAGGGCTAAAAAGGACCAAGAAAGTTTGAGTGGATAAACATGAAGACCTACATGGCATGCAATTGGTAATGTTTGATGGTTGACAAGATCTTACATCAAGCCCACCTTTTGGAGGTGGGTTTAACAAAAATATCAAGAGATCATGACACTTCATAGTCTCATAGCTCTTCAATTACAATAACTTATTGTGTGGAAGGAACCACATCAACAAGATGGTAGTGAAATTATAGCATTTAGTTGAGAAATTGGTCACATATACTTTACATCACACATGAAGGTATATGACCACAAAAAATTGAAATTGAAATTGAATTTTTCCATGATGCAACCTTTGGATGAGTTTCAAGGGTCTTCACAATTTTATGGTCAAAACCCTTGGCCATAGTGTAAAGTGCCCATCATGTAGCAAGAGAGAGGATTCTACATGTATTGGAGGATAATTATGGACCATAGTTTCATGGCAACCACATAACTTCAATATGGTTAAAGAAAAATTAAATCAAAAAAATAAAATCTGAAAACATGATTTAGAAAGTTCAACCCCATAGTTGTATCATCGGAGACCCTAAATTAGTCCCTATGGACATTTAGTGGGGATGAATCAATCTTAAACTCATTACGGTTAAGTTTATAGTGGACCTCCTAACATGGCAACCGTGAATCCTAAGCCATTTTTTCAGGCCAAGGATTTGAGGTAGCCATATAAATTGAAGGTGAAAATGTTGGAACCCTTCAAAGTTGAATTTGTTAATTTAACATACTTATTTGCCGCTTACATTAACTGAGGAGAATATGCATTGGTTTAATGAGGTAAAGTTGGGATGAATCAACTATAAACCTGTAAGGGCTGGGTTTTTGTTGAACCCCCTAAGATAGCTGCCACAAATCTTTGGACATATTTTAATGCATGATATCATATAGGTCTATTAAATATACTCCACGCATGGACCTTCTTACCTAGGTAAACTTACCCCAAAATATGAAGATGGTACATACCAAATAATGACTCAGGTATACAAACACCCAGCTCTCATTTCATGATACCCCCAAGTATGGATATTTGCATGTATTGCATTACAACCCGACACCGGTTGTCAAGTAGGTTTAAATTATGATACCAATAATATTTACTGATATCATGTAATGCATTCAAATAATATATATGACCCATCCAACATTGGTGCAGACGCCTGAATCACATCAATCCACTACACTTTCCCTGGCTGGGTCATCCATCGAGGCACCCGGATCTTCCCCTGAACCAGCGACTGAGGACACAGTTCAAGATGCGAAGTCAGAGAATACAAGTCACACAGAGCATGAGTCGGGTAGCAGCAGCGGGGAAGATCATGAAGGGAGGCATGAAGATGAGGATTCAGGTGAGGACGAGAAGAGGGAGGAGGAGAAAAAGCAATTGGAGAGGGGGTGGAGGAAGCTGCGGGAGAGGAGGCGCTCCCTCATGCAGATGGAGCAAAACATGCAAAACACTCATACTGAGAAGCAACGTCAGATGCGCAATGCCTTGACCTACGCCAACAACCAGGCCGCCTTGACCAGCGCCAATGCTGTGCGCTATGGAACGGGCATGACTGTGTTTAGATAATTACTTAAGGTAAGGTAGAAAGCACCTCTGATGGACACTTTGAGCACTTTACATCCTTTCATGTTCAATCAGAAATTGATCGCGAAAATCATAAAATTTCCACATCTCACGAGTTCTCTTTCTAAAAAGACTTCATATGAGGACCTACTAAATTCAGCTTAAATGTGGTGCATCTAGAGCACCTTGGTAGAAATATGCAAGCACAAATCCCTACATATTCAGGCTGACTCTTTGTGAGGGTTGAGTAATGTTTTGTTCAGCACATACATAAGGAAGCTAAATTTAAGGCATTTGAGTTAATGAATTCGACATCATGTGATTTACATGATGATTTGTGAAAGTCGAATTTTGTTTTCATAAGTCCCCTCAAAACAAATAGCGTGGAGCATTGACTACTGTCTTTCTCCATAAATAAATGAGTCACGTAATTTGTCCTTAGTATTATTAGTAATCATTTTGAAGTACATAGCTGCCCACTTTGGAACATGAAATAGTTGTCATATTTAGGTCAGTAGCAGTGAATGTGTTATCGATTGAGAGACATGCTCATTACATACTTTTGTTAGAATGCGACTGAACTCAAGTGATTTGAGTTAACTAAACTACCAAATTATGTCAGAATTGTGAATATGTGCAGCAAGGACTAGAGCATGACAATATTTTACTCACTCGTTCTGCCTAAGAGGATCAGAATGCCACTCATCCTGCACATATGGGGATGTTGTAACTTCAAGACAATGCGTCCAGTGAGGTATATTTATTTCCAAAGTCTGGATCGTCATGTATATTCAGCAACAGTAAATGCATACTTGTGTTGGATTACAAGAGCATCTCATTCTATAGTGTTAACAGTAACAAGTAGGAAGGAAAAGCACACCATTAATGTCCCTTTCACTAAATACTCATTAGCAATGAATTTAGACGTACACAACTTCTGAGAGACATACCTCAATTAGCATTGTTTCCTCCCCAAAGATATAGTGGACAATATGGATGGTCCTAAATGAGATGCATTCAAAACTGCCCTAATAATCCTCCACTGGGTCGTGGCAAGGGGATACTATTTGGCAGTGCATTGAAATCAGATTCTCTAGAAATTGTCACTCTAAGTCTTCGAGTTCATGCCCGGCTTCAATTAGCTAAGCGATTTGAAATGAAAAAAATACAAAATCATGTGAATCTAGTACAATAAATTTTTGAAGTATTAAAAAAAAGAACCTGTTACTCATGATAGATTGAAAGATTGATAACCTCCACCCTCTGCACGGGGTCGCAACCATGCACCTACAGAACGGAGCACACGAAGTTCTCCTGCAAGTACAGCCCTTGCCATGCCAGTCCGCTCACTTCGAATCCGCGGTTTGTCACATGCCCTCTCTGCTTTCTGCCATAACAACAATACTGTGTAAATATTGAGATATATTTATGAGCTCTATTGAATTGATCTGAAGGAAAAAGTTGCATTCTTATGAAGCAAAACCGGAATGGAACACTTCAAGTAGCAGGAAACACTCTTAATATATTGAAAAAACAACAATTAAAATGACATACCGACAAAGCAAGAGAATGGGATTCTTGGCACAAGTCCACTTGGTTCAGAAGCAGTTTCAGAGCTCGCGCCTCCTTTCCATCCTTCAAAGGACGGTGCGCAAGTTTGGTTTTCCTCCTCTTTGCATCTTCAGCTAATATTTCTAATTCTGCACCCCACTAATACTCAGCATCACAGATTTATGCCCTAGTTGCCATACCCGTCACAGCACTGAAGTAGCCAATGTATTGGTTTTTCTCTCGCACAACATTTATGCATGGTAATCAGGGGCTTGGGAGCAGTGCAATATACCTCTTAAGGTGTTGATTGAGGCAACTCGAGCAAATGCACGTAATGTGCGGGGAATGCCCTTCCCCTTAGCTGCTGGAGATGACACCTCCCTGAAGTGCAACATGGATATATCAGAATAGAAGTTGGCACAACGAAAGCATTCCAGTTGGCCTGGAGTCACAAATATCCATGACATCCAACTTCCAGACTTTATACCAAATCATACAAATGTGGCTTGGGAAAAAGTGATCTGCTTCAATTGAATATCTAAGATATAAACAAAGATCCCTATGTCCAGCAGATAGAGGTTTGAAACAAACCTGAGACTAAACCAGGTACCACCACTGTCGGAACCATTTGGGTGTCTGTCGGTTTCTATGTCATGCTTATGCAAAAGGTCTAGCTTCTCTGCTCGCAGCGGATCCCCACTTGGAATATTCATCCAAAAGTCAACCTGGTTGCCCCCACACTAAGCTTAGTCATTGATGCACACTCAACAAGACTGCTTCAAGCCCTTCATATTAGAAGCTTGCCTCTTCATTATACAAGCCATGGATATTCGATGAACGTCAAAGAGAAATTCTGATACTAACCTCATCATGCGGGTTAAGTGGAAGTGTGAAACCAAAGTCGAGGGCCAGGGAGGAATTTGGAAGAGTTCCATAAGTGATTACCATCTGCACACACAAATTTCTATCCTCAGGATACCCTTAAAAGGCGCTGCTACGCCCACAGCGAACAATAATTCAATAGTACATGTATCTCTATACCCTATTATTCACCATTTAAGGAACAATCACCACCAAGGTTCTGCCTTGTGACCACAGAACTAGTCCATCACTGAATCTTGTTAAAGACTGTCTGATAGTAGATATATAAAAAGCTAGTCAGCTACTAGGATTTAGATGTACTTTGAAATTCTACATGTGGACCATCGTAAAATTCAGAGACCTGGGAGCCCTGGTTGTAGTCTCTGTCTGCTATAACCTGTAACATAGAAAACACCACAACTGTCAACTTGCTTTCTGCATAATGTGTGGAACTGAACTCAACCAGACTCTGTTGACATAGTACCCAGGTGTCCAGTGTTTCTGCTTGTAAAATGTCATTCAGAAGCTACCTTTTCAGCAGGATGACGCATTTTATTTTCTGGTTTAGCTACACGACTGAGGGCACTTTGATAGCAAGGGTGAGAATCCATAGACTTAGCAGAACTAGGTACTTTACTAGAAAGTAAAAGAAAAATCATGAATGAACAGGAAGATGGTAGGGGAAACCTCAGCAAACCCTTCATCTTCGTAGTATGATAGCAGAGCACGTGAATATGAGTCATGGTTAAAAAAGTCCACAAATGGTACCTTCCACAAAACAGGGCAAACTTTCAGGTCTCACCAGCCTCTGCAAGCACGAGTATCAGACATGTTCGCTACTATAAGCCATAACTATTGAAGGTTCATTAGTGTTTTTAGGGATGCCCACCATTGCGATTGATCCGAGTGCCTCCACACCCCAAGAACGTGAACATGCTACAAAAACAAAGACCCCTAACATGTCAGTTAGAGTATTGAGTAGGTTTGCAGTCTCTACAATCTCAATATTAGCCAAAAAGCTAAAATATTGCCTAAGATTGACACTTTTTCATTCAGTTATATACAACCGCAGAGGGAAGGATACAGCACAAACCAGTGCAGTACGCATGCATGAAAGCTTCCAAGGTGACACTGCCCTCAAATAATTCTGGGAACTTCTCGACAACCTACAAATAGCCACATCGCAAATTTAGTGAATGACAAAAACAAATCAAAAGCCATAAAATCAATTTGCAGCTGATTAGTAATGCCACAGGATTGACAATTCTCATTTTCAGCAGTTGGGATCATTACTGGTTGAATGGTCTCAAACTGGGATTTGAGTAATAACTTGCGATGCAACGTTTGTTCATATACACCACTTTGGCGTAGTAACTCCAGCTCCTCGTCCCTCCAAAAGACCTGGAAACCCACTCGCATTGGATTCCACATCCATTAACAATGATGCCATGTTAGAAAACTACTTCGAATGTTCTCTCTATCCATAACCTCAATCCTAAAACAACAATGCTGCAATATTTCCTATCATCATGTGTATCGATTCTACCATCTCAAGCTTCCAAACGGATGAATGCTGCTGCGAAACTAAAACTTCAGCAATCAAAGTGGTAGAATTAGGCATACAGTGCTGTGGAGCCCTTGCAACGGAGGCAGGCATCTAATGTAGGGTGCCCATGGCGATGCCTGCATTCAGAGAGGTGTATTCATTGTAGCAACATTTCTCAATTTTAGTGACCAACACACAATAAGCTAACAACAGATCACAACACTGTATTTCACCAATATTGGATAAATTGATAGTGGCAATACCCCCATGGACACTACTGTAATAAACTTCTGTATGTCAAAAGATGTAGCAGACACTGCTATAATTGCTGTTTAGGTCAGAATGGGATGAAGAAAGTGAGGAGAAAGTGCCTTGCCAGCGTGTTGGTGTAAGAGTAGAAAGAGGGCGAGGCGACTCCATTCGTTCACATCTTCCGGAAGGCTTTCGCTAAGAGCTCTGGGTAATCTGTCCGGTGTAATCATCTGCACCCAGTACTAATTAAGTGACTGTTCTCCTGCACATAGAGCAAAACTCGAAACATGCACGTGGATTTTGGCTAAACATGTTACAACCAAAATCTTTTCAGTGGAGAAATTGCACGTAACTCAACTCACTTACGAGATCTCGTGTGACACGCAGTACTCGCTCTCCACTCTTGATGGGGCGCACCGTAAACAGAGCCCTGTGCATTCAAATGGGCAAAGCAAATTTACCAGGACGAACCAACTTCGGATTACTAAGAGACCTGATAAATACAAAGTGATGGTTATGGAAAAGAGACAGTAAAGGACCGGATGGAAAATGGTATCACATAGAATTTATAGGAACATAATGAATGGACATAGTCAGTCCCCAAGGATGACAAACCCAGAATCGCAATCCCCAAGAATATGTAGGATGAAGGACTGACTGACTGATTGACTGGATGCAGCTGAGAGGGTAATCGTGAGCAATTTCTCTTAATAACCCACTTCAAGATTGGGAATCTAAATTAGGGATGTTGAGACACCCGACCTGCCTTCACTGGAGTGGCCGACAGTAAGAGATGTATGTACATCAGTTTCCCCTCGTGCCTGTAACCAAGAGACGAGCGAAGACATCTCCGTATGGGCGCCCACACCTTGTCCCTGTATTGAATCACAACAAAAATAAACAAGACTGCCAAAATTGATGGAGATATACACTTGGCAGGATTCTTGACGAGGTTGAAGATAGATATATTTCCTTTTAAGGAATGAGTTAAATTCCACTCAGTGCTTCTTTATGGTTCTATGTTGTGATTCTTACTAAGCATGCCCAGAACCTGCACCCGCCGACATTGCCTGTGGTGCGCAAGAGACGCATGGAGCTGCCGACCACGACCTTGCAGCTGCTGCAGAGCTCCCGCATGCTGGCTGTCTGCTGCCACATTATAATTCCAAACGTCCAGACAGCAAACATACAGGTACAGTGCCAATCTCAGCTCAATTCAAACTGGGCATGTGTGTATAAATTAGGAATACTGGGAGTAAGTGTCGGTGGACTGGAAAACTGATCCCTTAATATGGTACTGGCTATGGCGCTCAGCTTCAAAGGAGGGCATATCCAATCCTGACTGACGGACAAATCTCTCCTTGCTCTAGTCCCGTTAAGACAAAACAAGATTCAAATGCTCCTCCTTGTCTCTCCCAAATTACACACATACTGCTGAGTGTTGCCCTGTTTCAGAAAGAAGTGCTATGACCTCAAGATACCGTTTGAATCGACAAAGTGCCCAATTGTGACTCACAGAACGTCCTCTGCCGGCTTTCCAAACCAGCGAGTAAATGCTGTAGAGACATGCACGTGCTTTTCAAGTGCCAAAGAGACCAAAGGCTCTTTCTGATGACCCTGAAGTGGAGACAGAATGACGACTGTGAAATGCTGTGAAGACCATTTCTCTAGACAAACTCCCAGTAGGTAGTGATGGGAAGGACATTTGACTTGTGAGTGAATGTGTCACCCAGCAAAGTGGAAATAAGTTAATGGGCACGCATTATGACTGTGAGGACATAATCCTTTGCATTGCACAAATTCTAACTCGCACAAATTCTAACTTGCACAAAGAGCTTGGAAGAGAGTGTGTAGATGAACAAATGATGGATTGAAAAAAGAATTGCACATGTCGCTGTGTACCGTAGTAGGAGAATCTATGATCACTGACAGAGCACACCAACAATTACTGGAGAACTTAATCAGGTAAATCTGACACCCTACCCTGCCAGCTCAGCGGTGCAACAATTGGTTGGTTCCAATAAGTACGCTAACTTATCAACGGTGTGAAATATCTCCACCATTCGTTCGAATTCTTGTACATAACTTACTCTACCCCTCACCACCCTCTGCCACCACGGATCTTCCATCCACTGAAGAGAGGGAGAGAGAGTCACCCGTCTGATCGTACTCCTATTAAGTCGCCGTTCCCTAGGCATGGGGTTTTGTCTCGTCTAAAACCTCCGGATTTTAGTATTGCTAGTTTGGTGTGGGATTGTCAGGTACTACTGACGAGTCGGTAAAGACTGTAAGGTAAACGCTAATTCATCCCCGGTCAGCTGAATTCTGCTAAAGCCAACCAGATTTCATTGAGACATTGTAAACTGGTCTTTCAAATCCTTTAATATTAGGGTTAACTTAATTAGGATAAAATTTATTCAGATTCGAGTGTGAGTGAGTCAGTGGCGGTTACTTCATAAATGCTCTCCAGTGTCCACCACCACAGACGGCAAATTTTTTAAAATAAGAGTTGTTATGAATTATTATTTCCCTGACTAGGAGAAATGGAGTGGCCTGGGAGGGTTTAGGAATTAGGGTTTAAACAATTTTGGTTATGCCAGCTGCAAGTACGTTACTGGTGCCGCACGGCACTGAGACTTGCCTAAATATTTCAAGAATGCCACTGGGTTCCTACAGCCTGCTCTCTTGTCTTCATACTATGTAGAAATGAGAGTTGCGTGGATGAGCTTTGTTTACCAACAATGGAGAAAAGAAGCATATTCGAGTAACATTTATTAAGTTATGTCTCCTGGGTTTGTTTGAACTTTGCATCGCTCGACTGCCCTCTTCCTGTAACTTAATTGTGACAAGCTTTGATTGCAGGTATGAGAATAAAGTGAAGCTCTATTTGATTTCGATTAGTCGCACTACTGTCAACTGCGGACGCCGGATTGTTCCCTCCGCCTCTGCATTTCCAATAACCCTCGATTTTCTGTGCAAATTGGAATAACGAAGTTCAGGAGATCTGCAGATTTCTACAGGACATGCTCATAACTGCTTGATAATTCCTGTGTGGGATAAGTGCAGCAAGAAGACTGGGAGGTCGCAGGTTGCAGTGAAAATTATGGGTATGTCTCTCCTGAGCTGTTGTTCGTGGTTTTTCTCTGTTTCAGTAAACTTGTGGCTGAATGAACACCGATGTCGTGCACATTTCTTCAGCTGCAGAGAGTGATATAGGAGAGGAAAAGAGGGAGGAGAAGACTGCAAGCGCAACTGAAATCGAGGGTTTGACAGAACAAGCACACAAGCAATTTGAGGGTTTTGTAAAGGGTGCGCATCAGATGACTGCCTGTGCCCTAGCTGCCATTGATGCATGTAGTGCCGACGTCCCTCAAACTTCCCAGCTGTTAAAACTCCTGGTACATACACCCTCTCAACTGCTTATATTTCTGAACTAAATGCCATCCCTAGTATTTAGTGTACGTAAATTTTGTCATCTTTAGTGGCACGATCGGAATCATAAGTGTTGGTAATCATATGAGTATTGAAATCTGGTGTAGCAACTCCAAGAGGATTGTTTAGATACCCACTATCTCCATACAAGCCTTGAAATGTAAATCCTGAAAACCTAATTGTAAAAACTTCCAGGTCCTAACTTACAACAATGATGTCATAATGTACTTGCATGTTTCATGTTCATGAGTCGTGGCCCTTTCACTTTGTGCGACTTGGTGATTTTTTCTAAAAAATTAATGATAGTTTTTTTATCAGACCCAGCAAGGGAGTGATCGGCAGACAAAGCAAGAATGCCTGGAGCTATTGCAATCTTCCTTTGAAAAGCACATGATTGCCTATGAGGTAAGCCTGGCAGTTGCTCACGCAGCACAAAAGCAGAAGTAGAGAGCTCCCGTTTGTCTTTTCCTTTGTCCTGTTTTTTGAAGAGAAATTAGATTCCCTGTCATGCTAACGATTTTCCAGATGCATATACAGATTTGTTGTGGCATTAATTTAAGATCATGTAGCAAGCCTCTGCAATGATGCCCACTCTTTTGGACCCCAACTCCATCTTTGTAACCTTGCAGTGCAAATCTTATTCCCTTGACAAATGTGTAATTCAGGTCATAGTGAGGTATTCTTTCTGTTGATGAACTGCCAAAGCTCTATGTTCCAAACTCTCTTCATTCCAGACCATCCAAGTGCTCTATAGCATGGTTGACTTCACTATGTCAACATGTTGATCAGTTGCATTCATTGAAATGGATGGCAGGAAGAAGAACAAAAGCACAGGCACAGTTTGTGGGGTCCCTTGAACACACAACAGCAGGATCTTCAAGCCCGGCTGGAAATTGGGAACCAATTACAATCGTTGAGGCTGCAGGTACTGTATCGTCAAATTGGCTGACGATTCCTCATTGGCACTCCAATCATACGGAGAGTATCACTACGATTCCCTCATCTTGTTTGCAATTAAAGCAATTAAAGCAATTAAAGCTAATATAGCAATGTGCATATATTCCATGCAACTATATATTTTCAGTCTTCTGATACTTGGTCCCATGCTGTTCACCAACTGTGACTACGCAACAGAGGATGCGAGTCTTTCTATCAGAACAATGCTTTGAAATAGTTCCACACACATTGGAAGTTTAAACTTTGGCCTGTTTTCAATCTCATCAGACACATTTGTAAGGTTAGCTGTCAAGCCCTGCTGGTGCTCTCAGTACAGCTCTTCTCAACCAAAATAATTGATGCTGGTTTTCAATTCTTGCCATGTTCATTACAGAAGCAGAAGGTTGGGGAAGCGTTACTATGGCTGGAGCTCATGTCTGGACCACCATCTCAATGATCCCTTATGAACACCTCAGAAGCACAGGTCGATTGGGTTTTAAAAGTAACATTGATGGAGACACAACTTTGCATTTATTAGATGGACAAAATCAGCTCTGCGAATGAGCCTACTCATAAGATAGCTGCAACAGCAAACCAGTTAACTATATGTACACACATGAGCAACATCAGGAAATTTTCCAACTTACCCATAGCACTGCAATGTACAGTTCTGCAGGCAGATTTGCGACTTAAAAGGTTTCACTGTCACATTGTTCTGTATTCCCACATATATTAGTCTACATCTTCAGGTAGTTTTTTTTATTTCTCCAAAGTGTATGGTTTGGTATTGCTCACTTTCTGATTTACAGTTGAATGCACATTATTGGATCTTCTTGCAAAGTTCTTGGTGACAGCTCCCCATCATCATGCTGAAATTTGTCTAGATAACTAGCACATGAATCCACAGTGGAATGTAAGCATATGAAGACATCCAGCATCATCACTTTTCATAAGGGGAATGAAAGAAACTGAACAGAAACCACTGCAAACTGATATCAAAGGACGCCTGGGTGTTACAAACATTACAACCAACATAATTGCAATTTCACTTTCATGACATTCTTTCAACCACTACTGCAAACCGGATTCAGAGAAACTCCATGAAAATTATGAGATGTCAGACACGAAAGAAAAATTAACTTGTGCAGTATACAGTACATTTTACAATAGTGACACATTGCTCATAGAAGAGGCTGCATGTAGATATGGTGCTTACCACCACTTTGAAAGTCTGTACATACTCTACAAATACATTAGTGGGAGAAGATGGTGAGCCAAAGGTTATAATTGGATAGGTACCCCTCTCTCCTCCCAATAGTCTATATGAACACCACTAACCTGGAGCAGTTGGGTAGCTAGAGCTCTGAAGCTCAGGAGGTCACGGATGACGCAACAACTATATGATAGTTTGTCAGTGCCAGTGTACGAAACCTCCATACAAGAATGGAGAGATGATCCTAGATATCGTCTTGGAAAGCTCCTGTAAAACTTAGAACAGTTCGTTACAAATCAAGAACCTGGCATGCAACCAATTCAACCGAGCCAAAGCTGGCACTGGAAATGGTTTTCCACCCAGAGTCAATTTCTCCTGCTTCTTGCGAGGATGTCGAGGAAGAAGTTTCTCCAAACTCCGCCCTTAACACTGTCACATTATCATTGATGTCCTTCGTTACCACATGGAGCTTGTCTCCAAAGCCAGCTAACAAATATGGAGACTCGGAGTCACTAAGATCGAGAAGAATAGGCACCTTCTTCAAGACTACTTTCCATGCATCTTGGTCAGAGTCATAAACTTTGATCTTGCTGCCATCTATAGAGCTTGTTGGGTCTAAAGCATACAGTTTCCCATTCACAACTACAGATAACTTGGTCCCAGCTTGCCTGGCTGGCCAATCTTCTCCCATGCCAGTTGGCATTTCCACCCACGAATCAGTTGTTGGATCAAAGACCTCCCCACCAACGTCCACAAAGAATGGCCAAGAGTACAAACTTTGTGGGACACATAGCCTTCCCTTATATGCTGCCATTCCAGTTGCAATTGGCTTCAACATGTCAGCTAGAAATGCTGTTGGAAGCACTTGTGCTCTCTTGAATGGCATGGGGGCAACTGGAGACCAAGAATTTTGTTTGGGATCATACACCTCTGCAGACTGCAAAGGTGTCAGTCCCCCTCTGCCACGGTCAACCCCACCAACAGCGTAGAGCTTGTTGTTCACCACCCCTGTCTTGCAGTAAGCGCGTGCAGACTCCATTGCTGCTGACTCTGTCCATTGGTTTGTACGGGAGTCGTACCTCCAGACAGCTCGCATGGCACTTGCCCTTGAGAATCCCCCTAGCACATAGAGGTTGCCATTGATTGCTCCTGCAGAACAACCACAGAAGGGGGTCCTGTCCAGAAACCCTTTGCGCCGAAACCAGCCTCTAAACAATCCAGTTATGCGTATGGTGCGAGAAGCTCCCAAAGGTATCCGCCAACCCCATGAATTTTCTGCCACCTCTGGCTCCACATGAATTATCTCAGGCATGGCAGGAAGCTTCCTCCACTTCCCCTCCAAAGGATCAAGCACATGCCAGGCCAGCCTTTCTTCAGTGTCTTTCATCAACACATACAGCCATTCCTCTGTCACGCCTAACTCTTTTCTAAGATCAAATACTTCAGAATGAGACAGCACCTGGTGCCACGATTTACATACACACCTTAAAAGAGAATGGTTGCCCCTTGACACTCTGGCCAGAATTTGAAGTGCAATCTCTTCAGGTAAGCCTGGGATTATTGTCGCCTGCTCTTCTTCAATGATAATACGCTGTCGCTTGACAGATTCCTCGTGAGGAGTTACAGTTTTGTGCTCTGAGCTTCGTGCATAGCTCAAAATTTGACCCATGGCAGAGTGGAGCACTATTTTCAAATGATTATACACCTACCTATACCACCACCAAGAATGTGACATAGAGTCAAATGCAGGGTCACTGCTACAGTAGAATATGCATAGCCACCTTGCAGTGCACAAATCTCTTCCTCGCCTCCCGTCTAAATCTTACCCTGAATTGAGGACAGAAGAAGAGGTACATACTTCTGCAATTCCTATAAACATTGGTGCTCCTTAACTAGAGCCTTCAGGATCGTCTCAGCTGCGTCAATCCTCAAACACGTAGAAAACCTGTCAAAAAGGTGTTATTAGTACTTTCATAAAGCAACCCATTCCTCACCAGTCACCACCTACCAATCATATCCCCACAACTGCAGCAGCAAGATGGGTGCCAAAAAAGAGACGATGCATGATTCACTAACCTGCCATAGCTTAATGCAGAAAAAAACTTCCATTGTTGGAGCACTTACAGGTGCAAGTGGTAGCATCACTAACGCCTTGCTGCCTGGTCCACGCCTGAAAATCAGGACACTGCAATTCCCACATCTTCACTAGATGCACAGGTGCCTTCTCAACCTGTGCAGCAGTGTGCGTCACATCCCAAGCACGCAACATATTCCCTGAAAACAGCACAACTGACTAGGTTAACCTTAGTACTCTATAATCAGTTTCGTCAAATTGTGATCAGAAACATAATCAGAATCACTCCCTGCACATCAATTGAGCTCATGCATTCATGCTAATTTCACTTGAATCTGTGCTTCAAATCAGACCATCACCGAGCCAAAATACACATATCTTCCCCCGAAATTTTGCACATCTCCAGTAACAAAGCTTTCATACTTCAACTTGTTCAAACCCACAACAACGAATTGCTCACACTCCAAACAGGGTCATGTAAAAAATGAGTCGTGTTTCCTAAGAGCAACCCCGCTGATGAATTAGGGCGCAACCCACAATTGACTTCCAATATCATACCCAATTGCTATCAAGCATCCCCCCTTTAGGATTTCCAGCTGAAGAAAGATAACAACACAATCTCCACGACGATAAGCTACCCGCACCAGATATATACCTCACTCGTT
The DNA here is from genome assembly GCA_950295325.1 of Polytrichum commune. Lineage (NCBI taxonomy): Eukaryota > Viridiplantae > Streptophyta > Polytrichopsida > Polytrichales > Polytrichaceae > Polytrichum > Polytrichum commune. The sequence continues at coordinate 144,088 of OX485804.1, forward strand.
TGAAAGCTAGCTCCAAACAGGGTCATGTTAAAAATGAGTCGTGTTTCCTAAGAGCAACCCCACTGATAAATTAGGGCGCAACCCACAGTTGACTTCCAATATTATATCCAATTGCTATCAAGCATCCCCCCTTTAGGATTTCCAGCTGAAGAAAGATAACAACAGAATCTCCACGAAGATAAGCTACCCGCGCCAGAGATACCTCACTCGTTTGAAAGCTAGCTCGCCAGACTTCGGACTCTGAAACAGACTCAACAAACTCTACATAATTGGTGAGACAGAACAGTAAGAATTGCAAGCGTAATCCAGGCGGTCTCTTGAAGAAGCCTCAGATTGCTATACAAGACCGCGGGTTTTTCAGTAAACAAGCACGGATGAAGAGACTCTCCGGCAACTGACACCTTTTCTTTCAGTCCATGAAGAGACCTTCTATGCAACTGCAATTAACAAACCCAAACCCTCATTCCCGAGAATCTGAAAATTATCATCGTCCTATCATCCCTCCAGCACACAGAAGCGGTAAAAGCGGATGTCATGAAAGAATTGGACATGGTGTTTTAGTAGCTGACTTTCAGTGGAAGCCTCCAAAGAGAGAGAGAGAGAGCGAGAGAGAACCAAACTCAACCAACGGAAGAGCAAGAGATACAGCGCAAAGTGCAAAGAGTTGGCACAAACCCTGAACCAGAGGCAAGAAACTGATTATCGTGCTTCTTGCTGGCATGTAAGAAATGGAGATGATGGTGTTCAGAGGATTCTCGTCGGAGTAGGAATCGTAACGAGCACAGCACCTGGAGAGAGGTGGCATAACCCTAACATTGCACTGCGGCAAAATCGCCAACCTCGGAGGCGACGAGAGACGGAAGGCTAGCAGTAGAATACCTAGGCAGCCAGCAGAAAGAAAGGAATTTCTTATTTACTGAGAATTGTTTGGGTGGGTCATCATATGTAAGAAGTAAGTTCCTTCCGAAAGTAGATTAATAATACATAAATAAATAAATAAATAAGTCGGTCCAACGGCAGGCCTCAGCAGCTAATAAGTTGAGTTCCATGGACAACAATCACACAGATATCTGTTCATTCGTTCGTGACATGTTCGTTTCACAATAAGCCATTCATCCAAACTTCTGTTCATGTTTTAGACCAGAACAGAAATACATCGAAATGTTGTCAAGGATGCCGCATGATGCTGGCCACTACGTTATAACACAAACCTAGTAACTTATGGCCGGTTCACACAGGTCCCAAGTCCTAAGTCCCAACTCACTTGAGCTCAATCCATGCAATCTCAACCGTTGAGAGCATGGAAGTTGGGACTTATCACTTCACATGGGTTTCAAGTCTTAAGTCCCAACTATGATATGGATGCATACATGGTAACACTTTTTGGAGGTGAGGCTTGGGACTTGTGTTGCAAGTTGGATCGAGCAAAAACCTAGACTCAACTTTCAACCCAAGTCCCGCGAATATTTGCGTAATAATCAAGAACCAACTCTGATGATAATTAGCCATATTTTAGTAGTTACTTGAGGCTCAAAAGTTGGGGCATTGCCTCCATGTTGGGACTTGCTAACATGAGTGGGACTTGGACCCCATGTGAATGAGACCTTATACCCACTTTTGTTAAGATCTACTTAGTTATTAGTTTTAAGTATTTGACTCTCTAAAGTCACTTCCAGTCATTTTTACTTTAATCCCAATGTTTTCTTATATTTGATCTTTATATGATTTATTACATAACATTATTCATATTCATAACAGTGTTTTGTGGGACTAATAATATTCGGTGGAATATTCGTTAATATTTCCCACATTTAGTCTTTTATGAAAATTATATCAAATATTGCCAAAGCCAAGAAAGTACCAGTCACCGCAACAGTGGCAAAGAATGTACACAAGGTTGGTATTGTAGTCAATCTTTGTGGATGACAACAAATGATTTAAAACGTGCATGCATCTACGAGAGGTTGTGATGGATTGCATTGATGATTGACATCCACCGCAACGACACATGGAGGATTTTGTGGGTGGATGGGCAGAGATAGATAGAAACTCCGGTCCTCTTGCGAGGCCGGCGTGAATAAAGTGTATGTTCGTCTTGACAATGAGCCAGTGCCCACTAGGCAAAGGAACATTGGTACAAGACTACTCTCCCCTTCCGGGAATAGACACTTTAGTAACCAGAAACAAGTAAAAGTAACGCACAGTAGCCATTATCAAGTATTTACATCATTTGTAATGGTATAAAATGAAGTTTATTATGTTGATGGTCGCCAAGTCATGATTCCTAGGTTGGTTGGAGGAGGATGTTTGTGTTACAATTATATGGTCCGGGTTCGATTCCTGTTGGGTCCATCTGAACGTTATTGTAATATCCATGACTTGGTGCTACTAGTGAATTTATCATAGGCAGGAAAGTTGTACCAACCAACCGGCCCCTACCCATCTTCCTGAGACAAGTGGTGACACCGTGCAAATTGTTTAAAACAAATAGTGGTCTTCACCACTACCCCCCTCTTTTTATTCTATTGGTATTGATTGGTTGTTTTCTATTCGTCTTTTATGTAGAAGGATTGATCCGGCATATTGTATAGCAATAGTGTTTATTTCTTTAAATGTGTGTTTGACAGAAGTTTCAGATAATTTAAAATTTGTTTCCAGTTGTTTCATTGACGGGACGTGCGTAGTACCTCTAGCACCAACCGAGATAACTATAAGTGGATCTACTTTCCATCCTTGGTGAATGATGCTATTAATTAATGGTTGATATTTTGATTTTATTGTTTATTGTATCTTGTGAGAATCTGTCATTTGTGTATGTGAATTCGTGGATGGGCACTACCAGATTGCACATAATGTCCATGACACCAAGTCCTTGAGCACAAATGAGTATCTAACTTAGGGCCGCTTTAAACCTAGAGGCCGGGCCAATTCGTTGTGTAAGAGGCTTGGAATCCTCACTTGTGATTGGTCAAAAAGTAGAAATCAGCCCCAATTCCTTTACACCTAGAGGCCGGGCGCGATTGATGGTATTATTATTTTTAACCAAAAAATGCATGGTCTGACATGGCCTGAGCTTGTTGAATTGGGTGCACCGAAAATGGAAGGCCAATTCTTGGCCATGGGGCCAATGTCAGATTTCAATAATATTTTTTTTCTTTAATAAAATATGTTTTTTTTAGCAAACCAGGTCCGTCGAATTATGTAGAGGTCTGAACGGCTCTTATGGTTCATTGTGACTTCATCGTCTCCTTTCTTCTCTTTGTTTTTTTCTCCTTAAGGCTTCCCTTGTTGATTTCTTTTGCGTTTGTCCAATTGTAACTATCATTTGTAGGGATAGCATAAAGGGATCTTCAAAAAGAAGTGAATGGAATTCTAATGAAGTATATGAGGCGATGCAAAGGTATCAGAGTGCTTAAGCTCATACTTTTTAGCCCTTTCAAGTTTTTTGCAAAAACATGTAGGTAGTGTAGGGGTCCCCGATTTTTTTCAACTGCCTCGTGGAAGTCATAAATTTTTTCCGCCTCCGTTGATTATGAACATATGTACAAGTTTTTTTGAAGAGAAAAACTATGAAAGAGATTGGGAATGAGGATGTTCAGATTGTAGCTCCAACAACGCCGAAGAAGAAAAGAGATGTAACATCAAAAAAACCTCGGAAGAAGAACGTGAAGGACGTGGAAGAAGATAAAAAATCCGGCTCAAAAAATTGGAAGGATTGTGACATGAAGACAATGATTTCGTTGCGCAGCAAGATGTAACCAGATTTTTTGAAGAATACAAAAAACAAGGTAAATATTTTGTATACGTAAAAAAAAATTAAAAAAATTGATTTCAAATTTGGCCAATTCAAAGGCCTTGACTTCCCCTCCACACCCCCAAGGCTTGGGAAAGACCGGGACATAACACTTTGTCCTTAGCTAGGATTTGATCCCCCCACCTCATGGGCACAAATGAGAGTCCCTTTTAGAGATACTCCGAATTTTCCATCATATCTACAATATCCAATGCATCGAATATGTGGTAATTATACCACAATCATTACTGTAATTGAGAGCCTTTATGACGCCAATATCATTATTCTACTATGTATTCAACCGATGCATGTGATGTGCATGTGTAGATACTTGGATGAAATTACATGCTCGTTTGATTGTGGTAATTTTTTGACCAAATCGAACTGCTGAGGGTTGCAAAAAAAAATTCAATACCTTACACAAGCTATACAAAATAAAATAAAAAAATGGAATTACATAATCAAATCGTCACGCATGTAAATTTTATGATTGTTTTTTTTATCAATAGTGGCATCAAATTGGAACCGTGATGAAGCATGTGACAGTATCTGCTAATGATTATATCAATGTATAAGATAGCACCACAAACATTGACAACGATCAATATTCAAAGAACGCTCCAACTACGGTTACAACTCCAAATTCAACAACCAAAGTCGACAAAAAGAATTTTCGTAAACATTGCTATGATCGTTTTCATGAACGAAGCTTGCACAAACAAAATAATTTATCCTAACATCCTTATCATTTTTGTATCCACAACCTCCATCTTCATCTTATTCTATATCATCAAATTTATTTATCACAGTTTCTTCAAGGTCTTCAATTTGCATAGTTCATATTTCAACCTCGTTTATTTTCAAGTATTTTCTCATCTCCTTTGTAGCTTGTGTGATTGTCATAAATATATCAGTATTCTCTAGTTGTCTCAGTTGATTTGTACTCTCCATATGTATAATTTGTTTTCCTTCTTTATCTATTCATCATCAAATTTGTCTCGGTGTATACAAGTGTTGAAGGCAAATACAAGTGATAACCACATTAGGTACATGTCGGAGAGGTATGTCAATTCTCTTCAATAAAATTTTCTATCATCTTTTTCAAAATATCAAAAGTTAATTCTATCGTCATTCTTGTTGATGATTGGATAAAATTCCAATGCACATTTGCTCTAGGTAATCCATTTTTTTCACCTTTGAAAGAAAAATAAAACCATAGATTCATTGGATAAACCGCATCATTCAGAAGCTTGTAAAGTATTAACTCATATCTTAGCATTATTTTTTCAATTTCAAAAATTTGGAACAAGATCCAATCATGACAACATCCAATTGTCCAAAATTGTAATCCCAAAATCTACATTTGTTATTCACAACACCTTGAAATAGAGTTGAATAAAAGTTTTTTTTTACAATAAGTGAATAAGTTTTAAATTATAACAAACTATATTGAATTAGTAATTTAATAAGTTTAAGCACAACCGCGTAATGAATTGCCACTACTAAGTTTATTCGAAGAAAGAATAATCCGATTTTTAAGATAAACGGATGCTCTAAAATTTATATCCTTACGACTTAATAATGGAGATAAGACACCGCACAAATAATCAAAATTTTCAGGAAGTAACCTTATATGTTGTTTGAACAACTTAACCGAGTAACATCCAAATAATAATTTGTCCGCAAATATAGTAATCTGATCATACATCTAAATATTCCGTGTCCTCCTAGACGCACTGCTCTCCACAATCATCATAGCAAAAAGCATTGTCATGGCAACATAATGTTGATGCAAAAGCAAGTTTTTGCAAAATTGCAACAACCGCCATAACATGTCGCACGGCCATGAAGAACACAAGAGCCACTAGAATCTTTTGTCTTCATTCATCCATCTTGTATAAATGACAATGAAAAGAAAGAAAGAGGGTTTAAAATTTTGCTCCATTTATTGAATCAGCTTGGCTTCTTAGCCCCAAGGCCTTTACATATAGGAAAATTGGCCCCCGTCATAATCTTATTCTAATATGTAGTTGAGGCCGACCTCCAACCCAAAAAGGGCTCAAATTATGAGCAATCGGCCTCAAAAAGAATTGGCCCAACCTCTAGGTGTAAAGCGGCTCTTAGATTAGAGAAATGGTCACTCAAGTTCCATTATTTTCTTCCCCAGTAACTTGGTTAGATTCGTTGCCACATGGTTTTATTGCCACAACCTTTCTTGTTAGATGTGAACACAAAACAATTGGCATTGAGTACCCATAATACGGGAATATGTCATCCTATGAGCAAATGAATTTAGGGTAGGCCCTAGGGCAAATACCTCCTAGGATTTGGGTGAACCAACCCATAAACTCGTTCCTTGTTGGATGCCTAAATCGTTGCCTCCAAGGAACTAGTGTACGGGTTGGTTCGTCCCAGCCGACCTCATGGTCATATTTGTTTCTTTTAACCCCTAACTTCTTATGCCCAATTTCCTCAAATTTATCCAAAAAATGTGACCTTGACTTCAGTGACTATAGTTGAAGATCTAAAGTTTTTTTTGACAAATCCAACTGTATAGTTGTATGCAGGTTCGAGGTGACTACTCACATCCCAATTTTACACATTGACTTTTTGTTATGTAGGAGATTACAATAGGAATGCGAATAGTGTATTGTGGGGTAGTAATTTAAAAATGAAATTGAGGTTGATTTTTTTATTGAACCTGCACTCAAATCATCTCCCAAATGTAAAAAAAGATGTTTCCCTCATTCAAAAGAGGGGCAATATACCTACTCAAATCAACTCACAAATATTGAAACCCATTATTTTGTGATTTTTGAGGAAGCTTTGCAATTTGAGGCAACAATACCACAACCACGCACCCTCCACATGGATTTGCACCCACCAACACATGTCCAACTAAAAATTCCAATGGTACATGTTTAGAATATGTTGCATTTGAGTGTCATGCAAATTTTCAAATCAATTGGGAATCATTTACACATAGTAATCAACAAAATAAAAAATAAAAATGTTGCCCTTAACCACAGAGGTGACAAATGTGAAGTATATATTTGTGGAGTGGATCCACTGTGAATCAGTTGAGAGCACATTCCCATATATGAATTGGTCCAAAAATAACTAACTATATAGAATCAACATTGTGCACCCCTTACCTCGGAACCTTCTAAGGCCTTGTGCAGGTCCTTTGAAGGTCGAGTAACATCTCAAACCCTTCGGACATCAATGGTTCGAAGGGTGGTGTCACTCTACCGAGTTAAGTTTCCGATTCGGGTCTCTTGCCAACAAGGGTTTACGATTTATTTTGTATGTTTTGATTGTTAAATATGTTTACACTGGATAGACCACGAAATGCAACTCAATGAGACCAGGGTGACGGACAACCTGTAGGTTCAATCTGTTGCGCAATCTTCATAAATTGGGCCATTACTCCCAATCTATGGGGCCAACAACATAATAGTGGATTCGCGGGTCATTAACCCCACCTTTCCACCAACAACATTCAGAGTGGTCGTGTCGGTGATTAATCCGACTTACCACACACGAAACTTGCTAATAAATGAAGCTACTACCACAAAACATACCAAGGGCCCCGAAAACAATGGAGTTGGGTATTCCCTTGGCGGTCAAGTGGTCAAGCCACTTGACCTTACGAGATAGGTGAGTGGGTTTATAGATGCGTACCTTAGCCGCGCTCCCTCCAACCCTAAATGGAAGGCTAGCGTTAGTAAATTTACCTCAATTCTCCTCGGTTGATTTGGGCTCGATGTAGGCCGAGCCGCTACCTCCTTCCTTGCTCCACTTCCCTAGCGTCGACCTTGCCTCCTTCTTTGTAACTAGTTTGGTAGTAAGCGTACCTTAATTAATAATTAAAATATAAAGTATTTATTCTGCATTGTAATTTAATCCTAAGAATAATATTTATACTTAGTGCACCTAATTATCTTTCCAATGATCTAAAAATCACTTGAATCGGATAAGAAATGCAAAAGTTATGAGGGTTGGAAGTGTGAGGTCGATTCATCCGACCCTTCCAACCCACCTATCTAGCTTCTAACTTCAAAAATTCATAGCACATTCCTTACTACTTGGGTCTAGACTTTCTTTATACCATTGGAAAGCTATGAATATGTTCTAACTAGAAAAATTATGACATCAACAGGTTAAGCTAATAGAAATTTAGCGGACTCCTTGTAACACAACAGTCAATCAAGAAGGCTTAAACTATGTATCTCGCCTTCAACAATTCATATCTAATTCAAATCCTACTCAAATCAAACATTCTATATGATCCTGGAGAGATATTAAAAAGATATATTTGATAAAAATATGTGATTAGAAAGGTAAGCCGAAGTGAACCCAGCAGATCCTCTGTAATGCAGCAGTCAACCAAAAATTCTCAAACTATGTGTCCTATCTTGCACAATTCATATCTAATTCAAATCATGCTCAAATAAAATGTTTTAAGCCATTTTGGAAAGCTACACAAAAGTTCTACTTGGGAAAAATATAACTTATTGGAATTAAAATTCCTATTGGGCTTGCAGGTCTGATCCAACAGCCGCTACCTACAAGACCACCCTGTTTTTTCTACTCCATCTTTGAAAATCCATAACTAATTGTTATCTTAACCAAATCACAAATGGGAAACGGCTATGGATAACTATAAGAAATCTCTCTAAGAGAAAAATGATAAGTATCTTTTTCTAGCTTCTGAACTAAGCCTTCAGGGCATTGGCAGATGAGGTCTACAATGCCTCCACTCAAAACTCTACCATCCAACCTACCTCTACAAAAGAAGGAATCATTTTTTTGGTGTGTTAATAAACACACATTCTAACTAGGAGAGAGAGTAGAGGAGGTTCTCAAGTCTTTCTTTTAGGCCATTGAGAATGTATGCTAAAGGATTTTTTCTAACTACATTGAAGCAGGGCTTCGTCCAAGCATTAGAAGAAGAGAGAGAGCTACAAGGTGGAAGGAGGGGTTTTTAAACCCTCTCACAAAAGGGTTGGACCCCTCCTCCACCGGATCCATTTTTCAAACCCTTTCCCGAAATTTTAGCTCGGGGGTTTTCCCAGTTGAGGTTGCCACCCTCTCGCCGAGGTGGCTCCGACGGGGAACCTAGAAATCTTTCTAATTTTTCGCCATCGAGTTGGCAAGGGGCAAGTGGGCAAGTGGGCAAGTAGCCCCTTTGCTCTCTTTCCTTTTTGTCTTCAAAAGTCTTCAAGCCGATTTTATCTTCTTACGTAAAACACCTCCAATAGTCTTGTGTGCCTCACACTAACTAATAAACTAACACTTGCTTAGCTAGCATTTACTAACATTTGCTTAATAGCTAGCATCTACTAATATTTGCCTAGCTAGCATCTACTAATATTTGCTTAGCTAGTTGTTTTTACTAGCTAGCATATTTTTTCTACTTTGCTATCTTCTAGCACTACTTAGTTTCATTTTGACCTTCTTTCTTCTAGGCTAAATGCTAAATGAACTAATTTTCCCTAAATTCCCTATCAATGCTAATTTTTAATGCTAACATTCTAACTAAAAGTGATCCCGCAGAGTGGTGGACCACTCAAAAGGTTCACATTAGGTTTAGGGAATGTATGGGTTTTGAGTGACTATGAATGACTACTTAATGACTGCTTTGCAACCATGAGTGAGTGTTGAATGACTAGTGAATGACTGCTAAACAACTAGTGATGGTTTGCTACATGACTAGTGAATGACTGCTAGTTGACTAGTAAATGACAGCATGGAGTATGCAGGGGATTAGCTATCTACATAGCACAAGTCAATGCAGAGTTGCAATCATCTATTACCATCTTCATATGACCAGCGTACATTTAGGATCAAAAATTGAAACTCATATCAATGGGGATTCATTTCAATACATACCAAAATCCAATACAACATATCATATAAATATTTCTATGACTGGCAATTCATTGCTCAGGCTTCACCTTGCCATTTAGTGTCATGTACTACACCATCATTGGAAATCAGACAAAGATAGACATGGATTTACAAGGCAACCTAAACTGCTATAATATGTACCACATGCTATCTCTTGTTCACTATATCACAAGCTCTCATACACATATACAGATAGGCTTGTCCCACTATAGAACATGTTGTCATTTCAACAAAAGTTGCAGAAAAATTGCCCTTTACTTCAACTACTTCTTAAAAGTTGAGTCTATGCACATAAGGTGCATCTAAATCTTCCAAGTTTAGCAAAGTCAAAAGATGCAAATGTTTCTCAATTTCAGTTCACTCAACACCAACAATACTATCAGTCATGAAGGCCTTTGTCTACATATATGATATCATAACTCAGGATACCAGTTTCTAGTTGTCCACAATACAAAAATAAAAGAGTTGTGGATGGGGATAACGCCTTATTGAAACCATGGTCATGGTTGACGAGGCTCACCTGGATTGAAGTCGTCCTCGGTCTTTGTGTCCGCTGATTCCGAATCCCCAACCATGTCCCGAACATCTTCCCGGGCCTCGCAGGTTCCTGTTTTCCACATCACTCTGTGGCTACGGCGCAATCTAGTCCCCGGTGCCGCACGCAAACCGATTGAAGATGACTTCGGTGCGCTGAAGCTCTCGCGCCTGCAGTGGACACAATGGAGGGCATGCAACAATGACTTGAGTTTTGAACACCGCAAAGCCCAGAAGGCCTTGCATCAGATGGCATCTTAATGATTTCAGAATCACACACTAAAGAAGCCACACAATTTTCTCTCAGATGTGCATATAAGTGGATATGAAATAAGCAAAAATCTTCCAAATCAATCCACTGCAGGCAACTAGCTACTGTATTATGCAACAAAAAATCGGCAGACATAAATTGGCACGTTTGAAGATATCAATTCTCGGAAGCTCACTGTGCTTGACTGCAACTAAGGTAGATGGGTCTTGACTTGTTCTTTTCCCCTACCAGCCCACTGCTAATCCGATATGAAACACGTGATTAGCACAAGATGGAACTCAAATTTAAATTGAGGGTGCAAAAGCAAGAAATCATCCAACACTGTCAAAAATTGCATGTTTCACTGAAATTGATGCATGACAATCAATGACACAAGAACAATCTGCTAAGATCCTCATGTATGACAATACCAGCAAGTAGGTTGCATCAAGGATACAAGAACAAGATGCTAAAAATATTGACATGTGCACCAATAAGTTACCCCACACTGATATATCAACATTCCACGCTATTTTTAATATTAGCTGCAATAATACAGTAGTTAGTTGCATGCAGTGGATTATCACAGGAGAACAATAGGATCTTCATCTTTTAGCCACTAGCATTTTGGCTTCCCAGACTCAAATCAATTTCAATTCATAAGTTGAGACTCGAGTTGTTGGATTTAACAAGAAAATCTTGCAGATATTAAAAGCAAGGTCAAATAAGCTCTCATAATTAACCTAACCAACAATTTAGGTTTCAAGTTGTAATTTAGGAGCACCTTTCATTCTAAGGGTCTACACACTGCACAAGTTTGGAATCTAAAGACCAGTTTCAACCAAAACTTATAGCATTACAACTGAGACTCCCAGTAACTACAGTTTCAGACTCCCTAAAAACCACACTTCCATTAGTGAACAAGGTTTGAGAATTATAAACATGATCCACATATCAAGGATCCATTTTTAAATGGGCAAACATGACTATAGGCAATTGACAAAGATGCAGTCATGTCTACAACAAGTGGGTTCTCAACATTCTTAAGCATGTGCAAGGACTTACTCTTTCTATTCTAGTTTCAGAATAAAATCCAAGCATCAGGGTACTTGATTACATGAATGCCAAGCATTGGCAAGTAACAAAAACTCTCATTAGTCGAGACCCCTGATGCTACCTTTCTTCGGACAAAGCCTTCAAGTTCTCCCATCTATCAATATTCAACTCAATTAACTTGACAAGAGGAATCTCACAAAGTGTGAACTTTGCAAGATGCTTATCTAGGGTCAACACCCACTACACCACTTAAGAATGCCATGTTGTTAAAGATGACTGGTGTATGTAATCAGGGACCCCTATCAGTCCACAGCTGACCCAAGATATAGTTTTTATATCCGTCCAATCTCTTTACTATAAACGACATTTGACAGTGTTACTAGAGGCCAGTAAACTTTTACTTCAACATGTTTAGTAACTACAAATGACACTCAAAAAACCACCACACACCAAGTACTCTTCATAAATCTGTAAACCAAGTCATTCCTTCTCTAACTGATTCTTGAACCAAATGATTGTGAAGGTAAAGACATCATAGCCCATTCTCCAAAATGAAAAAACACAATAGTCGTTTAGCCGTGTCTCTTCAAACAAATATGATGTGCAATGGTTATTAAAGAAAATACTCTTTACAAATCTGTAATGTAAGCCATGCCTTTATCTAACTGATTCAGAGTTCACAAACTCACATCCATTATTAATGAATGAGATTAGTGAGGACTTAGGGTTTAGGCATTAGTGAGGACTTAGTGGTTGGGCATTAGTTATCTCCGCATTAGGGTTTAGGATCAGGTTGTTCCTTCAACAACAGTAGAAAGTATAGACACCTTCTTGAGTCCCTCAGGATCATTACTACTAACCTGATATCATATGCTCACTCTTTGTGTATACAGATTGAGAGTGCCTAGATCCATGTTCGAAACACCTACTCGGACATACTCAAGTGCTGGCGATCTTTATGAAACCCTCACCACACACATTAGTTGACTTACTAAACATTTGTTGACCCTCCACCCCAAACACACACTTATTGACCTACTAACCCAGCAGATCCTAAGTCAATATGAAAATCCACATCAGAGCCATAAGATTCACTTCTGACTAGCAACACAAACTCACTTCCTAGAGCAACTTAGCATCACTCACAAAATCATTGACTCTCAGCATTGGTCACATAATAACACATGGCATCACACCCTAAATCAGATAAATAACTAACCCTAACTCACAACAACACATAGCATCAAGCTTAAGGGGTGTAAGATGCACAACCTGAACCCTAAACCCCAGATTCATTCACAATACCGCACACATTCAGAGTACAAACAAGAATAACACAGAAAGGGAGATGGGTAGTAGGGGCGAAGTGTACTACAACCGACGACCGCAGGGATAGACAACGACCATGTGATGTGCGCTCCCGACTAGTGTTGAGACCCACAGAGCGTTTTTGAAACCCCAAGCGGAAGAATGAGGGGTCAAAATTGACTACACACTGGGACCCCTAGGGAGCCACAAAGTAGTGGACTCCATCTGAACCGTCCAGATGCATGGCTGCGATTTCGCCACGTGCCCCATGCCCCATGCCCCATGCCCCATGTGACTTAGTCTACATCCTCCACAAAGCTCCAAAAACCCCAGAATATACCTAGCCCCGACTTTGCGGAATCGGCCAGCTGCGGAGCATCTGGTGACCCTGTGGATGGAGCATCGCCGGCTGTGGTGGCGCCCACAGGTGGCAGACAATTTCGACCCCCATTTCGGCACAATCGGCTCCTAATTAACAACAAATTACTGTGGTAATAAACACTTACAAACTCACTGCCGCTTCTTCCATGGGCTTCATTAGCTCCTTGATTTTCGCAACTCGCTTGTCGCGTTCCTGCTCGTAGGGGCACCTACAATCCGGGTCCCCATTGTCCTCTTCCATACCTTTTGCGCTTAAGTGGACAGATTCACACTCACTACCTCTATACTCTGTACACATACGTCAAAAATGTTAGTCACCCATTCTACCTCCCAGGCGATACTACACAATGTGCTCTCGATTGCACTTGAGTCTTGGAGCCCTTTCCCTTCAGCCCATACGTGTAATACGCCATGGCCATGGTCGGCATGGTATTTAGGGACGGGGACCTAACGGATACAATTCCAGGCGCTAGGGTTTGAATACGTAGATTGTTCAAATTTGAAGAACGACTAATTAATGACTAGATAGCGACTTTCGTGCGACTGGCGAGTAAATGTTGTTTGACTAGTGAATGACTACTAAATTACTTAACACTGACTAGTTTATGACTAGTGAATGACTAGTGACATTCGAACCCCCGATCACAGTAGCATTTATGAGCTCATGAAAAATGTGGGTACCCATGACTTACATCTATGGCCTAAGACATGTGCATAGCCATCTTTAGTCTTTGGAGGATCATTTGGCTCTATTATGAGGGTAGTCTAACATGGTCTTGGCTTCCCACAATGTACAAACTAGGCTTCATTTCTGTGATTTGCAATTGCAACCTTTTCAGATCTCTTTGGTAACTGTGGACAATACTATCTGCTGCTTTAGACCAATAAAATTGTGTCTTGTTTTATTTAACATCTTGGGACCTTCAAGTGAAAATAAGCTGGCATTCTGCATGAGGACTCCGAGAATTTTGACAAGCTATGTGTCTGGTCTGATTGGTTTGGTTCAACTAATGGTAAAATGCACTTAAAGTATGTGGGATTTCTTGGTTATCTGCCGTAACTGGACTTCTTCATTTCCCGGGCAAGTTACTAAGTCAGAGCTAGGAGTGGATTCCACCATGTGGGTAAAATACATTAGCCTATGTGCCCAAAATATACCAATTATCAAAACAAATGTCTCTTGCATATTGAATGAATGAATCAACACATGCATACTTAATAATCATAACCAAATAAAAAAGGTGTATTTTTCAGTCTGATTTTTATTGATGCTTCACCAAACCTTTGTTAATGCCACAAAAACGTTGTTGGGTTATACTGATTGCCAGACATAAGAGAACATGAACAATGAACCACTTAACACCCAATGTACCTTAGGTAGTCAATCATTCTATGTCATGTTCCTAATTGTAGCCTTTGTCCTAGGTAGGCTAAAATAAATAAAAACTCAGCTCTTGCTCACTCTTGAGTAGTGTGGACTCACGTAATGCAATTTTTGAGCAGAACCACTTGAGATCCTAGTGTTTTCAAATCTGCATGGTTACGTGTTGATATCGATCAGGTTTTCATCGCTGATTTGAGATATATTTCATGAGCTTCCTGTAGTTTGACCACTCATCTTCCTGAAGTTGTGAATGTGAACTATTTATTCCCCAAACTCCCGCTTATTTGAAATTCGCAATCATTTAACCCAAATTTGTGTTTGGCAAACCACAAGAAGTGGGTACAACACTAAAAATGTATATTGAAGACCCTCTTACTTTAAATTCAAGGTTAATGACTAGTGAACGACTAGTGAATGACACCTGAATGACTGCTGAATGACTAGTGAATGATCAATTCATGTTGAGTGTTCTCTGCGTACACGTGAACGACTAGTGTGTGACTAGTGAACGACCAATTAATGACAGATGAACCACCATTGAATGAGTGCACGGAACACTGTTTAGAGACCACACATTAAAGTCATTAACTTGTGCATAGTGGCAAGCTTGCAGGGCACATGGACGGAGGAAGACTCCCTCTGAATGATAGGAGACGGCAACAACATCGCGACAACCGTCTGTGGAGGAGGGAGCAAGAGAGGGCCTCATTGTATAACCTGAAACGAATTCACTGCCCATGCTGTAAATGTAAAGGACGATGTCAACTTTACATTGCAAAAGTAAAGGACCATCTAATCAGAAATGGGAGGGAACCCAACTTCAGAGTGTGGAGGGGGCCTGGAGAGAGGGACGGCTCCGATGAGGAATGGGAACAGGAGTTTAGGAGACCCCCAAGACCACATGACGGACACATTGACGAAGGGTTGGATATGCACGCGATGGTAGAGGAAGCATTCCAAGAAATTGATGAGGCACCAGCCCCCCCCTCTACATTGGAAGAAAAGTTTGAGGACATAGTAATGGGTGCCTTCACAGTTGTCGATGAGCTGGCCCATGATGAAGCCCCGTTTTCTGACGATGAGTCAGAGGATGAGCCTTTGGGGGAAAATGGAGGTGGCATTGCAGAGGAAGACAATTATGGTGATCCATACGAGTTGGAAGAAGCAATTGGGGAGTTGTACCATGGAGCCAAATCTTCGGTGTTGGCCGCCACGATATTGATAATGACTTTGTGTACGATCTATGGTGTAAGCAACAAGTTTGCGGACCAGCTATTCACCCTCTTCCGAGAACACCTACTACCCAGTGAGAATATGCTACCCAAAAACCTTCATGCTGCAAAAGGCTTGATTCGCAAATTAGGATTGAATTACAATACAATTCATGCATGCCAAGCAGGTTGTGTATTATTTAGAGGGCAATATGAAGGTGCAACTCATTGTCCAAAGTGTAAGAAACCACGTTACAAAGACGAGGCCAAAAAACAGAGGCCTTGGAAAGTACTTAGACAATTTCCCATTATTCCAAGACTAAGACGTATGTTCCGTACACCCGCAATATCTGAACTCATGGTGTGGCATGCAAAGAACACAAGCACAAATGGATTGGTAAGACATCCTTGTGATTCAAAGGCATGGAAACACGTACATGAAAATGTAGATTCCAGTTTTGGCCAAGAAAACCGTAACATTCACTTAGGAATGGCAGCCGATGGAGTCAACCCTTTCAAGTTGCAACGTACAAGTTGGAGTACATGGCCGGTAATGTCATTGAATTACAACATACCCCCATGGTTGACTACGAAGAAATTTTTCATAATGTTGGCATTGCTAATCCCAGGAAAACAGTCTGTGACATCTCAATTCTTTGATGTGTACTTGGAACCATTGGTAGAGGAGTTGATCCAATTATGGAAGGGTGTGGGTGCCTATGACGTGCTCAAAGAGGTGGGGTCAAAGGCTTTCAAACTTAGAGCAGTATTGCTATGGACCATACACGATTTTCCCGGTTATGGGTCAGTTGCAGGTGTTGCACATTAGGGCTATGCGGCTTGTCATGTGTGTGGGCCACATTTGAAAGGTGAACATTCTATCGAACTTGGAAAGAAAACCTATACAGACACAAGGAGGTGGCTTACCCATGACGATCCGTGGAGGTCACCGGAAATGAAGGACCACTTCAATGGACGTATGGAAGTTCGAGGTAAGTCCAATGTTGTTACCGCGTCAGGTGAGCAAGTGGCACGAGCCACCGAGTATCAAACCTGGTTGGATGAAGGGAACAAAGAAGGCTCCGCTGGAGACCCTTCGAAAACACATGGTGTGAAAAGGAGGAGCATTTTACACAACTTGCATTATTGGAAGGTAAATGATCCAGCTGCTTTGACTTGATTATTGCATGTATCCTCACATGCAACGACATGTCCAACTAAAGAAAGAATAAAGAACGACTCAATGTGGTCACATATGGCATAAACATGTGCACGTGTCACCAGGCTGTAGTTATTGACTAGTAACGGAATAGTCGTTTAGGATACACATGGGCACATGCTTAAACCTAGCGAACTGCACGTCTGGAACACGTCATGTTCAACAAATGGAAATGACTACAAAAGAACTATAGAAATGGTCACGTGGCAGTATAGTAAAGAGTATAGGCTCCTGCCTCCCATCCATTAATACCATGTGTACGTTACAATACGTCCAGAATGACACAAAACTACTAGTCATTGTAGCCATCACCGACGTATATGAACGTCATAATCACAGTCGCAATCACAATCATAATGACAGTCATAATCTCAGTCGTACTTACACGTCCTCTGAACTAACCAATATATGACTATATTGGCAGGATCTGCTCATACAATACACGCTGGATGTTATGCATTGTGAGCAAAACTTTTGAAAGAACATTTTGAAGACCGTCATTGGACATAAGGACACCGTAAAGGTCCGCCGGGACTTGCAACGCAGAGGCATCAGGCCGCATTTGTGGCTCATTCCCCACCCAAAGAAAAATGGCAAAATGTTGAAACCGGTGGCCCCATATGTGTTGACAAGCGAAGAGTTCGAAGTGTTTTCTAGTGTTATCGATAACTTGAAGACACCATCATGACATGTTTCTAACATGGCTCAATATATACGCAAGAGGACGTATGGGGGTTTAAAGTCACATGACTACCATGTGCTTATGCAGCAAATCATGCCGCTAGCCTTAAGAGGTCTTTTACAACCTGGTCCACGAATGGCGGTGATGAGGATTTCGAAAGTATTCCGAAGGATATGTGACAGTGTTTGGAACCCATTGGAATTTGAAGCTCTACAGGCGGACGTTGCACAGAGCATGGCACTTCTGGAGATTCATTTCCCTCCGTCTTTTTTTGACATTATGACGCATTTACTATATCACCTAGTCGATGAATTGGACATATGTGGTCTTGTCTCCACAAGGTGGATGTATCCTATTGAAAGACACATGAAAATATTAAAGCATTATGTTCGGAACATGGCAAGATCGGAAGCAAGCATGGCGGAGGGTTATGCGAGGGATGAATGCCTAGGTTTCATCATGGAATATTTCCACAAGTTTGAAGTGATTGACCGTCGAGTTTGGGATGCAGATGAGGAGTACGGAGATGCAGAGGAGGTGCTAGAAGGGGCAGGAACAAAGTACTTGATGACACCAACATTGAGAGATGTTGCCCACCAATATGCTTTGACCAATTTATCCCTCATGGCACCTTGGCATAGGTGAGCCTGATTATGTATTTGTGATTGCACGTTCATGTCTCAGTGTGTCATGTTGTTTTCCTAAACATGATCGCCACTGGGAAAGGCTACTATCTGACCAGGTGGATGAGTAATGAATGAGTAGTGAATGACTACTGTCTGACCAGGTGGATGAGCAGTGGATGACTAGCGAATGACTACTGTCTGAGCATGTGGACGAGTAGTGAATAGTGAATGACTAGTGAACGACTAATATTTGACTAGTTGGATGTGCAGGCAATGGAAAGAGGAACAGCTACAAAATCCCAACATTTCCACGTTTGAGAATTGGATTAAAGACGTAGTACACAATCACCCTATTGACCCGAACGATGAGGATGACATGGACAGGGTTCTGTTGTGCAGCAGACCGTCACAATTAGCCACACGATATACGAGGATGAAGACCTATAGAAACCACTTTCGGGTGGAGGACCAACAATCCAGGACGCTAAAAACTTACGACAGCGGTGTTGCCTCTGTGTTTCACATGCCTTCCGTGGGTTCGGAGGAGGTGACATTGAACTATGTGAGAGTACTAAAGGATATACTAAAATTGAACTATGGGCCACTTCGTACACCTGTCATATTTTTTAGGTGTGAGTGGATGAAGCAATATGACAACCAGGGCAACCCTACGTATGTAAGAGACGAGGCTGGATTCATGGTTGTAAATTTCCGCCACAAGGTTCCTCAAATGTTGGAACCGTTCATATTCCCCAGCCAAGTGACACAAGTATTTTGGTTAGACGAAGTGCGGAAACCGGGGTGGAGAGTAGTATTGGCGAAGGAGGCACGCTCCCAAAGACATCAACAGAGCACAACAGATGTCTTCATGACCACCACCGAAGAAGAGTGTGGCATACAGTTGGTGAACTATGTGCCTCCCCCACCCACCACAGCGTCATTGGTGGGAGCCATAGAACTATCAGCTTTAGATAACTCCTTGGCACTAGCTAAATTTTAGGTGTTCGTCCTTTCAAAAGCTTAGCTGGCCTTACAAATGTCCTACGTAGGTTGTATTCAACAATACTATGACTGAACTACAACTCCACTACGACTTACACGTCCACGTCATTGATTACGTGGCATGAAAAATGAAATGCATTGTTCATGCACAATGTCCGCCATTAAACTTATGATTTCAGACCTCCATCACATGTGCACCTTGGCAATGAATATCTTCCATATACGTCAATAAATGTACTAAGCTTATGTCATGGATGACACGGCATGCCACCTCATCGTGTCAAACATGTTAAGTGACCAATGTGTTGCTTGCACATGTCATCCATGAGTCATTTCAGTAACTGAACAATGACTAAACGCTTATACACGTCATCCCAATCTCAACGGGCATGTGAGTCAGTCATTGAGTTTGGAAGTCGTAGTCATTATTTTGACACGTCAATATTATCGAGAATAATGTTCACTCAATACATCCCTAATTTCCACGTCATTAGAGGGATGTAAGTGCCACATCACTAATTTGTGTTATTTCTAAGTAATAGTATACACGTAGTCGTTAAATCACAACCAGATAATGACTAATAATCAGCCAAGTCATGATATTCTATCCACGTCATACACGAATGGATGTAGTGGACGATATTTGGTAGACATAAAATGAGTATGTTATGCGGTCGTCAACAGAGTTCATCATAAGTCATTTAAATGACTTAACAATGACTCACACGTAATCCACGTCACACAAGGTGAGTTGAGTAGGCGTCACAGTCGTTTAATAAGTTGTTTAGGACAGTGAGTCATTGATACCACGGTTGGAATGGACAAGGTTTCTTGTAGTGTCAGCCGGTAGGCACCTCCAATGGGCACCTGCAATGTCCCCATAGCAGACAATTACCTCAAAACCCCTTCAACTCCCCCACAAAGTGTCTCAACAAATTCCACATATGCAACAGCCTGTGACAATTTACCAACACAAATGCTGCATCTGAGACTACAACCAAATCATTGTGTACAGGTTCTCTCAAAGACAGGAGCCTTCTCATCGATGGGAAGGATTCTCTTACACATGCTTGTTCACTCAGATCCACTTCACATATGAAGTTTCAACTTGAGAGCTTGAAAGTTTTACCAGACATGGAAGTCTTAGATGGCATTAATCTTGATGGATACCATGTGGAATGACTACGTCAAAACCTAAAGCATAGGAATGTCAAGAACTCAAGCTCTCATTTTGTGGGTCCCGAGCCAATGGGCTTGCAAGTTTTCTTTGGCTTGTCATGAATACTCCTTTGTTTAGTCTCAATCCCCCTTGATATCTCACTTTGAGCATGGTCACTTTAAACTTACTCACACTACTGAAAGGGTGAAGATTGGTCAAGCTCTCAATAGTTTGACAATCTTTGGATGCAAGCTTGTCAACTTGCCAAGTACCAAACTCCTAAAATTACAAGTTCAAGCTTTCGATTCAAGCTCACAACCTTTTCTCTACAGAGGCCTGAGTTCTGGATTGAAAATAATGGAGGTTAAACCTGTGTTCCTACTAATTTTATGGCCACAGACAAAGTTACATGAAAGGTGTGACTCTTACATCAGGTTTTGCTCGTCTCTTCGTAAGAGGAAACAGGCGTGTGCCAGCACCGCCTCCAAGAATAATTGAGAGTACAGTCGTTGGGTCAACACGGGGTTTTTCCTCAACATCCACCTGCAGTGCAAACACAGACAAATTGTGACATAGATCACACAACCCAAATACAACTCTGATGTCATGAGGAAATTCTATACCAAATGATTGTCATGGCCTTTCATGCCATAAGACACCCATCATCATTTATATCCCTCAATTGCATTGTGCACTCACTTGTTGTCTGCAAACACACAATCTGTAGTTTACACAAGAACTTGACAGATCCTGAGCTCAGATTTCAAGAACGGGACCATCATCGTTCACATCTTTTTCACAACCTGCAGAGCTAATCCTCAACATATATTACTATTAGGGCTGCACAAAATGGTCAGTCTCTCTTTAAAAAATTCGAAGAGAGAAAAAATGGAGTCATAGCCTACCATAAAACCTGTCAGCTACTACCGCCGAATGTGCAACTACATAATCACATCACTCGCTCAAACCGCGCCGTTGGCTCATTCTGAAAAGAGCTAGAAATTACCTCCTCGCATCTTCCCCGGAGCCATTGCACCAAAGCCTGCCTCCATTTGCCTTGAAGCTAAAAACAAACAAACAATCACTTCAAAATGTCCACAGAGAACCACGAGAAACACGAAACTTTCTCGAAATCGTGCCGCCGACTCATTGCAACAAGAATGAGTACCTCCGAGATGAGAGATGGAGAGTGTTGTGCGAGAGAGGGTCTTATGCGACACAGGGCCTGGCGTTCAACACCGAAAGTTGAGGGAGTAGAACATGTTGCCAGGTTGTAGACATAGTGGTGGCCCTGATTTTCTGTCTTTTTGTTTTTATCACAGTATAATTTGAGAGTTATTCGTTTCTCTTTGCCTATAATTTATGTTTTTTGACGTTTTTTTTTTGGGGAATTATTTATGAATGAACCTGCTATGGTGTTACGGTACATATTACAAAGGAGTAAAATACACTAAACACGGTGTTGTGAAAATGTCACATAACACGCAAAAATGTCATAAATGTTGTTTTCTCGGATACAAGGAAGGTTGGCTTGAATTGGTCTTTGTAAGTAACTTTTGCCAACTACATCTGGATGTATTTACGAAATGTTAGTAACATGTGCAAGTGATAAAGAGGGAAGAAGTCTCTTCATATCATGAATGTTATATTCTTCATTGTTACATCAAACACACTTGGTAGCAATTAAAACATAACAATCATGATACAAAAGGACTTCTTCTTACTCTATAAACTTGTATTTCCAAAATTAGTTTCAACATACAAGTTTTTCTGAAGTTGAAGTGCATTCAGCAAGACTAGAAATTGAGTTGGCCTTGAAAAGAAACGTCACATGTGAATGTGCCATTTTTAGGAATATTATGTTCCCACCTAGATTACATATCGAGTGGAAAATAATTCAATATAATTAAGCCTATTTTGAGAATTATTGGACTAGATGGTCTAAATGAAAGAAAAAGTAATGATCAAAATGCCTAAATTTTATAAAAGTTGATGCATTGGAGGGCTCAATCCAAAGTCATGAATGGATGAAAAACAAGTTACAATACATGGATTTGTATGTTGGATATGCTATGTACCTAAATGAATGAATATAGATGTACATATCTGCCTAATTTTTCAAAAATGGTTTTATGAATAGCATATGCTTCTTCTTTTGTAAATGAAAATTATTGGGCAGAATGAGCCCCAACGTGCTAACAACCTACAGTATAACATAATTGAAATCAGGCATCGAGTTTAGAATTATTCCTACAGAGGTATCACAGGTAAGTAGCCATGCCGTTGATGCAACCTGGTTCCTGCCCCAATTTCCAGCAGCATCATGAAACCTGCGTTTCTTTCAACCCAAAGCAAGCTGCCAGCCTTTTGTTTGCCATCGGTACGTCGGGACTGTGGATCACTTGGCCTTCTCATGTGCATGCGTAGAAATTTTTGAGCCTCCAATAATCTTCTCCACCGAATTCACTGTAAGTTAAGTTGTGCACAGGCCATCGAATCCTCCCACCAGCATGTCGTTGGTTGTTGAGGGTGCTTAAGGCTGGAGGGATCATTTGGCATCCTTATGTGCAAGTGTAGAAATGCTGAGCTTCAATCTTTTCCACTGGCTTCAACCTAAGTTCCGCACGCACATGCCATTGAATCCTCACGCCATCTCCTCAGCTTCATGTATTCATTCATGTTCGCGGCCTCAGACACATTAATGACAACCCATCGACGATTTGGAGCAGCAATAGGCAGGTGCTTCCATCCATTTGGTACCAGCTGGAGCTCCGTCGATGACGTTAGTAAGCACAAATCTTAGGGTAAGCACATGTTTTGTTTCCGTAGTGTCTTTTGGGGACATGCCCCAAATTAGTACACGAGCTTAACTTGGGGTCCAAAATAAGTTGCAGTTGTTTCCTCTCCCATATCTAACCTTTCTCTTCCTCACGCAAAGTCACAATACATAACTACCCATTTATTTGCTGCAATACCCAAGCCGTCAGAAAGTAAACACTTGCACGACTTGTGGGAATAATAGTTAAAATGACAACTTATTCCTGATAATTGTGCAACTGTGTTTGAGGTCACCCTTGTCACACCCTGAAGCCGATTAAGTTACCCGCTTGCCATTACTTATTGATGCATATAGGCCATACCTTGGTTCTGGAACCCCGTCTTGAGTTCGCATATGAGTCTAAAGTCTATGCCCAAGTCCAACCGGTCATATGTTGTGGTCTTTTCATCTACACACAAAACAACTTGCACACAATTTGGTAAGCACATATTTCTTCCATATTGGTTATGGTCATTATTGTCCGGGGGGGGGTTTGGAGCATAATCGATTAAGATCCTAGTATTTCCAAGTCCAACTGGTTACATGTTGTGATCTTTTCATTTGCACATAAAACAACTTGCACACAATTTCGTAAGCATTGACCTCCTCCACATTGCATAAATTGTTGATGCATAGTATAACATGGTTGAGTTGATGGATTTGGCATGGAGTAGGGAAATTCATTTGAAATTAGATTTGAATGAAGAGCCAATGGATGGAAATGACACGGATGATCAACCTACACCAATAGTCAAGCTTCCTCAAGCCCGTGAGTATGCCCAATTACTATCGATCTTTGCAGTGGAGCATGCTTTAGAGTTTTCAATGTAGACATAACGAACATGCAATCTTTTACGGATAAATTTAACAAGATGTTAATTTCCAACATCAACAAACACCATCATAAGACAATAGATTCTTATTTTCGAAGTGTGTGATATGGTGAAGACATCATCATGGACTATTACTTTTTTCAACTCCATTTTGTGTGACATTGTGAGCATATTTCTTCAATAAAAATGTTCTTTCATACCTATGTATCTCCATTGTATATACAAAATGACATTTACATTGAAATAGGTTGTTTTCTTGAAAAACCTCAATAATACGACATTTAAATAACATAACACTTTCTTGCACAACCAAACACATCATATTAAAGAGGGAGAACAATACTATGATATGAAAATTTGAGTGGGTTACCCCTTGAGGCCTCTCCTTTGCCCTTGTAAATGGCTTTCATGAGCTATGATTGGGTGATTAACTAGCCAGGAAAAACATAAAGATTTAAAGTGGGAATTTTATTTTTAAGCACGTTCCTTTTCAAATCCTCGTAATATGAATCACGTTAAAATTTCCAAAAAGTCTCCCAGAAAGAAAATTTTAGCAGTTTCATTGGGGTGGCCCTTGAGGCCGCTCCCCTTGCACAAAAGGGGCTTGATTTGTAACTATGATTTACAAAATGTATATCCCATTGTTGTTTGGCAATGAGTGTACATTGTAGGTGAATTATGCTTTTTGAAATATTGGATCCATATGTAAATTTATAACAAATGAATTTTTATATATATATATATGCACACACGAGAGATTATTGGAAGTTGGGTAGGGACTAAGTTTCTAATAATTATCTAACACTTTCATATTCATCCAAATTATGGATGGTTCAACCACTATCGTTATAATTCATCAAAGCCATTAGTCGCCAAGAGTTGATGTGGAGTTGGTAACTTGGGAGAATATATAGGATGCGTTGAAAGATAGCAAATAGGTGGGTAGAATACAAAGATCCAATTCACCTCTTGAATTGCATAACATTACTTAAAGTGCAACTCTCGTTCCGTGGACCCTCATAATATAATAATGTGATGCTCAAAAAGCTACGCAAGGAGACTCAAATTCAAATTGAACTCCCAACATCCCATTGTTATACTATGAGAGCCCACATCGCATAGTAATGTTCAATGACCTTTAAAAATGAAAATTAATATATGTTTAGATCAAAAATCAAGTGGCTCAATATGGACTTATGGTTTGACCGACCTTCGAGGAGTGGACCCTTGATTGGAAATTCAATTGACGTGCATGGGTCACTCTTATATCAAACCCCTTATATACAATAATTTTATTAAGAAGAAAAAAATAGCATACTATGTACAAGTAGCATCGGTTGAATTTGCACTTGATAAAAGGTATTGATGAGAACAACCTCTCTTCAAGTGCAAGTTGCGACAAGGTACTGCAAAGGAGGTCACACAAGGTGGGCAAATTGCATGTTAAGAAGGTTGACACCACTATCCTCAAAACTCGGGAATTGATAATTAAGTTGATTCTTCATTGAACTAGTAGTTAAAACGGGGGTTTGCCTCCCCACCAAACTCCCGGCTCTTCAAATTAGTGGGGAAAAAAAAGCCCACCATTTTGGGAGCAAATATAAGAACGCATCATTGGGTTTTAGATTTTTTTAAATAATATTTTTGTATTTTGTAAAAGATTGATTTTGAGGTGGGTGTCACTAAAC
The DNA here is from genome assembly GCA_950295325.1 of Polytrichum commune. Taxonomy (NCBI): domain Eukaryota; kingdom Viridiplantae; phylum Streptophyta; class Polytrichopsida; order Polytrichales; family Polytrichaceae; genus Polytrichum; species Polytrichum commune. Next base: position 169,945 of record OX485804.1, read on the forward strand.
TAATGAAAGTGGCAGCTCATTTGCACATGTAGTGTGGCTGTGGGAACACGCGAACACCAACATATCCGGATTGGCGTTTTTAAATGCCTAATCCGGTTTTGTCCGGATGACCCTAGTATCGTCCAGGGATTCTGTGAAGTGTAGGAGGTCTAGAACCCTCCGTTCCTGCTTATCTCCTCTTCCTTAGCCAAATTTCCGGAAACCCTAATTTCCGGACTTTTGGTCTTTGGGACACTCTTCGTCTTCTTCCGGAGGGTACCTTTCCGGATTGTGCCTCTAGGTCCTAATTATAACGCTAACTCACCTCTCTACGTCTACCCTCTAGAATAGGTGGTTCCTTCCGGCGAAGACGTCCTTTATAAGATTAGAATCCGGAAACTCCCTCACAATCAATCCGGATTGATCAGATCCGTCCTGGCAGGTCACGCAGAGATATCCGGATTATTTCTTAGGACCACAGTGACTAGAGGAGTCCGGATTCCAACCGGAGATCTGACTCGACGGGTTAAGTGGGTGACCCGTACCACTTTCCGGATTGTCCCGTCCTCCGGCGATGAGACCTCTTCGGAAGATCAGATTGGCGCAATTCCGGATCCCTTCCGGACCTTTGCTCAATCTTCCCCACAGCTATCTCACCTGGACGTTACCCAGACATCCGGAACAATGAGGATCTCTTCCACTACACTCCGGAGGTGGCCTCCAACCCGGAACCCTTACTGATCCGGTCCTTCCCTTCTCCTTCCGACAGATCTGTCCGGCTACCTCTACCTTGGATTCTACTCAATCTGAGCTAACTGGGCGATCCGTACCACCTTCCGGATTGGTCCGTCTAAGGGCGGTGGGACCTCTTCAGAAGATCAGATTGGCGTAAGTCCGGATCCCTTCCGGATCTCACCCAATCCTCCCAGCGGCTATCCCACCTAGACGTTACTCAACCATCCGGGTTAGTGAGGTTTCCCTCCCACTACACACAGAGAGGATCTACAAGGTAGTAACCAGATCAGATCCGGGTCTCCTCTCCCATGTCCTATCCGGAACTCCTATCCCTCATGCTCTCTCTCCTCCGCTAACGATCTCCGGATCATTCATACAACCATCAATCAAGGAAAGTCAAGGGGTGAGAAACCAAGGAATTTATTAGAGTAGGAGCAATCGAAATACAACAATGGAGAAGGAACCCTTCCCCAACTCCTTATTCAGCCTTAAGTAGAGGCTCAAAATCCCTAACCTGAGGGTGGCGGCCCAGGCGGCCGCCCCCAAGGAAAACCCTAATTGTATCCGTTCTCCCGGATTTCCCGGATCAAGATCCGGGTTTTCCGCTGACCACTCAAGGGAGAATTTCATCCCTCCTCTTCAAAAACTTCTAAGTCCTACCTTCCTACCTCCATTCTACCTAACTATTCTGCCATTCTAAGCTAAGAAGAGCGGTGCTTCTTCTGAGCGGACCCCTCCTTCGAATGACAGCCGAGTCCACTGACGGCGGATGAGCCGCCACCCGGCGATGCCTTCTGTAGCCGCGTGAGCATCCTCCTCATGTTCGGAGACGGGGCAATCTCATCCTCCGAGTCCACTGCTCCCTCGGTCCGTGGTGTTCCGGTCCCTGGGGTTCCGGAAACTGTCCCCTTCCGGATGCTCAGGACCGGAGAAGGATCGCTTCCGGTACGCTGTTCCGGATTCTGCCCGCCCGAGATCGAGGCAGTCCGCGGATCCCTGTTGGAGGCCGCCCTTGAGGGTGGCGGAGGAAAAGGACTAACCATTTGGCAGTCCGGAGGAGACGACGGCGAGGCGTGGGTCATAGGAGCCTTGCCCCTACTCGGAGTTGCCTCTCGATCCGAAGTCTGGTGCCGGATCGGTGTCCTAGCCCTGTCCGGAGTCCGGGACCGATCCGAGGTCCGCGGAACAGGCACTACAAAAAATCGGGCGCACCAATGACTGCAATAAATGACTCACACAGAGTCATTCAAGAAAAAAATGACTGCATGGTGACTACTAACTAGGGTCCCTGGAGTCATTGTGGACAAGTTTTAGATCATGACTTCAACTGTATTATCACCATCCATTTCAACGGTGGATGAATTGAAAAATGTCAGGGGTCTGTAGGGCAGCAAAGTGTGTACGGCAGGAAATTTTTGGGAAGATTTTGGGCAGGGTCCCATATTCCGCTCTACCCAGACGACGTGGCATGCCAGCTCGGGCTAGTGCGATGTCACTCTTCAGTGAAAATTCAGTGCGGTTTAGGGTGACGTGGACTGCCCAGTCACCTTCAGAGTCAGTCACAGAGAAGTCATTTGCTAGTTTCGCATTTAATAGGTTTTGGGATACGTGGCATTTGCTGAAAATGATTTTGAAGTCGGCAGATAGTCATTTATATGGCGCTAATTATCACTTCGTCAAGTGGACAAAGTGACGATTTAGTCACAAGTGCGTCACGTTTGTGTAGTGTATGAGAAGGGTCCCTTTAGCTGAAGAGTCACAACGACGTCATAAACAATTGCGTCTTATAGTGGGTACGGTGACAAGCAACAACATGGCCTTCTCTGGCAATAACATAATTCGGACTGCAAGGATTCAATACACTTCTGGACATGGGCAAATGCATTCACGGGAACAGCGTTAGCTGCATGGGTAATTTACGAATATTTGTACATCAACGTACTCCTGCACCAATCCCGAAACACGGCAAGGAAATACAACATTCTGATAATCCATTCATGCCTGTCATTGCAACTTCAATAGAGGTAAAAAAGGTTGAGTCGGGAGTTTAGGGTAGTTGTCCATGAAATGCCAACGTGAATGTTGAACTCAATTTCAGCGCTTCAAGTTACAAATTATTGTTTCTCATAGAAGAGTCATCGTAAGAGATGCAGCGCACTAACCCTATGAAACAAATCACTCCCATGTTACCACTCAACCAACTGCCTTAAGGTACTTCTGGTCCCATAGAGTAGCTGTCCCTTTCACATCCTCAATCTTGTCCTGCTCATCGTCACGACTGGGAAACATGAGCTTGACCCCTAGAATCAAAATTTCATGTACATGTATCTTGAACCAATTTCCAGGGATGTCCTAGAAGTGAAACTTGTGTTTCCCTGGAATCCCACTAATCTTCCCGATTGCGGCTTTGTGGCGGATGGCGCGCGGGTTCATGAGGAAGATTTCATCGCCAATCCCATACTGTACAAAACGACACCAATTAGCTGATGATGGTTTAGGGGGTTCAAGCACGGAAATAACATTCATCACGGGTTGAACAAGATGGTACCTGCTTCGAGGAGGGGACAGAAGCTTTCTTCTCTGCGGCGGAAGCTGCCTTTGGTTTCGGTTCTTTCTTCTGCGCCTTCACCAGCACACGCATAAGATTCAATTACATACGATAATCAAAGGAAGGTGAGGGCGCAAGTCTGTAATGGCGTGAGTGGGACGGGGAGATTACATGTTGCTCCGACTTCGGTGGTCTCCTGCACCTCCTTTGCGATGGAGACCCCGCGGCTGGTGGTGCTTCTGCAGGCTTCTGCTGAGTTGCTTCTGCAGGCTTCGTCTGAGCGGTCGGTGGCGACGCATGGGAGACGAGTTCCTGGACAGGGGACACCTCGCTATTCATTTCGTCGAGCGCTGCGGGGCCACCATCCTCAGAATTGTTGTCCTCGGATGGTCCTCCACTATCAGGCGTTTTGGGCGTCTTAACAAGACCCGTGGCGGCTACAACCTCCACGTTCTCCTCAATTTGCGAAGGGGGCAAGTCTGTAACGGCCGTTGTAGACAAAGTAATGTCGAGCTCAGTCGTGGATGTTGGTGGAGCATGGGAGGGCTGTTGTGTTTCGGGCACCTCCATGGTTGGGTCCGCCACGTCCGCTTCACTGGGCCCCTGCCCAATCCGTTCTTCGGCCTGCATTACTACATTTGGGACCTCTCTTGACGGTACCCGTTCAGACACAACCCACTCTCCGGCTTCTGCCAATGAATCCACGTCAGGGTCAGTCAGAAAAGGGAGGTCATCATTGCAATTTGATATATCCACTCTCGCAAGCTTCTGTGTAGTTCGACCACCTTCCTTCTTCCCAGTTGTGCTCACGGGAGATTGCTGCTTCTCCTTTCCCGCTCCCTTCCTTGGTTTACAGGCTTTTTGTTGTTGGCTCTCCAATGCAGATTCTGTCATAGAGGGGCTGCCTTCGTCCAAGAACTTCTCCTTCCCTACAATGGTCGCGAACATGGATCGCAATTCCTCCATTGCCAAGGCATGGGCTTTGGAATGTGATAGGAATGTGTCAAACTTGACTTCCACCTCCTTCTTCCAAGACTCCAGGGACTCCAATCGAGCCGACTCACCTTCCCTCCTAATCTGATCACACGAAATAGCAGAAGATAAATCCTGAAGTCATGTGAGACGTAGGACGAAGTCACCACATATGACTCTGTTATAACTGGCACGTACGCCCAACTTGTTAGTCACCCCTGCGCAACTAAGTAGCAACTACCTAGTCACTGAATTTCAACTTCAGCAAAATGGGTAAAATTCATACTGCCAATGTCACTCTTACATTTTTTTGGCCGCCGCGCGAGGAACTTGCCACCCTCGTTTCGGCCACATCTGTGAACCCCGGGCTAGTTTCACGCCCCTCCCTCTGCCAACATGCAAGCACGAAACACTTAGCACAAATTATCTGCATGCAATACTAAATTACAACGATCCTGAAGCGGATGGAGTGGACTCTCACCAGTCGTGCTTCCCGAGCAGCCCTGCCTCTCCTCCCTACGAGTCCATCACTGCGAACGCTTCGTCGAGCGATGGTCATCTTCTGCGCTTTAATTTTCTGCGCATTTGTGCTCCAGTACGCTTTTAGGTTGGCCCACTCTGCATCGCTGACGTGAAGAGGAGGCGCAGTGTCTTTGTCTTTGAGCCACCAAAGTTTCAGTCGAGCCCTCTCTGCCTTCAAGTACTTCATCACAGAATGTCGGAAGCCGTGAATGCTCAAGGGATTTCCTAAGTACTCGAACTCATTGTCTAGGGCAGCTCTAAGTCTTTGCAGCGTGTGCTCCTCGTGCTTGGACCACGAAACAACTGACATGTCCAAGCATTTCGGCACCAATTCCCGTAGGGCTTCATCCCATGCGTTCTTCCCCTCGCATGTCACATCCACTTCTCCGCCTGGTAGAACGAAGACTCGATTTGGTTTCCTCCCGGCTGTAGCCCGTTGTCGACTCTCCAAATTGTACTCTGCTTTCCTCTTTCGCCTGCATGAGCGGTCCACACTGTCTGGGGCTAGGTCAACAACAGCTTGGCCAGACCAAGGAGCTCCATACGATGGTGGCGGCCTTGCAGCCCAAGGGTTTGTGCCGGTCGCCTGGCTAGGAACGTAGTGGCCTGGGACCCAAGACCAATTGGGTTGCCCGTAAGATTCCGATGCAGTTTGTAGAGCAGGAGGCCGCGGTGGTATCTTCTGTGGGGGTAGAACGGGCGTTGGGTTCTTCTTCCTTGGCGCCCGACAAATCAACAGGGGTTCTTCATCGGAGAGGTCGGCGTCCTCTTCGGATGAATCCACGAGCCTAAGCTCTGATGCTGCAGCAACAATGTTGGACACATGATGTGTCAGCACTGTATTGCGGTGCACTGACTATGGTTTAGGGATCAGCCAAGCAAAGCACAGAACTTTCTTCGTTGAAAACAAATGAATCACCCAACCAAAGCCCTAAACCCTAAACCCAAGAGTTGAGGAGCGGAATGTTTTTTTACCTGGTGCTCTATCGAATCTCTTGGATTGCCGGTCAACATGGGTACAAGCAATGGCGAGGTGCATCATACCTGTGGCAATGTCCTCGTCATTGGTATTCGTCGCCTCCGACGAAGCTGTGCGTGCGCTCGACATTTTCACCGTCTCCTCACCCCGCTTTCCAATCTGATCTCTCCCGGGAGCCTTTATTGCCTCTTGCCCTCCAAGATAGAGCCGCCTTCCACTCCGACGGACAGGTATAGCTTCGTTACTGGTGGGCTTCTCCACAAATCGGACCTGCTTGGGCTTCGCTTTCGAAGCCTCCCTGCGCCACCCCCAACAACCTAAAACATCTGGCCTCCCACACGCAAGACTCAAACACGCCAAGCACAAGGAGAGCCGTGAGTGCTAAACTAACTCAAACTATACAGAAGACGATGGCACGCACAGCCAACTGACCAAAGGGAGAAGAAGACAAACACTGGCTAGGGTTTGTCGAGACTCTCACGTGGCTACAATGCTCAAGGCAGGGATCCTGATTGGTCCTCCACTTCCCTCTGACTAGGACCCAACTTCTGAGACACTAGGACTGTCGCGCACCTCTCCATGAGGAGTGCCCGAAACACCATGGGCACAAGGGGGACCCCGGAGTGACACCCGGGACTTGTGGCGCCGTTGGTGAGAGGGCCCAAGTGATCCTAGTGTGGGTGAGGGCCCCGGGCGTTGGGAACGCCTCCCACCCACGGAGACTAGGAGGCACAAGGGTAAGGCCATGAGCTATGCGTTGGTACAGCAGTGCGTTGGTACAGCAGTGCCTGGGAGGGCCCAAGTGCCTCCCAGTGCCCTGGTACAGCAGTGCCTGGGAGTGATTCCCGGGACTGCCAAGGTTCAAACAGGCATAACTTCCTCAAGACTTGCCCGAATGGGGCAAGTGAGGAGTCCATCGGCATCTACGTGAAGCGTAGATGAGGATGGAGTGGTTGGTTGTTATGATCAGACATCATACAAGGAAGTTATGATGGTCTGAAGCTGCTAGGGGGGTTCTAGGCCCAGCAGCTAAAGGAAAACGTCCACTTGGCCCCAACTCTTGGTAGAGAGACAAGAGGTTGGTTGACGATGGGGTAGGGGCCCCGCGTGAAGTCCTAGAGGCTTATATGGGTGAGGTGGTGTGGCCTCACCCACCCGAGGCCGAACGGCACGGCCTCCATTGGCATTGGCCTAATGTGAGGCCATAGTTGCCTAGTATGCTTCGGGTTGTTGTAGTGTTGCTCCGGCAACGCGATGATCAACATAAGATTGGACTTCCATGGATGGAAGTCCACATCTAAGGATTGGTTACCGATGAAAGGGGTTGGTTACCGATTGAAGGGGTGAGTCCCGAAAGCAAAGTAGGAGGGTTGGTTCCCCTCCTATGAACTATAAGGTCCGGGGTGAGAGGAGCTAACCATTAGCATGGCGGTATGCGAAGGGTTAGCGCTCGTAACCTTTGCTAGGAAATGAAAATTGGCAAGATGGTCAAGGGGGGCTAGCAAGGGTTGCGACAAGGACGTCACTCATTTGTAGTCACGTTATAGTTAGGAGTCATTGAATGTGACTTCCCTGTATCCTAATGCCAACTCAAACTATCCCAAGGGAGAAAAAGACTCACAGACGCCCATAACCTCCACTCAACCCTAGAAATGCACCGCCATGAAATGGCTGGAGTACTCACCACTCCTGTAGAGCTGCCACAACCGGTGCCATTCTCTTCTGCACCTCGGCCACTCTACGGTCGCGAGCAAGCTCGTAAGCACCTTTTTCTGGGGGCGTGCTGTCCATCTCCATGAGTTGCAGTAAGTGCCACCTCGTTGGTTTCCTTGGAAATTCAGGGCTTTGTAGAACTCTATTGCTTACATGAAACTTGTAGATCGTGAAAGTCGCCGTGTACAAGCAAAACACACAAAAAACAAAGGCAAAACGAGAATTGCACCAAGTCCGCAGCCTCTCTCTCTCTTTCACGGAGAGACAGAAGCGAAAAGAATTTTCCTCTAGAAATGTGACTGAAAAGAAATCATGAGCTAATGTTAAGTGCTTGATTCTTGAATAGGTAGTGCTTCTGCTAGCGGCTCCCAATTATTCACCATGTAGCGAGGAGGTCGGCCGTTTCTGAAGTGATCTCGCATTTAGTGCGTCCCCTAATCCCTAGTTTCAAACCCTTTAGCTTAGGGGTACCCTGAACGGTAATCCCTGAACGCTCATTGAATTTTTGTAGTCACTTTGGAGTCCTAGTTGTCTAAAACGACTTCCGGTAGTCATACTGAAGTCACTGTCACCCAAATTTTAGTCAGTCATAAGTCAGTCATAAGTCAGTCATAAGTCAGTCATAAGTCATTGAAGAGGCATTTGTTAGTCATTCGCTAGTGTCACTAACCTAACTAACCCCAAAAATAGAGGTTAGTGACGTTGGTGACATGTGATAAAGTACCATGTGTCATATTCGAACACTGTGCATAATGTGTTGGAGCAGAGCAGTCTTTTCTCCGTGGCTAAGAAATCTTTCTGCAGGTCTGTAATTGTCGCCCTGAGTAAAGAGATGATACCCAGCAGACTACCGTTGTCTGACAGTAGAAGGCAGCGATTACGAGATGACAGATTGTGGGTTAGGGAGTTGAAGCGAGCCAGGGAGTGCAATGTTCAGAAATTGCATTGCCCTTGCATAAATTGTAGGGGGCGTAAAAGACTCTTCATACGGAACATGCGGGAGCATCTCATCCAAAACGGTCGACATCCTGAATCACGGATTTGGAGAGGACCAGGCGCAAGAGATTCTTCGGACGAAGAGTGGGAACATCAATTATGGGGACCCATTGAAGCAGAACGTGATGGAGGACACGATGTTGGTGATACAAGTGTTCCGATTGCGCAAGAAACAGATGTGCTGGATGCCACCGTGGACACCCGTGGCATGGTCGAGCATGCACAACCAACAGTGGACGTTCAAGCATATTCAGCAGAGAGGCTTGGCGAGGAAGTCAGGGAAGCCTTTGGCATTGCTGATTCTGTTCATGAAGAATTCATGGAAGCGGAGTTCGGTGACCAAGTAGAGGAAGAGGAGTGTCGTGATGAGGAACCCCTCGCTGATGTTGATGTTGACAAGGGAGACGGTGACCCCCACCTTGACGATAGGGCCCTACATGATTCACTGGAGCACTTATATGATGGGTCTCGTTGCAGCAAGCTTGCGGCTACAGTGTTGTTTTGATGAATTTGTGCACTGTGCACGGCGTGAGCAATCAGTGCGCGAACGAGCTCTTTAGCATTTTGCATTTGCATGTGTTGCCAGAGAAGAATACATTGCCGCGAACACATCATGCAGCAAAGACCCTTACCGCAAAGTTGGGTTTGACATACAACACCATCCATGCATGTGAGCATGGGTGTGTGCTATTCCGGGGACCCCATGAGGATGCACTTCGCTGTCCTAAATGTGGAGGCCGTAGATATCGAGATGAGGATCGGCGTTGTTACCCGTTGAAGGTGCTTCGTCACTTTCCAATCATTCCACGGTTGCAGCGCATGTACATGAGTCCGAGCATATCAAAGCTGATGGTATGGCATGCAGAGAACCGGAGCAAGAAAGACGGAGGAGATGGCTTGGTTAGACACCCCTGCGACGCCAAGGCATGGCGGCACTTTGAGGAAAATGTCGACCCGAGCTTCGCACTTGATCCACGAAACGTCCATTTCGCTTTGGCAGCCAACGGAGTGAACCCTTACAAGCAGAATCGATCCACATGGTCAACGTGGCCCGTCCTATTGCTGAATTACAACTTGCCTCCATGGCTGAGCACCAAAATTTTTTTTATGGTGTTGGCACTTTTGATTCCAGGAAAGGAATCTGTGACGTCCGATGTATTTGACGTGTACTTAGAGCCTCTTGTGGATGAATTGCTGGAGTTATGGGCTGGAGTGCCTGCTTACGACGTATCAAAAGATGCGGGCTCCAAGACTTTCCAATTGCGTGCCATGTTGCTATGGACAATCCATGACTTCCCAGGCTACGGCACCGTTGGCAGTTTTGCTCATCAGGGCTACGTAGCATGTCCTTGCTGTGGAGAGGACTTAGGCGCAGAGCATTCAACCGAACTTGGGAAGCAAACTTACGGTGGTACCCGACGTTGGCTGCCTGAAGATCACCCGTACAGGTCACCTGAATTGAAGGACCACTTCAACGGACAGATTGAACATCGACCAAAACCAAGGGCCGTGACAGTTGAAGACCAAATTCGTCATGCCCTGGAGTGCGAGGCTTGGAAGGCCGACGGAAATAGGTGGGGTGCTGCTGGAGATCCTTCCAAAATACATGGTGTGAAACGTCTCAGCATTCTCTTCCGCTTGCCGTATTGGAAGGTCAGTGACTTCATCCCCATTGATATCTACTATAATGACTTACAAATGACTTTCCATGAACTACATGGGTACTATAGAAAATGCTCCGTGAGTCACTGCGTAGTCATACAGTCGTTGTAGTGAAGTTGAGTTACTCTCAGGCGACGAGTATATGACTTACCAGACGAGTCACACATGAGTTATGACGTACATGACGTGTCGCGCACCTCTCCATGAGGAGTGCCCGAAACACCATGGGCACAAGGGGGACCCCGGAGTGACACCCGGGACTTGTGGCGCCGTTGGTGAGAGGGCCCAAGTGATCCTAGTGTGGGTGAGGGCCCCGGGCGTTGAGAACGCCTCCCACCCACAGAGACTAGGAGGCACAAGGGTAAGGCCATGAGCTATGCGTAGCTCATGGCGTGGTGATTCTAGAATGCTCAAGAACACCTCAATCGGAGGTGTGAGCTAGGAGTTATGGCCATTTGAGTGGGGCGCTGTCCCGGGACAGCGCCCTGGTGCAGCAGTGCCTGGGAGTGACTCCCGGGACTGCCAAGGTTCAAAGAGGCATAACGTCCTCGTAACTTGCCCAAATGGGGCAAGTGAGGAGTCCATCGGCATCTACGTAAAACGTAGATGAAGATGGAGTGGTTGGTTGCTAGCCTCGGACATCATACAAGGAAGTTATGATGGTCTGAAGCTGCGAGAGGCTTCTTAGCCCAGCGGCTAAGGGAGAATGTCCACTTGGCCCCAACTCTTGGTGGAGAGACAAGAGGTTGGTTGACGGTGGGGTAGGGGCCCCGCGTAGAGTCCTAGAGGCTTATATGGGTGAGGTGGTGTGGCCTCACCCACCCGAGGCCGAACGGCAAGGCCTCCATGGGCAATGGCCCATTGTGAGGCTATAGTTGCCTAGTATGGTTCGGGTTGTTGTAGTGTTGCTCCGGCAACGCGATGATCAACATGGGATTGGACTTCCATGGATGGAAGTCCACATCTAGGAATGGGTTACCGATTAAGGGGTGAGTCCCGAAAGCAAAGTAGGAGGGTTGGTTCCCTCCTATGAACTATAAGGTCCGGGGTAGGAGGAGCTAATCATTAGCATGGCGGAATGCGAATGGTTAGCACTCGTAACCTTTGCTAGAATTGAAAATTGGCAAGATTGTCAAGGGGGGCTAGCAAGGGTTGCGACACGTGGTATCAGAGCAGGGTTCCAATATTTGAGCTAGCACTTTGAGGTAGACATGGCTATCAAAAATGCGGGTTATGATAGTGAGCCCGGGGTTTCCAAAAGGTGTGAGGCTCAAATTGGAACAAGGGTCATGTGCAAGTGAATTTTGACCATACCATTGATTCTAATGACAATGGTGGGCATGAGGGTGGATTCGGTAAGGAAAATGGAGGAGTGCTTTGAAAGGGCTCCCGCAAACCTCGAAAAGTAATCGGGGGCTAGAATACCGAATGCATCCGAAAGCTTGGACAGTGGTAATGTTGGATTGAAATTCCAATCCAAATTGCTTAGAATGTGGTGAAGTTGGAATGGGTGCAAATGCGGCACTGAAGGCTTTTAGGCCTATGTGTGCGATTTAACCACCATAATGAATGGCACAACTAAGATTGACTAGTTGGCTAAGAAACACATCGTTTTAGATGGGGTTTCAAAAGCGGGTGGTGAATACCATGTTCAACTCCCCAAAGCTTCTTGAGGACGTATCGGGAATCTTTAAGATTCGAAGAACATTGAAGCCGATGATCCCGAAAAGAAGTTGGGCGGGGCATCACCACAAAGTGGGTTTTAGCCGATATTGGTCCCAAATAAATGGGCGAAAGTAGTTTGGCCCATTATACCAAGGCAAAACATACTCGTGCCGCGGACGGAATGTTGGGAGGTGGGTTGATCCTACCAAGGCAATTCATGTTCGTGCCGCGGACAAAGTGTGAAAGGTGGCTTTGTGCTACCAAGGCAAATCATGTTTGTTCCGCGGACAAACTATTAGAAATTGGTTTTGTGGCACCGTACCAAACCAATTTGTCCCGCGGACGGAATGTTTAGAGTTGGGTTTGCGGACCAAGCCAAGCCAAGTTGCCGAGGACGGAATGTTGGACGATGGCTTTGTGGGCAAGGCTAGTAGCCTTAAGCCGAGGCCAAGTCTCATGGATTGACAAAGAGTCAACATACTCCTTGATGAGCTCATAAGGTGTTGGGGCTTGCCGACGCGTATAATGGGCAAGCTCATTAATGTGCGGTCTCTAAGGGTGAACCCCATGAAATAAGGTAATGACGATGTCTTTGACGTTATAATGTGGGACATTGGAATTTGTGGACATTTTACACTACGTAAAATGGATGAGGTGCCCTCACTTTGGAGGACACCTTCTTTGAAACTCACATGAAAGATGTGAGGCGCAAGCCGGTGAGCTTGCGGTGCATTTGTGATGTGCCATGATGGCAAAGAATTGAACTACAAATTGACAAGGACTCCTATGGTAGGAGGACCCAAGTTGAATTTGGTCTTAATGGACCAAATGAAAAATGGTAAACATAATGGTCGTGGTTCAATTGGAGCAACTCCAAGGAACTCATGGGGAGGTTAGGAAAGATGGGCCTCCCCCAAACCATACTTGTGGGATGTTGGTGAGATACAAGGATGTATTCACCAATGTGTTGCTCAAAATGTTACCGCCAAGGAGTGAATTGCAACTTTGCTCAAGAAGAAATTGAGTTCTTGAGGCATGTGGTGACAAAGGAAGTCGGTGGACAAACATGAAGAATGTCAAGGCAATCGAAGAGGAGAATTGGCCCTTGACTTTTAAAAAGGCTTAGGTCATTGGTTGGCCTAGCCAACTACTACCACCACTTCATTCATGGTTTTTCTAAGGTTGCTAGGACCTTAGTCAACATGTTGGAAAAAATGGCTATCCCAAGAGTGGGATGAGCCTTGTCACCAAGCCTTTGGGGAGCTCAAGAAAAAGTTCTCTTCACAAGATGTGGTTAAGTTTCCGGGTTTTCATAAGCATGTTGAGATGCACATGAAGGCGAAGGACTTTACCATTGGCGGATGTTGATCCAAGATGGATGACCATTGCTTATGGGAGCATTAAGCTCCATGGTTGTAGAAGCTTGTCCAACTTGTGAAAGAAATGGCTATCCCAAGAGTGGGATGAGCCTTGCCACCAAGTCTTTGAGGAGCTTAAGAGCAAGTTCTCTTCGCCGCCCGTGCTCAAGTTCGCGGAATTTGACAAACCTTTTGAGGTGCATACGGGGGCAAGCGACTTTACCATTGGCGGATGTTGATCCAAGATGGATGCCCATTGCATATGAGAGCATGAAGCTCAATGGTTGTCCCACCTTGTCCGACTTGTGGAAGAAATGGCTATCCCAAGAGTGGGATGATGTTTGTCACGAGTCTTTGGGGAGCTTAAGACCAAGTTCTCTTCGCCGCCCGTGCTCAAGTTCGCGGAGCTTGACAAACCTTTTGAGGTGCATACGGGGGTGAGTGATTTTGCCAATGGTGGATTATGTGTAAGATGGATGGCCATTGCATATGCGAGCATGAAGCTCGATGGTTGTCAAAGAAGACAACCAACTCATAACAAAGAACTTCTTTGCCGTAGTGCATTGCTTGAAGATGTGGCGACATTATTTAAGGTCGCACAAAGCAAAGGTCTACATGGACAATGTGTCCTAAAAGTATTTTGACATACAAGCGCAAGTGACCGCCAAGTCATTGCGTTGGCATGATAGCTTGGCGCTTATGAAGGTGGATCTAATTCACAAACCGGACCGTGCAAATGTGGTGCCGGAAGCGCTAAGTAGACGGGAAGAGTTCCAAGCAATGATAACCATCCAAACCTTGTGGCTAATGTGTGCCGGCGAAGGAAACTTGTGATGCAAGATACGGGAGGGGTAAATTAACTACCCCGAGGCACAAAAGCTTTTAGGTGAGCTTCGCAAGAGCAAGGTGCTTAAAGAGGTTAAGTTGGTGGACGGATTGTTCAAGTGCAAGCAAAGTTGGGTGTATGTGCCACAAGGCAAGTTGAGGCTATCGGTTTTGAAGGAGGAATATGATAGTCCTATTGCCGGCCATAGAGGAGAAAAAGAAAAAACCGCCATAGAATGGTGTCATGGAGTTACCATTGGCGGTGCATAAAAGGAAGATATAGCCCACTTTGTGAAGGCTTGAATTAAAGTGCCAAGTGAACCGAGCCTCTTACCAAAAGTAAGGCGGTTTCTTGCAACCGTGCCTATCCCGTCGGCGCCATGGCATAGTATGTGCATGGACTTGATCACAAGTTTGCCGGAGTCACATGGGTATGATGCCATCTTGTTGATGGTAGAGCGGTTTGCCAAGTTGGCACACATGGTGCCGATTGTGGGAACCGCCACCGCGTTGGAGACCGCATAGCCTTTTCTCAAAGGATGGTTGAGGCACCACGGGTTGCCAAGAGTGATTGTGTGGGATCAAGATCCGAAGTTCACAAGTGCATTTTCAATGCATTTCTCTAAGGAGGTCGGAATGAAACTAAGATTTAGCACGGCCTTGCATTCCCAAATGAATGGGAAAGCGGAGCATGTGAATGGAGTCTTGAAGCAATACTTGAGGAACTTGGTGGGGGCGGACCAAGGAGATTGGGCGGACTATGTGGGTCGAGCGGAGTGTAATTGCAATGTAGCCACGCACTTGGCTACCAAGGGGTGGTCTTTCGTGGTGGCTTATGGAGTGGATGCGCTCCAACCTATTAACCTAGCTCTCGAGGGGGCACATTCAACACTAGAGTTCAACCAAGACGGTGAGGACTTGGCCAAGGATGGTGAACAAGTCTTGGAGATGACCAAGTTGTTGGTGGAGAAAGCCCGAAGGTGCTACGGAGTACAAATCAATGCCGGAAGACGCGAAGTGGAGTATGAGGTGGGCCAATAAGGTGTTGTTGAATGTGGACAACTTCACCTTGCCCAAAGGCCTTACTCCAAAAGTTCATGTCCAAAATTGGAGCTTCGTTTTCCATTGTGGAACAAGTGTTCAAGGACATGTATAAGTTGGAATTACCGCCGGAGATCAAAGTGCATCCGACATTTCATGTCTCATTACGAAAGTCATTTTAGGACGACACCTTGTGGCCCGATCACAAGCAAGTGATTAGGCCACGGCCCGACCTTGTGGAGGTCATTTGGAACATGAGGTAGGAGGGCATCCTCAAGTGTAGGAAGCCCAAGTGAAAATGAAAGAAAATGTACAAAGGAGTACTTGGTGAAATGGTGAGGATACCATGAGAAAGAAACCGCTTGGGTGGCGGCAAGAGACATGGTGAACACCAATGAATTGGTGAAGCACTTTGAAGAAACTAAGGCTAAGGATTCCAATAAAATGAAGCGTAGGCATTGATGAGGACATCAATCTCCTTTAGTGGGGGAGAGACGCTAGTAGCACACTTAGCTTCGAGGTTAATTACTCCACAACATGAACTTGTTCTTTGGCTTGAGGGAATAAAGTCCAAACTTTAGTGGTGCAACGAGAAAAGTATGAGATGAGGTCCTAGTCTTGTACTTGTGCTTGGTTAATGGAAGAGGGGGAATAGATATGCCAAACTAGGTTGGGTAAGCCGAGTAATTGGGGGCCATGGCTTGGAGGGGCCTTGGATAAAACCAAGAAACTTCTTAGTTGTGGGCTTGTCCGGGCGGGGACAAGGTGATGGCGCGTGCTCATAAAAGTGCTACCCGCGAGCTAACGAGAGTTGGCGCATGGGAGTCATGAACCCATGTCTCGAAAGAGCAAAGTGGGAACCGAGTCGGGCGGGACTTGGCATCACCCCCGTGCGATCGAGGCGTGGCTTAACAATGGAAAGCCATCTCGGAGTTGCAACCGAGACAACTTAGTGGAAGCGTTGAGGTCTCGCCTAGATGTGTCATGTTAGGCTAGTGGAGCCTAACGGGGGAGGCCCCAAAGGAGGGGCAACCCAAGTGAGTCCCAAAGTAGGTGGGTCTAGTGTAGGTTGGGTCCTTGGAGGAGAGATCCAAGGTCGCTAACGGACCACCTAGGAACGACACCTTTGGGACTATGCCAAATTTGAAGATGCATTGTGGGGGTCGCGCCCTAAGGTAAACACAATGCCGCACCATAGAGGATGGCAACTTGAGAATTGGTGTGCCGACTACGAGTATAGTCGATGAGGGCATCGACTCCGTTTGGTGGGGGTGAGTGTCGCGCACCTCTCCATGAGGAGTGCCCGAAACACCATGGGCACAAGGGGGACCCCGGAGTGACACCCGGGACTTGTGGCGCCGTTGGTGAGAGGGCCCAAGTGATCCTAGTGTGGGTGAGGGCCCCGGGCGTTGAGAACGCCTCCCACCCACAGAGACTAGGAGGCACAAGGGTAAGGCCATGAGCTATGCGTAGCTCATGGCGTGGTGATTCTAGAATGCTCAAGAACACCTCAATCGGAGGTGTGAGCTAGGAGTTATGGCCATTTGAGTGGGGCGCTGTCCCGGGACAGCGCCCTGGTGCAGCAGTGCCTGGGAGTGACTCCCGGGACTGCCAAGGTTCAAAGAGGCATAACGTCCTCGTAACTTGCCCAAATGGGGCAAGTGAGGAGTCCATCGGCATCTACGTAAAACGTAGATGAAGATGGAGTGGTTGGTTGCTAGCCTCGGACATCATACAAGGAAGTTATGATGGTCTGAAGCTGCGAGAGGCTTCTTAGCCCAGCGGCTAAGGGAGAATGTCCACTTGGCCCCAACTCTTGGTGGAGAGACAAGAGGTTGGTTGACGGTGGGGTAGGGGCCCCGCGTAGAGTCCTAGAGGCTTATATGGGTGAGGTGGTGTGGCCTCACCCACCCGAGGCCGAACGGCAAGGCCTCCATGGGCAATGGCCCATTGTGAGGCTATAGTTGCCTAGTATGGTTCGGGTTGTTGTAGTGTTGCTCCGGCAACGCGATGATCAACATGGGATTGGACTTCCATGGATGGAAGTCCACATCTAGGAATGGGTTACCGATTAAGGGGTGAGTCCCGAAAGCAAAGTAGGAGGGTTGGTTCCCTCCTATGAACTATAAGGTCCGGGGTAGGAGGAGCTAATCATTAGCATGGCGGAATGCGAATGGTTAGCACTCGTAACCTTTGCTAGAATTGAAAATTGGCAAGATTGTCAAGGGGGGCTAGCAAGGGTTGCGACATGACGTGCCTTTTCACTGTCTGTAATGTTTAGAGTCTTCTCATTCGGAACACGTTGGACGTCATGCACTGCGAGCTGAACCTAGCCAAGAACTTCCTGAAGACCATCGCAGGGAAGAAGGACACCGTGAAAGTTAGAAGAGACTTACAAAGGAGGAACATTAGACCACACCTGTGGCTAACTCCAAACCCACGAAAGGCAGGGAAGATGGTGAAACCACGCGCTTCTTATGTCTTGTCCGATGCAGAATTTGAGAAGTTTGTGAAGTGCATTGAGTCCTTAAAGACGCCTAGTGGTTACTCTTCTGACCTTGGCAAATGTCTCCGCAAGAAGAACTTTGGGGGGTTAAAGTCCCACGATTACCACATTCTGATGCAACAAGTGATGCCACTAGCTCTGCGTGGACTGATGGAACCCGGACCTCGCACGGCTATCATGAGAATGTGTCGGGTATTTCGCCGGTTGTGCACGAAAGTGTACAATCCCGCAGATTTTCCCTCACTTGAAGCGGATGTGGCAGAGAGCATGGCGTTATTGGAGATACAATTTCCACCCTCATTTTTTGACATCATGACGCACCTCCCATATCACTTGGCAAAGGAGTTGGACTTGTGTGGTCCAGTTAGCGCCCGTTGGATGTATCCCGTCGAACGATTTATGAAAGTGTTGAAGAACCATGTCAGGAACATGGCGCGTCCAGAGGCTTGCATGGCGGAGGGCTACTTGAAAGATGAATGCATAGGCTTCATTACCGAGTACCTCCACCGATTTGAAGGAACTCAAAGACGTGTATGGGATGAAGATGAAGAATATGGAGATGCTGAAGAGGTCCTGCAAGGGGCAGGGAAACCGTACGTTATGAGTCTAGAGATGGGAGCTGTAGCCCACCAGTACGTGCTATCAAATGCCTCGGCTATGCAGGATCTGTACAGGTAACCTGGAACTGACCATTGTATGTGTTGCGCATGCTTGAAGTGAAGTTGGAATCAGTGTTGTGCAAGTACTCTTTGGGGATGCCATGCTTATTGAACCATTCTCTGACCCAATTTCGATCATATCCCGGGACACTCATTCCCTTGTTTTTGCAGAGCGTGGAGCCGAGAAGCAGATGAGAATCAGGGAACACCTGATCTAGCAGACTGGATTGAACGCACAGTGCAGGCATGCAATTTAGATTTGCGGAAGCCGGAGGACATGGACCGGTTTCTACTGAGTAAGAGGCCATCACACCGAGCGACTAGGTATGGCAGAGTACTGGCGTTTGGTAACCGCTTTCGAGTGGACGATGACAGCACCAGACACTTGCTCAGCTACAACTCCGGGGTGGCGTCAGTGTTTCAGGAGGTGTCCGAGAATTCCCAAGAATCTTCTGTGAACTACGTGGGAGTATTGAAGGACATACTAGAGTTGGATTATGGTGCACTGACTATGAAGATCATTCTTATGCGATGTGAGTGGATTAAAACCCAAGACAATCGAGGCAACCCCACGTACATCCGCGACGATGCAGGATTCCTTACAGTGAACTTCCGCCACAAACTCCCTCGCCTGGCAGACCCTTTCATCTTTCCGAGCCAAGCGACACAAGTCTTCTTCTCAGATGTTAGTGAAAGACCTGGGTGGAAAGTTGTTTTACGGAAAGAGGCACGAGCCAGACGGGAAGTGGTGGAGGTTGCAGACGCATTTATTTGCACATCAACGGAGAGTACCGGTTTAAGAGCTCCAGACAGATTGCCCGTTCCTGCAAGTACGGTAAATCTAGTTGGTGCCATCGAATTGTCTGAGGAAGACAATTTGCTAGCAAATGCAGGGTATTAGGTATGAATGCAATTTACTAGCTACGACACGGGCATTCAAGTTGATGCCAAATTATGTTAAGGATTTAGGGTTTTCATGTAGATTCAATTTAGATGTAGGGTCAAGTATTTGTGGCGTGTACATTCTTTTGTGCACTGTGATCCAATTTTTGTGCAATTATTGAACATATTCAGCAACGAATATATCCTCACTGAGCCCTATGAGCTATATGCGAGTACTAATTGACTCGACTACTGTTGATTCTGGACTGATAATGAGTCACTTAGAAATGACTGCAACCACGTCAGCATAGCGAACTGCCCGTGAAACATTTCTGAGATGACCTAATTGTCCATGTGAAACCATAAAGTCATTCTGTAGTCAGGTGACAGTGGAATACACACGCCTTGTAATTCACTGTAGTGGACTTATATGACTGCGCGACTTCGTGAGACATCCATCCTCTCCATCCAGCCTCATCCCAGTTCTATCAATGAAAAATTGCGGATGAACGTGGCACGTTGCAGCAGGTTCATCAATAGTCATACTCCATGACTATGTTGTGACTGGAAGACCGTGGATAGATCTTGAGTCGTGCCAAACGGGAATGTGGAGTCATTCATAAGTAACTTCGGACATGAAGTCATTTCTTGCAGTCACCTTACCCCCGATTTTTTGTAGTGAGGGGACTGGCCTCGTCCGGATCTAACAGACCCGGTACTCTTTCTCCTCACCTGGGGCGAGCGGACCCTTTCCGGAGCTCTTCCGGAACTAGCCGGCCGAGAGCCGCCTCCCTGCTGGTTGGGTCCTGCAGACGTTGGCGGGTTCTGAACCAGAGCGACCTCGCCAACTACCTCGTAGAGGATTCCGGTTGGTGACCCAGGCGGACCCGGATAGAGTACCCGCCGGGGTGTTCCGCTTGGCGGAACCACCTTCTGGATTTCCGCCAGGAGATCCTTCATCGTCCGTGAGTATTTCACGAGGATGGGAAGGGTCTGTCTGGCGGAAGCGGGTTCTCCGGACTCCATCATCCGGTCGTAGAGATGCGCCTTGTTGACGATCTCTGCCGGATGCCCCACCAGCTCCCGGATCCGGCTGAAGAGCACTGCCTGCTCCGCGTGGTACTTCCGGATCTCCTCGCTCTTCTGACTCAGCTCCTGAGTCATGGCTGCCACCTGCGGGGTGAGGTGAGCATTCTCCGTCTTGGCCTGCTCGAGCTCCTTCCAGTCCGCTCTCTTGGCCAACTCCCGGAGAATATTTCCGGGTCCGCAGTCGTCCAAGGCCTGGTTTGCTCCTCGGACGATGTGTTCCAACCGGTAGTACTGGTTTTGAAGATCCTCCATCCCCTCCTGGACCCGCTTGAAGGGATTTTCCGGAAAGTCCCAAGCGGCAAGGTCCACATTCCGCCAAGTGGTCTCCCGGCTGGGCCCGGGTCCGGATGATGATGAGGAAGAGGAGGAGGAGAGAGTGGCCTCGAGATGGTTGGCGGCGGGCTTCCGGGTGATGAGGGAGGTGCTTCCGGAATGATGGGGTCACTGGAAGTCTCCAACTTCCGGATGGAGCTTGTAGGTGACCTCGTCCGCCGCTATCATCAGCAGGTCCTCCTCCTCGGCCGTGAAACAGTCGAAGTGCTGATAGAGGTGCAGAATGAAGGGGGAGAGGAAGGGGGGTTTCCGGCCTATGTGGGGGAGGGCCCGCCCTACTATCTCCTGGATTATCAGACCCCAATTCACCGGCCGGACTCCGGACATGGCACCAAACAGGGTGTTAGCCATGGTGAGGCTAATCCGTTTCGGCTTGTCCGGATTGAGGATGGGCAAGAGGAATTCTAACACCCTCCGCTCCCTAAGGTTCCGGCAGTTCCCGGGGTGGAAGCCGTCCTTCGGATCCGCGTCCCCTCTAAACTTTCCGGCGAACAGGCCGTCGCGCCGGCCGGCCCACCCCTCTGTATTTCCCCTCGGGAATCCGTAGACCCTATTCCACACATCCGGAGTCCAATGATCCAAATCCCTCCTCTTGGTCCCTAACCACTGATTACCTCTCTCGAACTTGAATTCTCAGAGGGTATTTTCCGCTTGGAGGTTCCAGGGTTTGGCTAGCAACCCCGCACAGCCCATAACCCGGAGATCCTCCGCTAGCTCCTGCAACTCCCTATCATCTCTTGGAATTGCAGGGACTAGGGTTTTGAGCGGAATTGGGATGGGTTCCCTCTGATCCTCTTCCCGTGTTTCCGGCATCTTCCTCTCTTCTCTCAACTTCCGTCTCAATTTACGGAAACTCTCTCCTCTCCGGGTACCCTCTCTTCCGCTCAACCGCTATGGAGTCCCGGCAAGCCAACTGCCGGTGACTAGAAAGGACGGAGTCCCAGCAATCCAACTGCTGGCGGCTCGAAAGAAAAACAAAGTCTCACCACTCTTTCACTCAACAATTCTTCTCCTTGCAACAAGTGGGGAGGAGAAGGAAGAGACCCTTAAATATCATCCCCCTCTTCCTCTCACGATTACCGTTAGGGTTTAACGGAAAACGGTTACCAACCGTTATAAACCCGTTGTAACCGCCACTTTCGGTCCGTTGGTTAATCTTGGCGCGGCCATTACTTGGTCCGGACCATGATTAAACGGTCCGCTAATCCAATTTGACGGACCGGTCATAATACTCATTTTTATTCGTTTTATCGCACAAGGCGGATTTAGAATGCCCTATTTCCTAGTACAAGTTAATTTATCCTAAGAGGCCCTATTATCCTCATACGAGCAAGGAAAAATACGGAAATTGAATCCGTATTTCCGTATTTCCGTATTTCCGTATTTCCGTCGAATTTGGACTCCCACAGTGGCTGCAAGTTTCAACCCATTTGGTTTCACCTCTACGATCCAAGATGGTTTTTGGTGAAATCCTCCGGTTTTGGGCGTGTGTGACCTCCACTTGAGTCCTTAAAGTAACACCTTCCTTTGGCAACACCTATTATTCATCCTTATGCCGTCAACAAGTGAGTGCATTGGTGCCATCAAATAAGTCATTGTTAAAAATAGTTAATCATATGCGGCATTAAGTACAAAATAACACAATTTTGGCCATTCATAGTAGCGTGTGAGAAGGATGCAAAAACATTTTGGTAGGTTGTCCTTGGTTGGGATCTTAATTCATGCTACTTTTTACATGGCGACACAATGCGCTCGAGGGCCCCCCACCTCCCCTTGAAGGGCCGGGGCGAACTAGCTCGTACACTGGTTCCTTGGAGGCAAGGGTTTAGGCATCCAACAAGAAACGAGTGTATGGGTTGGTTTGCCCAAATCCCCTCGAAGTGGGCACTTTTTCCTAGTTCTTAATTTACTTTCAACGTTGGCTCCTTGGCCTTCTAGCATTTTTGAAATAAATAAAAATAAATTCATATAAATGTTTTTAGAAGAACATCAACTTTGGCTAGCCATAATGGCTAACTAGGAATCTATCCGCTCAATGAGGCAGTGTAAGAAGTGATCCACAAAAGGGAGACAACACCTTCATTTAATAAAGGACCCTCACCCGCAATAAGGCTAATTTGTGGTGATTATTAGCTAACAGTTCAACATCAATAGACCTCTCTAGTGGAAAGTAAATGCTCTTTCCTTAAGACAGCTTTGCAAATTTATATAAGTTGCAAATAATGTTATTACTTTTTCTTTTTTTGGTAGACTCTGTATAGATTTATCTAGCCTACATGAAATACAAAAAGAAAATCTTAAAAGTGTCGCTTTAAGGCCTCAATACCTTAGTGGACAATCCACTAGTGCAATGTGGACAAGGAATATCAATGACACAAACTCATCAATGGGATTGGTTGCCACAATTTTGTAGTCAAAGCATGCGACCAAGAAAAATCAATGTGCAAAGAAGAAATACCAATCAGAGTTTGAAGGTTGGACTTGCAGGAGCGATTGCATCTGTTGATGAATACCGTAGCCCTCTAGTAGCTTGGGCACCTTTCTGCTTAATAATTATTTAAAGTGCGAAAGTAAGTTAGGCAACCCAAAAAAAAAATCTAGAATTGGGCAGTATAAAAAATAATTAAAACCTTCATCCAAGTTTTTTAATAATTCATGGATTTTTTTTCCTAATTTCATCTTTGGCAATTTTGTGATGTTAGGCACTCTTTGAATGCTATTTCTTTTTTTGGACACTCAACAAAATTAATTTTCCAAATATCTAGGCACCCTTAAAATCTATCTATCCAAGTTGCTAGAGAGCTATGGTATGACCCGCAAGTATAAATTTTGTCATCCCCATTAGCAAATTCTAATGTCACCTTTCGGAAAAAAATATTATTGCTTACATAACTAGATGCCTACATTTGAGTGGGGCATCGTTAAGTGTGGATCTAAAAGATATCACAACTAAAAGAGATTGGATTACGAGTTTAAAGTTTTGATAATGATTTGAGGCACAATAGTCAACATAGTTCTTCCAGGGGCTTATATGATTACTTAAAATAAAATAATATTTACTTTGATGATGAATACGATATTTATATGAACTCCAAAAATTGTGAGGCAAAATTGGGATTTGCTAATCATCTTGCACTAATTATGTGTTACATATCCTACAAAAAGTGGGTGGAGAACTAAAAATGTTTGTTTAAGACTCACTTATTTACCTTGTGTAACTGGACTCAAATGTGATGAATACGCAGTATGAATATTCTTGAAAGTAGCCAGAATTATCTAAAATATCATAAAATATACATACCACATCAGCACACTAAATTTAAGTGTCATTTAAGAATGACGAAGACAATTTCAAATGGCAAGTCATAAAAATTATAACCTCAATGTTGATGAGGATTTTCTAATTTTTTGACTTCCAAGTTAATTACATTCTTGGTTGATGGTTTCACTCCCGGAATGAAATCCCATTTAATGCCTTATTTACTAGGTGGAAGTGCACATATATATTGGATTTGAGACCTTGAAGGTGAAGTGCACTCAATATGGGATTTGTAGTCAAGCGGCCTTCAAGAATGGAAAAGCAATGTTTTTTTCGTTTTCGGGCGGGCTTGGAAAAAATCCGGGCGGGGCCAGAAATTTCGTGGGAGGGCTGCCCCCGCCCGAATATGGAATCCCTAGAAGTTCGTGGGGGGGTGTTTAGCGTCCTCCCTAAGCTACCACTTGAGTGTGATCAGCCTTGCTCTATGCAGGATCATGGGCAATGATGGAACCTTCCATTGTTTGGAGATGCATAAGGTAGAAGGGTCATAAATGGTACCTCTTTCCCCCCTCGTCAGCTCACTTCTCTTGCGAGATGAAACATGCGATTAGTACACAATGATCAGCATATCCAAATCGTGGCCGCAACCACTTTCTCCAAAATTCTTACGGCCTCATTTGAATATCTTTTTCATTATCAAATCGACAATTTGTGTGCTCATTTAATAGTCATATCACTCTAATATAGTGTCCGGCTGAGATAAGTAATTGAAATGGGACTATCCACCTTAAACCTTCACGGAAGCTTTGTGTTCAAGAAAAGTGGTGTGTTTTTTTCCAAGTATCGAACAACTTTGAAAGTAGCAGGTGTAACGGAATATGATGACACCGTTGATCGTTTTGAAAATGTGGATTACTTTGTTCGCTCTATCTTGTCAAGGGCAAATACTATGCATGTGATCATTTTTGGCCCATGACAATGGTGCTTGAGGATGAACGTAGTGGGTGGATGAGAAAAAAATATTGAATGAAACCACTAATTTCATCCTCCATGCGCTCCTTTCCGATTGGTTGGATATTTCTAGAAAATCCTCAAAGTATAGTTTCTAGAACTTGGTGTAAGCACATTAAAGTGGGTAGTTCCTTATCCTTGCCTAGTGTTAAGTGAAAGTGATTCAATTTTATGTACTAACTTTGAATTTTGTGAAGAAAAAAAGTATCATAGACATTTTAAAAACAAACTGGTCTACAAAGACAAGCAACTTATGATGACCAAAAAAATACAAGAAACATTGTCTTCATATAATGAATGAAGGGCATGCTGGTCAAAACCTGAAAGAGAAATGTATTAATTTTTTTTTTGAAAGTCTACAGAAGACGGTGTACGTAGGTGATATTGAACAAATGATTGTCTAAAATTTGTTGGAAATATGATAAAATTATTTTAAATTGATGGTTTTCTACAAAGTAATCTTAACTCCTGTATAGGACAATTTCAATCACATAATGGCAAACAGACGCTCTTCATGTCGCTGCTATAAATTACACCGAGGTGGGCTACTGGGGGCAAAATAATGCTGCCATATTTGAGAGTCAGTTGATGATATATTATTACTAACCATATCAAATATTGAGTGGTTTAAATTCAACCATGGTCTCTACACAGCGATCACTCCATATTGTAATTGATGAGTGGATGGATGGGAGTTTTGCTTGTGCAGATTGTTTGTGGACAAGGATGATGTGAGGAGGCTGGCTATAAGCTTAAGGGATTCAGATGGCTACAGTACTTCATCTACAGTGGCATTGTCACAATATTAAACACTGCAATCATTCCTGATGCAACCATAATTCAAAAAGAGTCCCCTCAACCAATCCAAGCCTTCCACTCATCTGCCTAGGCTACAGGGCTGTTTACATCACGGACCATGAACTTGTCCCATGTCAAAGGCCATTTTCCCATGCTCACACTTTCATGATCCAATTTTTAAAGTCTTTGGGCCCCTAACTAGGTGTAAATCGAACACATACCCAAAAATGAATGTGGTGATTTTTTTTAATATAAGTCCAAAACATGTAGATTTGGGATTTTTTGTTTTTTTTGTTTTTTAAAAAAAATCCCATGTTTGACCTTCTCCCCTTCTTCTTCCCTTCTTCACTCTTAACTATAGAAATGTTTGGCCAACCAAATATATACATATAAAATTGTCATTTCTCTGCCATGGTCCCCTGACATTTGTAGCAACAAAACCTCTTTTGCCTCTCCCACTACAAAACTTGTTGGACCATGATAGTGGATGATGTAGGCATGAAAATAAACCTTTTGGGAACCTCAAATTCCATGGTCACTCTTACATTTTTCTTTTCCTTGATGTAAATTGAAGTGGTTCCGGGACGAGTTCAATGGCCAATCACATATTTTAATGGAGCAAGGGACGACTCCAGGGTCCATGATGTACACAACTTCTAAGTGCGATTTCCTCCCTACAGCCATGTTTGCATGAAACTTTAGGCCCTTCAATCAATGTGATTTACTTAAGGCTAAAAATGGCCAGTTGTGAGTCAGCATATTGTCATGCCAATCGTATGTCAAACTTGGGTATAGGGGCGAAAGACTAATCGAACCATCTCGTAGCTGGTTCCCTCCAAACTCTCCCTTAGGATAGCTGAAGCTCATCAAGTTTTATCAGTAAAGCGAATGAATAGAGGCTTGGGTGTGTAACACCCTCAACCTATTCTCAAACTTTAAATAGGTGAATCACCATGCTCTAATTAAGATTTCTCAAATTAAGATATTTCATCTATGATATACATGTGCAAGATAACTTTACTTGACCCAAACATCATTCATAGCAGGGTTTCAAACGTCTATGTTTATTGAAGCTCTTTGCAAGGGTACAATTCTTTTTTTAGCCTTCCCTTATTAGTAGTCAAATAGATGCAAGACAATTGACAAGAAGACTTGATGCAAGTAGGCCAAGATGTGATGCAACTGGGAACTACATGCATTGCATTACTGAATATGTGATATAGAGCAAACAGAAGTTGTGAGATGATGGTAGTAGCTCTCAATCAATTGGTAGTAATGTGAAGAAATAGGTTTGGTTTACTAGTATTAAAGAGCAAAAACAAAGATTGATATACAAGTCTAATAGATTTTTTTTCAACACGCTTGTGAAGGATGTAGATGCAGGTTCATATATATTTTGAATCAACTTTTTTTTTAAAGTATTTTATTTATGATGAGAATTTTGTCATATTTGCAGCTTTTCAACTGTGTTATACGTTTGTATTAAGTTATCAATGATTCAAGGTTATCAGTTACCAAGTATTCAAGTCTATCAGTTCTCTGGTTTTCAAATATTGAAGTGTTCAAAGCTGCCAATTCTTTGGTTTTCAAATGAAGAAGTGTTCAAGTCTAATAATTCTATGGTTATCAAGTTATGAAGTGCTATTACCATACAAAGTCCTTCTAAGGTCCATATGAAGTCCCCTCAAGTTCATAAACATTTAGTCAATTTCAATATTTCATCACAAAACAAAACCCTATGAAGTCCTTTTAAAGTCCAAATATAAATTTTCTGAGGTATATATAAGTTTTCAAAAACTTTTTGATTGTGATACACATATGAAATCATTAGGTTATCAAGTATACAAGTTTATCAATTATGTGATTACCAAGTTATCAAATAATCAAGTATATTAATTCTTTGTTTATCAAGTATTCAAGTCTATTAATTCATTGGTTATCAAGTTATCAATTTTCTAGATCTATCGATTCTCTAATTATCAAGTATTCAAGTCTTTCTATGGTCCATATAAAGTCCCCCCCCCCCCAAGTTCATATACACTTGTTCTAATTCAATATTTCATCACAAAACAACATCATGTAAAGTGTTCTTAAAATACATATATAGTTCTTCTAAGGTCTACATGAACCCCACAGTCCCTACATTTTGAAGGATTTTATACGTCCACAAGCCCTTGAAATCCTAATAAAGGTATACAATGGTTCAAATTTTATAGCTACAACTTTCACCTCTAATACAAGAAAAGAAATACATGTCATATCTATATATCATTCACATTCTACTCTTATTAAAGAAATTGAACATTATAAATAGACTAGTATTGAAAACTCTATAATTTTGTCCAACAATTGTTGTGGAGTTTATAGAGTCTAAAGGAATAATAAGAAATTTTCAATCCAAATATCTTCCAAAATTCATGAAGCATAATAACTTTAAATTAAAAAATCATATTAATACCACCAAAACGTAATCACTACATAATCATATTTGGACTATTGTGTTTCAAATAATCAATTGCGAGCAAGATGTACATATGCTTATTGGCACGACTATCACAAACCAACTTATTGTGCATTCAAACTACCTAATCATGTTCCAATTTTAGTTATGATTTTTGTCAAAACAGATTCTCTACCATGTGATAAGTTACATTATTAAATAATTATATGCCCTCTATTTTAATAGTTAAAATTGAACAATAATTATTTATCATTTTTAATGACACATTGACTCTGGCTAATTTATGTATATATATATGTGTGTGTGTGTGTGTGTGTGTGTGTGTAACAAGGCCTACAATAACTACTATCAATCTCATTCCAAATTAATTTTTATAGTGCTATACTAGAAAAGATCTTGTTTCATTTTTGTACATCAAGTATTAACACTAATAATACGATAACTTGATAATTTTCTATATCTAGAACTATTTTTCATTATCCACTATTACCTCATTTGAAAAATATGGTGTGTGATAGGGACAAAGCCTTTGATGGTGACGCCATCTTATTGTTAACTTGACCCAAAACAAATCTCGCGTTGGTCCTCAATTGGAAACACAACTTGCTTTCTTAGGTGATATCAGTCCACCTTCTGCAAATAAGCTTATGAAACGGACACATATGGTCGAGTGGTATTGCTAAGGTAGAATTTAGCATTGTGTTTTAAGAACATGAATGTCCATAGTAAACCAACCCGTCAAAAACCAATTAGTTGGTCACAAATTGTCGAAATCGCAAAAAATGCCAATTTACTAGTTGACGTCAAATTTGTTCGTAATGCAATTAGTTGTTAGAATGTCCACCAATTGGTTTTTTTTTACTGCTATACTACAAAACAATCTATTCAGTAGCAATATTTATTTGGTGTTAATAACTTAGTTGGTCAGAAAATGACTTTTGGACCTACAAGTCATCAAAATGGCATTGCAAGTCCTTTACTAGTTGGCCGGTATTTTTTTATGACCTCAGTGTGCCAGCTAGTCATGAATTGGACAAAGGGCAAAAACGCGTCAAGACAACTAGTTGCAGTGTTTTGATAGGCTGGCAACCTACCAAATTGACCCACCTAGTAGGTAGTATGCTACATATGTGTGCTTGTGAGATTAGATTTGGACATGTAGCAACCTGGAAATGTGTGGTAGTCCAGACGGACAACAACCTGGGAAAACAAGCTGTAAAGGGCTGAAAGTAGGATTTAAAGAGTAGACTCATTGTTGGTTTTCTCATTTATTGCTCCTCTTTGTGAGCTAAAAATAGTCCTTAGTATTGACAAGGCGAAGGTGTTGAATGTGCTACTGAAAGTGTGCATTGGTCAACTCGTGTTGGATTACCTAGGAATGCATTACGAAGTAAAGAGGATGTGTATGCACAAACATGACACACATGGGAGGACATCCGGAGCAAGTGGTCAGAATATCCTGAAAATTGTATTATAGGTTGGTAGAAGGTAGAGAGGTCAGATCCGGACTCGGTTTCCAAAAACCACCTCCAGAAGTTCACCGGTCGAACAAAAAATGCTAGCTGGTCAACAATATAAAAGGGATCAAAATGACCCATAAACTCTACCATAGGTTGGTAGAATGTTGGTGAGGTTAGATCCGGACTTGGTTTACAAAAACTACCTCCGAAAGTTGGCCGAATTAATTGAAAATGCTAATTGGTCGCCAATACAAAAATGGTCAGAATGTCCCAAAAGTCTACCATAGGTTGATAGAATGTTAGAGAGGTTAGATCCAAACTCGATTTACAAAAACCACCTCGGAAATTTGGCCGATCTAACTATTAATGCTAGTTGCTCGGTAATATGAAAGTGGTTAGAACGACGTGAAAACTCTACCATAGGTTGGTAAAAGTTTAGAGATGCCAAATGCAAGCTTAGTTTGTGAAAACGACCTCCAAAAGTTGGCCGACCGGGCCAGAAACGTGAGCTGGTAGGTAGTGTTCAGAGCATATGAACAAGCCTTAAACAAAAGTTTTAGGGTATTATACGTTGAACGAGCATTCTATGGATGAAGAACTAGCTTGGGATGTGTTTTTGCAAGGCTTCGACGTGACTGGCGTCAAACTAGTGTAACATGGGCCATTATTGGTACATGTTGGACTAGAACTAAGATAACGGTAGTCTAGAATGAGTTTAAAGTAAAAGCATAGAGTTCATTAGAGTTGAACTTCCCTTTACTTCAGTTAAACTTAAGACAACCGAACTAAGATAACGGTAGTCTAGAATGAGTTTAAAGTAAAAGCATAGAGTTCATTATAGTTGAACTTGCTTTTACTTCAATTAAACTCAAGACAACCGGGCATGGTGGTGAGGTATATAAAGGGGCTCTTGCGCAAGAGTAATTATCCTTCATCTTACCTCGTGGTTGGGTGGTTCATGCCAAAGAAACTTCCAACAAGGAATTAGAGTTTTGTTACAACTAGTTAATGAAGCAAGGAAGGAGTGCGAAAAACCATTAACATGTATGTGTCAAGACAATTGTCAAAAAAAAAATAACACATGATGGAGGAGATTGGACTATGTGTTTAGAATACATGAACACTAGGTTCAATAGTAAGCACAATTGCAAGGGGCTACAATCCATCCTTGATATGTGTTACCTCAATAAGTGTTAAAATTCTCTCTGTATTAAGAAAAAGTGCACTCCTCAAAAAACAATCCAAAAAATGCATTAGTGGTATTTTATTGTTAACAATTAATAATATGTATGTTAATTATGCTCCCCTTTTCAATGAATTTGCCTCGATAAGTGTTAATTTGGATGTAGATTAAGCTATGGAATTTATAATTTGGATGAAATTGAATTAGGTCTATCATGTATTTTAATTTTGTAGAGAGTGAAATTGGAACCTCTATGAATGCACATGAGTCCATCAATTATGAATTGGAATTTGATCTAAACAATCCATGTATACCTATTCCGGAGGAAATTACATGTATGCTTGATGAGGGAGATGATGCAACTGATAACGATCATGTTGAAGAAGTTGGCAATGTGAAAATTGATGACGTGCTGGTAGACCAAGACTCAAGGATGCCAAAAGTGCAATAGTGACCTTGTAAACAAAATTAGAACAAAAACCTTATGATGTTGCACCTCTCATCTAGACTAAACAAACATTTCACAAGGAAATAAGATCTTGGCCTCCACAAGAATCTCATCAAACTACTTAAGAATCGTTCTCTCCATTACTTAGATGTATGATGACATTCATATCTTGTGGATTTCATCCTTTAGTTATATCAACGTTAATGTTCTTATTTTCAAAATCACATAAGTGGTATTCATGTAAGTGTTAACATCACATAATTGTTATAAGTTTGTTTGCCATAAAGTGTTCACAAATATTAAGGGTAGATTGTATGCAATCACTCAAGGGGTGAAAGAGAATCTTCACTTTGACTTCTTATAACCATATGAGGCAATGCCTAATCTGATTTGATCCAATCCAATTAGATACGATTGACAACAAGTTAAATGTATAGATAGTTGAAAGATATGGTTTTGTGTTAGCAACAAATAGTTCAAATAAGAAGAGTGCCAAATTCTTTGGAATGAATTTACTCTTCACAACACCATATGATTCATAATCATGATTAGTGTACATGGTAGATTAATGTTTCCATTTTAATCTCTACAAGGTTTCAATGATAATGAACAAGGTGGGAATGGATTTTGATGTTCCCCTATCGGGAACATCAAAATCCATTCCCATCTTGCTCTTTATTATCATATAAATATGTGAGTTTTCCATCATCTCCCTTAAGAATATGTGGATAGCATAGTCAAAATCAATTATGGGAGGGAAAAGATGCGGGTTTGATTCCTGCCACCCACACTTGCATTTATGTAACATTGAAATATCATTTTCACACAAATATTCTATTTATAAGCATCTCAAATTTTAGAAAGCAAACAAGTCCCTTGACTTTCTGCTAACCTTTGAAACACTAAAACATCATAACAATAAAACAATAAATGTGTGTAATTATTGGGTAGAATGTCATTTAGATGTATGTGGTCCCCAAGGTGATCTGCTTTACTATTTCTCATGTGGCCATAATTAGCTTGTGCATTAAGATAGTGATTGAAACTATGTTGGGGCTTGTTGTCCTACAATGCATCCAGGGAGTGTGCATGCAAAAAGAAAGGTGAAGGGGACCACAAAGTGGCTCCTCCACTTCAATTCAAAAAAATCCATTCAAAGGTGAAAGTAATACAAATTTATGGTGTTGAAAGTAATGAAAGAAAGCATTTAGAAACAATAATACATATAGTCTATGGTAAATATAATATTGAAATGCAACTTCTATATTATATTATTATATTGAGGGGCACAATTGTGCTAATTTTTTTGCAAAAAATAGAAAATAAAATATCACTTTCAAGCCAATTTACAACTACTTCCAAAATGTAAATGTCACTTTTATCATTTAAGAAAATCATTTTCATTTTTTGTGTGTGAATTTCCCCCCCTTCAAACATTCTTTGTTCAACTTATAATTCATCATGAAATGTAGCATCTCTTATGTCTTGGTGAGATATTTTTATTAAAAAAAACCATGCATTTCTTCATCATTTTCCATTCATCATTTTCCATTCAAACATGACAAGGATCAAAATTGGTTCACTTTAAGTATTTACCTTGCTTGGACCCAAAACTACCTAACACATGGATGGTAGAGTAGAATCCTTAAAATACATTGTGGTATCCCCATAGTTAGCTAAGTTTGAATTCAACAATCCACTGCATTTGACACAAAATGGTAATGTCACATACACATATTCATTCCACACAACAATGTTTTTTTAATGGGTATTCATTACACTAACACTACACTAAATATGATATTTAGTGTCACATACTATTCAGAGTTACATGTTACTATATTTTTTTGACAAATTATGTGATTTTCTACAAAGTAAAGTTTTTAATGTTCTATAATGTCCAAACAACTTATTTGACATTTGTTAATAAATTCTGAAATATCCAATGAATAGATATAGCATTGCATTATTTCAAATAGTAAGTGATACTAAATATTTCAAATTGTGTAGTGACTCTCTATATCTGAAGAATAACTTAGGAATTGGTTGGATATATAACATGAATGAAATGCTCATTTACAGACGAAGACTTCATGCACAATGTGAATGAAACCTACAGTTTCGAGGCCTTTGAGCTTGTAAAAAAACTCATCTGAATGAGGCAACATGCTTTTAAAATTCTTGTATCCGCCATTGAAGAGGAAGAAGGAATGCAACAATAACAAATTCTCAATGGTTGACTTGGGTGTCATGCCCAATTGAGCAATTGTTACAAAGTTGGTCATGGATACTTACGACATCATGTTTCGAAGATGATCATGAATGAAGGAGGATCATAGCCTTGAAAGTCATTGTCTTTGACACAAATACCTTTAGAAATAGTGTCTTTGGCGTAACATTGTGAAAGATTGAGGATAGTGGTTTACATCACAACCATATATTCATGTGTAGACCAACAATGTCATAGATTTATTTCTTCAAATTTTCAAAAGCGAGGTCCATTTTTTTCAACTATGCTAGCAATCGAATATGAGCACTTGTGGCAACTAAGGCAATGCATCAAGCGCAACTTCAAGGAGCTCAAACAAGCCAAATTTACACCCATAATGGTTTTTGTGACCATACATATTGGTGCCAAACAACCCACATTTTACAACCCCCTAAGTAACTCCTTCAACAACTGAGTAAAAATGCAACTTAATGGTCACCATGATGCCCAGAACCTATACCCCATCAAAATAGCTATCCGACAGTTATTGGAGTGATGACGGCAACCATCTTGGGTTACCATTGGTGACATGATACACATCCTCAATTTCAATAAATTAATTAATCCATTTTTCACCCATTGTGTAGTTAAAATGATAATACTAGTCATAATGGTAGTGAACTAAGAGGCAATTACGTATTGCATTGTCAAGATAAAATACTTGCAAAAAGGTGCCCTCATATCGCTAAAGCATGTGAAAAGATTCAAACTCGTGTGGATACAACAAAGGGTGTTTGAAAAGATTCCAACAACCATTGTGCTTATTGTCCACCATGTCATGTTTCCAATTATCTTCGTACATGAATTATGTATTTGGGGAACACCAATTGAGAACAAAGGTTCTTCTTTAAAGCCCGTAAGAACCTTAAGTTTGTCATACCTTAATCAACCAAATATAGTAAGTGGATGATTAATTCACAACAAATCTTTCTCATGAAGGTTGCTCACTCCCCACAAGGGGCCAACCTAAAACCAAAAGCCCATATGGACTTGGCATGAGATCACAAGCCTATAGGGAATATGCAAAAGTGATATATGGAGCTTATCATTTTAATTCAAAGTCAAATTCCATTAGTTAAAATGTTTAAGGCAATCATTATTCTTAAGAAGGGATAATTCTTGAGTTTGCTTTCGTGCAAACCTAGTGACCCCAACAAAAAAGCATAAAATTTCATTAACAACTTGTTTTGATGCCATGATTGAGTTTGTTTGCCATGCTTCTTTTCTAATGATTCAACACATTCAATACAACAATTTGTGGGTGATGTTCACTTCTTCAACTACAAAATACATAGAGAAATGGGCGGGGAAAAAAAAAACAAAAAAAACCTAACAATTTCTTTAAGATTGAAAGAACATCTTTCATGTGGAAGGTTGGACCTCATCAAATATAGAACATATCATGTACAATTAATGCATCATTTACAACTTCAAATATGATATTGATAAACCACGGGGAGGTCACTCCATTGTCAAGTTGAAAACCACGTGCGAACAAAGTTTGCTACCCCTATATTATATGCCATAGATAAATTTAAAAATTATGATATTTTTTTCTATATATACATATCCATTGATAATATCTTTTGTATATTTTTTGAAATTTTTAGTCCTCTCCATTTTTTCTAGTAATGTTTTTTGTTCAATTCTGCATCATTCTAGTTAGAAACGGTATGTTTTCTAGAAAAAACAAATGATCAAATTTGGTTATCAATTTTTACTATGTAATAGATACCATGTATATGTACTCATAAATTTTTTTGATAAAAGTTTGACCCATTTTGTTGATGCAACTTAGAAAAAGTAGATTTTTTTTGTTCGCACGTGATTTTCAACTTGACAATGGAGTGACCTCCCCATGTGATAAACACATTTGCATGGAACACTTTTTTTAGGTTTTCATGTGGTTTGACCACACTTTGATAGTGGAACCATTGGTCGGATCATTTGCACTCACGTCCACTCACAATTTTCTAAGAGTCATCACCTTATAATACCGAAAAGTCGCGACCTTCTTTGTATCTCCCATGTACATGAAGGAGAACAACAAAAGCAATTGCACTCAAAATGTTTGATACATATGAAAACAATCGTGTGTGTTTCTATGATAACAAATAACAAAGAGATTATGTGAATTTTAGTCATATACACATGGTTTTATGTCATGATTGGGGATGAAAATGGAGTAGAAGTGGAAATTTTGATTGGGTTCGACATGTTCACAAAATATAATGAGCAAGCTATAGATGGCCTTGAGGTTCGTGAGGATGCATACTTCTTTGATCTAACATAATAATAGAAATTATGTTATCCACATGGTCATGGAAAAACAACTTATCCTTGTCATAACTGAAGGAAGTGATTTGCCCACACACAAAGTACTCAAGAACAAACATCATCAATGTACCAATGATCTTGAGCAAGTTCAACTTTTTAAATAAAAAGGTCTATAAGTATATATAGATTTGTGTAGTGTAAATTGAATAAAACTTAGTTGAAAACATAAGAACTACAAATATGTCCAAGAGATTGCTATAAAGAACTTAAGCTATAATTTGTTAGTTTGTTATCCATATCCACGTCTACAAACTAGAAGGTTATTTGAATGGATTCAATGGACATCATCGACGTACGAATGATCTTAACTTCAATTATTTTTTGTGCCAAATCTATGAGTATATATAGAATAGTATAGTATAAATTGAACAAACATATGGTGAACACATAAGAATTATAAATATGTCCAAAGAAATTCGCATGAATAGCTTGAATAATGACTCATGTGTACATTATTTATATCCATGACTTATATTATAATATTATCTACATGGATTTAACATGATTGTAATTTAATTCATAACTCCCATCCCATAATGAGCTTCCATTGTCAAAGAGCTTGTTGGTTGAGAGAGGGTTGAGGAAAGACAAGAACGCCAAACTACCATTGTGACACAAACTTGAATGTGTATTGTCTACACCCAATTGAAAATAAACTAACAAACCCAATATACATCAATACTCATTTAGTTGGTGGAGTTATTTAAACATTTCTCAAATCGAAGATTTTTTAGGTGTAGCAAAATGTCCAAAAACAAATTACATGACATTTTTATGGAAAACCTTTGAGCATGGAGGAGCGCAAGAGTGAAAGAGAGAGAATTGTAGGTTGGTGAGAGAGGTGCTTCACCCTTCGTCATAACCGCAAATTATTATATACATTTGAGACAAGTTTACATGGCGTGGCTATGACATATTTAAGGATAAAGTTCCGACATGAGATGATTTCAAGGTTGATGCTTGTAACAAGTCAATCTTGTAACAAAGAGTGGCCTTTAGGTGCATGGGTGGGTGGGTAGGTGGCAACACATCCATTACAAGGTTCCCCTCATGTCAAACACCAACCATGGTTACATGCTTTGCTCTTTGAATTGGCTCCCTGCCAATCTTAATGTAGGTTATAAAATCCAATTTTAAAAATCTATATCAACATGTAAATATTCTTTTTAAGAGTCGATTTGACTTTGGAATTAACATTAAGAATTTGAACGATTCTAGTGGGACATGCGTGGATCGAATTAACTAAAATCTATCGGGGGCTTTTTTTGCTAAACCATTTAACCTCAATAAGATAGGATGGGGTCTAGTGCAAGGAGGAAAACACCTAGCCCTTGCCCCAAACTACAACTTTGTTGCACACCAATTTGTACTAAGGATCCTACTTTTAAAGCTTGTCTCCTCATGACAATCCTACATGTCAATGAGTAAGCCATACTAAGTCAAAGGCATTTGTGTATCTAGACTAGCATTTGGGAGAATGCAATGACACCTTCCATTGATATTGCATGTTTTAAAGTATAGTGCAACTCCTCATCTCCCCCCCCTAGCGGGGTTGAAAAATGAATACAACAGAAGCTCAAGGGGAGATAATTTTATAAGCAACACAAGAAAATAGCAATAAAAATCAACGTTTTACATGAATGTAGTAAGTTCAATGCAAGTAAGTATGACTATTTATACTTTTGCGGACATTCTAATATTGTTAATTGTGTTGTTCTTGTTAGTAACTAAACCACAAAACATAAGAGTGTTGGTTCCCATCATATAAACTATCATAAAATTGTCAAATGGCCTTCTTCCAACTTTGTCAAGAAATGGAAGCATAATCCTCACTTGTGCCCTTGATTCAACAAACATCATAATGAATGGTAACTTTGTAAGCGTAGATTATGTGTCTTCAATTGCATTTACATGCTACACATGCCACAAAGACTTCCAAAGGCTAAGAAGATACACAAAAAACTATTCAAGTTTGCGTAAATAAAAAAATTCTACATAAAGTTATCATGACTGCAAGCATGAATTTGTCTTGTACTCAAATTTGTCTTGTATCCAACACTAGCTATACCAAGTATAATATTATGGGCATGGTGCGAGTTTTACTTTTCTTTTTCTTTTGGGGGGGGGAGGAGAATAAATTGTTCTAGCTTTGATGAAACCTTCTCTCTTGAATATCAACCCATAAGTTTAGGTTTAGGAGTACAATGTATATAGGTTGCATGAACCACCAACGTTGCATAAAATGTCATCATAAATGTACTACACCAAATACCATGCATGTAGAATCATGGCGGTGGATTTGTTTTTGCCCTTTGATTATATGCTTATGAGGATCATGTTCTACAATTGGTATAAAGAGGGCATAGTTTATATTACATTAACACCATTACTTGCTGAGAGAGAGATCACCAACGTTAATTATGTTATATTATTGCTTCATCTTTCAATTCAACGCGTTTTCAAAACTAATGACTCTGTATCCCAATATTATAGTTTGGCGTACAACACATGGATACCAAGCCAATTTGCACATGATACTTTCAACATAATAGCCATTTATTCAATTCATAAAAGTAAGTGAAACAAGAAACACCCAAAAATAATTGGAATCCAGAAATCCATCGTCAAAGAGGCAATAACTTGTGGGGCATAGCTTCAGTAGTAGATGCTCAAGAAGTCAAATACTTTGATAATCATAACAAAATTTGCGCAATTCAACAACACAAATTATCAATCAACAAGATATGTAAGAATGACATGGTTGAAAATTCCCTTTTGTTATAGTAATATTTGTAGATTTAAAATTGCATGACCAGTAAATGCATTTATATTCAATCGTGCAAATGTGAATGATTCTTTGACGGTTCTTTTGGTTTAATTGTCAAATTAAACATGTCGGGAGTTCAACCTTACAATGATAAAGAGTTGACGAATACACAAAGTTTGACCAATGCAACTCCAATAGTGTGGAATACACAATTTGCACCTTTTGAGGATACATATGAATATAACCTCTTTAAAGATGACATAACACTGATACAAGAAAGTTCTTACAATGAATTCTTCAATTCCGTGAATGATGTTGAAGACCAACAAAATTACCAAAATTATGTAAAATCTTTTGAGGTTAGTTGAATAACATATGCGGTCACAATATCATTTAACTTCTATATTGGAGATTTAAAAATGGCCAATATCCTCAATAACCACTAAATATTTGGGACATTGTAATGGAAACATACACTAATCATTTTGTATTCATCAATAATACTGAAATTGTGCTTAAAATTTTCACAAT
Source organism: Polytrichum commune (assembly GCA_950295325.1). Lineage (NCBI taxonomy): Eukaryota > Viridiplantae > Streptophyta > Polytrichopsida > Polytrichales > Polytrichaceae > Polytrichum > Polytrichum commune. The sequence continues at coordinate 208,933 of OX485804.1, forward strand.
TCAACAAGTGTTCATATCCAACATGAAGTTAAGATTTGGTAACAAATATCTAGACATATACATTCATCTAGCCAACTTTATAAGTTTCTTGTACAATCATAAATGAGTGTCATTATGTCCACGCTTACTCATGACTAGGATATTGATTACATGCTAACTAAGTAAGAAATGACAACAGATGGCAAACAAAACATTGTTGGACCTTGTTGAACAAAACACACAATGGTCAAGCATTAGCAATGTAGATGATGGACCACCACTTGGAACAATGGAATCACAATTCTCCTTATCAATATCTGAAAACACACATCATAACTTACCGACTAACTTTTATCAACAACTTTTGCTATCACCAACAAACAATGTCAAGAATGATGTGGCCATAGACCAACAAACACTCGTGGAGTTACCAGAATTTTCATTGGATGATAATGAGGACATTCCGTATTCAAATGATATCACCATTGATGAATTCCTCATGTTAATGTCAAATGATTCACAACTTTATAATGGTTTAAGTACAACCCCACAAGAATTTAATATTACCAAGAAAAGAGCTAATAGTCCAAACCCAAAGTATATCACAATCAACACCAAATATGGTTCATTATTCCATGATAATCCAATAACAAAGAGAGCCAAAACTCCTCTCTTTACATCCCCTTCATCTTCACAAGCAAACTCCACTCCCCAATCTAACCTCACATCACCTCCTACGAATGAAACTCCACCATTGCAATATCCGATACCCCGCCAACTCCCATCTATGATGCCAAACAATACTGACACCATGGAAACAATGTTCAATATGCTTGACGACCAAAGTCAAGTTGATGAAATTGAGCTTGGTGTAATCACACCACCAACAATAGAACTTCCTTCGACACCTTTATTGTCAGTTGACCACATCAATGATGGTTTGGAAGGAGGAGGAGATCGTTGCAATAACTTGTTGGACTTTGTAGAAAGAGAAATAAATTTGACTTGTACGGAGACACTTGGCAATGAAAGAGAACTAGATGGTGTCACAAGCAACTTGCAACTCCCTAATCCTTTGGGTTGTCATGATCCAAATAATGATGGCCATCACTATAATTTGGACCCACACGGATTGCGTCTAATGCCCACCATGACATCTAATATTGTTGGTCCCATCCCTCCAAACACTAATAGTGTTGAGAATCTTGCAACACTTACGTATAAAAAAGAAGGGAAGAACACTCCCAAGGCTACAAAGGTGCATAAAGTCAATGATGATGGTAAAAGACATGATAAAAACATAGAAGGAGTGTATTATAATACGCGATGGAAACTTTGGGAAGCAAGACTTACTGATTCAAATAAAAAACAAATTAGCTTTGGGTTGTTTAATACTATGGAAGAAGCATCTAGAATTCGTGATTTGGGAATGCTAAAAATGAAGGGTTCATCAAGTAAGCTTAATAACCCACGACATGATTATGTTCAAGATATAATAGAGATGCAAAAATGGAACACAAGAGATTATTTTTGGTCATTGAAAAGACATTCCGTGAGATTTAACAGTAGATCGGCAAGCTATAAAGGAATTCGAATAGCACATAAATCCCCTAAATGGGTTGTAAAAGTAGGATGCTCAAAGGTCATAAATAGTAAAAAATATGCACATTTGGGTACTTACGAGGATCCAGCAGTTGCTGCCATTGTGTATGATATTGGTACTCTATATTTTAATACTTGGGATCATGCTATTACAAATTATCGCCCTGGACTTTATAGTCTCGAAGATGTGCAGAAATTTGAAAAGCTTGTCAAAGAACGCAAAATTGATGACATATTGAAGTGGGATTTGATACCAAGAATACTCGCTGAATCATTGCCACCACCAAGGCAAATTACCCAATCGTTAAATAATTCAAAAATTGGAGCCACTAATGAATCACAAACAACATACGAGGAAAATACATCTAGCATCTTCGATGTATTTGATTTAGGAGACCAAACTATAATGAAAAGGTCTAATCACAATGACACCAAGATAAGTCCTAATCATGTGGTCACGCAACAATCAATCCAACTTGAAGACACCATAGATATGCAAAGCATGAACACACAACAAGTTACAAAAGGTGAATCCATAAACTTTGAACATGTGCCACATAACATAGATGAATTTGATCCTTATTATTCAATTGAAATGTCGATGAAGTTGTCATGGGACCGTGTGTATAGAAGCAACGGGCCTACAAAAGACTGGATGGAACGATTGCATCCTAGGGCAATTGGTAAGTATTTCATGTTATTTTCCTTGGAGCACATTGAGGCTGCATGGAATTATTATAATTATAATCATGACAAATTACATGCCAAACTATGGCTTGACACTTGTGGAGTTCCAACTTGGACACCCAAACATATCATAGGTCAAATTGTAGAAAAAAGAGAATATGATCGATACTTTCCATGCATAGTGGGGATTAGATCAAGATATTTATTTGCATTGGATGCACGGCTATATCGTGAATCCCAACCTACACACATACAACATTGTCAAAAGCAATGGTTGAGCATGCCCAATTTGAGATTCATGCCTGATGGAGTGACAACTATAATAGCTGGTAATGCGGGTTTGCTTGTTGTTGTTGGCGGTAACCAACCCCAACCTCTTTCAACAAATCGATTAAAAAATGAATGGGCAAAATTGCAAGAACCTTATTGTCATGTATGGCAAGAATTTGATTATCAAGAAGCAAAAGGCCAATCAATGATATTTGTTGTCAATCCATTGACACGAGAGCATCGACTATTGCCACCCATACCTTTCAAAGTTTTACGAGATATGGCTGCAGATTTCAAATTCTATGAAGTTGATAGAATTGATTATCAGTTGGTTGTTGTGGGAACATGTGAATCAGAGGCAATGTCGGAAGATGTGATAGTTGTCCAAAATAAATCAAAATCTAGGTCTAAACAATCTAACGTTGCTTTGGCAATATATTGCTCAAGACAAAATAAATGGGTTCATTTTGACCTCATTTCGAATGCTAGTAGTAGTTTGCCACCTAAGGACTTGAGTTATTATGGACGCTCGGGCATTGCTCTCCTTGACCACTCTGTTTTTTATGGGGGTTTAATGTTTACATCGGATATATACAAACATTTTGGGGTGCAAGTTCCGGCCCTCTTTTATTTTAACTTCAAAAACGGGGAAGAACAACACCTCGCGTTGGATTTTAGCACTGTGGCCATGCAATATGTGGTTGAAGTTGTTGAGCCCCCTCGACTTCTCAGAATAGGGCTAGATACAATTTTTGCAGTCACACTTGGAGTAAGTCCAATGGATAATAAAGACCAAAAGTTTATAATTACTCAAGTTTTGTTAAACGAGGATGGCAGCCCTTCAGGCTCTTTTAATCTGGTTCGGAATGGTGTTATGCCATATCATCTTTTTCAATTGTTGTTTAGGACACGCTTTATTGACAACGATGTTCTAGAACAATATATGGAAGGTAGTCTTTTGCAATCAAATGTGACAGAAAAAGGAAGGCCTCCTCCTGTCTGGGAGGTTGTTGGTAATGAAAACTATGTGGCAGTGAAAATCGCATCTCAAGATCCATTGATTGCTATCTATGATGTCAAATCTATGGAATGGGGCTATACTGCATTCCCGTATGTGACCGTAAGAGAAACTTTTGCTGATAGTAGACACCACAATTGGACGTTTGCTAGTGGAGTCTACGAGCCTGTTTGGCTTGCAATCCCTTGATATTCAAATGACACTGAAACATGATATTCGAATGATTCACAGATTGATATCACCAAACTTCATGATGGTTTGGTGGTTGCATGTTCTGAGATATGTGTTTCTAAAGCCATACTATAATTGTGATATTTCTTAAATTTACAAGAAAACTGGAGAAAAGGAGAAACATACACGCAGTTACATGAGGAAAGACAAATTTTGTTTTAATTTAGGAGCATGACTACACCAAATATTGTGTTCAGTCTCACCAATTCTACCTGTCTTGCTCATTACTAATTGTAAATCCCAGTGAAGTGTCACCAACACTAAATGTAAAGCTAACATTATTTGTCACTTACTAAGTGGATTTTCATCCAAATTTCAAACATCAATGACAATGTTTTATTTTCTATTGCAATGAAACTCGTGAACTCGCCATACTTGTTGACATTGAGGCCACGAAAGAAACATGCGGAAAAAAACATCGAAAGGAAATTTCAGAATGATAATGATCTACATGAAATTTGGAATATCGATGATCTACATGAAAATCCTGAACTTCAAACCCCTTGACGGATCCTTGAGGAGCTCTCTATAACATGCTCAAATTGATTTTTTTCGTTCACTTCCAACGCCTGCAAATGGTCTAGAATCCTTACACCCTATCCTTCCAAGTCGCATTAAATCCCTACATCCTATCCTTTAAAGTCGCAACGATACGAACATTGTTACAAAAAAATCAAACCCTACCAAACATGTGATCACATTTTGAAAATGCCTTACACCCTAGTTGCCAGCAAATTGAATGTCAAGGCATGAGAAAGAAAGTTTTTCCACACTGGAATTATTTGTGTACCATGCTACAAAATCATTGCATCGAGCACACCCTCGAGCACATGAGTCATTAGGGTGGAGGTGCAACCTAGAGAAGAGTGGATGACAAGACCAAGTAAGGTTTTGGCCAATGGATGAACTTAAAGTTTTTCATCCATCATCCATGAGAATATTTGTACACTATTTCATAAGAAGTATTATAAAAAAAGTTATTGCAATGACTTAAAAATCATATATTACGGTCTCAACTATAAATGGATTACCTTCTATTTATAGATTGTCTCCTTAATTTATGATGTTCTAGCTATAAATAGCCACGTTTTGCAATCATTATATCTCGTCTTCAATTATAAATATATTACATCCTATGTTTAGTGAATATCTTAATTCTGTGAAAGTTCAAGTGTAATAGCCACCTTCTATTTTTACAACATAAATAATTCAAGAACAACTTTGCCAATATAATCATATACTCAGTCTCATCATAATAAAAATTATGTCAAAACACCTTTTATATTAATAACACTTGTTGTATTTAATTTCCTTAGGCAATCGATCACAAGTTTGAATCTTAAATAACGTAGGTTCAAGGTTTATTATAGAATGAAGAATAATAGAGGAATGAAATAAATACACAAAGAATTAATTATGATTTGGTACATGTTGAACAATTGATAACTCTTGCACGCAACCTCATACATTCTCATTCCGTTACTAAATAAATTTTCTCTTCCTCCCATTAATTTCCTTAATGCCTCTAAACTTTTCTTTCTCTCTCGATCGGTGATCTCTCTCTCTCAAATAATTCTAGGTATCATCAAAAAAATTGGAAAGAAGTTTTTTAATTTTTTTTTAAATAATTTAAAAAAGAAATCTTGTTAGTTGTTAGCTCAAACTTCCTTTCAACACTTGGATTTAGTATTGAGATGTTGAAATTGGTGATTTCTAAATGAAACGACATGTTAGTAAGCTTAGGAGTCTAAAGTTATGACTATCGTCACAAAGATAGTTAAGGGCTATAGACATGTGCAGAAATTAAAAAATATCTTTTGAGAGCCTGGCTATGATAAGTACAACTTTTGAGAGTTGAGTCTCTTGTCAATATAGTTGATTCGGCTATTGTCAGAGGAGATAGGACAAAAGTTTTAGTGTGTGCTAATATAGAAAAAAAAAGTCATCTTAGGAAGAGTGACTTTGTGTGTATTCAAGGCTTTAATCTCAAATCTTTGTGATTATCATAATTGTCAACGGGCTACAATCGGATTCGATATATGGGTGTAAAATCTTGATATATCGTAGCTGGATAGCATTGTCTTGAATCATAAGTGTTTACTTAATTTGAGACTTTGATTGAGTGATCTGAGGTTATTTTTGTAGTTTTTGAAATATTGTGATTTGAAGTGTGGCACTAATGCGTTGTTTCTAAATTGCCGAATTTGACTTATAAGTGATTTCAGGGGTGATAGATGGCTTAGTATAGCTATGTGCACAATGGTCTGAATGTGTGGGTGAATGGAGTGAAGAACACATTGTCAGCACAATCATCTATGAAAGCTACTAAATGTTATCGTCTTCAATTCCTTGATAAACAATCAGTTAGTATATAGGAAGGGTTTATGAGTTGCACCAAAAAGATTGGTAAAATGTGGGTAGAATACATAGAACCTATTGAGATAGAGTTACGTTGGTATCAAAAGTGAAATTGGTCAAAATGGACTTATGACTTAACTACCACCTTGATGCTATTATAACCCTAGCTTCAATGACATGTTCTAGGGTTAGATTATTATGATCTTATGGATGAAAAAATCTTCAATTTTTTTCTTCATTGGAAAGTGGAAGTGGATTGTACGTGTAGCAAATGCCCATTTGTTTTAAGGATCTATATATATATATATATATATATATATATATATAATGCATCTATGAGCATAAATTGAAAACCTTAGTATGTATATACATGAGTCTATTATCTAGCATAGCATTAGTGAGTATAATATTCTTTTTCTCCCATAAAATCCTCGTATAGATTTCAAAGTCACCCATGCACATCATTTAAAATTCCACTGAAGAATCCACCCCGTTTCCCCGTCCATGGAATCAGAGACTTTCACCTCTAAGTGGGACATGAGATACAATGTAAAGCAACCCTAAGGCACAACTTACATGTTCTAAAGAAATTGCATGCTCAAGCACGGGTTATGGGGGGATGATGTAGCTTGGGTGTTTTCTTGTTTTCTTGAATTTGTCCAAGTTGAGTGTAGACATCTGTGCTAGATTACATTAGTATGTAATTTTGGCGAACTCTTGGCAAATTATGGTTTTGGTAGCTTTAAAAGTGCCATGATTCTAAAAATTGTTGGAAACTCATCAAGGAGTTGGGTTGTGGTGAGTTGATTTCGGAATGTGATAATCAAACGTGAGAATTTAAAACAATTTTATTACATCAAACAAAGATATTTTTAGAGGTTGTTTCCCCATCCACTTTCGAACCTTGTTATATTGTAATATTAATATCTTGTATGATATGAAAACCAAGTGTGGTCCACATTCTATCCATAATCACTCATTTTTTTGCATATCTTTTATTAGTATGTCAACAATTCCCTTACAAACGTGCTATATTGTGGCAATTTTGGTCTACTAGATGTAGAAAGGCTTTCTTCAACATTGAAAAAGAGCATTGACGAATTTTGTAATAATAATTGTAGTTGGAGTGATAACTTTTCATGTGGAAATTTTTGCTCATAAGATTCAAATTCTCAAGCATAAATATTGTAAAAGTGCATAAATATGAAGCACAATTGTAGTTGTCGTTGGTAGGAGATAATGTGTTGGGGCCGGGGATTCGTGGCACTCGTGTATTCTCATTAGTGAGAGTTCATTCATCTTTGCGAATGAGATGAACCACTTTAGATACTTCCATACGTCGTCGGTTCCTTGTCTCAAGGGTTTCAAAAATACCAAGTTTTAGTAGTTTTAAAAATCCTAGTCTAATCTAATACTTAAGGCACCAATATAAAGGGGTATAGACATAAAAAAAAAACAATGCCTCATATAGAAGCAAGTGGGGGCATCTTGTGTTGCCTAATCCGGTTATTTTAAAGAAAAATTAACATGGGCGGACGTTAAATACCCCCTCACGAACTTTCGGAGGTATCAAATCCGGGTTGGGGCAACCTTCTACATAAATTTTCTAAACCCGACCGAAAATTGTTGTCCGCCTTGCCCAACTTCAAAAAAACCATTGCCCTTGCATTCTTGAAGGCCACTTGACTACAAATCCCATTTTGAGTGCACTTCACCTTCAAGATCTAAATTTCAATATATATGTGCACTTCTAATTAGTAAATAAGCAATTGATTGGGATTTCATTCCGGAAGTGAAACCATCAATGAAGCACGTAATTAACTTGGAGGTCAAAAACATTACAAACTCCTCATTAACATTGAGGTTATAATTTTGTGACTTACCGTTTAAAATTATCTTTGTCATTCTAATGATAGTTAGTGCAAGTGTTCATAAGATGACCAAAATGAAACAATGAAAATAGAATATAAAACATCTAACAAAAAATTATATAAATATCAATTTTATTTTCTAGATAATATAATATAAGGTATAAATAAATGACATGTTATTTGGAATTAGACTTGTGGGACAACGTTACGGATGAGGTATACTTAGAAAATCATAAGTTTCTGACTATAGCCTATCTGAATTATTGTAATAATTTATCCTCATCACATATTGTATTATCTTTAAAATCACATAGTGTATATTATTTATTTTTAAATAATAATAATAATATTGAATTGATTTTTTTAGATCACCAATTTATCATAAGGTGATATATATTATTTTGACATATTACAAATGTTTGAGCAATCACACCCGTGCAAAATAAATGAATTATGAACAAAAAAAATGGTCTATGACAACACGTCATAATTATATATTGCACACGTTGATATCTTGCGATATTTATCAAAATAATCATGTGGAATTCAAAGCCACATTATGGCCTTGGAAACAACTCATGGGAGGTTAGAAAATAGGTGTCGTAGCACGGTGGTAACGTATTCGGTTAATTAACCTAATTAACGCGTAAAACGTCAAAACCGCGCCGAGTTCGTTCCCACGAAGAATCTGCGGTTATTTACAATACAAGAGAGAGGAAATATTTGACTAACACACACACACACAAGAAACACCAGAAACTAAGCTAGCACAAAGCGGATTAAGAAATCCGGGATATTACGGAAATTATAGCACGGAAATTTCCGCCTTCCCGGTAGTGGACCGAGGTAGGGAACACAACACAAAGGATGGACAAGCTCCCACCCTAGAGTAGTAACAACAATAGACTCAGCGTCCCGAATCCATAGTATAACAACTATATACACCCCATTCTAAGATTCCTTATTACGGGTCATGACTTCCGGGATAAGGTTTCCGCGATGGAGGTAGCGGATCCTACCTGTATTTCCACTATCCGCTATATTTTCGACCGTGTCACAAGGACCATAATTTTAGGGATTTAGGCTAGAATGCTCAGAGAGACTTGGTAGTTGTTCATCAAGATTTCACCCTCTGGGTTGATTTCTTAGGGTTGTCTCCATTTCTCCACTTCCTCCTTCTAGCTACTACTCCCTTAGACTAGTGTTATGATGGGGGCAACCCTCCCTCGGGAAGGTGTCCCACTCAAGTATCCGACGCGTGCCACCCCCTTTTGACGGGAGAAAAGGTGGAGGAAGTTTTGGGTCTACAAAACCAGCCTGATCCGCTTTCCGTGATGGCACAATTTCCACTATACCACACGCGGAAACCGAATCCTCCCTCGAGAAAGGTGGAAACACAACATCTTCGTTCCTATCCTCACGATGGGTAGCAAGTGCTGTTCCACAGGTCACACAAGATAGGATCTAAGGTTTGTTGATTTCCGTGACGGCGGGGCTAACATAGGGATGGGGCTACCACGCCTACCATCCGCGGTGGGAACTAAGCGCCAGTCGCGGCAAGTGCATGAGTGTTCTAGACCATTCCGTTACTGCTGATCGGTGTGATCCACTTCCATGTCACGGCAAGCGGAAGGCGTAAACCAGAACTCTCCCCCTACTATTGGACAAGTCTATCCACTGCTGCTCATTGTCGGTCCCTAGTTGGACGGAGTAAGTGGGGAAGAACCTACCGTGTGTGTGGAACTTCCCTTGCCCAACAACCCCACGGTGGGGTTCTTTCCCCTTGCTCGGCCAATCCTTTCCTCCTTTCCGCGCTTAAGATTCCTCCGCCCATCACCTGCTCACACAGGGGCGTTTTAACCACACGCACCTCGGGGTATTACTGACCCCCTGTCCTATCACGGAATACTAACCTAACTAACCTACACAATGATAGGGAATGGCGGAAAACTCGGAAACCTCAAGTACGGAAAAGAGGGACCACTTGCATTACACATGTCCTCAAGACTCAACTCAAACCGAAGGTGGAGTAAAGCATAAGGTATGAATTGAACAAAAGAACACTTGCATTGCAATATGATGAGGGAAACACCGAAGTGTTCTCCCTTAAAACCAAACTAACACCCACATGCCATGGTTTCCATACCGGAAATCGCGGGCCCCGTGGCAGTCCTGACAATCCACCTCATGGAGAGGTAAAAACCCAAACAAAGAAAATGACGAGGCGCACAATCCGGGGCCACCTAACTACTTGCCCAAAACAATCCAAAATAGAATCATAACTAAAATCTACTCCTTATCCTTCCGCTTCTTCAACTTGGCTTCCTTCTTATTCTGCTTCCGCTCCTCGCGGCGGTCCGCGCTGTCCGCGCTGTCCGGTGCCAAAAATGAAGCACGTGGTGGCGCCACTTGTACATCGTGAGCATTCGGCGCGGATATCACTCCCACGCGGTCCATCGTTTCCGCAACGACCGGTGCCAGTGGGGCGGAAAGTTGTTTGGCCGGCGGGAATTCCGGAGCAAGAATGGCAAGTGGCGGCGGATCCCGGACAACCACTTGGAAGTCCGTGGCAAGGGTTGGAGTTGAGACATCGGCCACGTGACAATCGCCCAAGGTTTCCTCTCCAACCGCGGCGGAAACTGGGATGGCATTGGGAACTAACACCTCCGTGGTGGAAACCGGGAAAGTCGTGATCGCCGTGATGTCCTCCACCTGGTCCACCTTCCACCGCGGTACCTTGAATTTCCACCATGTCATGAGGGGTCAAGTCGGAGTAGCCGGATGAAGACTCCCTCTCCTCCGATGACTCAACTACCACGGGAAACAACTCCTTGCAACTAGCAATGAGGGCCTTCATTGCTCTCAAGGATGCATCCATCTTACTCCTTTGATCCATGATGAAGGTAACCATCTTCGACCCGGAAATGTGGCCCGCGTTCTTCAATTCCGCGTCGAACATCTTGGCTTTCCACCACACGTTCTCCGGGATTTCTACCATATCACCCAATTTTTGTACCGTGAGAGTGGTATCCTTTACCTGCTTAAGGAGCTCCTCTCGCTCCGCCTCCAACTTCCATTTTTCCGCAGTAAGGTGGTCCACCTTACTCTCCAGTTTCCGCAACCGGCGCGGATCTTGGATGGCCTCCTTTATTGCGGCAACCAAACTCTCCCGCGGCGGGTTGCCCACCAACTCCCTTACTTGGTGCATTTGTAGCTCATAGTCCACAATCCGGGACCGTACTCCCTCCAAGTCGCGGATAATGGAGTCCACCGGATTGTCCTCCAAGGGAAAGGTGGAGGTTCCACCTCCTACCGGCTTGGTGGCGGACCGGGTCCGCGTCGCACGACTTCCCAACATTAGTTTCCGCTTCTTGGTCATGGGCCGCTTTTCGTCGCTCATCTCCACCACTTCTTTCTCCTTCGAGTCTTCTTGGCCCATCTCCGGCTCCGAGTCGGTAGTCTGGAGTTCCCGCATGAACTGATGCGATGTCCATAGGGTATCTTCTTCGTCCGTGAGCAAGTTTTCGTGTGCGTAAAGGTGGAAAAGGTAAGGCCCAATGTATGAAGGTTGGCCGCGCTTAGTGTTGGTTGCCAACTTGTGCACCAACTCCCCAATGATGCTCCCCCAATCCACCACCTTCTTCTCGGAGTATGCAAGGAGTAAGGTGGTGACAAGGGTAAGAGTGATGTTATAAGGTTTTTCCGGGCTAAAGATAGGCACTAGAAAAGCCAACATCCTCCTTTCCCTCTCATCTTTGCAATTCTTCACAAAATATCCATACTTGGGGTCTAGCCTCTGGGAGAATTTGTCCCTCGTACAATCCTCTCTCTTAGTGGCCATTCCATCCCCTCCTTGCTTGAACCCGTAAACCCGACTCCACAATTCCGCATTCCACCTATCCGGTCGGCCCCGGATGGTGGAAGCGTAAACTTGGTCCACCTCCCCGGTGACCAACTCCCTCACCATCTCCTCATAACGTACTCTCCACGACTTTTCCCATAACCCGAGGCAGCCCATGCGCCTCAAGTCTGCCTCCAACTCTTCGTTCTCCTCTCTACCAGTGGGGGTGACCACGTGCACCTTGCGGAGGGCTAGCGGCTTGTCCGCGATCCGCTTCCGTGTTTGGGTGGCCATAGTGGTTGCGGCCCGCCGTCGCCGGTGCGGTCCGCGCCTTTCTAAGGTTTCCGAGTCGAAACGGAATCCCTAACACTAACTCAATTCGGTATTTTTAACTACTTTAATGATTTTAGTTTTTCTCCTCAATTCTAACTAGCCTACCTAACAATCTACCAATAAAGTACTCTACTTATTATGTTTTCCTCGCTCAAACCTATTCCTTAATCTTAAGACACGGTTTCTTAAGGTTTTAAGAAAAGGCGGGCCGCGACAATAGGCTTAGAGCATCCAAGGCCACATCATTGCCCCTTGCCAACTAATTAATATTTATAAAATAACTATGATGGAGAAAATAGGTCTTACATGCCAACTCGGAGGTGTTTTATTAAAGTAAGCTCCATCCGAGCTTCTTGATGGACTCATCCGATTTTCGTTACCGGATGACTTTACTTGAGTGCCACGAATCCCCGGCCATGTGTTGGCAAGTTCTTCGTTAGGCAACTTATGTCACCTTCATTAGTTGATGTCATGTTTTGAGGTTAATTGTTCTAATGCATGAGAACAAAACTGCGTTGATGGCTATCGTCTTGGGTTTTTTTTTATGTCTAAGAGTTTTTAATGATAATTTCATTTAGTACTTTTCATGGGTTCAAAAGATCTACCCATAAATGCTTTGCTTAAGTCTTAAATGCCCATGTAGAGCATGTGATAAGTGAATCTATGTTACTATATAGCAAAAGAAAACATTTAGTTAAACATTTGGAATTGTGCCATGTGGTATTGAGCAAGTTATACATTATAAGCCTCTATTTACCCAATGATATATGAGCATAATTTTTGTCATCACCAAATTCTTTAAGAAAACGTCATGCTCTCTTGTAATTCCTTTCGCTCTTGTACCCATAGACCTCAAATGTTGTTTTTACAATATGTCATACCTTCTTATCTCTCTACAAATTTTGTAGAAACTTTCATGTGGTTCCAAGTAATTTATGATATAAAAATGGTTGATTTCAACTTTGTTTAGCCAAATCATTCAATCAAAGAAGACATCCCCATGTTGGCATGCATGGGTGGTCACGAAAGCCTTTGAAATGAAAGAACCATACCCCAATCCAACCACTATCCAATCACTTAGCAAGTCTAATAGCACAAGGTTGGTTCATATTACATTTCTTGACCTCAAACTAGCCCAAGACGATGTACTTTAACAATGCAACAAGGTTCACACGTGGATGGAGATGCAAACCGTAATATATATATATATGTATATGTATATAGGGGCCATTCACAGTTGGGGTACTACTTTTGGGACAAAGGACTTAAGGACTTTGTCGCATTGATCTTGGTTTTTATCATGATTTACTATTATTTGATCAATAAATTTTACATAAATAAGTAGATAGTTCATAAGCTTTATCAAGAAATATTTTTATTATTATTTAATAATCACCCTAAACCCTAAACCCTAAACCCTAGGCCACATCAGTGGCATTTTTTTGCTATTTAGGTGTGCATTGGTGGTCAATTATTTCCTGTTATGTATCTTGGTACCTTGGTAAAAGTGTCATGTGTCCATTCATATAAATTTTTTTGTCCAATTCTAATACTAGACGTTCCTTTTACGTGTGGCCGTGAGTATATGTATATTTGGACATGTTTGGTGCCACATGTAAAGTTGGGCAATTGCTATTCAATACATATTTGGTTCTATTGGTACACACTTGAACGATGAGTGTGAGGAAAAAATTTGGGATCGTTTCGATTGATTCTTGTTGTCCTTTTCATTCCTTGATCCTAAGGTGAACAATTAAGACAACACTCCTGAATGTCCTTTAAGGAATCAAAAGTATATCTTAGATGACCCTATTCCTTCTAAATTAACTTTGTCAGTGTACTCGATATGGAGTATGAAATGTAGGTATGATCCAAAATATGCTTCACAATACAAATCTAAGCATACCAAGCATGTGAAGTTATCCAAAAAAGTCCGTTTTCCGTTAGACGGCCAAAAGTAGTACCCCGACCGTGAATGGCCCCTATATGTATATGTATATATATAATTTAATATTCTCTCATTTGACTATCACATTCCGAAACCAATTCACCCCGGGGGGGGGGGGGTGACCGGCTGAAAAGTAAAAACCAATAAGAATAATTATAGGGTGCTTTTAATTCATTGGCAAGAAAATTTATAGAAACTTTGGATCTACCATAGCCTACTAATATTGCGAAACATGCCATTATATATAATTTAATATGAGGAAACTCCCACTTTAGGTTTGAGGCAGAAAGAAGTTAGTATGACAAAAATAATAGATGGATTTATATATATATATATGATACATGCAAAATGGATGAAAATTGAACAAGTGGGTTATGATGCGTACACTCTTCTTTCACCAATATATAGCAATGTGGATATACGCCATGCCATATTGAAGTCTTAAGTCTTCCTTCGTACGGAACGAGTAAATCAAAAATTTATAAGCAATTTAGCATCTTTTGAAATAATCTAGGTTTTCTTTTATACTTACCTATAAGGTGTTGAATATTTGGTGAAGTTTCTTTTTTCTACTAAAGTTCCCTAAAATCCAAATGAGAAGGTCAATAGCCCCCATAAAAATACCCTTTGTATGCACATGGTTACATAACACAAGAAGGAGTGACCCCCTGAGAATGCACCACAACCATTATCTTTGATGGTTTTTCAACACTATCATAAGCAACCTTATAGTCCTTAATATAGTTATCAATATAGGTTTTTAACTCCTAACCTATAGGAAGAAAAATTGGCCTACATTGTATATTGTCCATTTAGTGTACAAAGGAAACTTTGGATGGTAATTAGTGTTTTTCAAAATATATAAACATCCAATATTATTTCTATTAGTAGTAGCTTGCCATGTACTATTGAGTGCCATCTATGCCTCCCAAACTCCTTGTGATTCATTTTGTTGTAACACTGGGGGAGGTGACTATCGGAATTTTAGAAAACCAAACGTGAAATAATAAAAAATAGGGTCAAATTAATTAGTTTAGGGTTAATTTAATAATTTCATTAGATCTACAATAGCATTGGGAATTTCCCCCCTACATGAATATATGTAAAATAGGGGTGGTGGATAATGCCTTCATTTCTGTAATGAGTAGAAAATAAAATAGGGTCATAGACAAAGGATCCCCTTAAAAATATGTAATTGGATCAGTAGAATAATTATAGGTTTGACTACTTGGATGAAGAATTGTGTAGTTTTTGTTCAAAGCATGTTAGTATGAAGGGAAATGTCAAGGGATTTTTTTGGGGAAAATAATGTATCGGTGCTCCTCAACGGCTGTTGGGTTTTGCAACGGTGCTGAACATGTGGGACCTCGCTAGATGCTTAGAACCTGACAGCCTCCGCCGTCACCCTAGATTGCTACCTGTGATCAGTTTTGGTTTTGTCACAACCTCAGTCCTCGATCGTCAAGCTCATGTTTTTTTAAGCATCTTCTAGGGTTTCTTTCATGCAAATTGATGGTGTGGAGTGGCCACTTCCTTTGTAATGTTTTCCGCATGTACTTGGTTTAGAGTTTAGGTTGTAAATGTTTGTTACAAGGTTTGAATGGGATTAGAGTTGAATGTGCTTGTGAACATAATTAAAGTAATTGTTTAAAAAATATGTATTTAAATTTGTTATCTTTGAATGCAATCTTGTATTTTTGGAGTAGGTAGTTGTGCAAAATTTCATGTCTTGTCAAGACTGATTGTATTTCTTGTTTGTTCTCTTTGTGTTTACAACTTGTCTATTTCAACTTGTATATATTGTTATCTCCATGTTTATTGGTAACCCTTTAACTAATATCCAAGTGCTATTGGTTGTGTTTTGAATGGTTTAGGATTGGTATTATTAACTGAAACCAAATGAATGACAATTTGAACGATATGGAATGTTTGTTGCTCACATAGTCGGTTTCGTAATGATATAGTATTTTGTCCACTATTTGGTACTTGTATGATTTATAAAAAATATAATGTGCCAAAAATTAGCCTCTCGAAAAAATTACAAATAAATATAGGGTGCTAAAAAAAACCTCAAAATAGTTATTTAGCTACAAGTAGGGAGATAAAAAAAATATTGAGATGTGCATAATTATCCCCCCATTATCGCACGTGGTTACAAAATGTAAGAGGGTGTGATCGCCCCAAATTGTGACAACAACCACTTTGCCAAGTAACCACATACACATAATGCCCATTCAAAGTATATTGAAAATGTCACAAGAGCTAAACACACACATACATTCTTAAGCTATTTAACCTTCCCGGATGATGTTATTCTTCCTCCATACACTGCAATACGAATGATATTCTTTCTCAATGTCATTACAACATTGCTTCACAGAATAACCATGTAGGCCCATAATGCTTATTTCAAATCCTACTCTCATATTCAAAAACTTGTGTAAGCTGGATATACCCATATGTGGTTAACCTTTTTCATCCTTCCCAACCTGTTACAATTCTCAATGTTGTTGCAAGGGTCTCTTTGCATAATAAACACGTGGGCCCATTAGTATTGTATCATCGAGCATGCCCTAGTCAAGTTTATAAGTAGGTCCCTTCTCTTTCAAATTTTACAAGACGATGGTATTCTTCCTCCACACACCCCAACATGGGCATCTCCCATTTCACTAATCGAGGTTCTTCAATAAGTCCTCTACTTTGTAAGCTTGTGCATAAACAATTTAAGAGTCTCATATTGTGTCCAACGTAAAAAAAAAAAGGTGTACACCACCCATTTCTAAACAATGTGCCTCCATGTGAAGCAATCCATTCACCCATTCTTCACACCTTTACCTCTTTACCTTTATCACACCCATACTTTACATTGATTATTTACCTTTATCACATTCCACGTACACTCTAAACTCCGTTATATGAACCCCCTTAATGTTTTCTTATATCTTGAATTCCTATAGAATGGATGTTTTAAACCGAAATATCACTCTTTATTTTCATGTTTCTCTCCCATATATCATGGGTTGACTCTATGTCTTCCGTAATGTCACATGCTACACTAATCCATTCTTATCATGCACCCATGTTAACACTACATAACTCCTTAATATCATGTGCACTTTGGTTATCACATGCATGATATTACAGAGTTTAGAATGTATTTGAGACGAGTGCATAAGTATCTACAAACACCACATGGAAGGAGGCTATTCTGCCCTTGGGACCATAGCATGGGTAGTTAACATTGAGGACACCCATCCAAGCTTACCCATTCTTAGGTTCCTACAATTAATATGAGATGGGCCGGTATCAAGGAGGTTCCACATGTCCATTTGTTGGATGGGTACAAGATGGACTGGTCCATGTGACTTGAACTTTAGTATTAAAGTCAAGTTCCATGGAGCAAACCAAATGTCATGGTCCAAAATACTCTTTTGGCTTCATGGAATGAGCTTCATTTTGGCTTCCCAGACTTGAAAGTCTAATTTCATTTTGCCCCCCACATACGATTTCTTGTGGTAACTTATCCCTGGCCAGGCCACGTTGGATGGGAAAGGTTACCCTTACTAACTGAAGGAATTCACAAAGTGATCCTGAATACGACTGTAGTAAGTTCCTCCGGCTCCCCGCACACGTACAGACTTAAAGGAGACGACGTTGCCTATTTGTGATGCATGATCCACGTTCTCTGCCACTCTCCCTGCCATTCCTTCCAGCTTGTACGATTACGATGCTTTGCTTCTCCGTCTTCTTGGACAAAGACCTTGACTTTGCCTCCAACTTACCGTGACTTGTTATCCTCGTGCTTCTTCTTAAGTTATGACTCCTTGGCACCTGCAGCGCCCTGTACGAACAATGGATCAGGACAGCACTTGGCAGCAGCAATTCATGTTTCATGGACCTTGTCACACTGAAGCTAACTTGCTCCAATTTGTAATTCTCATCACCATTCTCTCCAGGTCTTTCTTTGGACTGCCTTGGTCAACCCAAAAAGGGCAAGCAAATGCAAAGGGAAACTTTCCGCCAGTCATTTCCTTGGGTTGCTGTCTCTTGCTACCTTAAAGTTTACCTCCTTACCTTCCTATTTGCTCACCTTCAGGCATCAGGCTACTTATTCATTTATATATATATAAATCCTATATACGTGGGGTCAACCCTTAAGATTCCTTTGCGAGAACCTTAAAACAGAACAACATTCATAGGAAACTTTACTAAGTTGGGTCCAAATTCCCTCTGCAGCACTCTACCCAAGGAAATCACCTTGCGAGGGCTGCTATTTGAATAGGACAGTACGAGAACTACTGGTCATGTAAGTTATATTTTCAGTAAGGAGTTACTCTGATCGATGTGTAGACTGAGTTTGGCTTACTCACAGCATCTCTTGCTTTTGGGCACACTGTCGAGCTCCAGAACTGCAATGCATTCACACAGATGCAGAGCACATGACATTCGATCGGCTCATGCTAGAATACTAAATCCATGCAGATCAAGTGCGTCACTTTCAAGCTGGATTGTGACCTTAATTGAGTTGCATGCATGCTTCCGGTGATACGATGCTCTAGTCGTGAGCTGATCCGATGTCGAGCTTGCACCTGTGGGTGGGCTGCGGCGTCCCCATAGCCGCGGCTTGCAATTTGTTGGTGCTCATGTACTCTAGCATATGTCACTTAGTTGCAAGTCAGAACACTAATTTCAGTTTTCCATCGTTCACTTCGGCAGACCAATTCATTCTCCTGGGAAATGTGAACTACTCTGCAGACGACAGCTCTTTCCTCATCGACTCTGCACAATTACTAGGCTCCGGTGGCAAGCTGCTTTACAAGGAGAAGGTGAGGGTAACAACTCTAAATTCAACTGGCACAACACTCACCACAGCTTCCTTCAACACCTACTTCACGTTCGAGATCACCACTGCAAATCCAGGGCAGCAGGCGGGAGATGGATTAGCGTTTGCATTCGCGGCCGACAACCATACTCTAGGAGACGAAGGATCCAACATGTGCCTTCTCAAACAAGCGAATGACGGGTTGGCCACGAACAAACTCTTGGCCGTGGAGTTTGACACTTTTCGGAATGTCTATCTCAATGATCCGAGTGACAGCCACATCGGGGTGGATGTGAACAGCATGAATTCCACAGCACTCTACAATCTGTGTGGAGCAGGAGGACCTACGTCGCAGCAAACAAACTGCTCCTATCTTGCTAACGGCGGGCCGTTCACAACTTGGGTTGACTACAATGGGACAGGCCAGACACTCGAAGTGCGGTTCGTGAATGGGACCTATTCCAGCGGAAAGAGACCGGCAAACTTCACGATTCAGGTTCAGAATCTTGACCTAGGCAACGTGTTCAATGCAGACTACATGTACGTAGGATTCAGCGCAAGCACGGGGTCAGTGAGCGAGGTTCACAAAATAAGGTCCTGGAGCTTCGTGAGTAGTGGCATGCCGGAGGTTAATCTTCTTGGTGCACCGTCTGGAGCCTTGCCTGCACCTGATCATGCAAGCACTAGAGTTAATGTTGCTGCTCTCATTTCTGGCGTTGTGGGAGGGTTGGTAGCATTTGGTATGCTCCTTGTGGTCATCTTCCTCCTGTGTAGACGGAGAGAAATTAACTCCAACTTTAAGAAACAGCAGCAACCTGAAAATAATCCAACAATGAATTATGTCCTCGGACCTCGAAGGTTTACCTACGCGGAACTCAGCGCGGCGACCAAAAACTTCAGCGAAAGTGAGCGTTTGGGCAGCGGTGGATATGGAGTGGTCTACAAGGGCATTTTGGAGGCCTCGGGCACCTTGGTAGCCGTGAAGCGCATGAGCCGCGAGTCGCAGGAAGGCGAAGAGGGCTTCTTAGCGGAGGCATGTAGCATCAGCCAGATTCGCCATCGAAATTTGGTGCAACTGCAGGGATGGTGCCACGAGGATGGACGATTTCTGCTTGTTTATGACTACATGCCCAACGGAAGTCTGGATCGATGGCTCTTCGAAAATACCCGAGAAGAAAGAAAGGAGGATCAGTTTAAGCACCATAATTTTGTTCCAGATGTGCTTGCCTGGGATTTGCGGTACCAAATTCTAAGTGGAGTGGCGGCAGCGCTGTCCTACTTGCACGAGGAGTGGAAGCAATGCGTGTTGCACAGGGACATCAAGTCCAGCAATGTGATGCTGGACGCCGATTTCGAGGCACATCTCGGGGACTTTGGGCTGGCTCGGTTGATGGATCACAAGAAAGTAGAGTTTACTACTTTGATGGCAGGCACACTAGGGTACATGGCACCAGAGTTGGCCATCACCAACAAAGCCACAAAGGAAACGGACGTCTACAGCTTCGGAGTGCTGGTCATTGAAGTGGTCTGCGGAAAGAGACCACTGGATTTAGTCACTACGGAGCCTGAGGATATGGTGCTCGTGGATACCGTTTGGCGAGCTCATGAAGCGGGAAATCTGTTGAGCGTCGCAGACGCAAGGCTAGCAATTACTACTAAAACTCCACTCTCAGCTACGGTCTTCGAGGTTGATCAGGAGGACATGTTTATGCAATCTCATGTTTCGCAACTGCGTGACAATGCCATAGACTCCACAAACAGTAGCTGCTATCACTCTTTTTCAGAATTTGTACTACCACTAGAACCCGATTCTGTTGCTGAAGAGGACGAGAAGATCGTCACATACCTGCTCCAATTAGGGCTGTTGTGTTGCCATCCAATTCCCGAGGCAAGACCATCAATGCGACTTGTGAATCAGTCGTTTCACACAAGAGATCTTGGCGTGTTGCCGCCACTTCCCTCCTCCCAGCCTCCAGCGAAGCACTACAAGTGGTTCAGTGATACTCCGCCATCCGTTCCATCATCGGTAGACTTGCTTTCGACGATGTCCGTGTGAATACTGTACAAGCGATTGGTTCGAACAAGAACATACATTGGTAGCACCATATTCTCGACATAAACTTTTACCCTGAGACATCAACAATTTCGAAATTTTCCCTGATTGGTCTATTTCACCTTCAATCTCATTCGATCCCAGTGAGTGAAGATTATAGCTATTACTTTTGATGATTTTGGCCAGAGCTAACGATCAGCAGCAGGTGCTATGGTGGATCGTGGGCCAACAAAGGGATTCAGTTCATTCACCGGGGAGCTTCAGTCGAGGTACATGGCCGATTGCTCTTCAGGAGCAGATTAACGTAGTGACAGCAGCGATTATCAGCTCGGCGAATCTCGATGCTGGATGATTGCAATTGTGAGACCTCTCAATCTGCTCAATCTCGAACAGCACCCTCTTGAGGATCATGGTAAGTAATTTAAAGTGCCGCAGAAGGGACACCATCTTCCCTCTGGTCGTCTTAAGTTAAGGTTTTCATAAGGAATCGTAAAGGTGGACTCCACCTGCAGCAACAAATTATTGCAATAACAGAAGCGATTATCAGTTTGGAGAAGCTTGATAATGGTCGTTGCAACTGCGAGACCTCTCAAGATGCTTAATCTCGAACAACATCTTCTCGAGGATTAGGGGAGATTGTTGCACAAGGGACATCATTTTTGAGTCTATGTCCTCAGTTTCTTGGGGTGCGTTGTTATTACCATGCAAATCCTAGGTAGGGGAGTAGGTAAGGTTTGGAAAGACCTTGGTGGTCGTCTTGTTTCAAGGTTTTCACTGGGAATCCCAAGTGTTTGAGGTGTTTATACTTCAGAATGAGCATGGAGAAGATGATAAGTAAGGAGATACTGAGATTAGTAGGTTGCAGGCGACGCTGAGCCCCCCAAAACGGCGGGGTCCCTCTCAACATTTACCTAAGATAATTTTTAGTTGTTTGAGATTAAGAATGGATAATTTGGGGAACTGCTTGGTTCTCAAACTCAAACTCAGTCTTAGAGTTGCTCTTTGAATCCTTAATCTAGACTAGAGAAATCCAATATCATATTACACAAGTAATATTTAACCTCTCAGTCATATCTTGAATTGAATTGAAAATCTTTATATAAATTTATCAAAAGTGGTTCTTCATTTTGAATGTTGTGCAGATGATAGATTTATCAAGCTATGCATATAAAGCTTTGGCCGATGGATTGATTGATTATAGGTTGGAATTTTTTTTGTGTTGCAATCGAGGGCAACAGAAATGAGTGGTATGTCAGTATGATGGTTTGTAGGTGATAGATTTGTGGTGTACAGTTTGGGGTAGGATCATTGATTACTCTGGAAGAGGTTGAAAGCCTCCATTAGAGGTTTGCCCACCAAGCCCAACTGTTCAAACTTGAAACTCATTAGGCATGCACAATCGTGTATAGAGGCAGGTATGAAGGTTGATGGACGCTCTGGTGTCTTGTCAAGTGTCAAAACAATTTGCACTTCACCGAGTTAGTTACTTTGATAAAGGACAATGAATAACAAATCTCCATAGTGTACAACTATCCACTTGAGCATTCATTCAGGCACAAAAATTTCAGCTCAGAGTCCTGATCCTAACGTGGTGCCAATAATATTCTTGCCAAGAAGATTAGTATAGGGAGGGGAAACCAAGCCAAGTAGGGATCTCCCATTCTCCACCACCACACGTGCTAAAGTGGAGATGATTGGGTGAGGTAATAACAATGTCATTATTTTGTGGAGGTAATCTGAACTAAGTCAATCCCACCAACTCCTTTTTTGTACAAATTTTGGAATGTCGTAGGGTAGCCATCACCAAGCTTCCAGCCTGGTCACATACATTTGCACCAAGGTTGGACAAGAATATAGGTACAATCCTCGGGGAGTGCACTTAAAGTTAAGACTAGGAATCACGTGAGTGCGTACTTTTGACCCCCCTATGTATGTACTAAAAAATCATCTAAAAATTGTAAAAAAAAAAATGAAGTTTTTAAACACAATCTAAATTTCTTGTTGTATAAATTTCAAAAAAAATCAATTGTAAATATTTTTAAATTGATTTTTGAAGCAAAAAACAACGCATTTTAGTTCAAACTTCTATCATTTTTTTTAATAATTTTTAAAAACTTTTCGTCCTGAAATTTATACCAAGTGATAGATATATACATAATGATTTGGCACTTAAAATTTCTTAATTTAAAAACTATTTTAAGGCCAAGTATTGTAGGGGGTATGCCATTAAAACGCACTCACGTGTATTCCTAATCTTAACTTTAAGTGCACTCCCCGGGGTACAATCATCATATTAAAAATCATCATTAAATAAGTCATGGGTTAGATCACATCTGCCCTGGGCACGCCTCCTTCACTACTCGAGTGAAGCCCATGCTCCCTGTCTGCTCCATTCGATTTCGAAAAATAAAATTGCCCTTGCATTCTTGAAGGCCGCTTGTCCATACAACCCATATGGAGTGCACATCAACTTCAAGGTCCAAAATCCAATTTATGTGTTCACTACCATTGAGTAATTAAGTAATTGATTGGGTTTTCATTTTCAAAGTGAAACTGTCAATAAAACATATGATTAATTTGGAAGTCAAAAATATTACCCAACGCTCATTAATACAAAGGTTATAATTTTTTGTGACTTACCATCGAAAAGGTCTTTGTCATTCTAATTAAATTTGATTATGTTTCTTATTTTATGTATAGATTTGGAAGCGTAGTTTTTTATGTTTCACTGAACAACAATTGTATGTAAACCCAAATTATCACGTTCCGAGTTGATAAAGTTTTGGAGTATTCATGGGATAAAATCAAGTGAAGATATTTCTAAAGAGAATTGGCACATTTTAGTGGATTTCATATTATTGAATTCATCTTCTGATATTGTTGTGTTACTCATTGCAATGCAACACCTCAACAAGTATTTATTATATTTATTATATTTAGTTTTGGGTTTATTATATTTATTTGTCTTCTTTGTTATATATATATATATATTCAATATTTATTAAGTGTACATTGGTTGTTTTAGTCATGTTGAACATTCATTCCTGAAAACCAATTTTGTTCATCAATTGTATCGGATGCAAGTTCTTACAAGCTTATTCATTGAAAGCTTCAAAAATTTGTTGACTCTCGATCTGTACAAAGAATGTGTCTCAAAAAAGATTGCAACATTGTACACGCTTACTCGGGACCGCTAATGGATTACTTGTATAATACAAGTTTCATACCTTACTTCTATTTTTTTAAGTTTCATATGTTATATCATATCATTATACTTCATTAAAAAATCATTTTTTCAACACGAGATTGCTGAGGCCAAAGATTTGGCCCAAAAATAATTACCTTGAGCTCACTCTAGAGCACAACCGGTCTTCTGAAGGTATCATTGAGTTTATGATTGCAATAATACACACTAAACGTGTCAAATTAGACTTATAGCCTTGCATAGTATTTGTCCATTGCATATGTTTATTTAGGTCCCGATTTTTGGCTCAAGTTAGACGGGTTCAGGGGGGTAACTCCCTCTTGTGTTATGTAATCACATGCGTACAAAGGGTATTTTAATGGGGCTATTTACCTCCTCATTTGGATTTTGGGGAACCCTTTAAGTAGAAAAAGAACAATTTCACTAAATATTCAACATGTAATTATAAAAGCAAACCTGGACTATTTCAAATCATGCTAAAATACTTATAAATTTTTGATTTACTTGTTCCGCACGAAGACAAACTTAAGATTCCAATATGGTATGGCGTATATTTATGTTATTATATATTGATGAAAGAAGGGTGTACACATCAAAATCCAATCATTCAATTTTCATCCATTTTGCATTTATATGTGAATATATTCTCTATAAAAAGTTTAATCCCTGTATTATTTTTCTCACATCCATTTCTTTCTATCTCAAACCTAGAGTGAGGGTTTTTTCCTTATGTTAATTTATATGTAATCACATGTTTCGCAATTCAAGTAGGCTATGGTAGATCCAAAGCATTTATAATTTTTCTTGTCAATGAATGAAAAACACCCTATGATTGTTTTCACACGGTTTCTACTTTTCGGCCAATCCCCCCACCCCCACCCCCCCGAGGAAACGGCGAGATGATTTATGTTCTTATGAACCTCAAATAAATAATGAAAAAAAAGAAAAAGTCTTTTGACGTCAAAAGTAGATCTTTAACAAAATGTTGAATGGTTGGAGCTCTGAAATTCTACTCATCCATTTTGTATGGATTTGAAGTTTCCAAAGAAGTCTTTGTTTGATAAAATTTTAAATTGTTGGTTACACGAAGCAACATATTGGAATCTTAAAATTGCACAAATGTTTATTATTCTTATTCTAAATGTTATTTTGTATTTTTTTAATATTATCATTCTTATTTCACATGTTTTTGTACATTTTTTGGCTAAAAAAACTCGTGAACTTTATGATCCTAATGTTCATGAAATGAATATTACGATCAAGTTGATCCCGAATGCATCTATACGTTTGTCAAATTTTTTTCATTATATTAAATTTTGAAGAATGATTTACTAAAAAATGCCGTTTTTTCAACATGTTAAGGTTGAAAAATGACATCACGAATGTCAGCCCTAAACCTTCATCCTTTATGCGTCCTAGTCCGGGTGGGAACTAAGGCTAACATGCACCTAAGTACTATGTCTAACTGGAATCATTGAGCCACACTCATTCCACTGACCACCATTATAAAACCCACAACTTTATTCAGATAGCACAAGGTAATCAGTGTTCACAAACACTCTAGCACCTTGTGATCACCTAACACACATAGTCTCTTTCCAAAACTAACATAGCCCTAATTCTATAATCACACTTACCACACACTCATCAACTACTTTGCTCACATAACCGTGAGCCGCTAATCTAATTCAATGCAGCCACTTAAGTTGGTCCTACCCTAATCCTACACTACTAATGAACCTAGGTAAATGCTTGAAGTCTTGGCTCGGACCAGCTGCCCATTAACCAATTGTCGGTCCTTGTTGGAATCCAGTCTCCACCCGTCAACGCAACTTTTCTGCCCGTAGACAGTTCGAAAATGCTTCTTCCTCAGCTGGCCTCGTCGATCCAAACCACTTCAGTCTGACAACTATGGCGCTGCTGGCTTCACCTCATGAAGGGGTTCGCCGAATCCCAGTGATCACCCACCTTGGCTCACATCCCTCACCCTTGTGAGCCAGGGAACCAACTGATGGTTGTGAGATGTGCTTGCTGGCCGAAGTTGACTGTCCTCACTTCGGTGGCGCAATGTACAAGCCTACCTCCAGGACTCAGATGGCCCAGCCGCCTTCGTGGATTCACACCACAAGGCTCTGCCCCTGAGGCTCCAACCTCTGCTTCCCCGTAACATAATACAGCACCAAACGAGAGAGAGAGGCTGGCCAGCAGCCTCCCAACCGAAAACAATATGTTGTCCCGGAAATCTCTAGGGCGAATAGTGCCCATACCCTTGAATGGACACCTTCCTGTCCCAATTCGGTGCCCTTAAACCCAGCCTACAAGGTCCGACCAACAACCTACAAGCCTAACACTTAACTCATGATTGATCTCCATCAATATTACCAATGCTAAAAACTCTAGTGCCTAATCCTAAGCCTAAAGCCTAATATTGCAAACAAACCCAAAGCCCACTCTGATTATGTTTTTTTCACAATAAATACAATTCAAGATCTAAGTTCTAATGATTTCTAAGGTTAACACACATGTGGGCACACGACTTTGGGCTCACAACGAAAAAAAAAATGTTTTGATAAAACAACATGGTGGATTTTAAGTTTTGAGGCGGGTTATTTATAATTTTCCATTATATATTGTATTTTTATGTTTAATATCCATATTTTTAATCTTTTTAATTTTGGTCTTTATTTTTTCTAACATACACTTTAAGTGTGTGTTACTTCTTTTTAATGTATTGGACAAGCTACCACTATTCTTTGATAATATAAAGGATGTTAAACAAGAGAATTTACTATTCACTCCTCAAATATCCAAACATTGGAATGAAATCCATGTGTGTGAATGTGGATGGTATTCAAATTATTGCAAGAATAAAACTCCGCATTTCAAATTAAAATTGGATAATCATCTTGAACCCACATTTATTCCACCCACAATGGAAAAATAATTACCATGTACAAAGCCCTCAAAAAGAAAGGAGACAAAGAATGCTCAAATTCCTGAAAGACAATGACATCATAAGTGATGAACCTTTGGCAAGAATCATAAGGTCATTCAATTTATAACTTCATTATATACCAATCATGTTTTTGCTTCCGTGTTGAATTTTTTTCCTCTTTGAGAATCAAGATCAAAACTTCTGATATTACACAATGTAATTATGAGAAGGATTCATTTGAGTTCATTTTAAATGATATTTTTTTATTATTATTTTGAATGTAAAAAAAACAAACATTAGCCTCAATTTTTTATGACATCAATGTATTTTAACAAAGGAATTTTTCTTACCGATTCATTCAAATCATATATTGAATTATCAATGGAATTTTATTTTTAGTTCTCTTGTTCAACAAAATATTGACTTTACATCAGTAGTGTTTTTTGTTGCCTAGGTTGGTTCAAATCGCACATTCTACTTTCAAAAAGTTTAGCAACAACAACAACAACAATTGATTTGGTTATTATAGATATGCCATAAGGGCTTCATATGCCTAGAATTTTAATTATCATTCTTTAATACCTTTTTGAAACGCAAAGTCCGATAAAAATATTATGATTTTACTTTTATTGTGCATGCAATATCTTAATGACGATGATACTTTATTGGTATTTTATCTTAAAGATGCAAAGTGGATTTTTTTTTAAAAAAAAACTACAATTTCAAGGTTGGTCATGAACTTTAGACTTGTGTAAACCCACTTTGCCTGGACAATCCTCGCAATGCAAACAAAACAATTAGTTTTCCACAAAATACCTTTACGTTTTTTCATTTTCATTATTATTTTTGATTGTTTACATTATATTTTGATTGGTTTGTCATTTTATTTTATTTTCTTTGTTTTGCAAATTGGATAACTCACCGCTTTTGCTTGTTCAGTCTTTTAGCAATACTTTTAAATTTAAATGCATGCCTTCACCTTTTCAAATGAATTTTGACAAAACTCTTGTGAAGAATTATATGGATGCGAATGATGATGTTTAATACAACTTCACATATTCTACTTGTCAACTTATGACACATAATGATGTCACACTTAGGTGGAGCCCATAGGAAAACATTCATCGTTTCTCCAAATTTTGATTGATGCTTTGTCAAAACTAGAATATATTGTTTGAGGCCTCACTACAACTACATTTGTAAATCCTTTTGTTTTTAATATGATATCAATACCAATTATCAATTCTACCAAAGACACCAATCCTGAAGACTCGAATAATTATGCAATTCTTAATTGCGAGGCCATCAATTTATTTTGTAAATAACTTTTGCTTGGTTTTCTTCATCAAATATTTCATATGGTCGGTTTTATAAAAAAAAATTCAAGCATATTTTATGGAGTGCTCAACAAGCATCGTCAAGACATTTATATTGTAACGTGCCAACAATGTGATACCACAATATTGCCGTCGTTAACGTCATTTTTTTGTAGGTCCATCATGCCCGTAAGGCCTCCCTATCTATGCTAAGACTATGGCTTCCGTTCTTGTTGTTCAACTTTTTCCTTCAACACATTGAAAAACTAGACATTATGATCAATATGATTTAGATTTAAAAAATTTAGAGGCCGAAACATGTTCAACATTCATCACAACAATTTATAATGATGGTTAGTTTATGTTGTCACGTATATATATATATATATATATATATATATGCCCATAGCCATGTACATATTGTTCTTTTCTGTTGTTCATTATTCAGTGTTCGTTGCTCATTATACACAATCTAGCATTCATGTTGTTTATCCTTCCCACCCTTATTTTTAATGAATCCTAAAATTATTATTCTTCATGCCAAAATATCATGGTTATATCATACCAATGAGCTTATTACGAAATATTTTGTCTTCTTCACTGCTCACAAGATAGTATTCCCCATATATACAATGACAATCATAAGCATTTTGAACCTTCCATATCAGACAAATATTCTATCACAAACCTAAAACTTTCTAGCCAATTGGGATAGATATGAGCCACCCAAACCGCTCGCACTTTGAGCTAAAGCTCATAGTCTAGAAAAATAAATTAAGTTAGTTGCTAGAAATTTGATTAATCCTAGTTAGTTAGCATTGTTAAAGAAAATTAGACCATATATGAAGACCGGCACAACATCGAGTGGAGGAAGGTGTAAGCAGAGGACGGCATCAAACGGATGAGGCGTCAAATGGATAAGGCGTCAGGTGGATGAAGGCCGTTTGATTGAGAGAGCAGCGAACAAAGACTGTTGGATTTAGGAGTTTTAGAAAATGATAATCAAGGCGAACTCAATCGTAGATGCTAACCATTAGAAATAGGTACGGCTTTGTGGTTAGAATGAGTAGTTTGCGAAGATTAGCGCGACTCTCATTCTCTCTCTTTTTTGCGGTCAATATATTTTCCCCCTCTTCCCTCTCTATGTAGGTAGATGCGCAAGGTTTCTAGAACGATAAGAATATGGATGTTGAACAAAAGAATTTATAAGCCCTATTACTGATCGAATAAAAAAGTTTTGTTAACCATGTTAGGAAATGATTTATATGAACATGTGTTGTTAACGTAAACTATGTGTATACGTATGGTTGTCGGATTAAAAGCTTCAGCCGGTTGCTTTTCTAGGTTGTATTGTTTTTTAGTTGCATTAGTTTTTTATTTTCATAAGTTTATGCTTGCATTAGGTTTTATTGCATCATGATTTGATTACATTAGCGTGTGTTGTATTAGCTTCTTCTACCTCAACTTTTGGTTACATTAGTTTATGTTGCCTCACATACTGGTTACATTAGTTTCTGTTTCCTTAGTTTTTATACATTAGTTTAAGCTACATTAGGTTTTGCTATCTTATTTTTTGCATTAGTTGTTGGTTGTTGAGGATTTTGTGGCATTTGAAACTAAGAGGTCGATATAGTAGTTAGTAGTTAGTGATCAGTGACAAAGTTAGAGATTAAGTTAAAAATTAAGTTTGACATTAACCTAACTTAATCTCAACACTCATATTACTCGGCCAACCCAACCAAAGGAAACTGGTGTGGAATTTCATGGAATATGTACCTTAAGAATACCCCCCCCCCAATCGTGATAGCAATGGATCAATTATAAATGAAACTATGATGTTTTAGGTTGGACGAAGACCAGTTCCGTACATGATGAAATAAAGGGCTTAGGATGAATTTAGATGGTTTGTCCGAATGAATGTAATGCATGGATGAACATGATGTATGGATGAATGTCATGTATAGATGAACGGAATGCAATTAAAATTTTATTAAAAATTAGAAGGTCATTGTTTGGAGATACTAAAGTAGTTCACCCATCCGTCCAATGTTGTGGGTTATTACTTCAATTAGAGTAGCAATTGTCACAACAATGGACACTACAAAGTTTGCATAGAATAAATGTTACAAAAATATTTTTTCTTCTAATGTCAAAAACAATCAAACATTTGCTATAAGAACCAAAAAATTGACCAAATAATAAATAATAAATAATAACATATTAATATAGACTCCACTATTATACCCACATGCATTCAATCAATCCATAATTTTGTTTTGAATATTGGCATAACATAACTCAATATCTATGAGAATCGAGCGTGCCAAAATCATGACGATTGGCTTATGGATATTAAAAGGCCATGCATTTTTTTTCAAAGTGCAAACATTAATCTTATAAATGAACCATGCTAGCATTTGAGCCATGAGGGAAGTGAACTAATTTTTCAGTTTCATGCAAAGGTTCCAAGGTGTTCTAAATTACAGTAAGGGCATGCCACGCACCTCTCCATGAAGAGTGCCTACAACACCATGGGCACAAAGGGGACCCCGTAGTGACGCCCGGGCTTGTGGCACCATAGGTGTGAGGGCCCAAATGATTGTGTGTGGGTGAGGGCCCTGGGCGTCGAGAACGCCTCCCACCCACAAAGACTAGAAGTCACGAGGGTATGGCCATGAGCATTGGGTAGTTTATGGCGTCAGGATTCTAGAATGCTCAAGAACTCCCCAATCGGAGGTGTGAGCTAGGAGATATGACAATTTGAGTGGGGCGTTGCTTAGGGACAACACTGACATGGAAGTGGTGCTCGGGACTACTGCCATTAGAACATCCAGAGTTTCCTCTATACTTGCTAGAATGAGGCAAGTGAGGAGCCCATCAGAATCTACGCAAAAAGTAGATGTCGATGGAGTGGTTATTCAAAAGAATCCAATGTTTGATAACAAAGTTATTGAGGTCTGAGCCCCAATGGCTAAGGGAAGATGCCTACATGGCCCCAATTCTTAGGAGCGAGACAAAAGGTTACTTGACCTTAGTAGGGGCCTTGCCCAAAGTCCTAGAGACTTATATGGGTTAGGCAACATTGCCAACCGACATCACTTGAAGCATACTTGGCAATTATGCTTCGGGTTGTTGTAGTGTTGCTCCGGTAAGGCGATGATCAACACAAGATTGTACTTCCATGAATGAAAGTCCACATCTAATCAATTGTTACCTACTAAGGGGAGAGTCCCAAATGCATGTGTAGAAGGGTTGGTTACCAAGCCATGAGCTTGGAGGTCTGCGGTATGGGGAGCTAACCATGCACGTGTGTGGGATGATCAGGTTAGCGCTCGTAACACTTGCTTGAGTTGGAAAACGGTCAAGATAAGTTAAGAGATGCTAGCAAGGGTTGCGACATGGACCAACAACAACAATAAATTCTTATGTATTGTATCGAAGTGGTGCCAAATTTCTTGCAGTTTGATGTTATCTCCCCCCACTTAACATCTTGTTCCTTTCACTAGAAATATTTGTTAGCGCGATATGATTGCCACATCAACCTCACTTTTGGGTAGTTGTCTTCTTTGCAATTGCGCTTCCAAGTGGGTTCACCATCATCTTTGGACCACTTCATTCTTCGAAAACCAAATGTTGGGAAGGAGCCAAAAGGCTTGGTGGAAATCACCACATGGCATATCCTCCCCTTGTGATGTGAATTATCTTCACTAATGTTTGCATTTTTGGTTCTTGACAATCTTGAGATATTCATGGATGAAAACATGAATCCTTGAAATGGGTTACAAATGATCTATGTGAGCAAATCATAAAGTTAATATATTTAGTGGCTAGTGAAGGTTTCTTAGCCTCGTCCACTACCACCATTATTTATATGATTTCTATATTTGACAAAATAATCTCTTTAGAAAATTGTACGACCATGATGTCGTGTATCACTGCAGCTCGAGTACCAACCACCACTAACAAACAACACTAAAACATAGCAAAGTCACACATAAACAACACACCTCGACAGAGAAAGAAGAGAGTCAAACCTTTATAAGAGCTCTAAATCTTTCTTCAAATGCACACAATAAGTCAAGCTATCTCTCACTCCACCACGGGAGAATCCAAGAGTATAAGTAGGGGGAGAAGAACTCAAGATTTATTGCAAAAACATGCAATCTTTACCTCACACAAGCTTTCTCTACACACTCACTCACAAGACTTGATTTGGCAAGAATGCCAAGCCAAGGAGGAGGCTCCTCACTTAGGAGCCTTCCTCTCCACATCTAGATTCATCCATCCAAATCTAGATGGATGAAACCCAACGAATAAGGTGCGGCCGTCGACGCCGTATACCGTGACAGCTGTCGTGTAAATAACGATCGTGTGTCACTGCAGCTCGAGTACCAATCACCACTAACAAACAACACTAAAACATAGCAAAGTCACACATAAACAATACACCTCGACATGCCCCCCTCAGCTGACTATGGAGTCCCGCCAAGCAGCTAGGACCAATGCCAATCTAAAGGGCATGGATAATAAAATATTGCTCCGCAACTAACTAGTGTGGTAAACGTTATTCCAAGGAACTGTAGGCTGGGTGCAAGGTGAGCTCCATCCTTAATCGCCTCTGATGTTTGGCCATCAGATTCCAAAGAATTAAATCCACCGCCTCATGTTGATTGCGTCTCTAAGCCATAACTCCTCATTTTCCATTTGGGCAAGCACAAGATGATGAAAACCACACATGATCATTGAGTACGATTGGTAGAAGCACCAAGTACTGAAGATCCTCGACAGCGATGACAACTCCACTGTCTAGATGGTAGAGAAGTCAAGGGTGGCTTCAAGCATGCAATGTACCAACCACGTTGACACTGATGACACAAGAGCATAGTAGCCGCTCATTTCTTCTCTCCACACACAAAACATGGAAGACCCTCTGGCACGACGGCCAGTTCAGGATGAACTGTACCCTCAATGGGTAGATGACATGGGGCACAGTTTTTGGAATGCTCGCGACATTCCCTGCCATCCTTGCCTTCCAACAACAACAAACCACTCGGCAACACCTCCTTCACCCGAAGAATAGTGCGCCCCGCCCTGACATCCAATGTCGTAGGCGCCTCACGTTGAAGATAGACATAATCCCCCTGCCGGAATCTCCGCAACTGAGGTCGGTAAGCACCACTGCGAATGCGTGCATAACGCAATGTGTCACGGTGCTGAGCAATGGACAAATTCTCCATGGCCATAGGCATGGCTATCTGGAAGAATTGAGCCCGTTCTTGCAAGCACTCTGCCCAAATATTTGGGTCATCCAAGTCCACAATAGGAGCTAGCTTTTCCCGAATAGATCTTGGGAGTATGGGCTCACGTCCATACAACAACTGATACAGGTTGTAGGACGCCAAATAGGCATGCCTACTAAATCGATAGCCCATAGCAATCCAAGGCAACATAAGGTTCCAATCCCGGTGGCTCCCTCGAAGTAATCCATACTTCCTCAAGCCACGCTTGGTTGTCTGAACAACCTGTTCAGCCAAGCCATCCGCCTCTGGATGATCCCGAGAGGTGGTGCGGTGATCTATGAGCGCCTTAGTGCACAACTCCTCGAAAGCACCGAGGAACTCCCTCCCTTCGTCCGTCAATACCTCAGCCGGTGCTCCAAAACGTGCCAACACACGATCCAAAAAGGCAGCCGCGGCCAACTCCGCAGAGTTTTGGGGTAAAGCAACAAGCTCAATCCACTTGCTAAAATGCTCCACCATCACCAACACGTACTTTGCTCCACGTGGCGTGACAACCAGCGGTCCCGCAAAATCTAACGACCAACGGTAGTCCAATCTCATGATAGGTAAGGGTTGTAACTGAGGTGACAAGGTGTTAAAGCTAGACCTGACCCGGTCACAAACTTTACATCTCCCGACATAAGCAGCCACCTGCTGATATATGTCAATCCACCAATATTGGCCACGCAACATCGAATGTGTCCTGTGTATGCCAAAATGGCCAAGTTCCTCGTGCACTTGTCGCACCAAGGAGGCCCTCTGATCCGGCCTAGGGACAATACGTCTTGTCCCATCCGACCACAATCGAAATAATAAACCGTTCTCCCAACGGAACCTTATTATTCAATGTCCAATCCTATCCCTTTCCATTGCCGAAATAGACGAAGGAAAGGTACCCTGTTGAAGCTTATGCAATACGGGAAGGTCCTCCCATATATCTGCAATAGCTTGAGGTTGATCAGTCTCATCATCCAAGCCCTGTATCGGAACCTCAACAGATGCACCAGAAAATAAATTGAGGTAAGCAGTCGCGTGCCAACCTGGAACCGCCTCTCGATCACAATCTCCATGCCACCTAGCCCCGGTCAAAGCCTCATCCGAAGGACTTGGATTGCGTGAGAGTCCATCAGCATCCAGGTTGGTAATCCTAGCACGGTGCACCACCTCAAAGTCATACTCCTGGAGCAACAAAACCCACCTGGCAAGCTTGCCAGTAAGCTTATCCGACTCCATGAGCCACCGTAATGGCTGATGGTCAGTCACCAACGTAAAGCGCTAACCATAAAGGTACGGCCGAAAATGGGCAATAGCCCATACCGCCGCCAATGCTTCTCCCTCGTAGGATGAATAATTAGTCACTCAGTAGGATTTTTGTGTACCACGTGCGGCGGAGGGGTATTTGTTTAGGGGTTATTTACCTCCAAGGCACGAATTAAAAGCTCCCTATAATTACATAATATTTTAAATGGCCTATTTTATTGTACCCTACCATTTCTTATAATGCCTATGTCATTGAAATTTTTGTATTCTATATTATTTTTAATTAAAAAAACTGAATTTAAGAATGTATGCAATGCAAAAGTGATGGGAAAAGTATAGCAACAAAAAAATATAAAAATTACGTACCATTGCAAAAACCAAGTACAAAAACTTAAAGTGAAAATACAAAAAGAAGACTTAGGATGGAACACAACATGATTGAGTGTGTGTTTACAAACACAACAAGATTGTGTGTGTGTTCACAAACACAACACCCACTCCATAAAAATTCTTTATTCAAAATCACTTTACATGCTAGTGAAGACCAAAACCATATAGTGTGAAACACTTTAAGCTTGGTCATGAATCTTATATAGTTCCTTCTGTCACAAACTTGGACAGTTGCTCTGAATCATTCCTATCAAGACTGTACACCTCATTTGTAAAATTGTAGCTCATGGTTACCGTAGATATAATGCAATCTACATCAATCCATTTGCTATCCGTGTGATCATACTTAAATTTGTTACGGCCTGGATATTTTCTATAATATTGCAACATTACTTCGATGTGGGGATTATTAGGATTTTTCCTCCCTGATTCCTCCGTTCGAGCAAGGAGGTCAACCGCTTGCCTAAATACTCCAAATTGTTTCCCATTACGCCGCCGCATAGCCTGCACCCTACCCACCCACCATGAACTGGAATCTACTCCGTTCAATATGTTAGTAGCATTTCCAGCTTTAACATCAGTCATTGAACGTCCCATTTTTCGTATTCTCTGCCTGCGCTATGCTTAGTTCTTGCAAAGTTCGGGAGCAGAAACTGACTAACAATCAGAATAACCACGACACTCAATGATCACTAATCTCTGTGGATCATTCCAGACCTGCTCTTCAAGGTTTCCGCATCAGATCACGGAGCATGGCTAAAAAACTCTACACAAGATTGGAGAAGAGGATGACGACAAGCAATCCTAAACCCTAAACACAACGGTGAGGCTCAAATGTTGTGCACAAGCGGGCGCCCTACAATCGGGTTGAAGAGTTTCAAAAGAGAAGGGGAGAAAAACCACCAAGAGAAGTCGGGCATAGAGTTAGGCTTCCAATTTCATCCATTTTTGGGTGAATGATGAGTAATTTTTCATCCATCCCTCGTGAGGCATGCGTACGAAATTGATTCTACTAAACATACATCCTAATATCCTTATTTTCAGCCCCTATATTATTTTTACTAAAAGATAATGGCCCATATTTTATACCTATCTATTTTACTTGTAATGGGCTTATGTACTTTTAATGGACCCTTCATTATTTGGAATTATTTTATAATTTTTATGTCAAATGATTTTAATCCTCCCTATATTATGCCGCACGTCGTTTTTA
Source organism: Polytrichum commune (assembly GCA_950295325.1). NCBI lineage: Eukaryota > Viridiplantae > Streptophyta > Polytrichopsida > Polytrichales > Polytrichaceae > Polytrichum > Polytrichum commune. Next base: position 245,544 of record OX485804.1, read on the forward strand.
AAATGGACTAAATGACCTCCCTGTGCCGTGTTATTACTTCGCGAAGCGTAAGCAACAACATACTCCCGGCCAACATCATCCTTCTGAGTGAGAATTGCTCCTAAACCCAATGAACTCCAATCCGTATGCAACTGGAAGGATTTGGAGACATCCGGACGTCAAAGCACTGGAGCCGCACCCAGTTTCTGCTTCAATGTCTCAAATGCCTGCTGTTGCTCACGACCCCAAGTCCAAGGTTGGTCCTTGCTCATGAGAATGGTGAGAGGCTTGGCGATCAAGCTAAAATTCTTGACGAATCGACGATAGTAATTCGCCAAGCCCAAGAAAGCACGAAGTCTCGGCACATCAACCGGTGCCGGGATCTTCTGCAAAACATCCACCTTAGCTTGCTGCACCCCAAGACCTCCTAGAATAATCATATGACCAAAATATGCCAGCCGGTCATGGAAAACTTGCACTTGCCGTGGTACAAGCGCAATTCCCACCGCTGCAAGTGTTCAAAAACGGCTTGCAGATGCCTCACATGCTCCTGTGGTGTCCTGATGAAGATGATCACATCGTCTATGTAACACCGAGCAAAGGGCAAGCCAGAGTGGACCTGGTCCATCACCCTCTGAAACTGAACATGTGTATTCTTCAGGCCAAATGGAAGAAACTTCCAATGGTAAAGTTGATCCTTCCCATTTTGATCAACTCCCCAAAATGCGGTCTTTACCCGGTCTCCCAGAAGTAATGGGAGCTGGTGATAGCCGGATCTCAAGTCCAATGTGCTAAAGACTCGAGCAAATCCGAGGGCATCAAACAACTCCTCCGAGATTGGCATGGGATACCGATCCGACTTGGTCTTCCGGTCAACTGGACGGTAATCCCCGCACATCCGCTTCTCCGTCCAATTGCCAAAGATATACTTCTTCGATGACCTAACCGTAGTACAAGCATACTCCCCGTTGGACAGTTTGATTAGCCTTACTGCCAAAAGCTCTCGGCAACGAGTCTGAACGCCAATCCGTTCGGAAACACTGAGCCTATAAGGTCTCCGAAAAATAGGATGGTCTTCCTCTAACTGAATGTGGATGGGTTTTCCTTTATAACTTTTAAGATCTTGCAGGCTAAAAGAAAAACACCTACGGTACGAGCGAATAAATGCTCGTACTTTCCGTGCCTCAGCACCAGTGAGAAGAGGGCTAATTCCAATGGCCAATCATCAAATTTTGTGGTCTCCGTCTCCACTAAAAGGGAGCCACCTGGTGCTGGCACGGACTCTAACTGCTACAAAGAGGAAGGGACATTAACCATGCCCCCAACCTTCGTGCTAGCAATAGAGTCCATCCCCTCTTCATCACCACTAATATGTGATGATGAAGCCACCACTGGAGGTGAAAAAACCAAAGCAGTATAAACCCGTTGAGCTCGGAGCTCCTCCATCACTTGCTGCGCAAATCGAAATATTCGTTCGGCTTTCCAACCATGACCTCAATTTCCTCCTCCATGAATGTGGACCAGTGTGCCCCCTGACCAGAATCCTCTGCCCCCAGAGACAATAACTAGTCACCATGATGTCGTTGCAATGCAAGGCATAAACTAACCGTCCACACCATGGTATGAAGATCTATGGCTTGGCCCAACATGAAGCGTCGTTGGCCCTCAGAAAGGCCAGGAGCTGTAGTGGTACCAGTGCGAAATCCCATGGCACGCTCCCGTTTGTCAGCCAAGGGTTCGGTGTGGATTTTGGTGGTAGCATCCCACACCATACCCGGCCCCCGATCGCGGAAGGCGAATGACTGTGGAAATGTCATAAAGGTGGGAAACGCCCACCGTGGTGCCCCCAATTTGTTGACCAATGCCAACATGGATAAATCATCTCGAACAAAAGGCGGAGGTACTGCAGAAAATGTTGCAGCCAAAATAGATAATGGTGCGAGGTTGGTCCAAATCCACCGAGGCCGGTGGGCATAAGAACCAATGCTCGCGGCATCCACAAAAATGGGATCTTCAAGGTGTTGACGAACATAATGATCGCCTTCCAACACCTTGTCCCGAGAGTCTCCCAACAAATGTACATTCTCGAAGATATACCCTGGAAGGGAAGGTTGGTGGGTAAACCACCACTGCATAAGCCGGATGAGGTCCCAAAAAAGGCTAGACCTGGGATCCTCTAAACCTCGGCCTGCTCCAGCACGTGAGTGACCTTGGCATGGCCATCCCGCAATCACAATATCCACCAGACCCAAGTGTCGTAAGTCGGCCTCACTAATGAGTGTGACATCACGAGGAAGACGTAACATCATTGATGAGTGTGACACCCACGAATGACAGCCGAGTGTAACTGCTAGGGTACAATACCATCAACTAGTGAAGATGGTAGCGAGCCACACGGGTGGACACTGGAGAGTTGTCCACATAGACATACCGTCTGACCGTGAGGCCAGCCTCCAATACGGCTGCTAAGCCCGTGCCAATGCCCCCAAACACTTCCACCAAAGTGATCCCCGCGTCTGACGGACGCCACATAATGGGGTGTGCCAACGCCGATGGGCTATCAAATATGAGCGGTGTCGTAGAGGCGAAAGAGAGGACAATGCCCTCACATCGCCGGACTAGATTGGCGGAATCACGCCAGGGAGAAAGGGGATCCTTGGGATCGCGCCCCATTGCATTCCTAGGTGCCATATCCCGTTGATCGTCTGTACTCCCCATGAATGCCAATGATTCCTCCAACAATGCGGAACCATAAGGCAATGTGTCCACAATAGCAACACATCCAAAAACCATGGATAATGGTGCTATGGTCGCGGACGCCGCGAAAGCCATATGAATAAGTTCCCTGCGGCCATCCCCAGCCGACCAACCTGGTCGGATCCACGCCTCTTCAATCCAGTTGTCCAAACCAAAGCCAAGAGGATAAAGTGCTTGCTGACCTACTAAAATGTCATAGTCAATCGCATCCGTCATCGCACACCTAAGAAGAAGAGGTATTGGTGGATCTCCATGTTTTACTTGGAAGCTAAGCTGTAATGGCTCCCGAGTATAACCCATGGCCCGCTCCACGTGACCAACGGATGTGATAATGGTGAATGGACAGGGAGCCAAGTCCTCGGCCGCCAATCCCAACTCATGGGCAAGCTTCTTGCCGATCATAATGGGTTGTGTCCTTGAATCCATCATCACACAACGGGGTGCAACCCGAGTGGCATTGCCCCCAGTCCGACTGACCATCAAAATGTCGGTATCATTCACCATACGCACAACACTGTGTCGAATGGCGCGGCCCTCGCGAACAAATCTAGCAGCTACATCAGACAGATAAGCTGCTCCCGCGGATTGTGGTGAATCATAAGACGTGGTCGGCCCCCTGTGATCTGAGGTGTATGCGTCAAAAGACGCAATGGTCTCTGCAGCAAGCCTTGCTCGCCGTTTGGCCACTTCATCGGGGTCTTCAGAAGTAGGGATGTCCGTGGTGGCTTGGGCCACGGTCAAAGAAGGTGAGGATGCCGTCCCTTCCAAAATCCTACCCGCTAAGTGAAAAACCTTAGCAGGTTGGAATTCTGGCGATGACCACTCCATCGCCGTGAACAAAGGGGTGTGCAACAATTTGGATGCCAAAGTGTGCACCATGCCAATCGCCGGATTTGAAGCCTCCAAACTCGAATGACGACCACTTACAGATTGGACCGCATCCGCCAATCCAAAATATAATGGCAAACGGGCCTGGCCAATCTGATCCACTGGACCATTGCCCCGAGCTCGTAAGCTCTCCACAGACTCCTATGTGGTTGAGGGCGTGGCTCGTGACACGGATTGAGCCCGTGTCACCGCTGCGGAACTCACCATTTCTCCCGAGGCTCCGAACATACAATAATCCGGAGTGGAAGAACTAGCCTTAGTGGCGGACAAAAACGGTGAGTCCAAGATTTGGCCGGATGACGCCAAACTTTTGAACCTCTTCTCCAATGCTCCAATCTTTCCCTCCAACGCCTTCTTCCGATCGGAAGAAGGACGTTTCTCTGGATGGAAAGCGAAGCAGTTCTCCACCGTGTGATTGTTCCGCCCACAATGGGAACACGTCAACTGCTTGGGTAAATGCTTACCCGTCCCCTTCCTCGAATACTTCGAGGGAACAAATGGTTTCCGCTTCAGATTACCTACGGTCTGGGTTGTCATTGCTTCGAAGGACAATCCTTCTTAGCGTGGCCCGCCTGCCGACAAGACCAACAATGCAACGTCTTGTCCGCCTCCACCTCTGCCAATTCTGCAGTCGCGACCGGCACCTTCCGGATTTGCTAGACTCCACTAGCAAGGACACCAAATCAGTGGCATTGTGATGATACAATGCACGATCACACTGCTCCACAATGGCGAATGCCTCTACAAGTGTCGTCCGACCATCATAATCCATGATGATCCTGGGTAGCGCCAAGTCAAGGAGGCGTTTGTCAATCTTGGACAAAAACACCTTCACCAATTGACTTTCCGCAAACACACCTTCAGATTCTTTGGCAAACCTCGCCAACCTCATATACATGGTACGAGATGTATCGTCGTTCTCCCATCTAAAATCTTGTATCCGCTGCATCTGGTTCCGACGGAAACCTCCGTATTCATCATGTAGATGCAGCTCAAATGTTCGTAACGGCTCAAAAACTGGCGCAGCCCCCAAAGAGGTTAAAACCGCCTGGGTAGCTTGGGCATAACGGGAGAGTGGAAGAATGGGGCTTGACGCACTCGCCATAGCGGGAGCAAAATCCTTATCTTTGGGTTCACCATGAAAAGCTCCCTCCACATCCACCACATATACTCCCTCCGGCACCTCCGACTTAACCTCAGGGACGACCATAAAGTTCGAAGCTGCACCTCCTTCAATGCGGATACCAACTTAACATGAGTCTCCCAGTTATGCTCCACCTGGCGCAGCTCCATCCAATGAGCCTCCGTCCACCGATCATAAGTTTGGAGAGCTTCGTGCTCCAAATGCTGAGGCAGAAGCTCAAACGCATACCAATCGTTAAAATTGGTATTGCGTTGGCGTTTCTCTCGCATCCACGTACGAAACCGGATTTTCCAATCTTGCAGAGAAATGGTCCCTGCTCGACCGGAAAACCGGTCCCGTATTCCTCCCCTAGTCTCCTATTCCATATCGTCAAAGGTTCCCACCCACAGGACGTGAGACCTAGTGATAGTCCCCCACGCCGAAGTAGGCTGAAAAGCCTCGTCGGGTGCTACCACTAGTTCAACGTCCGAGGGATAACCTTCCGATGCTCCTGGGGACGGAGAATGATAATGTTGAGTACGACTTGTAACCATAAACCTACAATGGGTTAGTCACCGAATCACCAACCCAAATGAATTAGTATCCAGGTACAAGAGAAAATGGTCAAAGGCAACCTGCACCTGCAACCACCACCAAAACATATGGTCTGCTGGTCATTAATCCGGCCTCACCACAAGTGAAAACGAGCACCGCCCACTTGGTGCACAAACAAAGGTCCCGTCCGTCATTAATCCGACCTCACCTCCACAGTATCCTATCACAATCTAAGACAACACAAAATGGGGCAGTGCTAGAACACTCCAGCACGACAGCCCGCCACATGGGAAGGTACCAAAACAAAATACAAGGAACAATACAATAACAGCATTGGATCCTCTTCCCCAAAATAACACTTAAGTAGAAATTGAAAGCGACCGCAACCAATTGGCACCCGCCTACAATTGGTGGTCAAAAATCATAAGTTCATGTTGCTTAGGAAATAAAAATTACATAAGCACATCTCTCATCTCCCCACTACTACCTAAAAATCCCTCCTCACAACAATGCCGGAAATATGTGTTGACAAATACAATTCGACCCTAACAATAATTTATTTTAAGGCCGAACATAAATCTCACATACCACCCAATTCCTAATGGCACCCCCTCGGAAATTCCGTGCAACACGACCCCTAAAAGAAATCCCAAGTATTTTGATATTTCATAAGATGTTTGGGTTTCATCTTCTGTTCTTGATTAATGAAAATAAGGAATGAACCTCTTAGAGAGAAAAGAAAAATTAGAAGTTGAAAGAAAACATTAAATAATATTTTAAAAATTAAATTAAATAAAAATCCGGATTTAATTATTTAATTTAAAAAATCCAGTTTTTAATCAATTAATGTATTTATTTAAATAAAAAGTACAAATCAAATATAAAAATATAAAAATAAGAATGATTGTTAATATGTAACCGGTTGGACTTGCAAACACTCAGAACTCAACCGGTTACGATAAAAATAAATCTTTTTGATAAAAATAAAAATAAAAAGAAGGCAGCAAGCAGCTGCACCCTGAAATTGCCTGTAACAGCCGCTGACCTGCCGCCAGCAGAGCCTGCACTGTTCGACCAGGGAGGAGCCAGGGGGCTCCGGCTCCCAAAGGACTCCTCCCTTTTTTGTTTTTTTTTATTTCACAGATTTTTTTGTATTTGATTCACATACTCTTGCATTTAGAATCACAAATCCGCTCTCAAAGCTCAATGTCACGGATTCAAGCTTGAATGTGAGCAAAATAACACAAAATTCCGTGAAAAATTCAAAGATTTCTCACCACCCTTCAACTTGATGTGACATTCACAAGAAATTATTTTTCTTCTTGTTGCTTCAACAATCCGCGGCTTTGTCCGCTCCAAAACTTCGTCGCTCCTTACCCCCACGCGCCCCCTTACGCGTTAAATCTCAAGAATCAAGAAGAAAGGAGAAAAAAATAGAAAAATGAAGCATTCTTGCCAAGTGAGAAGGAAGAGAGTCAAACCCTTATAAGAGCTCTAAATCTCTCTTCAAATGCACACAATGAGTCAAGCTATCTCTCACTCTACCACGGGAGAATCCAAGAATGTAAGTAGGGGGAGAAGAACTCAAGATTTATTGCAAAAACATGCAATCTTCACCTCACACAAGTTTTCTCCACACACTCACTCACAAGACTTGACTTGGCATGAATGCCAAGCCAAAGAGGAAGCTCCTCACTTAGGAGCCTTCCTCTCCACATCTACATTCATCCATCCAAATCTAGATGGATGAAACCCAACGGATAAGGTGCGGCCGTCGACGCCGTATACCGTGACAGATGCTAGGCATAATATTTGGCAAGCACTCATGATTACGAAAAATTACTAGTCAATGAGGGTCAGAGCAAGAGGACAAGCAAGTTTCAACATTGATAGATCTAATTTGGACCACATCCTTACTTTACATATTTTAATTGAAGATGTATTACATGGGGTTGAGTGTCTATTCATGTTTTTTTTATTTTAAAAAAGTTTTTGACATGGTTTCACGTGACAAGCTTTGGGAACAACTCCAACAAAAAGGCATACTGATTCGTTTACAACAAGTTTTAAAATCCATGTATACCACAATCATGCAAAATTACAAATTAACAAATGACATACATGGTGAAGTAATGTTTGAAATTGGTGTTGAACAAAGATGTCACCTTTCCCTCATGTTATTTGTCTTCTATATTGATGATCTTGAAATATATGTGATCGACAAGGATTCTCTATGTTTATTTAGCATAGTGTTGCTATTATCCTTTATGATGATGATGTTTGTATGTTCTCTAAATCAGGAGCAAGCTGCTACATAAGCTATATGATTTTTTCACTTCTCTAGCCTTGATGTCAATTTATCTAAGACCAAATCATGATCTTTGGCCGCAACAAAAGGAAATTAAACCCAAAGGCATCTTACCTAGGCAAGAACTAAAGCGAGATAACCCTTGAATATAAATACCTTGGGATCTATTTTTATTTAAACGGTTGCTTTAAGCCATCAAGTGAAAGGCAACAAATTGCAACGTATGAAAGCCTTGATGATCATCTTAAGGGAAGAAGCAATAGTTGGAACTCAAAACCCATCTATTCAAGCCTTTGGTGCTTCCAACTGTCACATAGGGCACTAGAAATCGGGAGGTGGCTTTAAACTCTCATTGGAAGGTTTTTGGGAAGAGCATGAAGACACATATAATGTCTTATGTCAAAGTGTGTTCTTCGACAACCTACCATATTTTGATGGCCAAATTTGGAGAACCTACATGGAACTATATGTTTGTAAGTTAAATATGGGGTTTCAACAATGGCTTCCCACCTACCCTCATCTCGGTTAGTCAATCAAGCAAGCTTGCTTTCCCAACACCATTGCTGAACAAGGATTTGACACTTGGCACAAATCGACAATCGTGTGAAAGGCATCATGGGGTCTATCTCATTGGAAACCCATGACAACTTAACACTACAAAGATCACATTTGATGATCTCAAAAAGGCTTCTCTTGCTAAAGAATATAACTCTTTCTAGCTCTTGGGGAAGAAACTACACTAAACATGATATTTAGTATCATACGCTATTTTATGTCTTTATGGTAACTATTTGGATGACATTTTTTATGAATAAGTGAACATATAGTGTCATGGATGAATTCATCCATTGGCCAAAACCCTACCTTCTCTTGTCATCAACTTGTGTTCAAAAATTGTCACGGATGGTTGAAATTTGGATGGAAAGTCACATGGTAAAGTGACACTAATTGCGACACTGTAAATCTATAATCCCCCAAAAAATAAACAAGAATGTCAAATAATTTTGGGTTGACATTTAGTGTTGGTGACACTCTACCACAGTTTACAGTGAATTTTGAACAAAACACTTAGAATTGGTGTAGATTACCTCCACCTCAAGGGATTTCTAAAAAATGAATGCAAATTGTACTCGAGCCCATTCACACTATCACAATGCAAGACCATATTTGCTTATTGCACCTCAAATGACGTAGACTTGCCATTGAAATTTGATGGTGGTGGATTATCGTTATCTCTAGAAATAATAGATTATGCCACTTTTGATCTTATAATGTAGTTGACATTGATGTGCTTTTAGTCCCATAACCCTTTTGGCTTCCCAAACTATGAATCTCTTTCATTTCATTGGTGATTTCATTTATGTTGCGTCATAGGAGTTTAAATTATGTTAGGACGACACTGAAAACAACGGATGTTGCATAGATTGATATATGACATTGATAGGGTACATTACAATGTTATTGAATTCAATGAAGAAAACATAAAGTCTTTCCAGGTGACCAATGTTGTACATGTCCTGTTATATTTTACTAAATTGCTTGTTTTCCGAAAATTCCCAATTGCCGAAGTTTCAGTTACATTCAAAATTCAACAAACAATGACACTTTATTGAAAATGGGTGGGGCAATGCATCAATACTCATGTGTCCTAAGTGGACATGTCATGGTTCTCACCTATCATAATTGTGTCCTATTATGATTCAACCTTACATTGGTTTTACCTTGTCTTATTGTGACATCCTACACCAATACTCTAAGAAATAACACTAAACTCCACAACGTTATCAACGATTGCATTGCACTCGTCTTCCACCACCAAAATTTGTGTCCTTTGACGCGTCCAACCACAGGACACGAAGATCATCCTCTTTGTCCATAGCCAACATATCCAAGCAGACGTTCCAGAAACGGACGAGGCCTCAGCCTACATGTCCTCATAACTTCCAAGTATGCCGCAAAATCCTGCGAACTAGTATCCATAGAAGGAAAGACAAGCCGACCGAACGTCAACAAGTCCTTCATAGCCAACTTCACCTGTGCCATCCTTTCATGTACGAGACTAGAAGACACTCCCATTCTAGGACAGATCAATGGTGCTTCCACACCATTGAAATGACGACAAAACAATTTTAGAGCTCTCACGAAAGGACGAGGATGAACCTTGGTCTCTGGTCTCTGGTCTCTAGTGTCCTACCTTGTGAACCTCATTGAATGCGCATGGAAAATCTCGTATACTTTGTTCACCAACAAAAAAATCCTGGAGCATGTCCCAAAGAATTATGGTCGTGCATGTATTCCTACTCCTATCCCGTCCTTGGTTGATTTTCTCCTCCCAAGAAATGTATGTCCTGTCAAAGGGCCCAGGGGTGGGATCTGCAACCTCGCCCGCAGATTTTTGAGAATTACATTCCGCACCCTAAACATTTCTTGTGCACCAGCTTTCAAACACGTATTGGTGTCCTTGTGGGCGATTGTACCTGCAGGAATTTCCAAATCTGAAACTAGCGTCTTGTTCGTCTTGTAGGTCTTCCGTGGCCTCCTCTATGACAAAATCAAACCCTTCTTCGAAATAGACATATTTCGCTCCCAGATCCACAATGTCCACCTCCATGGCGAGCGACTAGGACAACGTCGATCAAAATTACAACTCTTCCAAACCTAAACTAGCAATGCAACGGTGTCCTTGTGGGCAATTGAACTTGCAGGAATTTCCAGATCTGAAACTAGCGCATGTCCGTCCTGTAGATCTTCCGTGGCCTCCTCTATTACAAAATCAAACCCTTCTTCGAAAGAGACATATTTCGCTCCCAGATCCACAATGTCCACCTCCATGGCGAGCGAATAGGACAACGTCAATCAAAGTTACAACTCTTCCAAACCCTAAACTAGCAATGCAACAACCTTTCCCCAGCTTCCTCGCTCGCTCCGGAGCTGTTCAGTGGCGTGAACAAGGAATAATGACGTACGGAGCTCGGGTTCGGTGTGGGGGGGTGGTGGAGACGGATATGACGGATGGACGGACGGAAGGCCAGGTCGGGCATGATGGAGGACACGGGTAGGTAAGACGGGTCGGGACGGGAGGATAAGAACGGGCTGCCCGAGCATGAACGCTGCCCGCGGGAGGCGTCCTACAAACGCTTGTAGCACTAAAATACGGAGATCCGGTCCAATGGGTGTTGCAGTGAGCAAAAGAGGTTCCGTCAATGCCAAAGTCAAGGGATCATGACATAGTAATGACGTATTATTATTAATAATATTAAAAAAAGTTTTGCCAAATGCTAGTATAGTTAAGAAGAAAGAAGGGAGGAAGTAAAGAAGAAGGCAAGACAAAAATCCAAAATTGCCCTTTTACAACTAGCAAAGGATCTAGAGGCTTTATAAATGATATATTTTTAGAAATATGACCATTAAAGTGTAATGGTCAAAGATCATCTAACATGGGACAACTTTGTGGTCCATGATGTAAACAACCCTTTAATAGAAGATATTCATCCTCAATAAGGTAAATTTTGTGGTGATTCTCTAGCTCTCCGACATCATTGGACCCCCCCCCCTCCCTAGTGGAAAGTAAAACGTTCATTTCTTAAAAGAACTTTGCAAATATTTGTAGATTGCATATGAATTTGTTATTTTTTGGATTTTTTTGTAGACCATGTATAGATTTTTTTCTAGCATATGGACTTTAAAAAGAATCCAAGCTATGTAGCCTGCTTGAAAAAGAATTAAAAAAAAATATTGTTTTTAGGCTTAAGAACCGTAATACATCAAGAGAAATCATTAGCATAACTAAAAATGGGATCACTCCAAGAACCCAAACTCGCCAAGGGTGTTTGGAATAGATGCTTGTAAAGACTTGACCCTAATTTATGTATGTTATTACATGACACCTCATGTTGCGTAATCCCTTTCCGACTTTCCCAGAGGACATTTTGATTTCCTATTACGTGTGGAAGCATCTAGAAATTCCAGCTACATCTTTGCATGTGGTGAGGCCCTCGAAACAAGGCATCATCGGACATAATCCCCCTTATAGGGATTCTTATTTCCGATCATGCCCCATCTCTTGGGCCTCACCTATTACTTACCCTAAAGCTTACTCTAGTAGAGCAGAAGAGAGTGCAGTGAGCGCCCACAGACTCACATCCGACAGAGCATCAAACCCTAACTCATCAAATTCGCTACTCTCCTCAATTTTCAATTCCATCACTGTGTCCTTCGGCATTCTGCAGTTCTGAAATTTTTGTAACTTAGTTCACAGTATTGCAGTCCGTGCTGTCTCTGATCTTCAACCCCATCACTTTTTTCTCTGTAGATTTGAAGTGCTGAACTATATCGCAGCATAGCATTATTCAGTATTTCCCCCTAATCCTCAATACGAAGCTTTAGGGTTTCGAAGTTCACAGAGTAGCATTCACTATCATCCCTAATGTGCTTTGGAGTTTTGAAGTCGACGCCAACGCATTGAGTAATATCTCTAATAGTATTCAAGCTCATCACTTGTGTTCTTTGAAGTTGTGGGCACCGGCAATCGGAGTTGCAACGATGGATGCCATAGCCTCCGCCACGACAGCACACATGGACCAGATGGCAACGATCGTGGAAGGCGTAACAGAGGAGCTTAGGAAGCAGTGGGGTTCATTCTCTGCTGGAGGTTCAGAAGGCTTCTGGGATCCAATTCTACGCTTTGTGCACGCTGTGGACTGGACGGAGCCATGGTTGATGGGCTTGATGGTATTCCATGTCGCAGTGCTTGTGTTAGCCGTTTTGACGCGCAAACACGGCAACGTTCAAGCGGGGATTTTCTTCTCCGTTCTGATCTCGATTTATATGGCGGAGAGGTTGAACTCTTTCCTGCAACACCACTGGCAAAGGTTCGCCAGCCAACCCTACTTCGATGCTCACGGTGTGTTCCTCTCCACTGTGTGGTCGGGTCCTCTGCTCTTGGTTTCCACCCTCATTCTTGTCAACAGCCTGTTCGCCATGGTTTCCTTGATGGTCAAGTGGAAGAGGGCGGAACTCAAGCATCGAGCACGCACTGTTGCGCGTGGTGATAGCAACAAGAAGACGGATAAGACAGAATAGGTGAATGATTGAATGACCTTAGGGTTTTGTTTTGTTGTCTATGCGCCTAGTGTATCCATTCTGTTCAGAGGCATTACCACGTGCTGCTGCTACTCCTTCCTTCGGCTCTTATTTTACACAAATTGTTGTTCAATTGCACTTGGAGTGACGAAGAAGAGAAAAGTAGTCGGAATAAGAGGACAGACATCACATCATGGAGAACAGAGGAAGTCCGATGCTACATCTTCTTTGCTACATCAACCCTGTTACACCCTTCTCCATTTTTCATGAGCATGTGCAAAGGGGAGCCATGTGTGGAAGCCATGTTCGGGGCAGTTTTCGCCATCTGACATAGCAGGGAAGAATTTTTGGGGGCTGTACAATAAACGCAGTGTTTTCTTGTGCTCAAAAAGAAAAGCATGCGATGCGAATTCCCTGTATTCTTGCATTCGATGTGGTTCAACTTCCCAGCTTCTTGTGCTGGGTACTGAGTCTGTTTCTCACGATTCAAATTTGTCTTGGCGGACGTTTTGGAAGGTTGACCCAGTAAGGGAGATTATGAATTCCGTGGATTAGCAGTATTTCTGCTACAGTACTCAGCATACTACTATCAAAGATCACATTTCATCATTCCCTCCATTTTTCATGAGCATGTGCGGAAGGGAGCCATATGTGGCTGTTGTGAACTTTGAATGCAGTTTTCGCCATCTGGCATAGTAGGGAAGAGAGTTCTTGGGCTGTACAATAAACACCGTGACATACATTTTGTGGTCTGATTGTGGTGAAATAGCATGTGATGCGAATTCCCTGTGGATCAACATCCCAACCTTCTTTTGTTGGGTACTGAGTCTGTTACTCTCAATGCTTCAAATTAGCCTTGGGGACATTTCCAAGCTTACCTAATAATGGAGATTATGAGTTCCATAGATTAGCATTATTGCTACTACAGAGGACATGGCTATCAAAGTTTGCATTTCTATGGTAATTTTCATGTACATGCAAGCGCTTATGAAACAGACGTCCATGTCTGAAGCACAGTATTTGGATGCAGGGCCGATATATGTAGTTTTCATGCCTGGGAAATCTTCAATTGAGCAGGGTTGCACCTCGAATGGGATCTGATGGGAGGTTTTTTGGCGAAATGTTTTGGAGTGCTTTTAGTCCCTCAAAACCACTGGGAAATATAATAATGGGTTTGGTGGGCTATGGTTATGTTTCTCCAATTCTTAAATTATCAAGCAGTGGAGAGAAGGTCCCAGATGAATTTGTGGGTCTAGGAGTGTTGGATTGGCCAAAAATGTTGATGTGGAAGCATGTGAATATCTTTACAGGTTTGTACTTTAGCAGTCACATAGAAGATTATGCGGACATTTGCATCTGATTTCTACATCAATGTGAAGCTGCCAGTATTCCCGTTTCCCAGCATGGTAAGCATGCAATATTTGCCTACTTCAATTTCTTTAAGATCACCCCATGCGTTTTGGAGTGTATATAATTCATTGAATGTGAGCATCATGTAAATGAGTTTTGTCTGCAGCTACATAATGAACTCACCAATTTAGCCAATATGTACAATTCCACTCATACATCCTGCTTGGCTCCCAACTTGGATGCAGAATTGGAAACAGAATTAGGAATTCAAACTTGTACACATTTATTGATCCAACTGATTATATAATGAACTATGCAGTGTCCCTTTCTATGCACTCAAAGATATAAAGGTCCTACCCACACAAAAATTTGACTACGTATATCTTGCTGTCTCTGTATTGACCCCCACACATTTCTCCATCCCTACACCTTTCAATGCCTTCCTTCATGGGTCTTCAAACTAACTTTTAACAACATTCCCACTATAGTAGCGATCTAGTCGAACACAACAAATATGCATTCTTGCATTCCTGAGATTGATGTGTCATTCAATACTTACTATTTCAGTTCTCATAAGGGCTTCACGTTGTGTACTAAAATTGTTGCTATTTCAGTTTCTGAGCAAACCACAATGTCAAGGCCACAAGGTCCATGTGTGACTCAGTTGAAATGCGAAGAAATGTTGAAAGGTGCCAGATAGGATATGAAAGCAGGAGCCTAATAGTCTTTGTGTATTCATTTTCACAGGGGAATTTTGCCAGCCACACGGAGGGCATTGATGTCCATGCCTGGTTCCAATGTAAACACGAGAAGTCAGAAAGGGTACTAACCTGTCAGAAGTACTTAAAGGAGTGCATTGAAGTTAAAGTAAAAGAGACACTAGGTTCAGGGAGTCTTCTCACATTGAAGTTACAGAAGTTTAAGTGGCACTTATGTGGTCTTCAGCTCCGAGCCTTCCATGACAGCTGGTTCGTGATGCTTTACGGGCTCACTAGTTTGTGGGGTCTTGCCCTCCTCTGGAAGTGCCTTGGTGGGGCTTATTTTACTGGGCTCCTTCAGCATCTCGACAACATCTAACATTGTGGGCCGGGCCTCAGGAGCACTTTGTGCACAGATTGATGCAACCTGATCATGAGTGATAATTCAACTTGTAAGTGCAAAAGTCCCCTTATCCGACTTATTGGCACTGAATACCCCTCTCCCACACCAAAAAGACCTAGCAAAATGGAAAATTAATCGAAGGGTTCCCCTAAATGACCAAAGTGCAGTCCTCCAAGGCCACATGTGCACAAGTGCAAAGGAGAAGTCCCCTTCAAGACAATTGCTTAATACTGTGCGCACGCACAAAACCAACTGCCTTACATTTCTCAAGCATCGAGGTGTTGCGGTGACTAAACTATTTGGCAGTCATTTTTTCTTCTTGTACATGCAACTTTTCACATGTTGGTTAAAGTTCACTTACAATTATGCTCAAGTTTTTTCATTGTGGTGAATCACATGATCAAATGAATTGACGTCCAATAGTAGTTTTTTCTCCTCGAAATCTAATGCCTCCCATTTAAAAAGAACTCGTCTCAAGTTGGGACCCCCTAGACAATCTTCTAGTGGGGCCCTATATGACATTGATTTACTGGACATGTACCCCCTACTAAGGGCCCCTTTACACTAGTGAGGTTGAGAGCTCAAAGACTATGAGTCTTGTCATTGGAAGGAGCCTTTTACTCACACTTTTTTGAACTCAAATTCACTTTACATTTGACCTTTCAACTTGAGAGCTTGAACCATTTAGCAGAGACACAATATTTAGATGCCGCCTTGATGAATTCCTTGTGGAAGGT
The DNA here is from genome assembly GCA_950295325.1 of Polytrichum commune. Lineage (NCBI taxonomy): Eukaryota > Viridiplantae > Streptophyta > Polytrichopsida > Polytrichales > Polytrichaceae > Polytrichum > Polytrichum commune. The sequence goes on from OX485804.1 coordinate 261,424, forward strand.
CTTTTCATCCTAAAGAAGCCAATGTTTCTTTTCTTTTGGAAGGCCTATTGCGGTCAAAACCCAAACAACTCCATGGATTTTGACAACCTCGTGAAGGTTGCTTGAGAATGTTAAGAGTTTGAGCTCCTTGTTGCTCTAAGGTAAGTGGCCTAATTTTGAGTGGAACGTGCTTAGGCATGGATCTAGAACATACACAAACAAGGCTCGTGTTTATGACTGATTGGACTATGTGCTTAATTTTGTTGATTGTCCTAGATTCAACATGATTGGGACTTGGGAGGGTCTATATGATGATTTAGGAAGAAAGAGAACCTTCACTTTGATAACAAATAAGATATTTATACAAGTTCCACAAACGGCTACAATCTTGATTTGGATTTGCTAATCATCTCATTAAAGGAAAGTGGGTGCATAGCTAAAAGGTACCGTTGTCGGCTCATTTACCTTAGGTAAGAAAGAAGTTTGCAAATGAAAAATGCTCCACTTGTAGGGCTCATGACACCTATTGGGGGGAGGGTGGTTTATGTTCTAATTGGTTAATTGGCATGTGTTAAGTATAGTGGAACATGAATTAACAATGAAACATAGGTGTGACAACTGAAATTCCAGTCATATTGAAAAACCTACCTGGACGAGTCTTGTGAGCTCATCATCCCGAAAGGCGCCTTGCAACTTTGGGTCCACGATGTCGTGGTACTTGCCTTGTGAGAAAAGAGGGCCTGCCCAATCCATGATGGAGCGCGTTGAATGTTTGGCCCCCTCCAGCGGCGTCACTACACGCTCGATTGGCTTGCGGCCACTCACAATCTCCAGGAGCAGGACTCCGAAGCTGTACACATCACAACTCTCTGCTGCAGCTTGGGCACATGAGATCGCCACCTCTCTCTCGGGCGCCATGTAACCTAAGGTGGCGCCTTTCCCTTTCGCCAGGGAAACCTGGGGGGCACCGTCCGGGATCAACTTCGCAAGCCCAAAATCTGCCACTTGAGCCTCGAAGGCGTCGTCTAACAGGACGTTGCTGGCTTTGATGTCTCGGTGGACAATGTGGGGAGTCGCAAAATGGTGCAAGTATCTGTGGAGTCGGCCATGGCAACATGCCAAACCCTTAAATATAAAATCTCTATTTACCAACAATTCCAGAGCTGCTCCTCCTTATTTATGCTACTTGTGACTACTGCTGAAGAGCCGCACAGAAAATGATTATGATTATGAGATTTTAGTCTAGACTTCTATCGAAGGCATGTGAACATGGTGAGCGTAAATATCTAGACATGGGCCAATGTGAATGGGATTGAGGAACTGGCTAATATGGAGTAGAAACTTGGGAGCTATCAAAAGAGGAGAGGCTAAGGGGAGCAACATATTGGTGGTTGGTTTTTTGGTGCCACAACATATTCCTCTAGGCTTAAGAGTATTACATCCAATGAGCCTAACCCACAAATTCAATTTGAATGTTACTCACAACCAATGAACCACCACAAAAAAACGAGGAGACAAAAATATGGAGAATGGAATTCAAGTGTGTAGAAAATATTACACAAGGCAAAACATACACAAGACTTAAGAATGTTGCATCAGATGAGCCTAACCCATAATTTCGGTTTCAGTGCTACTTATTCACAATTGATGAACTACCAAAGAAAATGAGGAGATTCAAATATGGCATGTGCGAATTATTACACAAGGTAGTACATACTCCTCTAGACTTAAAAATGTTGCACTAGATGAGTCTAATCCACATTTTCATTTTTAAATGCTACTTACTTTCAACTCATGAACCACCATGGAAATTGAGGAGAATCAAGTATGGCATATGGGAAATATTACACAAGGCCGAGTATACCCCTCTAGACATAAAAATGTTACATTAGATGTCTAACCCACACTTTCAATTTGAATGCTACTTATAGCTAATGAGCCACCACAAAAAATGAGGAGATTCAAGTATGGAGAAGGAAATTGAGGTATTTGGGGAATCTTACGCAAGGCCTTCTGCGATGCCAATGGCGATTTTCATCCTGCGTTGCCAATCTAGAGTGGCATCCGCAGCAAACTGGCCATGGAGGTGGGAGAGCAAACTTAGTTTGGGCATGTAGTCATACACAATCACACGTTCCTGGCCCTCAGCACAGTAGCCACGGAGGCTCAGGAGGTTTTTGTGCCGAACTCGCCCCAAAATCTCAATTTCCACAGCAAATTCCATTTCTGCCTTGGTGCTCCATATTTTCAGCCTTTTCACTGCAATCTGCATCCGCCACCGATCAATTGGTTCACCCAACACCACTTCAACATTCATTTTATTTCACAAGAAACCATGAATGCCTACCTTACAAAAAATTATCAAACGACATTTAGGCACATGCAATGGTGGGCTATGTAACAACCGCATTTGTGGTAGCAACAAATTAAACAAAAGAATGAATGCTACACCCTTTATTGCTGCAAATGTAGTGCTTGTAGGAACAATGACATATGTTGTGGGTTTTCAAGGATATATATCGTAGAAATAAATAATTGATGAAACTATGAAAAATTTAAAGATAGTGGTTCTTTCTTGCATACTTGGTCACCACTTGCAAGCTGACCCCAATAGACACTCCCAAAACTTCCTTCCCCAAGCTTGTTGTCATAGTTGAAGTTGTTGGTGGCCGCATGCAACTCCCTTAGTGAAAATATACGCCAAGTCCCAACATGCTTCTTCTTAATGTCCAAAAGCCTGCATAAATCAAATAAGCAACATGTGTATTGCTATGAAAGAATGTCACAACTAGACTACTTTCTATGTTACTTCACTCTTCATCACCAATGACAACCAACCCAAGGCTAGCAATGAGACACAAAATTTGAAATTTTCATTGACACTTGAAAATTTCTACCAAACTCAGAGAAACCTTACAAGTTATCATTTGTTGTCTATCCTCTTGAAAGGAAATCCTTGCTCGCTGACCTTCTTTCAAGTCGCATTGCTGCATGTAGAGCCTCCCAAATGGACCATGGAAAAGAAATATTGGCCTAGCTAGTTACCATTGCTTGGATTGATTAAGCTTGCATTCATCATGACATTAACACGTTTGCAAAGGTATGTATAATGGTTCCTTGTTGCCAAAACAACCATCAATATACATACTCGCAAGATCCTATTATGCTTCTTCATTGCCCTTGATGAATTCCTACGGTCAATTTCTCCACACATTACAATATAGTGGTCCACAAGGAGTTTGCCACTTACTTGTCTTCTGCTCCGATGCAACACCAATATCTTGCCAATAAGGTCCTCATCTTTGTAACCGCTTACACCACCTTCAGCAACAATATCACCTCATGGCCTATAAAGCCAACCATTTTCCTGGTAGAATAACCTTCATGCAACTCAATTTCTAACTCTATAGACTGGCGATGATTGTACATGAACTAGCAGAGGAGCTCATCTATTTTTTTTGAGTTGCCAAGCCTAGGTATGCTTACATTGCATCCCACAAATTCTCATTCCCAATTGTTTCCCGTCACTAACAAGCCAATGTGCAATATTGAAGAGTTATGTGGCTCAAGATTGGTGATGATGATTGGATTTAGAATGTTTGCATAACACGAAGCTGACAATGTAATAGTGATAATGGAATTGGCCAAGCTTGTGTTGTTCCTTGTTGCGCATGTTGGCATGTAGATGGGTTGACTTCCACAATGAGAAAAGGGAGAAGAATCAAAAGAACATGGAACTGCTTTTCAAGACTAACTTTAAGTTATTGCCATCCTAGAATGACCCACCACCGAGTGAAGAAGCCCTCTATCATCATAGTCCATGTACCTTTATTGGGTTCGAACAAACACAAAAATTTGGGAGTCACACCAAGTAGCAAACTTCCTTGTTTCAACTTCATTAACTTAACCCCCTCCCCCTCTCCTTTAGCCTTCCCTCACTGCACAAGGAAGCACAATGCCATAAACTTAGACCTTGCAATCAATGAGGGTGACACGGAAACAATGTTGGGGAAGCTCAAAAAAATTGTCATTTGCACATCCTCCACAATGCATAAAACAAAGGAAGTTGTCAGGGAAGGCGACATGGGTTGTGGGCAGGGTAACTCAGCAGAGACTAGGAGTATATATTATATTTTCCTCAACTCTATATGATTAATAACGATCTTATTGAATGTTGCTGAAGCTATTGGTTCTTTTCAATTTATCCATTTAAGCAAAGCAACAAGGTGACACCATCAAGCAACAAATGAGGAATGTCTCCTATCACGGTACTACCACAAATAGTTTTTCTATTTAAAAACAATTCACCTCAATTTTGCCACATGTCAATCTTACATTGGTGAAATCTTGCTTGCATTCCATGTGGAAAATGTATTATGGAGCTACAAAATATGAAACAAAGCTCCCTCTACAATATGCCATAGCCTTTGTTGAATTGAATATGATATGATGATTTTTATTTTTATTTTTAGAAGGTGGATTTGGTTCACAATACCTTGATCCATCATCTGACAAGATTCTTGATATTGGTAAGACGACCTCCCAAGTCAAGCCCTAAGAAAAAGATAATGTTGGACTTTCACCAATTCGCAAACAACTTTGAATCTAGGACCTTGTGGCACCAATCCTCGGACCATACCACCGGACCACCACCGTTGGAGTCCTTTGTTTGTGCTTTTGAAACTCAACATGCCCATCTTCGTATTCCAATCGTATTCAATGGTGAATAGGGGGTGACTAGCATAATTTTAAGTCCAATTAAATTCAATCACATTAAAGAGGATCTTCTTTGTCATGTCTACACATAAACTAGGCAATATTTTTTTTTGCTATTTGTGCAATTGTTTTTTCTAACTCAAACGCAAAGCAAATTGTAAGGTAACTAAACTATACATTTGATTTAGTGCAACCTATATACATTGTCTTGCAATCATTGGGTGACAATTAGAGAGGGTTTCATATGACACTTGGTGCTACGCGACAAGTCAAGAAAACCACTCTAATCAACACGGCACAAAGATTTTCATGCCCCGCTAAGTCGGATATTTAGTGTGGTGTATTCGCCTACCCAAATTATATTTCAATTCCATTGGAAGTTATAATTTGTTTGATCTTAAAATGAGAATATGCAAGAAATCAATCAATCAAACTAAAGTGTTTTATGAGGGCAATTGGCGGAAGAGGGAATGTGCAGGCAACTAGAGAGAGAGAGAGAGAGAGAGAGAGAGAGAGAGAGAGAGAGAGAGAGAGAGCAAACATTGTAATTTCTATTGGCCACAATGTTCATCATCAACTCACATTAGATGTTTATAATCACAGGATGGCAACTAGAGGGAGTGTCACATGACAATTGGAGCTACCTGACAAGTTACAAAGACCATTCTAATCAACATGGCACATTAATTTTATTGCCAGACAAAATTAGATGTTTAGTATAGTAACTTAAGTTGGTTGATACATATGATCCCACCATCCATTGAGGGGCACTTTACACTAGAACTTCAGAGCATGTGATCATGATAATCAAAATTCTCTCATTGATTTCATTGCCAAGATCATCCCACTTCACTTTGCACTATAACTTGAAGGCATAAGGGATTTGAATGGATAAACAAACTTACATTGAGTCATACATGACATGCAATGGATAATTTTCATGGTTTACTAGATTTTGTGTCAAGCTCACCTCAAAGAGATGGGTCTAAGACAAAACCATGATACCATGAAACTTCCAAATCTCAAAACCCCGCACCTATTTTGACTCTTTGTGTGGAACAACCCAAATGGATAAGATGGTAATAAAGTAGAATTTGGTTGAGAGCCCAATCGTCTATGTCTTTTTACTACACTTGAAGGCCCCTAACCACATAATTTTTTTATTTCAATCATCCATGGTACGGCTTTTGGACGAGTTTCAAGGATCCTCACACTTTCATGGTCAGTGCCCTTGAACATAATATTCATGAGCCACCTATCAAGTGGGATACAGTAAAAACATGTCCATGTCAAATTTATCTGCTGATTCACTTCTTTTAAAACTAAAACTAAAGTCTATGACGCCTATTCAAATTTGAACTTGCCAAAATCAACTATCCTTGGGCTATAAATTATTTCTATACATTTTCGCCCTCCACATCGTAACTTAGGTTTCACAAAACCTTACTCCATGCAACCTCCACCGTATGATGTAAGAATTTAATGGCCTATCTCCGCTTGACCTTAGAAGCTCCACTCGTAGCGCTAAAACTGTTTTAGATAGCGACTAGCTCCCACCTACACTGACTTTTAAGAAAGAGCCTAGGTGGCCTGTGACATGGCACCTCTTAATAACGAGGATGATTCCTTAAAGTCCCTGAACTACCTGGCCTAGATTTTTGTGGCCCTGGGTCTTTCGAAGCACTAACTTAACTACACCACGATACTATGCTCCGGCTGGTTGCGAGAGCCCCAGCAGCACTCTTAGCTAAAGTCGGCCTCTGAGGTTGATTACCTAATAACTCAAGTTGTTTCTCCAGAGTAGGAGATTGTGAAACCAACTTTTTCCCGGACACCACTTCAGGTGCTGCTCCGACAGAAATACTAAGAGGCTACTTCTTTTTTTCTAGGTCAATCCATAGAACGCAATTTACATCTTTCACTCAAAATATGCAGTCGATCGCATGAGGAGAGTTCATTGTGAATGTCACCACCAGCCACAATTAAGGTTGTTTAGTTGCATTTGAAATGTTCTAGAAACGCGGCGTGTAGGTTATGTCTCATGCTCTGCTTGAACAATTGAACTTTTCTTCAAAGTTTCATCTGGACGCACTCTTTGTAATAGGTCTAGGTCTTTAACGGTTGGCGGTTTCATGGATTATGAAGGTCCTGGATTGATAGTTTGTCGAAGACTATGAGAGGCTACGAGTGCATGCTGGAACTGTTGTAATTGGCAAGACAATCTGGACTATCAAAGCTGCCATTTTCATAAGTTCTCATCTTGAGGTTTGTTAGTTCGTTTCCTTTTGAGTTGTAGCAGACACAATCTGGAGGAGGCTGAACAGTGTTGTGCTTTATGTCGGGTGAGTATCTCCAGGCCACCATGGCATTGAACGGGGAGAACCGACCGCTAGATACAGATGAACCGGTTGAAGTTCAAAACTTCAAGGAAAGCCACCGATCACTTTAGAGAATATACCTCAAATTCATGTAGAAAAACCGAACGATGTCAACCATAACCGGTTGGACTTGGAAACACTAGGACCTCGACCGATTATGCCCAAAAATCTCCCCAGACACCGCACCATGGATGCACAAGAACAGCAAAAAGCAAAGGCGTAATGCAGAGATTGGCAAGGTAACTAGAAACCAAACCCAAAATTCAACACAAGAACAGGGTTGTGCTTTATGTTGGGTGAGTATCTCAGGCCACCATGGCAATGGACGGGGAGAACCGACCGCTAGTCACAGATGAACCGATTGAGTTTGGGAAATAACCGGTTGAAGTTCAAGACTTCGGGAAAACCAGCAATCACTTTAGAAAATATACCTCAAATTCATATAGGAAAACCGAAAGATGTCAACATGTAACTGGTTGATCTTGGAGACACTAGGATCTCGACGGGATTATGCCCAAAAACATCCCTAGACGCTGCACCATGGACGCCCAAGAACAGCAAAAAGCAAGGCTTAATGCAGAGCTTGGCAAGGCAACAAGAAACCAGACCCCGAAATTCACACACAAGGTCCGGATCTTCACCTGTAACTGAGCTGCTTTCACAGGCCGATGTGGTTCCGAATTGGCACTCACACCCTTGACGCTCAGGAACGCAACAACATGCTGCAAGGATTGTGTGGGTGTGTGATGAACAGGGCCGCTCCTCTCCCGCCAACAGCATTGCATGGAAAGGGTGGGACGCTGAGGTCCTAAGTTAAGTAATACGGGAGTTTTAGTTAGGGGGAGGTGGGTGTGTATAGGCGTTAAGTTAGAATATTATCGGAGCGAGCGAGCGAGCGAGCGAGGGAGCTATGTCCTCCCACGTACGGCTGGCTACGAGTACCAAGTCCTCCCACACTGACAGCTCCAGACAGCCTCGTAGTGCGTACTCCTGGCCTCCTGCAGCCTCGTAATGTGTCCTCCTGCAGCCTCGCATGTGCAGGCCTCGTAATGTGTACTCCTCCCCCAGCCTCGCATGTGCAGCCAGCCCCCGAGGCCCCCCTCCCCTTCATGACCACTTCTTACTCTACTACGTTAACTCACCCCACCCCCTGCGTTTACATACTATGCTAAAAGCTTGCCACACATGCAGGTCAGAAGAGCCCCCTCAGTATCTCAACATACTTTCTGTCATTCTATTTTCTCTGTACACTCTAGACTCCGTAATGTCACTCCCCCTCTTACATCCCCAAACCCTTGGGAACGGATGTTCTCACTGCTTGTTGTCACATTTCCCTCCCATATATCATGGGTTTTGACAATATAGTACTCCACCAAGGAATTCAAATCACACGCTCGCACGCATCATGTTGTCATCATTGTATTGGTTGTCATTATTGCAATGTTGACTTTGTGTTATTCCATAACGTCACATGTTACACTAATTCTCTTTTATCACGCATCCATGTTAACACTACATAACTCCTTAATAATCACATGCACTTTGGTGGCCACAAGCATAATATTACGGAGTTTAGAGTGTATTTTCAAATCGGTGGGCGTGTTTCCATTCTAAGATAAAATCATACTTATAAAACACCTCAATGACCCCAAGCACGGCTTGGGAAGAGGGCCAAGGAGAAGGAACCCACACAAAGAACATACCATATGTATAGATTGACAAAATTTTGGAATACTACCAACATGAGTATTGCGGACCAAAGGTGCTTGTGATTGTTGTGTATACAAACAATTACACACATGACCCACCATTTGTCAAATTGTTCCAAAACCCCTAACCCAACCCCTCCCATGCAAACAAACATTTTAACCTAGCTATCAAAAGGGACCACCTTCAACATGAGGCAATGACACTTGTCTCATAGTTCACACATGAGTTTGCGGCTATGATCAATGGTAAAGCTCTCTCTCTCTCTCTCTCTCTCTCTCTCTCTCTCTCTTGGAATTAGGTGTAATAACCATAGGCAGTGGACAAAATGAGGGAATTCTATAATACATAATTTGGTACCTACCTACTAAGTTGTGGAGGTAGTAAGGTAAATAGGTACCAAATCTTGTCCTCCTAGCATAGTTTCCATGTCGAAAGGGAAATGTTGCTATAAGAGTACTTCTCATTAATTCATGTCAAAAGTTGAACCTCCAATAGGTTTCAAATGTGTTCAACTAGACTAATTCAAGGTCTTTAAAGCTCAATCTAATGCTAAATCAACAAGGGGAAGGAAAATCCCTTTGGACTTCATGCTATATATGGGCTATTATGTTAGGCTAGTACACTCATGTGCGATAAATCCCCATCACCAATTTCCATGCAATAATTTCATCATCCACTTATGTCTACTCACCTTGCCTTGGCATTTATTGTGCCAGTTTATAAGAAAGAACCCGGATATGAGATATGATGGTTTTTATAATAAAATGTTATAATAGGGAACTTGGATGAAACATTGAGTTCTTGAAACTAGGTAGGAATTTGTTGGCGATTTCTCTTGTGTCCAAAGGAGGTCAAACGCCCATAGAGTTCCTACAAGTCATCTTATTCCTTTCCCATGATGGCTTTGTAAGTTATGTGGGACTTACATGTGCACTCTTCATAATTGGACACATATATTTAAGTGGTAGATGGCAAGGTTTGTAGCTAAGAATGGACACCAAGAAAACATGTGTCACGATGAAATTTGTGTGCTCAGAATATACATACCATTTTAGGTTCAACTATCAATGCATTTGGGAGGGCCTATGTGCTTATTAAAGAGAGGAAAACTTGTTCACTTTAGACTTTCATGGCATTTGCATCTTGATTTGAAACTCAAATTCGTAGTCTTGTTATTTGCAATTGCCAATCTAGATGGGCAATTTCCAAACTCATCCAATAGTCAAAATCATTTGTGGACGACATGGATACATACCTTACAAGCATCTTCATGGCTAGGATCCGCGATAACCATGTAAGGGGATTCAATAAAACCGACATGTTAAGTTTTTGGTTGATATGTCCCAAATTATTCTCACTATACTAATGATGATGGGGTGAAATGATTAACCTTTATTTAAGACATTATCAATCAATATGAAATTTCCAAGTTCCAACATTGTCACCTTCAACCTACATGGCTGCCACAAAACCTTTGGCCATATTTATCTGCAATTATTGTGGTGACAACGCCTAAGATAGTAATATGAAGTATTCCACTAAAGAGGGACAACAACTTCATTTAATAGAAAACACTCATGTACGATAAGTTTAATTTTGTGATGATTCTCACCTAGCAGTCCCCCCCCCCCTCCCCAATGGAGAGTAAAAGACTAATTTATGAAAACAACTTTACAAACTTCCGTAGATTACATTATGGATTTTACTTTGTTTAATAAACAGTAAGATTTGTATAGATTTTCTATTCTATGATTTAATTTATTCAATTTCATTCATTTAATCATCCGAAGTATTTAAGCTGCCTGAAACAGCCAAATTTTTTGAAAGGGCCCCTTTTAGGCTCAACTACCTGAAGTGAAGCTACTGTGCAGAGTGTTGATTATGAGGGCAGGGCTAAGCAGTTGTGGAGTGGGCGAGTGGGCGTACAAATAAGATACATGCCATGATTCCCTGTGTAAGGAAGTAGAGAACGACTTTGAGATGATGAGCCACCACCTGCCTAGCTACCTACTGTATCTGTGGAAATATTTTTGACCTTCATTCCGTCCTCCCACAGTAGTATATATGCTATATATGCTGCACTGGGTTGGTGACCGAAGAGCCTACAGCCATCACATGCCCAATGACTCTCCCTCCAACCGACAACACGGTGACTCTAAGCTAAGGGCCACTCCACACGGCTCCCAACTCTGACATCCATTCCTACCTGCCAACAAACCCTTTGCAGGTGGGGCTGGGCTTGGGAGCAGTCATCCGCCATAACCGCTTCACTCCAACCGCTTACATGTTCACATCCTCCGCTTTTCCTTTCTTAAATTGGGATATATTTTATCAATTCCTCTGAAATGATCGGTAATTTCCCTGCACTCTTCAATTTCAACCGCTTATTTCTCAAACTCAACCGGTTCATTTGTAACTAACTGCCAGTTCTCCCCGATCATAGCTTGGGAGTTGGGGGAGCAAAAAGCTACACCTAACTCTCAACACAAGTCCCGCAAATGTTTTTGAACAACATAATCATGATCTGACTTCAATGATAATTATCTATACTTTAATGGTTTCTTGACGCTCAAAAGTTGGGATTTTGCCTCCATTTGGAACTTGCTAAGATGAGCGTGACTTGGGATCCTATGTGAACATGCCCTAAGAGCATCTCCACAGTTGACATCACATTGTCCTCCAACACTATGGAGGCCGAATTCGGTTACTTATCTTTATTGAGACCTCTATTTGAGTGGTTTGTGGTCATGTGTGAATCAAATAACGGACATAAATAAAACATGTGTTTACAAGAGATCGTATTATGTGTTGAAAATTTGTCATCCATTTTAGATAACCTAATGCAAGTAATCCACTTGATTGTTTAATATGAAAGAGAGTATTCATTTTACTTTATGAATAAGATATTCATATGTGTTCTAAAGTATGTGAGTGAGTGTAGGCACAATGATCACCGTCGCAACCCACCACATATCCTTTCACACCATTCGATGTAGATGTAAAAGGAACGAAATGAAGAGGACACTTTACTTTGATGAATGATATAGAATGTAATTGCACTCTACCTCAATCAAACCTCTTGTAATGAATATGCCCTAAACTTAGACATGGAAAACATGAAATTACCGCATATGAACATACCCTCATCCATTCAACATTAAAAATTGATCCTCTATAAGTTTGTGGCCAATTCATCTTAGATGACTTGGACTACACTAATACAAACTCTTTGAAACTCTTTGAAACTCTTTGGCTTCCAAGCATGTGAGAGCACATAGTGTAGGGACACTCAAGTCTATGGGACGATAAGTTATGTTGAAGCCAAGGCAATAAGGGAAATAATCGTAACTCACATCACTAGAAAATTGAGAGTGATGGACAAGGACCACCATGATGATGGTCCTCTTAGTTCTAACAGTTGGTCCAGGCACCATGTTCTTCCCCGATAGCCCATATCATCATCCCTTCATTATCATCAAGCTTAGTCTAGTCCATCACCTGCTCAATAAATAGTGATGATTGAGATTATTGTACTTTTTTTACTCTTTCTATTTCCTTCTTTTGTAGAGACCGTTGTCACATGGTTTGCTAAGGCTCAGTTTCCATGTAGGCTGCTCACCCACCATATTCTAGTAAAAATATAGATTCCATCAAGTAGACTCTAATTTTCACTAGAATCTGGTGGGCGAGCACCCTACATGGAAACTAACTTTGAGGGGGTTTCATCACAATGTTGTTGAAATCATTTTAAGAAAGCAAGTACACTAATCATGGCCTTCAATGTGGGTCACACTAGTTTTAAAGGGAATCAATAAGGGTGTCACACAAATGGGTTGGTGTTCTTCAACGCTTAACACTTGAAGGTCTTGGGTGTGTTTATATAGGATACGTGTCGATTTGTACAAAACCTCCCATATTATTACTTTTGTTTTGAAAATTAATGTTTTGTCGGGCCATAAATGTATCTAGAATAGTGTACAATATTTGAGGGATGCCCCTTTATCATGTATGTTCAACATGAGCATTGTAGAGAAGGAGGTTAAAATCACCAACAACTATATGCTTGAAGGGATGTTCCACAACTCCTCAAGGCAGAGCTCTCATCAATGCACCTCCCATTTTTTTGGTATTCAACATAAATATAATCTTTGACTTTGATCTAGACTAAAAGCACAAAATGTTTTGTAATAAGAAGCATGATCAGAGTGGCAACCTTCCTTGAGTGATCAATTGTTGGATTGCATCTTGGATCCACTCCAATCTCAAACTCTAGTTTCTTAAGCTTCTTGGCCTCACATGCTCCTTGTCTCAAGTTCCAACTTTAAATTCTCTGGAACTCACAAATGCATGCTATTTCGACACCTCCTTTTATTCACAACTTACCATTTTCGTGTGACCTATTGCTGGCAGGCCACTAGAAAGCTCCATGCAACCTACCATGTGATGTGTATATGCAACGAAAGACACGATGGTGGGGTTGTCGCCTCATTGTTATGGGAAAGTGGGGTTAATCATGTTAAAGTGATGTGTTATATGCTTGGGTGCAAAGGACAGAGACATTATGGACTCGTACTAGTCTACCTAAGTTTCATATGCTCACTTGGTGCCAACCTCCTTAGTGTAACCGTGAATGTATGTGGGTTATGTAACCAGTTAGTTGGTAGGATTTCATGTTTAGTAACTCGTGCTTATGGAGGCCAACTATCTACCTTAAAAAGGGTGCATGGCAATGACATTGAGTAATGTTATGCCAACAAGTAATGAATAGTGTTTTATTTGATCTAGGATATTGATTCCCACGAGAAAAAGAGGAGTTACGGTGGGGTACGAAGCCCAAAGAACATGGCCAATTGAAATCCGCAATTCCTAGGTTGGCATCTTGAACTTGTGGCGTCATGTGCAATCACTCATAATGGAAACATAAAACATTCCACAACTTCCTCCAGTTCCGAGAGCTTCCCTCCACAACCATTGGAATTATCAAAATCCCCTTCGTAGTCTAATTTGGCGAAAAGATGGTATCAATCCAAGCTCCTTGCTACGCTAGTGATGGATTGGATCCCTTGAAGTGGATATAAGCTTCTCAATTGGCACATTTCAAAGGGGAAGGCATTACATGTGGTTGCAACTTGGTTGCTCAAGGACCTATCCAATGGTAGTAGCAACCTACGTAAATCCGGGTAGTGGCCTACCCAACTAGGTAGCAACTCACTTTTTACATGCAATGTGGATCCTCCATTGTATCTAAGGTATGTGGGCCTACAATGAACACTTCCAATTCCATTTACACTTTGGTCATTGGGTGGGATCCCAAATTGCCTCAGTTGATTAGCAATTATAAATTATGAAGATTTTTGTTTCAAATGTCAAAATCTAAATTGATATGCAAAAGTTATAGGAGAGTAAATATTGTTTGTTGAGTACATAACATTAGTTAGCGATGTGGGCCCTCATAATGTAACAATGAGATGCTCAAAAAGTTGCACATGGAGACTCATATCCAAATTGATTCATAATGAACTCCCAACATCTCATTATTATATTTTGAGGGCTCACGGAACAAGAGTTGTGTGTTGAGTAATGTTACGTAATCCAATGTACATATCAATTTGAAAAACACATATCTTGTCATTTTTGTATCAAGTAATGACTCATCAAAAGCCTACACGTGGTTATAATGCTTTTAAAAAAAATCAACCCAAAGCTATGTAGTCTTGATTTATGAGAGTTTATTTGAAAATAATTTCAAGCATGCTTACATGGAGTTTATTTAAAGAAACCAGCTTTATGGTGTGATCTTTAAATAGATATCTACAAGATTGCATCACACTTTAAATTTTATTTACTAAATTTAAAACAAACCTATTATTTAAAATAATAACACAAATAATTAATTACTATATAATAAACATTCTACCCTTAAGAATGAACAATGTGTGCTACTATGTGGAAATGGCTTGAGCCTTTAGAGCAAAGCCGTCTGACCTCAACCCACCCTCAATACCGAATGACAATATAGGTTGGGAAATACAAACTTTGTATTGAGATTGGAGGGGACTATTGAGGTGCAAAGAGCAGGGTTGAGATTGAGGTGAGAATGTGTCCAATCTCGACCTATATTGTCATTCAATATTGAGATATTGGAGTTTAAAGTTGAGGTGGGGATTGAGGTTGGGGTCGGAACATGGCCCTTCCCCAACCCTTATTGTCATCAAGTATTGAGGTATTGAGACGATCCAAATTAATTAAGTTAAAGAAAAATGCCTCATCACCATACCAAAATTTGTAGCCATGAAAATGGTGTGTGTAAAAAAAATGAGAGCCAAGTGGAGCTCATCCGATGTGCACTTGGTGCCACCATGCACTCACACATTTGTTGCATGTTGCCAAAATTTTATTGTCTGAAACAACGAGACAATAAAATTTTACCCAGTCCCAAAATCTTAACCATTTATTTTGCCACATCAGAATGTAGGTGATCCCACATCTATTAGTTGACGATCACCAAGTTGTGCCTCCAACCTAACTCCTTCACCTACACCCCTACTACATAACTCTATGGTAGCCATCTCATCTTCATTCCTAAAATGTTATTATTAAAAAAAAGACATGCGATGTGAGTCGTGAGTATTGAGGCGGGGGTTGAAAGGCGGAGTACTTTCACAAGGATCGCAGAACTGTGTAACTGGTTCTTGTCCCTTGGGTTGCATTAAAATCTAACAGAATGGTAGATTTTGATAGCACGTAGAGGGTGAGGCAGGCACGCAAGCCTTGTAGTGACACCCCCAGTTATCCAGCGTCGTCCAGCCCTTGCAATGAAGTAGCAACAAAGAAGTACGGCAGTAGGACTGCGGATGTGAAAGTGGTGGATCGTTCACAGGCTTGAGCGATACCCATGAGCCCGACTGATGAGACAGCCAGCCTACCCTACCCTACCCTACCCGACATTACATATTATTCACTTACACACTCTGAGCTCCTCCTGACCTGCCTTTGTTTCAACCTCCAAAAGGGCCAACTAACTTATCATCGTCGTACCTTCAAACTTTGAAAGGGAGTTTGGGAGGGGCCGGCCACCACCACCTCCGCAAGGAGAGGTAATTCATTACTGGGCTCGGCTATAGTCTACATGTGCAAAACACACTGCTTCCGTTATTTGTAAGGTAGAGTACATACTTGCTGCCTGTGCCACTCACCCTTGCTTCACCGTTTGTCGTATCTAGTGTCACACACACTGTTTGCAAAGGCCCTAAACTAGATGCCTAGAGGTTTCAATGTGTCATGACTCACGTACACTAATTATCAAGATGATATTATTCATCAACGTAAGTAAATTTTTAAGTGAAAATTTATTTACATCATGATATTTAGTGTAGCAGAATGGGTTATTTGAGATAATAGTTGTAAGTTTTAGTATGTAAGGGGAATATTGTTGAGCATACTAATGATAAGTGTCATATGTTTATATTTTAGTATGTAAGAGGAAGATATTCTTGAGCATACTAATGTCAAGTGTCATATGGTGAGATTAGTGGCGGAGTTGTTGAGTACTAGTGTAACCTAGCATACGCCTCAAAATAGGGCAAGTGACACTATCATGCATGTGATAATAAATACCATAAACAGTGTAGTGCCAAAGCATCCCGTAACATTTTACGAAAATAGGTTCATGCAATATGCGATGAGTTTAATCCCAAAATTTAAATTTAAATTGGAGGCATCAGAAGGAGAGGAAAATCTAATATCTAATTGATCAATTACCGGTTTGAAGCATGTGCATGATGTGTCATTTGTAGGTGAACTTGAACTGACATGTGGATAGTTGTCATCGCCAATAGGTTAGTTTCTGCACATTGTAGATGCTTGAGAATGGAAAACCACACGATTAGTGACCACAACACATAACCCCCATAAGCTTCTAGGCAATGTGAGGTGAAAGCGGACGATTTCAATGTCCAAGGTTTGTGATTTTTTTCCGGGAGATCCACTCACTTGTAGGGGTCCAACTGTATAGATGAGTGTAGTTTAAATGCTACAATATTTACTTTTGTTTTTGGCCATCCGCGTCTTGTCATTGGATGGATTACATTGCATTTGTTGCAAGTGGTGTATAGTGGGCAACATTGTGAGTTTCTTTCTGTGGAGGTAGAAAAAATGACAAGTTGCACATGCAATTTTGGAGTTTTGCTAAAAGTTGTGAGGAGTATGTACACAAACTCAATACCAAATGCAATGCAAAAGAGTCACAAAGAGTCACCTAAAAGTGGATTTTTTTCCAACACTTGTGATGCCCAAACCCAAAATTATGCCTCGAATGAGGTCAAAACTTCAAGATAATTGTTGGGCAACAAAAAATCTAAAATTTCAAAGTCCCAATGTGGATGTTTTCGAAACATGTGAGTGAAAATCCACACCAAATTTAAGGTCAATTGGGTAAAATTTGCTTAGTCAATTGAGTAGCTAATTGGTTTTGGGGTTTATACTTTAGATGGTTGATCGGCCACGTGTCATGATCTCATTCGCTATGGGGAAGGGAAGGGTGGGGGAGGGAAGGGTGGTGTTGTGTTTGCGGAAGATTTCTTGCCCTAGACACTCATCACCTTGCTCGTCTCTTGGCGGGCTCCTCCTGCCGGTAAGATTATTTCCACATTGGCATTGCTTCGACTATGTGGGGGCAACGCAATCATCATAAGGAGTGTGAGTGCCCCATCCTCCACCACGCCGGGGGGAGTTGGTGAGGTTGGTCCAACTTTGTCATCTAATGCATCAACAAAAACCCCAAGCTCATCCTCCTCCATCATCCCAATTTGCTTGAGTAGTTGACTTACCTTCCATGGCAAGAAATGAGTTGCTGACTCGAGCACATGAAGACACGAAATTGGGAGTAGAAGAGAAGTTATCTATCCCACCTTCTTGCATGTTAGCAATAAACTCAACAACATCCATCGCTTGACTAGTTAATGTTTTGGATCTCGGGTACACAATTCACAATTAGGTCATCCTCATGGTTGCCCCTACGATCCATCTATCGTGAGCTTGAGGGAGAATGACCATCACCTATAATAGGAACAATGGCAAGGGAGGGTGGACTCTTGGGACCTTCAATATCAAAGTCTTTGTTTTCCTCAGTGGCATGCCTCTTCGTTCCTGAGATTTTCTTGGTGACCATTTCATACTATTTGGCCATGTTCCCTTTGTGTCATGTTCCAGTGAAGTTTATGCTAGCGCTTCTATTTCCCCAGTGTTAACCAAGGTATGAGCAGTAGTATCTAAATTCCCCTCACTAATTCTAGGCTTAGGTCCCCTGTAGCTTATTTTCGAACCCCCTGCCTTGGTTGATTGGTCGAAGTACAAGTATAGAAGCTCCTCCTTTTGACCTTGAGGTGCTTGCCTCGGAGAATATGGTACTTAGTTGTCAAGAAAGTAAATTGAAAGAAACTCCAAAAATAAATTATCTTCCGCCAGAATATGTATTCGCCTTACTTTGCATGCCTCCTTATTACAAACCTTCAAACCCTAAAACATGATTACCACTCGACCTTCCACCACCATGGTAATTACTAGGTCGGTAGGACACATGGGATCTAGAGCATTTCACTTGCTTCTAGCTCCGTAACCCCAAAATGATACCTACTACGCACCCGCCATGTGGTTCACTTCATGCACTAGTAGGAAAAGGTGGGTCTACATGACACACGAATCTAACACGAAGTGTCCGGAATGACACCGGTGTCATTTTGGACACTTTGTGTTAGATTGGCGTGTCATGTAGACCCACCTTTCCTACCAGTTATGAGACATTTATCATACTTTGCATGGTCTAAGTCACGTGACACTAGAAGAAAACTTGTCCATATCAACCGGCCGTTGCGACTTGGCCATTGCGACTCATGCTAGGAAAATGAAAAAAAAAATATCAATATGATTGTCAATTGGAGTATTTTAGTTAGTCATCATCCAAAACCTCCGGGTGGACAACCACAAACATTTTTTTATGCATTTTCCTAGCATGAGTCGCAATGGCCAAGTCGCAACGGCCGGTTGATATGGACAAGTTTTCTTCTAGTGTGAAAACAATTTGATCAATCGTGGCTTTTGAGTCCCCTTTAAATACCCTACGCTTCTATGAGGCATCACTCGTGCACCCCAAACGTGGTTTAGTGTCAAGTACACTATTTACAAAGGGTCACACTAAATGCTCTATGACTCCAAGAATATTACATTCACTAATAGTTAACATGACATTATCTATCAATATGAGTAGATTCTAGACCTTGAGGTTGATCTACCACATATGAGAGACTCCTTCAAAATTGTATTTGATATAAACATTTTCATATTCTTACAGTAAATACTAATTATTATAAAGCTTTACGGTGAGGTTTTGAAGTAGTCAAATTTCTTGAAGTCACCCATCTTACTACTTGAGTCATAACATCTGCCAAATTTGAATGATAAAAATTACAAAAAAAATTACAAACATTTGCAAGCTAACCAAAATGATTTACAAAAAAAAATCATTCATACCCCCATTTGTACACAAAGAATTGTTGATCACAACATTGTTAAAGTATAGATAAAAAAGAGCATTATAAACTTTTGATAACTCATGTCAATTCAAAGTTCCATAAGTTATGTTCAAGATTGATTTTCTCATTGTACAAAACTAATGAAAATATAAATAAATTAAATATGAGAAGACATAAGGTTTTTTTATCAATCGTAAATTTAAACATTTAAAAGTGGTAGTGAAAGAAAATTTTACAACCCACTTTGATATCCTTTGAAATTAATGATTTGATCAAAAGGGCAAGTGTTTCATATATCATATTACACCATTATCTACTATGAGGATGACAAAGAAAATTCACAAAAGATCAAGTTTGGTTATTGGGGAAGATGGCCCCTTCAATTGGGAGTTCACAAAGGTGCTAAACCCGTTTTTATGGCCCTTCACTCACCGGTTGGTCCACCCTAGGCACTGAGCAGTGTATCACCTCCAAGTTGGTCTTCAAGTTTTGGGAGTAAGTACCTCATGGACTTCAAAATTCAACAAAAGTAGTGGAGCTATTCCCATCATGTCAAGGTTGAGCTGAGCGAGATTGTCCAAACATCATTCACAACAATCAAGGTTCAAAGCACAAGGCAATCAACACCATGACTTGGAGTATGATTTGGTCAAAAATTGTTGAGCATGTGGATCAATACTAAGACCATAAGGAAGATCAAGTGGTTGTTGGTCTCCATTGATCAAATCCCCCATTTATATTTGCATCAATCCAAAGTTGATTGCAATCATTCATTCATTTTCTACATCCACATGATGATTTTTTTAATTAAAATTTAATATAAATTCTATGAATCCTCATCCCCTCCTCATGGTCCCTTTAATCTTATAGATTTTGTAATTATTCTGTAAACTTTATCCCCGTTTATGAATCATCTATTTTTGCATATATCCAAGGTAGGTTACAAAATTTGATCTTGCTATCTCCCTATGTTAAAAAATAATATCCCTTCCTTTTGATTTTTTTTCACTGTCATAGGAAATAAAAATATGAAATTATATGGAACCATTATTCCCATTGATCAATTTAAACATAAAAAATTTCCATCATTTTAGCATAAGTTAACAAATCGCTTTTGAAATTTGAAATGACAATTCTCAATTCAATCCAACGGGCAAATTGTTGGTGGAGTTGAAGTGCCCGCAACACAAAGCCACATGCCTTATAATGTCATGTGACTCCAGATTGAAGCCATTTTGAGTTAAGTAGTACATGTATCACAATATGTGGTCGTTGATTAGTGTTTGTTGAGGATATCAATGCATGCATCTAAGAAGGCTCCTGCAGGTGAAGATCACCTCCTGGTTAGCATTCCATTTAGGGTGTAGGGTGACCCTTGAATGCTGAACCCTGAATTATAAGTGAGGCCTCGAATCAAACTTACAACACATGTAGAGAACAGCAAGAAGGGCTGGAGTTTGAATTACAACAATTAAGGGAGCTTTTAAGCGACAGGGTGAGTTTTGGGGCAGAGGTTGCAGATTTACATATCGATATTGTTCCAATCTGAGTCTCTTAGATATTCTTTAGCCTATTGAGTTCTCACTGTCAAAACTGACAACAATGTCCCCACACTTCATCAAGATGGTGGAAAAAATGGCTATGGCATTCACCCCTGCCATGCTCTTCTCACGAATGTGCAAGCAGGAGTGGGTTTCTGCATTGTTTTGTTAATGTTATGTTCAATATACTGTAGAGTTGATGAATCAAGACTCCAATTACAAGTGAGGCAACTTGGTCACATTTTTCCTTCTGATTGGAACAGAACCAATGGCAGTTTGCTTCCATAACTGACAATTGTTGTTTCGACTCAAGATCCTACATTCTCATATTTAACATGACACATTTGAAGTACAAGAATATGAGATAGGTTCGCATTGAATGGCCTTGCCTGCTCAAACATTGTTCTGCACTGCGACTTCATTGTTTCCATGCAAATTAACACTCAGCTAACATGGAAATTCTCAGTATCTCAGCTAGCATAGCATCCAGCTCCTAGTTTCCTGTGTGTTCATGATCATATGGGAAAGAACTCTTGATCCATCAAGACTTCAATAAAGAAAAGAATTCACCCCTACCATGGAGGCTGATTGAGAAGATGGTCATATCCCGAAACTGTCAGGGCAAGTAGTAATTGGTATGACACTGTGCAAAGAGGCTACAGAATACTCATGGCTACCTTTCAACTGAGTTAATGGTTCAAATACTTAATATCCTTTAGCACCTGATGGACATCTCAGTGGATATCGATCCAGTAGCTGAATATAAATGTGGTAGAAAATTACACAGGTTTCACTTATGAGATTATATAGCAGCTTCGGAAGCGTAGATCGAACTCATAGGTGTTTTGAATCTAGTGCTAATCCACAGGAAGTGGAAAAGAAGTCAATCCACATGATTCTGGGACATACTTAGGAACTCTCTATGATCTTGCTTGCAATACTACCGTATTCAGTAACCTAAGTACCAGGATGGCTGTTCATGGGTAATGGTATGTAGAAATTTCTGATTGACATGATACAAGAAGACTTTGATTTGTCATGCTATATAAAATGTCATTTTAAACAGCCTAAAGAGGACAATGACCAGAATCAAGATCATTCTATACATGGCTTGAGTTATATTATGAACCTTCGACGAAATTCAAGGTAAATGCAAACTTTCATAAACCTGATAGGTGCTCGATGGGCAGGAAGTGAGGCAGTAAACGACCATACTAACGAGCGTGTTAAATATATGTGTAAACACCAATTCCTGCTCTTGGGAACCATACAGATCTTTAGGTTCGGCCTACTGTACCAGATATCGATCCCTGCGAAAGTATACCTAGGATGGGATGCCTCCTTGCTCCAAGTTCACAGTGGCCAATCAAGCTTAAATTTCTTCTACACCATTTCTGCAGTTTGGCTTATCCCCACTTCTCTGTCATTATCCATAAATCCAGATACCTTCCTGCTTCATTAGCTGAGTTTCCGTGTCCATCAGGTGCTAAAGCCTTTAAAGCATTATAAGCATTGACTCAGTTAGAAAGTTAGCCATGAAATAACAAGCTAAGAACCTGACACAAAAACTAACCTAACATAACAAAAATCAATTTTATATGCCTGACATACCTATCAAATATCGAGCTAGAGCAACACCTTCCACCACAGGTGTACGGGTACCATTGAACAGCAATCTATGAAGTACGTACTCAAATATGAAATGAGGAGTTGTGGTAAGCGTATCCAAGGATTTCTGGAGGGGCGCTGAAGAAGTTGAGATTTGAGAGGTGCACCTGCGTGAGAGCCTGGGTTGTGCGGCGTATATTTTAAAAGGGCGGTCTTTGAGCAGGCTCCACAGACCAACATCTCTGTACCATATCCAGCAAAACCGATGGCGCATCTGTATGTTTTGGATACCGTTGTATGATTTCTTCTCTCTTAGTATAAGAATCTGGTCTCAAACCCTTCATAACTCTTAACCTGAAATCTTTGAACTCAATACCTTCATAAGAATCAGGAAGCCCGGTGAGGACCTGATATGCTACTATTCCGAAGCTATAGAAATCGATTTTCAAAGGTTGCAGCTCAAGAGTTAGGTCAACTATCTCTGTAGACTCTCGACTATTACGAACAGGGTGAC
Organism: Polytrichum commune; assembly: GCA_950295325.1. NCBI lineage: Eukaryota > Viridiplantae > Streptophyta > Polytrichopsida > Polytrichales > Polytrichaceae > Polytrichum > Polytrichum commune. The sequence goes on from OX485804.1 coordinate 284,399, forward strand.
TCTTCCTCTTTTAAAGACCTCCGGTGCTGTACTGTATATTTTAAGTGACCAGCGGGGCAATGAAAAGATTCCAAGGACACATTGAGCACTACCAGAATCAGCAACCTTGACAAGACAGTATTTCGCATCTGAATCTATCAACTCAAACCAATTCAGAAGAACGTTGCCAGGCTTCAGATGCCCATGAATCACATTATTTTCATGCAGATGTTCCATGGCGTGTGCTATTGTAGCAAAACATCGAGTAAGTCTTGGTATGCGAATGGTGGGTCATTGAGACTTGTGACACGAGGGCGTTCAAGAAGGAAGCTTTCAAGATCGCCTTCCAGAAGTTCCATGTACAGAGAGTACTTGTCATCTTTCATCCAAAGACCAGCCAAAAAAATGCACAATTTATTTTGGATGGGAGACTAGGTTCACCGCAATGTCGATTTCCTTATCGATTTCCGCTTCGAACCTGAACTCTTTCCTGGCGAATAAGCCATGGCGCCATGTTACCTTCGAAACGATATCTTGGACACCTGATGCTAGCGCCTGTACAGAGTCTACATCATCCATCTCTGAAAACCAGAACTTCCCCGTCCATAATATGCCATCTGTACTGCTACTTTGGCGTCTCTCTCGTGGCTGCCTGGCAAGAACACATTGTTCTGCCCTCTCCATCCAATTCCATAGTTTCTAATAGAGCACTTCTGAACCCTAGCCTAAGCTCCACAGGATTCAGTAGTGCGGGTCTCTATCATCCATTGAAGCACATAGATCATCTGGGAAGATCTATAATGGCTGCCACCTCACCGACAATGACATGTGTATCGCCTCAGACTCTCCCTGACCATGCCAAAAGGAAGTAATCTCAAGACCAAGCAATGCAAGTTGACAGCAAAGTTGACAGCAAAATTGCGGTGAGAGGAACTGAAGCCGGAACGTCGATTGGCAGATCTCCTGCTGGCCCAACTTAGGTCGATATGAAATATATCTCTTGCAGGGGCACAGAACAGTGGAAGATTTTCGAGTATCTGGATGTTGTGGAAATGCGCTCCCGTATTCAGTTGGGAGAGCGAACACAGGATATGTACACAAACGATGACCTCGACCTGGATGATGAGTTCTCGCAGTTTTGGACTATGGCATTTACATTCTGGTGCATATATGCTCGCCACTGTGCATCGATCACAGAGTTGAGTTGGGTAGCATGCCGCAACTCAACGATTGTTACTTTTGGTGTGTCAGGGTTGAATCTGCTTCCATCATATGCCATTGCTGTGAACATGATATACCATGTCGTCCATCTGCACACGTGCAACGACATCATGTCATGCCATCCTGTTTCTTTAATTCTTTTGAAGATACATGATATATAGCTAATGCCGATGGAACTTGGATATTGCAGTGTGCGCAGCAGTCAGGCTAGGTTCTCGTGAAACTGATTGCATTACAACCCCTCACTACACCGTTTATGGTATTTAGTGCCACAGACACTATCGGCGGAGGGCCTAGACTAGATGCCTAGAGGTCTCCAAGTGTCACACCCACTAATTGCCAATATCATTCCATTCATCAGCATTAGTAATTTTTTTTAAGTGAACAAATATTTATATTATGACATTTAAAATAGCACATTGGGATACGTTAGATGATAGTCTTGCATTTTAGTATGCAGAGGAAGTTATTTTTTGAGTGTACTAATGGCAAGTGTCATATGTTTACATTTTAGTATGCAAGAGGAAGATATTCTTGACCATACTAAGGATAAGTGTCATTTTTCTAAACGTTAGTTAATTGTAGACCATTGTGTAACATAGGCATGCACCTCATAACACTATATGACATGCTCATGCCAAGATATTAGTAAGCACACTTGAATGTCAAGTGCCATGAGGTGACAATTATGGTGAAGTTGTTAATCATTGATGTAACCTAGCATATGCCTCAAAATAGGGTAAGTGACATTGTTACACATGTGACACTATATCCATAAACGGTGCACTAATGTTTTGTTTTTGGCTTCATGACACCAAATTGCACCAAAATAGAAAGGTGGTTTTTTCCCTTTAGATCAAAAACTTGAAAGGAAAAACAAAAAACAAAAAAAAAGGCAATGAAACGACTAGTTTGGCGGATCAGTGCCAACCCCACATTGAATGTCATGTACACAACCTATGTTGTTGCCAGCACATCAACCTACATGATAGCGCTCCTCCCTTGTGAGCTAACTCTAATGTTTTAGGGAAATATTTCATCCTATCATCAACTTTAAGGTTGGATACAACAAACAAGAAGCCAAATGGCATTATTCATTTTGCATTGTACATGTAGATACTCATAAAACCCAAAAAGAATAAACCTTTCCACTTACCTAGATGTTGTGTGGAAGGTGTTGTTTGAGTGGGAATTGTCTATTTGTAAAGAAATCAAGTGGTTGTCATATGGTTTGTTGAACTACCAACAATCACATGCATGCATTTTGTTATTGCTTGAATGCATAGTTGAAGATTGTGTTCTCTAAACATGGTTTTGAACTAGTCAAACTCTCAACGTTTTTACATGTGTTTAGGTAATTTGGAGTTTGATATGTGTAAGCCATGTACAAATAAACTACATGTTGTGAACAAAAGGAAAGGTGCATGTGTTCAAAGAGGCAACACCATATGAAGATTGTCTACTCTCTATAGCAAAGGTGCTTGAAATTGCAAAGGTATATTTCTCCACCGATAGCAAATTGCAAATCATGTATGACAATGGTATATAGTATTGGTTTTGCCTACTTTGATGTAAAGCGTATCAAATCATGTCTTGGGGCCGGAGACACACAAGTCTTTTCATAGCTAGAGTATTCTTCATTCACTTTCAACTTGTTAGTGATAATGTTATTTTTATTACAAGCAATTTATTTATTAAGCAATAGGATGGTTCTTGTCTAGTGTGTAATTATAATACATGCATGCTAACAAATTTTCAAATTGCCTAAGCTAGTAGAGTAGGTTGTTGACTTTGCAAACTCACCACCTTGCTAACGTGTTGCACCCTCCTCGTCATTGCTTCTTCACTTGTCACATGAGCCACTTATAGAATCTTGTTTTTTTTTGTCCCTTCCACTTTGTAATTGTCACACCCAAGGTTTGCTCCACTTCTTCATTTTTTTTCATTCTTTCATTAGAGATCTTCATGCTCTCCTCGTTTTTTTTTGTTTTTTTATTTATAGTTATAGCCCATGTCATGTTTAATATTTAAAATGTTGGTTTGGTGGAGTTTCAGTTTCAATCTGACACACATGTGTAGAAATTAAAGATTTACAGTGTTGTTAATGATACATAAAGAGTGGTTTTTTAGATATGCCAAACATAATGGGGACGATGATTATCAAACACTCTCAAATGAAAACATTCCTTTAACTTTGAGAAGGAATGACCAACCTTACTCAATAATCATGCATTGCATATACCAAGATTAACATAAATGTTACTTGTATTGACAAGGTGTTTGATGCTTGCAAATTGTATAGTACGTTTAACCGTTTACATATAGAAGGCATTCATAGGGTCTTGGAAGGCCCTTTTCATTTCCATTTATCAGTTGGTACGAAATCTTGACGACAAATTCCGAAGATTACCATGACTCCCTCATGAACCAAATTTGGGTGCACCTCCAATTCTAGTTCAAAGCTCGTAAATTCCACTCATAGTCATCTAGTGATGGGTTGAGGGGATACGAATACGTAGCCGCATCTCCAAAAGTCTAGGAACTATAAGAAAACTATGACCTCAACACTCACTTGAAGAAGTTGACCAATAAATCTAGGATACATGTCCCCTTGTTTCTTCTAGATTTTTTTAGGGTAAAGAATTTGATGGACAATTTTTTAACTATCATCTCCTTTTAAAGATGCATCGTTCGTTGATTTCTGAATTTTCATGTTTTTTTTATTTGTTTTCTTTTGTTTTAACTTTTTAACTTTTTTTTGAGATTGCTTTGTTTTTCCTATAACTTGGGCAGTGTTCTTTCATTTTACTATTCTTTTTTCTTGTTCTATTGATGATGTCATCTTGCCTCTCTTTTCATTTTAATTATTTAATTTTTGAAATCCGCTTGCTTCAATTATTTTGGTGATATGTTATTATTTCTAAAAACTTTGATCATCTTTCTTTTACATACCATTATAGGTCTATTGTTTTCTCCTTTTTGTGCATTTCATTTTCCTCATCTTTGTCTTAATAGTTCTTATTTTGATATAACTTTTATTTCAAACTCTCTTCTGCAATCCTATTTTTCAAAATTTTGTGCCTTTCAAAGAAAAAAAGAACCTTAGTACTCTGTTTTATTGAATGCAACTAGTATAGTCAATCATGTTTGTTACTCGCGTAAATAGAAAAGATGGATTATTTTCATTTTTCTATGATTACATCCTATTATGAACATGTTAAGAACGCTATCTATAATTGAAAATTTTATGATGATCATAAATACAATTAAAAAGAATGGTTCATGTCATCATATACACATTACACAATAGATATTCTATATACATTTTGATTTTCATGTGTTGTCTTATATTTTATACTCCCTCCGTCCCAAAATGATTGTCCTACCCCCCGAAGTTTTTTGTCCCAAAACTATTTTCCAAGATCATATGTTTATTGATTTTGTTGACGTAGAAATTTTTGCTAGGTAATTTGGTGTGCCAAACAATTTTTACATCAACAGAATCAATAAACATTTGATCTCGGCCATCTTTTTGGGACATAACACTCCAGGGGGTAGGACAATCATTATGGGATGGAGGGGATCGTATAGTGGTTATACTCAAACATTATAGAACTTTTCATACTGGCCTATCAAGATCATCACAACTATTTATTCATCACAAGTTAATATAATACTCAATTATTTTGGTGCATAAAATACCATCAAATTTTATTATATTTTTCATTAACATTTTGATGCTCATAAAATATTAATATATTATGATACAATTTTATTTCTAATAGGTATTATTTATCAAAATTCCATGTGTTATATTTGACATAGCACATTTCTATAAAACAATGCTCATGTATAATAAATGTTTTAATGATAAAAATCAAATGTGGTTGTTGTTATATTTGATCATGTGTGAGGACCCTACATAAATAGGAATTCATTGAAATAGCATTTGGTTGAGTGCCCCGTCACATGTGACTGCACACTACACTTGAAGGCATGTGACCACACTACATGAGTTTGGAGGTGTCTTGGGACAACATGTGGAAATTTCTTTTGGACTCTCATAGTTTCATGATCATGGCTCTTGGCTCTTGGCTTATGTGTGAAGTGGCCCTCACAACTCCTCTTAGTGAAAAGCATGTATGGCATCCTACTCGTTCACTTTGCTCAAGCAAGAGCAAAGACTCACTGTAAACGTTGGCACCAATACTCTTATTTTTTGATAGGCTTTTCTTGGCTGTTGGTTGCGGGGTGAGAAATTTTAGTGTACTAACGAGGAGACCCATCGGCTACACTAAACATCTCATTTAGTGCAGCCCACACTGTTCATTGTTGACTTACATTGATTGTCTTGCAATCATTGGGTGGCAACCAAAGACGGTGCCACTTAACATTTGGTGTTACATAATAAGACTTAAAAATCACTCTAATTAACATGACACGCAAGTTTTAATGCCACACTAAATCAAATATTTAATGTATTTATAGATAACCCGACTGAGCTTAAAAAAAACAATTCACATATAATATCCGTGGAATACTCCAACCCTCTTTAGGAATTTGTTGAATATTGGTTAAATTAATAAAGAAGTGAAGGGAACCTACATGCAACAAATTGGTCTAATTATTATTTTTGGAGCGCATTGTATTTGCTTGCACCTTCTTAGAGGTACACGATATATACCTGACCACAACAATGTAATGACAAGCTCTAGCAATTTAGCAAGTAACATTCCATCTAATGTGGTGAGAAAATCTCTAAACCCCAAAGCCCACAAAGTCAACAAATCCTCCACTTCAATTACACATGTTACACATGATCTAATTATTTATTTGAACTCAATGGTCATGGCTTCACATATATTGCCCATCAAGACCCATCCGCATGTATGTGTGTGTGTGCACGCGCGCGCGCGCGCACACACACACACACACACACACACACACATATATATATATATATATGAGCATGGAAAAAATGTTGGAAGTGTCTACAACATGTTCCTCTAACTATAATCCTTGCCCTATATCACTCAAACATAGGTGGTTATTTAAGAAGAGTGATCTTATAAGGTCCACATACATTGTCTCATCCAATTAGATAACACGATTCACAATGATGTTTATTTCAAATTTTAGAACTAGACGTTGATATGTATGTATTATAAGAAGATTGTTTTCCAAATCATCATATGGAATCCCTTTGCAATTGTGTTGAACATAAAACCTAGGATGATGTCCATATTTTGAGCACAAGCCTTCTAGGTTCAACAATCCACACAACTAGGAGGGCTCGAGTCATCATTTAAAGAAATTGAATTCTTCACTTTGACTTACTATAACCTTTGCATCTCAACTTCGATTTTTAAACATGAAATGAAAATCTTCTTGATTCTCAATTCCTAGCCAAATGGGACAATTATGATCCAATCCAATGACCAAAATTGTATGCGGACTTGGAAGTTTTGACATTAAAACTATATACTGTAACCTCATTTGGAGTATATCTATGATCATGGTTCCAAAGTCAAATATGTTTTACAAATTAAAGAAGACCAAGCTATATTAAGTAGTTCCCATTTTCCACCTTCAACTTATAATATTGCCATAATGTTTGATGCTTGCTTGGGATTAAAGTTTCATGACATCTACTGAGGGGGAGAGTAAAGAAACTATTTATCATGTAGATCATGTGAATGATTGTTCTAAACCAAATTAACACCTAAATCAAGATCAAAGACCATGAATTAGTCTAGTGGAATTAACTAGAGATGGATCATCCCGAACCCAATAAGGGGGCATGTTTTTACCACCCTTGATAGATGTTGTGAACCAAATCCCTTACTCATAGGGGCAAATTATGTTAGTTTCACCTTCAATACACCAAATAGTCCTATCAGTTGTGGATTAGCATTTGAAATTTACATGTTGCTATAAATGATACTATCATATTCTTACTTTCATTAAGCAAACAGTATGCACGTCAAGGTTCATGAATTAACGCACTAAACAAACAAAATGAGATTCTCGATTAAAAAAGTGAGGCCTAGCAACGTGTAACTCCAAATGGGAACTCGCACTAATGGGCTCAGTTAGTCGCACTAATTGGCTCACTGAGTCACTAATAGGCCAAGTAGCTACCCAGGCGAGCTCACGTGCAGATGAGTCACGGGCATTGGGAACAAATGGGAACAAAGGAGAACGTGTGTCTTTCGCGGCGGGCTTTCATCGCGAGGAATGCTCGAGAGAGCGACAGAGAGGAAGCGAGCGCGCGAGAGCTTCAAACCCTAATGAATGATTGCCGAAATCTGGGAACCGCTGCATCAGCCGGGTGTCTACGGCTCCGTTTCTTGTTGCTACTTGCCGCTTTGCAAATTTCTCTACCCTTTGGGCACCGCTGCAATTGGCAACAGAAAACTTTGGAGTTACTCTTCTGGTGAGTTCTCGCAGGCCCGCTGCGTTTCTGCATTCTCTCTGATGTTGTTTTTATATTCTGCTCCTGAGGTTGGATGAATTCTTTCGCACTCATTTTCTATTTTTCTCGACTATATGCTTCGTGGACGGAAAGCGGCAAGCAGTAGAGTTCAAGTTGTTTATTGCTATTGTGTGAGCGGTTAAGGCACCGCTGTTAGGGTAGGTACTTTGCAAATAGGAAGGAGAGAGTTCTCTGCGTTCTCGTTAGTTTGCAGCAGCTTCTGGATTCTTTCCTATTTCTACTTGTCGGTTTCAGCTTCTACACATGGACTATCTGCATCTTTGCTTGTGTTTTGTGTCTGTAAATAGTAGCGCATCCAAATGTCATGCACACTCTCTTTTCTTTCTTTTAATTTGTTCCATTCGGAAGGGATTGCGAGCCAATATCTGAGACTTCTCACTTTCTCCCTTTACTTCTCTTAGACATTAGGCCATGTTATACCATATGGAGGCGATCATTTGGACCATAGAATGTAGTGTTACTTTAACTAAACAACCACGGAAAATCCTGTATAATTGGAACTATTTAATACACTCCAAACATCTGACGCTTGATGCTTCTCTCCAAATATTTGTCACATTTGAAAGTCATACTCGCAAATAAACCCTTACTGCTGCATAGGCGGTTTTGACTATACCTTCAGTGCTGGACTATGGGAGCTTTGTTAACCTTGAAGAAGAATTTACCTTTACAATCACTGTCCATGTCAACATTCTGGGCGCACATTTTTTACTTTAGACTTAATAGTATGCTGCGAACTTGTATCTTGAGTCAGGATCGGTATGAATCATCCATACTGGTATTGCTTGACTTAATCAGGTCTGCTGAAGCTATGGGCAGTATTGATGCCGAGGTGGAGATTGACATGGAGATATCTGATGACGAGCAGGAGCACTCTAAGGAAAATGCAGTGGCACAAGCTCGAACAGTGCCAAAGGTTGAATACTCTTCTGCAGAGAAATTGTTGGCAGACAGTATCCTCCTAATTTTTTCTATATTCCGATGCCATGTCAGTGTATAGTTAATGAATGGAATGATTTTCAATTGCATTGTTTAGGCATCAATAGCTCATTGGCAGTTCAATCACTGGCAGTTTCTTTATTCTGATACTGAAGATCACTCACATTATCTTTTTTCTCTTACTGAAGGTTAGGTAGATGTTTCCATATTAATAAAATTCACCTTCATAATATTAAAAAGGTATATTGACACCTGTTCCAGATCTATGAAGATTGCTTAGATAATACAATGAGGATTTGTTCTTTTGTTAACTGAGATAATATTGGGGGTTGATGGAGTTTATGAGATCTAGTTTTCATTATTGCATCAATAAATTCTCTGTGGGTGCTGCTGCTGTTCCTGTTACATGATTGCAATCCTGTGAATTTTATCATGGAGAAGAATATTCCTGACCCTTGTTGAGAAGGTGATTCAAGTCGAAAGCGCAAGCAGTCCTCATTTGTTGAAACAAGTCCTTCTGTGCGTGTTGTATACCAAAACCTTTCAAGGTAAGACACATTGTATAGTTTGTGAGGTGGCCTGAATACTGTAGTTGTTAGGGGTGGAGCAAATGTTTGTGTCGTAAACCCATTTGCAAATAAGATAAGCAGCATTGAAACACAAAGCTCTGCTTGTGACATTGTGAATGACTCAAACTTATCTTCTCATGAATGAACAGTGAATCATAAGGTTGTTATTTACGTTTGCATACAGTGATATATTGTATTTTGGAGTTTTCTAGTAGTATTGCTCCCTGCAGCTGTAGAGCACAGTGTGGGCATTTCGGTAGGGATCCAAGTTCATCAAAGATCCTGTCCAGAGTATGGGCGGTATCAGTTCTGTAAACCTAGAGTGCAATCACTCTGTGTGAGGTAGTACTGATAATGTTGTGATGATTTGATGCAGGGAGAGCCGAAAAAGACTGCAGGATCTCTTGCGGCGGTGGTGTGAGTGGCAGGGTTGGCACAGTCAACAGAATGTTGCTGTACGTCTTTACCTTTTCTCTTCGTCATGCATGCATTTTCACACCAAACCACATGCATGCAAACACATTCTTTACAGGCACATCCATTTACATTTGTGCACAAGAATGCTCTCCATTTGTGACAAGAAGCAGTGTGCACTTCCTTTTGGCACACACAACAGGATATAGATGACCAGTGATTCTTGTGTGCCATTTGAGTAATGCACTACTTTTTTGACTTGAAAGCCACATTCACAAAGTGCTTTGTTAAGATATAACATTGGGTCTCAGTGTTGATGCTGCAAGAATTTTCTTGCAGATCATCTCTCAAACTGTGGCATTTTGGGTTCATGGCAGTCCAGAGACGAACCCGTGGAAAATGGTGATGAGCAGTACTTCCCAGCCCTACAAATCGGCCCCACTGCCAGTAGCTTCAGTGTGGTAAGTGTTCTCTCATGTGAAATTCAATATAAATTGCTGCGGAATGCTCTCCACTGGTTACTGATCCATATTGCTGTGTCCAGTTATCATCTTTTGTTGGAGAGGTAGTGGGTGTTAAGGGTTTTTCTCTTTACTTCTTTTATACCATAGGTCTATGTAGGATTCACATGTCTTCTTGGGATGTGCTTGCAAAGTAGGCTGGGTGTACTTTACTTTGTATTTGTAGTTTCTGCTATTGGTGGGACTAAGTATGCGTTAGTTTTAAGCGTTTTTGGTTACATGTACTATAAAATCTGCTCAAGAAGGTCTTAGTATTCTGGTATTGCAGTTGCATATTTTGAGTTGTTAAACTGAAATGACATGTCAAATCATTTTTGTTGATATTATACTTTATTGAAAGATATGTAGTCCCAAAGTACTCAACATGAATTTGTTTTTGGTTCAGCCGTTGATCAGACAATTATAGTCCTCCATAGTAAATAAGGGTGTTTATGAACATGTCTATTTATTGATGGCTGTTTGTACATGACACCATTTTTTACCCCTTACATGGGCTGTAGGTTGAGGTTTCATGGTGTATACTTTTTTTGATACCATTTTTGCAATTGATTAAATTTGTATCTTATATTTGTTATGGGTCAGTCCTTCTGGGTTGACAGGCCCACAAAGCAAGCTCGCACAAAAGATGCAGATGAAGCAAAGCATTTTGTAAATTCAAGCAATCAAGACAGGGATAGTGAAGTTGATGTGCCCCTTTATGACCGAGTTACCCCTTCACTATCATCTCAAGAAACACGGGAGAATGGGTGAGCCTCTTTGATGAAGATCACTTAATTTGTTGCATCTTTCTTCCTCTGCTTCATGCATATATTGGTCACTAAGTTCTCTACAGCCGCATTCAATTGCTTTTTTTGGCGGTTCCCATGGAATCAAGTGCACAATCAGCAGTGTGCAAACAGTCGTTGCCAACTTCAGTTCATGCATTGAGAAATTCTGAAAACATCTCACTTGCTTCCATGCAGGCACATTGAGCTCCAACGTGAGGCAACTCGCTGCTTTAATTGTGGATCTTATAGTCATGCGCTTAGAGACTGTCAGAGGCCTCGCAATTATGATGCCATCAACTCTGCCAGGTCAAATCACAACTCCAAGAAAGCTTTTCCATCTGGACCTCGAGTTCCTGTGCGATATTATCAGACACCTGCAGGTGGAAAAGATGATGATGAGAGGAAGCCTGGAGGGCCAGCCAGGGAAACACGGGAACCTTCAGGTGTTAGGGTATGTATTTGTGAAAAAATGTTACTTATTTTCTGCTTTTGTAGTTCCATGTTACTCTCTCTAGAGCCACACTTGTTGATGCAACAATTTTCTGTTCTAACAAGTAGACTGCCAGGACAATGATCCGCCACCTTGGCTTCATGGAGGACGAGAGCTTGTTAATCCTCCTGGGTTTGTTGGTATGTCTTTACTTTCTTCTGTGCATGATTCTAGTATATCATTGGAAAAAATTCTATGGCTGTGAAGGAGGCTTGGTGCTGTGAATGGCATGTTTCTTTTTCGACCAGACCTGATGTTTTTGTTTGAATATTGAAATATTGTCATCAAGCCCTTTAATAATATGCACTCTTGCTGTGCATATTTTTGACACGTGAAGTTTGGTGGAATATTAATTTCTTTAGATTGCATTCTTTTCTTCCATGATGTGACCACCTCCAACAATACACATTCTTAAGAACACCTATATGGAATGAAATTTCAGGCAAGGTGGATGAAGCATCTAAGGATGCTGCTGGCATAGACAAGGAACAGAAGGAGAAGAAAACAGCTAGTGTGGAAGAGGGTGAAGAAGGTGAAATTGTTGATGATGATGTAGAGCCCCCAGGAACTGAAGAAGAGCTTTACATAGCATTTTCCAGTGACACTGATTCACAGGACAAACGACCAAGTACTGAATTTTCAGGGATGAATTTATCTGCTCCAGCTAGTTTAGATGAACACACTTGGAGACAACAGACACCAACATATGTTCCTGCCCAAACAAGAAGCAGTCACTATCAGCGGTCCGTTTCAATGCATAATTCAAGAACTCCAACTTATGGCACTCCGTCGCCAGGACCCTATGTTCTAAACCCACAGAGGGTTTGGGAAGGGAGAAATCTACATTATAGAGACAATGCTAGTCCAGCCTGGGAGACAGCGACAGCTAGATCTGCTCCAAGTGCTCCCATAGCTGTCCCAGTGCCCAAAAAGGATGATGATGATTGGGAATTGAACTTTGAATCGAGTGTCTATCGATCAGATAGTTCAAGAGCATCAAGTGCACCTCACGGGCTGGTTGGATATTATGATACAGGAAGACAAGGTTTGACAGTGAACACTGCTGGTTTGACAAGTTTTTCCCCCCCAGAGCCTTCTCAGTTATCTCCAACTGGCAGTGGTTATGGTGAGAGTTTTCGACCGTCCTCTGGATACCTTCCTTCTCCCACTCCGCCAGCCTCAAGAAATGGGACGTCAACACCACCCTTGCCTTCACAGGTGTCACAATATTTTGATAGTTTTCATACGTCAGTGCACCAGTCGCAGTTTTATCAGGCCTCACATGCTTCAGACTCTAATGCCAACAATGCTTGGGCCCAAGCTCAGGCTGCTCTTTCTTCACTGCAAACAAACCAGAAAGGTGATGGGCACTCTGAGTCTCAAAGTCATCAAGGGAGGTAAATCTGATCTTGGATGCTCAATCTCTGGAAGTTTGTACCATCTGGAAGAATTATGCCTGCTCTATGTATATAATCCATTGCAAATAGCCTGAAAATGAAAACTTCTAGAGTTAACTCGAATTGCAATGTTGTGCAAAGCCAGAAATCTATCATTTTGTACTGTGTTCCCATGTTGAGGGGGGCTACTCAGTGGGTGCATTTATGATGTAGACAAGAGTAGATGGTAAGGTCTTGGCCTTGACAGCACTTCAGCAGGTGAAGGCCGTCTATCGAAGGATCCTTTTGCTACAAGATATTACGTGCCAAAGCATTGGTACTGTTGTAACGTTGCAACCCATGTTGTTGGAGCAACATCAAGTTGAGAGAAGTCTGAAGGGTGTTTCTTACTGCCGTGAAGGTCATCCCAGGGCAGTATTTCTCACTCTGTACAAGAGATCTTGATGATTGCAAAGAATGACAGCATATTTAGTGTCCTAGAACATCTTCTACGGACCATGCTGTCAAGTGTTGTAGATTATAGAGCTTGATATTCAACCTTGATTTTCTCATCAAGAAATTGATGGAAAAGGTGAGTGGGTTCTCTTCCCATATATGCATGCATTGTCTTGCAAGGGTCTAACTGCTGTACTCCAATGTGGCTGAAGAGGTTGCATTTAAAGCAATTTACCCTCTTTTGTGATCAATAACTCACTGTTTCCTCAGACAATTTCTTTCTGTACAGTTTTTGAGACGTTTCTAGCATCCATATCATTTTCTTTGAATAGGCTTGTGATATATTAGAGGGTTGTCACGAATTTTTATAGTTTTCCACCTTATTTTCATCTGTAAATGTCACACAAATGGGAAGATTACTGTCTCTGAGGTTGTTCTAGATGAAAGAAGTGCATCTGTTGCTCTTGAAAGTGTTGTTTCGCCCATTTCTCAGTTGGTAAAGTGTCTGAATCTTAGTGGGAGAGCACCTGTTATTTTGTGAGCACCATGTGTGTGCATGACACATGATGAAACAAAAACCACATAACAAACTCCATTTTGTTATTGGTTTCTCCTCACCTTGGGAAGAAAGGTATTTGCTTTTCATTTAGAAAATATTTCTCTGCATTATATTGTAAAAGTCAATTTGGCGAGGTGTGTTATTGCACTTAATGTTCAGATATTCGAACAGATAGCACCAACCCATGCAAAGGCATAATGGCCCTAGGAGACTAGGCGCCAAGAATCCAGGCCTGGTGAGTTGGCTCTATAACTGTTGACCTCAAGGTTCTGTAGATAGTAAGAGCATTTTGAATGTTGTACTTATCTGAACTTGGAAATTTTTAAATCTGCTACACAATATTTAGTGTCACTTACTATTTGGAATTACGCAATGTAATAACTATCTATTGTAAATCTCGTTTTTTACCAACAAAGGTCGAATTGGTTGTTTGGACATTACAGAACACTGGCATCTTTACTTAATGAAAAAACCTGACTAAAAAGATATAGCATTGTGTAATTCCGAATAGTTACACTAAATAGAATGTTTTGTGTAGTTTCTAGTGAGGTCTAAATAGTACACATGAAGTTATCTTGCTTTGACCAGAAAATAATATTCGGTAAATAATGTTGATGGCCTTGTGAACAGCTTTTGAGGTAAAGCCTTTTGTTATGTGGTGTACAAAGGGCAAGAATCATAGATTGAGCATTTTTGCAATAGAAGAGTTTCAAAAGACTTAGTCCCAGACTCACTGAAGCAAGAGCATTGTACCTGTGCCTTTCAGAAGACAGTATCATATCTAGCTTGAAGTGACATCAAGTGAAGGGAAGAAAAGTTGCCGTTTTCATCTTTTGCAGACATGGAGAGAGTGCATTCACTTGCTTAATCAACTACCACACTCTGACACTGTTTTTCACTCGTGTGTCCACAGGAAGAAGGGATCTTCCTCGAAATCCTTTGTTTTGGCTAAAGTACATACAAAAAAATCATACATGCAACCTACCTAACAGCAATCACAACTTCATAGGGAAGTACTGATAATGAGTAATAAGACTTGATACCCCAATCATCATCCTGCAACTTCTTGTAGGTAAACTTGACTGATGCACATGAATCCTCCATGTGTAGAGATTTAGCTATCCTTTTCTTGCTGTTTCGGCGCCTCCATGACATCGAATCATAATCAATGTGGGCTGCAACGCCCTTTGACATCCATTTTCTGCAATTGCAATCATGTGCATACAATCTACAATACCGACATCTAAGTTCCACAGGGAAGTAGCTGATAAGGAGTAACGAGATTCAAAACCATAACCATAAATTACCCTGCAAATGCTTTAACTTCAATTTTTTAAATGTATGAGTTGCTTTCATGTCCACAAGAAGGGAAATCTTGAAATCATTCGCTGTGCACTGGATTTATCAATCATACACAATCAAATAATGTGCATGCAATCTACATCTCCATCGTTAAGCTTCACAGGAAAGTACTGATTAAGGGCAATGCAATTGAAAACTCTAATCATCATTCATCCAGCAACTTAACTTAGACCTGTGTATTGGCGTCCTCATGGAAGGATTTGACTACTTTCCTATTGCTATCTGGAGTTTCAAGGAGTAAAGAGATTCACAACCCTAATCATCAATCATGCTTTGACTTGAACCTGTAGATCGGCGTCCTTGTCTGAAGCATGTGATGATTCAACCTCCTGTAGAGGTTTAACTGATTTCTTCTTAGTGCTCTTCTGCTGCTGCTCTTCCACGACAGGTCGAATCATAATCCATGCACGCATCCTCTCAATGCGTGGCCCATTTTCGACCTTCATCTCCGCCTGCAACAGGCTCATGGCCTTCTCAAGAAGCGGAACGCCAACCTCCTCACCCTTATCTTGTCCCTGGAACTGCACCACAACTTTCACCCTATGGCCTCGCAGCAGCAGCCGAGTCACAATGTCCGCCTTGAGCTCCAAATCCTTCTGCTCCGTGCGACTACTGAAGCGAACCTCCTTCAGATCATCCAACCGCCGTCTCTCCAGCTGCTTCTTCCGCAAATCCTTCTCCTGCCTCTTTACCTTGAACTTCTCCTTGCTGAAGTCCATGAGCTTGCACACTGGAGGGTCGGACTTGCCATCCACTTCCACCAAATCCAGCCCTGCCTGCTGCGCTTTGTTGAGTGCCTCGAACCGAGTCAGAATTTCGTGGCCATCGGTTCCTACCAGCCGCACTGTCCTTGCTACAATTGCCCTGTTGATTCGTCTGTCACTCTTGTTGTTGTTCTCTCCCTCCCCACCTTTCCCTCCCTTGCTTCCCCCTTGTGATGGTGCTGCATACCCTCGCCATGACTGCAAAGCCCATGGTTGCCTCATCAACCCTATCTTGCTGTCTTCCCCACCCATAGACACCCGCCATGGCAGGTTCCATGTATGGTGATGTTCAACATTATTATTACATGAAAGTACTGATGTGTAATCTCTGACTCCCGCTGGAGATGAGGAAGTGGGTGTGTCTGAGATGGTGTTTTTGGTTAGCAAGACCACCCTGTTGAGCAAGCGGTGCAAGGGCTTTTGCCTCATGTTGCTGTCTTGTGAGTGTTGTTGCTCACGTTTGTAGAGCTGCTTCCCTCCCTCGCCGGCTACACAGATGCTTTCGCTTCATGCTCAGTCGGAGTCCTGTGCTTCCTGAAAGAAAGCATGGACTCAATGTTAAGGATAGCTCCCAAATCCAAGAGTCACCAGGATAGTGGCGCAACTATCCAAACCACTGCCAGCCACTAGAACAGGGGTTCTCTCCTACTTGGCTCCTAAAAATTCAAGCTTGTGATAGAGAAACGCAAATAAAATTGAAGATATAAACATCAGGTGTGCAAACAGAGGCCGCTGATTGAAGTGGATTCAAGCTCAATCAGTACTACTGTCTGACACCCTAACAGAGTCGAGGATATTGTTCTACTTGGGGGCAGCGCTTCGAATCCCTAACAAAGTGTACTGTGATGTGAAAAGCGCCGTTGTATGTCCTGAATTATTCCACTCAAGAGTTCCACCCTAAAAGTCACCAGGTTAACGACGCATTGTCTGTAACACTGTCATTCACTAGAAAAAGAGATCTCTGCGACTTGGCTCCCAAGAAATCGAGCTTCTGATATAAGAAAATGGAAATGCATTTGAAGATACTAACATCCGATGTGAAAACAGAGGCAATTAATCAAAGAGGTTTCAAGCTCCATCAGTACCTGCTGCCCAAAACCCTAACAGAGTCATGCAAGCATTTTTTCTTCTTGACCAGCGTATCAAAACCCTAACAGAGAGCACGGTGATGTGAAAACCTCCGAGGTATATCCTGAATTGTTGCTCTTTAAAGTACTCCCCTGGAGATCACTAGGACATTGACACAACTATCAAAAACACTGCCAATCACTAGAAAGAGGGATCTCTGCGACTTGGCTTCCGAGGATTCGAGCTTCTGATAGAGTAACGAAATTGCAATCGAAAATATGAACATCAGGTGCGTCACCCTTATGGAACAGGGGACAGCAAGAGCGGCAGATTGAAGAGGTTCCAAACTCCATCAGTGCTCAAAAACCCAAAACCCTACAGAGTCATGCATGCATTATTTTCTGCTTCAGCAGCGATTCAAAACCCTACGGTGATGTGAGAACCTCCGTGCTATGTCCTGAATAATTTCTCTGTAAGTACTACCCTGAAAATCACCAGGATAACGGCACATTCTCCAAAACACTGCCTTTCAAGTGAAAGTGGGATCTCTGCGACTTGGCTCTGATCGAAAGAATCGGAGCCTCTGATCGAATCCCAAAATGCAATTGAAAAGCGTACACAAAGTGAGGACCAGATCGAAATTGAGAGGGACAATACTTACAGCATAATTGTGTCACTCCACTTCAATCGCCCATCCCACCGCTATTCCACAGAGATTCCCGCGCAAAGAAGCGAAGACACCCGCCTCCCTCTCTCCTGGCTCAACAAGTGAGAAACCCTAATGGCACAGGGCACAACAAAGGCAGCTGATTCAAGAGGTTTCAAGCCCCATCAATGGTACTTTGTACAACCCGAAACCATTGAGTCATGCATACATTCTTTTTCATTTCTTCTTGAGCAGCGATTTAAACCCTAATAGAGTGCACGGTGATGTGACAACCTCCGTGTTGTGTGTCCTGAATTGTTGCTCTCGAATGCAGCTTAGCCTCACTTACAACAGTGAATGCACAAGGAATGTGATGGACATAGGAAAAGACCGGTAACCTACATAAAGTCATCCATTTATCCTTCCATCCGCAGTGATAGGTCCGCTTTGGGGCGGTTCGTGGTGATAGGCGCTACTTACCCCAGTGGAATTCATTGATGTTGATAGGAACGATTGTTTCAAATGCTGAGTGTCAGAAAGTGTCTGATAAATCTGAAGCCAGCTGTAACAGTTTGAACTGTGAATCTCATTGCTTTATGTTTCGTTGAAGTCCATGTTGAAATCGAATCGTTCCGTCAATGTGCTGGATTTAGATATAGCTTGTGATTTACCTAGTGTCAATTAAGAACTGGTGTGCTGTTTGAGAATGATCCTTCAAGTGTTATGAGAATTTGTAACTGTTAAAGTTGTAAGAACTGTAAATGGAGGCATTTCAAGAACCCAAGAATCTAATTACAGCTCATCTAATGCATACATGTTACTAACGGAAAAAGTGGCTTTGTAAAGTCTCAATGTTTTTTGATGAATCTTGAACCAACCATAACATCTTGAAGCACAAATCTTTTAGGTTGCACTGAAGGTTATGAAAGAAGAATCAATTGGTGTATGTGTTGACTTGAGGTGTAATTTGTGAATTCATGTCAACATAAATTTGGTTCATCGTTTCAACAAGTTCGGATAAGATTGATCCTTCAAGCTTTAGGAATTTGGAGCCGATCTTGCTCTCAATAGACCAAAGTTTAAACCCATCTGGTCTGAACATGCATCATAAAAAAAAACCGCTTTTTGTTTGTTGTCCCACCCATGGATTATTCCAATATATACTAACTCCCTTACAAGGATTGACCTTCCGATGAAATTTTTTTTCTTGAAGAGTTTGGGAACGTCCTTTCTAATTAACAGAAAGCAAAGAAAGACCCAAGAATAATGTTGTGACGACGCCGTAGAATCCACCACGATGCAGAGTGCACCGAGAATTTGCCACTGCACGATTTGCAATTTGTACTGAAATGGTCAGTGAAGCTATCACAAACTTAGTAGAACACCGCTTATTTCCATTATTGTGACTTGCCATTTAGGTTATAAAGGCTTTTGATGGTAGAAAGTTACACTCTATGTAAGAAGTTATAGCACTATGTAGTTTGTTGTAGTCCACACTAATTGGAGTAAAGGGTACAACAACAAGTGTTTTCAGCTTGCTCATCATACTACTATTTACGAAAACTTTTAGATGCAATGAGCTACACCATTGTGGAGATTGCATTGTTCATACTTCTCATCTTGGCAATAGAAAAAATTCCCATCAAAAGTATATTGAATTTGACACAGAAAGCCTTGTAGAGCGATGATATTCTATGTGGAGTAATAACTACTGTAGCCGTTTTGAGAGGAAAGGAAATTGTAATTCTTTTCGTGGAATTTCTTTTGGTGATTATACAGAGATCCTACCTGGACTTGATGGTGAACTTGGACCCTCAGAAGTTCCTGGACTGGGAACAGGCGCTTCCAGACCAGTTAGAATTAATCCCGGCTTTGTCGTACCTGCATTAGGTGCACTCGCAATTTGGGCTTGTGGCGTGCTCGGGGTCGATGGTTGCGGTAGCATTAAGTTTGGCAACGTGATTCCAAGATTCTGGCAGGCTCCTCCAATTTCACCTGCACACCACACACTCACTGGGTCTCAGAGGTGAATGCATTGGTATCGATAATCAACATAAATTATGGTGTCCAAAATCCACCCATGGGTATCAATATTGTAATACCAGTCATATGTTGATGATTGGTGGGTATGCCTAGGTGGGAGAGTCTTTGTATACCCGACTCATTATTTGGGTCAATGTCATTCTAACTCATTGATATTAGGACAATTTTACCTAAATATGAAGGTTCTTGAATGGTATATATATCTGAATGGTGTTGAAAACATCAGTACCGTCCCTGTTGATATAAAAAAGTGTGCAATCCTCACTATAGATACCCAAATGGGATTAAGAAAATACAACATCAGTCCAACACTGGTGTGTACTCGTTCCGCACTTAATTTTGTTATTTCATAGGTTCGCACTATATTAACACAAATTATGTTCAATTGATATGTTTAAACTGCTTAAAAACATCACGGAAACCATATCTACAAATTTTGTACGAATTTTTTGATTCTGATATCACATGGATGAGTTCAATTAAAAGTCATGGAATCGCACTGATGATACAAAAAAAATTGCATGTATGTAGTGTTCACAGAATTCACACAGAAGTCTCATGGAGTTGGTTCTAATTTTGCACTATGGTACACAAAAACTTCATATGGCACATCCTCTAAGAAAGAAGCATAATTTCGTTATCTAGGACATTTGAAACTGGTCGAGTACCATAGTCAATAGTCCATAAAATGTTTACCCATGGAGGGCAATTTGGTGCCACATAGAATTCTATGAGGTCCCAACCAATGTGATAGCGACAAGTGGCAACTTGCTTCAGGGAAATAATGATTTTGTGTCCAACCAAATAGCTAGGTACGGCATCTCAAGATGTATAGGACATAAGAACTCATGAGGTTGTGTGTAATGAAGTATGTGGTAGCCAATGCATTAGAGCTTGGTTACCATAAAACCTATGTATGTAAAGCCATGCATTGAACCAAGTAATCCAGGCACACACATCACACATCCTAGTGGGAAAGGACAGAGGATGTACAATGTGGCATACAAAAGATGAAACTACAAATGGCAATTGGCCATGTCATGACATTAATTGAAATTTTTATAATGTGATTTCTGGTTTTTCTTTTTTTAAACATTTTAAACATAATATTCATACTCTGGAAGTTTCTGTTTTGTAGAAAGGCTCACATTCGTTGACACAGATGCCTGCAGGGAGACTGAAGATGTTTGCGTAGCCAGGGTCACACACACATTGGAATGAGGGCACCAGGTTGTCTGTTTCTACTACTTCACATTTTCCGTGCCCACATACCTCGGGCACCAAGCAAGCTGCAAATTAGATCAAATCCAAATCTCGTGTTAATCATACTTCAAATTTTGTTCCGAAATTGTTTACAACTTTCTGTGTCAACTTGTTCAAGTCAGCAGCAGACAATTTAATGCTAATTTCTTTCAGCATGATATATTGCAAGAGCTTTTAATTAAAGTTTGCACAGTGTTTCAACCATAGTGGAATTAATAAATCTCATCACAACCAAAACAAAAACCCAAGATGCTAAACAAACGTATTCTTGCAAATCCTGATTTTTTAATTTAATTTTTTAATTTTTAATTTTCTTGGGTGCAAATAAGCATCTCTGTGAGCTCATGAACCAAATGTAAGAATGTCCATTAGATAATGTGAACTAGGTAGACCAGAAGTTGAAACCTACCATTTGGGTGAGCTGATATGATGGTGGGTGGAGCTGAGGCAGTGGGAGGGTGACCATTGCAATTCAAGTTTAATGTACCTATTCAAAATGGATATTTAAGCAAATTCTTTTTTAGTAACACCAAAAAGCCGCGCGAGTCCCCAATGTGGCACAAAGCTTAACTGATATTTGTTAACTGGACATCAAATTTCTGCACAATTTCAATGTGGACACATTGGTTTAATGTTGTTGGTCATGTAGCTTAGTGGATAGGAGTATGTGGAAACGCTTACAATTAGGAATGTTGCAGGGAAGGGAGGGAATGATGAGGATCGGAATCAGGGATTGGAGAGTTGCCCAGCCTGGGTGGCATTCGCACTTATAGGGAAACAACAGATTGCCAATGAAGTCATCGTTGTTGGGGATGCATGTGCCTTTCTGGCAATTTACTTTCGAACATGATGAGTTTGTATCAACTGCCACAAAAGTTGGGGCAAGATAATCCAGCCTTAATAACAAACATGCGTAAGTCCTAACAATATATTTCCTCTCATCACCCCTTGTAATTGAAAATCCTTAGGTTGATACATAATATTGGGATCAAAATACAGTAATACTCCAGGTTTCTCAATTGCAACCAGAAACAACCGTTTACTGAGTGGTTTGTGATGCATCATTTATGTGATAGGGCATGATGGCCCACACAGATTGAAAGTCGGGAAGTTAATCCAGCCCCCCAACAATATATGCAAGTCCTAATATCATATCCTCTCCCATCACCTCTCATAATCGAAACCATTTAGGTTTGTTCATGTTAAAGGAATCAACACACAATAATAATTTAGGTTTCTCAGTTATTATCAGAAACAACAAAAATAAACATTTACAATAGCACTTTATGTTGCATTTATGTGTTAGAGCACGATGGCACATGCAAATTGAAATTAAACAAGTACGATCACAAATATTAGGAATCTTGATGTTTCAAAGTGACTCAGCAAAAGGAGGATGGTGATAAGTCACTGATTACTGATCAATTTATGTGTTGGTTGAGGTTTAGGGGTTTTGTAACTTTTCTACTTACTTGTAGAGAGCCACGGGATTGTGAGCTCCGACTCGTTGGTCGACTGGGAAATTGCAGGAACATGCAGAACCCACAAGAGCAATAGTGCTACAGAAAACCAGAAGACCTTCATTGTCACGGCTTCTTAAATGCTGGCCCAAGAACAGTTACAGAAAGAGTGTGAAGTATCTGGCAATGGGCTCCACTGAAGGTTTGTGAAGTACAAATAGTTTTTGTCAGTAAGAACAGGTTATAAGTATAATTATTGAAGAATTCCCCATACCATTTTCCAAGTTTCACATTGAGCTGATGATTTTGCAGATTGTGATAAGTGGAGTGTGAGAGTCCCCTACCCTACTCAAATAAGGTAATGGAACAATTAGCACGCATGTCTGTGCTCAAACAACCCCATGATGACATAATGCTCTTTTTGTGTTCTTGTGAGCAATTTTCGGGCTAAAAATAAGAACCAGTCTTAGTCTCCTCATTTGCACAGTTTCTAGACCTTAATGGCATGGGCATTACCTTTAATTTATACCCTAATCGATATGCTCCTCTTTCACCAAGATTGTTGCCACACCTTCAAGAGATGATCAATGAAATGGCCACTGATCACAAGATCACCCTATCAAAAAAGCAGAAAGCATGTCACTTACACGCAGCCAAATTTTTCTTTAAATATAGTTGAGTAATAAATTCCCCTAAAGCTGGATTGCTTGAGTCACAATTGCAATATCTAATGTCTACAAAGGTCGAAGTAAAATTTATGTTGCATTCTACATCTGCTAAATGTATGGGACAAGCCTTGGTAAAGAAAAACACACACACACACACACACACATGCTTTTTTGTTGAAGTGCATCCCAAGATGTTGCATAGGTGGACTGGGGGATTCTCATGCACGAAACACACCAATATCAATCCATTATGCAATGTAATACACCAATATCAATGCATTCCACAAGTAAGGACACCCTCAGGCTCCCACCCTTTGGAGCTACTTTATCTAAGAGTGCTCACACACACACATACATACATAGGTAGAGAGGCCTTTTGGTGTAATTTGAATGTCTGTCTCGGCCAGATGCTATAACGACTTGCCATCAGTAGTTGTAAAGATTTACTAGAAGACTTTCTTCTCTTGTATCAAAATCCAAACTGAACCTATTGACTTTGGATTGTGACAAAACTACAGTGGTGAGATAGCACAATCTTTACAGGACTTTGAGATTATGGATCCTCCATAATTTACACATGTTACCGGCATGGAATACAAGATTGGGATGGAAAGAGATATGTTACCACTTGAAAGAACTCCATGCAACTCTATGTGCAACACAAACTTCAATCCACTTATGGTCCAACACAAATTTCAAATGGGCACTCATGGTGCAAGTTGTTGCTTATAAGCTTGCCACCTGACAGATCTGAGAGTATTTAGCAATTCCTCCCAGCAATGCAAAATTGGCTTGAGGATGCCTCCAAGCACATGCACTAGGTACAGTATTCCATCATATCATTAGGCTTTCCAAACTGCTTGAGCTAAACATCTTCCCAATATGACTAACTATCATAGGTTTTTCCACAATCTGTTATCTCCCAAAAACCTCATACTACACATGAAATTCTCCATTAACTTGTTCATTGCCATGTGTCATGTATGCAAACGTGTACTCTCCCTACAAATAAATGACCACCCTTTGTCCTTTCTGGTGATGACAGATGCCACAGGACACATGTAAGTTACATACTGTCACTAATACCTTGTAGAAAGTTGCAAGGGTATCCCACAGTAAGATAGTTCTGATCTCTCTCCTGAAGATCTACACTGAGAGTATTAAGACAGGACTGAAAGCGGAGGCATTTCCACCAAAGAGCTGCCACTTGTCTTCCTCAGAGGTACCCTGAAAAAACTTCTTGTCAACTACAATAGCTTCTCAATCCACCTGTTCCCCAAACATGAACCTCTAAAATAAAAACATCCGACCCACTAATTCCCGATGTGATGGAGTTTGCTCATAACTCCAACGTGTTGTAACCTCTTCATGTAAATTTCATAAATTAAATGGGTGTGATGATAATGCCCCTGTAGAATACCACTGCTTCTGCTATTCCTCCAACTACCATCTGCATTGAGTTAATTTTAACCATCAAAAATTTGATTGATCATTGATCTGTTTTCTGGCGCTTTGCATCAGAACCTTCCTCCTCAGGAGCAGCACCTGCACTTTCAATTGGAGGTTTTCCCTCCGCTCGCAAAGTCCCATTCACAAAGGCTGCACCATGAGATGCAATATGCTTGCTACTCAGGTGCCGCCCTGCCCTTGGCTTGGGGCCCCAAAACTCTTCAGGATTAGGTAAAAATCGAGCAACTCCAGCAGCCAGAGCCCTACTCATGGCAGCTGGAACTTTCTTGAAATTCGCCTACCAGACCAACCAAGTACACAGTCAATTGTTGCGCATTTTATCCTACTCAAAGGTGTCAGCGACAACTGGATTTGCAGATTCATAGGAGGGTCTACAATTTAGGGATTATGGGTGTCTTCATTGCAAAAACAGATACCTTCTGGATTTCAGGCTCATTTTAGTTAGTAAAACCTGAAGTATACCATTCAGTGCCACGCCAACTAGAAGCTCTTGAGAATGAAGGCAAAAATAAATTAAATTTTTTCCAAACTGGATAAAAATGCCAGTGCATGGCATGGCATACCTCAGAGTCTCTTAACTTTAGCCCTCTATATTACAACAGTGACTAGAAATGTTCCTCATTTGCTATATCTGGCTCAGTCAACTTGCTTCCATATATAACTCAAACTGTCTACAGCCCGATGCAAACCCAAGGTGACCATCTCATGTGAGTCACTGGTAAGGCCTTGAACATTGGGAGATGATTATGAACTGGTACATATAATGGCATTGAGGATTTAAAAGGTTTAACTCTAGGTTTTTGAAACTGTTTAGATGCTACATCCTTGTGGCGCCGGGGCCTAGATATGGGCTGGTTCTCTTTAACAACCAGGAACCTGGAGACCCCAGCCGCAAGTGCCTTGCTCACAGCAGAAGGCACGTTCTTGAAATCGGCCTAAATGGAAGTTGAATCCAATTCAAAAATCTGTATAGAAGTGGAGGAAAATCCAGACTTGCACAGAATATGCAGATATAGCTGTAGAAGTTGAAACCCAGATACTAGGCTACAGACCAACAGATGATTGACAATGATTTTTCCAGACCAAGCTCTCATATTACACTATCATATGAATTCAGTGATAGTTGAGCTCAAGGATGGAGAAAAACTACTGCAATCTGTTCACCTTTGAGATGAAAAATCATGGCCTACCAGCATAAAAAATTTGTACAAAAAAAGAAGCGTGACATTGTTTTTGACTACAACACACAATGATGGCCAACTCATATGAGAACTTTTTGTGAAATTCAAAGGGACTCGTGATCACATCCATGTGCAAGCATACCTCTAATTCTGGTTCTTTGCTCAAGATCACCTTGCCTGGTGTCTCTCCACCATGCTCTTTCACAGGATGATCCTTTACCTGCAAATGGTAAAGTGTAAGAGATGACTTTGAATTTCACAGAGGTCACACACCACACTATTGGGGACGCATTATCATGATACACCTATACATATCACTCGTATATCAAATTTAATATCCTCTGGTGATACATCTCCACTGCATATGCAGGATGGACATATTACAGATCTAAATTTTTATATCTCCAGCTTTGAAAGTGGACTTACAGCATGCTGCATTCAACAGAGGGAATGGCATTTGAAGATGTGCATGTATTCATGAACCACCAGAAGTAAACGAAACCCACACAAAATTTACAAAAATGACAACCAAATATCTCAGTTCTAGCAGAAATCAGAATTGGTGAACAGAACCAAATGAGCAAGAAATACACAGACCACCCACATACACAACAAGCATAATGATAGGAACATAATGCAAAAGGATTTGACAACATACCCAACAACGCATGATATCCCAAAGTACTTCCATTGGTGCGTCAGTTTTGAGGCCCAATGGATTCGCATGTGAACCTGAGATGTGATACCCTGCATTAACAACTGCTGATCGAAACAGAGTTGCTGATGGAGGAGTGCACTTAAGAGTGGCACTCATAGAGTGGAGACTTACATACAAAGGCACATCAATCATCTCCTGCAAGCACCCAACTACTGTTGAGAAACTGACACAATCACCAAAACTTGAACAAATAACAGCGAGAACAAATATGTGCTTGAATCCACACCAAAAATCAAGCCTGGGTTTGATGTCAAATCTCAATAGAGTCACCTCTTCTGGAAAAAAATGAACAACTTGAAGTGAATACAGTCAAGGAGTCTCTGACATGCCAACTTCCAAGGAGTGAATTGGGCGCCATGGTCCAAATTACTCTCTTGGCTACATGAGTGACAGCGTGCTCATAGGGCTCAAAGCCTTAAAACACTCCAACTCCCCCCCCCCCCCTGGCCCTTGGATACGAAGCTCACAAACCTCCCTTTGACAATGCCACCAGCATGGTCAAACTTACCCTGAATTGAAGTCTTCATTGGAGGATAGCTTAGAGGTTAAATGAAATGGTGATCGACCCTACAGTGTGAATGTGAAAAGTGAGGAGAAAGTGCACACTCCACATATGCGTGCCCCTTGCACAGAAGTACCATGAGAACTTGTGAGCCCATAGATGGGGGGGGCGGGGGGGTGTCTAGCATGGAGGGGAGCAATGACTCATCAACTGGGAATCAAAGATCAGACTCACCTCTGATACAGCCGTGAGGATACTATGTACTTTGTCAAATGCGGGATATCGACTCTTCATGGCTGTGACATTTGCGAGCATGGATGCAACCCATTCTGGGTCATGAATTGGAGCGGACCAGATAGGCCCCCCCATGTTGTGGTGTTTCCCACACTGTTTACAATCTGGGGAAATAACTGGTCCAGTTCCTGGTAAGTAGCGAGTGCTGCCTTGTCTTGTGGCGACCCGTCCAACTGGTTGCAAATGGAAGGTGTCACAACCCACACACTGGTAGACATAAGACAGCTTGCTTGGGGACTCCTTAATTGCTTTTGCTGAACTGCAAACCAAATTAGAGGTGTAATTAGTAAACAGAAAAAACTGTGTTCACTCTGAGAATCTAGCGGAGGTTACAATCTGGTTTTCAGTATCTTAATCACTCATGATACTAAGTGTGCCTTAAACTGTTAGTACTAGCATAGAAACATCATTTTGGAACAATGCTAGTTGAGTAAAAGTTGGAAACACTATCACTGTATACATACGTATAAATGCGGACGAATACTCGCACATAGAAATCAACCGAAAGTGAAAGAACAGGTACAATATGACGCTTGTAGCGATTTGCATGACTCTGCATAAAAGGAACCACAGGACCAGATTAATACCCTTGTACAATACAATAGATCAACTATTGATCACAAGATGGACTACATACTCATGTCCACTCCAATAACTATTCACATATAGCATATTATATAATATTTAGATCAATCTTGCAGAACTCTATTCAAGCTTGGAAGAGGTATTGCCCATCTCAAATATGATCCCAAATATCCAGTCAGGTAATAGTAAAATTGCATTTCCATCAAGCAGGCTGTGCATATGCAATTCCAAGGTGCCCATAGAAAGCTGGGATTCTCACCTCAATGCTGGCAAGCAAGATACGAAGTGCCATTTCATGACAGTATTTGCCTCTCAAGGGATATGCGCCATATCTGTTGCAATGGTGCCCAAGTAATAACACCCACATTAAGAATACAAATTCAGAAGTTGAACAAGACACATTTCAATAAGTAATTTGGTACATCAAGGACATCAAAAAAGAATTTAGCCATGTAGTGCACTACAAACTATTGTCTGATAATCTAAATTAGGATATTTGGGAAAAAAAGGTTAACATACTTGGAATAGCACACTTCACCATTGTTTCCACAAAGCACAGCCATGTCTGTCGCTGTGCACATCATAAGACCTCCTTCAGAAATAGACTGCACTGCTGAGTCCAGGAAAACTGATGGTGATCCATACGGATCTAAATCAACCTGCATCATCACACTCTTTCTTCAGAATATAGAAGTCTACACATGCCCTTCCATGTAGCTTCTGCAATCTACAACTAAAGAAGAATAATTCCAAATGTTCTTCCATCCAAGTATATCAAAAAAGTCATCAATCTTGCAGTTTGAAGAAAACCTCCCCCTCTAGCTCATAAGCTACAAATAGACCAGGAATATCAAAGACAGACAAAGACTATGAATCAAAGAGAAGGGCATGACAACAGCCATAGAGATTATGCATGATTTGCTAGTAGTTAGAATCATACCACATCAAATTCCTTCTCATGAGAAAGCATGTATATGCGAGAATCAGCATGGTGGGCTGTCAACTTCGCCATGGCCACCTTCCCATTAAGTCTAATGTTGCGCTCACATGCCTCAACAGCCACTGAAAGATAACACCAACATTGCTATGATTAAGCTCGTGAAGCACAAAATATCCAAACTAAGTCAAATTGCTAGATTAAAGGAATATCAAACACTCTCATGTTGGATGTGCATGCATTCCCCTCTACACAGCAGGCGGATTATAGCATGCTCAACCCAATAATTAAAAGTTGCTGCCCTCCACCTAGGCAGGTGTATAATACCTTTATCATTATCGCAAGCTATCACAGTCCCAACCTGCTCAACTTCTTTGGCATACCGAATAGCCCTCAATCCCGAAGCTGCTAGTGCCTGCATAGCATGAATCACACACCACTTTAATTCCCAATCAAGATGTGAGAACGTTGTCCTTCATGTGAATATTCTGGCATGTACACTTCAGAATGACCAGAGAATAATCCCCTTGAAAGAATAGTGTAAGGATCGCAGACACTTAAGTAGCTGGTTTCAGGAAAGAGTCCATATCATCCAAGGTCTTGATAATTTGGAAAACATTAAGAGGGAATATCAGTGCTCTCTAGATAGACAAAGACGTAGACTTTTGTCAGAGCTTCAAAGTTTGCAAATGGAACATCTACTAAATAATAACTGCAGATATTATCACGATATGACACCATATCACGTATCTCGATGAAATCATTGACCTATCTGGTGCAACAGCAGGAAAGAGAGGTACAAGGAGATATGAGAAAGGGAATTGAAACACGAGAACCCAGAAGACTAAGGTGCAGTTTACTCTAAATGTTGTTTGCCAATCTTATTTTGTGCTTTAATGAACATATACCACGACACCGCCATGATGTTAATTGTATTGCCTTCATGAGCACACAGCCTCATAATATTCAACTGGTCTTGTCAGTTTTCAAAAGTATGTATGGTTCAGTTGACAAGTCATTCTAAAATGTGAAAGGGGAGAAATAATTTACCCATCTGGTGCAACAGCAGGAAAGAGTTTCATATGTTTTTCACTTAATTTTTAAGCATTGAGAAAGGGAATTGAAACATGACTGACCCAGAAAACTGATTGTTGTTTGCCAATCTTTTCTGTGTGCTTCAGGAACATATACCACGAACCCAACACAAAATGATACTTTTTCTTCATGAACAGACAGCCTTGTGAAATTAAATAACTTATGAGATTCAGAAGTATGTATTATTGGCAAGACAACTCGATCTACAATGTGAAAAGGGCAGAATTCAAATTAAGAAGTCTCCAATCTGTACCTCTAGAATGTGAAGGGGTTTTGCAGTGGTTGAGTCTAGAGTGGACTCCACTGCAGCAACTGTGTCCTCCTCAGCCTTTTGTACAGGGCTACTCTCAGGATTTTCATCTCTACTTTCTGACTTCTGATCAGGGGTTCCCACAGCCTCCATACCATCATCTGCAGGCAAGTTTTTGTCTTCTGGTGCTGCTGCTGCTGCTGCAGCAGTCTCTTCTGCTTGTGAATTTCCATTTCCCTTTGATTTGTCAGCAAGGCCCAGACCTTTCTTACTGCTGCGTGAGGTTGCCTTCTTTACCAGCTCAAGTTCGTGCTCCTCTTGGCGCTTTGCGGCAAATGCTCGTAACACAGCTATAGACAAATCCCGGTTCACTATCTGCTCATGGCCATCACAACGGCAGACAAAGAAACCTCAGCGAAAACCTCTGCAATTTCGAAATAACCCCCTTTTTATTTCTGCAACGTAAGGTAAGTGGGCTTAACTCGGTTACTTATCTTAATCGGACATTTATATTTGCGTGGTGGGTGGTTAGGTGCACATCTAAGAACAGACACCAAAAAAGACATAATGTGTTTATAAAAATTGGACTCCGTGCTCCAATTTCATTAAGCATTCTACAATGCTCAGTAATCAACATAATTAGAGGGACCTATATGGCCTTCTTATGGCTCACTATCAGTATACTTTGATAATTCATAACAATTTAAGATTAGCTCCAATACTTTCTGGGATTGATCTCAGCTTGTTCAGATACTTACATTTGCGTACGCACAGAATTTTCAACCTCGCAAATCTGAGTAGTGTAAGGTAGCAAACAATAAAAAGTAACAAAATAAGACCCATCTACCTTAATAGACAAGAGACAGACAAACAGAAAGATAGAAAGACAGACAGCACCTGAGCCTTATTGTAGAACACATCGTTTCCATGAAGCAGAATGTCTGCCTCCCCTTCCCGAAGGATGGTAGGCTCAGCCACGGGTCCTTTGGGTGGCCCTCCCTTCTTCTTGCCCACCCTGTGCTGCTGCTGCTGCTTGGCTTGCGATGATGCATTCCCACCCAATTCCTCCGCCATGCCCTCCATATCCTCTTCTGCTTCCTTGTTCAAATCGGTGGTGAACACTCGGTGTGCGTGCACTGGGATGTGAAATAATGTAGTTTCGGTGCGAGCGACGCGTCTAGCGAGGAGTAGCCATGGCCTCATAAGCCCCACACTCCTTTTCTTTACTTACCTGCCAGGAAGCTAACCCAATAGCAAAATCATGAACACAAGCCAACCTTTTTAGCAGTAACAACACACTGGCAGGTTGGTTGGTTGCACATGTGGTCTAATGAGAAGAAGAAGAAGAAGAAGAAGAAGAAGAAGAAGAAGAAGGGGGAAGTACTTTACTCGCAGCCTAAGTTAATCAAGCCATCCATGCCTTCACTTCCATTCCCAGAGAGACTCATAAAACCCAAAGCCTCAATTCCACTGCTGGCTCAGTCCAAAACCCTAAACAGAGCAGGCAGGGGGATATGACGGATATAGATGATACCATCAGATGAAGAAGGAAAAGTTAAAACCGGCGACCGTGGAGGACTCGGAAGGCCACATGGGCACGACAAAAGAACCCGAGAGACAAAAAGACGGAATCTCCACTTATTCAATCCGCGGACCTATCATAGTTATTAGGACCATTCACGTTGGTATAGTGGGGAGAGGAGTGTCTCATCCACGGTTATAGGGATAACTTTTATATAGGGAAGATGAAAGTCGACCTACCTATAACCCACCCTAAACCCATAAAACCTACCAACCCATAAAACCTACCAACCCATAAAGCCTGGCAGTCTGCAGATCTCTTCTCCCGTGCTTACCGTGGTACTAAACTTGAAGAGCATTCGGAAAATTTGCGTTTTGTATTTATTAAATTCTTTGCTGATAGGTATGTAATTCCAACTTCCCTCTTTTTAAACGTATCAACTTCTGGGACAATGCTACATTGAAGCACCATTAATGTGATGATGGCCCTCATTTGTTCTGAGTGTACATTATCGTCTTAGAACTAACAATGTGCAGAGCGTTTTGAGGATACCAGAAGCCCCTGCAGTAATATGTGGTCTCTTTTGGTTTAAATATGGAAGGCATGACCAAATAAGCTTGTGTTAAGGTTCGCAAGCCAGCGACTTGCTAAGTTTCCGCAGCTTTTGAGGGCAATGTTCTTGTGTTCCTTCTGGTTTCTGGTTTGAAGGTTGGCCAATTTCTTGGTTCATTGGAAGTAGTGACGGTTTGCATAGCAAGCATACGTGTGAGATTGTAGAGACTACCTTGAAGTTCGATCCAAGTTTAGGGCTAAGATATAAGTTACTGTCTAGTCTCAGGACCAAGCTGCCGCTACTGACATACATTATTTCGGCTATTAACACAATCTGTTGCCAAGGTATTACAGCTACGAGAATGTATTCTATGTATGTCTGCTTCTGCAAACTGTCTGTTATGCAACTATGTATCGTGAAGCATCCTTCAACAAGTAGTGCACACAGACAGGACAGTCTGTGGATACCCTTGAATTACGTATCATCTTGTGACGGCAGGTTTAGCTTTGGATTTGGTAAATAATGTGGTCATGCCGTGCTGAAGTAGTTTTTTTTTCTGCAAGACCCAATTTTTTCCTGTTCCTAACGGCGATTTTTAAAATAAGAAAACACAGTGATGAAAATCCAGGTGAATACTACCTTTAATGAACCGCGACTCCGACAAGTTATGTAACCCCAGGGCACATGTGCCATATGGTGTGAACTAAGATAAAATCATATGCGAAAGAAAGTGTGACGTGATTATGTAGAAATTACAGCTTCTAACTATCTACTACAATCAGTGGCGTACAAACCTCTAGGTATCTCTGATCTGAGACAATTTTGGGGTCACGCGTCCCTTCCTCTGTGGACAACCTTGAAATATGTGTCACCTTGTCACAGCAGGTCTAGCTTTCATTATGCTTTGAATTGGGTAAAGAATGTGCTCATACCGTGCTGAAGTGGTTTCATTCTCTGCGGGACGCAATTTTATCCCCAGCTGCAGATTCAGGAGGCTGGAGAAGAAGGTATGGCAGATGCCGGGTCAAATATTACATCACCAGCTGTTGCTGCTACGCCCGCTATTGGTTCTCAAGTGGGAATGGAATGGCAAGCAGCCACGCAGAGATGGGTAGAAAGCTCTGGTAAACCGCCCTTCAGGGTTGTCCCGGACGACTCAAAGCCTACTCTTCGTGACCCCGTATCCATTTCCTTCAACCTAAGCTTTTCACTCCTGTGATTTCTGCCTCGCGTCTCCTGATTGAGTTAGGGTTTGGGTTTAGGGATCATATTCATGTCTCTTCTTTGTTCCTAGTGCCAGTACACCCCTGTACAGATCTGGATGGGGTGATCACAGTCATTGTCATAAGTTTTGCTGTTAGGTTTATAATTGCTTACAATTGCTGTTACCTAGAGTTGTACTTTCCTACTTGTGACAAGTTTTTCTTGTATCTGTAGCACTTTACTTAGGTGCATTTATCAGATAACTATTATTCATGGGCAAAGTCACCTCAGGAGTGA
Organism: Polytrichum commune; assembly: GCA_950295325.1. Lineage (NCBI taxonomy): Eukaryota > Viridiplantae > Streptophyta > Polytrichopsida > Polytrichales > Polytrichaceae > Polytrichum > Polytrichum commune. The sequence goes on from OX485804.1 coordinate 318,067, forward strand.
TGAAAGATCGTAATGGCAACATGCTCGTGCACAATTCATGACATAAATGTGAACCTTGACAACAGGGAATCATAGCTATCCACTTCAAACCCGGTTGAAACAGAGCACATCCTTCTCCAACCTCCTCCATTCAACAGGTAACTGGTGGCCGACAGTTCATGACCTTGAATTAAAAGGGAGATATGTTGCACTACCGAAGACTTCTGCCAGAAAGATTGAGTTGCAATATACAACACCCAGAAGACCTGTGCAACATGTATTCTATAGTGTAATGTAGGCATATAGGAATGGGTGAGTATTCACCAAGTTCAGAACAGATTTTTATGAGACAGATATATATGCTTCATTAAATGACAAGTTGAAGGACTTCTACGTTTCATCTAACAAATGGAATCTGCATCTCCATCTGGGTTTTTTAACAGATATAATGAAGAATAGTGCTTGATTGTACAAAAAGTGCTGGCCTTGATCTTAGGGGTCTACTTTGCATGAGATAACTGGTTTAATTGTCTCAGCAGAATTTCTTTTAGCCTTTTATGATACTCTTTGCTAGCTAGGCTATCAATTCTACTTGTATACCTACATGATGCGCTCATATAAGCATGGCGAGCTTTTGTGGATTCAGGGTGAGGCAGGATTTGCATACAGGGGATTGGAGTTCTCCTGACGGGCATTTACAAAGTATGTCAATTATATAGCAGACCTTTCCAAATTGCAAAGCTGTATGTTGTAGTATGCCCATGTAGAATGCCAACTTTTCTGACCAGTCTAATCACACAGAGTTCACTAAGATACAGAGGCAAGACCCAGAGCTTTGAAATTGGCAACACAGCTTCGATATGAGAGGCTTACAAGTCTTACAAAGCTACATTCCAGTAACGTCAGTGTGTATAGGCATCAAAATCTAGCACACAAGCAAAGCCAGCAGATTGCATTGCTCTGCCACTAAATTCAATACAATGCCAATAATTTGTTGATTTGGACAAATGAACTTGCAATTTGTTGGATGTCATTCTGAAATATGGATTTGGGCTCATCCACCTACTTTTGATGATACTGTCATACCAGGGTGAAATGAATTGTATCTAAAGTACTAATTGAATTAGCACTAAGAGTAAATCATTTGTGCATTTGTTGGAATAAGCTCCTGCAGAGCCATTGAGCTTCAGGAATTCTACATCAGCATGACATTTTGAAACTTGCCTTCAATGAATATCATGTGTATTACAGGGTTTTTTCTCAGGAAAAGACATTATAGGAAGGAGACCTATGAAATTGTTGAGCATTGCCAGAAGTGAACATGCATGTACATGAAGCAATATGCAGGAAAAACATCTTCATACTACTTATTTCCACGAGGTTTAGTTACCAGTATTTTCTTGCAACCACACTAAACCAATAGACACAATCTACACCTACCATGATATGTTCAAACAGACTGATTTCAAGTGTAAAGAATTTGGTCTTTTTTGGTAGTCCGTCATTTATTGACTTCATTTATCCATATTGGAGAACATTCAATATAGTAAAATGAAGTGTCTCGATCATTGGTTTTTGACATATTTTCTACTAAACCTGTCAAATTCAAAATGTTGACAGGAGTAATACCCAATAGTCTGAGTTAACATATGTAACTTAGTATAACTTAGATCCATTTAAAAGGACATGACATAGATTTTCTGGGACACCGGAATTGCTTGTCTCGTTCAATATGAAACAGTTGTTAGGTGCTGGATGGTTCAGCTATCCCGCTCTGGTAAATATGAAGTCACAAATTCGAGGAGCATCCAGAAGTTTCATGGAAATATTCCACCTTCCGCAAATAATCTTGAAGTGTAGATTTTAACATGATCCTATCAACATTTCTTGCGTCATAACAAGTTAGATTGGATCGCTGCACCTTTTCCTATTTGCAGGTGGTGGAATAAGGTCTGGAAAGCTGTAGATTCAGATAAGCAGACACGTCTTGCAAGTGGGGACCCAGCTCGATTGTCCATTTCACACTAAGTGCACGTTTTGTATGTGACAGTAACTGAAAGCAAGGTGAAGGCTCGATAGCTCGACCTCACAAGTGCATAGATGAAAATTAATACATGCATGAGGATTCAGGTGCCTCCAATAAACTGCAACTCCCATGAGATATTTACGACAAGGCCTCTGAGCCAAATGATGTGAACTAAGAGGCATCTTTTCAAAAGAAAGGTGAAGAGCACTTGATGTGATTTATATATAAAATTACAGATCCTTCTATCTATCAACTGCAATCCAATGCAAACTAAGTTAATCACAACTGACCCCTGACTATCTATGATCTGAGTCGTCATTCTTTGGGCTATCATGTATCCCTTCTCCTGGATCTTCTATGTCCCTAGTTTGACTAGGATCCGCTTTCGCATGTTGTTGGGGTATAGGGTGAGCAATGTACGTGGCTTGATCCTCACCTGCCATTATGACACAATGAAATGGGCCGCTATCTTGCCACTCCTTTGCAGTCGCGGCGTCTCCGTTTGACCTTTCAGGTGCCGGTCGACTCGGTTGAGGGTTAGGGGAATTACCAGGGGATAGTGCTCCACCGTAAAACCCTGCGAATTCATAGCTCGCAACATCACCTCGAGGCGCCGGACCAAGTGGTGGGAGGTGGTTGCCCCCCCGCAATTGAATTTGGATGCGCCGGCGCTTGAGGAGGAGACAGCAAAAGAAGAGGAGGGTGGCTGTCGCCAGCACGAGCATGGCACTGATGGTAGTGATAAAATAGAACACTGAAGCGGACCGGTTTTGAGGGCAGTTGGGGTCATTGTTCGAGTAGGCCATCGTGTTGTTTGCGCATGATGATGTGGTCATCCTGTTGAATATATGTGTAATGCAGTACTTGATGTCCCTTCACTCTTCTGCGAGCTCACATTGGCTAGTACCTATGTTCAACGAGTATATAATTATATTCCTGCAGAAACAACAACAACAGCCCTTGAACATGAGATAATTCCTCCTTCAAGAAGGCTTGAAAGCGGGATACATCACTAGATCTGCCGTCAGCGCTTCTTCCCTCCCTAAGAAGCTCTACTGACCAATTTCAAGCTTTTATTGTTGTGATTCACAAATAACCTTTAACGCATCAAAATAAACCCAGTGAGCAGCATGACCCTTCCCTGGTGAATTTGAAAATGATGCCATGCGTGGGATCAACCTTAGAAACACCTTGCAGTAGGTGCCACGTTCACCAGGGACCAATATTACCCAGTGAAATATTGTATGCGTGGCCATCATGATGATGTGGCCGTAGTGAATTTGGGGGTGAGTTTGCCTCATTTAAATGCCATTGAACTTTGATAACTACAAGTGAGATGAATTCAATCCAAATGTAAACTACCTCCAGTGATGTGCTTCAGACCCAACATGAGTGACAGTTGACCTTTTTACAGATAATCAAGTGAGAGATTTATTTCCTTCGTCCAAACTGAAGGCTCACAGAATCATCCACCACTACCACTATCAACTGAAGATGAACTTGTAAAACCCTGACACTAAATGCAAAACAGCTCATGGACTCTTTTCAGGCCACCCCTTCAGATTGATGGGTCAAGATAAACTGAATTGACCTAATTACTGTGAATTTCCGACCACCAGGCTGATGCTTGTGCACACTAGGAAAGACCATCGGCCAAGAGGAGAGTAGAGGTCATGTCAACATCAAAAATTCAGATTAAAAAAACTTCTGTTGAGATGGAGCTCTGCGTGTTGAGAGAGTGCACCTTATGTGTTGTTCCCAATCAATGACGTGTCGAGCTCAATTCGCCGCTCATTAGTAGCTGTCTTCCAATCCGGCCAATTTTACGGCCTCGGGCCTCAGGAAGCCAAAGAATTAGCAGCCAGAACCTTTGAGTTTCTGATGTTTCTTCAAAGCATTCTTGTCAAATAACTCTGATTTCGGAGTAAGTATATTGGTGTCGGTAGATCCAAATTCAGAAGCCAAAATGAGATTCAGAGCTATATCCAGTCCTGTGACCGCAAATCAAGATCTTGGAAGCATCACAAGTGTGGTGGAAACCCCAACAACTCTTAGTCGGTACTTGCACTCCCCTCAAAGGCTAGCTGCAACGGATCCGACAAACTTCCTAGAGTTGGGTAAATAGTGATCCTTCAAACTAGCCTGTAACAAGTTTACCACTTAGAAAGCTCGGATAATTTCCCCAAGCGTTGACACAAACTTGCAGCCACCACAATATTCTATGCCCACTTCCTGGATCAGGTTGACGAATTGATCCCACTAGCTAGGGGTACCTAATAACACTTCGCCCCAAAACCACTGCAACAAGAAGAAGGAACAGGAAAGCCTGGCTACCACATGATCTCTAGTCTTCTTGACCTCGGTCTATGCTCGGATTCAATCCCCAGATGTTGAAAAATGAGTAGGATTAATCTTACAACTTTTCCGCTAGCTACCAGTGCAACAAGAAGCAAAAGGAAAGGGGCTAATGGCTAAATAATAGTGCATGATCACTGTCCTGGACCGTGTCAACCAAGATAGAAACTTCAGGTAGAAGCAGGCAGACTAGGTGGTAAGTAAGTTAGAAGTGGTGGCAGGAGGTGAGAAATGTGGGAGGAGCTCGCTTAGCAGGAAGGAAGGTTCCGTGGGAGAGAGTGAGCGGGAGAGGAAGGAGGAAATGAAATGCTATGCGGATCTGGAAGTTGCGTTGAAGGGAGTGTTCAAATCTGGGACGCATCCGATGTGACTCATCAAGAGTCCAGTCACCGTTTGCGATTGATGTGAGTGATGCGGCCGCAAGTTTCTGCCTCCGACGAAACTGGGCTGCCTTGCTTGCCTTGCCGACATTGTCACTTCTACGTTTACGATTTACTGAGTCTTACCCTGGCGGAGAACTAGAGCAATTCTTAGACCTTCTCAGCAAGGTGCGTTTGCACACAACCACCGTTTCCAAACGAGACGGAACGAAACGGTGGTGGATGGTTGTCGTATTATTACTTCTTAAGTTCTAGTTTTGAGGGATAAGGAGGGGAAAGGTGCATTGTTGAAAATCACAATCACTACACTGACTATTGTATTTAGTGTCACCTACTATTTGTAATTACGCATGGCTATATCTATATACTATATATCTAATATTTTACTAACAAATGTCAAATTGGTTGTTTCAACATTATAAACTATTACCAACTTTACAAGGTGAAATTTTACATTAATAGTAAAACGATATAGCGTTGTGTAACTCCAAATAGTGAGTGACACTAATTATCATCTTCCGTGTACTATTCTCACTTTGGGAGTGATCGCAATGGTTGTAGTTTACATTTTTGGCTCACTTCTGTTTGTAGTTACTATGACAGGCACCAAGGTGATTTTGTGGTTGAAAGTGGGCTTGAATCAATAGATCAAAAGTAGATCGCAATGGTTGTGTATAAACACACCTTCAGTATAGGATTTTGTTTTGTAACACCTACCAAGCAAGAGGGCACTAAGTATGGGCCACCAAGTTTTGAGGGCCCCTCAAAGTGATTCCCCTCATCACACCCACTTGGACTTAATATCATCACTTGCATAATCCTCTAGCCGTAATAGTGTTGAGTTCACATATGCATGCAATTGCTTGAGATATCTATGATGTTGTTGGAATCTAGATTGTATATGTATTGCTACTCTCCATTATGTGATGAAATTTTTATTTTGGGTGCACATGGCATTGGGTGGTTGAGGAAAAAAATAAAGTCAAATAGATTAATTCCACCATCCATTATGCATTTAGCCCACATTATGTTTATTATAGATTTTAAGGCCACCATAAAATGATGCCATAACCACTTAAATCAATATAGTAGGGGGATGCATTATGAAAGCAACCAAACTACACACCTACTATGGCCACATGAAGGTCACTGTCAAAATTTCATTAAACCACATGAGAAAAATTATAGGGTACTACTAATTCAATAGATTAAAATTTTATACAATTTTTGGAATTACTATAGCTTGGATGAAATGTCCCATACAATATTATATCTAAAGTATGATAGGTGAAAATTATAGGTAGTATCTCACTTTAATTAATAAAGTAAAGTCTATCATATTTGGAGGAATGAATAATATATGCATGGCTGAATGAGTGAGTGTCTTTGGATTGGATGAGAAGTTGCCTCAATTGACTAAGTCATTGAATTTAGATGTTGGCAAGCTTGGGATGGTCATTGAGAGTTTAAAGATAGTGTTGCAACCATTTTGCATGCATCATTAATTTATTCTTGTCAAATTTTATAAATTTATGTCAATTTATGTCAAAAATCCAATATTTTGATAAGTGATCAATTTACAAATAAAATAGAGTCCATCAAATAAAATTCATGGTGTAAATCATAATTACCTATATGGTTTTGAAAACTACCTCAAAGTATCATTTATCTATTAATAGGGTGTTAATTATTCAAGAAAATTAGACAAACTCCCCATCTTTCATTAAACCTTGACAACACGTTGTTCAATGCTATAACTATTTATTGTATAGCTCATTTTTACCTCCAAGATACCAGTGTATGGGTGTTTCGCCCCAGCCATTGCTTTTAATCACCAGCTCCGTAAAATTGATAAGGTAATATTAATGCTGGTAAGTTGACGATGCCAGTGTATACTAAGGAAGGGTTGTATGCATGAGCTTCAAGACAAGGCCTGAAAATGTGGGCTCCAGACTCCGATGAATTCCGGGAGGCTTGAGTCCAAGTAGGGCTTGACTAGTGCCGGGTCCACAAATTATGAGCATCTTCTCCCACTTGCAGCTGCACAAGGAAGCCCCAACAGAGTCCAAGGAGATTTTTGGGGACAATGGGGCCAGATCCTAGTGTTCTCACGTCCAACTGGTTATGCCATGTTCACATCTTTTGGGTTTTCTTTATTAAAATAGGGCATAATCTTTAGATTCCTCTATAACGATGGGTGATGTTCCTGAAGTCTTGAACTGCGACCACTTATTTCTCAAACTCAACCGGTTCATCTGTAACTATCAGCTGGTTCTCCACCACTACATTGCGAGTCTGATCTCTATGTCCATTTCCAGTTCATCATGTGCCATAGTGTGCAAAAGACCCGAGTGGGGTACGTAATAACAATGCTACACTAAATTGTCCTATTAGTGTGGGTGGAAAATCAGCATGGAAATAATTAGCGTGGTCCAATACTAATTTTCTAGTTGGGGTGGAAATAACGTGGGCGGAAGACCCTGGGTCTTTCTAAAGACATCCCATCAATACCAACCAAACTTTGTTTTGGAGACTTCCCCACCAAGCTCCCACCTTGCCAACTTTCTTGGCTACAAGGAGTTCCTTCGCTTCTTTGGGGAGCTTACCGCTTCACTTGCTTGGGATTCATACATACATGTAAGTACATTTCTTGAAATTTTCATCTCCAGTCAAGATTGCATCTCAAAATCCAAAAGATTAGCGTTCTATGTTGAGTTTGTGTTGAAACTTGCTTTTAGCGTTTTATCTCTTTTATTGATCTCTTTGGTTGTCATATATGGGTGTCTGTTTCAAACACATCATTGAACTCGGTTTGTTTGTCGTAGTGGTCAAATTGGTGCAACTGGGTTTCTCTCCAAACAATACAAACTCGTGGGTAAGTTGAGTTTGTGTTGTTCTCTTGTGAACTTGTACAAATGTAGGCTTTGGTGACTTCTTGTGTTGATGTGAATAGTGAGCTTGCAATCTAGAGATGTATTCTTAGCTTATATAAGAAGTGGAGCTCGGGGCACAAATCTCTTGTATTTCAAGAAAAAAAAAAACTTTTGTATATGCAGTAAAGCCCAATTTCAAGTCCTTGCAAATAGTGTCCGGGGAGAATTTTGGGCATAATCAGTCAAGATCCCAATGTTTCCAAGTCCAACCATTTCATGGGTTGAAAATTGATGTGGCCCACATTAATTATCACTGTGGGAATTAGAGTGGGCTCTAGATAATTAGTGTGACATACATTAATAGGACAATTTAGTGCAAAACACACTAAGGACAATGTTGGTGAAGTTTTGGACAATATTTTCTAAGGTAGATGTGCCTAATTTGGTTACTAATTTTGATATAGTGCCTATATTTGAATGATATGTGGTGAGATGTGGCTCTAAGAATGGATACTATAAATACATGTGTGCACAAATAGATTGGACAATGTGTTCAAAACATGATAACCATTGTAGGCTCAATAATCAACATAATTTTAGAAACCTATATGACCATTTAATGAGGATAAGAATCTTTGCTTCATTTAGAAGAAAAAAATATTAATACGAGCTCCAAAAATTATGGGGAAAGTTGCTACATGCTCGTTTTGGATCTGCGAACCATCTTGCACTAAATCGCATGTTCCACATCTTAGGAGAAGTGGGCTAGTCGAAAAAGTAACCATTTAGGACCCATCTAACTTAACATCTTGTTGGCAAATCATTGTCATATCGAATAGGGCAGTCAACATATGAGTATGAGAGTAAATTCATGTAGTTGTCAAATACATGACGTGGAGTATGCTCATCGTCCTATTTATCTATTTTGAATGTTCTGTGAGTAAATAAATCGACCTTTACACCTTAACATTTTAAAATATTCTACCAAATTCCTCAAAATGAAAATAAAAAATATTCACCACCATACAAAATAAGTGTACAACACAACATCCAGTATTTAGGTTATTAAATTTCAACAAACCATTTTTCCTCCACTCAGATGAAGTTAATTTTCAGCTAAAGAAATAAGAAGACGGTGAACTCCCCATTTCCCAAACTTCCACTTCCTCGTACAATTGTTTTGGTTACCGATGGAGGTGCGCCCTAATGTAGGCAAGGGAAACATTGCATATGAGCATGTACAGTATATGCACTTCTCAAGAGAGTGGGCTTGGGGAGCACCTTCAATAATGCAGCGGTGCAAGGAGCCGGAGAGTGATGCTCCTCGGGGCTTCTCGGGCCACGCCACTCATGTCATGTTGGAGACCACATGCAAGCCAAGCCAAGCCAAGTTGCGTCGAATGCATGCATGCTTGCTTGCTTGCTTCATCAGTGTGTGTATCTTCCTAGCAAGCTAATTAATAAGTTCTATGTGTAAGCTGTTGACCCTGAGGAGGTACCAATCCTTCCTACTTTCTGTCTAGCAGTCCCGGCTCCAGATTGCCATCTATATATATATATATATCCATCCAATATCCCCACTCCCCACTCTCAAATGTCAACCTTAAACTACACCAATAACCTACATGGGTCTTAAATGTCTACTTTCTTTCACCACCCCCACTTCTCCTAATCTATGAAACACACGACTACTACGACATGACATGGTTAACAATTCTAAATTGAGGCCATTGCCACTTCTCTCACATTTTCTACTGCTTATACAAATGTAAACTTATTTCTTGTCAAAATGATGCTTTTTGTGCTCATTAAGTGGTCGTATAGGCCTTTCCAATTAAAATTGACTATTGAGTTTAAAATGATTATCATATTTTGAGCATGTAGTCCCATCACTTTTAAATATGTATCTTTTTTATATCTGTCTTTAGAGTCACGACAAACTACATACCACTCAATAATAGGTGTTTGATGAAGATGAGTAACCAAATTAGGCACATCTATTTTATTGCGGTTCTTGTTGCAATGTTTATGGTCAACAACTCTTGGCCATGCCCCATTGTTATTTGGCTAATGAAGGCCCCCTTTGCACCCACTTCTCATAGGATATGAAACATACACTCAAAGGTAAGTGGTCCTTAAAGTGGCACCCCCAAGATTTTTGCTAATTTGGGTTTCTTACTAGTTTGGAAAATTTCAAAAAAAAAACTTATGTTAGTTAATAGGATAAAAATTCTCCCATAAACAAATTACAACTCAAATAATTTAGATATTTTCTATAAATAAAAAACAAGACCTAGGGTACTAAGTATCAAGGAAGACTAGTCTAGTGTCTATAAGGATCAATGTCACATTGGTTTAAGGAATTCATAATAATCTAAGGGTCTTTCCTTTTTAATCTCGTTTGACAAGGTTCATTACTCAATTTTTTTCTTTCCCTCCTAACATTTATTCGTGCTTCATTTAGTCATGTGTGAGTATGTTCTTATGAGTTTGTCATGAAGCTCTTTAGCTTGGGCAATAGTCTTTGAGTAGCAATAGTAGTTGTCACATGTGACCATAGTCTTCCAATGGATTTTCATCCTCTTGGGGTTAGTATGTTCTTCATTAGCTAGAATGATCATTTGATGGCATCAATCACAAACCAAATTGCATTGCTAAGAGATTAAATCCTTCTTTTAATTATTTTATGTTCTTGATGCAAACTTATCTCATTTATGAATCATCATGCATATATAGTATGTTAAGCCACAATCCATGCAAATGCCCAAGGTAACATACATATAGATAGGCTATATTCAACTAGCCCAATACTCATCACATCATTGAAAATTAAAATAATATCCATAATTATGTTTGTAAAATTTGCCTTTTAGCTTTAGGGCTATAGCCTATTCGACTTCTCCTCTTGCTTTTTTGTCCTTGTGACAATAAGGGTCACTTATCTTGAGTTCAAGTCCTCCTCGTTCATCACAACCTTCTCTAAACTTCATTTCAAACACTAATATTCTTTCTCTTCCTCACCTCACCTTTCATAGGCTCTCCGTAGGTTTCAATTATGGCCATTGCCCTTTTGTCTACTTCACATTATGACACATCCTTCCTCTCTATTGCCAACATGCTCTTGTTTACACTTCTTGGTATTGTTATCAAATTCTTTCACTCTCCTCTTTATGCGTTAGCTTTTGTTTCTTCTCTATAAAATTGTAACTTTGTTGTAATTCATACTATAGCATGAATCACCTCTCAATCTCATTATGCACTTACACTACCTATTAATTTGATCAATTTGCACTTTCTATACGTCTATTATTTCTTGCCTAGTTACTCCTTTCATTAATTTTTAGTATTAAACATTTACTCTCATTCAAACAATTATCTTTGCTTAACACACATTCACATTTCTATATTTCTTCTCTATGCGCTTTGATCAATTACAACTTAAGCTTCTAATTATGGATATTGCATCAACATACATTGACCCAACAATACAACAATAGTTAATTGTACCTAACCATATGAGAATTTGTTGCTCCTCTATCCCAAGTTATAGCAAGCTCTACATCAACCTTGACAAATTGCCCCGCTCCACTCCATCAATTTACTCTAAGAGCTATTCACTTGATTAGCTTAAGTCAAATTGCTTTCACTGCACCTACTCAAACTATTGCATGAAGAGACTCTTTGTTAATGACTTGCCTCTGACTTGGGGCGCAATTCTCTTATGAATAAGAGGCGAGACATTGCATGGTGGTTAGCCTCAGGCTATTACAACTCCTTCCCTCTACTCAACATGTCTATTGCCTGCTAGAACAACATAAGGTCAACCTTCATTCAACTATGCTAGATAAAAAAAATAAAAAAATAAAAAAGGAAAGATCTATATAGACTACAACCTACATTTATGTTCTACAACTCCTATAAATTGTCGAAATGCGTTGCAACATTGGCTCTTTTGGTGTCACATAGGGGGTTCACTAATAGTGGTCCATTGGTAGGTGAAAACCATCTCAAAACCAACCTTATAGCACTTAAGAGTCCGGTATTACATGATGATTATTTTCACTTTTTGTGATTCACTTCTTATACCACCTCATTAAGTGGGTAGATCCCCAAGTAAGCAAAGTTGGTGCTCTTCTTAAACCATTCTTACATCCTTCTTACATTGTCACTATGATTGACAAAAGTGGTGCTATTTTGTACCTAATACTGCACATTTTTAGTGGCATTCAAGGTTAGGGTTTAGGGCGGAGCCAAGATTTTGACCCACGGGGGGTTGACCTTAGAATATGGAAATATCTAATGTATATTTTATTTTCTAATTTCAATAGGTGGTCAAATTCAATTATTTATTGAGAGATTTGGACTCATTAAGTTGACATCCCCATAAATTTTTAATAATGTCGCTAATATCCAAAGCTTTGGCAATGGTCTTTTCGATATAGATGATCCTAAGATCAACCATCCAATCATCATCAATAAACATTGCCCATAATACGTAGATGCCCGACTTTCCTTCAATGTACTCATAGAAAACATTGCGAAAAAGAACCGTTGTCCTTTTCCCATTGTGGTTCTTTTGACTAGCATGCTCTGCAATTGCTAAACAACTGTAGATTTTTGTTGGTTTTACCAGCTGAAATTTTAGGAATTTGGGGGGCTTGTAATATACCGTTGGAAAGGTCTTGAAAACACTTTTCCAACAATGTATTACACGTCCTAAAATATTTAGCATTGCCAATCGCAAAGCGAAAAAGAAAAATCTGTAGTCGTTTTGGCATAGTTTTCTACTACTAATGCTTGGGGGGGGGGGGGGGGGAGGGGCTAAGCCCCCCCCCCTTGGCTCCGCCCATGGTTGTAATGTGATGAAAGCATGCCATTGGGGCAGGGGGGCCACCTGGGCACCCATCCAAGCGTACATGTCCTTGGGTCCTTCAGTTAAGGGCCGGTTCACACTATGGCCAAACTTCAAGAGGAGAAGCGTTTGGACCAATGAAAATGCAGAAATGTCCAAAGTCCGTCCTCTCGGCCTTCACACTAGAGACCGAAGTCCAAAGGACGTCGCCTCCAAAAGAGCCTAGGTGGCAACACTTTTAGAAAGTAATGGCGCCAAGAGTTCGGCCTCTCGAGCAAAGTTTGGGTTGAGCAAAATGCTCGATCCAAACTTCCGTCGAGAGGCCGAACTTTTTTTTCATTAAAATATTCAAAATCTGACATCTGATTATTGTAATATACTTTTTGAGCCCAAAGGCTTCTCCTCTCGACATAGTTTGGTCCAGAAAAGTGACGCTTCTCCTCTCGACTTGGGCATACAGTAGTGTGAACCGGCCCTAAGTTATAGGATGGGCACTGGGTGCCAAATGGATGAACTCGATATTTATGGATGAATATACTGTACTACACGTTCACATGTCCTCGAGACTGTCCCATAATGAACGTGCACCCTTTATATAAAACAAAGGGGTCGGCCCCCGCGTCATCCCCACGATGACTGCCAGCTGTCGGCCGCCACCGCTGACACGCGGGCCAGGCCACGCTTTGCACACCAACCCCAGAGCCCCATGCTCCTTTCTATATCAACACTTGCATACACTGCTCACTCGCTCAACTTGGCAAAATTTGCAGAACTTGCACAACGACTTTCCAAGTATCTATCGCATTAGGTAGTTACTGCCAGCTTCCTCATCTTCAAGATCCCAAACATTTTGGTTTTTTCCGGTTGCACAATTGCTGCCTTTGTTGTGGGAGATATCATCATGAGTGCAGTTTGAGGATCGAGCTGTGAAATCATTGCGGACTGTTGAGGAATAGAATGTATTGCAGGCAGATCAGTTCTATTGTTATTCTTTTTGGCCATGGCCGCGTCACTGTTGATGACAGGAGTATAATGTGTGCAGCGGGACTGCATTGGTTCATTTCATGTTCTACGACCGAGGGGTGATTGGCTACTTGTAAGTACAGTAACGGGTACCGATACTTTGAAACCATCTTCCAGCTGCGAGCTCCAAGTGAGTGATGATTGTTCGGGGCTGCAGTTCAGACCGCCTTACCATTTTGATTCACTTACAGCATCCTTGGCTCCTGTAATGCGAGGAGTCTCTTTGTTATAATGCGCTTGCTGCTTCCTTTTGAGCCTTTATCCAGAGCAACTGTGGATGCCACAACCTCAACCTTCCATTTTTACATCCATGAATGTAGAAGGTGAGAAATTGTTCTGCACGTAAGGCCCTAGGTTGAGAGCCTGAAGAACGAGAACTTGAACAAAGGAGGCTTCGCATTGAGCCACTTACTCATCCTTGTACGTTCCTTTCAAGTCCACTCAATGAGTAAATCTCAACTTGAGAGCTTGAACTTTTTGCAGGGCTTGTAACGCTTAGATGGCGCCTTGATGGATCCCATGTGCGTGGAATGTCTATGAAAATCTGTTCTCGGTAATGTTTGACAAGCTCTCAGTCAAAACAGATGGAGATCCCTTATGATTGTTAAGAGTTCGACCTCTCGTTTTGGTGGCCCTGAGGATTTCAAGAATTCTGTAGCTTGTCTAGATTCTTCTTTGTTGAATAAAGTCATTGCCCCCTTGATATCTCACTTTGAGCATGGCCACTTTAGACTTGCTCAGGCTATCGAGAGCTTAAAGATTTGTGGCACTCTCAATAGTTTGCGGTTTGGATGAAAGGTCTTTAAATCCTTGCATCAAACTCTTGAAAAGTGTGATTTTGGCCCGATTTTGGACTCTCAACTGGAGATCTAAAATTGGACGCTGAACCGTCAACATTGTTTCGTTATAACCTACATTGCAATCACAGTGTTGTGACGATGTCCTGGGAAGTCGAAGACATATATGAATACTTTAAGCAGATGAAGGCGGATTACTTGAAGAAGGAGCGAAAACGAGGTGCGCTTGTAAATTTGGAGGGTCAAAGAGCGAATGAGGCACCTCTTGTTGTTGATGACGATGTGATTCCTTTTGAACCTGACTCCAGTTTTTGTGAGGAAGATAATAGAGTTGTAGAAGGAAACATAGGACTTACAAACTCTTTGAATGCGGGAGGGATATGCCATGAATTAAGTGCAGAATATTCGGTGGAAGGACAATGTAGCAGGGAGATGCAACCGCAATGTACTATGGAAGAGGAGCAGTGTGCACATGCGAACGAGGTACGTGAAGAGAGTATGCAAGAAGGGAGGCGGAAGAGGAAGAGCAAGGACAAGTGCAATGCAGAAGAAGCGCCAAGAACTAGACGGAAAGCGAGAGAGGAAGGACGTGCATGTTGTGCCAGGGATGCAATAATGGAGGACATCAACCCCGAATCCGAAATTTCAAGTATTGATATTGGCAGGTTCTCAGAGGTTTCGAAGAAAATCATTGTGAAGCATGCAATGGGTTGCGATAATTTGGTAGAAGTGATGAAAGGGATATCTTCATTTGCAAAGTAGATTCCTGGATACAAGAAAGAAAATTTTGCGAAAATGAGTTTCAAAGAACGCAGGTTTTAGAGCTGGACTTTGTTTTGAAATGGGCGTTGGAGAAAATGGTGGTTCTTAGAGGTGTTGATCTTTCTGAAGGCGCGGACATGATCAACGTGCATTCGGCAATGGTGGGCGATAAGTGAGCAAGCATGAAGTAAGTGTAGAGGTATATGGTTATGTCGAGCAGGCTTGCAGCCACCTGCCCGCAGTGTGCACGTGCATCCTTACTCCTGGAGGTTTTTGTAGCTTTCCCAGCATTACATTTTTGTAGCTTTCCCAGCATGACATTTTTGTAGCTTTCCCAGCATGACATTTTTGTAGCTTTCCTAGCATTACATTTTTGTAGCTATTCCAGCTGTCTAATGGTGGCCATTAGAAATGTGCAAGCCAAAAATGCACAAGAACCATCCATGGACAACAACTGTTCTATTTTCCAAGAAAATGAAAATTTAGTTGGCAAGGTGGATGTCAGCCACCTAACACAACGGCCTGGAAGCTCCAAATTCGAAGCCTCCTTACATGCAAATGCAACATTGTCTTGGCATTTTTTTATAGAACGTAGGACTAACATGTGGGCCACAAAGTATGTGGGGGTATTCCTGTGGAGTGGCAGGAACGTGCACAATGAAGATGGGCGGAGGAGTTGCCAGTATTTGTCCGGTTGTGGCCACCTTTGGAAGTGAACAAACAACGACAACGGCTCCAAGATTATGCCGTGCCCTTCGGAATTACTGATTTATGGAGGTGAGTTGTACACAAATTTTATGAAAAGAATGCCTTGCATATGTCTCCCCTTTGTTGTGAGATGCTCGAATTCCACAAAATTGAAACACTTGAAGAAGTGAGACCACGACAGATAGCACACTCATTGTTTATTGGTCTGTTGTTTATTGACTGCCTGTACCCGCCACTTCAATGAATTTCAGTGTGAGCAACTGTGGACAGATCTTGGGTTTGCGTACACCAGGGATGGACTTGGGGTTCAATGCACAGTGAATCTCAAGATGGAATGCCACAAATGCAATTTGTTTTTATGGGATGCATTATTGATTTCAGAAAGAAAATTGAAGTATTGGGACATCATTCGGAATTGGACAAGTGAAGTTGTCAAACCTCAGGCTTTCACTGCAAGTGTCCACTACTACATGATTGCAGATTTTCTGCATTCAGAAGTGCAAGAATGTACCAAGCAAAAAACTGAGGATGTTGAATTTGCATCTTGAGACATTCATGTGCCGAAAAGTCTTAGTCTTGTGCACAAAGTTTATTGTTTGTTTGTAGGTTGATTATTTGAAATGCAGCCTCTCATTTGTCGACGAATAGCAGATGCAAAATCCGACCTATCAGCAGTGCTCCCTCTCCTACGGTCACGTCTCCCTGGTATTGTGTTAATTCTATTTCAAACATTTCCTGAATATATTTTCAATGTGAACCTTGTCTTAAAGTTGCAATCTGTATTGAGCCACAGTAGTTCTTCAATTCATGGTGCACCAGCTAACAAGAGGATCATCTAGATATTTCACCTTGAAGTCATCAGTACTAGATTCTGACTAAGTGAAGCTTCAGAGCATATGCAGCTGTCTCTCTGGAAAATTTAATAGGTTGACATGAAGGGTTGCTCTTGTAAAATCAGTATTTATTTTCCAGATTCTTGCTGCCTATGTTGGGTCTTTCCACTTTGTTATTGAAGACCTTTTGGCATGAGATTTGGAGCTGTACGCCCTCCATCGAGCACTGCACCCAATGCAGATGTTGTGATGAGACATTTTGGCAGTGGCAAATGCCACTGGTGTAACGAGCTTTGAATCAGGTTTGCATTGACATGATCCCTTTCTTGTTTGCCCTACCATTTTGTGTTGTCATGCACATGATGTGGTTCAATTTTGTGAACCAACTTAGAACAGGAAATTCTAGCAATTTCCTTCTTCATACCTTTTTAATGTTGTATCACCAATCTACACTTGAAAATTTGAACCTCTGAAGAGTTTATCTCACGAAATGTTGTCCAAAGACGCCAATATCCATTGTTGTCAGATACACTTTCTATCTATTTGAATGTTCTGTTTGTTGATACTGGTGCTGCTATTAATGTCACACCGATTTTGTGATTCTGAAAGAATGGGCCAGGTGATGGCTATGGCAACAACACCTTCCTATCGACCAATTCTTGATGATTGTGGTGGATACCTTTCAGCATATTCTCCGGTACATGTGCGAGTCCCTCCTATTTTGCAATAACTGAAATATTCAGATGTTCAAATTGCTTTTGAGTTATTTTCTAATTTTGTTCAAATGCACTGGCACAACTCTCCTATCACCTCTAGGCCCTTAGTGTGTTGTTGTACTGCTTTGTGATTCACTATGTGAAACAGACACTTCATTATCATTGTAGAAACGGTTGTTTGTGTGCAGGAGGAATCTGCCTGCCTGGTCATTGATGTATGTGCAGTCCCACTTGCACCATGGCTGGCTATGATTAAAGCAAGGTGACGCACTTTCTCAAACGTATATCTTTTGCATTCAAAGAGTTTGAGCAGAATTTTTTTGATACATATGTAACTCAAATCTGTAACATAGTTTGATGTACGTATGGAAGTCCTTCCGAGTAAACATGGAGTCTTAATTTCTCATATTTTGCTTGGACCAGGTTGACTTGGCCATTGAGCTGCTAGAAGATCTATTGGGCATCATGCAGGTTCCAATCTCGGCCGCCTCTGAATACACCCTTGAATACACATTGATGAGTTGGCTCCATAGTGAAGTAAAATCTCTGAGGAAAGGCAGACGCGGGGATTCGGTGCGCAGCACAATGAATGGTGGAGAGTTCGTACGAGAAGAATGAATAGGAACCTGCCAAGGACATGCGGTGGTTTGTGATGGAAGACCAATGTGAAGAACCTCCCCCAGGCCCATGATGACATGGGTGCACAAGTTGTTGCAGCAGCAGTGCCAGTGGAAGGAAATGCTTGAGAACCGGTTGTTGTGGACTGTGTTGAAATGAAGCGAGTGCGGTTGGTGTTTTGTTACGTTGTGAAGCCTGCATTAGAGTGGCTATCAAAATTGTCGGAGCATGTTAGAGGTGGCGTCCGTAATTGGCGGAGGTTGTTAATAGTGGCCTCTAAAATTGTCGGACCTTGTTAGAAGTGGCCTCTGAAATTGTCCGAGGCGGTTAGAAGTGGCCTCCGAAATTGTTGCAGCCGGTTGGGAGTGGCTAGGTCAAATGCATGGCAAGTGCATTATGAATGTACATATTTTATTATGTAAGCAAAAATAAAGAAAAAAATGTTTATTTTACTTTGCAACGGCTTATGTTTACACACATCCCTACAAATGAAAAGTGGTGCACACTGCAACGTTGTATGGATGAAAATCATCTGCATTCTTGGACGAAAATATGGTAACATCATCCTCGGTATGGTGGATGAAAGTCGTCCGTAGAATGCTAAATTTTTTTTTCCTGCAATTATTACCATGTGGGGAACTTCCCCATCTGCGGTATGGTGGATGAAAGTCGTCCATAGAATGTTGGAATTTTTTTTCCTGCAATTATTACCATCAAGGGAACTTCCCCATCTGACCATGTGGGGAATGCTCAAAATTCCCCATTTTTGCCGTTCCCCACATGGGAAGGATCTCTACTCTTCTGGCCCCCTTTTCACATGGGAAACCATGCGACTTTCCCAAGTGGGGAAGGCCTCCGGGGCTCCTTGTGCTAGTAGTGAAGGGGGCATAACTTTATATGTCCAGTATGAGAAAAATAAAGTGTTTTCTTGTGCTGTTGTCGGCTGGATGTCGATGGCAGTGCATCATGCAGGAATAACAGAAGAGGACTTCCCAAGGTTGCGGATCATGAAGAGCTGGCTACTAGGTCCTCTTACACCGTTTCTTCTATCATGTAAAATCAATGCTGGTGCTAATGGAGGTATTTATGAGGATGGACCGCACGAAGTAAAGCGTGAGAATGTTAATCATAATTCAAGTCCAAAAGCCGCTGATATAAGTAGCCATGCCAAAGGATGAGAAGTTTACCCAGTTGTGCAATTCCATCAAGGCTATGCAAGTTAAGTGTGAGAATGTTAATTATAATTGAAGTCCAAAAGCCGCTGATATAAGTAGCCACGCCAAAGGATGAGGAGTTTACCCAGTGGTGCAATTCCATCATGGCTATGCAAGTTTAGTGTGAGAATGTTAATTATAATTCAAGTCCTAAAGCCGTTGATATAAGTAGCCATGTCAAAGGATGAGGAGTTTACCCAATAGTGCAATTCCATCATGGCTCTGCCTTGCAGAACGATTATTACAGGCAATTCATTTCTCATGTTGTGTCCCACGGCTTCATAGTTGTTGCGCCTCAGGTGAGTCATCTTGGAAACATCTAT
Source organism: Polytrichum commune (assembly GCA_950295325.1). Lineage (NCBI taxonomy): Eukaryota > Viridiplantae > Streptophyta > Polytrichopsida > Polytrichales > Polytrichaceae > Polytrichum > Polytrichum commune. The sequence goes on from OX485804.1 coordinate 337,526, forward strand.
CCACATTTTACATGTATTTAGGTCTCACGGGTCACATATATGCCTACATTCAATGATCCCGTCATCTTAAAAGGGTTCCATTCAATCACATGATGACATGTGGCATTTGGGGGAGTAGAGCTAATACTTTTTATTCTTAATCAGAACCCCAATATTCAATTGAGCTAGAATTTATGGCATGTAAATGATCTTTGCAATCACTATGTAGCAATTAGAGAAGAGAAGATGGAAGATTTGCTGCTTCAAGACAAGTCATGGGGGCCACTACATTGTTTATGATATTTAGTGTCATAATGTTTTCACCTTGAGTTGGTCCATGCATGCTGCAACGTTGTGGTCTTTGGAGGATCCAAAGGGACATCATGGTGTACTTAAAGGTGGGCAAGTGCATTTGTGTTGTTGAAGAAAGCAACATGTAGAAAAACCACCAAAACACCACTTGCAAATCTGTGCATGAGTTTTTGTGCATATCCATGTTTACACACATCATATGTGTACATATGCCAATGCAATAGTCATCCAAGAAGCCCATGTGACAAATTAAAAGACATGTGTTGATATGTCATTATAAAACTCCCTATGGTTGATGCCAACGGGAGCACATGGTGGGAGAAACAACCTCCCCCCCCCCTCTCCATGCATGGGCCCCAACCATGTCCCCACAATTAGAGTAGGCATGCCTAGGTTCAGCAAGTCCTTGGAATATTGCAAAATGGGAGGCACGGTTTGCTCTGTTGGGCATGTTCCGTCTATGGGATCCAACCCCATGACAACTGAAGATTGTTGCATTGTAGTATTACGGCCAACCTTTAATGCAACTCCAAACACAACTTTATCCCCATGACTATGCCCCACCAACACCACTTTCTCATATTTCAGTTTTGCCAAAGCCCCTGGAATTTAGTCCATTGCCTTAATCTCTTTTGTTGCATCTAGAATTGACACTGTATATTTTTGAAACCACAACCAATTGAAAAGTTGATTCTTTTGAGAAAAAGGAGTTGGTGAAGACTATAGTGAGAAGAATTGTCCAAAAAAAATGAAAGGCATGCAACTTACACACTGACTATTACACTTTACATGTGATTTAGTGTGGCATTAGAAGTGGTGTGCCATGTTAATAAGACTACACCATCTATGGTATTTAGTTTCACATGCATAATAGTGCCACTTACCCTATTATGAGGCCTCCCTTGGGTTACATCAATAATAGAACTTGATGACCATGAGTGCCACCACATGACACTTGTCATTAGCATGCTCAATAATTATCATCATCTTTGCCTTGTTTGTTGTCTCCCCTTTGCCTCTTCGTTTTGTAGAGTTGAAGCCTCACTAGCCTTTTAGAAGTCCAAGCGAGCTCTTTGCCCTCATATTTGCTTTCAAGCGCTCAAACCACCATGGTGAGTTCGAATTACTCCATTGTTGCAAAAAAAAACCAAAACCCTAAACTGTGTGTTTTCGTAAAGCAATGTTCTTGCTTCTAGAGACTTTGATTGAGGCTTTTGGGGCTTTAGATGTTGAATGCAAGCTTTTGGGAGTTTTGTGTGGAGATTCGGGTTAAGAATGAGCAAGCAAGAGCTTTTTAGGATAATTGAAAGTTTAATTTTGATGATTCTATCACCCAGCTGCACACTTTTTGAATCATTAAAAGCTTGTGTTTATACGCATTATCGCTTATGTATGTGTTGGGGAAAGTCTTTGCTTAAAAGGGTTTCTTGTGTTTGTTCCATCCAAAGACAGTCTCAATTCTAAAACAAGCCTTCTTTATCAGAATCTGCAAAACCTAAACTCTTTGTGGTGTCATTTTCTAGCTCTGTCCGATTGGGAAAGCAGCCCAATCATAACGAGCCACTCATACCCAAAGAAAGAAGTATCCATCTAAGGCACGTCTACCTTACTGAGTTTGAAACCCTAAGGAAGGAGGCATTATGTTGTGATGGTGCATAATCAATGTGAGTTTTGGGGAAGACTGATTGAAAATTTCAACTAGGCATATTCAACCTGCAAGGCTGCAGAAGTGATGATATTACATATTGTTTCTGTAGTAGCTTTCGGACAAATTTGTCTACACTCTGGACATTCTCTTGCAAAGTAAGTGATACTGTCATTATCAAAGTTGTCTTGCTCCTAATGATTGGTTGTTATGTGCATCGGACTTCCAACTCCAACAAATTCAGTAACACCAGCGCAGCTTTCTTAAATGATATTGCCACCTTTAGCTTTCAAAAACATTGTTGCAGTATTTGCCACCTTCAGCCACTCACATGTGCCAACTTGCCAATTCAAAAATTAAGGATGTGTGGACAAGACGATGGGCAAGCCAAGAAATCAGAGTTGGTTGAGGTCAGTGCTTCACATTTTAACCTTCTTTCATACAAAAATAAAAAAATTATAATCTCAAGTATAAAGTCATTACGCTAAATGTCATAAAGTAAGTAATTCGCACTTTAAAAAGTTACCATTATGAAAAATAATATATGTGGGCAAATAACAGGCATGACACTTTTAGACCTCTAGGCATCTAGTTCATGCCCCCCTTCCGTAAATAGTGTACGTGACACAGTTGTAGCTCTCTACGTTCTTCCTTGTTACAATCTAATACATGAGAATGTTTACATGATAGTTTTCCAAAAAATGAACACATCCAAGCTCATATTTTAGCCAGTCAAATGAAAGCCCAAGTGAATTGAGCATTGGGCATTGAGTTCCATCACACATGTATCCCCTCCGTTATGGATGAGTTGACAATCCACTGCATTATGTTTGATGAACTATGCGCCTTTGACTGTATGTGTACATTTTCAGGACCAGAGTATGATATCCTATAGTGTTGACCAGAAAACAACACGCCCTTAACCAGGACTCCCCATATAACATTCATTGAAGGGGAACCCAATCCCTAAGAATCAGTTGGAAGCACATTGCCCCAACCTGAGGTCAGTACACAACTGACACATCGGTGGTAGTAAAAAACTACTGCTGTGAATGTGTAACTATTTCTCAGCATCCATTTCCTGGTAGTGAGTGCTGGTTGTTGTTTGGTTCCAACAAATTGCTTTGGAAACATGCCGTGAGGATCTCCTCGATGTTCCTGTAGACCATATTAAACGTTAGTCTTAACTGAATGATTAGTATCCATCTTCAAGAAAAAGCAGAAACGTTGCATAATATGCATAGGAGGAAGTGAGGCCTTCATGATAGGTTCAAGTGTTGAGAGAGAGCTGAAATATTACGAAGATGCGAACTACATGCTCACAGTTATGAGAATCTTGTGATCAACTAGATAGGCAAATAAGAATTGACTTGCAGTCAAGTGCAGATTTCATTACCAGCTTTTAAGTTTGCATAAACATTTGGATGCTCCAAAATTTCTTGTAGCTCTGTTCAATGTGAAAATAATACAACCTTTGAGACAGATAATCTAAACTTCAAGAGACATGGATTACTTCTGCAAATGTGATCATTCCAAGGTGTTGTTAGCATGACTTGGTGGAAAGAGAACGTTTCAAATCCTAACAATCTTTTAAGTTCTTGTTCTTATATCAGAAGGATGTCAGTATCTGCTTCGCAGTGGGCCCCCAAGCAGAGGAGAAAATGGAATATGAGACAACACAGACTATAGCTAGCATATACTATGATATCCCTATGCATATCCCTTGAACAAGAACATTTTAAAATTTATACAACCTGATATTGAAATCATAGGGAGATCATAGCATGAATGGTATTGTTCCTCCTGCATCCCATAACCATTTAATCAGTGTGTGCTAATGCATGGAAATCTCAATGTAGTATAGGACAACAAGAACTTGGATATTCATTCATATTAACAGGTCTCACCAACTGCTCATAACACCCGGAGCTCCACCTAAAATTGAGCACAACTATCAAATCAGGTATCTAACCTGATCACCACTAGCTGTATTGTAGTTGCCCCCTATTTCCTTCTCAATTGAGAGTACCCCTGCAAAAACAAATAAATTATGATTAATGCTCTACTAAACTAACTGGAAGAAATCACGTCCAGTGCTATTCTACGAAAAGTGACCTCCAAGTTTGACAAAGCTCAAATTGCATGCAATGATCGGCAATATCATTGTATTCTAGCAAACCTCGACTGCCGTGCCCAACAGTACTTCATACTGAACTTTCAGGTACATCTTAATAAGCCCAAGAAAAGGCGCAAAGACAGGCGAGAGGTCTTACCAGCACCAGACTTGATGTTCTCTGCTTCACCACAGCACAGAAAATCGCTCTCCAATTGCTCTGTTGATGTGAACAAAGAATAAGCATCAGCACCTTTATAAAATAGTTCACCAATGAACACTGATTCAAGCAGGACGTACTACTTGGACTTCAAGATTAAGATGGACTAAGCTACCAACAGGCAAGTAGACTTGGCTGACAGATTGCATGGCAGCCACTCTCCACCAATTTTAGTCTTTGATCTAGAAGAATATAATGTACAAGATGTATGGGATTAGAGATAAATGGGCCTCTTCCATGAATGATAGAGCAGGATTATCAAGGAAAATTGGCAAATTATGAGAATCATGTGGCAACTGGAACTGGAAATAAGACTCAAGTTGCCACTGGCAGATAAATGTAGTGGCAAGTAGCCTCACCAGCAAGTAGATCACTAAGATCCTCCAAATCTGCTGAATGCGAAAATAATTAGAACCTTCAGAAACTATCTGAACGATACACCTACACATGGTTTAATCAAGTTTTCCAATAACTTCCACAATGACACATTCCAAGTGCTTCCACATGAGTATTACTTAGCTTATTAGACTTTGTTGCAGTGAAAGGTTTTAGGAACTACAAATATGTACATTTTCCCCCTGTTATGAGGTCAAAGGGCGACCAAACCACAACAGAGTGCAGCTTTCATACAAGGGATTCTTACAGCAAGACTAGATCAAATAAATCTTTCTAACATTGTTTTAGTAACCCCAAGAAGAGAGGCACAGAGCCAGGCAGGTGGTCTTACCATCAAAAAGCTCGTCGTTCACTGCTTCGCTGAAACCAACAAGATGGCTCTGTGGTTGATCTGCTAATTGTAAACAACATGTCCTTTCATGATGCTCATCACCACCTCTAGGAAATAATTCCCAATTTAACATTTATGCCTCTTAACATCTAGATGTCCATCTAGCAGCACTTGCCTTGAAATAAAGAAGAGACTAGAGCAGAGTAGTAGTACAACGTGCAAATACCTCCAAGAGCATACACATTAAAGAGACTTGACGAAACAAAAGGATAAAAATTACCTAGAGAAATATCAGAATATGAACATTTTCCTTGCTCCACATCAGGAACTTCTTCACATTGTAGTACTGTTGGTATTTTATTGGCCTCTTCACGTGTAATTGTAGAAACATGTCGCAAACATTCATCAATCTCTGGCATGATCTCCTGCATTCCAGAGCCGTGCATTAGTGAGCGCCATTTTATGAAAATGTCAATGGAGTACAGTATGACAAGAACCAGGACAATCAGTAGCTTCACAACATTGCTGATTGCTGACAACAGCCATAACTCTCCGTGTCCATAAAGCGCAATTGTCAAATCAAGCGTCAAACCTGATTGTCATTTATTGTTGTACTGCAGTTGGTTTTCTGTGAGCTAAGTTGCGCATACAACTTAGCTATGATATTTTTCAACTTCAGAATCTCCTTCGCATGAGAAGCTTTCAAATCCGCCATCTCTTTTGTGTGCTTCTCCAGAAGTCTATCTTTCTCGTATATTGTTTCCAACTGATCTGGAGTCTGCTCTTCTTCTATCTCCATTTTCGATATTAATTGTTCAGGCTCCCCATGAGAAGCTATTGATGGTATTGTTAGAGCATCCTCGGTCAATAGTTGTAAATGTAATGTGCCTTGCAAGACACATGTGTTAACCAACCTCAGCACCTACATCCCACATCCCACATCCACTATTGGTCGTTGGCCACTGCATAGCAAACCTTTATGAAGACTTCAATGACATGGTTACTTATTCAAATAGCATTCTCAGGGAATGCTGACAACTACCACACTCAAATGAAGGATTTCATCTCAAACCTTTGTGACATTGTCCAGATTGACACCTGTGAAATATACGACCTGGTCCATGTATCCAAGCCAGTTCGGTGTCTGAAGTGAGATGCAAGATGTGATCGAAGCTTCTGAATTTACAGACAACCTTACAACTACATTTCTTCCTCAATACTCTGTTTACCGACGAGAGAATCTTATCCTAAACATGAGCATGGCTAGAAGGTTGTGATCGGCAATAACCTCTTCCTTGTGCTTGTTCCACGTCGCAATGATAAATTCCTTATAAACATCCGGAACCTTCAGATATTCTTTGCCAGGAATGTACTTATTCAGATACTCATCCACATTTTTTGGAATGTTCGGCAACCTGTTGAAAGTCTCGTGTGCGAGAGCTCGGAGATTCATCTCCTTATACTTTCTTCCTCCCTTCTGAGGCTTGCGACCCCCGTAATGGGTAATAATTTCTACTAAAAACACTGCCAAGACCAAGATGGGCTCCTCATATATTCGGTGAAAGAACTTCCCGATATTTTTATTCCTGTAATCTACTCTCATGTCAACTTTATGGCTGATAGTATCCCTTCCAATTCCAAAATAACCTGCACTTGACGAATTCATTTCTTGCCCTTTCTCCTTGTCTATGAGACGGCACCTCTTTCTTCGTCTTTCCATCAGTCAGTCAGGAAGCCCACACTTAAGAATGCCAAGGCTCCTTATCCTCCAAACAACAAGCTAAGCTCTAGAACTGCAAGTCTCAAGAGGATCCAGTGTTACACAAAAATCCGCAAAAAAAGAGACACAACCTGCTTCAGCAAGCGAAATCTAGCTGATCTCATTCACAAACCCTAACAAGACTTGGCATTCGGGTTGAGCCAGCTTCAGCCTTGGTCACAGAGAGTCTTCAATTGGCAGGCTTTCTCCTCAAGCGAGCAAGACTACCTGATTCTGAGCCTCCCCACCCACAGAAGCCTTCTCTTTCCACTTCTACGTCCAGACAATCGCAGAGGGAAGTCCTAACCCTTGCATTCCCTGAAAAATATTGTGCTTCCTTGCTTGATGCCAACCAATTCAATGTGCACAGGAAGTGAGGAGAAGCACCTGAATCTACGAGAGTCACTCAAAACATTCACCGGCAACCACAATCTGAACTCGAAAGCGCAAATTTTCTAGCCGGGCTTTGTTAGAAATGAAAACAACAATGTCGTAATCAAAGTAGTAGGATCAGAAGTAGAAAGACATGCAATTCTTGGAGCCCAATCGTGCCGCAGACGGATTACGAGATGAGTTAACAATGTCTGCTGGTAATTGGAGATTAATTAAGGTAATTAAGCTTACTTCCACGAGAACTATGCAGAAAGTCATGACAAAGTTCTTCATTCTTTCTATTTCCATTTACACTGAGCCTGCCACTTTCCTAGTTTCCCTCTCCACCGTCGATCTCCTCAAAGTGAGGATATTGTCCATTCTATTGGCAGTTTGGACATTAAGTGCCATTCTCAGTCTGAAAATCTGGACCTAAGTACATAATCAACACATGTTTAGTTTGGGATATCGTCAAATATTATTTGAGTCTTGCAAAGAATGAGTGGTAAAGTGGGTGAAGAATGCTATGATGTAAAAGAAAGAAGCTCTCAGGGGCATAACTAATGAGGGGTTCCCAATGTTTTTAGCTTCAACAAGTAGGCCTTTGTTCGAGTTGAGAGCTTGGACTTGCAAATTTGGGACTTTGATACTTGGATTTGACAAATTTTCATCCAATGCTCAACCTAATCTCTCACCTACTATGTCTAATCTCTCAATAGTCTTACAACAATCACCATCGATCATTGAAAATCAACTAACAAACACAATCATGAGAAAGATTTGCCATTGAAATAGAAAGACCCTAATGAATGAATCATATGTATGAAGGATATCCACCCTAGAAATACACCTAACCTTGAAGGACACGACCCTCTCTTTAGCACATCCTTTCAAACAACCTCGGTAGCTATGTCATTTGTCCTTCTGTCTATTGGTGATCGGTTGTATGAGTCACCGTCATTGTTTAGGTTGAGCATAGGTAAAAGTTTAGGCGTATGTAGTGATAATTGCTACTCCAAGCAAAGTAACAACTTACAAGATTGGCTATATGGGTGGACTATTATAGTGCCTCCAATCAATGACCTTTTAATTCCTATAATCATTTAATTGCATCTTGTTCATCCATGTGTCACATGCATGCGTGCATAACCTTCATCCTTGCAATATATTTATTAAGACGGATCACCTAAATTCATATTAAGTCCATTATTTCATACATTGCCGTTCTTCATTCAACCAAAAAATCCTAGTCTAATCTATTTTTTTCATCCATCGCTACGGCAATGGGGTGTTTTCTTAAGGTACTTAACTTCCACGGAATCCCACACCGGCTAGCTTTGGATGGATTGGCCGAGTTTTATGGTTGTTGAGGATTAAACCACCCTTCTGAGGAATAGTATTTGGATGGATGACTTTTTGCCGCCCTCCAAGCCAACAATCCAATAAAGACTAAAATTAGAGCTTTAGCTTTAGCTTTAGTCTAACTTTAATCTCTATCTTAATCTCTAAAATTGTCACTAACCACAAACCCTATCTCTAATTACTAACTTCTATCTCTATCTCATGTCTTTGAGCCTCAAACAAAAGCCGATGAAGGTAAATCTAATAGAAATATAAACTAATATAACAGAACTTATACAAATATAAACTTATGAAATCAAAAGTTGATGCAACTAGACAACAATACAAGATTAAAGAAATCCTTTCGTTTAACATTAGTAAGGTTCATAAATCATTTTGTTAAACACCCATAGTCCTATCTATCTAAGGGGCGGTTTACACTATGGACCATGAAGTTGGACCAGGGCTCTACAAGGCAACTGATTGGCTCTTGAAGTTGTCCCGGGACAACTTCGGTTTACAATCATCTATTATAATAAAAATTTCAATAGAATGACTATATGGATTCATCTATTGTAGTCCATTATTTGAATATGATGACTATGCTCAGTCATATTTAATTGTAAGTTGTTTAAATATGATGATTAGATTTAGTCATATCATGGAGTAAAATGTTTGAAGAAGATGACTATGTTTAGTCATATTGTTCTTACGAATAGTGTAATTGTCATGAATGGAACATTCGATTTCTTTTAATGATATTATTTATAGTCATATTAAATGACTATATTTAGTCATCAAAATTGAAACGCTATTAGACCTTCAAAATACAAAACGCAAAAGATGACTCATTTTAGGAAGCAATTATGTATCATATGATTATTTTTAATTACAATATGACTAATAATAGTCGTTAATGGATAATTGTACTTGTCTTAAGACTATATGTAGTGAAGATCATGTAGTCATGTAAATACTACACGTAAATAATTCTAATCACATAGTCATGACTAATTCTAGTTAAAGAACATGACTACATATGAATAAATATAGTCATATAGGTATGACTAAATAAAGTATGCAATGCAGAAGGGTCGAGGAGTAGCCCAAAACAAGGTCCCAAAACCCCATGAGGAATTAAAATTGTTTGATATGACCGTAGTCATTTTTCTGGAGCGATTGGTTTGACATGACCAGGTTGAGGACTAAAAACGATGCTAGTCATCAGTGCACTTTCTTACCTATATTAGTCATAAATCCCAATCATTTTTTCATATTTTCCTTGTAGTGAAAATCAACTCCCTGACCTTTTGATGTGTTGTTGCATTATGCAGGTGATAGCCCAGAAACTTGCATTTTAGCAATTTTGTATTTCATGTCTTCTAAGATGCCAACACCTAACGCATACTAGAGGTCATTGACCATTGTTCCATGGTAATGTTTGTCGCATGCGTTGAAGTGCATGATGTTCTCATAAACCAACATGCACAAGGAAAGATCGAGATATGGTTTTTTCATTACAAAACAACGCAGGCATCCTCTCTTAGTGGAGAAACCACCAACAATTTTGCCCACGCGTTTAACCTTGGCAGGAGTTGATTTTTTCATGGAAAGTGTCATACCCCAAAAAAACCTTCTTCCCTTTTTTCTTTTGGATTGTATCTTTTTAATCCTTCATTTTTGGGTGGATTTGAGGAGGGCTTGCATGTCCTCTGGCACGAAATCAAACTTGTCCTCTGGACCAAAAGTGCATCGGTGTTTGCTAGTCACACCACCTCACAATGTGGCCCACAAACCTTGACTGACATAGAAGGACGTTGATTGGAATAAGAATGGCACACGAACGACAGTGAAAGACAATGTGAAATACATGGATCCTAGAATGCAAGACAAGACAGTGCACTATAGTGGATAATTGTCATGAACCATAGACTATGGAGGAGGAGAGAACAACAAATTGAACCTTACTACAAGAGCCGTACTGTGTGCATGGGGTGATCTCAACGCGTTAGGCGTCAAATCTGCATGGGTAAAGAAGGTGATGTTGTTGCCTGAGATGAATCCGTCTAACCTATCCCATAGATTCACAACCAATTTTGAAACCTTGGTCTACCCTTCCCATTGATGACATGGTCTGTCCATACTAAATCCTCCATGCTAAACACACCAAGAGGAGGATTTTGAACTCTTTCTTGCAAAGCCATAATAATATTAACTTGTTGCGCCCGGAATGTTGGCGGGTCAGAATGCTCCAAACCCTCTTGTGGTAACATCAATCCTCCAATGACAACAAGTTGCAATGTTGAAGCCATTGCTACTTCAAAATGCATTGTTATGGAACCCCTAAACCCTATACCTCCATCAACCTTTCACCAGTAGACGTGTCCAAGCTGTCCTAAACCAACTGTGCCTATGTGTATTGTGTATGTTGAGGGAAGGTGTTGCAACATTCAATACGATGTCCTTCGCCCAACAAGAGTGTGTGCATAAACAGGGAGAGCCACGTCATGGATCTACTAAAAAACAACACGAAAAGGACAAACTCGCCGCCGGTGAACTGTAGTCATTTGGATTTGAGACCTATTTTTTACGGCATGACCGTTTGTAAAACATATATTGAATGACATAAAGTTGAATGACGTGGGTTAAGTATGTAGGGCTGTTGATGGTGTCCTGCGTCATTCGTATGACGGACGATGGACGGAACAGTGGCCCTAAACTCTGTTGAAGTTGCTAGCTCTGTCAACGGACAGGGAGGGTTTTTTTCGTTGGATCTGCCCCTACAATTTCATAGGGGGTACTTAACGTCCACCGTCTTCTTTAATCTCTCAATCATATTGGAGGTCTCAACCTCTCCAAGTAATGTGGAGGGGGCCTTAGCGGCTGCCACTTGGAATACACTTGAGATCTTACAAGTCTCCTCCCTGAGATGAGACCGAATTTATCAGTCGGCGAGCTAATCCCAAAATGTGGATACATTAGCGATCCGAATATCAAAGTAAAACTTAATCCGAGGTGGTTACTAATATGTTCTAACTTAAGTGCCGACTAGTCTGCAGTAATGCCTTCCTCCTCAAGTCTCAGATCAAAGGCCACCCAGTCATTCTGGTGATCGATTACAATCTATGTAGTATTGAGTTGAATATTCTTCGGTATCCAGCTGTGTACTTGCAAATTCTGGTGTTGGTTCGTGTGATTCTTGTGCTGTCGTTTTGATTTCTTGAGTAAGGGCTAGTGTGGTCTGTAATAATCTTCTTGGCTTCCTCACAAGAGACTTGGCGCAATGTCTCTCACGAATTGCCAGGATTATTGGGAGTCAGGGTGCTTGTGATCGCCAGGAAGTGGAGATGAGACATTAGGTCAGGGAGGTTCAGGATCATTAGAGAGCATTAACTCAAATGTAAATTTTGTGACTAGGTAGGTTTTTGAAAAAATTCTGTGTCGAATCCGGCTAGCTCTCAATCCATGTTGTCGAGCTGGGGTTTATTCTTTGCATGTTGTTTTGTGTCCTTAGCTGTTGGTTTGTATGGCAAAGTGCTTTGACATTCTTACACTTTCCCATCCATAGACAGCATACAGTAAGGATGGCATGGGCATCAATGAAGCTCTGTCTGAGAGGTAACGTCCCCCAGAAAGAAATTGACAAGGAGCCGCGGACTGGCTACTTTGGGGTTCACAAGGATAAGAAGGGGAATTTTAGAGTTGAAGTGAGAGTGACATATAAGCATACACGTACAGGCGAGGACAAAAACATAGGGAAGTTCTTCCGCCGCATCAATCCTCAGGAGAGGGCGGCCTTGGTTGTGGCAGTGTTTTTGGTTGATGTAATCAGCCATTATGGAGGCCTGAAGTCGTTGCTGGAGGCCGGAGGAGACAAGGATGCGCCGGACATAAAACATCGATGCTTCCACCAGATTTTCTCAAAATTGCCGAGGCTTCCAGAGAACCTAGTTCAGCTCCTGAACACGTACATCCCGGTCAAAGACAAAGTTCCAAAGGCATACAGAGACTTCATAGTGACCACATGGAGTGGCCACAAGAACGAGGTTAGTGCTGATCAGCCATAAGAATGAGATGGGGACGGTATGGGGGTACCAATGATGTGAGGTTTTCCATTTTTATTTTTATTTTTGTTTCTCAAAATTAACTGAATGAGGGCACTAGAAGGGGAGGAAGAATTAATCACCTCTTGGTCGTCGGTTCAATATCCACTTCAGCACCGGGACGAAGCACCATTTGCAGGTGAACTTGTATCGACATGTATCTGAGGAAAATGAGTTCCAAGTAGGTTAGTGAATGCAAGATATGTGTAAGAATGGAAGGCGGCCCTCAAGTAGGTTAGTCACAGCAACCGCAACATTTAGATGCTTAAGCAGTGGGAGGCGGGTGTGTGCACATATATAAGAAAGAATGTGGACAGTTTCAGAAAATGACTCCCAAGTAAGCAAGCCACCGTAACTGCAACACTTAGATGCCTGAGGAATGGAACGTGGCTGTGTGCACATGTATAAGAGATCAACCTTCTTCAAGGGGACTTCTCCTTTGCACTGGAGCCATGTGGCTGGGGAATACTTCACTATTGTTATGACGTGGATTACTTGGTTTTTTCTCATTTTGCAAAATGTTTTTGGCATGGGAGAGGGGTACTAGTGCTAATGAATGAAGTATCGACAGGGGACTCAACATCATTGCCTCACAAGTCTAGATACCGAATGGAGATGTCTAATGCAAGACCTTTGATTTGGTGGTTCAATTAAGTAGACGTTGTGGTCAAGTTTAAGGAAGATTTGTACTTGGATTAATGGGTAGATGGAATTCAGAAGGTTCAACCATATCCTGCACTAGAATTGAGCTGAACCTTGAATTGTTTTATGTGCTATTGACCAGGTCAAATATTTCACAGGTATCAATTTTATTGGCAATGTCATCACGAGGTTTATAATAAAATTCCTTTAACATCATACTTGAATGTGGCAGTTATCAGTGTGCCGATGGAGGATGTTGAATGAGTACGTAAGTATGTCATAGCAAGATTTGCTTTGAAGTGGCCAACTAATAATCAAGATGTGGGATGAGGGCTCATGTAGGTGCTGCAGTTATTTGACATATGTGTAGCAGCGCAACGCCTGCATCCACTTGAACAAGGGTTAACTCAAACAGTAACATCAATAGCTTTCCATGGGGAACGAGAGCCATTAACAGAGGAGATGGAAATAGACGACGTAGGATCTTCCAGCAGAACACTTCAAGAACAAGTGGATCCCAAGCATCCCCATGACAGTGTCCTGAGGGTTCTTGTGCAGAGGACGCAGGAGCTCACCCTTGAAAATAAGAGGCTGAAGGTTTCTGACCGTAAGAATAAGAAGATCATAGATGAGTTGAGGTCGCAGCTTAGCTTTAAGCGGAGCAGCAATATGTGTTGCATTCGCTGCAACACAACCATCGATCAAAACCAGGTTCGGGACTTGATTTGACCATTGTAAAGCATGGGTAGAGTTGTTTTTGTTGTTACCAGTTGGTAACTTTTCATGCAACTGAATATTCTTGGTCCCACTCTAGTTCCTCTTATACTACACTCTTTAGAAGAGGAACTCAGTATCACATGGCTGTGGATTGCAGGGGCTCTGGTCCACTCACATTGACAAATGTCTGAGTGGCACTTCTCCTGTAACACGTGCCGAGGCTGATAAAATACCTTCAGAAATTCCATGTGAAGAATTTCCTATGGAGGAAGAAATGACTCCACATTTTGAGATCCCTCTAGGTAATCTCTTTTCTACCTTCATTTCCTCAAGGTTTACTTTGACATTCAATGGCCTTGGAGGTAGATGCACATGGTGAGATTGCTAGTGTCCTATGTCTTTTCTTCTTTTGTTTGTTTATTTGTTTCTTTGTTTCTTTTTCTTTTTCTTTCTCTATTTTGTTGTTTTCCTCTCCAAGTCCTGCTCGATGTCAGTGTATTTTTGTGTTATCTAGGTCATACTCATCCTATAGCAACACTTAGTGTTTCTTTGATAGATTATTTGAAAATCAGAATGCATGTGTGAATCAGTTTATTTTTTTCCTCGACTCAATAGTTTCCACATTGAGCAGATATCGATTGGGAGTATCTTTGCAGTCAAGATGGTGAACAATCTCCTTTCTCAATGGTCTTACCAGCAGGTGAACACTACACTTCATTAGCCATTTGAAAGTTGAGTACTTATCTTTCTGTGGTTCCAGCTGATTACATCATTTATTATAACTGAGGAGGATGCCAATCATCCCTACTGCAGTGTCTGTGGTGTCTACCTTTCAAGAGAGTGCTCCATTCAACTGAATCCATTTCCATACATTTTGTAATCTTATTTTTTTAAAGAAAAAAACTGGTAGTTTGCATACGGGGGTTCAATGTTGTTGGAGGTGGTTGGACACGATGATAGTACTACCATAGTGTGCTCTAGTCTGCAATCAAGTCTTCTGCTAAGTTCTGCTGGTTGAAAAAGTGTTTGTTAGTAACCTCGTTGATAGCCCACCCATTCTATAAGGTCATTGTGAATATGATTGCAAATGTTTTCTATTTGGAAAAACAATCTAGCATGCACGTGCCTAGAAGATGATATGTTGTTCATATTGAGCAGTTTTGGAGCATCCTGGTCATTTCCTCGGTGACATACCTGCTGGTAATGCCGATTATTACTACACTTTTGTACCTCTTCAAATATAAGTATCTATTTGTGGTTTCAGTGGGTGTGGTCCCATAACTATTATAAATGGGACCATGCTAATATTCCATGGTCTTTAATTTATCCCTAATTTGGTTTGACGTCACTACTGTTCAAGAAAGTGCTCCTTTCATTTGTTTCATTCCTCTACACATACTTACTATTTATTGAAAATATAAATTGGTACAGACTGGCTACCATGCAGTCTGCCATCGAATCTACTTGCCTATGGAAACTTAGTCTATCTCATTCTTGAAGTCCAGCTAGCAAGTCTTGCTTGACATATGTGTAGATGTTGTAAGACATCGGTAAGTCGCTCCTATTTGGTGACGATGATAATGTTGACAAAAAGTTGTATTCTTGTTTGTAATTAGCAGATCTTACAAAAAACGATCTCTGTGAATTGTGAGCCTGGTGCTGGTAAGACCTCTTGCCCATCTTTTGTACTCATCCTGTTAGGACTATTGTTGTGAACCTTAATAGGATGTAATCTTGCTGTAAGAGTTGTACGTAGTCAAAGCTGTGCTTGTTAGGCTTTGTTAAGCCTTTGGCTAGAGTCCACACATTTGGAGTCCCTGAAACACTTTCATGCACAAGGTCTAATTTCATCACCTATATTAGTTGTTCCATGACATTCGGTATTCACATTATTGAAGTTCACACTGAAAGGCCGTCCTTTATATTCACATTGACAGACTTAAGATCAACACCATTCATAAAGTTGCTTTTTATGATTGACGTGGTTCACATGAATGAAAAGGAGACCCAGCAACATCCTTACAAATGGAGTGAGTTCTTTTGGGGGTTCTAGCTCTACTGCCAAAGTTCAAGTATCCACAACTCAGAAAGCTCTTAACTGGGCCTGCAAGGAGTTTATGAGTTGGGTGCATGGCAGTATTTTATACTTTTAAATTCAATGGAAAGTATTCAAGTATCTATTGTCATTGGACGAGATATTTAACTTTTGACCATGCACAGCATTCAAAAAAGAACCTGATATAGTAAAACAATGAAAGGCTACCTCATTGTTTGCAAGATGCATGTCGATCTTCCATATGTTATGTCTAACTTGTTAACTATGCTGCAAAAACTACACTAAATTTGGTTAAATAGTGTTATTGAAACTATTTTTAATTATCTCATGTAGAGTTGGTGTAATAAAAAGACGTTGTGGTAATGTTGCTAATATTTTTGATTTGTAGATGCCATGAAGTCCAATGTAGCATCAGTGACTTGTAGAAAAGTGCGCACAATTCAGTGACTTCTACATACTAGATCAGTTTGGAATGATAGCCCAGACTTGCTTAGTGGCCAAGTGTGACAAGTGTCAACATGTTGACACTAATTGTTGTTGCCTGAAATTGAAAATGAATCTGTTTGGTTTGTGACACTAATTAACCAAACAAGGAGGGCTACACCCTTTATGGTATGTAGTGTCACATGCGTAATAGTGTCACTTACTTTAATATGAAGTCTCTCCTAGGTCACATCAATAGTGACCTTGGTTGACCATGCGTGTCACCACATGACACTTGTCATTTGCATGCTCAGTAATTTCTTCCTCTTTTCATTGTTTGTTGTCTCTTTGCCTCTTTGTTTTGCAGGGTTAAAGCATCTCCACATGAAGCACTTTGGAATTCCAAGCGATCTCTTGCCCTCATACTTCCTTTAAGTGCTGAAACCACCATGGTGAGTTCGAATTATTCCATTGCTGCCAAAAATTACGAAACCCTAAATTGTGTGTTTCTGTAAAGTGATGTTTGCTTCTAGAGTGATGTACATGGCACTTCTAACTCCACAAACACTTTGTTGGTGAAGTGGATGATGTAGGGTCTCAACAGCTACCACCAGTTCCAACAACTCCAGAGGAATATTGCTCCTTTCTGAGGTTTTTCTTGCAAATTTTGTACAATATGTTAACACAAAAGTGGATGGACATGGGTTGTCTTATGCCAAGAAAATCATGATTTGTTGCAGCTTCTCTTTAGATGTCAATGGCATTTGACATATAGGACAATTGTTCCCACATCTTCCAGAGATTGTTAGAAATAATGGAGCACATTTTGATGGCAAACCTGCCCCTGAAATTCTTGCCTAGATTATCCCTTGTTATGTTGGAAGTTTTTTGATCTCTTCACATGTTTGTTGGCAAATGAAGCATGTCTCGTTGCTGATATTGGATTATTATTCTCACATTCCATCTTGTAAATGAAATGCGTTTTGTTTGTGCAATCTATTTGCACACATGAATAGTGTGCTAAGAACTTGAACACAATGTAGGCATGATTATGGTTGTATTAAGTGCAATGTTTTGTGTATGCAACGATGTATGGATTTTTATTTTCAAGATGCCGTCATCGATTCAATTTCTACATTGTCAATAAAATTTGTGCATGGCCTAATTGTATTCTAATTACGAATTGTTGGATTACCAAGTTGCTATGCTTGTCATATTTGGAAGTTGTCATTCATGTGGTCACATTTTCTTGCATACTAAAATACAAAACTATTATCTCAAGTATCCGAATACACTATGCTAACACTAGGGTAGCTGAAATTGTAGTGAAAACAATCATTGGTAGCTAGTTTGTGCAATATCGGGTGTAGTATTGATGGCCAAGTCGAAAGCTCGGTGCTATGATGATGTTCAATGTTTTAGCGACATAGAGTGATGTGAGGGTGAGTGTCTTCATTGTGGATGATGCATACCAAATGCAAAATACACTGATGAAGGGTGGGTGTATTGAGTTTGGAATGCACCTCTCCGTCCCATCATGGGTGATGGTTCATGTTTATGGAGCTTATGTATAGGTGTTGCTTGGTGGACAAAGGAGCAGATATCCACGTCATCTCTACCATACCACCTCATACCATACAATATAAACCCACGCCAGAATGGCCACAATATTACCAATATACGGAACCATCACTCACATCCATCATATACATACACAACCAACTAACCCCAACACTGCACCAACAATTCCCAAACAATCTAAATAGAGTCCTAAAAAGAATTACCAACACCCACATAGACATCCATCCCATTCAACCCACTCCCAACAATTATCACATTAAATTTTCCAAAACATGGAAAACCGCTCCCATAAACCACACCATCCCCCCCAACAACAACATAACACTACCCCTACTTCCCGCATACGACCACATACACCCCCTCAAATACCACCCACAACAATGCATATATACGGACGGGTCCTTCATCCCACCTTCCAAAAATTCCGAGGGACAAATAGTCGGCAATATCGCGGGCTCAGGGGTATACAGTCCCAACAATAATACCCAAATAGCCGAAAGATTACCAGGATATCCCAATATTCTAAGAGCCGAGCTCAACGCCATACTTATAGCCATAAAAACTATACAAACCACCCAAACAGACACACATATATTCACAGACAGCCTCAACAACATCTACCTAATAAACAACCACATCCAACACCCAACATCTCAACACCACCACCCCGATAAACTACTCATCGCAGCCATCGTTCAACAAATATATTGGACCCCACACATGATACACATACACAAAGTACGCGCACACACGGGAATTAGAGGCAATGAAATGGCGGACGCACTAGCCAACGAAGGGACACTCAAAGACAAACCGGAAAACACACCACACATACACATAGCACACACTACCCCCTATTGGCTAGCAACCTCCCCCACGGCTACACATGATGGAGCCATCCGCAACCTCCACACATTCATAATGAAAGATCATGAAAATCGAGAAACTTCACTAGCCAAACAAAAATTCCCATACGTAGCCAAATGGCTCTCGAATGAAGAAATCAATCAAAAACTCTCCAACCATTTTTGGAAACATGATAAAATACCCGACACACAAATTACCCAAACTCTAAAATTTAGATATGCCCAATACATGGGTAACCATAGGAAAAATATATTTTGGCCCCTTAAATACCAAAACCCCAACTGCACACTATGTCGCACCAATGATAGAGACACATGGCCACATCTATTATCCACATGCGAACACCCATACCTAAAAGGCCTACGAATCGCAAGACACAATAAAGCAACCCACCTCATTGCCCAAACTCTACAAGCCAATAAAAACACCAGGTTCTTCACACTGACCAATGCGGGCAAATTACCCAACCAACCCCAAGACCAAACAATTCCCAACTGGCTCCTCCAATGTATATGCACGCAAACACCATGTCATTGTCAAGCCAAATTAAGACCAGACATAATGTGCATTATCGGAGCCCCCAACCAAACGCAAACTCCAATACTACCCTCCCCAAGCCACACCGTACAATTCATTGAATTCACCTACTGCCACGATAGATTCCCCGAACAAGCCCGCACACACAAACACAACAAATATGACCCGCTAATTACCACACTAAGAGCTAACGGATGGAATACCAACCCCCTCATTACTATCACCGCAGGAGTAAGAGGTGCTATATATTCACGAAAACTCCATCGAACAACTAACCAACCTGAAAATCCCCAAATCCCACATCAAAACCCTCATGAAAAACATACACCAAAATGCCATTAAATACCTTACCTATTTGGTCTTAAATAAAAGGAAACTTGACAACAAACAAAACCCTATCCCACCACCATAAGGTGGAAACTATCTTGCACTACACCAGAGCCCACCTCCCACAGGAGGCATAACACCCAATATTGCATCTCGGACTCCTGAGATCAATATAGGGTTAATGGGCTCACATTCACGCTGGTATGCATAATACGGGCGTTATCTTTTCTTTTCTTTTCTTGTTGCTTGGTGGATGTTGGGTAGATTGTGGGTGCTACTGGGTTGTTGTTGGGTGAGTCTTGGGTGTTGCTTGGTGGATGTTGGGTGGATCTTAGGTGCTACCAGGTTGGTGTTGGGTGGTTGTTGGAAGCTATTTGGCGGATGTTGGGTAGTTCGTGGGTGTTGCCCAGTTGGTATTGGGTGGGTCTTGGGTGTTGCTTGGTGAATGTTGGGTAACACGTGATGATAATTAGTAGTATTATATACATAGATTGTGAAATTTTAAAAATGAAATTTTAAATAGACATTTATATGTGACAACATTCAACATGCAACATTGAGCTTGTGTTGCCTCATTTTGTTGAAATGTCCTTGAAGTTATCTACCTATGTAAGCATTCAAAAAACCTACAATATTTAACACTTTTGCTTCAAAAATGTATCAAATATTCAACATCATCATACATTAGACCTCTTGTACCTTCAAAAAACTGAAACCCACAAAAATAAAGTTCTTGTACATCAACAATTGAACATCACCATACATTTGACCTTCTACACGTTTTTAAGGCCAAAACTCACAAAAACAAAGCTCTTGGGCTTCAAAATATGCCTCAAACATTTAAAATCAGCATGCATTTGACCTCCTAAGCCTTCAAAAGACCTAAATCTACAAAACTAAAGCACTTGGGCTTCTAAATATGTACCAACAATTGAACATCAACATACATTGACCTCCTACACCTGCAAAATAAATAATATTTGCCTAACATGTGCGTCAAGGGCAAGTGGGGAGGGAGGGAGAATAACCACAATAGAAGGGAGGGAGATAGATGATAGAATTTAATTATGAAGGTTTAGGGTTTAGGTGTTGAAGTTTTTCTTAGTATGCCACGCATAGGATACCACCCTCTACCAATCGAGGAGAAATGGTGTTCAGTAAAGTAAATGTTAGCAAAGTCCCAAAAAGTGGACATGTAGAGGGTGACAACCATACCCACAAATGGTGGACGGCAACCTACACAGGGCAACCACCAAGACCAATACAAATTGCAACTAGGAAACGGCAACCTACATGTCACCCTCCACTAAATAAGTGTACCAAACCCACAAAAATGTCTACTACAGTGCTACTGAAATGGTGGTGCTTAGCCAAACAAGTTGGCATTGCAACCAAATCAACCAAAAACCAAGTCAAACCAAATCAAACCCAAAATGGGTTGTCATCACCCACATTCCAACAAAAACAATAGTCGAAATGGCGGTTTTAGTCATAACGGTAGTGGACATGGCCGCTACCCACACTGTGGCACAAGGTTGATTTGGACACAATTTCCTCTAATATAATTATCATAATGTAAAACATTTTGCACTCCAAAGAGTTACAATCATGACAAATAATAGCATGTTGATATTTAACGGTGTAACACTTTGAGACCTCTAAGCATCTCGTTTAGGCCCTTTGTAAATAGTGTACATGACACTAAATACCAAAAATGGTGTAGAGGTTTGTGGCAACTGTGTAAACTTAATCATTGGGAAGGTGAAAACTCACTAAGCTATTCTACAGCCTATAATACATTCCCACTTTTATACCGTTTGACTCAAAAAAAATTACAAATAAAATAGTCTAGTAGACTCCAGTTGAATGGATTGGGCCTCAACCTAGAGGGTCTCAGTCAAGAAATTCATGTGCTACTATGACTTCTAGAGTAGCCATAGATGGCACTACACCAAATCGCCATATTAGAGCCAAGCCACACCATCTAGTTAAGAGAATTAGCTAACTTACAAGTTAGTGAAGATTAGCCAACCAAAATTCTAGCTGACTAAAATCATGGCCACACCACCTAGTTAGGAGAATTAGCTTACAATATAAGTTTGTGAAATCAACTAAGTCACATGCTAGCTAAACGATCACACACCCACAATCCTAGTTACCACAAACCAAAGTTGATTAATTTAAGAGAAGAGTAAAGGTTGACCCACCGAAGTTTTGTTGGAGTTGCCCAAGTTTTGAACATGACACTAATTATGATATATTATAATTTCATGGTTCACACCATTTGAGTTTCATTATGATTCAAATAAAATAGCATAAAATAATTCAATTTGTCTAAAATTGGACATCAAACATGATAGTTTAATAACATTATATCATAAGACATTATTTAAATTAGTTATTAAAATGTATGCTAATTTAGAATGATGTAAGAAATAATGTGGTCCACCTTGTAGTAGAACAAAGAAGAGATGGAGAAAATGATAGGCATGCATTCAAGAAAAAAAACTTGCGCTACTCATTTGAAAAAGTTAGTTAGCATTAGGGGTATGGATGAGTTTAGATCTCTTCATAAAAGCAAGGTCCCAAGAGTTAGCTAACTTCTAGTTTGATAGCTTATATTTAAACCTTAATTTTAACTAGGTGGTGCAGCCATGAGATAGATTAGCTCTCAAGTGCGCATAACTGATCACTTAAGAGATTTTGCACCATATTTGGAGAAGTACAATGCGGTGCAATTTTTTCCGTGTAGGAAGATAGAAATCAAGAGGACTGCAAATTTTTCAATAATTTTATTTCTTAAATTGAAAATACTGTGAACTTTTAAAGCCAAAAGTTGGCCAAAACATACTACCAATGTCTATTGAATTTGCAACAATCACTCAATTTTAACAACTCCTTCCTCCTCACTTTAGCACCCAAAACCATGACATGTGTCATGGCACTATTGGTTCTAGCATGATCGAAATTCAGTCTCAGCATGATCGAAACTCACTCTTGGTCTAATCAAAATTCAATCCCAACCTGAACAAAATCTGATATCTTATAGATTGTTGATGGGGTCCTAATCAAGAATAGGCACCTACTATAGCTGCCTCATATGTTTGTTAACTCTCTTAACTGGGCAATTCGACCACAATGTAACTAATGTAAGTGGTTACTTAGTCTAATTGGAGCCTTAACCGGGATGTGCAGCTGAACCCTTAGTGTGGGCCACATTAATTCTCTAGAATCCACATTAATTTTCAACCCATGCCAAATGTCTGACTTGGAATTAGTGTGGGCTAAGTTTTAGGAAAAATCCAAGAAATTGATGTCGGTGGCTAATTGTTTTATGTTGCTTTTGATATAAGTTGATTATTTTGTTTTGTGTAAGATGTTGGTCAGAAGTCTTGAGGAAAACTTAGTGGAAGACTTGGATCATTTCTTCCAGTTCATGTGATTTCATGAAGTGTGGGCAACGTTGTATGTCGTACCCTTAACTTGCGGCCTTGGCCCTATGGCCCTACACTTCAACCACAGTGGAGTCCTATAAGCAGCCCATTTGTCACTTGCTCTTCCAGCCCTTCTTCGAAGCTTTCCATTTCCGTTAATGACCTGGCCTCCCTGGCTTTTAAGACTTTCCGGTGGTTATGTTCTTGGAGCTCTACCGCATTATTTTGAGCTTGACCAGACAGTTAGAGGGGGCTGCCTTAAATTTCCCACCAATACAAAACAGAACAATTTGAATCTAATAATGTACAGGGCACAAGCTCAGATATTCTGCATAGTTGCAGAGCGTGAAACAAATCTCTAACTTATACTCACTACTTTGGGATTTAGCCTGGTTAGTGTCTCTCCATCCTAAACTTAGGCTGCTTCAGTTCTACAGGACAGTGGATTCTGTTCATGTATATCCACTTTCCAACTTAGCGAGTGCATTATGTTATGTGAGGGACATCATAGAAGAGCGGAAAAAAGCATGAGCCGATTATGTATATGAAGGCCACTCAGAGTACAAACTTTGTTTGTTTGTTTATGTGTGCGTGTGTGCATGTGTGTGTGTATATATATATATATATATATATATATATATAATTGTTTTGTTTTGCTAGCTCACAATTGTTTTTAGCCCTTTGGGGAGGCAGGGCAACCAAACGAGCAAGGTAGACATTAAACACCCCCCTTTCACCACGAGTTTTCATGGCGAGATGGATAGGGGCTGGGGGGCGCGATCCGGCTCCTCCGGGTAGCCCCCACAAAAAAAATTGAAATTCTTAGATCCTGACTGAAAACTGCTGCCCGCTCTGCCTAACTTCGAAAAATAAAATGGCCCTTGCATTCTTGAAGGTTGCTTGTCCATTTAACCCATATTGAGTGCACTTCATTTTCAAGGTCCAGGATCCAATATATATGTTCACTTCCATTGAGTGAATAAGTAATTGATTGGGATTTCCTTTTCGAAGTGAAACCGTCAATAAAGCGTGTAACTAACATGGAAGTTGAAAACATCAAAAAACCCTCATAAGCACTAAGGTGTTATTTATTTATTTATTTATTTATTTTTGAGACAGAAGGCCAACAGGCCAGCGCCAAAGCACATGAGGCAGTTGACCACCTGACAAGTTTTCTATCAAGTAGAGAGGAGATTTCACAGCCATGAATCGAACTGCCAACCTCTTCCTTAAGATTTGGGTATCTCTCCACCATCATCCAATAGTTTAGGGTCATCTCGGACCAAGGTTATAATTTTTGTGACTTACCATTGAAAGGGTCTTTGTCATTCTATAATGGAACTAAAATTAGTGTTTTATTTTAGTATGTTTGTTTTATAATATTTTAGTTTATACCTTCTGCTTTCACAAAGTATACATACACACTCAAACTAATTACATGTGATTAAAACAATTGAGTGTTAATAACCATATTAGAAGGCACACAAGGCATAGGTTTCTACAAGTATTCATACACATTCGAACTAATTAAGCCTGATTTAGTGCAAGTGAGTGCATTTAGCCTAATTAAGCATAATGTAGCCTAAACAAGTGTAATTAAGCACACCATTCCTCATATCTGAATGAAATCGTGATTAATTCCAGTAAGTACATATTATAATTAATTTGACGTAATTAATTTGGTATGCATACTTTCTGATTTGATTGGGTTAAATTGGGATTAATTATGTTTATTTACACTTATTTACATTTAATCACACATAATTAGTTTGAATGTGTATGAATACTTTGTGAAAGTAGAAGGTATTAACTAAACTATTGTAAAATAAACATACTAAAATTAAAGACTAATTTTAGTTCCATTATAGAATGACAAAGACCCTTTCAATGGTTAGTCATAAAAATTATAACCCCAGTGCTTATGAGGGTTTTGTAATGTTTTCAACTTCCAAGTTAATTACATGCTTTATTGACAGCTTCACTTTCAAAAGGAAATCCCAATCAATTACTTATTTACTCAATGGAAGTGAACATAGATATTGGATTTTGGACCTTGAAAATGAAGTGCACTCAATATGGATTAAATGGACAAGCGGCCTTCAAGAATGCAAGGGCAATTTTATTTCTCAAGGTCAAGCGGAGGGGGGCAACAATTTTCGGTTGGGATCTAAGATTTTTTTTTTTTTTTGGGGGGGGCTGCACGGAGGAACCAAATCGCCGGCCCCGGCCCCTATCCACCTCCCCTGAAAGTTTGTTGGGAGGGGAGTTTAACATCTGTTGACGAAAAACTATACATGATAACCAAAAAGTGGCTACCGCCAAGACAAGGCACTGCACAGGCTACAGAATGCAATAAAAACAGACTGCATTTTACCCCAGCGCAGTAAATACATTGCTTTCGTTTTATCCAACATTGAATAAGATTTGTTTACCAAAACATTTTACTGTCGCGTTCAGTTTTCCAACTTTTCCTGTTTTAAACTTTTTACTGTTTCAGCCCAGGTCCCTCAAGGGCCGCCCAGCCTTACTGGCTTAGGTGATTCAATATAAATACCATGTTTCAGCACATCAGCAGCTTTGAATGATGATGAACAGCCAAAGACTTCGGCAGACGATATGGTACCCCCTACGAGCTTTTGTAGGGGGCACCTGACATGTCAGGGTCAACCCGGATGGAGCTGCCCGAGGTAACCGGCGCGACCGGTAAGGGTGACCGGTTCGGCAGGTGGATCATGGATGAAGAACCTGGGGCTCCGACCCTCGTTCCGGAGGTTCTTCGAGGGGTGGGTTCAGGGTTGTCTTTTCAGGTGTACACTCAAGCTCATGTACTGTCACGTCTTTCTGGGTTGTCTGTTCTCTTGAGTGTACTGCACGAATCGAAATGATTGTGCAGATCCTTGTGGTGATGACGGCGATGAGGACAGATTTGGTGTTGTCATTGCGATTGGACTTCGCGGCGAAGGATTTGATTGAGCAGTCACACATCAACAGCTAGGGTATGATTATGCTTGGATTTCGACTTCAATGAATGCGGTTCAGGTTCAATGAAACAACTTTGATGCTTCAGTGCACAATCGTCTTGCTAATACTCTGTGATTGGGAGTCGCATCTTGGATTTGGGACACATTTTGGGCAGTTGAGAGTGTTTAGGGTTTAGGAGTGAGATGGTGTGGATCGGCTGTATGGGCATGAGGACAGGGAAGAGGGAGGGGAACTGATGATGGCGAGTGGCAGGAATGGGGAGGAGAGCGTAGAGGAGCTTCAGGTTGGTGATCTGCCGGCACACTAATTGGGACAGATTGCTGGACTTCGGAGGCGACATGACAGATAAAGGTGCGTTTCTCGAGGATCCTCGTATTCGGAGTGTGGGGAGCGATAGTGGCATTGTGGGAGTGTGTGGGTCAGGACCATGAGTATAGGTCATCTCGTAAGCTTGTCAGTGGGGATTTTGGCACTGGGAAGGAAATGGATGGAGCCACTGATCAACCCTCCTTAAAAGAATCAATGATGGAAGAGAGTGCCGCGATAGGAGGTGGTAGAGTGCCAATTGGTGCACGTGGGTAGTTTCTCCATTTAGTTGAGAGTGTTCTTTTGGGGGCTGGGCGGACAGCGCTTTTAAGGGGTTTCCAAGGATAATGCATTCTGAAAGTTCAGGTCGAATTGAGGATGTCTCCTCTGCGTCCACTTTGGACCATGTGTTCGCGTCATTCTGAACTCGAACCTTCGTCACTTCAACAGAAAGATGCGTCATAGAGGCGTCGTGTAATACAAGTAATGTACAACTTGGGACAAGACTCGATAGATATACACAGGTGGGTATTTGCATAAGCTTCAGAACAGGAAACATACAAGAATTTGGGCGGCTGGAGTTCCAAAGCGAACTTGAAATTTATCCTCGAGTCCCGTCGTGAGGATATCTGGGTGCATGAATTTTGTTTTGTATTTCCATAATCATTCTTTAATCGAGTGGGCAGAGGACTATGTTTTCCATACATAGTTTGTTCATTCCTTGACCTAAGGAGGCATTTCAGCGACATTATCTTTCGCAGAGGTGGGTTCACTTTCTTTCACTTCATCGAAGGTTCCAAATGCTTTCTCATGGGCTCTTGCAATAGTCCAGTTAGACATCGATTCCCGAGTGCGAAATCTATGAACTCCTGTTTTTACAAGGTGTGCTTCTCTATTCTATTCTCTTCTGATGAATTCCCAATCTGCACCTCCAAATTGATCTTCTGCCATTGTGTTTGGTAAAGAAAGCAATTTCCCAGTTCGACATCGATTCCTGAGTGCAATGCCCATAAACTCAGAAGCCCCCCTTTTCACAAGGTGTGCTTCTGTATTTTCCTCTGATATATTCCAAATCCAAAATGGTTTTCTGTTGGTGTGTTTAGGTAGAGAGAGAGATCTGAATTTCAGAAAGCTTAGAGGGTTTCGTTGAGGAAGGGTTTTTAAGGAGGTTTAGTGCGTGAATGAGGTCTTTGACTTTGGAGGCTGTAGATTTTGCAACAGGATGGTTGCTTGGACAAATTGCATTGAATGGTAGCAAGGATTGCCTAAGCAATTCCCTACCTGGGAAATGATTATGATTCGATGCTTAAAAAATATAAACCTAAAATCAAACAACCAGTGAGTTAATTCATCCGCAGCTACTCATCCATGCACATGCAAAGGGGATCGATGTCGATGTTCGACATCAACAAGTTTGATATATTAGAGTTGTGTTGAACCCAACGGGACTCTTCATACATAGTTTCTTGATTGTACTTCCTTGACCTAGCAGGTATTTCAGCAACATTATCTTTCGCAGATGTGGATTTGCTTTCTTTGACCTGATCATAGCTCCCAATTCTTTTCATGGGCTCTTGCCAGTGACGACGATGTACTGAGGGGGATTTGCATCAAATTCGTTCGCAGGGTAGCCTTATGCCCGATTGAGATTCTGAACTGGGAGTGATTCAAGAAGCTCCAGGTGTAGAATTTTTCGAGATACCAATTGGCAAGCTCCAATTACTCTTCTTTTGTGTACCTTTGAATGTGCTGATTGTGAACTAGGTAATGAATGCAAGGAGCCCGGCCATAAGCTGTAGCGGCGAGGTAGGTGTTGGGTGGGTGCCTACTAATGTTGCTTGAGGGGCAACACAATGCTTCCAATACGTTTATTTTGCATTCGTGAATACTTGGATAGTATAATGTCATCAAATTTGGGCATGGTCTTTATACTGAACCATGAATTTGTGATTTCTCTGTGCAGTTTGAGATTGTGCTTGATTTTGGGCGGCAGGTAGATCATTGAGCTTCTCCAATTTTGTGTGATCATGTAGGTTGATCCGAGAGCTCACTGATGTAAATTTGTCGAGGTCCTTCCCTTGTCCACTCTACTTATCTGTTTTGTGTGATCATTAGCTTGTAGAAGACTTGCAGTCCATAGTCTGATGCCATTCTCAAGTATTGACAACACGCCAATGTTGGTGAACAGTCGTATCCTCCACGAGCACCTTCTGGAAAATTTACTCCACCTTCACTTGCTGAGTTACGGTTACCATCTCCGTGGGAAGGTGGAGACACTCCTTAATCAGGTATTTCTGCACTCCTATTTCATTTCTGTTTGAATGCGATTATTCTCCAGGAGTTATGTGCTTACATATATGACTTTTATTGTTTGCAGTAACCCCTGGCTATCATGGACACCCTATCTCCCTTAAATTCCAAGCCCTCTGTGTAACTCAGTCTTGGTAAGATTGTCAAATTACAAAATAATTAAACCTGAAGCAACTCTCACTAGGCAGCTTCACTGCACACGAGTCAAACCTGATACAGCGTTTGTGGACTTTTGAGATTGATGAGGGACCCTGCCTTTGTTTTGGGAACGATGCCATCATTTGCAGGATCAATGTGGCAGTTCGGCAAAAGCTTATAAATTGAGGAATTGATGTTATATTGTCATTGGTTGGGGAGTTGAAGTCACATTTTTTGTACTGACGTTGATGTTTATGATCCACTACATAAGTTATATCGTATGGTGCAATCCCATGACTTGTGTCCTTCAGCCTTCCGGTTTTGGTGCAGATTTCTTGCAATATGACATCCAAAGGCGTTGCTGAGGTTTCATGGACGACTGCAACACTTGTTCCTGAAGCGCTGGGTTTAGGCTTTCATGCCTTGGAGGACGATGACATGATCAAGTGGCTGGGAAGAGACACTTTTGTGGACACCTGCATCAATGGTACTCCAGGGTGGCAAGACAAGGTAAGACATTGTGTTTACTCCTTGTTTGGGTTGATAATTGTGTTATGATTTAGGGTTCTTTCTCATTCTTGCTCCATAGTTGAAGTTTAGCTCATCCTGAGTTGTCAAAACTGAGGAGTTCATTATATTGTCTGCATTATACATCATGTAAGCATATTTTGGGATTTCAACAGGTTCTATGTCATCTAGGTGTTTTCAAGTTTATACTCATGTTATTCAGTTATAGAAGTGCATAGATGTGATGTCCCTTTCATTGTTTCCATGCTCATTTCCAATTCCTTCAACTACTTCTTGGTTTAGGGCCCATGTTCTTCATTGTATAGTTGTTTAGGGTTTAAGATGATGATTCATTTCATCTCCTTCAATGTTTTCCTGTTGATTTCCAAGTCCTTCAATTGCTTCTTGATTACCAACCATGTCCTTCAAATAGTGGTGTCCTGCTTTTGGGTTTAGGGTTAATTTCATGTCCTGCAATACATACATGTGTATTTCCATGTCCTACAGTTCCAAATAATGACAGTAGTCATGTTTTTTGCAGCTGCGTGGTGGAGAGGATAGGAAGTCGCGCATCTTCCGAAGCACTATGACGCATAACCGGAAACAATGCATCGCTCTTTATTTGGAAGAAGAGTATGAGCAACTCGTACTTGAATGTTATTGGACAGCCCGTTCAAAGGAGAAGATGGCAAACAACAGGTATAGATTCTCCTGCATCCATTGTAAAGAGTCTCACAAAGATAAGAATACTACTTCTTACCACAGGATGTTCAAGCTTTGTAACGTGTACAAAGGCACGACGGCATTGAAGATGTATCCGACTTGGGACAAGAGCGAGCAAGGCGAGAAACAGAGGATTGGTACCAAATATGGAAAACGCGGCTCACCTTGGGTGTCCACCGCTCCACCTCCATCCAGGCGGCCGCATCCTCTCAACCTCGATGGAAAGGCAGCCTCAACGGAATGTGGTGATGCGGTTTCAACAGCTGAGACTTCACCGCCACACAAATCGCGCCTCCAACCGGTCCGTCTCAATCAGTCGGTGCGGCCTTCGAAGAAGCGCAACCTTGCATCCCCTTCCGTTGATCAACGTCCTCCGCCTCCACGTACGCACATCGCCCTTCCACTCGACAAACATGAAGTCTCTCCATCCAAAAAAAGTAAAAATTGTACGCATCTACCTTCTGAGCGTAGCAACTCGCGAGTGTCATTTGAAGAACACCATCCCCGGGTGAGTTCCCCTAGCGAGTCACTCCCCCACTGCAGACACTGCTCCCGATTCATCCGATGTCGAATTTAGGATTGTAAGACATTCTGTTGATGTTGAAGTTCTTCCGCCACCGCCGATTACCAGGCAGGACATTGAACCCAATGCATGGGCCGAGGCCGCAAGGTTTTTTCGTCCAGCCGATGTAATTCTATGTCCTCCACCTCATGTGGAGGACAATGAATTATACATCCTAATTGCGGAGACAGATGATCAGTGGGCACCTAAGGAGCTTCTAAAGGACCCTGATGCATGCATGCAATACTTGCATGCGCAATTGATAGACGGTACGATTGGCCAGCATATTGGAAATGCCTTTGGCCAATGGTACCTTTATGGCAACCCAACAGTATGTCCTTCACCTCCTTCTTCGCTGTTCTTTATTTGTTTTTATGTACTTCAGAGTGGACTTTATGCATAACATGCCTTGGACCTCAAGTGAATTCATATTTCATTGAAGTACATTTTAGCTGTTATCATTGACATATGGTGCTAATGTCTTCTCGGCAGATTACGCGCACGGCTGAAGAACACAATGCTCTTCGGGACACCATCAAATCGCAGGTCCGTTGTTTCAAGTGTAATTCCGATGTCCAAAGGTACGAGGAACTAAAAAACCTTAAGGACTACTTGCATTACCGCATTGCGTACACAGCGTACGAGGGCCAAATTGCATCCGCCGTTCTTACCGTGGATGAACTGCGCAAGAAGCACGTCGATGCCGAGCTGTTGAAATTTGATATGGCTGAGAGACAGCGACGCGAGGCAGAGAAGTGGCATTGGTCCCCTCTTTTTCAGATTTTTAAGAAGTGGCCGCTTCCAAATTTTCCTGCCGCTCCTTGGGAGCATACAGAGGTTGAATGGGTTGAGATGTCTGCGGTTCTCTTGGAGAATACAAAATCTGACCCGTTGTCCCTTGAGACGGAGTGTCCTCATATCTTGAGAGCTTTACTGTCTTTGGTTAGGACACTTGAAGGCTACAAACGCCCACTTGTTCATCCCAGCAAGGGATTGCACTTGCAGTATATACTTGATATTGCGCGTAGCAAAGACTACTCTGTTGCTTTATCTATGATTGTGCAAGGTCTACCGCATACGGGCTGGCTTGCATTCCCTGGCATCTATGGTGCAGTGGATACTTTTAGCGAACTACATGCGGACACTGTTGCTCTTCTTGGCTATGACCATTCCAATCAAGTCACTGTGGTGGAGAAAATTGAAGCGTTCGTAGGGAGGATGGCACACAGGTCAGTTGCCGATATGGTGCGAATGCATCGTGAGGAGCAACTTGCACAAATGTGATACAAGGCCGACACAACCGAGCAGGAATGGGAAAAATGCGAAGAGGTAGGTTCTTGTCATTTGCAATATGTATGCTATTTGAGTGCCAATATTTTTTGTTATGCAACTAAGTTCTGTAACCATGGCTTGATCTTGGTTTTTTTGAAGTAATATTATGCAATTGGTGTTATTAACTTCAGCTTAAACTATGTCCTTCAACTATGTCATGCTTGTCCT
The DNA here is from genome assembly GCA_950295325.1 of Polytrichum commune. Taxonomy (NCBI): domain Eukaryota; kingdom Viridiplantae; phylum Streptophyta; class Polytrichopsida; order Polytrichales; family Polytrichaceae; genus Polytrichum; species Polytrichum commune. The sequence continues at coordinate 369,709 of OX485804.1, forward strand.
TCAACCAATGCTTATAAATTCATGTTCTGCGCCCTAATACAATGTCCTTGTCATGCAGGTTTTATGTTCTTCATTCATTTTCCGTGAAGATGTAGATATTGGTTCAGCTATAGTTGGCGACCTCTACAAAAAGAGCAGGTGCTTAGAGCTGCGCGTTCAGGAGGAGCAAGAAGGACTCATCAATTTGAGAAGGATGCAACTGCAGCTTTTTTTTTGTGGGTTGGGTCTAGAGGAGCCGACTGATGACATTGCACCAGATGTAGCTTATGTTCGGTCCTTGATAGGAGAGCTACATGCATTACCTTCAAGTGGATTTGGACTCGTGGCTGAAGTACAAGCCGCCATAAGTTTGGATAGTCTGGATAGTATCCCTATGCCATCGCAACGGTCGCTTGAAGGACTTGAAGGAATCAGCACTCAGGACTTGGCTTTGTCTCAATTCAACAGTACTTAATGCTCACCAAGCAGGATTGTTTTGCCGCCACCTGAATTGTCCCAGCACGAGAGTCTTTGCAACATGCATTCCAAGAACCCACGCTCGCCAAGGACACTTTCCGAAGGACCAGGTCCGTGGTTCTTGAGAGCTTTGTCAGTGGACAACAACAGAGATGGTGTAGAGTCCAAGGGTGACGAGGGGGCAGCCACCAAGACTGAAGCTGCTTTGGAGGCTGTACAACATGAAGTTGGAACGCATGACATCGCAAATGTGCGTCCAACTGCTTTGGACTTGTCTCTGGATGATGTATTGGCAACAACAACTCTCAAGCCTGATGGACGGTAAGTGTTTTCATTGTTGTCATTCGTTGTGCACTTATGTTATTCGCTGCCACTTATGTTTAGGGGTTGATCCATTCACTTCTGTAATGCAGGTTGGAACAACTTGTGAATACGATCTGCACAGAAGCAGGTGGGACCATGGTGAACAGTTTCGACTTTTTGTACCACGATGACTATTTGAGTTTAAGCTGGGTGGGCGATATGTTGCCCCTAACAAAAACATATGGAGAATTATCCAACCATATGATGGATTGGATAAGAGCATGGCTTAATCCACAGATTGAGGACGTAAAAACCTATGTATGCAGTCCTTATTTGGTTAGTCTGCTTAAATCGCATGTCCGTGACAAGAAAGATAGTGTAGAGGTCTATATAGACTTTTTGCATGTTAAGTACACCACACTTCCAGGTTCGGACGTAAGAACACTGATAGTGCCCTATACATGTGGTAAGCACTGGAGTGTATATGTGCTAGGGGATAGGGGTTTTTTTCATATTGACTCCATGCCAGGGTGTGGTCTCCACTCCGATGTGACTATTCGCACATCGCTTGCCAAGATGTGGACCGTAAGGAGTGGCAGTGTGCAGGCACAGTCTTCACATGTCCATAGATGGATAGAACCATCTGTCCCCGAGCAAAACTCGGGTTGGGCATGTGGTTTTTATGTCTTGAGGAACATCATGGAGTTTATCGAAGCTCTGAGACATAGACCACGTTCATTGGGTGAAGTTAGTGATGACACTGCACAATTAGGTGTTTAGATGACACTGAATGACATCAGTTTTAATTTTAATTTGATGTTCTTCACGGCTAAGATTGATGAGGGGTGGTTTTGATGCAGGAATTTAAGCTGAATTACACTAGAAGCTATGCAATACAGACAAGGAACATCGTTTCGGAAGCGCTGGTGGCTGTCATTCAGGTTGGTTTTAGAGAGGAGACTGCATGGAACATGAAGGTTGTAATGGCCCAAGAAGATAACCCGTCTACGAGTGGAAAACAACAGAGTAGACGAAGCTGTAGAATGAAGAAGAAGTTCTAGCCCTTGTAGATATGAAGGCAGTTATTAGGATGACATTCCATATGTCAAAGTATGTTTGTACCGATATGCATTTATGTGCATCAATTTTAATGAACTGGCTTTCTATCACACACTAGTGCCCATTATACATAAATGACCATCAGAGCAACATGTATTTCACATTATGAAGTAGTATGGGCTTTCATACCGAAAACAAACATGAAGGACAATGCCCAAGGTATGGAAGAACACTGAATGACATTGCATTAAGTCTGCAGGAACACCATTGGGCTACATGTGGATAGGATGTACCCAATGTGAGGTGCGAGGATTTTATTATATGTGGTTTTTATGTCTTGAGGACACTGAAGAACACTGAAGGACAGTAATATGACAATGTGCACCATGTTCATGCAGACAAGTGCACACATATATAAGTAAAATCAGAGGTCCTTGCATAAATGTGTAGGACATATCAATAGGCCTTGCGGAACACTGAAGGATATTGTATTAAGATCTTTGAAACACAGAAGGACACTGTATAGGGTGTAGTACACGGCTTTGGACATCGAGGAACACATAAGCACTGGGAAGAACATGGATATCATTAACGACTTCACTAACATGACAACCAAAAGACACGGCTAGTAATAGAAGCACATTAGTACTATGTAATATGCACTGATTTTTTACGCCTTCGCGACGACATCTCCAAGAAACTTTGATGCCGTTTGAGAGAATTGTCGCCCATCCTTTCAGGAAAAGAACTCGTCATAGGAGAGAATTCCATTTTGGCGACCCCCCTCGCAATCAGCTGGGTTTGCTTACCTCGTATATGCCTCAAGTCTGCAAGTAAGTAATCTTGGAGCGTTGGATACTCGTCGGCTGTCCTCGTCAAGTCAATGTATATGTCATGCGCCTTGGTTTTAGGCCCAGACTGTGATAGCCGCTCTTGTGATAGGTCGATTGGATTTTTGGCGTCTCCCAATGGTATATTGGTGATCATGTCATTAGAATTGTGAGAGTCAATGACAATTGGGTCTGCAGGCCCACCTGAGATGTGTCCTTCATCGTCGCGAATATGTAATATATTGTCATGTAGGTCTGTGTCGAGAGGAATTGGCTGCTGAGTTGGCCTTGCGAAGCACTGCGACAAGGGAGTTGCACGGTCAATGCCATGTTTGGTGCCTGCTTCACGAAAAATGACGCCATCCTCAACATCCGGGTGCAGCATTTTGAAGACCTTCACAGTATGTTTGCATATCATGCCCTCTTTTGCGATGGGACAATCACATTGGGCCCACTCGGAGTCCGGAGAATGAATGGTCCAGACTTTGGGTCGGTTGTTAATGGATCCAACATAAGCAACATCTTCATCCGGGCAAATGAGGACGTTTGTATTAGGTATGGCATTGGCCCTGATTATTGCTGTTACGACAATACCTTCTTGTTTTGTGTTGCGTATGAATCCAAACGCCTTGCACTGCACACCATACCAATAGTGTGTAAGAACATCTCCCATTAGGTGATAGATTAGCCAATCCATGCGCCTTCCCACAAACCTCTCCTTTGAAGAATTGAGAATATTTTTCAAATTGGAGTGGTATGATTCAATGGCAGCGTTTGTGTTTTGGCCAGCATGTGGAATGCGTCGTACTGCAGCACACCACATTGTTGTTTTGGATCTCCAAGTGTCATTCATGTACTTCATGAATGCTACAGCCCGCGGTCTGGTGTTCGTTATTGTATCAAGTTGTCGGACAGCCCAATCGACTGGGTCTTCATCAACCTTGCACCCCCTACCATACATTATGTCTCCAAGCATCTGAAGAACAGTGGCCCTCTCAACAACTGCAGATATCTTCTTCACTGCATTCTCAGCCCAAGACTTGCGGACGTGCCATTGACACAGAAATATTTTGGCCTCCGGCCATATGATGCTGTACAAGAACAACAGTAGTTTAAAACAGCAGGTTCGTATAATTGTGCATGAAAGACATATATGGGACAATGAATATCAAAGAAAGTGAGGCAAGACCATGAATACCTCAAAGTATTGATTTTTGCCTGGGCATTGTCGACAACGATCGAAGAAGGTGCCCAATCTCGCTTGAGTGTGTGAACTCTATTTTGAAGTGCTTCAAGAACAGGGTGCAAATCTTGTTCGCGAGTGCGGGATATGACAAAGAATGCCACAGGTATGCCATTTCTCCACTCATCAAATACCATGATTGTGTACAGCGGATACTGGAATACGACAATGTGTGGATTATATAAACTAGAAGGTTTGCAATGACTACTGCGAATTTTGAATAGACAAAGTACTGAATGAATAACCTTGAAGGACACGGAATTGGAAGTATAAGAACCATGAAGAACACTGAATGACATGAAAAATCAAAGGACACTGAGATATGGCTTACCCTAGTTTGGCTTGTCCCAAATGTAGAATCAATAGAGAAGGCACTATTGTGTCCAAATTTCACCATCATCTCCAACTGCCACCCAGATTGGACAGCAAGAGTGAAAGGGGAGTCGTTTTGCACTTGTGAATTAATGTCCAACAAGGAATGTTCTTGATAATAGAACACATTTTCAGGGTTTTCCATAACCCACATTCGCACGCTTATAGGGTCGGACGGGTGTTTTTCCCAAAGCTCCTCCGCTCGCTTTCGACAAATGTTTCTCACATCAACCGGCAACAAGAATGTATCGCGGGTGACAGCACCATTAGAAAGGGCCAACTCTCGTACTTCCTTTGTGTGTTGTTGCATGATCTGAGCAGGAGAAAGTCCTAACGCATGCATTTGAGTTATTTTCTGCTTCAATTCTTCTTAAAGTCCAGCGCCTAGTGCATACCTAGTCCCACTAACCATTGTGCCATGGCAGAGCTCTCCGTGGAGATTCAAATGTTCGGTGTTCTCATATATCAACACACATAAAGCACCATCGAGGTACGGCTGTTTTGCCACAAAGGCCCGTTGACACCCTCGCTTGATGGAGTTTCCAGCCATGGTTTTCCCAATACGCTTCACCATTGCTACAGATGTTTTGTTCACAGGAAATGAATCATACTCAGGTACAACCTTCTTTCCTCGTTTTTTCTTCTGTGTATGGATGTTCTTCTTCCTTTTTGTCTGTGTGTATTTCATCAGCATTTGCATGTCCTGCGGGACAATTCCTGTCTTGTCTTCAGGACCAAAGTTGCATCTGTACCTGCTAGGCTGCATGAAGAGGATGATGCAATGCATGAGTGGTGTATACTTTGTACAATCCTGGGTGAGTATTAATCATATCTGTAGTATAGATGGTGTTCAATGAAATCTGGGTGATATTTGAAAATCAATTAAGAATCACAAAACAATCTAAGGAAGGACATTGTGGAATGATTGACATATTATGAATTGCTTACATATCGAAGGTGATTGTTAATCATGTATGTAGTATAGATGGTGTTGAATGAAATTTGGGTGATATTTGAATATCAATTCAGAATAACAAAGCATTATAGGGAAGGACATTGTGAAAAGAAATAGATATTCTGCATTGAGTACCTGTGTTTACAGATGTGAACCCTAAATGCTGGGAAGACCTACTTCCTGTGCAGTAATGACACCCTAAAACCCTGAAGGACATGGATTATCATAGCAAATCAATTTTGAAAAGGACAAACCTCACAACCATAGCTGCACTATTTGCACGAGGGGACCTTAATGAATTGGCTGCAGTAACCCTAATGATTTCTTTGGTGAACTTGCAGGGATAGAGAGGGTGGTGTTGCTCTCCTTGAATGAAATCAGGGAGCCTATCCCATAAAATGACTGCCAACATCGATGTCATGTATTTTCCCTTCCCATGCGTCACATGCTTTGTCCATACCAAGTCTTGGAAGCAAAATTCACCAATAGGGGGGTTTTGGACTTGGTCTCTCATCTCCATGATGAGGTCAAGCTGCTTGGCCTGATCTGCAACAAGGTCTGTTTGGTGCAGATCATCGTCCACATTCCATAATGAGTCAAGTCCGCCATTTGCCATTGGAGAAGGTTGATCACTTACAAATCATATGTGCAGATGATAAATGAACCTGCTGATAAAGGCTGAACCCTAAACTATGTAGACATGAATATCTGCATCACTTGTATTGCTGCCACTCTATGTGTGTATGAGCAAAACCTAAACTCAACATGTTTATGCTGGTTGAGAGTTGGGTGTGATTCAAAAAGTTCAGCAAGCATCAGAATGCTAAACATGCATGAGGAGTTAGAGGATCAAGCATCATAATGAAAGTGAATGTGGTGGGTTCTAACAAACCACCCTATCAATCCACATAGCACATCACAGACAGCATAGACATCACAACGTAGTAACCCGAAAACACGAAAGAGCACACTGGCTCCATATGATCCAGATCTCAGATCCGGAAAACCCGGAAGGACATGATCTGAAGTAATGACATGATCCGGAATGACATGACTGGAATGACATCATCTGAATGACATGAACTGCCCATCTGTATGTCAATCGTGTTGCCGTCTTTCCGTCTATCGCATGGATGAAAAGACACTGGATGTAAACGGCTGACGTCACTGAACGGGCAGGGGCGCCGGGCAGCTTCTGACCTGTCAGGGTCCCCCTACAAAAGCTCGTAGGGGGTACCATATTGTCTGCCAAAGACTTCCTATGTTCTAAAAAGAGTTCCTATGTCTTAAAAAAGAACCACTTAAAGAAAGAACTCCATCTCGCATCAGGATCCCCTCACATAGGCCGGCTTTCTGTGAGGTAGGGTCCCAATGTTGATTATTCTGAAAAACACATCAGAAACAAGATGTCTTTCTTTGAAGGTCTTTATGTAGAAACTTCTTGGGGCCTTCCTATGAATACATGACATCTAGCCCAACACACAAGACTCTCTCACTTCATGCTCCAAACTGACATCAGATGTTGCAAAACGCCCTTTTGCATTATGCAGAACGTTCAGTTGGACACCATACTCTAAAACAGAGAAACCAGTGGAGCTTTCTATTCCAATGACAACCTTATTCCAATGTCTACCACACAAGAAACTCACTTGATGCTCCAAGTGACATTAAAGACGGTTCAGAAACTGCAGAACTCACAAGATAGCTAATTAGCTGATTCAAGATCACACTTAGAGTCTGTAAGACACAGATCTTTTAAGGCGTCTTTATATGCAAATAACGCTTCAAATGACCCCATCGGAGGCCCAAGGTCCAGCAAGATTCTCAATTTATACTCCCAACTGATATTATGCAAGAATAATTCATCTATAATATCAACACCATGTTGTGCTCATTACCAGCTGTAGGTGTTACTCAGGTGCTAAAATATCAACACCACACAGCCTGCTGCATGCCTAAATCAAGTACTTTAATATTTTATAAGGTGCTTAGATTTCATGTGAACATCTTGACATAAAATCCCATTTTCTCAAAGATTCACAGAAGACTTGAGAATATCACAGAAAGACATGGTGAACTGTACGCAATATTCCTCTGGACACCTTCAAATTGTCTTGGTCAAATGGTCTTGGTCTCTGTATCCACCCAGTCTCCTGTACGGACATCTTCAGACCAGAGTCTATGTCGAATTCCAGGTTTGATTATTATACTTATCATCTGCAAAATGCAAAAAAAACAGGCTAACTCTTGAGAAAACAATTTTCTGACACATTTATGCTAAATTTGGAAATACAATCACAGAGAAAATTATGAGCTTCCGTAATAGACCCCTCTGAGTGTTGTCATAGGATGAGTGCCACCCAGTTTACATAGAAACAATCTTACATCAAATAGAACGCTCCTTGACAAGAGCACATACAGACTACAACACAATAACTTAGGGTATGACCAGTGCAATCACATCCAAGAACATTGAATGTACAGCAGACATTGAAGAAACAAAATATCCTGCTGAGTATCGACAGTCATACAGCACTTACAGATACAGGTAATCAGTGAACAACAAAATAAATATCCAGAGAGATAATCACTCCAGAGATTTGAGGATATCATTCACAATCTAAAGCAAGGAAAGGGATTGAGAATAAGAATGAAATTGAATACAAACGAACATGCAGCAATAGCCAAATGGTGGCAAGCCATCTGACCAGGGGCCATCCACAACAATCTGCCCAGCAGACACCACCTTCCACGACATTCCCACTGAGTTCATCAGTTCCCAATAGTGGATCCTAGTCTTGATTTTCTGATATATTTTCAGAGGTAACAGGAAGACTCAAGCAAATTGTTGTCTAGGATGTCTACCGAAACCTCAATTTCAACGCAAGGAAAGCAGGAGAAACAAAAGTGAAAATTTAATTGCTTCAAGGAAGCACCCTATCTTTGCTAAGAGGGGTTTGACAAGCTCTCATATCAAGAAACTAACAAAAAGATTTATGAATGTTTGAAACACTCTAAAAGCAGTTCCAAAAAGAGAACCAACTTTAGAGAGAACACCTCTCTCTAGTTCAACTCATGAGACAAAGTTTACTTCAAAAAAACAAAAGAATAGAAAGTGAGCTTACATTCAAAGACAGCCAGCCAATCTTCTTCCTCCCCATCAGGAACTTCTGGTGATACCCTGTAGTAATCTTCACGTGTAATGGGAGGAACTACACTGAGACTTGCAGTGTTTCTCTGTGCTTGCTTATCAGCTAAGATCTTCTCCGTCTCGTCTGTACGCAAGGGGGCCAGAAGATATTCTTCCTCCACATCACGAACTTCTGGTAATACACTGTTGGCATCTTCACGTGAAATGGGACGAACTACACTGAGACATTTGTCAATGTGCTCCAGCAAAGGCACCTGCATCACATCCACATTGAATACTGAATACCTCACAAGAAATCTCAATAGAGTAGAGGATGATAAGAACTAGGTTTCCTAACAGGGGAATTTTGACAAGCTCCCCTCTTACGAATCCATTTAGTCACATCACAATGCGATCAACTGCTGACACGAGACACAACTCTAGCTACACTTTAGCATGGTGACAAACCTCAATGTCCTTGTTGATTGTATCATGGTTGGTGCAAGTCTTGTTTTTCTCATGCAGCTGTGCTTGCAAATCAGCTACGATCTTCTCCAACTTCATAATACGATTGTTGGACCACTGTAAAAGATCGCCATTCTCAACTATCTCAGAATGTTGTGAAATCGTTTGTCTTGAGAACTCAGCCTCCCTTTCTCCAATCTCCATCTCGTCCGGACGAAAGAAGGCCAGATGATTTTCTTCCTCCACATCACGAACTTCTGGTATTATCCTGTTGACATCTTCACATGAAATGGGAGGAGTTACACTGAGACATTTGTCACTGTGCTCCTGCCAAGGTACCTGCATCACATCCACATCGAATACTGAATACCTCACGAGAAATCTCAATAGAGTGTAGGATGATAAGAACTAGGTTTCCTGAAAGGGGAATTTTGACAAGCTCCCCTCTTAAGAATCCATTTAATCACATCATAATGTGATCAACTGCTGACACGAGACACAACTCTAGCTACACTTCAGCACGGTGACAAACCTCAATGTCCTTGCTGATTGTATCATGGTTGGTGCAAGTCTTGTTTTTCTCATGCAGCTGTGCCTCCCTTTCTCCAATCTCCATCTCGTCCGTACGAGAATCAAGCACTACATGAACAGATTGAACACGCTTTTTGTACAAACTCAGCACCTACATCCCACATTCATAAACAAACCTCATAAACAAACCTTTATCAAGAGTTCAATGGCAGAATACTTACTTTATTAGATGACACTCCAGGTAATTCTCACAATCGACATCCACTCCTCAGAGTACGACGATGAAGGAGTTTTGTGGATTCACAGACTGAGACCTGTGAATTCTACAACCTGGTCGATGCACAAAATCCATTTTAGGGTTTATTCAACTCCAGTATAAGATATGGTCAAAGCCCCTAAAATTTCCCACACCCCTTCAAACTATGAATCTCCTCAAATTTCTGCTCACCGACTACAAAATCTTCCGCACCAAACCCAAAAGTCTCACATTAGGTTTCTGCGATAGATCTTCTAGACTCGTATAGAAGAGATATCCATGAAGAGTACCTGATTTGAGGGTCTGAATGTGAGTTGAGGGTTTTCCATATTGGGTCACTGGAAGCAGAGAAAAATACAAATTCCTATTGGTTGCCAGTTCATTTACCAAGTGATTCACCATGGGGAACCAACATGTGGATTGTTGCTGGTGGCGAGCAGGGTATATGACTCCGAAGTAGGTTAGTCACCGCAACACTTAGATCCTTCAGAAATGGATAGCAATTGTGTGCGCACATATAAGAGAGCAACCTCCGCCAAGAGGACTTCTCCTTTGTAATTGTGCAATCACAAGCTTGTCCTGGAGCCATACGGTGGCATGGATCTCTTGTTATTTCCCCTATTGCTAAAGGTTTTTGTCATAGGAAGGGAGTACTACACCATGTGTGGTAGTTAGTGTCACATGCATAATAATGTCACTTATTCTATTTTGAGGCATATGCTAGGTTACACTAATGATCAACAACTCAACCATTAGTGTCACCTCATGACACTTGGAGTTCAAGTGCGCTTGCTACTATATTGGCTTGAGTTTGTTCCATAGTGTTATGAGCATGGTGTTATGAGGGTGTACTATCAATGCACTATCTTACACAATGGTCTAGAAGTTGACTAAAGTGTACACACATGACACTTGACATTGATATGCTCAAGAATACCTTCCTCTTGCATACTAAAATATGAACACATGACACTTGTCACTAGTAGGCTCAATAATATCTTCCCCTTGCGTACTAAAACGCAAAACTATCATCTTAATCATCCAATGTGTTGTGTTTAATGTCATAATGTAAATCATTTTTCACATTAAAAAGTTAATAAATTGTGACAAAGAGTATCATATTGGCAATTAGCGAATGTGACACTTTTGAGACATCTAAGCATCTAGGTTAGGCGCTTCGCAAATAGTGCCCGTGACACTAAATACCATACACGGTGTAGTGCTTATGAATTAAAAGTTTCAAAATGAAATAAGGGACCCGCCTACGAAACAAGGAAACTGTATAGAAATATCCCTCACACATGTAGACTCCTCTGAAATACAAGGTCACAGTACCTCACAAACACGTCAACAATATCTTCATTGGGCACACTTAAGTATGTCACGAAAACTGACCTCGTCCATGTACTTCTCCCATGTCTCGAAGATGAAGTCTTTGTACATCTGCGGCACAGGGTCTGCTTTCTTGGCAGGAGTGTACTCATTCAGAAAGCTAACTAGGGTTTCCGGTAACTCGGGCAACTTTTGGAAAACCTCGCCGAGGCTTCGGAGGTCCATGTCCTGGAACTCTCTCCCTCCCTTGGTGCGCTTCCGGCCCCCATAATGAGTAATGAGTTCAACCAAAAAGTTTGCCTTAACCAAGCGCAACTTCTCAGTAGGACTTATTCGGTGGGTGAACCTCCCGATGGCTTTCCCCTTATGTTGCACCCTCATTTGCACTTGGCTATCTTCAGGGCGAACCGCAAAATATTTACCGTTAGGAGCCTGGTTCTTATCATCTCCTTCCTCCACAGTGCCATTTTGACTCCCCTCGCGGAACGCGAAGTTGTCTCTCAAACAGGGTCTTTTTGATGCGCTTGACATCCTCTAGTTAGGAAAGAAGATAATCTGTGATGGCAAGGATGGAGTTACGAGGATGCCAAACCCTAAACCTTCCAAATGAAATTTTAGCTCCTGCAACCGATTTCTGAACCGGAATCACTCTAAACCGCTACACAACCACATACACACACTCGAATAACACACCACCAATTCTCATTTCGATAACACGCAAAGGATCTAGCTGGATTCACAGATTTTTCTCCAAAATCTTCACAGAATCTAGCATTCGGATTGAACCGGGCAGGTTGATGAAACACGACTTAAGACCAAACCCAGGCTCTCATGCAGTGATCCTCTGACCCTCCCTGCCCACAACAGGGTGACTTATCCTTCCATTTCCGTTTTCTTGCAACCGCGGGGACTCCTCCCAATAATCCTCGCATTCCCGAAGAGACGCTGCGCTTCTCTCGCAATGACGCAAGAGGAACTTGACCGCGAATAACTTGCACAACTCGCACACACGACTAACAACAAATTTGGCAATAGCGCAGCTTGGCCTTCCCAAGGAGGATGATTCACAAGATGTTGCAATTCACTAGCGTGAAATTAGAAACAAATCGCACAGGGCGAGAGCAGTGACAGTGTTTAAGCTTAAGACAAGCCTTGCAGGGTAAGGCATTGCCGCAGACGAGTGTTAAGTCCGTCGGCAGCCAAACTTAGCACTAATCTAAGTAGTGGAGCAGCCTAAACCCACGATTCCGGGATTAGCTCGCCGACTCTTGGGAGAACTCCAAGTGGCACCTACTCCTCCTCAAAAGTGCATCATTGCACGCACATGTTTTGGGACTCATCGGGCATCCTTTCCACGGCGACACTCGGTAGGTAAGTATCTCTCTCATTTACTTCTGTTCTTCATTCCTCTTTCCATGCCGCTGCTACCTTTGCGTTTCACTTAGCCTATTTAGATAGTCACTTTCACTGATTTTCTCTTCTTAAAGAGATTTCCAATACAAAACCAAATCAATGCAGCTTGAAAGGTCTTCACTTAGACTAGCTTAAAATCAAAACAATTTCAAAAGAAATTACCCAATGAATCAACTTCAGTATAAGTCAACAAAGTGGTTGCATTTTTTGGGGACGAAAAAAGAAAAATTCAAAACCTTCGTTGGGAATGGATAAGGATAGTTTGTAGAATGAAAACGTAATATAATAGAATCGGCTAATCACGACAGCCGCATATAAAATTAAATGCACATGTCAAGACAATAACTTGACAAGGTAATCCAAACTAGTTTTGTCCACTACAGGAGAAGGTTAAGGTGATTTTGTCTTATTCAAGAGATGACATAACCTATAAAAAATCCTTCTTGAATTAACAAAGCCTATAATGTATTTAGGCAACCAATTATATTAAGCCACTGCGCCATCCTATCCTAGACTATTATAAATTATAATCTAATTAAGGTAATTTGAGCCATTGCATGATTGAAATAAATGTAGACCTTAGATTTATGAGGTTTGACATTTATAGTGGACATTCAAGCCATATATCAAACTCTGAGGAGGTGTTTTGAAGTTTTTTTCCCACTTTGACGCATGGTAATACATTCAAATAAGAGACTATCACTTTTCTATTACGTCGTTGATTTAGGTTTGAATTTAAAATATTCCTTGAATACTAATTTCAACATTGAGGTTAATTCATTTTTAAGCCATATTTCAATAGTTATGCTTTCGCATCTTTCCAATATTTTGAAATCTAATTAGCTTGTTTCAAATATTTTAATATTAGTATACAAGAACATTTGTGATAGTATAATATAAGTAAATATATTATAAACCATATCCAACTTTGTTGCCTAAATCAAGTTATATATATATAATCTAACTTCCAAATTGGTTTCTTGTGCCTTATTCATGTCTATCCTTATGATAGTGCACGGGGAGGTCACTCCATTGTCAAGTTGAACACCATGTGCGAACAAAGTTTGCTATCCCTATATTACATGCCACAAATAATTTTAAAATTTATGAACTTTTTTTATATATTTTTTGAAATTTATAGTCATCTTCATTTTTGTAGTAATGTTTTTAGTTCAATTCTAGTTAGAAATGGTATGTTTTATAAAATTTATAAATTAAAAAATCATCAAATTTAGTTTCCTTATTTTATAATGTAATAGGGACCATGAATATCTACTCATGAAAAAAAATTGATAAAATTTTGACCCATTTTGGTGATGCTTTATGTAAAAAGTAGAGTTTTTTACATGTAAAGTGTTCGAACGTGGTTGTTCAACTTTACAATGAAGTGACCTCCCCGTGCGGTAGTGGTACACATCTCGCAACGTCCACAAAGATGTATTTCACAAACTCAAACCTATATTGTCATGAACCCACATGTTGAGCCACCGTAATCTATTTTCTCATTATTATCAAGAGATTTAATAAGGAATTTACTAAGTGATTTTTCAAGGGCTTTACCGAGGTATTTACCAAGTGATTTAGTGAGTGATATACCAAGTTATTTACCATATTATTTAGTGAGAGGCTTGCCAAAGCATTTAGTTAGTGATTTAGTGAGTAACTTACGGAGTCATTTGCCAATTGATATGGCTCATATTACTATAGACTCTTCACTTGAGGATTTTACTGAACCTTTACGAGACGAAGCGGCAGGAGATTTACATGAGGATTTGGTAGAGGTTGTTCTATGATTTCACCATATGATGGACTAGTGGATTGTGATAAAGGTTTCATTGGGAGACTCTTCTAGGATTAGAGAAGATTATTTACCAGCCAATTTGGGTCTTGTCTTTTATGAGGTGGATGATGATGTAGTAGTAACCAACACCTTTGAGGGTGTCATTCATTTTTCAATATTTACTATGTTGGTGATTCTTGGATGAAATTTGAATTCCTAAATAGACAAGTAGAATAGCTTTGAAAATTTTGTCTACTCAAAACAAATGACAAAGAGTGGTGGTAAAATATTTTTTATTTTGCTTATGTGGTTACACGGATAATATACCAAAAAAATGCGGATGATATTAAGATGACAATTGAATTTCAAAGATCAAGTGATGAGGTACAGAGAAAACTTGGATTAGATCGGGCAATAAAAAATTAGATTATGCATAATTTATTAGAAAATATGATTGAAAAATGAGATATAATTAAATCCGAACTTTATAAGGCGTCGTCAATTTTGAGTTATTATTATTTTATTATTATTAATAGTTGACGTCGACATTACACATAATGCATTGAGCATATCAAGGCTATTGATGTTATTGGAATATTCAAGCACGTCACTAGCAAAAATATCTTGAAGCGACTCCATGTACATTTGGTATTGTTATAATTAGTATTACAAGTTATTTCTTATATTTATGTTATTAATTATATAATTAATTTAGGATATATTATTTAATGATAACTCAAAATATTATTTTAATTTGTTTAATAATTTTAATATTTCAAACATTTAAAAGATGAATCCGTCTTTTCTTCGCTTGTGGGAGTGTACAAGCCTTTAATAGATATTATTCTTGTTGAGATGGGTGCCTTTGTTTCCAATGTTCTTAATTAGTGAGATTGGCCTATAAATAAGTGTGATGAATAAAATATTAAAATATTAATGTTTGTGTTTGTATTATATATTTATGATGTAAAATTGATATTTTTAATTTTTTTGTATATTAACATATATGGATGTTTTTTTCCAAAACAAACTACTTTTCCGCAGATGAAAGATTTTGTGTCAGATTACGGCCAATCAAATGATATTATCAGTCATTATTTATTACATTATATAGATGTTGTATTGCAGGTAAATATTTTTTTGAATATATATTTTTAGATAAAATTGTTGTAATGGTATAAATTTATTTTTAGGAATATATATATATATTACTGCTAAGATGGTTCAAGATGGAGCTAGTAGTATTTATTATGAATACATGTACATGAATGGAATTCTTATTGATGGTTCAATATATTACAAAAAAAAATATGATGTTTTTTCTATCCAACTTAGAAGCACCTTTGGAAGAGAGGTATCATATGTGACATATAGCAATAGTATTTAAATATATCAAATTATTTAATATAGAAATATAGCAATAAGATATATTTTGCTTACTAATATGGTCTTTATTGATTGTAGATCTTATCATATGGGGCACGTGAATTTGGCTAGTTTGCCTCTACATGTTTTATTCAATATACTCTATATTTTATACTCAAATGGCTCATGTTGGGAAAAAATGCTCTTTCGCTACTCCATCCCATTACACTAAGACTTCGAAGAATGAGGTCTTAGAGAGAAAACACAAAGAACTAAAGAATATGCATACTTCACATGATATAGGTCGAGGGGGTCTTTCAACCGGTATTTGTGAAGTGAATTTCAAACATATGCTTATGTTATATGAATGACTTATGTATGACTTGTTTTAGCCATTTGATTATGACTATAATGATCATTTGTTATGTTTTTATTATTACTTATAATATCATTTATTTTGAAAATTAAAGATTGTGGATAAGGATGAAATGATATTGACAAGAAGATTCTCATACAGTATATATTTGATTTTGAATGTCATGCAATGATATGCTTTCGGTAAATTTTTAATATAAAATGGTGACATCATTGTAAATGTATTACAAAAATGTCGTAGAAAGAATAGCAATTGGGGAAAATATTAAAGTATGTAATGAGAGATATATTTTTGGAGCATCCCTTGTTTCTTGCAACACATGAGACTAGCCTTGAGATATGAGGGTCACGCGATAGCTAAACAATCAATCCATTTTTTTAGGAATTGATGTTATAAGCATAAATGAGAACAATTAAAAGCTACACAAGGACCCCCCAACAATTGTGCTTCATCAAGTTTTTTTGTTATAATATATATTTTAAAGATATGTATACTAGAATAATAATTATAAGTTGCTATATATATTATTTAATTATGATATAATGTATTGTTATGACATGGGCATCAAGTTATGTAAAGGGTTTGGACCACTGACAACACTAGTAGTAGAGGTAGATTTATGAAGACAAATTTTTTGACGTATGAAAAAATGTTCTATATTAGATGCTTCAAGTAATGAAACATCAAATAGTGCAATCCAAGACATCAAGAATATTATGCCATTTGGCACAAGACGTGTTTGAGGTAGAGCTCATGGTGAAACTCGTGGAATTGGACGTGGCTCTTGTGGACGAGGCTAGACAAGATTCACAACACCTGTGAATGAATAACTAGATATTGTATTGGTGTGTTTATTTTTATATATAAAGATATATATGGGCACAAGCACAGTCAATTACAAAACTCCATTGAGCTAGATAGGTTTAAGTGAAACTGATTCAAAATCATATATTATTTTTTAAGAAAATTGTGCAAATAGTATGATGCAAGTAGATTTATTGAACATGTAATTGTCTAAAATTTCTTTAAAACATGATAAAATTACATTAAATTGATATTTTTCCACAAATTTTTGTGATTGTGCCCTCAAGTTTATAATGAATTCAAGGAATATGAAATAGATCCAACTTCAAAAATATTTAAGACCATGAAATCTACATCCAAAACTACATTTAGCCATTGTTTTTTAGCAGTAATCTTGATGATACATTTAGTAAATCTTATCTTGATATTCAATATTTGAGTACCTAATACAAAATAAAGGAAACCATGAAAAAAAATTCAATTTAAACAACACATTGCTACTATTTTTAGGTGTTTGACCAAAACATTATGGTTTTAGGATACCGGAGCACTTTTTCCGTATACTTGACCATGTTTGCTCCCATATATATATATATATAGATCAATGTGGGCACAAAATGAACAAAACACAACATCAAAAGCAACAATACAACAACCACAAAACTTCAAATGTTTGTATGCCATGTTCACCATATTTGTGTAGTTTTGCGATCTAGTGTTCGTCATGTTAAGAGTTGGAATTTTCCAAAAATATATGCATAAATAAATTGAAATACTTAAATCCTACTTCAAATATACCTCATAAAGATTAAGTATGGAGGTAGCCAAGTATAAATTGGCTACATTGTTGCAAGACTTCATATGGCTCAAACAAGTATTTGAGATCAAGTGCTCAAAATGTTTGATATGAGCGTTCCTATGTTATTTAAAATAAAACATGTACAATGACCAAATTCAAGAGCAAACTTCGTTTTTACGCCAAGTTGCAGTTTCTTAACTCTTTATTGCCCCCCGTGGCCCAAGGTGTCATCACTTACCATGAGAGTGTTCTAAATAGCCACCTCCATCATCATCGGTGACTCTTGTATATATCAAGAAGAGATAGGTGTAAATTTTTTTAGATTCCAATTTGATATGAAAGGGGAATAACGCTCCAAGGTAAATTTGTTCCTTGTAAAAGGTCACTGAGACTCAAGCAAGGACGCAAGTTTTCTTGTCTATGGGTGTTGTTCCTTGTATGAACCATCTATCTTTATGAGTTTGGGCAACAACCCAAAGAAAACACACTCCAAAGATGGCATTCAAGTTCAATCTATGAGACACCCGTCATCCAATCAATGACCTATGACCACCTCTAGAAGATCCACACGAACTTCAAATGTGAGAATTCAAATTCTCACATGTATGTTATCTAATTTTGTACATGTGTGTATATTTCAATTGAGTGTTCACATCCATCCTTGTCATCCAAATTTAGAAAGAAACTATATTTTCACTATTTGCCCCAACTTGATAACTTTGACTTTGCAACCATTGAATTTTGTCAAATTTGATGGGAATGAAATTATTTTTGTTCTCAAGGCCTCGTTATGAAGTTGGCTTCTACATGCAAGTGGCAAATCAAAACAAATGTTGATAATAGTGAGCTCAAAAGTTCTCGACGTCAAAGGGTGGTATGAAAATTCCAAATTCATTGGAATGCACCTTGGGGCAATAAAGGCTTAATTGGTAAGACTCACCAACTTAATAGTTGATCTTTGCCAAGGAGTGGTATGTAGAAGTGGATTTGTATATTAGTGGCTAGGCACTAAAAATTCCAAAATTTCAACAGAAATTTACAATGCCGACTGACAAAGTCAAATTTTAATAGTATATATTATGTAGGGAAACTTACAATTCCATCTCAGCCAGGTATAATTTAGTTGACTTGCATGATTCTGGTTTTTATGAGTCCAATCATCTGATATCAATAAGCATGGCAATGCTCCCTCACTCTTTGTAAAGTAAAAGAGATGCATAGTGTTCCACAAGGACCTCATCGCAGTATCTAATACTAAGGTTGTTGTTTTTGAGAATCACAACATGTTTAATCGTGACCCTTGGTCATGCTATTCTCAAGCCTAGGGTGATGGAGCAAAGGCTCAAGAAGTTCAAAAAGTTTAATTTATGTGCAAGTACACGATTTGACGTTCAAAAGCCATCCTTTATTCAAGGTTGACTCACCTCACAATTATATAGATAATTTTATCAATAATGGAACCATAACATTACTCACCTAATGAGTTGTGTTCATGGGTCCCGTAGTAGGTTCGAGAATAAAACCTTTGGATGCCAAAACCCTAGTGCTTTGGACTAAATTTGAAGGGACAACTCATCAACCAAGTAATGTTATGATTAATTTTTTCTTCCTTAATTCATTGATTATGCATGTATTTCATTGAAGATGTAATATGATAGTTCAACACAAATGCCTAATTTGGGGTCTATGAAGCTCATTTCGAGTATGTCAAATTAGTTGTAGAAAGCTATCTCCAAGCTCTCTATATTAATTCAACCCAATTTCATAGATGGATTGGAGATATGCTTGTATGCAATGTAATTTCTTTTCCCCATTAAGTTGAGCCATGAAAAAAGTAACTTCAGTTAATCAATATTCTTCTAGCAATCTTCATCTATGCAAGTGCACATGTCATCAATATAAGGGCTTACACTAGTGATCAACGATCATGACCATCATTTTCTAAAATCTCTCATTGATTGAGAAATGAGTGGTGTTCCCACTTCATTTTACACAATGTCACCTAAAATGAAAGCGACCATGAGTGAGCATGACAGAATATAAATGAGAAAGTGACATCGAAGCATGCATGTTCAAAAAAGGATAATGTTTGGTAGTCACCTGGATTTTGTGGCAAAGAGAACCCAATCAAGTTGTCTCACCAAAAACAAACGCCCATGTCAAAGAAATATTATAGTTTTAGCCAATTCTATTTAAGCACTTATATTTTAGACATCTTATTTTAACATATTATTTTTTTTATTTTTTTTTATTTTTTGAATTTTTGTTAGAAATAATGCATCCCAGTCTAAGTTCACTTCACCGTACGTGACACGTGACACGTGACATGTATTTCTCTTGGTCATGGTCTTAAGACCATTGAAACGCCAACCATGACCATGATAAATCAAATATCAAATTATCTCGTTGTCACTGGTCACATGTGTGATAATTTCATCACTATAATATACGTATCCATAAGCACTTATGTGAAGACCTTAGCATATGCAAACGAAAAAAAATGGAAATATTAAAACTTTCTAATTTGGAAGTCAAGATAAACATCACCTCAATTATTGGCGATGTTGTTTACACACAAATGTATGTAAGATTTTCTTTTTAATATGTACTTCATCCCACAATTGTGAAACTTACACTATATTCTATAAACTATTTAAGACCACTGACCACATTAGGATTACCCACCTTTTAAGTCTTGATGAACCAACAACTTACACATTTATAAAAATGAAATACTACAAAAATGATTTCATGGAGACAATCATGTATCCAATTGTGTGGGACTCTTCAGCCCTTTGATTGTGCAGTGTACATTCTATTTGATCCACCCCAGGTTGCAATCCTTATTGTGATTCTAGAATAAAGACAAATTGTGAGAAGAATTTGCATCATAAGTAGTAGCTAGCAACCTTGCTGTCAAATGGGATTGTGAATATATGTAAGTGTTCTGGAATACCTAGTTGCTCAAGCTTGAATAAGCTGAAATTATATCAGATTAATATTTCACCATACCTAAGAAATCAGTTTGTTGGAAGAAAAAATTCCAATGGTGTTTAAGCATATATTGACGTCATGTTCAGCATGGGTTAGCCCATGAATCATTCAACCCACATTGCCTAGTAGAATCATAGTTTGATTCCATTCGACGTGTTAAATGATTGTTTTCTTAATGGAGCAACATGTTGAAATTTTAGAAGAACAAAGGTCCAGTTATGGAGATCATTACTTAGTCAGAAGTCTCCCTTGAAAATTCCAGTTTTGGGGTTCCACCTTTCAAGGGGTTATACTCACTCTCCTTACCCATTTTGGTATTGACTTGTCAACTTGTACCCCGAAAACTAAGAACAGATGAAAATGTCAACTCTTATTGCAGGCTATTTCATACTCAACCACCCCACATGGAGTGGAAACACGATTTCACCATGCTTCGAGCAAAGGGGATGTAGCTCAACGTGTACCTAGCACATTATCAACAAGTGATTTCACGCCCATAAGTTCATGATGTTGAGCCTTCCACAACAGCTTCGAGAAAAAAAACATCATTAATCGTATTTCTCTACTTCTAAATAGAAACAATCTTACCATTCAAATAATCGTAAATCATACACCACATTAGTTTGTCATCATCATCCATAAACTTGTTCACTGGCTCTTATTGGTTTGCAAGATGTAATATCATGAATAAGTATATGAAGAGTAGTTACAGTAACTTGCTCTAAACGAGAGAATTATACCAAGTGATGGCACACATTTCAATAATGATGCTAAAGATGGTCAAGAAGAAATTCTGGAGCTGCATTTCACACCCTCCATACAATTTAATATGATGCTACTACTTACTACAGTAACTACACCAACATCAAAACGATTTGCAATTGTTGTCTCTTGTTTTTCTTCAGGATGGAAGACATCATAACCCTAATGATGATATTCAAGTGACATGTTGTACTAAAAGATGTGACAAAATTTTAGGCCTTAAGAGTGCCATGAGGTGAATGGATCACACCAATGAGCATGTTAAAGTAATAAAAAGTGCTTACTAAATACATTTTCAAACCCAAGATTGTAAGACATATGAAGTTAAGACTTGTTGGTTAGGGTTGTAAAATTGTGTGCATATACCATACATGAGTTCCTTGGTCCTTTAAGGGTAAACAATGTCTTAGAGAATTGCACAACGAATACCCCAAAAGTACAACTTTATTAAAAGTATTGGTAAACTACACAAAATAATCTTATTAATGTGGGTGGAAAAATCTACGTGAAAACAAGTAACGTGGGCCACTCTAAGTCTCTAGTTGGGGTGGAAATAATGTGATTCCAAGACTTTGGGTCTTCCCCTCAATTTTTCTTGAGACTTCCAACCAACACCTTACATAAATTAAGTTAATTTCCTTATCAAAAGTAGTTAAAACAAAATGTACACCCACATTGATTTCCTAGAAAATCAATAAATGTGTCCATCACTAATTTTAAACTTGAGATTTGGCATGCATTGAAAATTAAAACGATCCACAATAATAAGACTATTTAGAGTAGCGTTGTATGTTGGAAGGTGGGTAAGCAACTCACTTTGAGGGCAGAGAAGAGGGCAAACCCCAGACTCAAAAAATAAATCAAGCATGCAATCCAACGATCAGGACTGCACATTGACTTCAATTGCCTCATTGGCCCCACTAAAAACATGGTACTGCACACCTTCCCGCAAAAAATAGAATAGAATACCAGTTCAGATGTGAAACTACCATCTATAACAATCTAGAAATTATACTACAGATCACGGAGTTTTTGAAATGTTGCCTTCATTTTGTAGGATGTGAATATTTTGAATCATTTGAATTTATTTATTTATTTATTTTCCAAAGAAAAACATGTATAATGTAACATATATTTTGGCACCTTGACATTGAAAAGATGTTGCCAAATGAGTAGGCAACCGCAAATTTGGTGGGCAACATCAACATCGTCATTGACTGCTTGTTGTCCCTCCAAGTGCATCCATATAAACATGCAAGATATTCAAACAAATGTTGGACTGTTTCGAAGAAATATCAATTCCACTTGGTTATGATGAGATGTTTTGCATTGTTTGTGCAACGGGTGGCGTGAAGGTATTTGAATTTTTGAATCTTATTTTTCTTACAAAAGATCATACATATTATATATCGTGGAAGAACCTTCAAACCTAGATAGAATTATACTAGTACAATGTGATATCAGGATGGTATAGACCCAAATATGACTTCAATATACAAAGATTCTATCGTCTTGTATGTGGTTAAGTATCTACTATGTCCCATAAGATATTCTCAACCCTAACTTAAGCTACAACTTGAAGGATGGAGATGCTAACTGACTTTCAAACAAACAAGACAAGACTAAAATATGTGAAATGAAAATTATTACCATCATGGTCAAAAGGATGCCAAATCCAAGAAACGAGGCGAATGCAATTAGTTTCTGGACAACCACCACTTCCACAAGAACCCGAACTCAATGATTCCAGCAATTACATAACACAAAGTAAGGTTAGACAACATGTTATTTGAACTTGGACCGCTCAGGCTCAAACAAATTATGTGCCACATTGCCACTTGACCTAAAATTAACATCTCTTCCTGAAAATGAAACATGAAGAAATTTGACAGAGAAAATTACCTCTTACGGATACTTGACCTAAACCAATGATATCACAAAAGTTCATGAACTATAAAGATTAATCACGATGTTCACTATCAATCACCTCCAATTAGACTCCAATGAAATCATCTATGCGAAGAGAAACTCAGACCACATAGTTACAACCTCACCTCGAAGATTCCATCCGCCAGGTTGTGAGTCTCCAGTGCTACAATGCCAATGCCTTGACACCCGCAAATGTGACAAATTCTCCAGCTACGGATTCTTAACCTCATCCAACGACACAACACACATACATGACACACTGTTGCATGAGTCGACTCACATTTTTCTTGGACATTTTGCAGCAATTCGTAGGATCCATGAGTTCCGTGTCATCTCCGCTGCCACTTTGGTGGGAATAGGTTCCCAATCCTCCCATTGCCGCCACCATCCTCACTTTCTCCATCACCAACTTATTCTACAAGCCTAGGCTTGAAGAATACAAAAATTCATATTCAGTACTATACCAAAACTCATTGGATTTGAGTAAGCTTAACACCACCATGCATTGCCGAAAGCAGATTAAGATGTCAGACCCTGAACCCCCACCCCACCTTTCACAACTGATTGAAGAATGACGGAAATTTGGGAGCCCTGCGGTCTTGCAAAGACACTGGTCTCATAAAAAACACATACTGTATTAATAGTAATCTCCTTCCCAAACATCAAAAGCTAGGGTATTCTTGGCTACTGGTGCCCTGAGGGATCGGCGTGGGTTCGAAACCAGTAGGTGGCATGAAGTGTCCCAGTTTGTGGAGGTATAGCTCAGTGGTAGAGCAATCGGCTGCAGTCCGATAGGTCAGCGGTTCAACCCCGCTTGCCTCCTTTTTCTGTTTATTTTCCACGTCAGAAGTTTCCGGTATTATATTTATTTTGCATAAAATGTTACCCTGTACCGTTCAGTACAACTAAATCTACTTCAAACCAATCTCATCAACTGCCGTGCTTTAGATGTTGCTAAAGAAATTCACTATAGAAAGGAAAAAAAAATTGAGGTGACGTGGCCGCCCCAGAGGGCGACATTTCAGGAAGAGGCTATAAGCCTCCTCCTCAATCACGCGGTATTTGCCAGTGATTGTTTATGGTACTCAGTGTCACTTACTATTTGACCTTACACCATGTTATAACTTCTTACTTAAAATGCAACTCTGACCAAGCGAAGACGTGTAAGTCCTCTAATGTCTATATATATATATATATATTTGATCTTTGCTTATAAAAACTAATATCCATACAAACTATGTATAACACTGTGTAATTACAAATAGTAAGTGACACTAAATATCATAAACGGTGTAGGGGTTGAGCATTTACCTTGGGGACCAACCCACAAGTGTTACTTAAGACACTTGTTCGTGGTTATCACTATTTCAAATGTGAAGGTTGAAGGTTTGGTGGTAGATCCAAGGCAAGTGTGCACAAATTGATAGATAACTACTAACAGGGAAGCCGAGTTGAGGTTGATGAGTGTTTTTTTTAATCGTTTACATCCAAATGTTTGTCAACTTGATAGAGTTCTTTTTTTAGTTAGACTTGTGACAATGACAAGAGAAATTCGAGACATATGATGTGCTATGCATATGTATATCACGTTTTATATTATTCCTTGGAGAATAGTATAACTGATGAGTATGGTCAAGATGTCAAACTTGGTAGCCAAATAACTTATATGTTAGTGTGATTAACTTATGGACATGTTGGCAATTGTAGTGATGGTTTAACAACTAATGTTCTTTTGGTATTGTTTCATCCAACTAATTATGTGCCCATAATAGTTTATGTAAACAATCCATTATGACTTAACATTGTGATTTGTTACTTTATATTGTTTAAAATTGTTCTAAATGTCATATATGAGGAAAACAAGGTTTTTGTGATGGCTTCACATTCCATGCTTAAATCAGGGTTTACAAAATTTATGATGGTCATAGATTTGTGTTTTTACCCCCCCACCCCCACCCCCACCCCCACCCCATTCAAGAAAATTACCAATCATTTCACAGAATTTCAGAGAATATTTTATGGTCTAATAAAGAAAAATCAAAAGATGTCAACATGAAATTGCTTGCAACATGTCCAAATGGTTGGACTTGGAAACACTAGGATCTCGACCAATTATGCCAAAAATCTCTCCAACATTGCAGAAATACATACACTAATATTGGAATTTGATCATTTTTTTTTTAATCTTATTAGAGATTATCAATGACCTACTTGCATTTGTGCACACCAATTGCCATGCAAATGTTTTTGAGTAAGAATCACATGACACAGAACTCAAAAAAATTGCACGTCACATGACACCCGTTAAAAACAAACATTGAGCCTACTAAAAAAGAAGGAGAATCAAGTAATAATCACATGATTAAGATGATCCACTTCAAGTTCTATGTTCTAGTGAAGGATATTTTAATTTAGGCTTCATGTGCACCAGTGTCATCTATGAGCAAGCAGCAAGCCAAACATATTATATTGCAATTTGAAGAGAGGATTCTTGGAGCAAGAGATTTTCGTGAGACAGGTACACCAAATATGGTATTTAGTGTTTGATTATATTTAATTTTACTACAACCCTACCCTGTTCAACACTAATTTTCAATTCCTTGATAATTAGTGTGAGAAGATATGCTAGAAGATATGCTCAAATTCTTCTTTTATCAATGTTATTTTTTTTCCATATTCTTACTAACATTAAATTCAAACATATAACTTCCACACATTACCATAGTTGATATTTAGTATTTGAGTTCACATTTAATGTTACTTACTTTCATAGGGTTATTGATATTTAGTGTATGCATTTGTATTTAGTATATCCAACACTAAATATCATATTTAGTGTAGTTCTACATCTTTGCCTACATAATTTTGGAAGGCGAGGTTCTCAAAGGTCAACAAACACTTCAAGAACATACTTGACAAACTTGCAGTGAACAACAACCCAACTATTGTAGCCGATATAATGATCAAATGCCTTCCAAATTACTAGTCATGGACAATATGAAATTCACATGTGCCAGTGGGAGGACTGAATGGGCATGCTTGGGGCATGTCTAATATATTGATGTGGGTGTTGGAAATGTAAGGAACTTTCCTTTGGCAATTTAGCAACACCTTGGCAATCAAGGGGTTGGCATTATTGAAAATAAAGCATGTTCATGCACACATTGAAAGTAAAGCATGTCATGGTGCAAAGTGCCCACAAGTTCGTACTTAGTTGTTCCCCAACATCTAACAGTGGGTTTACGTGAGGATTATATAGGTTAAAGAAACTCCAAAATCGAGCAATCCTATCGGTTAATAGTATACTTTTGCACCTAAAGAGTTTACAATGAGACACAAGTCTAAAGCATGAGAAACCATTGTGGTGCTAATGCAACACCAATAATATCATGTCAACACATGTTGGTCTCAATTCAAGAAAATACTCAACCCAATTTGATAAACCAAACTTCAAACTTGAAGTAAGATCCAATAAGGGGAGTTCCGGACTGTAGATTTCTTGGAGCCAAACCCTAGCCTAAGTTTGATTTCACATTGGATCCAATGTCACCTGTTGTGGACCATAAGTGAGCAAATTAAAATCATCTCCAGCCTAGTGGGAATGGTTGTAAATGTAAACGAGTGTAACCTAGCATACACCTCAAAATGGGCAGGGATCCGTGGCACTCAAGTAAAGTCATCCGGTAACAAAAATCCGATGAGTCCATCAAGAAGTTTGGATGGAGCTTACTTTACTGAAACTCCTCCGAGTTGGCATGTAAGACCATTTTCTTCCTCATAGCTATTGTGAACTATTAGCTATATTGTAAATATCCATTAGTTGGCAAGGGGCAATGATGTGGCCTTGGATGCTCTAAGCCTATTTTCTAACCTCCCATGAGTTGTTTCCAAGGCCATGATGTGGCTTTGAATTCCACATGATTTGATGAATATCGCAAGATTTCAACATGTGCAACATATAATTATGACGTGTTGTCATAGACATTTTTTGTTTGTTCATAATTCATTTATTTTTCACGGGTGTGTTTGCTCAAATTTTGTAATATATCAAAATAATATATATCACCTTATGGTAGATTGGTGAGCTCAAAAGATCAATTCAATAATAATAATAATAATATGTAATGAGATTTATTTGAAAATAATTAATATACATCATGCGATTTTAAAGATAATACAATATATGATGAGGATAAAATATTACAATAATTCAAATAGGTTATAGTCAGAAACTTATGATCTTCTGAGTATACCCCATCCATAATGTTGTCCCACAAGTCTAATTCCAGATAACATAGGATCTATTTATACCTCATATTATATTACCTAAAAACAATATTAATTTTTATATACTATTTTTGTTATATGTTTTATATTCTATCTTCATTGTTTCATTTTGGTCATCTTATGAACACTTGCACTAATCTATCATTAGGATAACAAAGATAACACATGTAAATGGTAGGTCACAAAATTATAACCTCAATGTTAATGAGGATTTTGTAATGTTTCAGACCTCCAAATTAATTATGTGCTTCATTGATGGTTTCACTTTTGGAATGAAATCCCAATCGATTGTTTATTTACTAATTGGAAGTGCACATATATATTGGATTTTAGACATTGAAGGTGAAGTGCACTCAATATGGGATTTGTAGTCAAGCAACCTTCAAGAATACAAGGGCAATGTTTTTTTTGAAGTTGGACGGGATGGGCAACAATTTTCGGTTGGGTTCAAAAGATTCTTTAAAAATAACTAGACTAGTAGTGATAGGTTGGCAACGCATGATGCACCCACTTGCTTTTATACGAGGCAATTTTTTATTTTTATGTCTAACCCCCTTTGCATTATTGCCTTAAGGATTAGATTAGACTAGGATTATTTAGAACTACTTAACTTGGTATTTTTGAAACCCTTGAGACAAGAAGCCGATGACGTAAGGTAGTGTCTAAAGTGGTTCATCTCATCCGTAAGATGAAAGAACTCTCACTAATGAAAATACATGAGTGCCACGAATCCCCGGCCCCTCAAAATAGGGTAAGTGACACTATTATGCATGGGACACTAAAACCAGAAATACCAGAAATTGTGTACTACTATTGCAAAAGTAATGAGCACTCCCACTTGATTAGGTAGAAGATGGTGAAGTTAACTCTTAAGTGTTCGAGAGGTGGACCACATTGGACCTCTCCATACATAAAAACATGCCGTATTAAAACTATACACTTTTACTTCTAACTAATTATGTAAAAAAATGACCTTGTCGAATGCACTTTTTGAATCAGTTTAATACATTGATGTAATTGAAGATTTAAGTTCAAATTTTGCAACTTGGGTGCCCTTGGATGCAAATACATACGTTGTATTTTGATCATTGTATTTTGATCATCAGTGAACATGTGGGTTTATTTTGTGCTTAACATAAGGTGGGAGGAAGGCGGGGCGGGCAGGAAGGAGCCTCCGCCTGGACGCGACACAGTGCCGACGCCGGCCGGACGACTTCCGACACTCCCTTCAGAACATGATTTTGATGCATGGCTTCTTGCTTGCGGTGGTAGCGTCATCCTCTCACTGTTTTCTCTCTTGCTGCCACTTAGGTGCAACGTCGGCAAAGTGACCACGTAATGGATGCAGTTTGCAACTCACAAGGGTTTGGAATTATAGTCAGCTTCGCTCTACGGCCTCCTGGGAAGGACCGGGTATGTACTCTTCCTTCTGCACAATAGTTCCGATCTAATTTAAGTTGCCCACCAGAGCGTCATAGCAGATTATTGGTTTAATGAGGTTACGTTATTGATATGGTGCTCGAGTTGTTTCTGGAAGGTGGTCCCATAGCATTTAAGAAGACAAGAGGTGGACCCAATCAATGTGCACATTCAACTCCTTATGGTGGTTATGGTATAACTGGATTCGATATCAAAATTTGACAATGTGTAAGTGGACCATGTAAAGAATCTTCACTATGTTCAAATTGTAGACATGGTTACAGCTTATAGCCACAGTTTTCTTCTTGCAAAGATTGCAGTTTGGTGTTGAATGACGCTCATAGGTGAAGTGAGATGTAGCCCCAAGTTGAAGTGCATACAAGTCTACATTCTGAGGGTTTCAACGTGCACAAGGAGCTTTTTTCATTTTCCCTGTGTATGTTTTGGAGATTTCTTACGTTTTCCCTGTCTCCTTTCCTAGTTTGTATGTATTCCCTGTGTTTGAATGTATCCTTGTAGGGATATTATTAAAGATTTTATGTTAGAGGGAAATGGATCGTTTTTATTGTAGGGAAGATACTATTATTTCCCACAATTTTAAGTGATAACAGGGAATTACATTTAGTTCTTGCAGGGAATTATTATATAGGGAAACTTGCACATTAACATTGAAGGGAAATTGTTTGTTTTTCTCGCAGGGCATTTTCATTCATGGAAACTTGCACACTAACATTGAAGGGAAATTGTTTGTTTTTCTTGCAGGGCAATTTCATACATTTTCGCATTTTCATACAGGAAGACAACAATAAACAATTCGTATTTATTGTTTGAACAACAATCTGAATAAAACAACGTTCATTTTCTCGAACCTCTGTAAAAACTCCAAATATAATAGATGCATGAGATCACCAGACCTTTGTAATAGACGCCGATTAGGTTCATTAAATGTATCAGTTAAAGCTGTTTTCATGGATGAGATGCGAGTGTCCTTTCCTTCAAGCCCTGCTCATTACAAGAGTAGAGATTCAGAAATCCTTGACAAGTCGTGACTTAATATGGTCATCATATAGGAACTGAGAAAATGCTACAAACTTCTGTGCCAAGAACTGATACGTGAAGTTTACAGTGGTACTGATGATACCAGTGCCGTGAGTTCGAATTGAATTTGCTTCATGCTTGATACTGATCGTATTGATGTGCTTACGGTATGCTGCACTTGACAACCTCTCTATGAAAACCTACACATGGAGCCACAAAATAACTCAACTTCGAAATTTAATGGGTGGAGAACACCTGGGCTCAAAATTTCAAAACTATGATTTAGTACCCAGAATTTTTAAACCAAGTAAATCAAGTGCGTTAAAGAAAAAAATCACCTGTGTGTTGAGGTTGTAGGTGTAAGAGGCTACAAAAATGTGGATGTTGCGCATTATGTCTAATACATCAATACCTTGTTCAAGTGTCTGGCATGGTAGATGGATGTCATCCAGTTCCAAACCATACTTTTGTTCTGCCAGTTGCCGCATTTCTCCATACGTCTGCATTAGCATCCAATGCATATGAGTTCATTTACAGATCCCATTCCACACTTGGTTCACACATACATGCATTACAGTTCAACCCTATGGCACCTTCAAGATTTTCTTACCTTCCAATTATGCAGAGCCACTGCAGTATGGTTGTAGAAAGCAACGTTGAGATATATCTCCACACGATTCTTTATGTGGATATACTTGGTTTCTAATCGCAGAGGCTTCACGTGCACAAACCATGACAAGTCCCGAACCCCTGTCTGCAAACAGGACATACTCAATGAGAGGGATTCACATTAGAAGGGATAAGCTTGCTTCAATTGACAAAGCAAATTATTCTTCCTCAATGTAAGGTCACCCATTACCAAGTTCCACACAGCACTTTTATGCTTTTTATGACTTTCAGAAGAATAAAATGCATCCAAGATAAAGAGGTAAAGAAATACCTTTGTAGGGTTGACATTGATTGTGCCTTTCAGGTGAGCAGAGTGTACGTGTAGGCGAAGATCAGTCTCAATGTCACGACAGAGTGGTAATAAAACTTCCTGCTCTTTTCAGTAAGTGTTCCCCACATCCACAATTGAGAAGACTTAGAAACTACTTTACAATTAATGTGATATAGCTCAAGCATTATAGCATTTGAAGGTTCAACATCAGCAGACTGGCGCAAAATTCCCTCAACTCCAACCCCTGTTTGACAGAAAATCAAATCTAATTAGAAAACACATCTTCATATATGCATAAAATCTATGAATCTGTTCTCAAACAGACATCTACAAACTAAGATACTTGAGGTAAAAATGAAATTACACCATGCAACTTTCTAAGAAAACAGAGAACTGCTCATGACAATTGAAATCTAAACATTGTCCTGCAATAAACCATATCCAAGCAGCAGTTGTCTAAGTAATTTGTCTGTATAAATCCACCTAAAATACATACCTTGAGGTAGAACAAATGTTTGTCTACACACCTCCCCATGAGATGGGAATACCCTTCTTGATTTGTGTCACATGATAATTTGACATCACGTACTCTCCAAGGCATCTCCACGAAAGAGGAAAGTCCTTCATTGACGCTTGATATTCCCTTTCTTTGCCTACAATTTTCCTCAATTGACTCATATGAACCAACCCTACATATGGATCATTTTGATCTCCCTCAACCTCTCCAGCTTCTTCAATTTGTAAGTGCCTCGGCAGTGACATCCGTCTCATGACACCTAAATTGAACTTCCCTAAACCTTGACTTGCTTCAAACCAATATAATTTCCCAACTTCGGGCCAAGGTGGTAGAACACTTCTATGACCATCTGAGAGCAAATGAGACCTGACACTAAGATCACATAATTCATAAGCCACTATTGCGTCTTTCCTATTAGATATCGGGTGTTTAATGAATTTGTGAAGTAATTGGTTGACAGGTCGTGTATCATCTCCAAAGTGTTGCCGAGGGTTTGATTTTAAGATTCTCATAGAAGAGAGCTCGGACTGTTTTGCTGAGCAGCTTCCTTCACTTGATGGTACTTGGTCAAAATACTCAGCACGGAAAAAAACTTCATGTACTCCCATGAACTCATGTACAAAAATACTCATTATTTTAGCCTTCCAAGTCCAAGACAAGTAGTCCATCTCTTCGCACTCCTCGACCCCATCAGGCCTAACCACTACTAAATCATTCATCTTATAGTGTGTTCCCCTGTGGATCAAAAATGACATTCTTTCAATCTCGTCCTTGAATTGATGTCCGCTCTCCTCATTCATCAGCCCTTTTTTCCTCCAATATTCTGTAAGGTATGCCTTTACTGTCTTACTCATTAGCCGTTTGTTTCCACTTTTCCATCCCACGCCAACCCCTTTTCTCTGCAAGACTTCTTTGCATGTACAATTTGGAAGAGTTGGAAAAAGTTTCCATAATTCAATGGCAGTATCTTGAGACGATGTCACAAAACATCCGTCTGAGTGATCTAAAGAGCATTTATCCATATAGACACCTGTATGCAAACACATCATTATGTTCAACAAACCCACCATTAATACTTGTTCATGTTGAAAGAATAAGTATACAAAGAATAAAACTAACAATCAATTAAAATGGAAGCTAAATACCTTCAACTCCATGCCTTCTTGATATAGTCATCAAATGATCATGCAACAAATGAATAGCTCTATGAGGCGGAAGTAACATGTCCAAATCAATTTGCTTCTGCTTATATAAGGAACTAAATCTTGTTCTCCCATGGTAAGCTGCATATGTAAGTTCATTTTCCTTCTTGTTGGTTTTGATGTTGACATAACTTGACACCTTCCTTTCATGCCTAAAGCACCAGAAGATGTCATGTGATCCATGTCGTAGTACATCGTCCAATATCTCACCATTCCCTACAATACAAACAATGAAATCAATAATCACTACTATCCAACATATGCATGTCACAATAATAACATAATATAAAAGAAAGCGAAATTAACACATAAAAAGTTACAATGCAATATTACCAGCTACGTGTTCAAGGATGGATCCATTAGGTCCATAAAGCTCTTCCCAATGGACCCTCCAAGCAGCTAGATATTCCCTTGCAATGGTTATTGCCTCAAATGTCCACCCATGTGTTCGAGAATGGGTAAAGAATATTCGAGAGATTTCCACTAAAATCAGCCCCAAAAGACAAAACTCTTCATCTTTTTTGTAACCCAGTCGATCCAAGATATATGGTAAACACCACTGTATGAAAAGCACAAACTCTTCTGCTTTCCAATATCCAAGTCTATCATTGATGCCAGTAGGCCATCTAGCACCGAGGTCAGTAGGTCTATAAGCACTAACTTCTACTAAAGCTTTCTCAAGAATATCACCTCTTGAGTGGCACTCCTCTTTTAGTTTACAAACATATTTTTTTTAAATGCACAATGGTAAGATGTGCATCACATCATAAACCAAATCCAACGAGATATTAAACTCATACATGTAATATAGTCGCCAAAGCTTTGAAATACCAGTGATGCACATCTGTCTTGAATCAACTTTCTTCAAGTTATGTACCTGATACCATCAAAATCAAATTCATAAATATGATCAATGAAAATAAGCTAATACAACATAATTTGAACAAATTGAACTATCTATCCTATAATAAAGAACAAAATGTTGATTTATATGCTAAACTTTGATAACTTACTTCAGATATAAGATTCTTCATACTCCGCAATGGTGGTGGATAGCATGCTTGTCTTGGATTGTCATGGTAAACAACTCTCCTTTCAAATAAACCTTCTACCATCACATCCCTTCGGCATGCATTATATCCTTTATCTTTTAATCCACCAATTTTTGTCTGAGCGGGATGATCACCTGTCCAAAGCATTAGCATCCCTCTTAGCCTAGCCTTCCCATTCTCAAGGATTGGCAAATTAGAGGAGATGAGATGTTGGGGGTAGTTGTAGTCCACCAAAAAACCAGTTGTAAAAAGGGTCTCCAAATCTCGAAACAATGGCTCTAAGAACATTGTGAGGATATGGTCTTCGGATTGCTTGATAATCTCCTTCGAGGAAGCCGGAATAAAAACTAGAGGAATAGGGCCAAGAATATTATTCTTTCCACCATTCATGATTTCAAGTTCAACTGTCCATGTATTCTTGAACTTTGTAGAAGCACTCAGAAAACCATCCCAATGACCTGCTAAAGCAAAATTCTTGGATCTCCCTAATTCAAACAAACAGTAGACTCACAATCAGTATTTATAACAAAACATGCCATTTATAACAAAACATGCCAGAATCTCGGCGGTATTGTCACAATGTGTGCTAGCTCTAAAGAGATGATGATGGTGTAGTTATAAAGAATGGCAGGTATGGACATCAGCCCTTGGTGTCAACAACCTTTTTTTCACTCAATTGAGTTTGCCTATGTTGCAAAATATCCGCGAATGGTTTTAGAGGTCACAAGGTAAGGGCAAGGGTACGGCAAGGGCTGCCACTCTCTGCATCTTATAGGACTCCTTGCACAAGTTTAAAGGAAAAATATCCGAGTTGAAGAATGAGTAAAGACCTAAAGAACTACACTAAATTCTGGTAAGCCACAGATTAAATCTCCAGTGCCCTGTCGTCACAATTAAAAATACATCAGCCGACCAAATCATCACAAACTAGACCTTAAAAACATAAACCATAAAACATATGATAAGACCAATTGACATTGGTCTTGAGCTCAGAGTTGGTAACCCAGCAAGCAAACAACTATAAAAATAGTTCTGGAGAGTCAAACAAGGCACATGTACACAAGCTTATTAGCTAATAAACAAAGTAGAGTTGAAACTAACCTGAACAAAAGTCTTCTTACTGTGTACAGTTGTAGAGCACGCCGCGCATCTAAAGATGTACTCTTGAGTATTTTCATTCCACCCATGTAGTAACTCTTCACAAGCAGAGGGAAAAGCACGATAAACTTGTGCACACTCTTCATTGGCACATCTCACTGGGAGCTCCCACTGTCGATCAGGATCCCAAAATGCTTGGTTCATTCGAAACTTGGATCCATCCCAAAATTCAGATATTTTTGAAGGATGACTGTCAGATTCGATGCTACGCCACTCATTCCGATGCCTCCAGTGCTCTAGAAACTCATGACATTGTGTTCTATTCTTACACAATTGCTCCAACTCTCCTATGACAGAGATGTAATCGAATGGAAGAATGTCTTTTCTCAATGTTTGACAAATAGAACATTTCTCACCACACACCCGACAACTTCTTTTAAGTTTAGGTCCATTTAAGCATAGACACTTGACAACCAAGGGTCCCTCATAATCATCTTCTACACTAGGAACTAAGAGTTCAGGATAATGAGGTGAACCTAGACTTCCTGTACATACCCTCCACCTTACAGGCTTCAACATCCCTTCTTCTTCATACATTTTTAGCAATTGATCATATGAGTTAGGAATCTCTACCTCCTCTCCAATTGATCCTGCATACTTAAATAGCTCTCCAATACTCATCGATTCATACCTTGTATTAGTGTTGATGCCAAACACTCTTTGTAAAATTTTCTCTTGTAGAGACAGTGATGCCTTACCCAAATCCAACTCGGCTTGGAGTAAAACCATTTGAGTCTTCAAAGCAGACTCCAAGGTTGAAAAGTTTTGAGATGGTGCTGGAATCTTTTCTTCAACGCGTTCTCCATTTTCTTCTACGCCAACTGATTCTCCATTTTCTTCTACACCAACTGATTCTCCATTTTCTTCTACGCCAACTGATTCGACTCCACTAATTTCAACTTCTCTGAGAACTTCTGGATATTGTTGGAAAGCAACATCTCCTGACGATTCTCGCCTTTTCTTGTGCCTATAAAATGACGCTGAGGATACTTCTCTTCCTTGACAATTTGGAGAAAGCATCGAATTTTTCTCTTTGCCCTACTACTTGATTCCATCCTGCAAACAATATCCAGGTCACATCTATCAGGCACTAAATTAAGCACATCTATCTTAAGGCACCTTATGTGAAATTTCACATATGTGAAATGAGTTGGACTACACTAAATTTTCTGAAGACAAGTAAATTTAAACTCTGTGATTCTTCAAACAAACTATGTACACTAAAAGTCATCAAATGCCATCGACAGATGGTCACTATAAGTACAGCATTTATTGCCAGTCCACTCAGTATTTTGCCACTGGATGTCAAAGGGAAAAGAATATGATTCTGAACTCGGAAATTTATAAAGTATTTATCCTAGGTCCAGACTATTAGTTACTACCCTTAACCCCATTTCAGTAGTTAAGGATTGAAGCTTGTCTTAATTCCTACTCTGTTACTTGTTGCCCCCATAAATTGCAAAATTGGGTATTGAAGGCAGTGAAGATTATTAAGAGAAGTGTACAGCAGCTCACCTGATTGTACTCAAACTTGGCTGCTATTTGACCGCTGCTGTGGAGAAGAAATTTTACTGAGTGTTTAGGTAGGTTTACAAGCTGGGGCATTGGAAGGGGAGAGCTTGCTGCAGATTGTTAGTCAGGTTGGGATGACCTCTGTTCATCTATCAAATAGAAGACAACCCACAAACAGTAAGTTGAAGAACCATTGATCAAATGGCCTTCTTACTAGAGGAGTGTCTAAGAACCATTCCACAACATTACTAAGATATCCAGTCTTGACAAATTGGAATCAAGGTCAACCAAACATGAATCTTAATACTAACTTACAAATTAGATTGGAGCTTACCACATCTGAAGGTGCCATCAAGGTGATCTGCATGGAGCAACCCACCAACTCAGACTTGATGACACAAAATTTCCCTGCCATCTCAGACTAATGTGTAATCAACTCACAAAAAGATTACAACCCCAGAAGAAGTCAAGGGTTGATGTCCTTTAATCTGAATGAACCAACAATGCGGAACTTCCATGGAGAGCTCCCAGAACTTTCAGAAAATATATATGGTAGGAGCATAGTCATAAAACTTCAATATATTTTCACTTTATTTTCATCAAAGTATACATATATACGTGAAATATTATTCCACTTTTTATAAGGTAGTGGTAAATATGCATTCCACATCATAAACCAAATAAGATATCATCTCAATACTTGTTAGGGGATTTGTACAAATCATCATGCACCCTGTATCAACACACCCTGAACCCTTAAGGGTAAGGATGTTCACATGCGTATAACTTGTGCCACCATAACTTTAAGCAAGAACATTAACTTTATATGTACACTCTTATTTTCAGTCTGGACTTTTGAAGGTCAAGTTAATTACCTCATTCCTTCCACATCAACCCCATGCACAAGGAACTCATCACAAGAAGCGGATAGCATGGCTAAAGTGGCTTCGTTCAAAACAAGTTCACTGAAGCATTGCCAACGGTCTGTCACAACCATATATTGACCATCCTGCCCCATGAGACCCAAAAAAGGTTGTAATAATGCATGTATTTGAGAGTAGCATGATGAAAGCTGTTAAAAGTGTCCAGAAATCTCAGCACGTAAGATGAAGCACATCAACAAAAATATACAAATTCTTCTTCATGATCGGTGAAACCCCTTCTGCCCACCACACCCTAAGGAACACGTCTGATAACAGTGAAATAGTCTAGTACAATATGTTTTGTCTAAAAAGATATTGTTTAGCAGATTGATCATGTTCCAAGGAAAAAATGTGAACAACCCTTGTGATTTGATCAAAAACAAAGAATCTGCAACAGGATAGTATTTTCATTTTTGAGGCCCAAATCTTACAGCAATTCACTGGAAACCCATTTACACTGCATAAAAGGAAGTGTAGAGTTAGCAAACATTTTTTCTACAACTGAGATCGAGAACCAATCTTTCTTTCCCAGTCAGCTTCACTAACTCCTTTAGCCTCTTGTCATCCATTTTTCCATCTCGAAATACAAACTGCACAAGATAACCTGACCGAGTTTGTTGAGCTTGAATTTCTTAAAATTGACACACTATCATCATATCACGATGATACTCTAGAACATATTGGGTTTTAAGAGGGCACATTTGAAACCCCTGTAACCCAAAAGAAAAATGTTCCTAAGATGTCTATCAGAATGCCCAGCTTTAATATCCATCACTAGAATTTATTTCCAGCATTGTTATGCTTACAAACGAAGTAAAAATTACAAAGCATTGGAATGTTTACATCACAGATTCATTTATACGTTTTACAGACAATTACACATTTGCATACCCAGCAGAGATCTTCAATACGCACCCATTAAAAGAATCTCTTATTAGCAAGATCTCTCTTTCTGAGTACAAGAGTAAGAATTTCCGCCAAACTCTCAACAATACTTTCTAAAACTTTTATGAACCTTATCCATAAACTGCAGAGAGAAAATCACATTTCAAAACAACTCACTGGGTGCTGCCGACAAATCCACCTGAAGCACAAACTGAAACAGGTGAACAAGGGATCATGGCATACAGATGTCACAATGACGTGACTTGCTCCAGCCTCCAGATAAGTTCTGGCATTATCAGTATTCACGCCACCACCCAATTGCAACCCACCTGTAGTCATCATGAACATCATGTCATCATGGAAGAAGCGAGTTAGGAGCTCTTTACACTAGAGTTCAACTTGAGAGCTTGAACTTGCAAGTTTTGGGAGTTTGACAAGCTTGCATTCAAGCTCAAACTGTTGAGAGCTTCATCAATCTTCAAGATCTCAATAATTTGAGCAAGTGCAAAATTATAACTATTCTGATAAACCTGCAATACTAACAATTATTCTTTGCCGGCCAAATCCTTACTTGCTGCTAGAGTATCTTGCATAGTTCTCAAATGTTACTCTTATAGAAGCAAACACAGGTATCTTTTATGATACAGATCAGCAAACCAGATCACCAAGATAGGCACATGCAAAATGCACCTCTCTTCGGCATTCCATGCCCTTCCAGGAACAGATTGGCAGGCCTCCTTCACTTTCTGTAAGAATTCACCCAACAAAGATTCTTAGAAATAGCAGAGCATCCCTGTAGACAAAAATGTACAAACTGATATTTATTGATCATCACCTTAGAAAATCCTCAAACAGTACCAAGAGGGCCACACACCATAGCCTATCCAATCTATACACACTCTTTTCCATGTCTTGACAGCACTCTTCTTATCTTCTCAGTCTAGCCTCCACCTCATTTGTTCAAGGTACACATAGCCTAAATCTGGTAAGAATATTAGAGCTGATACATCACAGATTTCTTGCTTAAAGTATGATGAGCTTATTCAATTAGACTTGGGCAGCCTAACTTTGTTCAAGCGATTTAGACGTACCCCAGGTTCCACAATGGAATTGCTCGGCCGTCAGCTCCAAGAATGAACTGCTCCTCTGAAAACACATGGAGGTTGTCTTCAACTCTCCAGTTGGTCACCAGAAGTGCAACTTGACAAAGCACTTACACTGTCATTTCAAGATAGTGACTGAGGGAAAGAAAGAAAGTAGATACCTGACTTCCCGCAAAGTGTCACAGAAGCCACCAAAGAGGATGAGTTTGTGCTTGTATAGAATCTGTACGATTCAAGCACGACTCAAGAGCTTCAAGAATTTGTGTTATGAAAATCAAGTAAACCCTAAACCCATAATGTCCAGGGAAATCTGCAGACATTATGAAGAGAGGCATAATAGCTTCGGAGGCTTCTGATGAATCAAACCAGAGAAGCATAACATGCAGGGAAGGGGGGGCTACGGAGCTGATTGTAGGCCCTAGACATGTGTCAGCTGGAAGGAACTACACGCATGCCCTCCTTGGATGAAAAAAGGATGAAAAAAGGATGAATATGTGACCGGCGAGGATGTTGGCAGGGGGGATCTTGGATGAGAGGCACGCTACCCCTCTGAGGCCTGTACCGGGTATGTGCCCACTCTGGATCATCATTCCTCTCCGTTCAAGCATAGAGAGCTCTCTGTCTGCGCGGCAGGATGGCGCCCAATTCTATCTGCCCGATTAACCTGTTGCAAACATGCAGCTGGCTTCAGAGGATCGCGGTGTCGTTGTGTCAGCCTCATCTCGCAATCCTTGTCTATGGGAAGAATTGGAGCAGTGATCATCCACTGTAGATTCACTGCTTATTGAAACTCACAGGCTTGTCGAAACCATACATCAAACTCGGTTTGCATGCGGACAAAAAACGGCATCAATGCTTCACTCACCAGGAACTGGCGAGCGATCCTTGTATGTAGGAAGAATTAGAGGCTGACAATACATCCTGCTTTGCGAACTTCAAACACACCATTTAGACGTCTACATCATTGATCCGGTTTCGAGCTTCGTGGTATGATATCCTCTTGCCGGTCCCGTTGGCCGTCTGTGTTGGTCCGAGTTTGCTTCTTGTTTTGTTTTGTTTTGTTTTTGTGATTGGTGAGTTTTCTGAAAATGAGTATCTATCTGTCTTGGACTTGTGGTTTGCCATGCAAACTATCTTGAGACTACAAAATGTTTACGGATGAAACAAAACGAGTTCCCTTAAATCGTTGAGCTCACTTTTAAAGAAAATCAACTCCAGTCCGAGAGGCGATACAAGACATCTCTTGGTATTGCAAGATGAGATTGAGAAATAGGTTTGATCCTTGGTGAAGGAAGGAGGGAGCGAAACAGGAGGGATCTGAATTCCGAGTGAGGATTCCGAGTGTTGTGGATTTCCTGTTTTGGATCTTGTTTTTTTTTGGAGTTTTTCTTCTTCTGTTTAAGATGTTCTAGAGGCCCCTCATGGTGAGGAGGTTGCATCGATCATGAACCTGCTCCATGGAGGAACTTCTGTGTAACTCTACACGCATCTTTTGTGTTAGTTAGGGTATTTCATTTGCTGACGAGCTCCATGAGGAGCAGGGTCGATGATCTCACACGAATTCTTGCAACTCATATAGGGCAGAGAACATACATAGCACAGGATTGATAACATTTAGATATATTTGTAGAGATATGGAAGGGGCAACATTGTTACCCTTTCTGCGAGGTATCTCTGGAAATTTACTCAATGTTTTCAGCCAATGAGCCTAGAGGGAATTTTGTTTGTGCCAAGAAGACATTAGCAATCCATCCTTTCTTTGTTAAACACGACAACAGGAGTAAATGGTATGCTTGACAGGACTCTAATGGTATGGCTGAGTAGATACTCACCAGCTACAGAGTAATTGCTCAAAAGATACTAAACAGACTGTCTAAAGTTCTGGTAGGCTATTCTCAACTTGACTGTGCAGGTGATGACCGTTAAATGATGTCCTATCCATCTCACTTTGTTAACAGTTTTGTGTAGGTTTGCCGATCTTTCCTTCTCTAATCCTTATTTATCATTTTTCTGTCCGATGAACATCCTATGCAATTCTTTATCATTGTCCTACCTTTTGGTCTTAACTGTCTTTGTGCACACGTGAGATTTGCACTGCTGGGGATGTAGGATATTTTCTATGCCTAAATTCATCTTAAGATTATTGCATTGCATCTGTAGTTTTAATTATTATTCTTGAAGCCCTTTCAAATAAATGTAACTGATCTTTTTCTTACTCGTTTCTACAGACAACTATAAGCTATGCAATTGGAGCGCTTGGAAGGTGAGGCTTCTATTGGTTCCCGATTTTGGTAGGCCTGGTCAAGATGAGATTGAGAAATAGGTTTGATCCTTGGTGAAGGAAGGAGGGAGCGAAATAGGAGGGATCTGAATTTGAGGACCGGCATGAGGTATGATATCCCTCTTGTGGTTTGTTCGATTTGTGGTTCTGTGCGAGATTTGCCTTTTCTTATTTGTTTTTGTTGTTGTTGTGTGAGGATTCCGAGTGTTGTGGATTTCCTGTTTTGGATCTTGTTTTTTTTTTGGAGTATACACATGCCAAGAAACAGCATCTGGAGAACCGTCCAATCCTCCGTTGCGTAGAAGTGAGCTATCATCTTGCGACTGGTCCATGGTGAGAGGAGTATCTGGACATGACAAAGATTGAACCACATCTGAGAGTACATGTCTCAGAGTACTTGTGTACTTATGTCACCCTTTCGTTGTGATTCCAAAACTTTGGCAGAGACATCTGCACTTGGAGCTCTGCAATCGGCCCATGTGAATTAGGTAACCAGGAAGGGACATGAATTACATGTATATATTCCTACAAGCACAATCACGTGATTGTGCTGTAGAGTGTTGTAGAGCGGACTCAATCTCTCTCTTCCTCCCCTTAAGTTTTCTGGAAAAATGGGTTGTTTGTGAACTACTATGCAAAACCCTACGGATCGGAGCAAGAAGTGTTTGCCGAGGTCGAATGTCCGTGCAAGCCGACTTATTTTAAGGTTTTTGTGGGGATATAAAGTTGTGACCCCACTTGTTAGGGATTCTTGTAGGGAATAGTGAACATGTAGAAGGGGACGAGCACGCGTATCGCGAAATTAGACGCTTGCCGGATGGAAAGGCAACCCAAGGAATCGGCGGGCAGAGAGGGAAGGGGTGCCCTTTGGAGCGCTTCTCTTGTCGACAGGATATCTTCAAAATTCGCGGTGTTTATGGAATAGTGGAACTGAAGGCTGGAGTTTCATCGCTGTTATTGCCTCTACTTTTTTTTCAACGAGCAGGTCTCCATTGGGCCCAAAAATGTCAACCTTCGTGAGGTGGTTGTTTCATGCCATTGGACTTTGTTCCAGTTCTTCTCTTGAACCAGATTACTTGAAACTCTCTGTTGACTGTGTGCAAGATATCAAGAATGTGTTATGTGCTGGTCATGAATTGCAATTAAACGGGAGGCAGTGTCAGGATCTTGCTTCGAAGCTTGAAATTTTCGTGGAGAAGATGCAAAACCTAGTCTTAAATGTTGAAGCATCAGGTTTGAGATCCTTTTATCCAGCTTTGAGGAACATGGACAAAGTCTCGGAGAAAGCGAAGTTGCTTGTCAATGACTGCTCCAAAGAAGATTGGTGTAGAGAATCCATGTTTCAGATCCAGAATGAAGAAGCATTTGGAGAGATTTTGCGGGAGATAGGGTTATGCGACGAGCAAGCTAAAGCTATAAGAATGCTTGGCCAATTGAAAGAGCAGAATCGAGTCAAAGATCTCGGTCTGCCTTCAACAATTTCACCCGCATCGGAGACAAATGACCTAGTTCTAGAAGATCGACATACATTGAAGGAGAGACTTCAAGACATGGCCAAAAGCAGTACCTCATCAGATAAGCATAAAGAGTACCTTGTGAGATTCATGTTGAGAAAACTAGAAGTTTGGTCTGGAGAGCAAAGTATTGAGAATTTGGACCCATCTGATCCAATAAGTTTGGGTACCATTTCAGAAGTGCAAGATACACAGGACAATGCATTGTCGGGCGAACAGGAACTGGCGTCTAAAGTGCAAAGAATTGAGAATGTGGGCATGTCTGATGCAATAGATTTGGGTTCAGATTCAGAATTGCAACATGGATGGGAGAATGCCAATTTAAAAATCATTGGAGGCGGAGCACATGGAGCTGTTTTGTCCACCGAATGGCATGGCATCCCCTGCGCCAAGAAGGAATTTATTGTGCAGGCCAGTCACATTTTTCAGAGGGAAGCAGCTGTGCTGAGATGCCTCAACCACCCGAACATTGCCAAGTTCTTCTTTTGTGGCACTGAAAACCAGAAATGTTTCATTGCGATGGAGCTAATGCATATGAGTCTGCATGAATTGATCAAGGAACGTAAAGGAAGGCCATTTTCGACTGATGTAGCAATAAACATCATTTTGCAAATCGCGAATGCAATGTACTATCTACATAAACAGGGGATTGCACATCGTGACCTCAAATCACTTAACGTGGTGATCAACAAAGTGTCAACCACTCCACACCCTGGTGACAAATTTCAGGTGAAGTTGGTTGATTTTGGGTTGTCAAAGACAAAGGTGGAAGCTTCCAGGTCCAACCCAGTGTCTATAAGAAATTGTGGCACCACAGCATATAGAGCACCAGAGGTATTTTCCAAGGGAGATGATCCTGAAAAGGTGGTTTGGTTCAAGGCGGATGTATATAGTTTTGCTTTAATCTGCTCAGCAATTTTGTCCTTGAAGGAGCCCTTTGAAGGTGTAGACACGAAGACCTTGATCTGCCAGCTGCGCAACGGTGTGAGGCCACGTCTCCCACAAGATTGCCCCCAAGAGTTGGCTGCACTCGTGGAAGAATGTTGGAATGCAGAACCTAAGTCACGACCCAGTTTTCTAGCCATTCGCACAAGGCTGGAGAAACTTGTTTTCTCGAGTGAGAATTGATCCTATGTGCAACCAGACTAATTACTCCTAACTGCAAATGCTCCAGAGAAGACAACAGTAGTCGAGGTAACCATCATTGATTAGTTTCTTTATTATGATTGTTTTCCCACTAGGTCAATTCCATGTAAAATTGGTTCAAAGTTAGATATTTATTATCAGTGATCTGTTTTGCTCTGCCAAAACTTCTGTTGGTTATTGTTAACTCAGTGAATGCTACCTTAATGTTTGTTGATTAATACAATATTTACATTTCACATGATTATACCTTGATCATACCTTGATTATTAACACCTTGTACTTAGGGCCACTTTACACTATGTCCAATGGTCATGACCATGAAATTGTGAGGGACCAGGGTCCTTGTAACTCATTTGAAGGCCGTACCATGGAAACTGAAACTGGATTTGGTGTGGTCACGGGCCTTCGAGTGTAATGTAAAGACATTGTATGCCACCGGGCTCTCCACCGAACGTCATTCCATTACCATCTTTTTCATGTAGGCCCTTCTACACAATGAGGTATAATAGATCAAGAGTTGCAAGATCTTGAATAGTCATGGTCTTCTGGTTCCGTGGTTTGAGGTAGGCTTCACGCAAAAGTCAGTAGAACATGTAAAATTATCCCATTAATGTCATGTAGGCTTCCAATGTAGGTTCAATCGTTCAAACTCCCTTGGCCCCTTAGGCCCTCGAGCTCTAGTAGTAATGTGCGCAGGCACATACTAACAGTAAAGAACTGCAGAAAATAATCTAGACTTGGATATGAGTGGGCGGCCTTCCTAAACATAAATTGCTCATACAAGGAGATGTTCACCTCTACTTGTTTGGCTCATACTTTCCCCA
Source organism: Polytrichum commune (assembly GCA_950295325.1). Classification (NCBI taxonomy): domain Eukaryota; kingdom Viridiplantae; phylum Streptophyta; class Polytrichopsida; order Polytrichales; family Polytrichaceae; genus Polytrichum; species Polytrichum commune. The sequence goes on from OX485804.1 coordinate 414,664, forward strand.
CTATTTGTTTTAGCTTACAAAGCTTATGAGGGATATGGAGGATATGGAGGAGATGTTTCGATGGAACTAGAATTTGGATCAGATTCTCCACTTGTAATTTTGGTCTGAAGAATTTATACAGAAACAAAACCTCCAGCCCTTGAGACAAGAAAACTTTATGAAGACTTCTCACGTGCACATTCAGAAAACATAGATGTATTAGGCCCGGCAGGTTTTTCACAAATCTGTATGTGCAACAATTTCCTAGCATCAAGGCAATCTACTTTGGAACGGTTCCCAGAGATTATCCCACAATCAGTTCAACCTGCGTTGGTGATAGATCCTTGATGATATATTCTTGCAAACCAATTGAGCACCTTACAGTCTTACCTGCTTATTTGCATGAAGTTGCAAAAGAATGCAAGGTTGCCCAAAGTATGGCAAACTAAGCTCTAGAGAACATGAAATTGCTTATATGTGGAAGGGTTGCGACACACAACTTGCAAGTTTGATGGCCCAAGGTAAATGAATTGGGACCCTTAGAGCATCTTCAATGCAACGCAAGAAACGCCGCAAGGCCGTTGCGTCTCCTGCGGGAAGCTTCCCAACGGCTCTGAACGGGCTCCAATGCATACACGGCACCGCATAAAGCGGACCTGGCCCCGCCAAAGACCCTCCGTTGGCCGGCAAGTTGGCAGTGTTCCTTGCGCCCGCTACCCCAAGCCTTTCCTCGAGTCAAACTGCCACGATGGCGACGACCGGAGTATCCAAGGCAAAAAAGGGGAAGAATTTTTCCTCGGAGGAGGAGCGCCAACTCTGTCGATCCTTCCTGCATGTATCGCAGGACCCGATTGCAGGCAACGGCCAGCGTGCGGGTGCGTTTTGGGAACGAATTGCAAGACACTACCAAGAACACAAGCCGCAGGGGAGGGAGGATAGGCCAGCGAGGAGTTTGGAGACCAAATGGGGGGCGATAAAACACGATGTTGCGAAATTTGTTGCCGTGCATTCGCAGGTGTTGAATTTGAACGAGAGTGGGGCATCGCTAGAGGACGTTCTTCAACGAGCGCTGGAGCTCTACCGTGTGAAGCACCCTAAGCAACAGGGCTTCCTCTACCTGCATTGTTGGACAATCCTGAAGGACATCCCGCGGTGGTTTGATTCCGCTGTCGAGGTGCGAGTGCGTCAAGCGATGAAGACTCCACCGCCACAGCCGCTGAAGAGGAGGCGCCTGAGCTTGGAGGGAGCAGACGCGTCGGAGCCTACCACAGTCGATGACGACGGAGAGGAGTGCGTCGAGGTGGAGGCTGCCCCAGCTTCTCGGCGGCCGCAACGTCCAACAGGCAACAAGGCAGCCAAAGAAGAATTGAACCGCGCTCGGGTGAAGGAGAGCACAATGCGTGCACAGGCGAAAGCCACTGCGGAGATGGCAGCTGCACATGCCGAGAAAGTTGCTGTAATGCGGGATCAAGCCGCCCTGCAACTTTTTTCTATTCCAGATGATTCGGCCATGAGCGACATGGCCAGAGAGTACCTGCAGTTGCGACGCGAGGAGGAGCTGAGCAAGGTGAAGAGGCGAATTCAAGCGTCGAAGGCGGATTTTGTGTGCAGGTCGCCTGATGATGTCGAGCCGGCAGTTGTTGTCGAGCCTGCTGCCGTTCGCTTTGAGCCGGCTTCTGTTCGCTTTGAGCCGCCTGCTGTTGTCGACTTCACGGGAGGGGATTCAGCCCGCAGTTGCTCGGAGGGAGCAGGCAGACAGACAAGACAATCCCGTGACACGGCTCCGTTCTCGGTGCGGGCGTCGGAATTCGTCGGAGGTTCTCAGGATACAAGAGAAGATGTCGTTGGGCAGGATGCAGGAGTGCATGGCGTCGACATTCACCGCCCCCCAATACCGTTTCCTTTTTTTCCTCCAAATTTTCAGAATGTTTGGGGATCGTCCGTAGGCTTGGGCGTCGGGTTAGGGTTGAGAGAGGGGTGTGATCCTGTGTATGCTCCGACGAGCCCTAGCCTGGACAATTTCCATGGCAGTGGGCATTGAATTTGAAATAAAATTTTAGTTTCGCAATCAGTTTGAGTGTAAATGCTCGTCGCCTGGAGCATTCGGAGGAGTGCTTGTGGGAGTTATCTGATTCACTTTAGGGTTGAATATAATGTGTTGTCTGTCTCAATTTCAATTGGGCTTGTTTTCTGGCTCAGTTTGAATGGAATCAGTTTGAATGGCTCAGTTTTCTGGCTCAATTCGGATGTGTGCTTGTGGGTTATGGCATTTCATTGAGCATCATGTGTGTTCATAGAGCTTCACAATTCCACCAAGAATAAGAATGTACTGATTACAATTTGTGGCTGCCGCTGTTGTAAACTTCGAGAAATCTAGACATTTGGCGTTGTGGGTTCTCGGTGTATCTCTTGTGAGGATGGGCTTTGGGTTCTGTTGGTTCGACAGCCTAGATTTTGTGCATTCAGGAATTCAGAGGTCACTCAAAGTGTGTCTCTCGAGCTGATGAGTCCTGCATCTGTGATTTGACCTAGAATCATCTGGGTTGTGCATTGTTTGTAATCTCAAGAGGTTTTTGCAGGGGTTTAGTGAAGCCAATACATGTAGAAGATGCTGCAACTCTGCCTCTTGCCATGGAAATTGAGGACCTCAATGTCCGAAATTCTAGTCAATCGATTGGCCCTTTCTTGTACCTCCATTCAACCAGGCGCTACTGGAATTTCAGACAGTAGATTCATAAACAACGAGTTGGTATGGTCTTTAGAGAAGAGGGAGACGGTTAGTTACAGAAATGAGTTTCGGCCCCTGCGCTCCGTAGCTTGCATTGATGTGCAACCGCCAATAACCAAGCTTCTGAAGGTATGTCATGTGGGTCAATTGGAGATTGAATTGTTTCGTGCATTCACAGTCTGAGTGAACGCAGTTCACAGTTTGTTCAACACTTGAAAATTTGGTGACTAAATTTTGTTTGGCAGGTGCGGCGGACGAAGACGGTGGTCTTATGACGCCTGAGAACGAGTTACTTATTTCGAAATCGAGATACAACATCATCCTCCCCTGGTGACGGCTCTGATGGCAGCAGCTCCAGTGAAGATGGAGCTTCAGATGTTGAGAGAATCTCTGATTTGGAAGTAGATGAATCTGTTCTTGAATTCGAAACACTTGGGATCATCAACACTGCAGATTCAGTTTAGGTTCGAATGTGGTTTAAGTTTTCAGTTTCAGCTTGAATGTGGTATCAGTTTCATATCGAATGTGGAATGAGTTTCAGTTCAGTTCGAATCTGTTGGGAGTTATCTGTTTCAGTTTAGCATTCGGAGGTGTCTTTGTTGGGATATCTGCATGTGGGGGTTTCAGATTGAATGGAATTTCGAGTCTCTACATTTCAGTTGCAATTCATTGCAATTAGTTAATCGATTGAAGCATTTCAATTCAGGCACTGCAATTCAGGGAATTCAATCCAGGCACTGCAAACTTTTATTGATTGTCTGATGTGCATACAATAGGCTCAAACATACAGGTATCTCACATGTAAGATTCCCCTCTCTTTTGCCACAAATGCTCGATCAAGTCATTCCGCAAAGAGAAGTGACTGTCTGCGTTCTCTATTTCCCTAGTCCCTTCCCGGAGCTCCACGAATGACAATCCTCCACCCATACGGCCTCCCATGAGTCCCACATCAAAGTAAGGTTCCAAGTCTAAACCACTCTCGTCCTGTATTATCATGTTGTGCATGATAACACATGCTTGAATGATGTCGGTCATAGCCTCAATGTCCCACTGTCGACAAGGGTTGCGCAAGATCTCCCATCGTGCCTGAAGGACACCGAATGCCCTCTCCACGTCCTTTCTTGCCCCTTCTTGCATCTTCGCAAAATGTTTTTTCTTCTCTTCTTGAGCCTCATGGATCGTTTGAACAAAACAAGACCATGGGGGGTATATCCCATCCGTGAGGAGGTAATAACGGGGGTAAACATTACCATTCACCGTGAAGTTCAAGTGTTGACCGTCACCACTGAGCATGTCTCTCACAATGGGAGACCGATCCAATACGTTGATGTCATTGTTTCCTCCGGGAAGGCCAAAAAAAGAATGCCAAATCCATAGGGATTGATCTGCAATTGCCTCCAGAATCACAGAGCGCTTCTTATCTTTGTCTTGGAATTGCCCTTGCCATGCAACGGGGCAGTTCTTCCACTGCCAATGCATGCAATCCAGTGAAGCAAACATGCCAGGGAATCCTCTGTGGGTGTTAATTTGTAATTGTTTTTGAAGATCCGATTCTGTGGGAATGCGAAGGTATTCACTCTCAAAGCAGTGGCGAATGGCATTCACAAAGCGACGCATTGCTTCAGTTGCAGTACTCTCTCCTAAACGACAATATTCATCGGTTGCATCAGCAGCAACACCATACGCTAGCATCCTAATAGCTGCTGTGCACTTTTGAAGAGAAGACAATCCTAGTCTCCCCAAGCCATCGCGTTTTTGGACAAAGTATGAATCAAAAGCAGTCACGGAGTCTACAATCCTCAGAAACAAATCCCTGCGCATCCTGAACCGACGACGGAACTTGACATTGTCGAAAACAGGAATAGGAGCAAAGTAATCTCGAACCAAGTGTTCATGCCACAACTCCCTGTCTCTGTGCACAAACGCCCTCCCCATGCAGCTCCCTCTTCTTGGCCTCTGCCTCATCTCTTCATCAGATTCACTTGAATCTTGGTGGATTGCTGCAAGAAAATGCTCCTGGAGCTCGTCATCGGAATCATCCAGAGCTTGTTGAATAGCACCTGCAAGTTCAGCCCGCCATTGATCCATGAATGTGCGTTCTCTATAATCTGCAACCACTTCGAACTTCGGAGGAGCAGATGAATCCTGAGTTCACTGCGGCGTCGAAGTCCCTGGAGCAGCGGCGACACCTTCCTGGAGCAGCGGCGTCGAAGCCCCTGGAGCACAGACAGAAGGTTGACGTGGCCAGCCCGATGGTTGACGTGGCACATTTAGGGTTTAGGGTAAAGAGCCAGCGTTGGCTCCCGATGCGCAGAACTGGGGACGCTGTTCTTGCGAGTCCAGAAGACAGACGTGACATATAGGATGCCGGGCCCATTTGGCGTGTATGGATTGAAGATGCTCTTACATGCGCATAAAATGGTGGAGCACATGTTCCTCCTTTTTTGGAGTGATTTGAGACCATTAAACATGAAAACTCTACAAGTTTGAGTTCAAAACATGACCTTGAATACCAATCGAAACAAAAGCAAGGACCAATCTTGAGACAAAGCTCCACCACGAAAGACACATGTAAGGATGCATAATTACTTACCTTGGCCCACCAAATTTGCAAGCTTGAGCTTGAGCTCAAAGTTTGTGCATGGCAAGGGTATTAACAATTAATTGGTCAAGTACATAATTTCCACTTCACCATTTGTTGCCTTCCATCATTGACCATGCGTGTGTTGATCCAATGCGCCATGAAGACCCTCCCCTAGTTCTTTCATGCCAACATGTCCTTCAACTCCAATATGGTAGATACTTGGGAACCTACCAAGAAAACATGTTCTCAAAAATGACATGTGACAACTTTGTAATTTTTGCCCACTCAAACAAATTGACAACTCCCTCCACCTCCTCTCATGTTGCAAAAACAAACACTTGTTAGACAACCTCCACACCAATCGGCATAATGAAGAAATACATGCACTAGCTAAGAACCTATCGGCGCATCCCACCACAAGTTGTTGCGCACTCATAAGTGTTGGCAAATTCAAAAATTATGCACCTAGTGTTTCAAAAGTGGCATTTGGATACATTTATGTGATTTCACTAGGACTGATTTGGGGTTGATGATATGGCAAATGGTGCATGCTCCTGTTGGCGGGGATGGAGGTTTCATGTTGTCAATTTTGAATCGTATCCTTGGGCTTATCCTTTGCCCCCCGCCTGCCGTACTTTCCCACTCCTTTGCATGTAATGGAAGCCTCATATGACTCGACTCTAACACCTTCTAATGCCTCATATTTGTTAGTGGTAGGTGGCCCCACCTTTCCATCTCAGTTCTCCAGTTTGCAGATAGATAGATAGAAACTCCGGTCCCTATTCAAAGGGGCTGGCGTGAATGAAGTGTCCGTTCGTATTGTCAAATGACCCGATGCCCACCAGACAAGGGGAAATTTGGACAATACTACTCTCCCCTTCCGGGGATGGACACTATAGTAACCGGAGAAAAAAATAAAAATAAAAATAAAAATAAAGGTAACCCTCCTTAGTTGATTAGCGCGCAGTTGCGTCAGTGTTATAGTATAAGATGTAGTTTGTTGTGTTTGGTGAACGCCAAGTCATGTTTCCAGTTTGCACACATAAGTAGTGTGACAGTTTGCACACATAAGTAGTGTGACAATTTGTTTTCCTCTATGTACACGTTGTTGTAGCAGCATGTATACTTTGGTTTTATGATTGCAAGATGTCAATGTTGCAAGGTAGTATGGGATGTGTAGATGGTAAGGTGTGAGTAAAGGTAGAGGGTGTTGTGAATCCTTATGTTGATCCTTTGTGTGGTGAAGTCCCTAAGATTACATTCGATAGAAAATATGTTGTTTCTAATCAAACATTTGCATGGACATATGGACTCTGCAACACTAGTCTTCACAACACCTAAAAGGCTATTCACATGGGTCTTCATTGCACAAAAGAAGCGGTCACAACTTTTTTTTTGTCCCTCTTTTAAATAAAAATGGCTATAGGTATACTCACTCAAAGGAAGAGGAGCTCATTGCTAGAGTGGAAAGAAATAGATAATTACACACCAAAAGACAAGTGGAAAAGGTTCGGATGGCACAACCCCGTACTACCTGCCATACATGTGACAACCAAGCATTTTGCCTAGGTTGGTGTTTTGTGACATGTCATGCAAAATAGGTATAAGATGTATGCACATGTTTACTAACTCAAGAGGGGGGGGGGGTTAAGGTGGGATCTACACTAACTCTTGTATTTAATGTCATATGGTATTTTAGGTCATTGTGGAAACTTTTCTAGTGACACATTTTATGAATAAGTTTACAAGTATTGTCATCCCAACTTTCTCTTTGTTCATTCAAATACCAATCATTCAGAGTTTTTTATTTTTTTATTTTTATTTTTTTTAAATAATTTTGGAACTTCACATTTATGTGATGAGATATTGTCATGTATGATTGAATTTTGGATGAAAAATCACTTTGTGATATTTGCAAATGACATTTTTTGCAAATATTGTAAATGTGTAATGCCCAATTTTTTCTCAGAAGGAATGACAAATGATGTTAGGTTTACAATTAGTGTTGGTGACACTACATGTGCAGCAAGACAATAGAATCGGTGACTCTAAATTTAATACTTAACTATACAGAGGTTGAAAAGTTTCAGTTCCTCTCACTAGCCATTTTTATTGTTTTCATTTTACATGAAATAAAAGTGATTATCCGTTATACCTTATATCTGATGTAATATGTAAAAGCAATGATATGACCTGTCCATTTGAAACATTATTCAGCATGAATTGTAGGTAGAAATAAGTTTTTGGGTGAGGAGGATTATTTAATAATGATAATAAAAGGACAGTAAACCATGATATGGAGCGGGTAACGAGGAAGAGACCTGGAGGGATTTCTTTAGGAGCTGCCCTAAGTCCAGTCTCAAAAATTTGTTTCACAACTCCAACATTGGAGGACATTTCCGGCATGAGGTCCAACCAGTGTTCAAGATTGAAGCCCTCATATGAGTTTCATTTTGAAGGGCTCTAAAATTTGAGCCCTTCGGTTGAAGGGCTAGTTCAAATTCAAGACGTCAATTCAGTAATATAGAAATAAAATATAAAAAACTCATATTAAACTTATGCATGATTTATATGGTGCATGCTTCCAATACAATGTGAAGAATTAAGAATCAACCATCTAACTCCACCTCTTCTAGTGATAATGCCCTACGCTTGTTGGTTCTTGTGCCAATTTTCCAAGATTCAAAAATACTATCCCAATCCATGAATTCAACTCCTAACCCATTTAGACTAACCCTCATTAAAGCATCTAGTGTGTCAAGGTTGAGTCTAGTTCTCCTTTCACTCTTAACCCAATTTTGCTTTGAAAAACCACGCTCACAAACAGCAGTGCTAGTTGGGATCACAAGTATGGCTTGCCATAGCGACATCATAGTTGGCCAATTAATCATGAACTCCCGGTCATTGCCACAAAAAACCCAAGCTTCTTGCATACTTCGGCGTTCACAAACGGAACATAACATCTCCACGAATTCTAGCAATTCCGCATTGCATTGATTAACAAGGTCATCGCTCCAACAGAAATGTGTCACCAACCGGTTCAACCATTGTTCCGTTAATGTCCCTCTGTCCAATTCATCTACGGGATAGTGCTTCGGGCTAAAAAGCCGGGCCGCATTGAAAATGGACAAGTCAGGAAATCGATCATTGAGTGAATCGATGATCTTCTGCACATACTGCCTCCCCAACATGATGCATGCCTCCAATGAGCCTCCTACGTCACACTCGGGCATGGAATCATAATGCAAGATATGCATTTTTTCACACCCAAAACTATCAACATACAATATCTGCCCATTGGGTACCACCTCGCGGAGAAACTTTCCTAGGTGTTTGGTTGTCAGGCCAAAACTTACACCCAGATAGTGTCTACGAAACAAGCTGATTGTTACATCAATCGTAGAAGCTATGCTAGTGATATCTACAAGATCAAACTGAAACTTGCGATTGACCTTATTCAACTAGCATGTATCAGCTAGCATGTGAATGAAAAATTGACCTTATATCAGCTAGCATGTGAATGAAAAATTGGAACTGAAGAGAAGTTAGATCCTTGTACCATGTGGGTTCTTCAACCTCCCAAAGTTACCATGTACAGCGACCTCCTCGTCACTGTAGCGCTACAGTGTTGACGGGTGTAAAATTTTTGAAGACGTCAAGTGAAGTTTTCATTTTGAGTTTGGGGTTGCATTTTGAAGGGCTGTTTTGAGAGAGGTATATTTTGAAGGGCCAAAACGCGTTTGAAGGGCATTGAAGACTTCAATCTTGAACACTGGGTCCAACTGGCCAATGGACTTTGACTAAGCATAACTTTATAACATTATCAAGCAATGTGCATTCATTCATGTGGACACCAAAAATATAACCATGGACACACAATCTTAATATGCACTAGTTGCGGCATTCATAATTATATTTTTAGGGCCCGCATGAATGAACCCACATTACATAATAATTCTATGTTGATCATAGAGAGTCCAAACCAATATTTTAGACATGGAGTAGCACTCTATATGTGACGAAGCAAATGAACATCAACATTTTTTGAGGGTCCAAGGTCAACTATATATAGTCATCCATATATAGAAAACATCACTATTTTTTTGGTTGCCCCTACTTAACTGACATTTGGATATATTTGGACAAACCACTTGTCCAAAAAACCTAAAAAACCTAACAAATGACAACTACAAAAACAACAACACAATAATTATAACTTTGAATGTTTGTATTCCATTTTCGCCAACCACCATATTTGTGTAGTGTTGCGATCTAGTGTACGTCATGTTGGCGGTTGGAATTGTCCAATATTCATGCAAAATTCCAAATATACTTAAGTCTTATCTTTGGATAATTAAACGTTGACACCATTGATTTTTGTGAGATTTCAATGGATTTTGGATTTTCTTGGAACAAAAGATGTGTGTTAATTCTAGGTAACACAAACAAAGGCCTGATCATAAAAATAAATAAATAAATTTGATTCAAAATGGTTGAAGGCTACATAACAATGTGTTTGATATGAAATTCAATTAACCCAAGTAACATTGGACCATGGGGCAAGAAAGCATTAAGCCTTAATATTTGTCGAGATCACCATCTGATTATGAGATCGTTCCTCTAACCCATGTAGCACTCTAAAGTTGGAGGTCCTTTTTGATAAGGGAATATATTTTGGGGGAGTGTTCAAGGTTTTGGTTTAGGTTCAAAGTGTAGTGAAGAGAATTAACCTTTAGTGTACCGGCGGTAAAGATGTTCATTATCCAACGGGTGAATCCAATCCGGTCCATGTTGAGAGTTTGGGCCATGAAAAAGCTCGTACCGATTTCTTCAAGTTGGCCCGAAGTTTTGGCGCCAATATTATGCCACCTAAGACGCCACATGGGATGAGTGAGTGTTCATGCCCAACCCTAGTATAAAGCCCTTGGGCCAAATTTGATGAAATCGAGCGGTCTTATTGAACCAAATTTTTAGGCTTCGGGCCGGCCCTCAATCCAGCCCCAAGTGTAACTTGGCCCTAAGGGCCACTTCACACACGAGACTGAGAGCTTGTGACCAATATACTTCAAGCACTCTCATTGGTAGAAAAAGGTAAAATTGGTCCAAGTTCGCTTCACACTACGCTTGAGGGACCAACGGAGTAGGGGCCATTCACAGTTGGGGTACTACTTTTGGCCATCTAACGGAAAACGGATTTTTTTGGATAACTTCACATGCTTGGTATGCTTAGATTTGTATTGTGAAGCATATTTTGGATCATACCTACATTTCATACTCCATATCGAGTACACTGACAAAGTTAATTTAGAAGGAATAGGGTCATCTAAGATATCCTTTTGATTCCTTAAAGGACATTCACGAGTGATGTCTTAATTGTTCACCTTAGGATCAAGGAATGAAAAGGACAACAAGAATCAATCGAAACGATCCCAAATTTTTTCCTCACACTCATCGTTCAAGTGTGTACCAATAGAACCAAATATGTATTGAATAGCAATTGCCCAACTTTACATGTGGCACCAAACATGTCCAAATATACATATACTCACGGCCACATGTAAAAGGAACGTCTAGTATTAGAATTGGACAAAAAAATTTATATGAATGGACACATGAAACTTTTACCAAGGTACCAAGATACATAACAGGAAATAATTGACCACCAATACACACCTAAATAGCAAAAAAATGCCACTGATGTGGCCTAGGGTTTAGGGTTTAGGGTGATTATTAAATAATAATAATAAAATTTCTTGATAAAGCTTATGAACTATGTACTTATTTATGTAAAATTTATTGATCAAATAATAGTAAATCATGATAAAAACCAAGATCAATGCAAGAAAGTCCTTAAGTCCTTTGTCCCAAAAGTAGTACCCCAACCGTGAATGGCCCCAGTATGTGAATGTAAGATGGCTGTAAAGTCTACATGGATTCCTACATGGCATCAAATGGATCATGTTAAAGATCACTTGCATTATTTTCAAAATCACCTCTTGGAAGAGGCCTAACACAAAACCAGAAGACCATGGCACTGCGAACGCTCACAACCGTTGGTTTATTTTATTTTATCATGTGACCCGCATGAAAAGAAATTCATTGAAATGACATTTGGTTGAGGGCCTGGTAACATATGACTTCACGCAATACTTGAGATCCGTTACCATACTACATGATTTTGGAGGTGGCTTGGGACAACCAATGGACACTTTCTTTTGGGCTCTCACAATTTCATAGTCACGGCTCTTGGCTCGTGTGTGAGGTGGCCCTAACTAATGAACGGGGAGTACCGAACTTTAGTTACGAGCTAGCCGGAATTTTTGGGAGATTTCCGAATGAGTTCGCAATGATTCGGATGAGGTACCGACTTAAAATTGTTAAGGTCGGAAATTGACCGGTTCAAATGAGAAAAGATCGGCAATATAGCCGGTTGAGGCATCATATTTTAGGATATTTACCGAGCCAATTTTTAAATTTTAGGCAAGTAGCCGAAGGGACTAGGGATAGGGTGGAAATTTCTACTAGGGTAATAATAGAGTCATAACTCATAAGGTCAAGAACCATGGAGGCTAATTAATTTAGGGTTGGTTCCGTTCACTGGGCCGATTAGGGTTTTGAGGCTCTAAGCACCCAAGGACCCTCTCTCACGAGTATAAGGAGTTTGAGTCCCTTGTGCAAAGTATCTCACTCCTCTACTGGGATTTTTCTCTGTGCTCGTTCGCTACTGCTCTTCCGCTTCTGTTTGCGGCGATCGTATGTTTGTGCATCCATCTGTGATTCCTCTTCTGTTTGCGGCGATCATTTGTTTGTGCTCCACCTGCGATCTACTGGAATCCACTTTGTTTGTGCGATTTCTCTTTGTTTGCGGCGATCGTTTGTTCCTGCATCCACCTGCGGCGATCCACCTGCGATCTAGTTGGAGACATGTGTTTCGGAGGTCCAGTTCGGAGGTCAGGGACTCCATAATCATCAGGTTCGAACTTACTCCAATTCGGTGCATCTTGCGCTCAACTTTTCAATCCTCTGGAGTTTAATTGCCCCCCTGCAGTGATTAGTGTGCTTCGGGATCAGGGTATATCATATACCAACTGTCTCAATCATACAAGAACATTGTGTCATTTATTCGCACACGGTTACCCCCTGGACCCACTTTGGTGACACGATGACCACGTTAGGTTTCGACCTGTGATGCCTCAAGTTCATGAAGTGGTCACCCGTTTTTATGAACGTGCTTGTGTTCTGGAAAATCAGCTGTTTTGATGTGCTTGATTCTTTTGGTATGTCATGCTAGTGAAGCCATTTCTGTGGACAACGTATATAATGGTTCCACTTCTTGGGTAAGGAAACTGAGAGATTTCATGTGCTCGACATTAGTTACCGAGGGTTCCTGTGTTCAGCTTTGGCAGCAGATTCTGTCCTTCTAATGAGTGCTTCAAGAATACTCCTTGATGAAAGTGAACACATCAGCAAGGTACAGTCCTAGTGTAATTAGTCTGACTCTTAATCTTATCACGACATATTGAAGAAATTGTTTGAGCTTCTACAAGTGCAGTGGTAGTCATCCCCTAACATTACCCAACCCAAACGTCTTAACTCCGGCGCGGAGTTCGATGCGGCTCCGGGGAGGTTCGGATGCCAGCTCCGGTGGGTCCATTTTTCTGGCCCTCCCCGTTTTGGCCCCTTAATGATTTTTTTTGGTTTTTTTTTGCTAAATTTGGGTTCTACGGCCCCAAATTACTCTAGGAGGCCCCTTATGAGATCAAGTAAGGCCCCACCCAATCAAAAAAATAGGGGGCAATTTTTGCCCCAACCCACCCGAACCCACCGGAGCTGGCATCCGAACCTCCCCGGAGCCGCATCGGAGCCGCATCGAACTCCGCGCCGGAGTTAAGACGTTTGGGTTGGGTAATGTCATCCGTAGTCATCACGTGTTGTAGAAGTATGCAGGTTAGGGATATCTATCGTGTCCCCATCATCTGCTATAAATTCTCCTTGTCTCTATATATCAAACTGATAGAAATATGTCAGGGACTCCATAATCATCAGGTTCGAACTCACTCCAATTCGGTGCATCTTGCGCTCAGCTTTTCGATCCTCTGGAGTTTAATTGCCCCCCTGCAGTGATTCGTGTGCTTCGAGATCAGGGTATATCATATACCAACTGTCTCAATCATACAAAAACATTGTGTCATTTGCGCAAGTAGCTAGCGATTGTAGATAGCTGCCTGGTGATGAAGCTAGTATCGTTCGATGTAATTTATAGATGGTCAGAGATCACACTCTGTAGCATTGCGGGGTCTTGAGCAGGAAATGTCCTAAGATGGAAGGACAGGTTATACCCTTGATTAGTTTGCAGCCCAATCATTTCACTATGTACTATGCGAAGAACTACACTTCAGGAGTCGATCGGTATCCATCTGGGGTTGCAGTGATTTTCAACCTTCTTCAGCAGTTCGGAGTGCCACTTGTAATCAACTACCAACTTGCTGCCTCTTCCTGACTGGTGAGTTTACGAAGATCGATCAGTCGCCTAGTTTTCCACAAAAATAGCAGATGCAAGTTTATGGCTACTCATCAGTGGTGATGAGTAGTTAATTGACAAGGTTTTGGCCGGATCTCCTGTGTCCATGTCTCCAAGTCCATTCCTAGTTGGCAAGCAGTACGATAGCAACACACAAGTGAGAAGCCACTATTAAAGGATTACGCAATACGAAGATGATACCTAACCCTGATGTAGTGGTAACATTATGAAAACTTTGAGCTCCGAGGAAAGAAGTTGTTGCAACAAGTTGCCATGATCTTATGTTGAACGAGGTTTCTAGAGAACGTTACAGTTCTCCAGGACACATTTCAGCACCTTGAGTCGTAATTCATGGATTCAATGTAACCTGCTCACTCAATGTACATGACCTTGCGATCTAGCTACATCATAGGCATGCGGTATGAGCAATATGCTGTATTATGAGAGAGAGATCCCGAAGAGCGATCTTTGAGCCGATGAGTCTCCTTGCACAACGAAACTTAAATTCATTGACTCTGTGGTATAAGGCTCAAGGCTTGACATGTTTTCTCGTTCCAGGAGGTGGTCAAGTGGATGTTTGTTGCCCATGGTTGCAACAACTTAGAAAAATAAATTTGAAAGATCTTGTCATACGACACCTGGCACTAAGTAGAGGAAATAATGAGGTTTTTATACCACTAGCCAATTCTCCCGGATGTGATTCGCTCATGCAAACTGGGGTTGTTAGAACTTATACATAGACTCGTCACTAGAGTTGCAACCTTCTGTTGCAACAGTTGTGACCTTTTCAGGATACAGTTGTAATCTTTCAATGTAACTCTTGAATGAGTACATAAGGTGTGTTTATCAATACACTTCACTTCACTACAAAAACATTGAGCATTGTCTTGTCTTTATGCTTCTTCTATTATTCTAACATGGTATTAGAGCGACGTAAGTAGAATTTCAATCATGTGCTTCATTGAACTCTCTGCTGAAGTTTTTGATCCAGAGATAGAGGGTACAATGAATGAGCAGATTCTTGAGAATGGTGATATGCAATTAGAAGTCGAAGATGAAATGGAATTGCCTCCACAACTTACACAAGTTGCATATGGCATCCATAACCTACAGAATGAGAATTTAAGAGAGAGAATAGAGGCATTTTTCAATGAAGAGAATCCTCAATCATGAAGCTTTCCTACTGATAATAACAAGCTTCAATAATGGCACAAAAGATAGATAGAAGTCACGTTTCTAAATTTGACAGAACCTATTTTAACATTTGGAAACACAGACTTACATTAATTTTCAAGGCAGAAAAATTATGGTCATTGGTTGACGGAACAGAAGTAAAACCAGTAGCACCTACAGCAGCACAGATAACTGTTGGAGCTCCTCCTTTACCTGTTGCAGGAGCAGGAAGCATTAGTGCGTGGGAGGATACTAGAGATACGCTGGCATTTAGGGATACGCTGGCTTAATGAAATTAACAATCATTAACAATCATTAACAATTGCCTTGATAATAGTGTAGTCTCCCATATCCAATCATGCAAGACAGCAGCATTAGCATGGACATAATTAATAAGACTATTTGAATCTCAAGATGCCGTGACCAAAATGTATCTAAAGGATAAGTTGCATACCTTAAAGATGAGAGAAAATGATAGTGTCACCAAACACATTCATGTTTTTCGAGCCCATTTGGAACAACTGTTTGCCGCAGGAGCAGCAGTTCCAGATGACGAGGTTGTACTCACTTTAACGAGAAGTATGCCTCCAAGTTATAGAACGTTCATAAGTTCTTTAAGAAGACAACTGAACTTGACATTACAGTCTTTGATTACAGATTTAATACAAGAGGAAAATCTTATGAAAAATCTAAATCTAACTTCAGATAATACATCAGCCCTTTACACAAGGAAAAATGGTCCTAATTATAACAGGAAGCATGTCTTTAATAGGAATCCTAAGAAGTTCTTAAACTCAAAAGCAGAGAGCAGTTCTAAAACCTTTGCAACGAAGAAACCTTTCTTCGGCAAAAAATGTTTTTACTGCAAAAAGTATGGACACATGATCAAAGACTGCAGAACTAGAATAGTTGTTGAGGCTATTAATAGAAACAATCAATCTAATGTGGTTGCAAAGGAGCATAAACTTTATGTTGCTGCATTAATAGTGAAGGAAGAATCAGATTCTGCTTGGTATATAGATATCGGGGCTACACAACACATGTGTTTTGAAAAGGAATCCTTCACAAATTATGAACCATATAATAAACACCAGCTTGTCTACCTTGGAGATAATTCTACACATAGAATTCAAGGAAAAAGAAGATGTCACTGTTACGCTTTTGAACGGAAAAATAAAACAAATACCTGATGTTCTTTATATTCCCGGACTAAGAAAGAACTTGTTTTCAGCTAAACAATTTGACAAAGTTGGTGGAGAACTTCATATCAAATCAGGCATCTGCACATTAACCAACCAATCAGGAGACATGATTGCGACGTGCATGTGGTAGCTAATTTTTGGATTTTATTGCTCAAAATTGAACTGATGTGAATATTGTCTTTATATAGCTGGATACATCCTAGCTAGACTGGTGAAGAAAGGACAATAGCCTGGTAGGAACTAAACAGTGGCTAGGAAGGGCTATAATCTAAAAAGAGCCGAGTAAGCAGTTGGAAGGGCTATAGACTAGTAACTGTGGCAGTTGGAGGCTCGGCAGTTTCACAAGAATATATAGGCTAGGCAGAAGAGAGAAAAGCTCTCGAGAGGAGCAGGCTGGGAGAGCCGAGAGAGACTGAGTTAGATATGTTTTTCTCATTGATGATTATCTTTCATGCATTTATCTTGTTGATTTGCACAGAGCGATCTCATGTTGTTAGTTGTATTTTGAAGTGCTCGAGCGTTTCTGTGGGATTTTCAGGGTTGTAAAGACTGTTGTAATTGAGGGCCTGTTTGTAAGCTATTATCTAATAATACTTAAATTATATCTTATGTCGATTGTCTCGAGTCTTTTGGTGAATCTAATAACAAAGTCTGGGCAATAGTGAGACGAGAATTGCTGTGCGAGGATATTATTGTTGTCTTGTGTAGCAATTGTGGTATTAATTTGTCTGAAGATAGGTGACCGGCGTATAAGGTACTTTGATTTGCTTCAGTTTGATTTGGACGGCTGGTTTGCCCCTGTTTTGTAACTGCGATTCTCCACATCTATCCTGGTAACATTTTCCGAATACAGTTGAGGCTATAGGCACCGAAATTGCAGTGAAACCTGAGTAAAGGGAATGTTGACTCATTAAGGCGGTCACTGTGATTCAATCGGGAGGGATTCCTGAAATTTATTGTGTAATGTATTTTGAAACTACAACCAATGGTTGGGGAGAGCCGGCAGTTAGTTACGGATGCACAGGTTGAGTTCGAGAAATAACTGGTTGAAGTTCAGGACTGCAGAAAAATTACGGATCATTTCAGAGGAATTTATAGAATATGTCCCAATTTGAAAAAGGAAAACCGGAGGATGTCAACATGTAACCGGTTGCGCTTGCAAACACTAGGATCTCAACCGATGATGCCCAAAAAATCTCCCCGATCACTGATTACACCCCGTAATGACGATAGACTTAATTACTTCATTCGATGCTTCAATTAATGTTTTGGGCTATCGTCTATGTGGATGCTAAATCACTTTGTTGATGGTACTCTCTTGACAATTATCTTAGGTTATGAGTATCTTCTTTTTGCAGTTTATAGAGTGTGGTCGGAGAGAGAGGCCCGATTAATCCGGGGCAGTCTATAATATGTCATTATCCTCATTGACCTTTGCTGTAGATGGGTTAGGATACTTCATTAAGGCTATGTTCTCGTTATAACAGGTTGTCTCCTCATTCTGCACAACCTCTTACTCGGGGCTATGATAGAATAATAATCTCAGGGTATAAACGAGTAATTTGATATCCTTGGAATTTACTTGCGAGAAATGATAGGGATAGATGCGGGATCAGGGACTAGTGTCTAATTGGTGATCTAATTAGGGAGAACAACCTTGGATATGGTTATTGAGTATCGAGCGTGAAATCAGATTATCCATGCAGTTAGCTCTATGGTCCAAGGTAGTGTCTACATACTTATTATATGTTGGTTGTCTGCTCGAAAAGTTACCATGCGATAAGTGTTACCCTGTCGAGGCCATTGTCTGAGGCGAGTCAGTTGATATCAAGGAAGGCCAATGGACGTGTTGTTCTCGTGGTAAGTATAATTGACTTATACCTTGATTTCGTAAGGCAAGGAAGACTAATGTAACGTTTGGTTAATCTTGAGAGTTGAATTATTCTTTGACATAATAATAATCAGAGACATACCTTGAGGACTAAGATGGATATTATCTAAGAATATGCATTTGAACATTAATAGGAATCAATGAGCCTAAGAGTGTTGTAAGTATATGTTGACGCGCATATGTGGTGATGGTTTATTGACGCATTGACCGAGCGCATGATTAATTTGATATGAATCAGGTAAAAAGACTATGGTCGGACTGTGTAATTAAACTCCAATTTAATCAATGAAAACGGACTATCCTGAATGGATTACGGACAGGCATTTCAAGTTTCATTAAACATGATTAATTAAGGAAAGATTATTGACTACTCCAAAGTGCCCGTGGCTTTGGTACCGAGACTAAAATGGGATACTATTGCAAGACTATTGACTATGGCTGTGCCTATGATTTTGCACCGCACTTGGTCCAATTAAAATGAACTCACTACCAGACTATTGACTGGGAATTTAGAGTGAGAAGAGAGACTGTCACTTTTGCATGCACTGTTGTGGAGTGATCTTTTAGATGTTTTTATCCCCTGCCCGTAAACCACTTGTCATACCTGGCTTGAAATGAAGTGTTATAACCTTGTATTTACCCTAATAAATCTTATCTAAGACACCTAGATGATATATAAGTCACCTTTTAAATCTTCCCTGAGTGTTTCCCTGGGTTTTGTTTGTAACCAAAAAGCTAACTACAGTGCATATTAGAATCCGATTTATATAAGTTAGGTGTTACAACAAAACCTACCCAAAGTGTAGTAGCAATTCCTGCCATTACACATGATAACAAAGCTGATTTATGGCATCAAAGACTTGGTCATATAAGTAAAAAATGACTAAAACAAATATAGTTAATGTCAAAAGGCATTGAAACATTTGATGAAAACGAAATTACTTTATGTACACCCTGCATTCAAGGCAAGCAGCATAAAGAAAAAATTCCTAAAGAAGGCCAGGGGTCCATAGAGCTACTGAGCTCCTTGGAATTGTACATTCTGATATATGTGGTCCTTTACAAACAGGAACACATTCAAGATGTAAATATTTCATCACATTTATTGATGACTTATCCATATATTGTTATGTCTATCTTATTATGCACAAGTCTGAAGCATTTGATAGATTTCTCTACTATAAAAACTTTGTAGAGAAGCAAACCAATCATAAAATTAAGGTTTTGCGATCTGACCGTGGAGGAGAGTATACATCTCATGAGTTCAATACCTTTTGTGAAAAAGAAAGTATTCAAAGAGAATTTACAGCTGCATATACACCTCAACAAAATGGTGTATCAGAAAGGAAAAATAAAACATTAGTAAATGTTGTTTTAGCTATGTTGTCACATGCTAACTTATCCAAAGTGTTTTGGGGAGAAGCACTTTTAACAGCAAATTATCTACAGAACAGAAGTCCAACAAAAGCTATAGATGACTACAAAACTCCTTATGAGTTATGGTTTGGAAGACAACCAAATTTGTCCTATCTTCGAGTTTTTGGGTGTAAAGCATATGTCTTTGTTCCCAAAGAAAAGAGACAAAAATTAGACTCACATTCTCAGGAATGTATCTTCTTTGGGTATAGCGAAGAATCTAAAGCCTACCGTCCTATGGACACTACTAATAGAAAAATAATCATATCAAGAAATGTGATATTTAATGAAAACTTTGACAATGTGCATAAGAACATACATGAAGCAGAAGAGATAGAAGAGGCAGAAGATTTGTTACTTCATGTTGACTTCTTCAAATCAAATCCCCCAAATTTGGCCCAGCCCACATCGAATGTTCCTCCAAGTCAAAGTATTCCTTTACCACAAATACAGGTTGTTGCTTCACCTCCAACTGGGCAGCCTCTGCAAAATCAACAAATACCAATCAACTCCACAAATGTGGGAACACAACAACAACAAGGTTCACCTCCTCAAAATGACTTGATTGAGTCTTCAATAGAATCACATAATAGTGAAAATTTGTATAATGAGGAAGTAATTTCACATGAGATAAATCAAATTACTCCTCCAAGTTCTTCTCGACCTAAACGAATTATTAAGTCTTCAAGAAGGTTATTAGAATCTATACAAGGAAGACCACAATCTAATCAACCTAAGAAACCTTACTTAAAGAAACATCATCAAGCTAATGTAGCCAATATATCCTTACAAGCTCCTCAAACAATAAAAGAAGCTTTAGAGAGACCTGATGCTCAAAAATGGCAAGATGCCATTAATATTGAATTAAATTCTTTGAAGAAAAATAAAACTTGGAAGCTTACCCCTCTTCCTTCCAATAGAACCCCAATCAGCTCTAAGTGGGTCTTCAAGATTAAGACCAATGCTGATGGTACTATTGATAAGTACAAAGCAAGGCTTGTAGCAAGAGGATTCTCCCAAGTTCAAGGCATTGACTATACAGAGACATTTTCTCTTGTGGTCAAATTGAACTCTATTAAAGTGCTATTAGCACTAGCTACACAATATAATTTTGAAATACATCAGCTAGATGTCAAAACAACATTTTTAAATGGCAACTTAGATGAAGAAATCTACATGAGTTTACCCGAAGGCTTACCAATACCTTCAAATTCCCAATTAGTATGTAAACTTGCCAAATCTCTTTATGGACTTAAGCAATCTTCAAGAGCTTGGTATCAACGCCTTGATAGTTATCTGCTTCTTCAAGGCTACACAAGGTTAGAATATGATGCCAATATATATATAAAAAGAGAAAATGACCAAGGCTTTACAATACTAACAGTCTATGTGGACGACTGCATGGTTGTAAGCAATAAAACTGCATTTATTCAACAAATCAAAGATATTATGCAACAAGAGTTTGATATGTCTGATGAAGGTGAAATTCATTATACCATTGGCAATGCCATCATAAGGAATCGGCAAGAAGGTTGGTTGATCTTACATCAACAAAATTATTTGACATCTAACCTTCAAGAGTTTAACATGTTAAATTGCAATCCTTTAAGCACACCTATGCAATCAGGTGTTCGTCTCAGCAAAGAAGATTGCCCTAATACAACAGAAACATGGGAAATTACACATCAATATCCTTATTCACAAATTGTTGGAAGTTTAATGCATGCATGTGTAAATTCAAGACCAGATTGTGCTTATCCTGTAAACAGCTTAGCACAATACCTAACAAATCTAGGTCCAACACATATTCAAACCTTGAAGCGGACAATGCGCTACATTAAAGGTACACTTTCACTAGGCATAAAATATCAACAATCAACAAATGGCAATATTTTACATGGTTATTCTGACGCTGATTGGGTGGGTGATAATTAAAGACACTCGCCGATCCACTTCAGGTTACTGCTTCATACTTGCTGGGGGCGTGATCTCTTGGAGCAGCAAGAAACAACAATTTGTAGCATTATCCTCAACAAAATCAGAGTATATGGCTTTGGCAAAGGCCACAGCTGAAGCAGTCTGGCTTCGAAAATTATTAAGTGAACTTGGGTTTCCACAACCTAATCCAACAACAATCTACTCCGATAGTCAAAGTGCAATTGCTTTAAGTGAAAACCCTAAGTTTCATTCCAGAAGCAAACATGTGGAAACTCAATACCATTTTACTTGAGAGAAAGTGCTTGACAAACAAATACAATTAAAATATGTTTCCACCTTTAACATGACAACTGATATTTTCACTAAACCTCTACCAAGAGACAAACACAACCAATGCATACAAAACCTAGGAATGTGTTTGATTCCACAAGATCAGATTGTACCTAAGTATCAAGCTTTGATAACATTTCATACTAAACATCCCTTTTCCAATATGTGGGAGGAAACCAGAGGACAGTCCCAAAGAAAAAAGTTCAAGCAAACATACTCAAGAAACAAAGAAAACAAGAAAACTTGCTCAAGTCACAAACAGAACAAACAAATCTGCTCGAAGCCACTTACATTCGAAACAAAAGGAGACAGCGGCTTCTTGTATGGAGAGCGCTTAACCCTAAAACCGGATTTTCTCGACTCCATTTAAAACGTCGTTACAAGTTCACCAGGTGTATTTCGGCACCTCCTCCGGCCTCCATCCAAGCTGCACTCCAGCAATAACAGCTCTCGACGAAGCTTGGAGCTATACCAACTGACCACCTCACAGCTGCACAACTTCATCACCACAATCAGCAACCAGACGAACTTGACACCCGTCTTACAACACATGTGCATCTCAGGGTCCTTGCAAAGTCATGCAACATCACCGTATGCTCAAGAGCGGAACGGCCCTCAGAACCTCGCCCAACAAACTCACACCAAACCCTAAGGCTGGAGGAGACATCTCAACTGGATGACGAAATTATGAATGGATGAAAAATACTAGGATGAGAAAACTAGTGTACTAGTGGGAGTGTTAGAACTATATACATAGTATAGTACATTAGTTAGAGATTATACGTAGACTCGTCACTAGAGTTGCAACAGTTGTGACCTTTTCAGGATACAATTGTAACCTTTCAATGTAACTCTTGAATGAGTACATAAGGTGTGTTTATCAATACACTTTACTTCACTACAAAAACATTGAGCATTGTCTTGTCTTTATGCTTCTTCTATTATTCTAACAGGGGTTGGGATCAGAATTATTGTGATGATGTAGAGTATTCCCGACCACTCCAAATGATTTGTTAGACACCCGAGTTCGTTGTGGTCACACGATTGAGAGAGTTTGAAACACATCTCTTTGAGGTTCTTGGTCCACAAGCTTGTTGCAGGCAACTGTAAGCATTTAAACTCCCTCTTACAGATTGCTCAGGTCATGGCTCAAGTGCACCTTTTGTTTATTTCTTGACTGAATACATAGGTCCTCCCAATTTTGTTAACCATGAAATGTGGGCTTGGAATTAGGAATGGCAAAACGACAGAGGTCTCTAAGGGAACATTTTTTGGCCACTCCTCGAAATATTGACATAAGTGATTTAGCATCTGGGACATGTACATTGGATGATTTACCTCCCTCTTCTCAAGCCCAAAGTGCACAAGGTATATGAAAAGAGCAGTAGTATAGCCAATTTGATTGGCTATACTTTTCTCCCAATTTGGGGAGAGTGTTTTGCAAAGTCTGCAAAGAGAAGGGTGGACGTTCCGTTTATGCCAAGGAGGGATCCAAAAATTTAAAGGTAAACGTATTTCATGATCATAGATGTTCTAGTGAATATAAAAAAAATTGTTGGACTTTACAAAGTGGTGGTAAAATGTTGGAGAAGGCGATCAAACAAGGGCAACGTGTATGTAATGAATCATTGGCATCATTGTTTCGTGCTGCCTATTTTATAGGAAAACAATCCCTCCCTTATACTAAATTTCCTTCTTTGTGTTCATTGCTTGCTAGTGTAAAGGCTTCTATCACTGCATCTATGTATCATGATGAGAAATCATGTGCTAATTTAATTGCATGTATGTCTAATGTCATTAAAAAGAAAATTATATGTAGGGTTCGAAATTCTCATTTCTATAGTATCATGAATGATGAATCTACGGACATAAGTGTTATTGGTCACCTTATTGTATTTGCTACAATTATAGAAGAAGGTGTACCTATCACTGTCTTTTTAGGTTTGTTAGAGATTGAAGGTGAAAAAAAGAATGCTATTATTATCTTTGAATGTTTAATCAATCACTTAAAAAATTGGAAACTTGATTTATGCAAGTGTATGGCATTTGGCAGTGATGGTGCATGCAAGCACCATGATGGGGTCTCATGGTGGAGTAACAACAAGATTAAAAAACAATCTAAACCCATTCATTTTATATTGTCATTGTGTTACTCATAGGACTAATCTAGCTGCATTTGATGCATCTAAAGCATCAGATTGCAAAGTAATATCTGATAAGGTTGACACGATTTTGAATGCAATTGTTTTTTTCTTTAATATATCAGGTAAGCGTAAATATACATTCATAGCCTTGTAAGTACTATTTTTTTATGCTAAAATGACTATGAAACGGTATCATAAGATACGATGGCTTAGTAGGTGGCAGGCTGTAACTACCTTATGTGATTCATTAGAATATGTTTTGTGTTTTTTTTGTGATGACAAAAAAGACCTTGATCAAATGAAGTTTATTTTTGCCAAGTTATAACAATTTAAATACATCTACATTTTGTATTTTCTAATTGATATCTTACATTCTTTAGCTTTGTTATCAAAGATTTTTCAAAACAAATTTGTGGATGTCACAACTATTGGTAGCATTGTTAGAACAGAGATAACACAAATTAGAATTTTGTTTATTGTTGAGCAACCTGATTTGAATGCTTTTATATTTAACAAAAACACTTGTTAATATGTTATTCC
Organism: Polytrichum commune; assembly: GCA_950295325.1. Lineage (NCBI taxonomy): Eukaryota > Viridiplantae > Streptophyta > Polytrichopsida > Polytrichales > Polytrichaceae > Polytrichum > Polytrichum commune. Next base: position 439,110 of record OX485804.1, read on the forward strand.
CGAATATGGCCCTCTAGGGGATCATCTTCGAAAGCTTTCAAGTGAAATTCATGGAAAAATGTATCACGGTTTTGAAATGGACCGGTCTAGACTAAGAGATGACATTGAGGAAGCATTAAATTCCAATGTGCATTTGCAGAGGCTGTTTGTACATGCTTGGATGCTAGATTTATAGACAATAATTTTATTTCATGTTTTAAAATCTTAAATCCTACTCATATGCCTTCAAGGCAGATAGGCCTCCAAAATTGGGAGGTGATTGAATTAGAAAAATTACTAGCACACTATGGGCATGATCGCTACCAAGAAGGTTCAAAATTTCCCTCCTTCGTTGATATGATGGCTTGTAAGCGTGAATTTCTAGCTTTCAAACTTTAGCCACCACTAAATGGGGAGATAAGACTTGTAGAGATTTATGGGGCATGATCACTTGGAACCATTCTTTACAAACCCGATATCCTAATTTGCTTGTCCTTGCTGATTTGGCTAGAATAACAATGTGTATCAACATCCACTTGTGAAAGGGCGTTAAGTGTCAAAAAATTAATAAAAACACGAGTGAGAAAACAAACTTAAAAATAAAAATTTGGAAGCTATGCTTAGAATTGCTTTAGAAAGACCACATGAAAACTTTGATAATATTATTAAACAGGCAATTCCTTTTTGAAAACTGAAACCAAATACCGGTTTTTATATGCTAATCCTTCACGTTATGTGTCTTCTGCAAGTGATGCACCTTGTTCAGTAAGTTCAAGTATGTTTTCTAATTCTGAGGATACGGATGTTTAAAAGTTGCAGGTATTGTTGTACTAACTAGCCTCTAAATAATGTATTAACCCTTTTTGGATTTATATATATTTTTAAAGGCTAAATCCTTGGCCCCACGTTGGTGGGGGCTTGGCAAGGTTCAAATCCTTCCAAGGATACTTGGATTTTCTATCAACACAAATTCACCCCTTTAAAAGCATAACACCAATTTTTTTTTACAATATTTAAAAAAACAAATCCGACATACAATACAAATCTTCGGAAACATACCGAAATGAAATTCAGAAAGTCGGAAAATTACCGAATGGTAAAGTTAAATATTGGTTTTTAACCAGGAATAAAAATTGGATTTAGGTAGCTTCCCAGAAAAACATAAAAATCCGAATGTCTTTATACAAGATCGGAAATGTACCGATTTTTTGTATAAAACTCCCCGGACTGTGGGCCCTAACAACAGAGGCGGGCTGCCCCAAAGGATCCCAAAAGGAGGAGAGTATCGTGGGGTGATTCTCGTTCCGCAAGAGACACAGGAGACACCATCAATGCTCCTGCGTTGTTTGTCAATCTCATCAGATTCCAACTTCTCAAAGAACGCCACCACTCGAGGATCCATTAAGTACTTACTGTCATCTGCAGCACGAAATCATTTCATTCCATGCATCCCGTGGCCGGCCAGCCAGCCAGGGATCCTAGCAGCAACCGCCGCTTTCAGAGGGTGCCACACTTCTTCATACAACTTGTTTGTTCCTCCATCCTTTGTGAATCCGGGTGAGTTCCTCCTTATGAGTTAACTCTATAAGCACTATTGAGGCAGACTCCCTCATGCGGAGGACACACACGTTTGAAAACACAACACTGGTTTTGAAACGGAGTGCAGTAAGCCAAGGCAAGGTAAGAGAATTTCGGTCCTGACATGGGCCTAACTTGGAGGAGCTTGGTTCCCAGGTTGGTCAGTACAAACGTCCGTTTTCAACTCTGATACTCTGATTCAAGACGGTGGCGTTTTCAACTTTGATACTCTTTTCCAAGACGGCGATTTTGCAAGGCTGGATACCCGATCAGAGTTGGAAACGGATGGTTTTGACCAAAAGTAAGGTGCCTAAATTCTTTTAGCTTGGCCTCCCAAAGCCGGTTCCCAAACCGGCGTTTTCGAACGCGTGTGTCACACTCTTGAGCATTAGCCCCACGCCCTGCAATGTTTTGAAGTTTTTTTGTTGTAAACAGCACAGCCAGTGTTTGGGGAGATACAAGTATGTGAGCGTTTCATGCGTAAAGCCACGGTTGTGCGTGCCCCTTGGCCCACCCTGCACCAGATTAGTTGAGGGCACCCAAGGGGGCTTCAGATGCAGATGCTACTTGAATCCACCCATCAGCAGTGCACGATCCGGTGTCTCCCTCACCGCTCATGAGTTTGAGGTGACGATCGTTTCATATTGTGGAGATGTTATTGATGCATAGATTCATTTGATAGACCTGCTTGCGGCGGTAGTGTCATCCTCTCAATGTTTTCTCTCTTGCTGCCACTAGGTGAAACGTCGCGGGCAAAGTTGATGACGTATTCGATACAGGTTGCAACTCGCAAGGGTTTGGTATTCTAGTCAGCTTCGCTCTATGGCCTCCTGGGCAGGGCCAGGTATGTACTTTTATTTCTACACAATAGTTGCAATCTATTTGAGTTCCGAGGAGAACGTCATAGCAGATTAGTAGTTTGATGAGGATACGTTATTGATATGGTGCTCCAGATGTTTCTAGAAGGTGGTCCCATAGGATTTAAGAAGAAAGAGGCGGAACTAATCATATTCACTTTAAACTCCTTATGGTGGTCATGGTGTCACTGGATTCAATATCAAAATTTTGACAATGTATAAGTGGACCATCTCATTAAAGAATCCTCACTATGTTCAACCGGTAAACATGGCGCTGCTGCCTAATCAGTTTAGAACAGGTGAGGCCGACTTTGAGGGAAGGCAGTGACTCCTATCGATTCCAAGAAGAACTTACCCTCCTAGATACAGCTTATAGCCATAGCCACATTTTGCTTTTTGTAAAGCTCGCAGGTTGATGTTACATGAGGCTCATTGGTGAGCCTTTTGATATTTTGTCTAGATTATGAGAATTTCATGGTGATTGTGGTTATTTGGATGCCAGGGGTGTCGGATGGGGTTGTTGAAAAGGCCTTGGAGGGATAATCTGGACGTGCAAAAGGAATCAATTGTCTGGCTACTAGCATTCTAATTATATGTGGAAGACTGTGGTTGCCGAGCTGATGCTGTGAGCTATGACCCGACTAGCAAATTCGAAAGGTATGCGCCTTAACTGTCATAGGTGTCAAAATCTCTAGCTACGAACAGAAACTTCAGATATATGAAGCTGGTTGTGCTGCTTTAACCATCCAACGGAGGCATGGCCTATCCGTGATCCTCTCATCGTCCCAGTCTTTCGTAGTTACTTCAAATTCACTCTTCCAAGTTCAGGAAAGTTTCAAACGCAGTAGTGATTCTACAACACATAATTTGGTCATGACTGACTTCTTGATCGATGCTCTCCTGTGCAGACAAGGGATCACTCCAAGAAATGATTTCCACTTTCAATGTGTGACATGCTTCTTCACGATGTTATTAAGTCAATGTGAATCCTGGTGAGTTCCTTCTGTAATTATAGTGCTGCAACAAATTGCCCGACACTCTTGAGCATTGACCCACACTCTGCAAGGTTTTGAAGGTTTGCTAGTGTAAATAACAAGCTTGACTTGGTGGTTATGTGGTGAAGATAGAAACAGGTATGCGGGAGATTGTGCATCTCCAAGGTTGTGTTGAAGGGACATGGCCATGGCTAGCGCCGTATTTGCGACAAGTGGTGTTGGTGAAACTTCCTCGCCCACAGCAACAGATTACTTCACAACCTCGATCCAGTCATGTGTCCAAGGTATCCAAGCCCAACTTGGAGGTCATAAATCCCTGCTAAACGGGAGGCAATGTCTGGATCTCTGTACAAAACTTGTCAAGACCGTCGAGAATGTTCAGAAACTAGTTTCACATTCTCAGGTAGCATCTGGAAGAAATGAAACCTTGCGACCAGCCTTGGAGAACTTGCATAGAATCTTGGAGAAGGCGAGGTTTCTTATCAAGGGGTGCTCTGAAGCAGATTGTAAAGCGTTGATATTTCAGATGCAGAATGAAGAGGCCTTTCGAGAGATTTTGTATGAGGTAGGCTTGTGTTACAATGCCATCTACGAGCAAGCCAAACATATGGTACAATCGGAAGGGAGGATTCTTGGAGTAGAAGATCTCCGTGAGTCGAGTTCTACATTTGTGACGGCACTGGAAAGAGAGGTTCTCGAAGATCAACACACACTGCAGACAGTACTTGAGAATCTTGTCAGGAGTCCATCAAATGACACAAAGATTCAATGCCTTGCAAAGTACTTGTTGGACAATCTGAAATTCATATGCGAATATAGCGGGGGGAACAGAGTGGCCCGCTCGATGATGTCTAATGCGGTGACGTGGGTGACCGAAACAGAAACGCAAGGTACTTGGAAGATCAAAGGCTTCGTTGGAAATGGAGCAGGGGCTAAAGGTGTTTTGCACACTGAATGGCTTGGAATCCCCTGTGCCAAGAAGATTTTCAAAGCTCACAACTCAGAGTATGCCGATTTCCAAGGGACTCTTGGCTATTTGGTAACCGCATATATCCCAAATTTGTTTGGCATCCAATCTATGAAGAAGGAGCTTCACAACCAATTGGAGGATTTCACTTTTCGGAAGGAAGTGGCACTCCTGGCACGCCTCAATCATCCGAATGTTGTCAAGTTCTTCTGTTGTGGTAGTGATTCAGAAGATGAATGTTTCATTGGGATGGAGCTTATGGAGATGGACCTGGCTTACTTGATTAGAAGGCGTGAAGGAAAGCTGTTTGCGATTGAAGTGGCACTGGACATCATTTTGCAAATTGCGCGTGGGATGCTCTATCTTCATGACCGAGGGATTGCACATCGAGACCTTAAACCTTTGAACGTGGTAATCAGCAAAGTTCCTAACTCTCCACATCTTGTTGAAAATTTCTGTGTGAAGTTAATTGACTTTGGTTTGTCAAAGGCTAAGGTACAAGCCTCCAAGTCCAGTACAGTATCAATCCCGAACTGTGGCACCGTAACATATAGAGCTCCAGAGGTGTTTTCCAAGGCACATGAGCACGTTCCGCGTGGAGGTGAACAGAAGGTGAATTGGTTCAAGGCGGATGTATACAGTTTTGCTTTGACATGCTCAGTGATTCTGTCCTTGAAGAAACCCTTTGAAGGGCGGTACCTTGAAGACGGGGAGGAGGATGGGCGGTACCTGGAGTTAATAAATGGTACTCGGCCAGAGATTCCCTCAAGCTGCCCTAAAGAGTTGGATGCACTTTTGAAAGAATGTTGGGAGACAAATCCTGAAAGAAGACCCCATTTTTCAACCATTTGCAAGAGGCTTGAGAAGTACAAGCATGGTCTTTTAAGAAGCCTATCTACTTCTATGGATGAAGGTTTGGAGGAGGTGAAATATGATGCAACAAGTGATTGCAACACATGCATTGAGAGGATTCTTGAGGATCGTTCTCGACATCGGAGTTCTATTAAGGATCTTACCACAAATTCATCTGCAGTCGAAGCTGAGGTAATCATAAAGGCAATCATGATGATACCCTACTATGTGGGTCGTGGAATCCTGTTGAATGGATTGCAATTGTCCTTAAACCTGCTAACCTGGTGTGGACGGTCGTACAAGTCTGTTGGAGCTGCTGCTCATCTGTCTTCTCTTGAAGCAGAGTACTCAAGTCTTGAACATGATTACTTTTTACTCTCCGTGCAATGTGCGAAAGATATTGGACAGGTTCAACGTGTTGGTCACGAAACTCTGCTAAACGGAAAGCAATGTCAGCATTTATATTCGGTGATTGTGAAATGCGCTGAGAACATTCACAGACTAGTGTCAGATTTTGGAGCATCGAGAGCGGAATCCTTTCGACCAGGATTGTGGAACTTCTACATAATCTCGGAGAAGTTGAGAAGGCTCGTGAATCAGTGCTGTGAAGAAGATTGGTGTAGAGCAGCCGTTTTCCAGATTCGCAATGAAGTGGCCTTTCGAGAGATCTTGGTGGACATAGAATTCTGTTACAATGCGATTTTCGACGAAGCCAAGAGTATGAGTGATCAGGAAGGGAAGACTTCTGAAGTAGAAGTGCTTCGCCGGTCTTCAACATTTTCCCTCGTATCGGAGGGTGAGATTTTTGAAGATCGTTGTAGCGTGAAGAAGAGACTCGAGAAGATGGTGGAAAGTGCCGGCTCTTCAGATGAGCATAACCAATGCCTTGCAAGATACTTGTTGGGCAGATTGGGATTCACATATGAAGAGCATCATTCAGAAATATTTGCATCTATAAAGGAACTTGAGGACTTGGTTAATAGTACCGCGTCATCAAAAAACCTGGACCAGTTGGATCTTTGTGTATCTGCATTGCCTTATTTAGAACATGGGTCAAAACTGTGGAATAAAATTTACGATTTGTCCAAAGGCATCGGCTATTTAGAAGTGGGAAAACCACACTTTGCAAGTTCCTTGTTGCAGGGATTACAAGAAGAGCTTGTCACGCATCTGAGTGAAGGAACGTTTTGGGTGACTAAGAAGGAACCGCCAGGGACGTGGACACACGAAGGTAGAATTATTTCACAATCTTCTGCTGGAATTGTAATGTCTACCAAATGGCTTGGAATTCCCTGTGCCAAGAAATTTGTGAAATTTGTGTCTTCGGAGAATGCACATTATTGTTTTTGGAAACCTGCAAAAGTAATGGCACGTCTGCACCATCCGAATATTATTAAAGTCTTCTGTTGTGGCAAAGACGAACGAGAAGGGCATTATTTTTTTGGGATGGAACTTATGGAGACGGACTTGTCTGATTGTATCAGAAGTCGCGAAGGGAGGCCATTTCCAATGGTTGTAGCACTTGACATTATTGTGCAAATAGCGCGTGGGATGCGCTATCTGCATAGTCAGGGCATTGCACATCGGGATCTCAAGCCAGGAAATGTGCTCATCAGCAGAGCACTTAACACCACAGAGCTTGGCGACACTTTCTGTGTGAAGCTCTGTGATTTTCGGCTTTGCAAGGCAAACGTGGAAGCCTCCAAGGCCGAAGTACCAACAGACGAGGCCGTTTTTGGCTCCATGGGTTATCTGGCTCCAGAGGTGTACGCTAGAAGACGTTTACCATTGAAATCGTTCAAGGCGGACATTTTCAGCTTCGCGATGACTTCCTCAGATATATTATCCTTCAAACGACCCCCTGCTTTGGTGTCCGGGAGAGTGAGAGACTATGTAGGAGCGATAGATGCGGGTGTGAGGCCCGAGATCGCATCAAGGTGCCCCAAAGAGTTGGTTGCTCTTCTGAAAGAGTGTTGGGATGCAAACCCCGAGTTACGCCCCGACTTTGATGCCGTTTGTACAAGGTTACAGAAGATCGTTCTGTTTCACTGAAGGTTCACGGCATGTGAATTTTGATCAATGTGCAATCAAACTCACAGGCGCATGTGCACCATCGCACTTACCAATGCGGCGATCAGGTATATCATTATTGTACTTATTTGTGTGCCATAACTAGGATCTTGAAGGATTTTACCTGAATTTGCTTGGACTCCTGTTCAATGTCGAAGTTAATATTATAATATGTTGTGATTATTGCACGAGTGTAGTATCTTTGTGAGAGCTCAAACCCTAGAGAGAGCTCAAAATGTATCCACTACAATTACTTTGGGATAGTGTAACCTTGGAGTTACAGTGCAAATGCTGCACTAAATATTGTAGTAGTGTCATATGGTAATTTATGTCACTGTGGTAAGTTTCCTAATGACACTCCTTACGAATAAGTTTTATAAGTATGGACTGTCATCCCAACTTATCTTTAGTTCATCCACAATTAGGTAGTGAAACATTTTCGTGAAATGAAATGAAATTGAATTTGAAGTCCGGGAAGCTGAAAAGGCTAATGGGATTAAAAGTACATCATGATGGGTTCCAACCAGCTAATTTTGTAGAACGGCGGAGTGCAGTAGCCTCCGTGAAGCTAATGTTAACTTGTTGGTCTAATTGAAAGGAAGACTTGAGGCTCCTTAAAAATATGTTCTCAAAAAAATTATGGAAACTTATCTCTAATGGGGGTTGTATGGGGGACATTCCAACATGAAATGTGCCTCGTTTTCAACTACATTATAGGAGAAAAAGTGGCATAGTCTAGCATCTCGAGAGATAGGGATATTTGTCCGTCGTCTGGTTTCAATGACAAGTCTATGGTTCGAGGTGCGGTAGGCAACAATGATCTTGCGTTGTGGTGGAGTCAATGGTTGCTTCAAGTACAATTTACATTCATATGTAAGAAATTTCTCAAAGTGAAGATAATCTAGTTTCTTCCCAGAGAGATGGAATGACTTCCACTCTTTAGCAAGAAAAGCCTCCTTGATATCAACATATGTTGTTTTTGATATAGAATTATAGAAACTCATAATAACAGTATTGAAATATCTTTGGGTTACATATATGATGTAGCCATAAGAACGATATTATTAAATTACAATAAAGTGTTATTCATCCTGGTCGACATTCTCCAAAAGTTTTTCCAAAGAAATTGTTGTGAGGCACAAGTAATTGCACACTTGAAAACAACTTAAGATTATTCATATCCATAACAATGTTGTGCGGGACAGACAGTATTCCAAGGAATATTCCTCACATTCAAACCGAATGTCAGAATGTTAGGGAATATTCCTTAGAATATAGTCAATCCAGCAGAACACTACTATGGATCTCAATAAATTTATGAAGAACTTTCTAAAATTGGAGACTAATTAAATTTTCTTTCAGAGTGATCACTAAAAAAATACAATGTAAACTTATCTTAAATACTATTGATGAGAGTGTTCAATATGATTGACTAAAATCATATCTGTGCCAACAGAGTGATGGAAAGTTGAAAGCATTAGAATAGGATCTTGAAGTAGACAAACTATCGAAATCTTTCTTTAGGTGTAAGGAAAAAAATCATTTAATGGGAACATCGAGTCCGTTTATGAATTTTTGTGATCATGAAGTTTTTTTGGGTAAGTGATAGACAATTTTAGAAGTTACTCTAATTATCTTTACCATGAAACTTGTTGTGATTATAAAGTTAGAAATAATTTATCCCAATGTAAAAAAGGAATCAAATCGGAGTAAAAATCTATCTAAAATTTGACATAACTTCATCAAAGCAGTATAACATTCAAATTGGTTATTGCTATAATTCTCATCATTTTGACAGTTAGTACAACCTTAGTGTTCACAATTCTAGCCATTCTACTCACAAAGTCAAGGAGGTGGGCCCACAAGCACAAAGGGGGTCAGTTTTAGGCATGAAGGGGGTCGGTACCCGGGATGCAAGGTGACGGTTTTGCAACTGAACCGGGTGGGATCATGGAGGTGGCTTTGTGCAGGGTTCCTAGTTGGGCTTTGATCTAGCTTGGGTCTAGTACCCAACTATGTTGTGTTGGTTCTAGGCAAGGAAAGTGGGGGTCCTCATCATACGTGGCTCTTGATTCTTGAAGTAACAGATCTTTGCGAGTTTCCAACATTTTTTCCCTCCATTAAACGAGTAACGTTCTTGAAGATCAACAAACACTTCAGGGGAAACTCAAGGAATTGGACAGAAGCGTAGGCTCTTCAGGGAAACAGTTTCCTTGCAAGATGGTACTTGCTGTGCGAGCTAAAATGCATATTCAAGAGTTGCACATGTGAAGGCCTGGGCATGTGTGGTGCTATAGTGTTGGCTAGAAGTTGGCGAATGAAGCAGGTCAGCTGCATTGGAATTTAAAATCTTTCATCAGCTATGAATCAGGTGGAACCAGTTTTATGAGAAAGAAAATGGCAAGGGCACCCCCTGTGCAGTTAAATAGAAAGAAATGCACATATTACCTTGACGACAATGACACTTTCCCTGTGTATAAGAACCACTTCTGGCACCCGGACTCTGTTGTAATATTCTTCTGTTGTCACAAGGACTTAAAGAAGCAGCAGCAGTCTTTCATTGCGATGGAGGTTGGCGATCATGGAGATGAGCTTGCATTGATCAATCATGAAAAGGAGATCTGTAGATTTTCCTGAGATACCAGGGGCCCTCTTTCTGCAACGTAGAGCTTGACATGGACTGGGGTTACATATGCATGACCTAGGGATTGTATGTACATTGCAACCTGGAGATGCTGAATGTGGTATCTGGTAACCAACGAAACTCTCTGTCCCATAACTCTCAGGCGAATTTGATTGATTTCTGGTTTGTCAGAAGTTTGATCAGCTCTTTTGGGCATTTTTCTGTTCCTTGATCCACTTGATGAATGACTTGCTTATCCTACGGCAAGTTTTTGGTCCGCTATTTTTTGGGCGAATTTATACTTTGGAAAATTTGGGCCTCGATTGTGGAGCAACATTCAAACCCTTCATAGAGGCCCATGATTGCAGCCAATTTGGACGAGGCTTGAGATATACAAATATGTGAGTCCAGAGCCCCGTGCAATGTTTGCAATTGTTACCATTAGTTATCTGCTTGGGAACTGGAATTTGCAGGGGAAAGCTAATATTTGTGAAGTAGAAAGTTGAATTGTTCAGTACTTGAATATGTAGATTGATATTCTTGGAGGCTCTTGGCACAAGTACTCCACTAAATATGGCATATAGTGTCACATGGTATTTAATGCCACTATGGCAACATTTTGGATGACACCTCCTATGAATAAGTTCACAAATATTGTCATGGATGATGGATGAGTTCATCCATTGGTCAATGCCCTACCTTCTCTTGTCACGATCTTGTGATGAAGTACTGTCATGGATGATTATAACTTGGATGAAATAAGTGACAGAAATTGCAACAGTATAAATCTATAATCCCTCAAAACATTTTCAAGGGATGACAAATAATGTGGGTTAGCATTTAGTGTTGGTGACACTATAAGGTGGTTTACAATTAGTATTTGAGCAAGACAATTAGAATGGATGACCCTAAATATCATATTTAGCGTAGTTCATACACGTTAACAAGAGAGTCACTGCAACAGCCCCACCTTGAGTATTTAATGTGTAAGTGGACCAATGAAGAGGGAGAATCAGCTACTAGTTGCAGATGAACCAGTTTAAGAGATGACTGGGTGAAGTTCAAGACTTCAAGAAATTACCGATCGTTTAAAAGTAATCTTTGGAGTATACTTCAAAATAATAAAGAATAACCAAACAAATCACAACATGTAACCTGTTTGGACAAGTTGGAGAACGTAGGAATTTGACCGGTTATGCCCAAAAGTCCCCCACGGACACTGAAGTGGACACCTGGTGAGCAAGCCCATTGCTCCCTTAAATTTCACTCGGTGCTCTATGTGGTCTAGTAAATCAATTGAATAGTTGCAGGCAACTTCATTACAGTCCTACCTCTTTAATACGACACTCGATAATACGACAACCTTGATATTATGACACAGATTTCGTAAACCAAACTTCCTAGTTCAAATCTACCTCTATACTACGACTATGACAATGTTAATACGACACTCCTAGACCCCCCAAATGTCATATTATAGAGGTAATAAATGCATTTACATGGTGGGTCCCACACACTTATATATACATAAATACATAATTTATTTTAAATTCATAAATCTTATACATATGAAGTTTTGATTAAGGAAGTTTAAATGTAAAATGATGAAATAAACATGAGAACCATGGGAACTAGGTTCTCTTTCTAAAACCCTACTCATGAGGACCAAAGAGAAAAATCGAGATTGATCAAGGAGTCCGAAGACCTGGCCCTTCTTATATCAAAACTGCAGCTTGGATCAGATGAGATGCCATTTGAAGAGTATGTGGTAATGGAAGGTGAAGACATCATTGAGGCTGAATATTGCATGTCAGAGCTGGTTGATATGGCCTTAGGACAGAGAATAGAGCCAGTTAGTTTGGACGTTACTGTTGAGACCGTAAACCCTTTAGATGTTGATGAGAGACCTCCACCTATTGTGAAACTGACGGATGCTCAACAACATGCTCAGCTATTAGCTACATTTTTTATGGACAATTCATTAGACTTCACTCCCGCAAATCTGATGAAATTGCAGGGCATAATAGAGAAGCTCAATAAGATATATGTTGCTAACTTGAAGTGGCAACATGAGCGGACTATTGATTCCTTCTTCAAGTCCACATAGGTTTAGTGAGGAGAATTTGCATATTTGTAATACATTTGAAAGAATACTCATTTTTACATATGGAAAAATATCTCAAGTGTGTTTTTATGAAGTACCTCGTAATTGTGACAACCAGGTCCAATTTGTCATATTATTGAATATGTGACACCTCGATAATACGACCTTTTTCTCGTTTCCCAAACGTGTCATATTAAAGAGGTAGGACTGTACCTGGAAATCACTGAGATATGTAGGCAGCCCCATAAACAATATGCCTGCCTTCCATCCCATGTCTGTAAGGTGGATGGGTCTTCAGTGGCTCGTTTTCTTAATTGGACTTCTATATTTGATTGGTATGTGGTTCGATGAGGATCAAAGAGCAAACATCATAAAGACACATGTTTAATGTAGAGTGAACTATGTCTTCAAATATGAGTAAGTGTTCTACATGCAATAGTGAACGTAAGTGGGAGGATCCATGTATCCAATTGAGAAATTTACAAACATGCATTTCTGATAATCATAACTAAATCATGGGAGGTCCAATTTCCATTTTGGTTTTTGTAGTTGTTCAATCGTGGATTTGCTAATGCAACACGAGTTTTGTTGTGTAAATTTGAGTGGTAGAAGTTGGAGAACATGAAAAGTGAGCCAAATACCACCCACATACCTTACCCCCTTTGTACGAGACTTGCCTTTAAGACACTTGTTCGTGGTTATAACTAATTCAAATGTGAAGGTTGAAGGTTTATTGGTAGATCCAAGGCAAGTGTGCACAAATTGATGGGTTACTACTAAGAGGGAAGCTGAGTTGAGGTTGATGAATGTTTTTTTTTAATCGTTTACATCCAAAGGTTTGTCAACTTAATAGAATTCTGCTTTTAGTTAGACTTGTGACAATGACAAGAGAAATTCAAGACATATGATGGTTTTGTGACACATATGATGTGCTATGCATATGTATATCACATCTTATATTATTCCTTGGGGAATAGTATAATTGATAAGTATGGTCAAGATGTCAAACTTGGCAGCCAAATAACTTATATGTTAGTGTGATTAACTTATGGACAAGTTGGCAATTGTAGTGATGGTTTAACAACTAATGTTCTTTTGGTATTGTTTCATCCAACTAATTATGTGCCCATAATAGTTTATGTAAACAATCCATTATGACTTAGCATTGTGATTTGTTACTTTATATTGTTTAAAACTGTTCTAAATGTCAAATATGAGGAAAACAAGGTTTTTGTGATGGCTTCACATTCCATACTTAAATCAAGGCTTACAAAATTTATGATGGTCATAGATTTGTGTTTTTACCCCCCCCCCCATTCAAGAAAATTACCAATCGTTTCAGAGAATTTCAGAGAATATTTTATGATCTAATAAAGAAAAATCAAAAGATGTCAACATGCAACTGCTTACAACATGTCCAAATGGTTGGACTTGGAAACACTAAGATCTCGACCAATTATGCCAAAAATCTCCCCAACATTGCATAAATACATACATTGATATTGGAACTTGATCATTTTTAATCTTATTAGAGATTCAAAATGACCTACTTGCATTTGTGCACACCAATTGCCATGCAAATGTTTTTGAGTAAGAATCACATGACACATCAATCAAAAAATTTGCACGTCACATGACACCCGTTAAAAACAAACATTGTGCCTACTAAAAAAGAAGGAGAATCAAGTAATATTCACATGATTAAGATGATCCACTTCAAGTCAGAGTCCGGGGAGTTTTTTACCAAAATCGGTAGATTTCCGATCTTTTATGAAAAGATTCGGATTTTTATTTTTTTGATCGGAAGCTACCTAAATCCAATTTTTTTTGTCGGTTAAATTCCGATATTTAACTTTCTCATTCGGTAATTTTCCGATTTTGTGAATTTCAATTCGGTATGTTTCCGAAGATTTGTATTGTATGTCGGATTTGTTTATACAGACTTCAGAAATAAGCATTTTGATGGGTAAGCTCTGAATCAAAACAACTGCTGAAATAAGCCTTACAGACTGCAGAAATAAACATTTCGATCTGCAGAAATAAGCATTTCGATGGGTAAGCTCTGAATCAAGACAGCCTGCAGAAATAAGCATTTCGATCTGCAGAAATAAACATTTCGATGGGTAAGCTCTGAATCAAGACAGCCTGCAGAAATAAGCATTTCTATCTACATAAATAAGCATTTCGATGGGTACCTCTGAATCAAAACAAACTGCAGAAATAAGCATTTCGATGAGTAAGGGCTGAATCAAGACAGACTAAAGAAATAAGCATTTCGATGGGTAAGCTCTGAATCAAGACAAACTAAAGAAATAAGCATTTCTATGGGTAAGCTCTGAATAAAGACAGACTAAAGAAATAAGCATTTCGATGGGTAAGCTCTGAATCAAGACAAAATCAAGGTCGCAAAGGCTAGCACAAACTCCTGTTCGCAGTGTCGCACCCAAATGAAGATGAATCTAGCAGAAGCGGAAGAGCAGTACAGAGAGCATTCAACACAGAGAGAAATCCCGATGGAGGAGTGAGATACTCTGCAGAAAGGACTGCAGCTCCTTATACTCGTGACAGAGGGTCCTTGGATGCTTAGAGCGGCTCAAAACCCTAATCGGCCTTGTGAACGGAACCTTCCCTAAATTACTTAGCCTTCATGGTTCTTAGAATCTTAACCTTATGAGTTATGACGCATGCACCTCAAGCTTGCCAAACATGGAAGGTTTTGTAAGAAACTCCCTACCAAACTCATTTGAATTAAAGGATAACTCTATTACCCTAGTAAAAATTTCCGCCCTATCCCTAATCCCTTCGGCTACTTGCCTAAAATTTAAAAATTGGCTCGGTAAATATCCTAAAATATGATGCCTCAACCGGCTATATTGCCGATATTTTCAACCGGTCAATTTCCGACCTTTCTAATTTTAAGTCGGTACCTCGTCCGAATCATTGCAAACTCATTCGGAAATCTTCAAAAAATTTCGGCTAGCTCGTAACTAAAGTTCGGTACTCCCCGTTCATTGCTTCAAGTTCTATGTTCTAGTGAAGGATATTTTAATTTAGGCTTCATGTGCACCAGTGTCATCCATGAGCAAGCAGCAAGCCAAACATATTATATTGCAACTTGAAGAGAGGATTCTTGGAGCAAGAGATTTTCGTGAGACAAGTATACCAAATATGATATTTAGTGCTTGATTATATTTAATTTTGTTACCACTCTACCCTGCTCAACACTACTTTTCAATTCCTTGATAATTAGTGTGAGAAGATATGCTATAAGATATGCTCGAATTCTCCTTTTATCAATGCTATTTTTTTCTTTCGTATCCTTACTAACACTAGATTCAAACATGTAACTTCCACATATTACCATATTAGTTGATATTTAGTATTTGAGTTTACATTTAATGTTACTTACTTTCATAGGGTTATTGACATTTAGTGTATACATTTGTATTAAGTATATCCAACACTAAATGTCAAATTTAGTGTAGTTCTACATCTTTGCCTATATAATTTTGGAAGCGAGGTTCTCAAAGGTCAACAAACACTTCAAAATATACTCGAGAAACTTGCAGTGAACAACAACCCAACTATTGCAGCCGATACAATGATCAAAAGCCTTCCAAATTACTAGTCATGGACAATATGAAATTCACATGTGCAAGCGGGAGGACTGGATGGGCATGCTTGGGCATGTCTACTATATTGATGTGGGTGTTGGAAATGTAAGGAATTTTCCTTTGGCAATTTAGCAACACCTTGGCAATCAAGGGGTTGGCATTATTGAAAATAAAGCATGTTCATGCACACATTGAAAGTAAAGCATGTCATGGTGCAAAGTGCCCACAAGTTCGTACTTAGTCGTTCACAAACATCTAACAGTGGGTTTACGTGAGGATTATATAGGTTAAAGAAACTCCAAAATCAAGCAATCCTATCGGTTAATAGTATACTTTTGCACCTAAAGAGTTTACAATGAGACACAAGTCTAAAGCATGAGAAACCATTGTGGTGCTAATGCAACACCAATAATATCTTGTCAACACATGTTGGTCTCAATTCAAGAAAATACTCAACCCAATTTGATAAACCAAACTTCAAACTTGAAGGAAGATCCAATAAGGGGAGTTCCAGACTGCAGATTTCTTGGAGCCAAACCCTGGCCTAAGTTTGATTTCACATTGGATCCAATGTCACCTGTTGTGGACCATAAGTGAGCAAAATAAAATCATCTCCAGCCTAGTGGGAATGGTTGTAAATGTAAACGAGTGTAACCTAGCATACACCTCAAAATGGGTTGGGATCCGTGGCACTCAAGTAAAGTCATCCGGTAACAAAAATCGGATGAGTCCATCAAGAAGTTTGGATGGAGCTTATTTTAGTGAAACGCCTCCGAGTTGGCATGTAAGACCATTTTCTTCCTCATAGCTATTATGAACTATTAGCTATATTGTAAATATCAATTAGTTGGCAAGGGGCAATGATGTGGCCTTGGATGCTCTAAGCCTATTTTCTAACCTCCCATGAGTTGTTTCCAAGGCCATGATGTCACTAGAGGAAAACCTGTCCAAATGAACCCTGCAAGGTTGCACAAATAACAGTGGATGCGGTCACCGGTGGCTGGTGGTTGCCTGTACTGGGTGCAGTCCTCATGGCCAGGTCAAAAGCCGGGTGTTGGCTCCAATGTCGTTGTTTAGTGCCACCTGGGTTATGTATGGGTGGGGTTTGCCCGCGTCGGGTGATGCATACCCAATGGGCGGTGCACCTTCGCGGGTAGCAATTATTGGTGCCTGGGTGCAGTCTATTGAACCCCTCCTTGGTTTTGGTTCCCCGGGATGGGTATGCCTGGGGTGGGCGCCAGCCACCCGTTGTGGTTTGGGGCACCTACGGCGTACCCGCACGAGGTTTACAAATCCGATGTAGCCATGTGTCTTGAACTGGTGGGGGTGGGGGTGGGATGTGTCGCCCTCGTGGGGCACGGTCCACACTGCTCTGCTTTGGTGACAGTTGGAGTGGCCGTTGGTATGTGTTTGGGGTGAATGGTGGCTGTTGGGTGACAGTCGAAGTGGCCGCTGGTATGTGTTTGGGGTGAAGGGTGGCTGTTGGGTGACAGTTGAAGTGGCCGCTGGTATGTGTTTGGGGTGAAGGGTGGCTGTTGGGTGCGCATGTACTTAGCAATGGGTCTGTGCTGGTTGTCTTCGGTGGGGTTTGGGTCATGTGTGTGTCACCAGGTTGGGTGCGGGTTGAGTTAGAGGGTTTGCAGTCGGGTCGGGTGGGTGTGGGGTATACCTGTGCTGGGTTCGGTGTCATCAGGGTGTCGTGGGGGTGTCGTTAGGGTGAGGGATGCGTGGAAGACATTATTTTATGTTTGATTTCAATGCTGGTGCTTATATTTAGGGCGTTGAATGTCGCATTTCAGTGGTGGTTGAATATGTTTCGAAGAAATATTCAGGGATTTGGAGTGTTTGCCAATGAGATAGCATTTCTGTTAACAATGTGTTTTGATACAGGACAGCAAGATAAACATAAACCTGTACATGCACGTACAATAACTATTAGCAACCCGATTTAGTACAAGGTATGTACAAGCCTTTTCAAATGGCCGTAGTTGCAAATAAACAAAACTCCAACCAGTGAACTGTGAACTCTAACGTCCAGTTTGTATTTGGCCAGTCAGTTACATTTTCACCTACACCCTATCGGACGGGCAGATCCAGTATGGTGCACTTGAATGGAATGTCATGCCGTAGAACTCCACCGCATAGAAGGACATTTCTAGTGCTTCCCTCAACCCGTCCAGCTCCGACAATGTCAAATCCTCCAGCCTCGCCCGAAGTGTCCTCCGAGAAACCCGTGTAGTGACATGTCGACTTTTGGAGAACCACTTCATGTTCTCTTGAAATTGAGTAACGATATTGAATTCACGTGTCATAAATCTCGTGTTCAAGTCATTGGGCCACATCGCGCAGTCGTACTCGGCCAGACGTAGAGCATTGTATTCGGTGCTTTTGTCTACTACTGCTTTCCATGCTTTACACGTCAACCTCATGTTGTGCATTGCCTGCAATCGGAGCAAGGTGTTCGTTGCTGTTTCTGCACCCAGGTCCACTGTTGAGGCGCCTACCAACATGTTTGGAACCAACACATCCAGCTGCACATCTTCATCTAGGTCCAATTGCAATGCCGCCATCGTTTGGGATTGGCAAGAGCGTTGGATAGACAAAAACTTCACGCGCCTGAATGCAGTGGAGGGCATCCACTGGATGGTATTAATTTCTGCAACGAGATACCATGCCCACACATGCACATCGTTCTACCCAGAATCCACACCAAAACATAAGGACCCTGAACTCACTTGAGGCATCCCAAATTCACACTACCTTATGCAATGTAACGTGCCCACCCACACATGCACACATATCTACCCAGATTCCACTGCAAAACATAAGACCACTGGACTTGCTGGACGCATCACAAATAAATACTACCTTGTGCAATAAAACTAACCCGCCCATGCATGCACATAAATCTGGCCAGAATCCACACCAACATATAAACCAACCGAACTCACTGGAGGCATCAAAACAGGGTGATACTGTCTTCCGATCCTCTACAAAACAAACCCGCCCGCACATGCACAACACTTAGCCCATATTCCACTGCCCAAAACAATATTGGAGTGTGTATCCACTGCAGGCATCGGGGGATGATACTACCTCCTGCAATGGGATGGGCCGCCCACACATGCACATCAATCTGCCAAGATTCCACTGCAAATCATAAGGCAACCGGACTCGTTGGTTGCATCACCAGATGTTATGAAGTCATTGGAGGCATCACAAATTGATACTACCTTATGCAATAAAGCCAACCCGCCCACACGTGCACATAATTCTGACCATAATCCACAACAAAACATACAGCATCCGATTTCAATGTAGGCATCACAGGCTGACACTATCTTCCTCAATAAAACAGACCCGCGCACGCATGCAAATAAATCAGCCCCCAATCCACACCAAAACATGAGGTGCTTGCAATCCCTGGAGGCATCGCAGACTGTTACTATCCGAACTATCCAAAACATAAAGCATCCGACCTCTGTGGAGGCATCACAAGCTGGTACTATCTTGCTCAATAAAACTCACCCGCCCACACATGACCAACACTTGGCCCAGTTTGCACTGCCAAAATATCGGGGCGACCGAATCCACTGGAGGCATCCGAAGATGATACTCCCTCCTGCAATGAGATTGCCTGCCCACACATGCATGCACATCAATCTGCCCACAGTCTGCTGCAAAACATATGTCAACTGAGCTCGCCGGAGGCATCGCAGAATGACATGAACTCACTGGAGGCATCACAAATAGATACTACCTTATGCAATAAAACCATCCCGCCCACACATGCACATAACTCTGTCCAGAATCCACACCCACACAGAAAGCAACCAACATCTCTGGAGGGATCACACGCCGATACCATCTTCCTCAATAAAAATAACCCGCCCACAAATGCACATAAATCTGCCCACAATCCACACCAAAACATGAAGCAACAACCATACCTTCAGGGATTATAGTCTGCTCCCCTTGTGGTGTGTGGCCAACACGGATACCATAACCTGCACACTTTGGAGAGCTGTGGACTCCCCTGGTTTGTGATCCTTCATGTATGTCACACCCATACGACTGAAATAGGCAACATCTGCCTCCTCATTTGACGAGCACAACCCCTCTGTTCCATATACTGACCAAGCACATTGTGTTATATCATCATACAATATAGATCATAGCTTCCATCATTGGCAAAAAATTTATTGTACTTACATTTGTGATTCGACAAGATAGAACATTATGTGCTTGGTTGCACTCCATGTTCCCGTCTTGTCCCATATGCACTGCATAAATGGTGTGTGCCATTGTTTCATTGGGGGAACCTGCATGGTGTTATGATGGGAAAGACAATATCTATTTTCATTATGAACACCATCGTCCATGGGGATATGATAACAACAATCCCTTCCAGCAGAGTACTGTTATCGATGGCCGGCTTGTTGCCACCTGCAAGTACAATGAACAAACCCATTAGTAAGATTGGGAACTTTTAGATCAATCATGGTCCATTGTTACTAGTTTGGCTCTTCTACCAAAGGGTCAGGTGATTCAAGCACCTCTGCTTCCTGTGTGTTTTCTGCAGTTCTGGGTACATCGAACTCCATTGGGCTCATGTTTCTTGGAGTGCTTCCCAATTCATCCTCCATTTAAATAAGATTTTTTTTGGCGTGGACAAGCACTCTAAACCATGGCATGCATGCTGAAGACAAAGAGGCCCTGAACTCATTGATTGCGACTTCCACAATCAGTCACAAATCGAGTGCATTTAAGTTGCATGGGTTCATGATCACCTTCAAATTTTGTGTTCATTGGGTGTGATTTGCTAATCCATTATGACAGAAGATATGCTACTAGTTTGGTACAGGTTTCTCGAGAACACTAACTGTGGCTGGTGGTCTGCATGGACTTCGAAAAGCAGTAATCAAAAATTATAAATTATATGGAGAAATATGTGTGGTTGCAACAAGGACAATGAATATGTACCTGGACAAATTACGGGGTGTCGTCCTCATTGTTCTCCACTTTGCACTTGGTACAGTGACCCAGTGTGGCTGGTGCTTTCAACTTCAAAAGGCAAAAGCTCGATAGGCACAACGCATATGATATGCATTTCTTTGTGGATTTTTCTAGGGTGACCAATGCATTCTCATCAAGTACAACATACATTTACGTATGCCCTGCTGGTGTCACATGAAAGCGTGACACCTCAAACAACTTCAAAGCAAGGGTCACCGTCATATGGGCTCAACTGTGCACAATAACAATCGGAATTGCACGACAGACCTTACAGACATCCCCACGATTTATTCACGATTGGTCAGCATATGGTTACTGTGCCTATAAAAAACAAAGTTGCCTTATGTGCATGTCATTTGATTGTTCCCACAAAGCATCAGAATTGAGGACATATCCTTACATATTTGAAATCGAAATCCACAAAACTTGTAGCGCCCAAGTGTGCTGCCTGTAAGTGTTCACGTGACAGCCCCTTACCCACAATATATATCACATGTGCAACCCTCCCATAATGTGTAGAACCAATACAACAGTCTAGAAATTGGGTCGGCCCTGACCTTCATGAACATGCTTGGGACCAATAAGGATCGGGACGGGGGCCTTCTCGAACCTCCCTTCGTGCGCATCGTTCGGTCACAACTGATGTCATGAATAAAAAGACCAGTCTACATGTTCAGATTAAACCCATAAATTGGGTGACATGTGGGAGTTTCCACCATGGTGCCTAGCATAATCAGACATAAAATAGGGAGGAAACATATATATTGGCTAGAAACTGCTGCAGTCTTATTGACAAGCATCATATTGGCAATAGATCCATGGGGTTCTGAGAGTGTCGGCCTATCCAGATAGCAATTGCCATATGCTGTAGGGTGTTCAGAATGTGTACCTTGACGTCTGGGATGCGTACAGATGTCTCCTCAATTCCATGTGGATCGCCTACACGCCACAGACAGTCTTGTAAGTTGGGCCAACATACACTCCTCACCACACACGCTGGTGGAATCCAACAATTTTGTGCGTGGTTGCTTGTATGCATCAAGACACTTTACAACAACAAACAAAAATATGGAAACAAAGTCTGCATGCATTGATGTAGGCTGCATTGGGGATGTATCTGTGCATGGTGTTTGTTCGGAGCTTTTCCCATGTTGCGTGGATATCAGGTTTAGACTTTCTGTGTGGAGTTCGTGGCTACCATCAACACACCATAGCATTCCTCCCCTGCCAGCATGCTCGTCCTTCGTCCAGAGGTCTCTCATGATCTCCTCTTCTACACACTGGAACATTAGTGACGGATACGACATGGATTCATTCAACACCCGCACAAAATCATAAATTTGGACACATAAGTGTTGGGGCCCCAACAAGGGGGTTTGTTGTGGAGGCTCCCACCAATCAACATGGAGGCGGGCCTGCTGCGAGAATTTCCATAGAGTTGCACATGAAGGCGTGCCATCACATGGGCTTTACTGTGCCCAATACCAATCGGATCTACACTTGCAGGCAGCCAACATGACTTTAAATTGTTGGACATTAACCAACATATGTTTGCTATATCCCCAAAAACCACAGTTGCTCCATTTGCATGCAATGCGATCGTGCACACGTTACAACACAATAAAGGATATATTCCTAATTTGTCGAGCTCAGCAGCCACAACATGGTGCAGTGCCCAGGTGTGGTGCCTGTACGGGTAAACAACAAAAACCCTTCCACACAAACCATGTACGCTTGCTATGAAATACCCCTATATACCATGTGCAATAACAATTTGCATTGTCAAACTTGCCCTGCGTTGTTCCTACTCCCGAAAGCCTACAAAGAGCGGACCTTCGCATCTATATATATCTATATATGTTGGTTGGTTTGAACTTTTGTGGTTGCAACGCTCACTTGGAGGTTTTTTTGTATGCACGTAGATAGGAACCTGGCCAAACAGTCATGCCACGTTTGACGTGTAGAAGGGTGAGCTGTGGAGGCATGTCCTCCTCGACTGTGACAAGTAGCGGGCAGTTTTCATCAAAAACCCGCCCGACGTTTACTTTGAACATGCCATCGGCAATAGCCAACCCGTGGAATGGCTCCCCAGGATACCCGGAGACCGTGCAACATTCTGCTACTTTCGTGTCTGGGTCGTCGGGGTGGTACAAATCTACTAGCTCCCCTTTCGTCCAAGTTTCCTGCGTGCATGATCAGCCCAACCACAATGAATGTTGGATTCATGTTCGTTTGCTATGTGGACGTCATCCAGTAGGTGGAGGAATGTAGTAGTAATTCTTACATAAAGAGCTTTCTTTGGGGGGAGATTTGCCATGTTTGAGGCTACCTTTGCTGTTGGCCTAATTGTGCGACCGGAAGTGCGGACGGCGGCCGTCCCTCTCCCTCCTCCAATATTCTGCGCACAACAATAAATGTGTCATCTCTAGGAGCTCCCAATGTTGATTGCTCACCACCATGATATACATCACACGTGCAACCCTCCCATAATGTGCTCCACCAATTCAACAGTCTGGAAATTGGATCAGCCCTGACCTTCATGAACCTGCTTGCCCCAACTCCAGCTACGGACATCCGCGGGACTCTCACCTGCAAGTGTTTTCAGTGCTCAACCGTATTACTAGTGCCCTATGTACCACTCAATGGTCTTATGGACTAGGCGAGTTGGTTGGTCACTGCGTGCATTTGTGGACTACCCATGTTGCCCATCCCAACATACCTTTCTTGTGTAAGGAATAGTCAAGCCCGTTGTGCCTTCCCTGCCAGCTCCATTGTCTGCGCTCATTGTTTTCTCCTTTGCTATAGCTTTCCCAAGGGCGTTTGAGGTTGTTTTTTTCCTCGTTCTCTGTGTTGCCTTCGCCTTCGCGTGTGCAGGTGCAAAAATATCGTCTGAGGCGGGCGAGGTGGAGCCCTGCCTCCTTGGGTGCACTGTGGTTGCATCCTCGTCGTCCTCGGTGGATGAAGATGGCACATTGATGGGCACCACTGCTTGCACGTGGATGATGCCACGCGGGGGGGCTTCGTCGCCTGACCACCTCTTTGCTGCGGGTTTCAGAGGGGTGTTGGGTATTCGAGGGCGTCCGCTCCGATACTTGCGGGCCACTCTCGCAGCTCCCATTCCCCTTCTGCGACCCATGTTTTTTCGTGCTAGGACTGAGTGACCCAACCTGCAATTCCTTACCTTTCTTCCCATCTGGTGTACTGGATGCAAGAGTCTTCTCTCCATCTTGCTTTGACTGTTGTTGGGTTGCATCATGGGGTTGTTTTAGGTTAGATACCAGAGCTTCTGCCAAAGCTTTCACATTTGAGTTCAAGACCGACAATTCGGCCAAAAGAGCCGCAAAATCCACCCCCACCGAATCCTTGTCGAGCTTCTTCTCTTCCAGTGCTTCTAGGCGTGATACTACACTTGCAGACATGGTCTGCACATCAGGATTCCAGGGTTAGGCACATGTGCCTCGTCATGTACATGACAGCACATGCTTGCTCATACATCCACCTGTTTGGCAAAAATACACATAAACATTACACCCTCACAAAGTGTTTTCATGTGTGAGTGTTTATTGTCAATAAAGGTATTGCTGGCTCCATTCTCTATCCTGGTTTCCTTTTGGTGGAACCGGGGCCCATATCAATGTAATCGCAACACGATACGTTGTATTCTACACTAATTGCGCATGAAGACCTGCCATGGCGATTGGTTTCTCAGTCTTTCGTATTCCCTAGGATTCTGCCATACTCATAGGTTGGCATGTGTTGTGTTCTCATAGCATGCACTGAAAGTGGAATTTCAGCTGCAATACAAATGCATGTGGGCATCCAACCTGCTCGTCTTGGCATTAGTTCTTCAATTTAAATGGTTATAGTTTGGGCAATGTCTGACACTAAGGTGGAGGAAAATCATGAGTCCGAATTGTTAGATTCAAGCATGTGCAACTAACTAAAGAACATATGAATGTGTGGGCAGCAAGGCACATACCGATTTCTCCTCAACCATCGACGCATTTTGCGTCCCAATCTCGGCCAATGTGGGGTCTCGCATCAAATTTTTCCTCTGCAATTGCAATAAATGGACAAGACGTTAGGGGATTCTTGGCAACCCACCAACCACACACATTCACAAATAGATGCAGGTATGTGGGATTTGCGGCATTGTGGAGGCATTGTAATACCAAGGAGGCTGTTGTACCAGCCTTCCCATATCTTCCGTGGTGGGAGAGTGTTTTAACGCAAGCCCTTGCAATTGTCATCTCCTGGATTCACCCACCTCCCCTCAGTGCATAGTGTGCCATTGGGTGTGGAACATCTTCGTGACCCTCATGGCATTAGTTGTTGTTCGTGCAATGGAATAATTCATACAGTTGAAACTTCACTTCAGAATAAAAAAAATATGCCTACCTTTGAGACCTTCTCGAATTCAGGTGACTGCCAGTATATCTTCAGCCTCTCCCACACTTGGGGCTCTTCCCTAGGGGGGCACTCGCGGTCGGGTTTAGTGATGTACAATTTGTGTAAACGCGACCTCTCAGCTTTCATGCATTTCGATACGGCCTTCTTGAACCCATAATCCGATATGGGATGCCCTGTGAACTCAAATTTTGTTTCCACTTCTTCACGCAGACTGGCATAATCTTGGGGATCTTGTGCCGTAACCTTGATTATAGAGACATCGAGATATATTGTGCATAGAGCCTTCAGGACCTCCAGAAACCTGGACCCGTTTCTACCACTATCGTCTGGTTCCCCAAGACTATCACACTCAATCACGTGAGGCTTCAGCCCCCTAGCCTTTCTGTCTGCTTCCTCAGCCTCGTACACGTGCTGGGCATCCCGGCGTTGTTTTCTGCCTGACGAATTGCTCTTGGCGGGCTCGCCTGTATTCATGATATCCTCTGGAAGCGGGGAATCGTGAATTCTGGCTTTCTCTGGGTTGAAGGACTCGCTGCTGGGAGCATTTAGCGCAGAGGGGGCTGGAAAGGGGGTTCTGCCATCCCCACCACTGGCAGCCACCAACATATGTCCTGTAGCAGCCATGGGGTAGGACACCACCATATTGGGTGCCACAACCTGCAGGGGAGCGACGACGCCACCAACTGCATGGGGATTGTTGTGCCCAGTAGGTATTCTGTCATAGCCAGAACGTTCCCCTTCGTCATAGAAACCCCTCCGTTGCAATGGCTGCAATGGATATCCATCGCGATCCATGTACACAGGTTCTCTCATGCTGTCATAATCCATGGGAGGTCGTCTTTGTGGAGGACCGTGCCTCCCGCTAGGTGGCCTTGTAGGGTGTGAAGGGTATCCGCCTGGTGGAATGCGTGCAGATGATTGCCCACCTCTCCAAGGCCCACCACGTTGAGCGGGATACCCAAGACTATCCCACTCCCAATGTGGCGCATTCCAAGCCTCATCTGGCCAATTCTGTGTGCGACCACCCCCTGCATACCCACCGTCGCCATACTCTTGAGACTCCTCCTGGCTCCATGTCGCACGTTGCTGGCTCCCTGCATAGGATTGTCCCTTGGGTTGTTGATGCACATTGGGGATATATACTTGATCCCCAATATTTGCATAGGCGGGGTCTCCAATTGTTGCATCGGGTATGGACTCTCTGTAAGCATTTTGTTGTGACGATTGCCAGGGTGCACGTGGAGGTGGTCACTGCGACAGGTGGGGGTCCGAAGCCCATGGCTCCATACGCTCCGTGTTGCCCCCATGGGGTTGGGAAACTCTTTCGGGGCGTGCATGCTCCCGCTGCACAATTTGTGTGCCTGCCCCTGACCCGCTCTCGTGCGGCTGAAATGCTTCCACCCGCACCCGCTTCTCCGCCGGTCCCTGCAGCCACATCGTCCACAAAACAATGTGGAAGTTGCACTAAAAATGCACATTGTATATGTGCACCAATCAATAGCAGGATCGCGTCCGTATTAGGCCAGCAATGTTAACCACGACCTCTCTGCAAAATAAACACATTCCTTGTACAGATAGATAGATATGAACACCTGCCCCCTTTTTAAGGGGGGCCGGCGTGAATAGAGTGTCTGTTCGTCTCGACAATGAGCCAGAGCCCACAGGACAAAGGACCATTGTATCGAGACTACTCTCCCCTTTCGGGAATAGACACTTTAGTAACTGGGGATAGGTATTAGTAACCTTAGTGGTGTTGATTAGTCGTATGGGTATATATGGGTGTTGGCGTTTGTTTTAGGACACCAAGTCATGGTTCCAAGGTTGGTTGGAACGCTTGTACTACCATTAAGCGGTCCGGGTTCGATTTCCTTCGTATCTGTTCGAGCGTTATAATGGTAAACATGGCTTGGTGCTGCTAGTGATTCTTATCATAGGCAGGAAAGTTTGTTGAGAGCCAACCGGTCCTATCCCTTCGCTTTGAGCTAGATCTGTATTATAAGTAAAGATTCTTTTCTTCTTTTTTTGTTAGTTATGTGTTATTTATTGGTCAGGGGGTAGGGGGTGGTTATTTTCTATTTTTCTTTTATGTAGAATAATTGATCCAGCATGTTGTATGGCAATGGTGTTGATTTCTTTAAATGTGTGTTTAATGTTGTTTTCTGGTATCTTGAAATTTGTTTCAAGGAGTTTTAATGAGGGAATGTGGGTTGTGCCTCTAGCTCCTGCTGTTATGACTATGAGTGGGTCGACTTTCCAACCTAACTCTGCAATGTTATTTATTAGGGGTTGGTATTTATGGGTTTTATTTATAATTGTTTCTTGTGGGAATCTGTCGTTACAGTAGGTAAATTCAACGAATTGTATTGTGAGGTTGTCTGATGGGTTTGATGGTGGGTTAGTATTGTACGGGTGGCCTTTTACACATAGAATGTCTGGTTTAAATCTGGCATTACAGTGACATCTTTGTTGTTCGCATGAGCATGTTAATAGCCATGGGGGTACTGTATTTTCTTGGGAGTTATTATTAAATGTTCCTGCATTCATGAGGATATAGCATCTTGATTTTTCTGATGATAGGATTAGTTTTCTCAGTTCCCATACTGCTTTGTTATGTCTTTTCACTCTTATGGCGTGAATATGATGGTGGTTGCATTTCAACAATACGTGGAGCCATGTGTCGGCATCTTCGGAGTTACATATAGAGCATGTTATTGAGGGAAATCTTTCTCTTCCAAAAAATAGTTGTTTTCTTGCATTGCCCATGTATTGGCCTGTGCGGAATTTTAGTATATTGGTTTTTTGTGCGTCTGTGATCATAGGGTTGTGCCAGAAAGCATTGGATAGTTTATTATCAATGTCTGGGTTCATTGTCCATTTGCTGATATTAGGGAATTGGTTTGTCATGATTTCGATGTTGTTTTCTTGGTCGTGTTTGGTTAGATATGTTTGTAGGCATCTCACCGGGCCTTTATCTGGTCATTTCATAGGACCTGGCCATTTGTCTTTTTGAAAATAGAATGGTATAGTATGTGCATGCTCGTATGATTTTGAAGCGATGGAGTATATTTTTCTGGCTCCTAGTTTTGCAAGTTTGTCTGCTTGTTCGTTTCCTACAATGTTAATATGTGCTTTGACTTTGTAAAATGTGGTGGGTTGGGTGCGGGTTTTTAATATTTCTACCATGTTTGTTAATATTGTTTTGTCTGCATGGTTGTTCTGCATAGTAGGGTGTTTAATGTGTGTGTTTAAGTTGTATAGGCAATTGAGGCAATCTGTAAATATATGTGCAGGTTCGTTTGGGTATTTAGTAGATATTAATTTGAGTGTTTTATGGATGGCCATTAGTTCTGCTCGGAAGCATGTTTGTAGTCCTGGTAGTCTTTTCGAGATTTGCATGTCTACCTTGGTTGAGTTGTATATTCCGTATCCGGCTTTTTCTTTTTTCCAATGTCTATTAGCTTTTTGGGTGGGAGGTATGAAGGAGCCATCGGTATAGTAGCAATGTTGTGGTTGAAATTTGAGTGTAGTGTTTGTTACAAAGTTTGGAAGTGGTGGTGTGTTGAGTGTGGTCTGGTAGGTTGCGGGCGGGTATATGAGCTTATTCCATGTTTTACTTTTGTTGACTGGTGTGTTGTGCGGGGTGGGTGGGGCGTTATGGAGGTAGTATTGTGGGATTTGTAGATTTTCAAGTATTATTTTGAATATATTCATTTGATGGGGTGTGCCAATATTGTGATTTTGATGGTGTATACATAGGATTTGTATTGCAAGTGGCTCTGTTTTTGGTCTATATCTGTCTTGGGGGATTGTTGGTTCCTCGTATGTGATTGTGTCTGCATCGAAGTGGGTGATGACGTGTGTATCTGGGAATGGTCCGGTATATGGGGAGGGGTCTTGGTACCAGTTTATGTTTGGTATTACTACTATAGTGATGGTGTTCGGATCATTTTTGGCTGCTAATCTGGCCCAATGGATTGCTTGTTGAGCTGTTTCTTCATTATGTGGGTGAGCGTAGCCTATTCCTTCCCATTTATATTGGAAAGCGGTCCCTAGTGCTCCGAAGACTTTGTCTCTTACGAAAGGGGAGTAGAATTTTGAAATTTGCGTTGGGCATGTTACTGGTGAGGAAAAATATGAGTGTGAGATATTGAAGGTGGTTATGAGGGAGTTTATTATGTTTGTGGGTAGGGTGGGTAGGGTGTGTAGTGTTGTTTTTGTTGAGCCATTCTTGGGAATTTTACTTTTGTATCTTTGGCAGAGCCATACTATTTCTTTTTCAAATGTTTGTGTTTGTGGTACTAGTCCATGTGAGTTATATTTTACTTTATTGTATTGTTGCCATAGCCAGTTTAATCTGGTTGTTGGTATGGTGATGAGGTGTTTCCCAGTGTCCTCATATATGTGGGTTTGCTCATTTTGTATTTGTATAGTATCCTTATTGGTATTGATATCTTTTTCTGGGTTACATTCGTTTATGAATATTTGTGTGAGTGGTATAGTTGTGGATGGGGGGATGAATCTTGTATCTCTGTTTTGTTCAGGGGTAAAGTGTGTATTCAGTAGCCCTTTATAGTGTATATGTTGTAATTTTGTGTAGTAATCTGTGAGTAGTATAATGTTATGCGCTATGACTGTTGGGTGGTTGAAGGGGAAGAGTTCTCTTTGTGGCATCCATTTGTTATATATAATATTGTTTTCAAGAGTCCATTGACATAAGTATGTGGTGATTTTCTTTGTTATTTTGTATTTGTCTTTTATGATGTTTGATTTGTGGTCTATTATTATGTTAATGTTGAATCTTATGGGGTTGTTTTTTATGTTGGGGGGTGGGTTTGGATGAAGCTGTTGCTGTGGGATTGGGGGTTGGGGTGGGTTATTTGGTGCTCTTGGTACTAGGTGTTGGTTGTTTGAGATGTATTTTGGTTTAAGCGTACGGGCGGGTGGGTGTCTTGTACAGGGATTTGGACAATTTGGTGTGCAATTTGGGAGACAAAACAATTGTACGGCTATTTGAAGTGCGTTTTTTTCTAATTTGGATGGTACTTTGTAGTACGTTTTGAAGTCGTCTGGTGTCATAAGGGTTGTTCCGTTGGGAAGGGTGATGTGTTGTATTTTGTAAATGTTGTGGATTAATAATTTATGTAGGAATTTGTGTGAAAGGTCAGGGTTGAGGTGTGGAAGTTTGTTTGTAGCTTGTGTTCGCCATTCTTGTTCTAGTTCTGTCATATGTAGTAGGAAGTTTTCATTTGTGCTTTTAAGGTGGATTCCTCCGGCAGTTTTCAAGAGAAATAATGTACGTATAGTTGGTGATCTGATGCAATCGTGTTGTGTTATTTTTGGAATTTCTTCTGCGCCTCCGTATTTAGCTAATATGTGGTGTATGAATCCTTTATATATTGTACCTAGTATCCCTTGGTCGTTAAGTGCGTTTCTTAGTTGTTCGCCGATGCATCGTAAGTATGCGTTTTTTAATGAGAAGGCCTCAAGGCCAAAGAGTTCGTGGGGTTATTGGGTTATTACGTTCGCTGTGCATTTAGGTAGTCCGCATATTGTTTTTTGGATTCCTATAATTTTTTTATCTAGTTTTTTTATGGTCGGGAGTGAGTATGGGACTGCATAGAAACTGTATGCTATGCCTGCTCTGATGACGGTGTCGACCATACTGATTTTCTGTTTAATTGTGGCAGGGCATTTGGCTAGTTGTTTGGACTGGTAGATTATTTTGTTTATGGTGATGTGTGTTTGGAGTTTCCATTTTAGTGAGGGTACTAGTTGAATGCCTAGATATACATATGGTTCGTTTTGGTGTAGAACGGGAATTGGTTGGTTTCTGTAAGATATGTTGTGGTTTTGTATTTGAATTTTGAATTTTTCAGGGTTTAGTTTGGATTTGTTGGGGCAACCCGTGATGGCACATTTTTGTACACCTAAATCCATTCCCGCCCATTCGCAGAATTTATCTAGTTTGTTTAATTGTGTTTGTAGTGATTGGAGATTGTTTGTTATTGCGGCGAGGTCATCTGCGTATGCTGCAGAGCTAATGGTTAGTTTCGATGTACCAAATGTATATCCGTTTTTTCCTCTTTGTAGCCATCTAAGTAATGGTTCGAGGAATATTAGAAATAAGTATGGACTGAGGGTGTCACCTTGGATGGTGCCTCTTTGAATGGGTATTGGTTTTGTTTTGCCGAAGTGTTCGCCGGTAAATATAGTGGTAGTGTGTGCATAGATATTTCCAATTAGTGTTACTGCATCTAGTGGATAACCCAAGTCTTTCATTATAGCTAAGAGTCTAGCGTGGTCAAGGGAGCCGAATGCATTTTTGAAATCTATGTATAGGAGGTATATGTTTTGGTTTGTAAATCTAGCATCTTCCAAGGCTGCTATGATTAATTGTAGTTGTCTAGTTGTGCTTTTTTCTGCTCTGAATCCTTCTTGACTGTCGTGAAGTATTTGATATTTTTCCCCATATGCTGATAGTATTAATGTTAGTGTGCTGGTGAATAGTTTGTATATTGTATTTGCAAGTGCTATGGGCCTGTGGTTTGTTAATAGTGATGGGTCCCTTTTTTTGTATAAAAGTATGGTTAGACTTGTTTTCCATGATGCTGGGATTTTTTTTTGTTTGTAGCAGTGTGTAAAAAATAGGAGTAACATTTTATGAAAAATGTCAGGCATATTTTTTAGAATTGAGTTTGGAATTTTGTCTGGGCCTGGTGTTTTATTATTAGATATGTGTTTTAAACATAAGTCATATGTTTCTTGATCGAAATATTTATATAATGATATTTGTGGGTTTCCTCTTGTATTTATTATAAATCCATCAAGGTCATGCCATGGGTATTGTTTAACTCCACATGTGCAATTATTTGTGTGTTCTGGTTGGTAATAGCATGTTGGAACTGTAGGTTTGTTGCTAACTGATTGTTGTGTATGGATTTCGTTTGCTATGTCTTCCGGGCTTGTTAGTATGTTGTTGTTTCTATCTCTAATGCAGTCTAACGGTGGTGTGTCTTGGTTCTTGAATACTCTGTTATTTATTTTTTTAGGGCTTTTTTCGTATAGTTGTCTATATTTTGCGATGGCTTTTTTGACACATTCTTGTGTGTATTTAGTTGTAATTTTGCGTGCTTGTTTGCTTGCAGTTTTGGCTAGTTCTGCTAATGTTTTGATCCATTCTTGTGGGTTTATATCTGGATGCGGTGGTGGAGGGATGGTAATGTGGCTGTGGTTTTTTAGTTCTTCTATTATTGGGTGGTTTTGCCATAGTGGTATGGTATTTATAATGTAAATTGCTTTTCTTATTAGGTGGTATGTAGATAGGTGTTTTTTCCATTGTTTTTGTAGTTTTCTTGGCAGGAATCCTCCTTGTTGAGTTGTGCAGTGTGTTAGTAAAGGTAGAGGGAGGGCGCTGCAAGTTTCTTGGGTTTTTTCTGATATTTGTTGTATTAAGTAGTCTAATTTGGTGCAAGATGCTTGCCATTGGTTGTCTGTTAAGTGTTCATTCATTAATATTGAAATGAGTTCATTTATTTGGAGGGAGTTTTCTTCGAAGAATAATATTTTGAGTTTTTCAATGTTCTTTTGTGGAATGGGGTTTAGAATCCTTGGTGGTTTGTTTATTTTTGGTTGTGTGGGGCGGGCTATTAGTGTGTGGGGCGGGCTATTAGTGTGTTGGGTGGTATTTGTAGTGTGACTGGTGAATGATCTGAGTTTAGATTGTAGTCATGGTTTGTGGTTGAAGTGTATAGTGTATTATTGGGCGTTTGGATATAATATCCATCAATTAAACTTGTTTGAATATAGTTTTGTCCACCCTGTCTGGTAAATGTGCTATTTGTTGGGATGTAAGTTAGATTTAGAGTGTCTGTGAATGCACGCCATTCTATGTCTTCTGTTTGTGGGGGTGTTATGTTAGATTCATTTTGTCTCCCTATAAGGGCTATGTCTTTGTTAAAGTCACCGCATAGTATGTAAGAGTGGTTTGGATGTGTCGTGATTTGTTATGTTATTTGTTGTTGAATTGTTGTAATGTATTGGATGTCTTCCAAGTGGGAAGGCATATACATATGTAGGATTAGCCATGGTTGTAGTGGTGTATTTTGTATATGTATAATTTGTAAATATGGTGAAATCACGGCGGGGGTAGGTATTTTGGTGATATTACCTGGGTATGCATATTTGTTATTTATTAGAGTGAGTAGTCCTCCTCTTGCCGGGGTATATGGCATTCTTTGTTGTATACATCTTGTTAGAGCATGTGTGTTATTGAAAATTAGCTTATATTCTGGGAATAGGTTTTGTATATATTTTGTTGATTTTGTTACGGTTAGTTTGGTTTCTTGTATCGTGATGATTGCTGGACTTGTTGTGGTGTTTGCGATTAAGTTGTATATGTTTGGCAGGGCTGTGTTCAAAGATGAGGCATTCCATGTGATGATGTATGTGTTATGGTTAGATGTTTGTATTTCTTGGTTTTGCGGTAGTGGTGTATTGGGTAGTGGGGGTGGGTGTGAGTATTCCGTTATGGGCTCGTTGTATTTGAGAGATTCTATTAGTAAATTTTCGGGTAGGAATGGGAATTTGTTTGTTAGCAGTTGAAGGTCTGGGGGATTATTGTTTTGTTTTATAAAATCATATAGTTGTTTGTGAATGGTATTGGGGGGGTTAATTAGGTTTGGGTGGGTGTTTATAAATTCTGTGTATGGGTGTGGTTTTAGGATGTGTCTTTCTGGGGGGTTTTGGAGAAGTGCCATTTTTTCTAGGAGCGTTGTTGTCCAATCTGGGTTGGGTATGTCTATTAGCTGGTGGTCACATGTTTCTAGTAGTGGGCTTATCGTGGTAATGAGTGCGTATAATATGCGTTGCGGTGGGTGGTGTTGGTTTGCTTGTATGTATCTTGAGAGGTGTGGGTGTTCTATAGTTATGGCAATGTGGTTTGGATGTGTTGTTTTTAAACATGCGGCAAATTGTTTTGCTAAGTGTTGGTACTCTGGGTGTAGTTTTATTGTGCAAGGTATAAAATATGTTTTATTCCTACTTTTGTGTGATGGTGGGTGCATTATAAGTATGTTTGGCATTGGTCCCGGATTAGTTTCGATGTCTCCGCAGAGGAGTAGTAGAAGTTTCGAGGTGTGGTTATTTGAGTAGTTTGATATATTGGTGATGTTGTTTTTGTTAGTAAAGTGTTTTTGTTTGTAGATCTTTTTGAGGGATTTAGGGGATTTGTGAGTAGTGTGTCTTTGGTATTTTGCTATTATTGCTATCTTGGGTTTGGAGTATACTTTGTTGTTCATGACTATTAGTAGATGTGGGCTTTTTATTGCTATTATGTTGTGTGGCCAATTTGGTTTGGTATGTAGTTGGGTTGGGTTTTTTATCCTCTTATCTTTGTGTGAGTGGAAAAGTTTGTATTTGGTTTTTAAGTATATTGGATTAGTGGTGATTTTGATAATGTTGTTGTTATGAAGGATGTCTAGAGAGGGGGTTTTGATGTTTGTTATGTGTTTGGGTTGTTTGATTGCTTTGTATGTTTTTTGTGTTGGTGTGCTTTTATTATTCTTATTATTATTCTTATTTTTTTTGTCTTTGTTGGGTTTGAGTAGTTTGGATG
Organism: Polytrichum commune; assembly: GCA_950295325.1. NCBI lineage: Eukaryota > Viridiplantae > Streptophyta > Polytrichopsida > Polytrichales > Polytrichaceae > Polytrichum > Polytrichum commune. The sequence goes on from OX485804.1 coordinate 473,788, forward strand.
GGTGGTTTATGTTGTTGTTTTTCTTTTCGTTTTTGTGGGGCGAGGCCGGTAGGCCGAGCCCGTTTTAGGTGGGTCTTGTTTTTGTTTTGTGGTTTTGTTTTGTGGTTTTGTTTTGTAGTGTTGTTTGACACTTTTTATTTGAATATTGTTTTTGTTTAGGAGTTGTATTTTTATGTTGTAGTGTTGTTTGACACTTTTTATTTGAGTTTGTGGATTTATTTTTCTTTTGGAAATATATGTTAGAGTATCTATAGATACTAGTAAGTATGGATTATTTATTACCATAGCGTTGTTTGACCAAGCTAGTTTGTCGTATCCATGTTGCCTTCAATGGCCGAGGAGCTAGCCATTTCTAGTGCTTGCATGGTTGTGGCAAGTTGTCTTTTTAGGAGTGTCATTTGTGTGAAGAGGGTAGATGTTGATTTTTCTACGGCTTTTTCTGCAACTTGTTGTTGCTCACTTCGTAGCTCTTCCTTCATGGTGGTAATTTCCTCTCTTATGCCGACGATTTCTTTCATGAGGTCTTTGTGTAGGTTTTCTTTTGCGGGGATGTTCTCGAGTGTTTCAATGGTACTTGCAAGGGCAGTGTTCACATCACTAAACCCTAGCCTAGTGAGTTCAAGTGCGCTAGGTGCATTAGCTCCGTCAAGGCTCCTAGGGTGGGGGGTGAACTCTACATGTTTACCGAGTAGTTTTACCGTTTTCTTGCCAAATTTCTTGTACACCATAGCATTTAGGCATTGAATGTTGCAAGAGCCTAGATGCTTACCGTTTTTGTCATCGCGTTTGAAGAAGAAGTTGACCGCATTCTTAGGCCCCATATGCTCTTCGATACTCTTCTCGATTTCTTTCACGCTTTTTGCTTTGTTGAGGTTTTTGGCGATGAGGATGAGGGCATTCTTCCTTGCGATGTCATCCTTGGATGCGAGTGATCGATCGGCTAGTTTCCCGTCCAAGATTTCGTTGTTGTAGGTGATTTGATTCTCCTTCATCCGTTGTGCTTGTTCCGGTGAAGAGGCTACCACCCATGCGAAGAGGTTTTCTTTCTTTTTTTGGATGTTAGTGATTTCGTATTCTGTGCCCCTTGAAAAGCTTTCTTCTACGATTTTTTCAAACATTTCGAACCACTCCTTTGATGCTAGCCCCTCACTTGTGATCTTGACTGACAAGAGGTTATTCAAGGCTAGAGAATCATATGTCTTACATATTTTGCCTCTTTTGAATTTACCCTCATCTAGTTTGAGAATGAATGGGCGGAGTCCTTGAAGGAGCCCTACCCCGTCAATCTCGGGAGTTTTCAAGTGTAGTTTGATTACTCCACTCCATTTTGTGGATTTGTGGTAACACATGAGCGCAATGGGTTCCCCTAGTATATCCCCAAGCTCTATGTTCATCTCTTTGAGTCTAGATTCTACTAATGGCATGACCGTGTCTTTTTCCCACTCATTTTCACTCATTTCAAAGTAAATTGCAATATGATAGTCAAATGAAAAGCCAAACTTGTTAACCTCAACATCCGATGGGATTTGGGTGAGGTTGAAATGTTGGCCATCCTTACCGTCCTCTCGAGAGTTTGGCCATTCCTCTTGAATGACAAAGGGGAAAGAAGACACTACGGATTGACATTCTCTAGCTTCTTTTTCTCTCATTCCGTTTTTTACAAGAGTGGCTACCGGGACATGGCTATCCATAGGGAGTCCTCTTCCTCTATTTGTCCAATTCATTGCTTGGAAACCAAGCCAAAAGGGAGGGCGTTTCAAACCGGAGTTTGATTTGCCTTTGGCCTTCTTTTGGTTTGTGGTAACTTGAGCGGAGGAGGAGCGTTTTTGAGTTACGAACATTTCTACATCGGAGTCATTTTCTAGGGCTAGGAGTTTCTCTTTGTATCTTTGAGATGAGCTGGAGTTTGTGGCGCGTTGAGACATTCTGAAAAAGTAAGAATTTTGTGTTAACATTCTAGAGGATTTTCTGTGTAGTATAGAGTTTCTCCTTATGATCTCTTGGTCTGCTTCTCCCCACAACTTAATTTGTGGGGCCAGGCGAAGTATGACTTTTGAGAAGGAGATGTGCCTAATGTCGTAAGTGTATTGGTTTTTAGTTTTGTGTGAGTATTTATGTATGTGGAGGCATGGGTAAGCTATTTTCAAGAAGATATAATAGATGTATGTGTGTGGTTTTTTGATAATAAATACTCTAGTACTTTTAAGAGAGATTTTGTGGGTATACATGCTAGGTAGTTGACTATGGGTGTTGTTTTTATTTTTGATTTTACTAGGATAACATGTGGTTTTGTCCATGATGCATACATACAAATCATACATTTTGACTCTATTTTTCCTAAAAGAGTGTAAGCGTTTTTGGGCATAACCCCTATTCATCATATTTTTCATCATATTTTGAGGGACAAGGGTGCATGCTTGCAAAATAAGCATCCATATGTGTTGCATAAGGGTGTTAGGGGGGACCTTTCGACTAATGCTAGGGATTTTATGGGAGTACCAGCATTTATCTAAATAGGTGTTGGTTAAGAAGTTTTTATGTGATGAACCTGGTGTGTTTTGATTGCTTCTGTGCTGGTCTGTCGGGGTGGGCCGGTTCAGGTGTTTATTTGGTGCAGTCCGTTGAGCTGATCCTTTGGGGTCGTCCTGTTTGAGCCGTTCGTTGAAGCTCCTGGTGATCTGCTCTCGTTCTCTGTTCGTTAGTTTGCCGGTCTCCTTTCGGTGAGTTGTTTCTGGGCCTTCGGCGTCGGGTTGCAGCAGTCTCCCTCGTTGGTTCGAGCTCCAGAATTTCTTCAGTTCGTTTAGTGTACCGCCTTCGACTCCCTCGGTGCTTGCGACTCCTCCAGCTCCTACTGCTCCTTCGGTGCCTTCGACTCCTGCGGCTCCTTCGGCGCTTGTGACTCCTTTGGTTCCTACTGCTTCCTTAGTGCTTTCGTACCCACTCTGCCTCCCTCTTTGGTGCTGCACCAGGGGTTTCTTCACTATAATGCTGCAAGTGCTAGAGACTACTTCTTCCTGTATGTACTGTCGTAGAGAGCAGAGAGATGTGCTAGGGGCTATAGAGGGGTGGAGATTTGTTCTAGGTAAGGGGAGAGAGAGAGGGCATGATAGTAAGTAGATGTGTTTGAGGAAGGGCCGTTTCACTTGCTCTTTATACCGGTAGTTTGAGGCAATTTTTGGTCGAAGTTTTCTGTTGTAACATTTCTTGGACAGTTTTGCTTCAATGCTGTCTCTGTTGGGGTTTCTACGGTTCTCATCTCTCTTCCCTTTGTTTGTGGTTCTCGATTTGGTGATTGTCAGTGGCCCTTTTCCTAGTCTTTTAATTTTCCTACCTATTCTGGCTGTGTATTTATGCGATCTCCTCCCTGTTGATGTGGTGAGTTGTGTCTTTGCTGCTTGTCTTTGCATTGATGGTGGTGGGTTGGAGGCTGTCGACTATCTTTGCTTTGTGGCGGCCTTGGTCTTCTTCGAGTAGCGGTGATGTCTCTGTCTTGGCCGCAGTTCTGGTGTTCGCTTCTCCCGGTGTCTCGCTGTAGTCGGTTGGTTACTTGCTGGGGGTGTCGGTGCTGCGGCCTGCTTGCTGTGTTTGCAGGTGGTGTCGTAGTAGTCAATGCAGCCCTTGCTGATAGTCTGATTTGCTTCTCTGACTTTGGAGTTTTTCTTCGGGGTTGTATCTCTGTGGGCCTCTGATGCGGTGTATCGTCGCTTGTGTTGTCGGCTTGTTGGATTCGAGTCGACCGGTTGTCCGATTGTTTTTCTTTCCTTGGCCTCCTTCTGTGTTGTCTGATGCCCTGCTTCTCCGTTGCTGGTTTTTTTCGGCGGGTCTGTTTCACGGTAGATCATCGGTGTTGACGTCGGGGTTGTGTCTATATTGGTCATAGGCTGGGGGCTTTGGCGAATCTGTCTTACCTGCTTCCCTGTTACTGTTTCTTCGTTGTTGGGTTTCCTCTTCGGGTTCGTTTCGAGGTAGATCAGTGGTGTTGGTGTCGGGGTTGTGTATGTCTTGGTCGGATGTTGGGGGGTTTGTCGTATCTGTCTTGGTCGTATTTTTGTTGTTCGCCTGTGTGTTGCCGTTGCTTGGGGCGTGGTGGTGGTCTTTCTTCTTATGCTCGGGGTGGTGTTGCCGGTCTTCTGTTTGTCGCTGACGCTGGTTCTGTTTACCTGTAGAATATCTTGGGAGTTATGGGTTAGGCAAGTTTTTAGGGAACGTACCTGAGCTTGTCGATGTTGTTGTATTGCGGTGTAGGCTTCTGGATGTTGATCTTCTGACTTGCTTTGTGGGTGATGCAGATTGGTCTGGGTCCTATGGCGCATCTCAACACCTGCTTTGGGATTTCCCACATCTAGGGGATGCTCTTTGTTGACAACAGAGATATGATCTATGTAGGACATGGTTAGTGTAGAAGATTGGATCTTGCAAATATGTTTATATCGGATATGTGTAATAAAACAATGTGTACAACTTTGAAAAGTAAAATGGATTGCAAGAGTATTGTGAGAATGTGCAAGCCTGTGTGTTGATAGCTGTGTCATTTGGTGTGCCTTGCTTGTGTGGTTTTGAGGCGAGTTAGATCTGGCTGAGGAGTGGCCTAGAAGTTCAGATCTTTGTGTTGAGTAAGGAACATGGTGGCCTAGCTGCAACCAAACAATGGTGGGGAAGAGCAGCCCAGCCTGCTCTTTTTTCCTTTTGATGCAACACTCATCTTATGCCAACACCCATCTAGCATTTTGGTATCCACACCCTTAAATGCAAATCGAAGGAAAAAACCCAACAAATCTAGATCTAGATCTACAAATGTTTATGTTTGAAGGAGCAATCCATATGCTCACCTCCCCATTGTTTGTTTGCACGATGCCCCAGCGCATCTACTAGCCACACCATGTTTCATGTCAGTTGCAAAGAACTTTGCTCATGTGGTAGAGAGTTCATGTGCAACTCTCTTCGGCTAGCTCCTCAGATCCATCTTTCGTCCTCTTGCCACACTCTGCAGAGCGTCTCAGTCCATCCTGCCGAGCTCAGTCACCCTGAAGGAACTACCTGGGCCTTCCTTGTACACATGCACAAAATCCTCCCGAACTCGACAACATACCAGAGCAAAACTGTGCCCAGTCACTGTGCATGAGAAGAGGACCCTGCCCAGGAAAGAAATTCAACTCCTATACACATGTGTAGAGGCCCTCACGAATATTGCAGACAAGCATAGTGCACATGTCCACAAAATCCCCCCAATATGCACACCATCTCGGTTCTCCCCCATGCCCACTTGTCGTGCATCAGAAGAGTAAGCTGTCTAAGCATTGACAACCGGCTCCTACGCACATTTGCAGAAGTCCACACAAAATCTGCACCCAAATATTGTTCACTTTTGCTCCCAAAATCCTCCCAACATCCCCACCGTTATAGAACACACCTAATCCCACTTATCATGCATCGGAAGAGGAACCTTTCTTGCCAAGGACACCCAGCTCCTACACACATGTGCATAAGTCCTCACAAAATCCGTGACCTGGACATACTGCACATATGCACAAAATCCTCCCATGATCCACACCAATTGACAGCACCCCTATGCCCACTTACCATGCATCGGACGAGAACCTTTCTTAGGAAAAAAAAGCAGCTCCTACACACATGTGCATAAGTCCTCACAAAATCAGCACCCAACCTTACTGCACAATACTTTCTGGGACAGCCTTACCAGATCCTGCCGCATGTCCACAAAGTCAGCCCAAAATCCACAGCAACTCTCAACTCATCTACGTCCAGTTTGTATGCATCACAACAAGTTAGCTCTTGGAGGACCCTAAACCAACTCCTTGCACATGTGCACAGGTTCTTGCAAATTCTACACCCAGACATGCTGCATGTAAGTGTGGGGTGTACCCACCATGACCAGCCACTGCCCCAGGAAATCAGCGGGAAACGTTGCATATGCTGCACCCAAATAGACTACATGCAGGTCCAGTTCCTATGCATGACAACATCATGCTTTACAGAAACAAGATCCTGGCAATTGTGCAGCAGCAAACCCGAAAACCTTAATCAGTCAAAAACCCAGATAAGTCCAGTTATGAATTCACCAGAATGCCATACTTCCACCATCGCAACATCACAACACCACAGAAGAAATCAACTCCCTATACATGTCCACAAAGTCCTCAGTATATCCACTCCCAACCAGAAAAAATCCATGTCCACTTAAGTGTGCACTACAACATGATACTCTCAATCACAACATACCAGCACCTTTTACATGTCCAGAAATTCATCGGCACAGCCACACCCAAACCACAGTACATGCAGGGCCAGCTTCTATGCGACACAAAATCTCACTTCTATGCACAAGGGATCAGCCCCCTCTATATGTCCACAAAACACTCCTAATTAAATCCACGCCCAACCAGAATACTACACCACTCCAGTTTCTAGTTTCAAAGCACCACAAGAACATACTACCATGCACAAAACATCAGCTCCCTGTACTTGCCCACAAAGTTCCGCCCAATTGAACCCACTCCCAACCCTAAAACTAAGAAGGCAAGATGTGTGTGCACCAGAACATGATACTTTCAAGAATTGTGTGCAGCAGAACAGATTTGTGTGCAAAGTGGCTCTTCATTTTTTTGGGCTCCCAAGGGAGCCAACTTTTTTATCCACCTATGTATATGTCTTGAAAGCACATCCAAGCATCAATTCTTCCGTTTGTAATCTACATCGGAGTCTAGAAGTCAAAACATGGACTCTACGACCGTTGCACATGCTTTTCCTTGACAGTTAGTTTTTGAAAATAAATTCTGCCTGTGAGTGATGCACCTTCAAGTTCTTCTCCGATCAGTATATCGTTAGGTCAGGTATATCACGAGTGGAAGCTTGCGTCCTTGGCCAGGAATGATGTCACCAGATTAAATATGAAGTTAAAGATGTCACCACGAGGGATGTCACCAGATTAAGTGAAGAAAGGGTTTAGGTTTTAGGGTTGAGGGTTTTAGAAATCCCCCAAAACTGTGCGCCCAAAGTCAATACCCCAACCGATACCAACACCCCAATCGACATACACAGCATACAATAGGGTTGTGGGTCCCTAGCTCACACACAAGGCCGCATACACATGGCCCCACAACCGCGATAGCAACAACACAGATGGCATTCATTCTGCATGCCCCGACTCTTTGGGGTTTTTTACAGATTCAAAAAGCAGCCTAAACCCTAATAATCAGCAATAATGAATGGAGGATGCAACAGGTGAGATGCACATGGGCGAAGGTACCTCTACTGCCGATGTTGCATTTGGGCGTTTGCGAATATCCGTGGGCATGTCCCCCGGAGGTTTAGCGATGGAGCACCCACCCTCGTCTTGCAATTGTTCTTCCACCACACGGTCCTCGGAGGATGCACATACACTTCTTTGAGTGTTCTCCACCACATCGTCCATGGCATCCGCCATGGTTGTTTTCCCTGCTTTGGCAAGTCTCAAACTCCATCGTAGTGGCAACTGGGAGGTGCACGCGGTTTTGATTGTCACCTTCTTCCGAATGAAGGCTGTTGGCACAAAAAATCTGCAAAGACACCAACTTCGTGGCTATCAGAACATCCAGAATGCACATCCAAGTGGATAAAACCAACACTATGCAAAGTGGTGCGGCTCCTTCACCGTATTGTCCACATGTACACTTCCATGTGCTATGTTGAAACAAGCAAAGCAACCCTAAACCTCTCCCAACTCTACCCACAAAGTAAAGCCTCTCGCTCTCGTGCACTCGGTTTGTGTGCAATGGCCCGGCTCAACCTGATGCAAGCTCCTTGTATTTGGGAACAGTTAGTTTGGTGTTATGGACACCCAGCGTCTCTCACTGCAAGCCCGAAGTTGGGTCAACGAGTTTACATGGTTGTGCAGGCTTTTAACCCAACGAGTTTACAGGGTTGTGCCAACTGGACCCACATGAGCCCAACATATGGTCCATGGCTGCCATTTGGCAATGTCAGACCTGGACTGGACATTTAGGTGTCCTGCCGAAAAAATTGTGAGTTGGGTCATAAATTTTGGTAACACCCTTCAGTACAGACGTTGGGTAACAGATGAATTCACATATATATTATGTATGTTATGACACAAGGCAGGGTGCTGAATGCATTCATGTGGACAATAGAATGCAAGAAAAAACAACATTTCCCAAGGCTTGTATTGCAAAATGATGGACCAAAAACAGGTAGACGCTCCCAAATCCAAGCCATGTCCCCTTCACACTGCTTGGGGAGTGTACCGGCCTTACCCATTTACATTCTAGCCACATAAATCCCAATCGCAAGCCAGAAATTTCCACAGGAAAAATTCACAACCCTAAACATTAACTAGCAAAAAATTGTGCACTACTGCCTGTAGCCATCAAGGGAGTTCTGGGCCTACATGCCTTAAAACAAAACTATGTACAACGAGCCATTGAAGTATGGAATCCACATGGGATGCTTTATTTTGGAAACTTGGGAACAGGTGGGGTTTTCTGTGGGAGTTTCAGGCGGCATTTGGTGACTGCACAAAGCTGGGCCTCCATTGATCTGTAGAAGGCGTGCAACATTGGGTGGTTGTCCTTCAAAAATGATTCTTGTCCTGAGCGCACAAGCTCTCGATGCAAGTTTTCCCACAACCCATAGCTAGGGCATGTCTACCTCCTTCCCTGATAGTATAGCCATTGGCACATGATGGAACACTAAGTGTTTGCAGAGAATGTTGGTGGGAACATGGGCATGTTTAGGCCTTTTGCCATCTCTGGGGAGAATTTGGTGTTCTCTCCAAGAAAATGTCTCATAGTCCAGCAAGGGGGCAATGGCAGACTGGAGGCTTGACATTGCATCGGGAACAACAAGAAGTGGTTGAGAGGGGGAAGGATTGACCGCTGCACGAGTTGGGCAAAGAGTTTTCACCGGGTCCATCCTAGGAGACCCCAACGAAAATGGATAGCCAATGCAATCCAAAATTTCTTCCACCGCCACAGAAGCTTCATACTCATGCAACAGTGCTCGCATGGCTTTCAACTGGGTGTGGAGCTTGTTGTTCACACGCGCCAGGTCGCGCCCAACCGCGAGCAACTCGCGCTCAAGCTCATCAGCCTCCAATGTTGACATCCTAAATTCTAGCGGCAGCTACAAAACGGATTCAGGGAGTGCGCACTGAATCTCATTCATAAACACAAAAGTAGGAATGTGTCTGTTGTGATTGAGCCACAGTACCTCGACCTCACCCAGAAACAATCCAACCTTCCACGCGTTGAGTGCCAGGATGTGGGCTCCTAAATTGCTTCTCTCCCTGCACCTCGCCAAAACTTAGGTTTTGGATTGGAATAGGTCTAATTAGGGTTGGAAGGGCAGAGTGGTAGGTGCGACTGTGTGGGCAACCACCAACCCCACACCGCCCCCACAGTTGGAGGCAACTGAACAAATCGTGTGTCAAAAAAAATTGCATTTTGGCCCAACTTACATGTTTGATTTCTGCTGCAATAGGAGCTGGAATCGTTCGCGCACCTTGGCCACTTGGCGGTCGCGCTGGGCCTCATAGCTCTCCTCCTCTTCAACACTCCCAACACTCTCCCCACTCCCGGGTACTTCTTGTCCGCCCCATATCCTCACGCCCTCATTGTTGTTCTCACTCTTTCCCCCTTCCTCCTCACCCTCACTCCCCTCGGGTGGTGCGATCAAAGCGCCATACACGGCCAAGACCCTTTCAACACTTGGCGACCTTGGAGCGGCACTAATATCCAACACCACACCCTCTTGTCGTCCTTCGCGCCCTAATTCCAAGACGGCTGCGCACTCCCTTATGTTGGCCTTCCTCTTTTCTCCTCCTTGCTTGCAATCACAGGGATGCGGTCCCCTCGGCATTACGGCGAGCGCAACAAAATTATCCATACAATGCACGTCCACCCCTGAGCAGGAGCCCACAAACAACAACACAGCCACCACATGCTTGAGGTGGGTTAGACACTCTCCCTGCACGAGTAGCTGTCACTGACATGTGCAACCCTGTGGGTAGACGTCCCCCACCCATGGGTTGCAGCACCACATGCTTGTAGCTAGTGACGCAGGAAAATGCAAAACAACATGCAAATTGGAAAACACACCCAAAATATAGCAACACATTAACTCAAACCAATGAATTCAGAAATTTGGGAGCCCTTCCAGAGCGCTGAATCGGTTGACTCTATGCCACAATTGCGACTAGTGCATAGAACTCACAAATATGGACGTCCTCATTGTCTGCATAAGTGTATGGTCATTGAGATGTTTCATTGTGTGGTATTACAACCAATTCGTACATTAGTTTACTCCCGGCAATTTCACGACAATAACTCGGTGGATGTGCATAGTTGAATTCCAGTTGGGTTGCACTATCTGACACAACAGACACCCCATTGCAGAAACAAATACTACATAGAGACCACAACCCTGTGCACAACGCTGCATACACCTATGGAGGGACCAACGCCTCGACCGCACAGAATGGATCCCATACGTTTGGCAATGCGGGACGAGAAGTTGTGGCGGCGAGAGGCAGCCATGTATGCAGCACATCGTATTAAATTGGTGCGATGCCCTTGCACAGTTTGCAAAGGGAGCAAGAAACACATGGCAATGGTCAAAGTTCAGAACCACCTTATGGCAAATGGGAGACACCCCTCCTCCAGAAGATGGAGAGGCCCGGGTCCACGGGACGACTCCGACAATGAATGGGATGACCATATTCGCAGCGGCGGAGGCCTGTTTCCCCGGCTTCCATTAGACGAGAATGTGGGGCTTCAAAGTATGTTCCATAATGTGAATGCTATCCCTGTGGATGTCCCCACCCCACCCCAAGAAACGCATGCTCCAACTGCAGAAGAACAACCCAACCTCCCGCACATGATGGCAAACTCTAAAGACGCCAAATTCTCTGACCATGTAATGGATGCGGTGCGAGAAGCTGAAACCATGGTGGAAAATGTGCAGGCACAACCAGATTCCATGGAGGAGCACGATAGAGTGGCTGCAGTTAATGCTGGAACCACACCCACACATGAACCCGCCTCACCCGAAACGGGCGACGAAGGAATGGGCCCAGGAGGCGCACCACTGGAAGCAGCGGCGGACTTGAACCTGACAGAGGTGTTGTTGTCGTGCCACCCTTTGTTCATGGGGGCATCTGTGACAAAAATGGCTGCCACCATGCTAATAATGACTATCTGCACAATTCATGGCGTGAACAACAAATTCGTGGATGAATTGCTTTATCTTTTGAGCAAGTACATTCTGCCGCACCCAAATTCACTCCCATCGAGCATGTACCAGGCCAGAGTGCTAGTGGAGAAGGTCAGTCATAGCTATGAGAGCATACATGCGTGCAAGAATGGATGTGTTTTGTTCGAAGGGGACGCGAACAAAGATTTGACAAAGTGTCCAATATGTGATGCAAATCGATTCAAAGCCTGCGGAAAGTCACAAGTGCCAGTGAGCGTACTGAGACACTTTCCCTTGATACCCCGACTGGTCCGGTGGTTCAAGTCACCGAGAATAGCACAGATGTTGAGGTGGGCACATCTGAATAAAGCCACAGATGGGAAAATGCATGGTGTGCATGACTCGCCAGCGTGACGCGCAATCGACACAAAATTCCCATCATTTGCAAGAGGTTTCCGGAACATCCGCATGGCCTTGTCAGCAGATGGCTTCAACCCGTTTTCATCCCTTCTATGCCAATGGTCCACTTGGCCAGTATTTGTGTTTATATACAACCTGCCTCCTTGGATGACCACAAAACGTTTTTTTGTCATTCCCGTCCTACTGATACCAGGGAAACATTCACCAAATGGGCGGAACATTGATGTTTACATGAAGCCAGTAATAGACCAGCTGAAACAACTTTGGTGGCCAGGTGTGTGGGCAGATGACCATAGCATACCGCCTGAACTCACACGAAGGTTCATACTCAGAGGGTGCTTGATGTGGACAATCAACGACTGGCCAGGATATGGCCTGCTATCTGGAATGGCGCACGCCGGGTATGCTGGTTGTCCACCCTGCGGGCCAGAGGTGACTTCTCGATACTCCAGGGAACTGCATAAGTGTTTGTACACGGGCTCACGACGCTGGTTGCGATCAAGGCATCACCCTTACAGAAGATCCATGTACAGCGCTGCATTTGGAAATGAAACATAATCGCGAGCACAACCCAGGAGACCAACAACCACAGAGATATTAGAACGAGCAGCCGAGTACAAGAGATGGCTAGAGGATGGCAATGTTGCGGGGGGGGAACTCGATCCATCGAGATGGCACGGTGTCAAAAGAAAATCGTGTTTTTACGACTTGCCCTATTTCAAGGTGGGTTTTCATCACAGTATATATATTTTCTTTTATCCAGCGAACCAAAGGGATTTGTACATGATTTATGTTTGTGAAATGGCTGAATACAATTGATATTGTCATGTGTTATGATAAATGTGCAGCATTTCCTTGTACGTCATTGTACAGATGCTATGCACGTTGAAAAAAACGTTTGCGAGAATGTGGTAAGGACAATACTGGGAGAGAAAGACAACATTGCATCGAGACGGGACATGGAAGCAATAGGAGTGCGTGAAGAATTATGGTTAGTCAAAATGACAAACGGCCGGGGGAAGACCAAGGTTATAAAACCTGTGGCACCATACGTATTAAATGATGCATACCTTCCCAAATTCATGTCAAGGTTGGCAGCCCTGTAGGTGCCTTCTGGGTATTGTGGTGCCATCGCCAAACATATAACACTCAAAAAACTGAGCGGGATGAAGGCACATGACTGGCATATTGTCATGCAACAATTACTGCCGTTGTGCCTAAGGGGTTTGCTGGAGCGTGGGCCTCGCACAGCAATCATGAGGTTGTCACGTGTATTCAGGAGAATTTGTGCGAAAGTCGTGGACCCCCGCGACATTGACAGCCTGAAAGAGGATGTGGCGGTGACTATGTCAATGCTGGAGATACATATGCCTCCGAGTTTTTTCGATGTGATGTCACACCTTGTTATCCATCTTGTGGAAGAGTTAGAACTGTGTGGACCTGTGCACACACGGTGGATGTACAGCGTTGAAAGAATGAATAAGGTTTTAAAAGGGTATGTGAACAACATGGCTCGGCCAGAGGCGTGTATGGCAAAGAGCCATGTGCTGGAAGAGGCAATTGGATTAGTGGCAGAGTTCATGACATACTATGAACCACTGCATCGAAAAGTATGGACAGAGGAGGGCAGCGCAGGGATCGACGGAGAGGTCCTGGAGGGAGCAGGAACCACAACCGTTATCACACCCCGCATGAGGGATATTGCACATGAGTATCTGCTTTTAAACCACACATCATTCCAACCGCTATGCAGGTATGTGACATAGAAAATCCCACACAACCCAATACAATATCTACCTTAAAAATGCGTTAGAAGATATCGTGCTTGATTGAAACTTGGCGAACGTTTGTGGCCCTCATTGTGTGCATCCCCATTCAGGCCACAACAGAAGTTTGATTTGATGGAAGTTGCAATTGACGTAATTATGCACTGCCACAGAGAATATGTTGCTGCCAGATCGGAGTTCGAGGGCACAGTGCATCTGCAAACCCCCCTTGAACCATTTCCAAGTCTATCTATATGGATGAGGGAGGCTGTGCGGAAGGTGGGAAGGAGGGGCGAGGAGTTGGGGGATGCAGACATGAAAAAACTATTTGTGCCCCCTAAACTAGTGACAAAATTGTACTCCAGAATGCAAGCGTATGGGAATCACTATCGGTGTGATGATGGGTCTTCAACTGGAATGGTAAGCTACGATTGTGGCGTAGCCTCAATATTGAAAACACAAGGATCCACGATAGGAGGTGTGATGGGCCAAATCCACTACGTAGGTGTTTTGAAACACATTCGAGTTATGGACTATGGTAAAGTTATCACACCCATTACATTAATGGAATGCGACTGGGTTCGGAATGGTGTGGACGACCTGGGAGAAGCCACATATAAAATAGACGAATATGGTTTCCTTCTGGCCAACTTTTCGTGCATGCTGGAACATCCGGATGAACCATTTGTATTGCCGTCCCAAGTACAACAGGTTTTCTACGCCAATGCAGAGAGCAGTGGAACATGGCGTGTTGTACTAAACAGCGAGGCGAGGTCCAGGAGGTCTATGGCATCCGACTACGAGGAGTTTATAAATACTCGTGTGTGTGTTCCAACACTAGAGGCCGAAACTTTGATGGCCTCCACCTCCCACATTCCCAACATGGTGGGTGGTATTACGTTGTGTGAGAGAGACGCAGAGCTTGCATTAGCACCTTTGTTGAGGGGAGAGTTTAGCAACATATCCGATGAAGACTGAAGGTTTCCATGCGTGCGTTCAAGGGTGCAAACGAGAAGTACTGCCCAGGAACAAAAATTAAATACTTATGTCAATGTTTGTTGTCTCTCCAATATAGGGTGAAGGCTACAAACTACTGGTGCACGCTGTGTGCATTAGCTCTTCAGTCTAGAATCCAGGCAGGCAGGGTTGCTGGCACCTGGCAGCACAAAGTGAACAGCAAGACATGATCGAGGAGCAGCAGGCTCCCATGCACAAAGGACCAAGACAGAGTGGAAACATTGACTTGCAAACTGACATGGACCTCCATATGGGCAGAAGATGCAACCAGAAGAAGGCACAGCAAGGATGAGGCACCCCAATTTTGGGAGCTTCGACACAAGTTCATGTAGAGCATGCCCGCCAACATGAACAAATACAATTTGAAATTATAAATTGATTGCAATGGACACATCTGCAAGGGAATATAAGGGGGGGGAGGGTTGCAATGTGTGTGTATGGAATGTGTTTGACTCCTGATTGGCAGGGACGCCAATCAATAAAGGAGGGGGCTATGTGATGGAGATTTTTGGATGGAAAGCATGGATTTCTGCCTTCAGGTACATATGAGACCAAACTTACACCAAAGACATAAGGATTAGCAAAAGAACAGGCAATTAGTAAACTCAAAAGGAAAAGCAGCCTATGAGACACTAGATTGCATGACTTATGAAAGCATAGAGAGCTCAGAAGGCATGAAATGCACATGTGACAATTGTAGATGTATTTTTGATGTCTATATTCCCAACAGATGTGAGTTTTGGCTAGGGTAGGCAAAGCAGAGTAAGGAGGAATACATGAAGGAGAGAATGAAATTTTTGGGCTTCCTCTACTGAAGAGAGTAGCCATTCTGTAGAAAACTTGGTTGTCATCTCCTCTGATCCCTACATCAACTTGGGTGCGAAACCCTTGAACCATTTTGTGCAATATATTTTGAAATATATCAAGATACATTTCAGCCATCTCTCTTGCCGCGTGTGTTCTTGTGCATTGGAATGTCGAACCCGGTTACCAAGACTGGAAACAATTTGAGAGTGTTATAATATCTGATGGAAGACTGTGGGGTTTGTGTCTGTATTAAAGTCAGTTTGAGTCCAGAATGTCTCAGTCAATATCTGAAGGTTTCTTGTACAGGAGTAATGTTTTGGTGATCGAAGTGCCCGGGTGTGAAGCCCCCTGTTTGGGTGATAAACTTTTCCAAAAGTATATCAGTTCACACTTCACTTGTCTCCCTGGACAAGTATGTTCTTAAGTGTTTAAAGTGTGAGAATTATGTCTGATGAAGGATGTGATCCTGGAGGTGTGAAGCTCTTACAGAGATTAAAAAAGGATTTGTGTATGTACTGAACACAGAAGCAATGAGCAATAATTTTATAGTATGTTAAGGTAGGAACTCTAGAAGAGTAACATCCTGGGGAGTGAAGGTTGTGAATGTGAAGGCACGGATGGTCAGCGGTGTCCTTGCAGTCCACACGCGGACCACTTGCACAGAAATTCTGGAACATATAAAATGGCCCCTGCCACAGTGCGCCAAGAGACTCGAACGGCTCGAACGACATAGGGTCCAATACCACGCATTGCTGATCGTCTCCCTTGTGGTGTTTTTGTGTAGTCACAGCAAAATTGTCATGATCATCTTCTTTGTGGTGTTTCTCCATCGCCGTTGCTACGTATTAACCCCCATCACCCAAGAAGGTTAACAATGAAGTCCTCGTTGTCAACTATGCCTCGCCCTGCAGCACAGACAACATTCTCTTCAATCAGGGATAAGGCGTCGGATACGGCTCCAGAAGCCACATGGACTGAGGCATCATTCATGTCCCCTCATTTCAATCCTATTTTTTTGTCTCGGGATGACGTGCGGGATTAGGTGTATAAGCCTGGTATTCGTGAATAGCAGACCGATGTTTTCTCATCAGAATTTGTGTGTGGTAAATGCAATGCAATGTACCAGATGCACATCGAGATATCGAGGGAAATAAATTCGCGTCAATGTCTGCGCAGATACCACGAGTTTTGTGCTATTTTGAATGACCTCCTGACACTCACCACGATTTCCAGGGATAGAGCTTAACTGATGAAATATAAAACATGAATTGTACACTAAGCATCTCTTACATTGAAATTTGTAAAGTGCGCCAAACACCTTATGTATTCCATCACTCTTTCACCAAAATTTTCTTTTAAGGAAACCAAGAGAGCTAGAATACATTCGAGAAGTACACTAACTGGATGCTCAAAGCTATGTGTCCACTGATTTCTGCTCTTACGTCCGATACGACCTCCTAGTTACCCTTTCCCTTAGAAAACCTTCATCAACGCCCACATTTTGTTTCTTCGACATGTAATTGGAGTAGATCGATTGTGAATACTATGCACTCAATGCCAGAAATTCTGGCAGAGAACACGGTGTGCTAGAATAGCCCTGGCCAGGCGATGCCTGGGTATGCGCCTCCACCCTGTGCCACCCCCTTGAACCCCCGGCCGTGCCGTGAAAACGCGTGGAAGTTCCCAAAAATGAAGTGGCAAAGGGTGCAAACGACACCGGCACTGGTGCCGAGCACCCGCGCGTGGTGGCCACCAACGCAGGTACACAGTGCAACCCATTTTCTGCTACCCGCGAGCAACCCGTTCCCCAAAACGTTTACCAAAACGCCAAAACAGCCACCCAAAGGCCACCGAAATGCTGCCAGTCACCCATAAAGGTTGCCATGGCAACTGTCACCCTCCCAGCTGTGGCCACCCCTGGGAGTTGCCGGCATAAACCAGAAACGTAGTCGCAGCGGCAGTGAAAACCACGGTTCTAGTCAGAATGGCAGTGGACACAGACGCTGCCATCACCGAAGGGCAGGGTTCATTTGGACACGTTTTCCTCTAGTGTGTGGCTTTGAATTCCACATTATTATTTTGATTAATATCGCAAGATATCAACGTGTGCAACATATAATTATGACGTGTTGTCATAGACATTTTTTGTTTGTTCATAATTCATTTATTTCTCACGGGTGTGATTGCTCAGATTTTGTAATATATCAAAATAGCATATATCACCTTATGGTAGATTGGTGAACTCAAAAGATCAATTCAATAATAATAATAATAATAATATGTAATGATATTTATTTGAAAATAATTAATATACATCATGCAATTTTTTAAATAATACAATATATGATGAGGATAAAACAATACAATAATTCAAATACGTTATAGTTAGAAACTTATGATCTTCTGAGTATACCCCATCCATAACATTGTCCCACAAGTCTAATTCCAAATAACATACAATCTATTTACACCTCATATTATATTATATAGGTAATATAATATGAGGTGTATATAGATTATATTTATACCTCATATTATATTACCTAAAAACCAAGATTAATTTTTATATAATATTTTTGTTATATGTTTTATATTCTATCTTCATTGTTTCATTTTGATGATCTTATGAACACTTGCACTAATCTATCATTAGAATAACAAAGATAACACATGTAAATGGTAAGTCATAAAATTATAACCTCAATGTAATTGAGGATTTTGTAATGTTTTTGACCTCCAAATTAATTATGTGCTTCATTGATGGTTTCACTTTCGGAATGAAATCCCAATCGATTGTTTATTTACTAATTGGAAGTGCACATATATATTGGATTTTAGACATTGAAGGTGAAGTGCACTCAATATGGGATTTGTAGTCAAGCAACCTTCAAGAATGCAAGGGCAATGTTTCTTTTGAAGTTGGACGGGATGGGCAACAATTTTCGGTTGGGTTCAAAAAATTCTTTTAAAAATAACTAGACTAGTAGTGATAGGTTGGCAACGCATAATGCACCCACTTGCTTTTATACGAGGCAATTTTTTATTTTTATGTCTAACCCCATTTGTATTATTGCCTTAAGGATTAGATTAGACTAGGATTATTTAGAACTACTTAAACTTGGTATTTTTGAAACCCTTGAGACAAGAAGCCGATGACGTAAGGTAGTGTCTAAAGTGGTTCATCTCATCCGCAAAGATGAATGAACTCTCACTAATGAAAATACATGAGTGCCACGAATCCCCGGCCCCTCAAAATAGGGTAAGTGACACTATTATGCATGGGACACTAAATACCAGAAATACCAGAAATTGTGTACTACTATTGCAAAAGTAATGAGCACTCCCACTTGATTAGGTAGAAGATGGTGAAGTTAACTCTTAAGTGTTCGAGAGGTGGACCACATTGGACCTCTCCATGCATAAAAACATACCGTATTGAAACTATACACTTTTACTTCTAACCGATTATGTAAAAAAAATGACCTTGTCGAATGCACTTTTTGAATCAGTTTAATACATTGATGTAATTGAATATTTAAGTTCAAATTTGCAACTAGGGTACCCTTGGATGCAAATACATACGTTTTATTTTGATCATAAGTGAACGTGTGGGTTTATTGGCTCTGTCTGTAGGACAGAGACTATGCATCAACTTCTTCGTTTCAAGAGCAAATTTCCTAACCACTTTGTATTCACACTTGGACGTTATTTGTTCTTGTTATTTTTGGTCCACTGTATTTAATGTGGATGTTATATATATATATATATATATATATATAAGTGCTCCATTGAAAGAAACCCAATTAACTATAGTTATTTTGGCAGTTCTTATTATGTATTTAAAAAATTTTGGGTGATAAATGAGTAGCTTCAATCCTTGACCCGTATTTGAGAAGAAGGTGCACAAAATCCAAGAAAGGTTTGGAATAGTGAATAGCCATGGATTGGCATGAGCAAAGTAATAAGCTACAATTGTAGTCTTCCATAGCAAAGGACAGAGCCTCACTGTTCTACCATTGTCTTGTTTTGTGCTTAACATAAGGTGGGAGGAAGGCAGGGCGGGCATGAAGGAGCCTCCTATGGAATACAATATGCACGGTTGCCTGGCCTTGGCAGCTGCTACCGTTGCCGCTGCACCGTCGCGCTTGCCGTCGGAGCCTCGCCCTCGCCGTTGCAACTTGGCGCTCGCTGTCGCAACCTAGAGAAAGGACCAGGTACACTTTGACGGGGCGGTAACCGGCCATTGCAGGTTAAGTGCATAGAATGGATCTTTATCACGGGGGGTGCACCTACACTTAATTTATGTATACACGTGCGAGAACCCCCTATTTAATGGGGGGGGGGTATTTACCTTCCTTCGTTGAATATTTTCTACCCTATAAGTAGTTAAATTTCTACTGGATGATATTTTCTAACACCCTGTCATTGTATATAAATTTAAAGATGCATGATTTTAATCAACCCTATCTTATTTATAAATAATAAAGAGTTGTGGGTTTAGGGTAGGGTTTAGGGTACTTTTCATCCAGGTAACCGTTTCAACAACTTCATTCACATGTTCACATACATTTGTTTATTTCTCATCCAATGCCACTAATGACACATAATTTATGTTGAACCTATAAATATTAAAAAATTAAACTTATTTTTATTTATGCTACTTTATATCTAAATAATAATAAATACCACAACTTAAACCACACCATACATTATATATAATTCCCAAACTTACATTTAGAGGACGCTATTGTATATCTAAAAGAATGTAAAAATTATGTGTCTTGAATAAAATCCACCCTATATTTTCTCGCACGTGGTTTTCTAAATTTTTGCCAGTGACCCCCCCCCCCTCGTGATCTTTATTTTAAAGATATAGTCCAATCTCTGTTCAACATATGTCCTTTTGGCATAATATAATCATATTCCAATATTATATTATTCAAATATCTATTGTCAACTCATGTATCATCATGAAAAATAGCTATAATGCTAGCGTATTGGGGGTCCGCCCATACAATTCAATTATGAATCAACCAAACAGTTCAAATCTTGGAACTATGTCCAAATTTAATCCAAAAACCGTTCATTGTCCCCAATCAATATATGCATGGCTATAACCCAATGAAAATGAAGGTGTATGTGTCCAACCATGAGGCCCAATTGCTTGCCTCTCATTTGAGAGTTCTAATGATAAAATGAGGTAGTGGGGGATGTCAATCCAACTACACTCTTTGGACTCCTCTATCAAGAGTTTTTGAAAATATTTGTATTTGTTTGGAGTTACAAGCTCTTATTTCATACCATCTATATTGCCTAAATTTGTTGTATATATATGTTTAAGCTCATATTTATTATGATGATTTCGTATTCCCTTAGTAATATGACAACTTTACGCCACTTGTCATATGAATGAGAAGACGACACCTAGATAACATGACCTTTTTGTGTTTCTTAGACGTGTCATACTGAAGAGGGTGAACAATAATGACATTCATGTTCTGTTTGGATGAATTTGCATGTTAATCTCTTTAATTCTTGGAGGACATAACTCTCGTCCATCACTTAAGGTCATCCTAAGTCGGTATCAATAAGATAACCTCGAAGTGCAAGGCTTGGAAGAAATTTCACCAGATTTTAAGAAGAACGACATAATACTATGGGTTAAGGGTTTAGGGTTTAGGGTTTAAGGTTTAAGGGGTTTAGCATGAATGCAAGAACATTGAGTGAGCATTCTTACTTGGTTCAAGGACAATGTAATTGGCATATTGTAGTTTGCGCTTGGGTCAAGATAGTGGTATTTGAGTTATCCTTTAATTCAACATGACTTTTGGTAGGGAGTTGGTTGTTTTGCTTACAAACCCTTCCATGTTTGGTAAGTTTTTGGTGCATGCGTGGAGGTAGTGTGGAGGTTTGAACAAAGAACATTCTATATCGGTTCATGGAGGGCCAAACTCATTTTAGCACCTCATGGCGTGCCAAAATGAGTTTGACCCTCCATGAACCAATATATAATGTTCTTTGTTCAAACCTCCACACTACCTCCACGCATGCACCAAAAACTTACCAAACATGGAAGGGTTTGTAAGCAAAACAACCAACTCCCTACCAAAAGTCATGATGAATTAAAGGATAACTCTATTATTTGATGTAAAGTGTAGACAACCAATCTCTGGTTATATTTGGTTATTAGATGCCTATATTTGAGTAGCACGTGGTTTGGTGTGGTGTCTACAAAGTAAGAATCAGTATTGTCGGCCCCATGCAATGGCTAAAATTATATGTGGATTTGGAAGTGCATGCAATAGGCCCACATACTTCTACTCCAATCCATGAAAACAATGGTCTTCGCAATGGTGATTGTGATGTGGTCCTAGTCTCACTGCACATTTGAGGGGCCATGGAACCTGCTCCATCATTCTCATGTGATGAAAGATAGTGGGTGTGATTAAGATATGTGTTTACAATATATTGGACTCGTGTTCAAATCACTTAATTATTCTAGATTTAATAGTCAACACGGTCGGAGATTCTATATGATCCTTTAATGAGCACAAGAATCTTTGCTTTGACATTGCATGAAGATATTCATACGAGCTCCACAAATCATAAGGAGAGTTGCTAAAACCTCAATTTAGGGTCTAACCATCTTGAGCTCAAGTCTCATAGTGTGTTTCATATCTTACAAGAAGTAGGGTAGTTGGAAAAAATAACAATTTAAAGACTCATCTACCTAACATTACAATGGGTCATTCAACAATTGGTTACGCAACCGCAATAGTGAAATGCTTGCATAAAGTGCGAAGTGGCCATTTTAAGAACGCCTCACGGTAACACATCAAATAGCAATCTTGAGCCATATTGTTAAATTGGGAATACCAATCACCAAGAGAGTAGACCCTATACATATTCTACATGCTCGCTATACACAAAGCACTTCAAGGTGTGGGACCATTAAGCTTATGGTGAGTTTCCATGTAGGCTGCTCATCCATTGGATTTTAGAAAATATTGGGTTGGAGGGGTTTCTATGTAGTTAAGCACAAGCCGTCATCCAAACACATTATGACAGTCCGCTAGAATGTGGGGGTTCATGGACACATGCCGCTAAATTTCCATGCATCCACTCAAAAATCTTTAACTTACACGTTTCGGACACCAAAGGATTGAAGACCAAATTTTAGCATGGAGGAGGAGGTTACTAATGGGCCTAAATTCATAAGTTGGGAGTAGCTACACTAAATATGATATTTAGTGCCACCAATGTTAATTGTCTTGCTCAATACCAATTGTAAACTATGGTAGTGTCACCAACACTAGATGTTAAGTTAACATTATTTGTCATTCCTTGTAATATTTTTGGGAGATTAAAGATTTACAGTGTTGTAATTACCGTCACTAACCAAGTGGATTTTCATCCAAATTTGAGTCATCCATGACAATATTTCATCACAAATGACTAACAAGAGAAGGCAGGGCTTTGAACAATGGATGAACTCATCCATCATCAATGACAATATTTGTTGACTTATTCACAAGAAGTGCCATCCAAAAAGTTACCATAGTGACATTAAGTACCATATGACACTGAATATCATGTTTAGTGTAGTTGGCACATGCGAACCCTACCCACTAGATTCCCTCTACATTTGGGCGGGTTTGTCCTTATTAATACTAGAATATGACAGGCAAGGGGCCTACATGAAAACTCATCCTTTTATGAACTTGCAAAACACGAGCTTTTGCATAGAAAAATGGAGCTAAATTTCTATTTGGTCAAAGATTACAAATTATTGATGGTTGATTCCTTTATGTAGGGGTGAAGATCTCATACACTCCATATGTTGCATATTTGAAGGGGAGAAGACAACTTCTATTTTGCGAGGATGGATCATGGGAACATGTGAATGACTGCTCTTTGGTTCAAATTCAACCTTCAACATACAATTGGAGATGTTGGTATTGACAACATGTCCCAACATTGTCTAGTGCTCTAACCATGTTTTAGGATTGCCAAGGTGAGATTTTACAAAGTAGGTATGCACACATTATCGTTATTTGCAAATGAGAGATGTTATTTCCATTTTAAACTCTCCCAACCCCTTCAAAATGCAACATAGAGGGGGGACAATATCAACTCTTATATAATAAGAGAATCATTCCCCACTTATGTCATGATTTTGATTAATATGAAGTCATGATTTCCAAAAAAAAATTTGGAACTCTTATGTATTGCAAGAAACTAGTTGTAACTCATGCCATCCCAACATGTTGCACCCTTGCATATGAAATATGAAAACATTAAATGAAGTCCGCTTGTGATCTAAGGTGACCCCTTTGCTCATGTTCTTAGAATGATGGGACAAGGCCCTCACACCCACCAACTACAACTATGTTGTATATATAATTTACTTTAACATATTTTAGAATAGATCATAAGACCCAAAGCTTGAAGTGCTCATATAGAGTGAATGTGTGGAACACATAGATGTAAACTGACACTCACATCATGAATTATCACATAATTGGTGTGTGGGTTTAGATTTCAGTACAACTACTGAGTTTAAAACGTTTTTGGCCCTTGAGTTTGATTAGGTCAATGAGTTTTTGTGTGTCATGAGATGTAAAATGGAACTCACATCATGAGTTTTTGTGTGTGATGCGATTTAAAATGGCACTCACATCATGAGCATGAGTTCCTCCATGTCTCTTTGGGGAGGGGACGTCATTACCCTTGCATTTTCCTCGGGCAGGCTTGGTTGCCCGGGCGATGTCAATGACGCCAAAGTACAACCGGTTGCTCCGGTAGCCACCCGTCAACGATGACGGGCGTACTCACCAACCGCGGGTGCAAGGGTACAGCAGCGAGAGCGAGGCTAAGACGGCAAGAGCGAGGCTGCGACCGCGAGCACCAAGCTGTGAAAGCCAAGCAACCGTGCATATTGTATTCCATAGCCTCCGCCTGGACGCGACACAGTGCCGACGCGGGCCGGACGACTTCCTACACTCCCTTCAGAACATGATTTTGATGCAATGGCTTCTTGCTTGCGGTGGTAGCGTCATCCTCTCACTGTTTTCTCTCTTGCTGCCACTTAGGTGAAATGTCGGCAAAGTGACCACGTAATCGATGCAGTTTGCAACTCACAAGGGTTTGGAATTCTAGTCAGCTTCGCTCTACGGCCTCCTGGGAAAGACCGGGAATGTACTCTTCCTTCTGCACAATAGTTCCGATCTAATTTAAGTTGACCACCAGAGCGTCATAGCAGATTATTGGTTTGATGAGGTTACGTTATTGATATGGTGCTCCAGTTGTTTCTGGAAGGTGGTCCCATAGGATTTAAGAAGACAAGAGGTGGACCCAATCAATGTGCACATTCAACTCCTTATGGTGGTTATGGTATAATTGGATTCGATATCAAAATTTGACAATGTGTAAGTGGACCATGTAAAGAATCCTCACTATGTTCAAATTGTAGACATGGTTACAGCTTATAGCCACAATTTTCTTCTTGCAAAGATTGCAGTTTGGTGTTGAATGACGCTCATAGGTGGAGTGAGCTGTAGCCCCAAGTTGAAGTGCATACAAGTCTACATTCTGAGAGTTTCAACGTGATAGTGCTGTAGAGGGGACCCCATCTCTCTCTCCCTCCCCTTAAGTTTTCTGGAAAAATAGGTTGTTTGTGAACTACTATGGAAAACCCTACGGATCGGAGCAAGAAGTGTTTGCCGAGGTTGAATGTCCGTGCAGGCCGACTTATTTTAAGGTTTTTGGGGGATATAAAGTTGTGACCCCACTTGTTACGGATTCTTGTAGGGAATAGTGAGCAGGTAGAAAGGGACGAGCACGCGTATCGCGAAAATTAGACGCTTGCCGGATGGAAAGGCAACCCAAGGAATCGGCGGGCAGAGAGGGAAGGGGTGCCCTTTGGAGCGCTTCTCTTGTCGACAAGATATCTTCAAAATTGCGGTGTTTATGGAATAGTGGAACTGAAGGCTGGAGTTTCATCGCTGTCATTGCCTCTACTTTTTATTCAACGAGCAGGTCTCCATTGGGCCCAAAAATGTCAACCTGGGTGAGGTGGTTGTTTCATGCCATTGGACTTTGTTCCAGTTCTTCTCTTGAACCAGATTACTTGAAACTCTCTGTTGACTGTGTGCAAGATATCAAGAATGTCTTACGTGCTGGTCATGAATTGCAATTAAACGGGAGGCAGTGTCAGGATCTTGCTTCGAAGCTTGAAGTTTTCGTGGAGAAGATGCAAAACCTAGTCTTAAATGTTGAAGCATCAGGTTTGAGATCCTTTTATCCAGCTTTGAGGAACATGTACAGAGTCTCGGAGAAAGCGAAGTTGCTTGTCAATGACTGCTCCAAAGAAGATTGGTGTAGAGAATCCATGTTTCAGATCCATAATGAAGAAGCATTTGGAGAGATTTTGCGGGAGATAGGGTTATGCGACGAGCAAGCTAAAGCTATAATAATGCTTGGCCAATTGAAAGAGCATAATCGAGTCAAAGATCTCTGTCCGTCTTCAACAATTTCACCCGCATCGGAGACAAATGACCTGGTTCTAGAAGATCGACATACATTGAAGGAGAGACTTCAAGACATGGCCAAAAGCAGTACCTCATCAGATAAGCATACAGAGTACCTTGTGAGATTCATGTTCAGAAAAATTGAAGTTTGGTCTGCAGAGCAAAGGATTGAGAATTTGGACCCATATGATCCAATAAGTTTGGGTACCATTTCAGAAGTGCAAGATACAGAGGACAATGCATTGTCGGGCGAACAGGAACTGGCGTCTAAAGTGCAAAGAATTGAGAATGTGGGCATGTCTGATGCAATAGATTTGGGTTCAGATTCAGAATTGCAACATGGATGGAAGAATGCCAATTTAAAAATCATTGGAAGCGGAGCACATGGAGCTGTTTTGTCCACCAAATGGCATGGCATCCCCTGCGCCAAGAAGGTATTTGATGTGAAGACCAGTCACATTTATCAAAGGGAAGCAGCTGTGCTTAGATGCCTCAACCACCCAAACATTGCCAAGTTCTTCTTTTGTGGCACTGAAAACCAGCAATGTTTCATTGCGATGGAGCTAATGCATATGAGTCTGCATGAATTGATCAAGGAACGTAAAGGAAGGCCATTTTCGACTGATGTAGCAATAAACATCATTTTGCAAATCGCGAATGCAATGTACTATCTACATAAACAGGGGATTGCACATCGTGACCTCAAATCACTTAACGTGGTGATCAACAAAGTGTCAACCACTCCACACCCTGGTGACAAATTTCAGGTGAAGTTGGTTGATTTTGGGTTGTCAAAGACAAAGGTGGAAGCTTCCAAGGCCAACCCAGTGTCTATAAGAAATTGTGGCACCACAACATATAGAGCACCAGAGGTGTTTCCCAAGGGAGATGATCCTGAAATGGTGGTTTGGTTCAAGGCGGATGTATATAGTTTTGCTTTGATCTGCTCAGCAATTTTGTCCTTGAAGGAGCCCTTTGAAGGTGTATACGCCAAGACCTTGATCTGCCAGCTGCGCAACGGTGTGAGGCCACGTCTCCCACAAGATTGCCCCAAAGAGTTGGCTGCACTCGTGGAAGAATGTTGGAATGCAGAACCTAAGTCACGACCTACTTTTCTAGCCATTCGCACAAGGTTGGAGAAACTTGTTTTCTCAAGTGAGAATTGATCCTATGTGCAACCAGACTAATTACTCCTAACTGCAAATGCTCCAGAGAAGATAACAGTAGTCGAGGTAACCATCATTGATTAATTTCCTTATTATGATTGTTTTCCCACTAGGTCAATTCCATGTAAAATTGGTTGGATTGGTTCAAAGTTAGATATTTATTATCAGTGATACGTTGTGGTCTGCCAAAACTTCTGCTGGTTATTGTTAACTCAGTGATTGCTACCTTAATGTTTGTTGATTAATACAATATTTACATTTCACAATCGTCCAATGTAATGAGATTAAATCATACCTTGATTATTTACACCTAGTACTTAGGGCCACTTTACACTATGGCCAAGTGTCATGACCATGAAATTGTGAGGGACCAGGGTCCATGAAACTCATTTGAAGGCCGTACCATGGAAACTAAAACTGGATTTGGTGTGGTCACGGGCCTTCGAGTGTAATGTAAAGACATAGTATGCGACCGGGCTCTCCACCGAACGTCATTCCATTACCATCTTTTTCATGTAGGCCCTTCTACACAATGAGGTTTAATAGATCAAGAGTTGCAAGATCTTGAATAGTCATGGTCTTCCGGTTCTGTGGTTTGAGGTAGGCTTCACACAAAAGTCGATAGATCATGTAAAATTATCCCGTTAATGTCATGTAGGCTTCCAATGTAGGTTCAATCATTCAAACTCCCTTGGCCCCTTAGGCCCTCGAGCTCTAGTAGTAATGTGCGCAGGCTCATACTAACAGTAAAGAACTACAGAAAATAATCTAGACTTGGATATGAGTGGGCGGCCTTCCTAAATATAAATTGCTCATACAAGGAGATGTTCACCTCTACTTGTTTGGCTCATACTTTCCCCACTATTTGTTTTAGCTTACAAAGCTTATGAGGGATATGGAGGAGATGTTTCGATGGAATTAGAATTTGGATCAAATTCTCCACTTGTAATTATGGTCTGAAGAATTTATACTGAAACAAAACCTCCAGCCCTTGAGACAAGAAAACTTTATGAAGACTTCTCACCTGCACATTCAAAAAACATAGATGTATTAGGCCCGGCAGGTTTTTCACAATTCCGCATGTGCAACAATTTCCGAGCATCAAGGCAATCTACTGTGGAACGGTTCCCAAAGATTATCCCACAATCAGTTCAACCTGCGTTGGTGATATATCCTTGATGATATATTCTTGCAAACCAATTGAGCACCTTGCAGTCTTACCTGCTTATTTGTAAGAAGCTTGAAAAGAATGCAAGTTTGCCCAAAGTATGGCAAACTAAGCTCTAGAGAACATGAAATTGCTTATATGTGGAAGGGTTGTGATACACATCTTGCAAGTTTGATGGCCCAAGGTAAATGAATTTGGACCCTTACATGCGTATAAAATGGTGGAGCACAGGTTCCTCCTTTTTTGGAGTGATTTGAGACCATTAAACATGAAAACTCTACAAGTTCAAATTGTAGTAGCATGTATACTTTGGTTTTATGATTGCAAGATGTCAATGTTGCAAGGTAGTATGGGATGTGTAGATGGTAAGGTGCGAGTAAAGGTAAAGCGAGTTGTGTATCCTTATGTTGGTCTTTTGTATGGTGAAGTTTCTAAGATTACATTCGATAGAAAATATTTTGTTTCTAGAAAAACAGTTGCATAGACGTATGGACTCTGCAACACTGGTCTTCACAACACCCAAAAGGCTATTCATAGAGGTCTTCATTGCACCAAAAAAGAGGTCACAACTTTGTTTGGCCCTCTTATAAACAAACATGGCTATAGGTATACTCACTCAAAGGACGAGGAGCTCATTGCTAGAGTGGAAAGAAATAAATGATTACACACCAAAAGTCAGGTGGAAAAGGCTGGGATGGCACAACCCCATACTACTTGCCATACATGTGATGGCCAAGCATTTTGCCTAGGTCAATGTTTTGTGACATGGCATGCAAAATAGGTATAAGATATATATACATGTTTACTAACTCGAAAGGGGGGGGGTTAAGGTGGGAACTACACTATTTAATATCATATGGTATGTTAGGTCATTGTGAAAACTTTTCTAGTGACACATTTTATGTATAAGTTTACAAGTATTGTCATCCCAACTTACTCTTTGTTCATTCAAATGCCAATCATTCATAATTTTTTCTAAATTTTGTATATTAACATTTATGTGATGAGATATTGTCATGTATGATTGAATTTTGGATGAAAAATCATTTTGTGAGTGACAATTTTTACAAATACTGTAAATATGTAATGCCCAATTTATTTTCACAAGGAATGACAAATGATGTTAGGTTTACAATTAGTGTTGGTGACACTACATGGGCAGCAAGACAATAGAATTGGTGACTCTAAAATTAATACTTAAGTGTACAGAGGTTGAAAAGTTTCAATTCCTCTCACTAGTCGTTTTTAATGTATTCATTTTACATGAAATAAAAGTGATTATCCGTAATACCTTATATCCGATGTAATATGTAAAAGCAATGATATGACATGTCCAGTTGAAACATTATTCATCAGGAATTGTAGGTAGAAATAAGTTTTTGGGTGAGGAGGATTATTTAATAATAATAAAAGGACAGTAAACCATGACATGGAGCGGGTAACAAGGAAGAGACCTGGAGGGATTTCTTTAGGAGCCGCCCAAAGTTCAATCTCAAAAATTAGTTTCACAACTCCCAACAGTAGGGGACATGTCCTGCATGAGGTCCAACTAGCCAATGGACTTTGACCGAGCATAACTTCATAAGATTATTAAGCAGTGTGCTTCATTCATCTGGACACCGAGAATATAACCATGGAGACATAATTTGAATTTGCACTAGTTGCGGCATCCATAGTTATATTTTAAGGATCCGCATGAATGAACCCACACTACATAATAATTTTTTGTTGATCACAAAGAGTCCAAACCAATATTTCAAAGATGGAGTAGGAATTTATATGTGATGGAGCAAATGAACATCAACATTTTTTGAGGGTCCAATGTCAACTTGCCATCGATATATAGAAAACACGACTATTTTTTTGGTTGCCCCTACTTAATTGACATTTGGATATATTTGGACAACCCACTTGTCCAAAAAAAACAAGGGATGTGCACATGTGGGGGACAAAAACATCATATGACAACTACAAAAATAACAACACAATAGTCACAACTTTGAATGTTTGTATTTCATTTTTGCCAACCACCATATTTGCATAGTGTTGCGATTTAGTGTACGTCATGTTGATGGTTGAAATTGTCCAAAATTCATGCAAAAATCCAAGTAAACTTAAATCCTAGCTTTGGATAATTGAACTTTGACACCATTGGTTTTTGTGAGATTTCTATGGATTTTAGATTTTCTTGAAACAAAAGATGTGTGTTAATTCTAGGTAACACAAACAAAGGCCCAATCATTAACAATGTGTTTGGTATGAAATACAAGTAACCTAAGTAACATTGGACCGTGGGGCAAGAAAGGATTAAGCCTTGATAATTGTCAACATCACCATCTGATTATGAGATAGTTCCTCTAACCCATGTAGCACTCTAAAGTTGGAGGTCCTTTTTTTATTAGGGATTAAAAATTGGGGGAGTGTTCAAGGTTTACTTCATATTAACATTTTGAAAAGTGGACTTGGGTTTATCATAGTATTCAATGGTTCTATATTCAACACATAGCCAATCTCCCAACCGGTGAATAATTTTCACAACATAGTTGTTGTATTCATGACAACTACCAATTGACTTTCAATCCTTTAATGATTTTCCTCTCAAAAGAATAATTTTTGGTAATAAATTTCTCTAATCATGGAGTGAACAAAATGTAGTAGAAAGTTGAAACTATCTAGATTTTGATTTTAGAAAGCATTAACTCAACATTAAACTTAAATAATTTGTAGGAGATGCTAATTGTATGAGTTTTGTTTCAAATTTTGTATGCGTATAACAAAGATGATTACGTATGTTGGGTAAAAAGTTAGAAAAAAACATCATCTTGATGAACTCGATAACAAGTATTCAATTTCATTAACAAGAGTTGTTCACATTCTCTACAAATAAATGATAATTTCTTTACACATGTTGCAAAATGTGACTAGTTTTTAGAAAGTGAACTTAAACATCAAATATCCAAACAAACTAATGCCATCTCCAATTTTATAATATTTTCTTTAATTTTTGCTTTGAAAATGGTTGCCATACTCGAAGCTAATGACATTTTAGAAAAGGTTCGATCGTACAAATGTGTTCTCCAACAATTTTTCTTCATGAATGTTTCCTAAAGCAAGCTTGCAAATCTCATTTTATAATTGACCTTGAAAATACATAAAGTTTTAAAAGATAATGTGGGTTGAACCTATCATAGGATTACTAAGCGGCTAGATGATGGTCTCTTTTTAAAGAAAGAGGCCGCATTTTAAAAACTATGATTAATCTTAGCTACTAATTGTTGATACATAACTTTGTAATACACAACATGAGTGCTCCCCATAAATGGGTGAATTCCGAAATTAAAGGAGAGTTATGCTCGCCCGATACCTGGTCCCACGGAATGCACCCAAGGAGTTGAACTTAATAAATGGCAAAATACTACTCAATATGTTTTGGTAGAACTTCCCTTGACTATGGTAAATTCAGTCAACTTTGGGGAAAGAATGAAATTGCAATTTTTAGATATATAAGGGCCTGGGCCCGGGTGAGGGGGAGGATGGGCCCACAAGGTATAATAATAATAATAATAATAATAATAATGTATGAATCTTAATTTAAAATAAAATTATTTTTTAATAAAATTATTTAAATTTATGTGTGTGTGTGTGTGTGTGTCCAAGATCCCAATCTTGAAGTTTGGGGACGAAGAAGTGTTGGTTCACAAGGATGGCCAACACTAGGCCCACTTTATACAAGGCTTGGGGCTGTTCTAATTCATGTGCAATTAAGCCCTCAATTTGGTCCTCCTTTATCAACTTTTGTGGGCCCAACCTTGTCACATGTAAAGTGATGAGGCCCGATTTTAGGTTCAAATGTTCTTGAGGGGAAAGTGTAGTGAAGAGAATTAATCTTTAATGGACTGGCGGTTAAGATGTTCATTATCCAACAAGTGAATCCAATCCGGGCCATGTTGAGAGTTTGGGCCAAGGAAAAGCTCGTCCTTATATCTTCAACCTGGCCCGAAGTTTTGGCGCCAAAATTATGCTCCCTAGGACGCCAAATGGGATGAGTGACTGTTCATGCCCAACTCTAGCATAAAGCCCTTGGGCCGGATTTGATGAAATTGAGCGGTCTTATTGAACCCAATTTTTAGGCTTTGGGCCAGCCCTCAATCCAACCCCAAGTGTAACTTGGCCCTAAGGGTCACTTCACACAAAAGACTGAGAGCCCGTGACTAGTGTACTTCAAGCACGCTCATTGGTGGAAAAGGCAAAGCTGGTCCAAGTTCGCTTCATACGACGCTTGAGGGACCAACGGAGTATGTGAATGCAAGATGGCTGTAAAGTCTACATGGATTCCTACACGGCATCGAATGGATCATTTTAAAAGTCACTTGCATTATTTTCAAAATCACCTCTTGGAAGAGACCTAACACAAAACCAGAAGACCATGGCACTCCGAACGCTCACAACAGTTGGTTTATTTTATTTTATCATGTGACCCACATGAAAAGAAATTTATTGAAATGACATTTGGTTGAGGACCCGGTCACATATGACTTCACGCGGCACTTGAGGATCGGTGACCACACTACATGATTTTGGAGGTGGCTTAGGACGACCAGTGGACACTTTCTTTTGGGATCTCACAATTTCGTGGTCACGGCTCTTGGCTCGTGTGAGGTGGCCCTAACAACAGAGGCTGCCCCAAAGGATCCCCAAAGGAGGAGAGTATCGTGGGAGACATCCATCAATGCTCCTGCGTTGTTTGTCTATCTCATCAGATTCCAACTTCTCAAAGAACGCCACCACTCGAGGATCCATTAAGTACTTACTGTCATCTGCAGCACGAAATCATTTTCATTCCATGCATCCCGTGGCCGGCCAGCCAGCCAGCCAGCCAGGGATCCTAGCAGCAACCGCAGCTTTCAGCGGGTGCCACGCTTCTTCATACAAGTTGTTTGTTCCTCCGTCCTTTGTGAATCCGGGTGAGTTCCTCCTTATGAGTTAACTCTATAAGCACTATTGAGGCAGACTCCCTCATGCGGAGGACACACACGTTTGGAAACACAACACTGGTTTTGAAAAGGAGTACATTAAGCCAAGGCAAGGTAAGAGAATTTCGGTCTTGACATGGGCCTAACTTCGAGGAGCTTGGTTCCCAGGTTGGTCAGTACAAACGTCCGTTTTCAGCTCTGATACTCTAATTCAAGACGGTGATTTTGCAAGGCTGGATACCCAATCGGAGTTGGAAAAGGATGGTTTTGACCAAAAAGAAAGTGCCTAAATTCTTTTACCTTGGCCTCCCAAAGCCGGTTCCCAAACCGGCGTTTTCGAACGCGTGTGTCATACTCTTGACCATTAGCCCCACGCCCTGCAATGTTTTGAAGTTTTTTTTGTTGTAAACAGCACAGCCAGTGTTTGGGGACACAAGTATGTGAGCGTTTCATGCGTAAAGCCACGGTTGTGCGTGCCCCTTGGCCCGCCCTGCATCAGATTAGTTGACGGCACCCAAGGGGGCTTCAGATGCAGAAGCTACTTGAATCCACCCATCAGCAGTGCACGATCCGGTGTCTCCCTCACCGCTCATTAGTATGAGGTGACGATCGTTTCATATTGTGGAGATGTTATTGATGCATAGATTCATTCGATAGACCTGCTTGCGGCGGTAGTGTCATCCTCTCAATGTTTTCTCTCTTGCTGCCACTAGGTGAAACGTCGCGGGCAAAGTTGATGACGTATTCGATACAGGTTGCAACTCGCAAGGGTTTGGAATTCTAGTCAGCTTCGCTCTATGGCCTCCTGGACAGGGCCAGATATGTACTCTTATTTCTGCACAATAGTTGCGATCTATTTGAGTTCCGACGAGAAAGTCATAGCAGATTATTAGTTTGATGAGGATACTTTATTGATATGGTGCTCCAGATGTTTCTAGAAGGTGGTCCCATAGGATTTAAGAAGAAAGAGGCGGAACTAATCATATGCACTTTAAACTCCTTATGGTGGTCATGGTGTCACTGGATTCAATATCAAAATTTTGACAATGTATAAGTGGACCATCTAAAGAATCCTCACTATGTTCAACCGGTAAACATGGCGCTGCTGCCTAATCAGTTTAGAACAGGTGCGACCGACTTTGAGGGAAGGCAGTGACTCCTATCGATTCCAAGACGAACTTACCCTCCCAGATACAGCTTATAGCCATAGCCACATTTTGCTTCCTGTAAAGCTCGCAGCTTGATGTTACATGAGGCTCATTGGTGAGCCTTCTGATATTTTGTCTAGATTCTGAGAATTTCATGGTGATTGTGGTTATTTGGATGCCAGAGGTGTCGGATGGGGTTGTTGAAAAGGCCTTGGAAGGATAATCTGGACGTGCAAAAGGAATCAATTGTCTGGCTACTAGCATTCTAATTATATGTGGAAGACTGTGTGGTTGCCGAGCTGATGCTGTGAGCTATGACCCGACTAGCAAATTCGAAAGGTATGCGCCTTAACTGTCATAGGTGTCAAAATCTCTAGCTACGAACAGAAACTTCAGATATATGAAGCTGGTTGTGCTGCTTTAACCATCCAACGGAGGCATGGCCTATCAGTGATCCTCTCATCGTCCCAGCCTTTCGTAGTAACTTCAAATTCATCTCTTCCAAGTTCAAGAAAGTTTCAAACGCAGTAGTGATTCTACATTACCTAATTTTGTCATGACTGACTCCTTTGTCGATGCTGTTCTGTGCAGACAAGGGATCACTCCAAGAAATGATTTCCACTTTCAATGTGTGACATGCTTCTTCACGATGTTATTACGTCCATGTGAATCCTGGTGAGTTCCTTCTGTAATTATAGTGCTGCAACAAATTGCCCGACACTCTTGAGAATTGACCCATACTCTGCAAGGTTTTGAAGGTTTGCTAGTGTAAATAACAAGCTTGACTTGGTGGTTATGTGGTGAAGATAGAAACAGGTATGCGGGAGATTGTGCATCTCCAAGGTTGTGTTGAAGGGGCATGGCCATGGCTAGCGCCGTATTTGCGACAAGTGGTGTTGGTGAAACTTCCTCGCCCACAGGAACAGATTACTTCACAACCTCGATCCAGTCATGTGTGCAAGGTATCGAAGCCCAACTTGTAGGTCATAAATCCCTGCTAAACGGGAGGCGATGTCTGGATCTCTGTACAAAACTTGTCAAGACCGTCGAGAATGTTCAGAAACTAGTTTCACATTCTCAGGTAGCATCTGGAAGAAATGAAACCTTGCGACCAGCCTTGGAGAACTTGCATAGAATCTTGGAGAAGGCGAGGTTTCTTATCAAGGGGTGCTCTGAAGCAGATTGTAAAGCGTTGATATTTCAGATGCAGAATGAAGAGGCCTTTCGAGAGATTTTGTATGAGGTAGGTTTGTGTTACAATGCCATCTACGAGCAAGCCAAACATATGGTACAATCGGAAGGGAGGATTCTTGGAGTAGAAGATCTCCGTGAGTCGAGTTCTACATTTGTGCCGGCACTGGAAAGAGAGGTTCTCGAAGATCAACACACACTGCAGACAATACTTGAGAATCTTGTCAGGAGTCCATCAAATGACACAAAGATTCAATGCCTTGCAAAGTACTTGTTGGACAATCTGAAATTCATATGCGAATATAGCGGGGGGAACAGAGTGGCCCGCTCGATGATGTCTAATGCGGTGATGTGGGTGACCGAAACAGAAACGCAAGGTACTTGGAATATCAAAGGCTTCGTTGGAAATGGAGCAGGGGCTAAAGGTGTTTTGCACACTGAATGGCTTGGAATCCCCTGTGCCAAGAAGATTTTCAAAGCTCACAACTCAGAGTATGCCGATTTCCAAGGGACTCTTGGCTATTTGGTAACCGCATATATCCCAAATTTGTTTGGCATCCAATCTATAAAGAAGGAGCTTCACAACCAATTGGAGGATTTCACTTTTCGGAAGGAAGTGGCACTCCTGGCACGCCTCAATCATCCGAATGTTGTCAAGTTCTTCTGTTGTGGTAGTGATTCAGAAGATGAATGTTTCATTGGGATGGAGCTTATGGAGATGGACCTGGCTTACTTGATTAGAAGGCGTGAAGGAAAGCTGTTTGCGATTGAAGTGGCACTGGACATCATTTTGCAAATTGCGCGTGGGATGCTCTATCTTCATGACCGAGGGATTGCACATCGAGACCTTAAACCTTTGAACGTGGTAATCAGCAAAGTTCCTAACTCTCCACATCTTGTTGAAAATTTCTGTGTGAAGTTAATTGACTTTGGTTTGTCAAAGGCTAAGGTACAAGCCTCCATGTCCAGTACAGTATCAATCCCGAACTGTGGCACCGTAACATATAGAGCTCCAGAGGTGTTTTCCAAGGCACATGAGCACGTTCCGCGTGGAGGTGAACAGAAGGTGAATTGGTTCAAGGCGGATGTATACAGTTTTGCTTTGACATGCTCAGTGATTCTGTCCTTGAAGAAACCCTTTGAAGGGCGGTACCTTGAAGACGGGGAGGAGGATGGGCGGTACCTGGAGTTAATAAATGGTACTCGGCCAGAGATTCCCTCAAGCTGCCCTAAAGAGTTGGATGCACTTTTGAAAGAATGTTGGGAGACAAATCCTGAAAGAAGACCCCATTTCTCAACCATTTGCACGAGGCTTGAGAAGTACAAGCATGGTCTTTTAAGAAGCCTATCTACTTCTATGGATGAAGGTTTGGAGGAGGTGAATTATGATGCAACAAGTGAGTACAACGCATGCATTGAGAGGATCCTTGAAGAGTGTTCTCGGCATCGGAGTTCTATTAAGGATCTTGCCACAAATTCATCTGCTGTCAAAGCTGAGGTATTCATAAAGGCAATCATGATGATACCCTACTATGTGGGTCGTGGAATCCTGTTGAATGGATGGCAATTGTCCTCAAACCTGCCAAGCTGGTTTAGACGGTGGTACAAATCTGTTGGAGCTGCTGCTCATCTTTCTTCTCTTGAAGCAGAGTACTCAAGTCTTAAACTTGATTACTTGTTACTCTCCGTGCAATGTGTGGAAGATATTGCACAGGTTCAACGTGTTGGGCACGAAACTCTGCTAAACGGAAAGCAATGTCAGCATTTATCTTCGGTGTTTGTTAAATGCGTTGAGAACATTCAGAAACTAGTGTCAGATTTTGGAGCATCAAGAGCAAAATCCTTTCGACCAGGATTGTGGAACTTCTACATAATCTCGGAGAAGTTGAGAAGGCTCGTGAATCAGTGCTGTGAAGCAGATTGGTGTAGAGCAGCCGTTTTCCAGATTCGCAATGAAGTGGCCTTTCGAGAGATCTTGGTGGACATAGAATTCGGTTACAATGCGATTTTCGACGAAGCCAAGAGTATGAGTGATCAGGAAGGGAAGACTTCTGAAGTAGAAGTGCTTCGCCGGTCTTCAACATTTTCCCTCGTATCGGAGGGTGAGATTTTTGAAGATCGTTGTAGCGTGAAGAAGAGACTCGAGAACATGGTGGAAAGTGCCGGCTCTTCAGATGAGCATAAGCAATGCCTTGCAAGATACTTGTTGGGGAGATTGGGATTCATATATGAAGAGCATCATTTAGAAATATTTGCATCTATAAAGGAACTTGAGGACTTGGTTAATAGTACCGCGTCATCAAAAAACCTGGACCAGTTGGATCTTTGTGTATCTGCATTGCCTTATTTAGAACATGGGTCAAAACTGTGGAATAAAATCTACGATTTGTCCAAAGGCATCGGCTATTTAGAAGTGGGAAAACCACACTTTGCAAGTTCCTTGTTGCAGGGATTACAAGAAGAGCTTGTCACGCATCTGAGTGAAGCAACATTTTGGGTGACTAAGAAGGAACCGCCAGGGACGTGGACACACGAAGGTAGAATTATTTCACAATCTTCTGCTGGAATTGTAATGTCTACCAAATGGCTTGGAATCCCCTGTGCCAAGAAATTTGTGTCTTCGGAGAATGCACATTATTTTTTTTGGAAACCTGCAAAAGTACTGGCACGTCTGCACCATCCCAATATTATTAGAGTCTTCTGTTGTGGCAAAGACGAACGAGAAGGGCATTATTTCATTGGGATGGAACTTATGGAGACGGACTTGTCTGATTGTATCAGAAGTCGCGAATGGAGGCCATTTCCAATCGTTGTAGCACTTGACATTATTGTGCAAATAGCGTGTGGGATGCGCTATCTGCATAGTCAGGGCATTGCACATCGGGATCTCAGGCCAGTAAATGTGCTCATCAGCAGAGCACTTAACACCACAGAGCATGGCGACATTTTCTGTGTGAAGCTCACTAATTTTCTGCTTTGCAAGGCAAACATGGAAGCCTATAGGGCCGAACGACCAACAGCCGTGATTGGCTACTCCGGTTATCTGGCTCCAGAGGTCTACGATAGAAGAAACTTACCATTGCAACCGTTCAAGGCAGACATTTTCAGCTTCGCGATGACTTCCTCAGATATATTATCCTTCAAACGACCCCCTGCTTTGGTGTCCGGGAAACTCTTCAGAGAGTATGTAGGAGCGATAGATGCGGGTGTGAGGCCCGAGATCGCATCAAGGTGCCCCAAAGAGTTGGTTGCTCTTCTGAAAGAGTGTTGGGATGCAAACCCCGAGTTACGCCCCGACTTTGATGCCGTTTGTACAAGGTTGCAGAAGATTGTTCTGTGTCACTGAAGGTTCACGGCATGTGAGTTTTGATCAATGTGCAATCAAACTCACAGGCGCATGTGCACCATTGCACTTACCAATGCACTTACCAATGCGGCGATCAGGTATATCATTATTGTACTTATTTGTGTGCATAACTAGGATCTTGAAGGATTTTACCTGAATTTGCTTGGATTCCTGTTCAATGTCGAAGTGAAAATTATAATATGTTGTGAATATTGCATGAGTGTAGTATCTTTGTGAGAGCTCAAACCCTAGAGAGAGCTCAAAATGTATCCACTACAATTACTTTGGGATAGTGTAACCTTGGAGTTACAGTGCAAATGCTGCACGAAATATTGTAGTTAGTGTCATATGGTAATTTATGTCACTGTGGTAAGTTTCCTAATGACACTCCTCACGAATAAGTTTTATAAGTATGGACTGTCATCCCAACTTACCTTTAGTTCATCCACAATTAGGTAGTGAAACATTTTCATGAAATGAAATGAAATTGAATTTGAAGTCCGGGAAGTTGAAAAGGCTAATGGGATTAAAAGTACATCATGATGGGTTCCAACCTTCTAATTTTGTAGAAGGGCGGAGTGCAGTAGCCTACGTGAAGCTAATGTTAACTTGTTGGTCTAATTGAAAGGAAGACTTGAGGCTCCTTGAAAATATGTTCTCAAATAAGTTATGGAAACTTATCTCTAATGGGGTTGTGTAGGGGACATTCCAACATGAAATGTGCCTCGTTTTCAACTACATTATAGGAGAAAAAGTGGCATAGTCTAGCATCTCTAGAGATAAGGATAATTGTCTGTCGTCTGGTTTCAATGACAAGTCTATGGTTCGAGGTGCGGTAGGCAACAATGATCTTGCGTTGTGGTGGAGTCAATGGTTGCTTCAAGTACAACTTACATTCATATGTAAGAAAATTCTCAAAGTGGAGATAATCTAGTTTCTTCCCAGAGAGATGGAATGACTTACACTCTTTAGCAAGAAAAGCCTCCTTGATATCCACATATGTTGTTTTTGATATAGAATTATAGAAACTCATAATAATAGTATTGAAATATCTTTGGGTTACATATATGATGTAGTCATAAGCATGATATTATTATGGTCCGCAATCTCCAAAAGTTTTTCTAGAGAAATTGTTGTGAGGCACAAGTAATTGCACAATTGAAAACAACTTAACATTATTCAGATCCATAACAGTGTTATGTGGGACTCACAGTATTCCAGGGAATATTCTCCACATTCAGACCGAATGTGAAAATATAGGGAATATTCCTTAGAATACAGGCAGTCCCGCAGAACACTATTATGGATCTGAATAATGTTATGAAGAGCTTTCTAAAATCAGAGACTAATTAAATTTTCTTTCAGAGTGATCACTGAAAAAATACAACGTAAACTTATCTTAAATACTATTGATGAGAGTGTTCAATATGATTGACTAAAATCATATCTGTGCCAACAGAGTGATGGAAAGTTGAAAGCATTAGAATAGGATCCTGAAGTAGACAAACTATCGAAATCTTTCTTTAGGTGTAAGTCAAAAAATCATCTATTGGGAACATCTAGTCCGTTTATGATCATGAAGTTTTTTTTTGTAAGTGATAGACAATTTTAGAAGTTACTCTAATTATCATTACCATGAAACTTTTTGTGATTATAAAGTTAGAAATAATTTATCCCAAAGTAAAAAAGGAATCAAATGGGAGTAAAAATCTATCTAAAATTTGACATAACTTCATCAAAGCAGTATAACATTCAAATTGGTTATTGCTATAATTCTCATCATTTTGACAGTTAGTAAAAACCTTCGTGTTCACAATTCTAGCCATTCTACTCCCAAAGTCAAGGAGGTGGGCCCACAAAGCATAAGGGGGATCAGTCCTAGGCATGAAGGGGGTTGGTACCCGGGATGCAAGGTGACGGTTTTGCAACTGAACTGGGTGGGATCATGGAGGTGGCTTTGTGCAGGGTTCCTAGTTGGGCTTTGATCTAGCTTGGGT
Organism: Polytrichum commune; assembly: GCA_950295325.1. Lineage (NCBI taxonomy): Eukaryota > Viridiplantae > Streptophyta > Polytrichopsida > Polytrichales > Polytrichaceae > Polytrichum > Polytrichum commune. The sequence continues at coordinate 514,521 of OX485804.1, forward strand.
CTAGTACCCAACTATGTTGTGTTGGTTCTAGGCAATGAAAGTGGGGGTCCTCATCATACGATGGCTCTTGATTCTTGAACTAACAGATCTTTGCGAGTTTCCAACATTTTTTCCCTCCATTAAACAAGTACCGTTCTTGAAGATCAACAAACACTTCAGGGGAAACTCAAGGAATTGGACAGAAGCGTAGGCTCTTCAGGGAAACAGTTTCCTTGCAAGATGGTACTTGCTGTGCGAGCTAAAATGCATATTCAAGAGTTGCACACGTGAAGGCCTGGGCATGTGTGGTGCTATAGTGTTGGCCCGGAGTTGGCGAATGAAGCAGGTCAGCTGCATTGGAATTTTAAAGCTTTCATCAGCTATGGATCAAGTGGCACCAGTGTTATGAGAAAGAAAATGGCAAGGGCACCCCCTGTGCAGTTAAATAGAAAGAAATGCACATACCTTGACGACAATGACAATTTCCCTGTGATCAGAACCACTTCTGGCACCCGGACTCTGTTGTAATATTCTTCTGTTGTCACAAGGACTTAGAGAAGCAGCAGCAGTCTTTCATTGCGATGGAGGTTGGAGATCATGGAGATGAGCTTGCATTGATCAATCATGAAAAGGAGATCTGTAGGTTTTCCTCGGATACCAGGGGGCCTCATTCTGCAACGTAGAGCTTGACATGGACTGGGGTAACATATGCATGACCTAGGGATTGTACGTACATTGCAACCTGGAGATGCTGAATGTGGTAACTGGTAACCAACGAAGCTCTCTGTCCCATAACTCTCAGGCGAATTTGATTGATTTCTGGTTTGTCAGAAGTTTGATCAGCTCTTTTGGGCATTTTTCTGTTCCTCAATCCACTTGATGAATGACTTGCTTATCCTACGGCAAGTTTTTGGTCCGCTAATTTTAGGGCGAATTTATCCTCTGGAAAATTTGGGCCTCGATTTTGGAGCAACATTCAAACTCTTCATAGAGGCCCATGATTGCAGCCAATTTAGACGAGGCTTGAGAAATACAAATATGTGAGTCCAGAGCCCCGTGCAATGTTTGCAATTGTTACCATTAGTTATCAGCTTGGGAACTGGAATTTGCAGGGAAAGCTAATAATTTGTGAAGTAGAAAGTTGAATTGTTCAGTACTTGAATATGTAGATTGATATTCTTGGAGGCTCTTGGCACAAGTACTCCACTAAATATGGCATATAGTGTCACTATACGGTGGTTTACAATTAGTATTTGAGCAAGACAATTAGAATGGATGACCCTAAATATCATATTTAGGATAGTTCATACACGTCAACAACAGAGTCACTGGAACAGCCCCACCTTGAGTATTTAATGTGTAAGTGGACCAATGAAGAGGGAGAATCAGCTGCTAGTTGCAGATGAACCAGTTGAGTTTAAGAAATAACTGAGTGAAGTTCAAGACTTCAAGAAATTACCGATCGTTTTAAAGTAATCTATGGAATCTACTTCAAAATAATAAAGAATAACCAAACAAATCACAACATGTAACCTGTTTCGACAAGTTGGAAAACGTAGGAATTTGACCGGTTATGCCCAAAACTCCCCCTGGACACTGAAGTGGACACCTGGTGAGCAAGCCCATTGCTCCCTTAAATTTCACTCGGTGCTCTTTGTGGTCTAGTAAATCAATTGAATAGTTGCAGGCAACTTCATTACCTGGAAATCACTGAGATATGTAGGCAGCCCCATGAACAATATGCCTGCCTTCCATCCCGTGTCTGTAAGGTAGATGGGTCTTCAGTGGCTCGTTTTCTTAATTGGACTTCTATATTTGATTGGGATGTGGTTTGGTGAGGATCAAAGAGCAAACATCATAGAGACACATTTTTAATGTAGAGTGAACTATGTCTTCAAATATGAGTGAGTACTCTACATGCAATAGTGAACGTAAGTGGGAGGATCTATGTATCGAGTTAAGAAAATTACAAACATGCATTTCCGATAACCATAACCAAATCAGGGGAGGTCCAATTTCCATTTTGGTTTTTGTAGATGTTCAATTGTAGATTTGCTAGTGCAACACGAGTTTTGTTGTGTAAATCTGAGCGGTAGAAGTTGGAGAACATGAAAAGTGAGCCAAATACCACCCACATACCTTTACCCCTTTGTACGAGACTTGCCTTTAAGCTAATGTAGCATGACCTACTTTTGAAACCTAAACAAGAGGCCACACAAGTTTGAAAACATTGGTTTCCAAAATGGAGATCATGGGCCAGCCCTAGTCACTAACAACTCCTCAAAATAGGGCCAATGCCTTTGCCAACCCCGCCCGAGATGGCTACCTACCATGCCCCACAAAAGCATTTTTGAAGGCCAGTTGACCATGAAACCCATATCGAGTGCACCTCACCTGCAAGTTCAGTTTACATATCTTCACTTCCTTCACAAATCAAGTAACTGGCTGATTTTTCATCTATCAATAAAGCATGTGATGGGTTTGGAAGTAAGAATATCATCAACATTCCTAATTAATAATAATGAGGTCATAACTTTTGTTTCTTACCATTTGAAATGGCCTTGTCGTTTCTAAATGAACTTAAACTCTTCCGCTAAATCGCTTTTCGTTTGTGAATTGAGTAGTTCTTTTGAATGTACATGAATAAGTGTGAGAATTTTGACTAATTTGTTTTATAATAATGTAATCAATGCCTTGTCCTTTCACAAGTATTCATACACATTTAAAGCATCTAAGTGTAATGAAAACCGTAAACCCAAAACTAAATCGTAAACCATAAACCTTTAACCCCCTTAATTAAGAGCCATAAACCTTAAACTAGACCATACACCGTGAACTGTAAACCCTTAGCCCTTAATTAAGGGCCCTAAACCCATTACCAAATCCTAAACCCTTAAACCCAAAACGCTTGATTAGTTTGAATTAGGTTAATTGAGCATTAATTGCAATATTATAAAATGATTAAGTACGAGTTTCTACAAGTATTTATATACTCAAAAGAATCAAAAGAATCAAAAGAATCAAGCAAAGGCAATTTACAAACGACAAGATCATCAATCTAAGTTCAATATTAAAATGACAATGGCCCTTTCAAATGGCAAAAGTCACAAAAACTAGAAGATAATTGCTAATGGAAATTTCTATTCATTTTCTTCCAAGCTCATTACATGCCTCACTAATGTGTGCCATTTTGGGAATGAAATCCCATCAATTGCTTGTATGCTAAGTGAAAGTGAATGCATGTATATATTTGGTCTTGAAGAGTGATGCATTTGAAATGGAATTCTACCTAATGAAATCTACATTGCCACTAGAATTTGGTGAGCAAACGTCCTACATGGAAACTAACCTTTAGTATGGCAAAGTGAAGGTACATTCATACTTGTGAGTAAGTTAGTGCGGGTAAGTTATACCATGTCAATAGAATTATCATGATTAGGCAGTTGCCAGAATTTCATGTTCAAGCGCAATGACATACTTGATATTATTCTTACACTAGCTCAATTGCTTATAGATTGAACATCTTAATTTCTTTCTAAATGTGATTTTTCCTACATCTGCCGCACATATAAATTCAACTTATGAACATATATATATATAGTTCAATTCCTCCAAAAATCATTCTTGGAGACATAGCTTCAGACTCATGAAATGATCCTTCAATCTTACATAATCTCATATAATTGTTAAAACTGTAAACACATGTACAGATGGAGATTTGAAATTTCATACCACTTGCAGGCTTTCATAAATAGTGTCACTCCTATACAATATAGCCTCCCTAATATCAAGCCTGTGGCAACCAAAGTGCACTGATATTAAAAAGGTTTGTACTGTTGACACGCATGCATGATAATAGAGAATTAGTGTAGCGTGTGACACATGGAATAACGCAAATTCAACATAATTGCAATAATGACAATGATGACAATGTGATGTGTGTGAGGGTGTGGTTTGAATTCTTTGGTGGACAATTTTAATGTCAAAACCCATGATATATGGGAGGGAAATGTGACAACAATGAGGGAGATGTAAATTGAGCACATCCGTTCCCTAGGGTTTTGGGATTTAAGAGAGGAAGTAACATCACAAAGGGCTTCATTATGGTGGTTAGGGTGTACTTACCCATTGACTTGCGAAAAGGAGGAAAGCTAATAGAAGCCTACAGACCCCCCACAAAGATTGTACACATGAACCGAATTTTGTTGACCATTGTTGGACTATTAGAACTATCCATAAAGTCTCTCAAAGGGGGACAAAACCATGGATCCGATCCTTCCTTGAGGAATCTTTCTATTAAGAGCTCGTTAGTTCATAGTAGATTGGAGCCTATTTTGAAAGTTGGGTGACACTTTTGGGACATCTTTTTTCCACCCCTCAAACTTTGAGAGAATTTTAGGATGTGCATGGAACTCATTGTCCTAAATTCCGGATCGGCTAATATGCAAGACTAGCTTGGTTCATCCATCCTAATAGGACAAGCTAGAAAGCTAATTTGTAATAAACCAATACCACTCCCTTGTGTACAAAAATTTAAGCATTAAGAAAACTTGGTTAACTTTGTGTTGATTCTCATAAATTCAAGGTTTGGGACTAAATCCATGGTTTCAACTTTCATCTCTACTTTACAAATTAACCTAAGAAGTTGGACAATTGCCATATGTTTTTGTGAACACTTGCTCCCAGTTATCAGCTTTGTGCACTTAGGTTTTCATTTCGTGGGAATTATCATTCTTAAAAGCTATGGAATCCGGAAATGTTTTAATTGTGACAAGTGTGAGACAAATAGGTAGTACACAATGTTGTGTCAACTATTCTACCTAATTTGTGAGTATTCATACATCATATCATTTAGGAAATCCATTGATGACCATTGAAATCCATTTGAGAAGATATGCTAGAAGATATGCTCGAATTCTTCTTTTATCATTGTTTTTTTTTTTTCATATTCTTACTAACACTAAATTCAAACATATAATTTCCACACATTACTATAGTTGATATGTAGTATTTGAGTTCACATTTAATGTTACTTACTTTCATAGGGTTATTGACATTTAGTATATGCATTTGTATTAAGTATATCCAACACTAAATGTCAAATTTAGTGTAGTTCTACATCTTTGCCTACATAATTTCGGAAGCGACGTTCTCAAAGGTCATCAAACACTTCAAAAAATACTTGACAAACTTGCAGTGAACAACAACCCAACTATGGTAGCCGATACAATGATCAAATGCCTTGTAAATCACTAGTCATGGATAATATGAAATTCACATGTGCAAGTGGGAGGACTAAATGGGCCTACGTGGGCATGTCTAATATATTGATGTGGGTGTTGGAAATGTAAGGAATTTTCCTTTGGCAATTTAGCAACACCTTGGCAATCAAGGGGTTGGCATTATTGAAAATAAAGCATGTTCATGTGCACATTGAAAGTAAAGCATGTCATGGTGCAAAGTGCCCACAAGTTCGTACTTAGTCGTTCACCAACATCTAACATTGGGTTTACGTGAGGATTCTAGGTCAAAGAAACTCCAAAATCGAGCAATCCTATCGGTTAAGAGTAAAATTTTGCACCTAAAGAGTTTACAATGAGACACGAGTCCAAAGCATGAGAAACCATAATGGTGCTAATGCAACACCAATAATATCTTGTCAACACATGTTGGTCTCAATTCAAGAAAATACTCGACCCAATTTGATAAACCAAACTTCAAACTTGAAGGAAGATACAATAAGGGGAGTTCCAAACTGTAGATTTCTTGGAGCCAAACCCTGCCCTAAGTTTGATTTCACATTGGATCCAATGTCACATGTTGTGGACCATAAGTGAGCAAAATAAAATCATCTCCAGCCTAGTGGGAATGGTTGTAAATGTAAACGAGTGTAACTTAGCATACACCTCAAAATGGGTTGGGATCCGTGGCACTCAAGTAAAGTCATCCAGTAACAAAAATCCGATGAGTCCATCAAGAAGTTTGGATGGAGCTTATTTTACTGAAACTCCTCCAAGTTGGCATGTAAGACCATTTTCTTCCTCATAGCTATTGTGAATTATTAGCTATATTGTAAATATCCATTAGTTGGCTAGGGACAATGATGTGGCCTTTGGATGCTCTAAGCCTATTTTCTAACCTCCCATGAGTTGTTTTCAAGGCCATGATGTGGCTTTGAATTCCACATGATTATTTTGATAAATATCGCAAGATATCAACGTGTGCAACATATAATTATGACGTGTTGTCATAGACATTTTTTGTTTGTTCATAATTCATTTTTTTTTCATGGGTGTGATTGCTCAAATTTTGTAATATGTCAAAATAATATATATCACCTTATGGTAGATTGGTGAACTCAAAAGATCAATTCAATAATAATAATAATAATAATAATATGTAATGAGATTTATTTGAAAATAATTAATATACATCATGCGTTTTTAAAGATAATACAATATATGATGAGGATAAAATATTACAGTAATTCAAATAGGATATAGTTATAACCTTATGATCTTTTGAGTATACCCCATCCATAACGTTGTCCCAGAAGTCTAATTCCAAATAACATACAATCTATTTACACCTCATATTATATTATATTGATTTTTGTATAATATTTTTGTTATATGTTTTATATTCTATCTTCATTGTTTCATTTTGGTCATCTTATGAACACTTGCAATAATCTATCATCATGATACACGTCAGGATAACAAAGATCATTTTAAATGGTAGGTTATAAAATTATGACCTCAATGTAATTGAGAATTTTGTAATGTTTTTGACCTCCAAATTAATTATGTGCTTCATTGATGGTTTCACTTTCAGAATGAAATCCCAATCGATTGTATATTTACTAATTGGAAGTGCACATATATATTGGATTTTAGACATTGAAGGTGAAGTGCACTCATTATGGGATTTGTAGTCAAGCAACCTTCAAGAATGCAAGGGCAATGTTTTTTTCGAAGTTGGACGGGATGGGAAACAATTTTCGGTTGGGTTCAAAAATTTAATTTAAAAAAAAAAATCTAGACTAGTAATGATAGGTTGGCAATGCATGATGCACCCACTTGCTTTTATATGAGTATTTTTTAATAATAATAAATTTTAAATGTCTAACCCCCTTTGTATTATTGCTTTAAGGATTAGATTAGACTAGGATTATTTAGAACTACTTAAACTTGGTATTTTTGAAACCCTTGAGACAAGAAGCCGATGACGTAAGGTAGTGTCTAAAGTGGTTCATCTCATCCGCAAGATGAAAGAACTCTCACTAATGAAAATACATGAGTGCCACGAATCCCCAGCCCCTCAAAATAGGGTAAGTGACACTATTATGCATGGGACACTAAAACCATAAATACCAGAAATTGTGTACTACTATTGCAAAAGTAATGAGCACTCCCACTTGATTAGGTAGAAGATGGTGAAGTTAACTCTTAAGTGTTCGAGAGGTGGACCACATTGGACCTCTCCATCCATAAAAACATGCCGTATTAAAACTATACACTTTTACTTCTAACTGATTATGTAAAAAAATGACCTTGTCGAATGCACTTTTTGAATCAGCTTAATACATTGATGTAATTGAATGTTTAAGTTAAAATTTTGCAACTTGGGTGCCCTTGGATGCAAATACATACGTTGTATTTTGATCATTAGTGAACATGTGGGTTTATTTTGTGCTTAACATAAGGTGGGAGGAAGGCGGGGCGGGTAGGAAGGAGCCTCCGCCTGGACGCGACATAGTGCCGACGCCTGCCGGACGACTTCCGACACTCCCTTCAGAACATGATTTTGATGCAATGGCTTCTTGCTCGCGGTGGTAGCGTCATCCTCTCACTGTTTTCTCTCTTGCTGCCACTTAGGTGCAACGTCGGCAAAGTGACCACGTAATGGATGCAGTTTGCAACTCACAAGGGTTTGGAATTATAGTCAGCTTCGCTCTACGGCCTCCTCGGAAGCACCGGGTATGTACTCTTCCTTCTGCACAATAGTTCCGATTTAATTTAAGTTGCCCATCAGAGCGTCATAGCAGATTATTGGTTTGATGAGGTTACGTTATTGATATGGTGCTCCAGTTGTTTCTGGAAGGTGGTCCCATAGGATTTAAGAAGACAAGAGGTGGACCCAATCAATATGCACATTCAACTCCTTATGGTGGTTATGGTATAACTGGATTCGATATCAAAATTTGACAATGTGTAAGTGGACCATGTAAAGAATCCTCACTATGTTCAAATTGTAGACATGGTTACAGCTTATAGCCACAGTTTTCTTCTTGCAAAGATTGCAGTTTGGTGTTGAATGACGCTCATAGGTGAAGTGAGCTGTAGCCCCAAGTTGAAGTGCATACAAGTCTACATTCTGAGAGTTTCAACGTGATTGTGTTGTAGAGTGCTGTAGAGGGGACCCCATCTCTCTTTCCCTCCCCCTAAGTTTTCTGGAAAAATAGGTTGTTTGTGAACCACTATGCAAAACCCTACGGATCGGAGCAAGAAGTGTTTGCCGAGGTTGAATGTCCGTGCAGGCCGACTTATTTTAAGGTTTTTGTGGGGATATAAAGTTGTGACCCCAGTTGTTACGGATTCTTGTAGGGAATAGTGAGCAGGTAGAAGGGGACGAGCACGCGTATCGCGAAATTAGACGCTTGCCGGATGGAAAGGCAACCCAAGGAATCGGCGGGCAGAGAGGGAAGGGGTGCCCTGTGGAGAGCTTCTCTTGTCGACATGATATCTTCAAAATTCGCGGTGTTTATGGAATAGTGGAACTGAAGGCTGGGGTTTCATCGCTGTTATAGCCTCTACTTTTTATTCAACAAGCAGGTCTCCATTGGGCCCAAAAATGTCAACCTTGGTGAGGTGGTTGTTTCATGCCATTGGATTTTGTTCCAATTCTTCTCTTGAACCAGATTACTTGAAACTCTCTGTTGACTGTGTGCAAGATATCAAGAATGTGTTATGTGCTGGTCATGAATTGCAATTAAACGGGAGGCAGTGTCAGGATCTTGCTTCGAAGCTTGAAGTTTTCGTGGAGAAGATGCAAAACCTAGTCTTAAATGTTGAAGCATCAGGTTTGAGATCCTTTTATCCAGCTTTGAGGAACATGTACAGAGTCTCGGAGAAAGCGAAGTTGCTTGTCAATGACTGCTCCAAAGAAGATTGGTGTAGAGAATCCATGTTTCAGATCCAGAATGAAGAAGCATTTGGAGAGATTTTGCGGGAGATAGGGTTATGCGACGAGCAAGCTAAAGCTATAATAATGCTTGGCCAATTGAAAGAGCAGAATCGAGTCAAAGATCTCGGTCTGCCTTCAACAATTTCACCTGCATCGGAGACAAATGACCTGGTTCTAGAAGATCGACATACATTGAAGGAGAGACTTCAAGACATGGCCAAAAGCAGTACCTCATCAGATAAGCATAAAGAGTACCTTGTGAGATTCATGTTGAGAAAACTAGAAGTTTGGTCTGGAGAGCAAAGGATTGAGAATTTGGACCCATATGATCCAATAAGTTTGGGTACCATTTCAGAAGTGCAAGATACAGAGGACAATGCATTGTCGGGCGAACAGGAACTGGCGTCTAAAGTGCAAAGAATTGAGAATGTGGGCATGTCTGATGCAATAGATTTGGGTTCAGATTCAGAATTGCAACATGGATGGGAGAATGCCAATTTAGAAATCATTGGAAGCGGAGCACATGGAGCCGTTTTGTCCACCAAATGGCATGGCATCCCCTGCGCCAAGAAGGAATTTATTGTGCAGGCCAGTCACATTTTTCAGAGGGAAGCAGCTGTGCTGAGATGCCTCAACCACCCAAACATTGCCAAGTTCTTAGTTTGTGGCACTGAAAACCAGCAATGTTTCATTGCGATGGAGCTAATGCATATGAGCGTGCATGAATTGATCAAGGAACGTAAAGGAAGGCCATTTTCGACTGATGTAGCAATAAACATCATTTTGCAAATCGGGAATGCAATGTACTATCTACATAAACAGGGGATTGCACATCGTGACCTCAAATCACTTAACGTGGTGATCAACAAAGTGTCAACCACTCCACACCCTGGTGACAAATTTCAGGTGAAGTTGGTTGATTTTGGGTTGTCAAAGACAAAGGTGGAAGCTTCCAAGGCCAAACCAGTGTCTATAAGAAATTGTGGCACCACAACATATAGAGCACCAGAGGTGTTTCCCAAGGGAGATGATCCTGAAAAGGTGGTTTGGTTCAAGGCGGATGTATATAGTTTTGCTTTGATCTGCTCAGCAATTTTGTCCTTGAAGGAGCCCTTTGAAGGTGTATACGCCAAGACCTTGATCTGCCAGCTGCGCAACGGTGTGAGGCCACGTCTCCCACAAGATTGCCCCAAAGAGTTGGCTGCACTCGTGGAAGAATGTTGGAATGCAGAACCTAAGTCACGACCTACTTTTCTAGCCATTCGCACAAGGTTGGAGAAACTTGTTTTCTCAAGTGAGAATTGATCCTATGTGCAACCAGACTAATTACTCCTAACTGCAAATGCTCCAGAGAAGACAACAGTAGTCGAGGTAACCATCATTGATTAATTTCCTTATTATGATTGTTTCCCCACTAGGTCAATTCCATGTAAAATTGGTTGGATTGGTTCAAAGTTAGATATTTATTATCAGTGATACGTTGTGGTCTGCCAAAACTTTTGTTGGTTATTGTTAACTCAATGAATGCTACCTTAATGTTTGTTGATTAATACAATATTTACATTTCACAATCGTCCAATGTAATGAGATTAAATCATACCTTGATTATTTACACCTAGTACTTAGGGCCACTTTACACTATGGCCAAGTGTCATGACCATGAAATTGTGAGCGACCAGGGTCCATGAAACTCATTTGAAGGCCGTACCATGGAAACTGAAACTGGATTTGGTGTGGTCACGGGCCTTCTAGTGTAATGTAAAGACATAGTATGCGACCAGGCTCTCCACCGAACGTCATTCCATTACCATCTTTTTCATGTAGGCCCTTCTACACAATGAGGTATAATAGATCAAGAGTTGCAAGATCTTGAATAGTCATGGTCTTCCGGTTCCGTGGTTTGAGGTAGGCTTCACGCAAAAGTCGGTAGATCATGTAAAATTATCCCGTTAATGTCATGTAGGCTTCCAATGTAGGTTCAATCATTCAAACTCCCTTGGCCCCTTAGGCCCTCGAGCTCTAGTAGTAATGTGCGCAGGCTCATACTAACAGTAAAGAACTGCAGAAAATAATCTAGATTTGGATATGAGTGGGCGGCCTTCCTAAATATAAATTACTCATACAAGGAGATGCTCACCTCTACTTGGTTGGCTCATACTTTCCCCACTATTTGTTTTAGCTTACAAAGCTTATGAGGGATATGGAGGAGATGTTTGGATGGAATTAGCATTTGGATCAGATTCTCCACTTGTAATTTTGGTCTGTAGAATTTATACTGAAACAAAACCTCCGGCCTTTGAGACAAGAAAACTTTATGAAGACTTCTCACCTGCACATTCAAAAAACATAGATGTATTAGGCCCGGCAAGTTTTTCACAATTCCGTATGTGCAACAATTTCCTAGCATCAAGGCAATCTAATCAAGGCAATCTACTCTGTAATGGTTCCCAAAGATTATCCCACAATCAGTTCAATCTGCGTTGGTGATAGACCCTTGATCATATATTCTTGCAAACCAATTGAGCACCTTGCAGTCTTACCTGCTTATTTGTAAGAAGCTTGAAAAGAATGCAAGTTTGCCCAAAGTATGGCAAACTAAGCTCTAGAGAACATGAAATTGCTTATATGTGGAAGGGTTGGGACACACAACTTGCAAGTTTGATGGCCCAAGGTAAATGAATTTGGACCCTTACATGCGCATGAAATGGTGGAGCACAGGTTCCTTCTTTTTTGGAGTGATTTGAGACCATGAAACATGAAAACTCTACAAGTTCAAGTTCAAAACATGACCTTGAATACCAATCGAAACAAAAGCAAGGACCAATCTTGAGACAAAGCTCCACCACGAAAGACACATGTAAGGATGCATAATCATTTACCTTGGCCCACCAAATTTGCAAGCTTGAGCTTGAGCTCAAAGCTTGTGCATGGCAAGGGTATTAACAATTAATTGGTGAAGTACATAATTTCCACTTCACCATTTGTTGCCTTCCATCATTGACCATGCGTGTGTTGATCCAATGCGCCATGAAGACCCTCCTCTAGTTCTTTCATGCCAACATGTCCTTCAATTCCAATATGGTAGATACTTGGGAACCTACCAAAAAAACATGTCCTCAAAAATGACATCTCACAACTTTGTAATTTTTGCCCACTCAAACAAATTGACAACTCCCTCCACCTCCTCTCATGTTGGAAAAACAAACACTTGTTAGACAACCTCCACACCAACCGCCATAATGAAGAAATACATGCACTAGCTAAGAACCTATCGGTGCATCCCACCACAAGTTGCTTCACACTCATAAGTGCTGGCAAATTCAAAAATTATGCACCTAGTGTTTCAAAAGTGGCATTTGGATACATTTATGTGAGTCCACTAGGATTGATTTGCAGCTGATGAGATGGCAAATGGCGCATGCACCTGTTGGCGGGGATGGAGGTTTCATGTTGTCAATTTCAAATCACATCCTCGGGCTTATCCTTTGTCCCCCGCCTGCCTTACTTTCCCACTCCTTTGCATGCAATGGACACCTCATATGACTCGACTCTAACACCTTCTAATGCCTCATATTTGTTAGTAAGAGGCGGCCCCGCCTTTCCATCTCCGTTCTCCAAATTGCACACAAAAGTAGTGTGACAATTTGTTTTCCTCTATGTACACGTTGTTTTGGCAGTATGTATACTTTGGTTTTATGATTGCAAGATGTCAATGTTGCAAGGTAGTATGGGATGTGTAGATGTAAGGTGCGAGTAAAGGTAAAGGGTGTTGTGTATTGTTATGTTGGTCCTTTGTATGGTGAAGTCTCTAAGATTACATTCGATAGAAAATATTTTGTTTCTAAAAAAACATTTGCATAGACGTATGGACTCTGCAACACTGGTCTTCACAACACCCGAAAGGCTATTCATATAGGTCTTCATTGCAACAAAAAGAGGTCACAACTTTGTTTGGCCCTCTTATAAACAAATACAGCTATAGGTATACTCACTCAAAGGACGAGGAGCTCATTGCTAGAGTGGAAAGAAATAAATGATTACACACCAAAAGACAAGTGGAAAAGGTTCGGATGGCACAACCCCGTACAACCTACCATACATGTGACAACCAAGCATTTTGCCTAGGTTGGTGTTTTGTGACATGTCATGCAAAATTGGTATAAGATGTATGTACATGTTTAGTAACTCAAGAGGGGCGGGGGTTAAGGTGGGATCTACACTAACTCTTGTATTTAATGTCATATGGTATTTCAGGTCATTGTGAGAACTTTTCTAGTGACACATTTTATGAATAAGTTTACAAGTATTGTCATCCCAACTTTCTATTTGTTCATTCAAATGCCAATTATTCAGAGTTTTTTTTTTTATATATTTTGCAACTTCACATTTATGTGATGAGATATTGTCATGTATGATTGAATTTTGGATGAAAAATCACTTTGTAATATTTGAAAATGACATTTTTTGCAAATATTGTAAATGTGTAATGCCCAATTTTTTTTACAAGGGAATGACAAATGATGTTAGGTTTACAATTATTGTTGGTGACACTACATGGGCAACAAGACAATAGAATTGGTGACTCTAAATTTAATACTTAACTGTACAGAGGTTGAAAAGTTTCACTTCCTCTCACTAGTCATTTTTATTGTATTCATTTTACATGAAATGAAAGTGATTATCCGTAATACCTTATATCCAATGTAATATGTAAAAGCAATGATATGACCTGTCCAGTTGAAACATTATTCAGCAGGAATTGTAGGTAGAAATAAGTTTTTGGGTGAGGAGTATAATTTAATAATAATAAAAGGACAGTAAACCATGACATGGAGCGGGTAACGAGGAAGAGACCTGGAGGGATTTCTTTAGGAGCTGCCCAAAGTCCAGTCTCAAAAATTATTTGTTTCACAACTCCAACAGTAGGGGACATTTCCGGCATGAGGTCCAACTGGCCAATGGACTTTGACTAAACATAACTTTATAACATTATCAAGCAATGTGCATTCATTCATGTGGACACTGAGAATGTAACCATGGACACACGGTCTTAATATGCACTAGTTGTGGCATTCATAATTATATTTTTAGGGCCCGCATGAACGAACCCACACTACATAGTAATTCTATGTTGATCATAGAGAGTCCAAACCAATATTTTAGAGATGGAGTAGCACTCTATATGTGATGAAGCAAATGAACATCAACATTTTTTGAGGGTCCAAGGTCAACTTGTCATCCATATATAGAAAACATCACTATTTTTTTGGTTGCCCCTATTTAATTGACATTTGGATATATTTGGACAAACCACTTGTCCAAAAAACCTAAAAAATATCATATGACAACTACAAAAACAACAACACAATAATTATAACTTTGAATGTTTGTATTACATTTTCGCCAACCACGATATTTGTGTAGTGTTGCGATCTAGTGTACGTCATGTTGGGAGTTGGAATTGTCCAAAATTCATGCAAAAATCCAAATATACTTATGTCTTATCTTTGGATAATTAAATGTTGACACCATTGATTTTGGATTTTCTTGAAATAAAAGATGTGTGTTAATTATAGGTAACACAAATGGGACCACAATTCCGTCCACAAGCGTGCTGAGAGGACATTTGCAGCACTGCATGTTAATGATATTGGAACCCTAGTTACAGTTGGGGCTCCTCCAAAACACAAGGAAGTGCAAATGGCAGTCATCTTCCACTTGTTACAATTTGGAAGATGTATGATAGAATATCCACCCATGAAGGAGCTGTTACAATTCCTGGGCGTTCCTAAGGTCAGAATCCTTCCTTTCCTTTCAGTTTCAGTTGCTCATGTTATTAATTTTGTTTTGAAACATCGTGTTGGTTATGAATGACACTTGAATGTATGTGCAAGTTCCATTGAAGCATTGGACCGAGGGGTCGGGTTGGGAAATGACTGAGAGTTTGTTTAACGTTGTGCAAATAAGGACAAAAGAAGTAGTAAGTACAACCCCTTACTTCTCTATCACTTGCGATGAAGTCACAACGTTGGACAAACAATCTTGGATTAGCATGCATGTTTACACAATTCAAGATTGGAAAATAGTGCCAATGCTGTTGTGTTTGCAGCGTGTGACTGAGGGTGGTGGTGCCGATAATATAACCAAGATGATTCTTGGTGCATTCACTAATGAAGGTGGGTTGATCCCACATCAGATTAGAGACTGATTCATGGCATTTGGGGCAGATGGTGCATCGGTTTTGCAAGGGAAGAAGAATGGTGTCACTAACAAGTTGTAGGTTTCTCATGTGCCACACATGCAAGGCATGCATTGTGTGGCGCATCGAAGCAACCTTGTAGTGCAATGTCTATCAGATCTGGAGATGGTGGCTAGGATTGAAATCCTACTAGCTGCTTTGCACAAGTATTTTAGTAAGTCCCCAAAACGTCATTTGGAGCTCCAAAAACTTGTTGAATTGCTTAAGTCTAAGGGCAGAAAAATTCTTCAAAATGTAAAAACAAGGTGGATTTCAATGTTAAGTCCATTGAAACGTGTTTTGTCGGAGTACCGCACCCTTTTGGTGAAGATGTACTCTGATCATCGTGTAAAACCAACAATCCCGGCAGCCAAGGTAAATTATGAACTCATGGCTGATATCAAGTCTTTATTGACCTTGGCTGCAGTGCTACCTCTTCTAGAGGCTGTAAAAGCCTTGGTTGTCTTTGCACAATGTCCCAGTGTATATGTGTGTGATTTCACAAGGGCATTGAGCCTTTATATCTCATATGTGAATGATTTGTATTGTATAAACAATGCATTTATTTCAGATGCATTTTCATGCTTCAAAAAGATATGAGAGCATCCGCCTAAGGTGACATCCAGATGTGAATGATTGTGTTGAGCACTTGGTTTTTGAGGCCTATTTGTCAACTTCAGCCGGTTCCCACCTCAATGCGACTTGCGTTGATCATGTCACACTTGAGGAGTTTTGTGACAAAAGACTTATTTGATAGAACGATATCGGAGGTGAAGGTCGAGGTTGCATGTATGTGTTTGTTTTTAGTTTTGTTTGTTTGTTTATGTTTTTGTATCTTTTGATTATATCAAGGTTTTGCATCCATGAGCATGGATCTAATGTGTTGGTTTTTTATTGTAGATGTTGCAGCCATGATGGTGATGGAATTGGGAAGTAGGTTTCCCCCTAGTGAGGTAATGGATGCACTGTCCATTGTATATCCTCAATTTTGGCTTGAGTCAGGGCATGAGGACAAACTCACAGGGTACATGAACACTTTGAACACGATATTCAATATTTTGAGAGAGTAGGATCCTCTCAAAATAATATTGGCCATTTATCAACCTAAAAGTCATGTTGGGTTGATAAATACTAGATTATACTTCAGACGTGTAGTTTCCATTAAAATGAGAGTATGTTAAGCTAGGAAATCGACTCATTTAGGTTGAGTCGACCTAAATGAGGACAATATTTTGTCAATTTAGGTTGAGTCGACCTAAATGAGAACATTATGTTGTCAATTTAGGTTGAGTCGACCTAAATGAGGACAATTATATTAGTCAATTTAGGTTGAGTCAACCTAAATGAGGACACTATGTTAGTCAATTTAGGTTGAGTCGACCTAAATGACGACATTATGTTGTCAATTTAGGTTGGGTCGACCTAAATGAGCACAATATTTTGTCAATTTAGGTTGAGTCGACCTAAATGAGGACATCATGTTGTCAATTTAAGGTTGAGTCGACCTAAATGAGGACAATTATGTTAGTCAATTTAGGTTGAGTCGACCTAAATGAGTCGATTTCCCAGCTTAACATACTCTCATTTTAATGGAAACTACGGCGGAATTTACGGCGGAAAATAAAATGTTATTTTTTTACTTGTACTCTACAACTTTCCAGTGGTTTTCACTTCATTCTTGGATTAATAGTTTGCTTTATGTACTCTCAATTCACTGGAAAACTCTTATTTTAATGAATATTGTGTTTTTGAAGCAAACATATGCTCACACCAAGGATTTCTCTAGCGCTACACATGTTTGTAATACATGTCCAGCAATGTTGAGTGCTATGGCACTTGATTGGCAGTTGCATTGGTTTGCTGTGGCTATGGCGAATAATTCTCCTCATGCAATGAGGGCCATGGACACCCCCATTCATCCCTTAACCAAAGTATGGCGTGCCTTGGCACAATCTGGCCCTTTGAAGGGTATGTTTCCCGAGTTCTTTAAGCTCGCAGAAATTGCGATGATCCAGGTAAGGGGTTATATTTTGAAAATATGTTACTTCATTAAACTTTCTCATATTTTTTGTATTCATGTTCTTGAATGCAAGTTGGCTTCTTACTGACTTTGTCTCTTTGCATCCATTTTGTAGGTTCTTGGGAGCGTAGAAGACGAAAGAACATTTTCCAATGTTTCTTTCTTGAAGAACAAACTCCGCAACCGCTTAATTGAACATTTACCTCTTGCTACAACAATGTTTGCACAAAAACATTACACATTGACATCATTCCCGTACAAGGATGTCGTTTCAGATTGGAGAGCTTGCAAACCGAAGCGCGGCTGATATGCACTTGGTGTTTGATTCGCATAGAATGAGACATTTAGGGGGTTTTTCCCACTTCTTCATAACTATTTAAAATACAAGGATCTTATATAACTTCTACTTTTAAGAGCCTACATCTCATACGGCTTATTGGCGATGCATGCCATTGTAAATAAAGAAGTGGTTTCCTCCTAAATTTTTTGTGACGTAATTTCAGGGATGTAATTTCGCATATTTACTACTGCATTTCCTTGTTCCAATAGTGGCCTTGCAATATTTTTAATTTTTCACTTAGCTAAACTTCCAAAAGGCATCACAACAAGTATCGCATTTGCATTTCTCTACTGTCCATTTTAGATAGCGGCAATTTCATTCTACCACACATTTCATCGCAATGTTTACAATTTCCTTACATGTTCACATAGCCGAAACTGCAATGTAAAAACCATTATAATAGCCATTTCACCCCAGTAAAAAGTGAAAAAAAATTCGCTGCTTAGGACGACCAGTGGACACTTTCTTTTGGGCTCTCACAATTAATTGTCACGGCATTTGGCTCGTGTGTGACGTGGCCCTAACAACAGAGGCTGCCCCAAAGGATCCCAAAAGGAGGAGAGTATCGTGGGAGATATCTATCAATGCTCCTGCGTTGTTTGTCAATCTCATCAGATTCCAACTTCTCAAAGAACGCCACCACTCGAGGATCCATTAAGTACTTAGTGTCATCTGCAGCACGAAATCATTTTCATTCCATGCATCCCGTGGCCAGCCAGCCAGCCAGGGATCCTAGCAGCAACCGCCGCTTTCAGCGGGTGCCACGCTTCTTTCATACAAGTTGTTTGTTCCTCCGTCCTTTGTGAATCCGGGTAAGTTCCTCCTTATGAGTTAACTCTATAAGCACTATTGAGGCAGACTCCCTCGTACGGAGGACACACACGTTTGAAAAACACAACACTGGTTTTGAAACGGAGTGCAGTAAGCCAAGGCAAGGTAAGAGAATTTCGGTCTTGACATGGGCCTAACTTCGAGGAGCTTGGTTCCCAGGTTGGTCAGTACAAACGTCCGTTTTCAACTCTGATACTCTGATTCAAGACGGTGGCGTTTCCAACTTTGATACTCTTTTTCAAGACGGCGATTTTGCAAGGCTGGATACCCGATCGGAGTTGGAAACGGATGGTTGTGACCAAAAATAAGGTGCCTAAATTCTTTTACCTTGGCCTCCCAAAGCCGGTTCCCAAACCGGCGTTTTCGAACGCGTGTGTCACACTCTTGAGCATTAGCCCCACGCCCTGCAATGTTTTGAAGTTTTTTGTTGTAAACAGCACAGCCAGTGTTTGGGGAGATACAAGTATGTGAGCGTTTCATGCGTAAAGCCACGGTTGTGCGTGCCCCTTGGCCCGCCCTGCACCAGATTAGTTGACGGCACCCAAGGGGGCTTCAGATGCAGATGCTACTTGAATCCACCCATCAACAGTGCACGATCCGGTGTCTCCCTCACCGCTCATTAGTTGGAGGTGACGATCGTTTCATATTGTGGAGATGTAATTGATGCATCGATTCATTTGATAGACCTGCTTGCGGCGGTAGCGTTATCCTCTCAATGTTTTCTCTCTTGCTGCCACTAGGTGAAACGTCGCGGGCAATGTTGATCACGTATTCGATACAGGTTGCAACTCGCAAGGGTTTGGAATTCTAGTCAGCTTCGTTCTATGGCCTCCTGGACAGGGCCAGGTATGTACTCTTATTTCTGCACAATAGTTGCAATCTATTTGAGTTTCCGACGAGAACGTCATAGCAGATTATTAGTTTGATGAGGATACGTTATTGATATGGTGCTCCAGATGTTTCTAGAAGGTGGTCCCATAGGATTTAAGAAGAAAGAGGCGGAACTAATGATATGCACTTCAAACTCCTTATGGTGGTCATGGTGTCACTGGATTCAATATCAAAATTTTGACAATGTATAAGTGGACCATCTAAAGAATCCTCACTATGTTCAACCGGTAAACATGGTGCCGCTGCCTAATCAGTTTAGAACAGGTGCGGCCGACTTTGAGGGAAGGCAGTGACTCCTATCGATTCCAAGACGAACTTACCCTCCCAGATACAGCTTATAGCCATAGCCACATTTTGCTTCTTGTAAAGCTCGCAGGTTGATGTTACATGAGGGTCATTGGTGAGCCTTTTGATATTTTGTCTAGATTCTGAGAATTTCATGGTGATTGTGGTTATTTGGATGCCAGAGGTGTCGGATGGGGTTGTTGAAAAAGCCTTGGAGGGATAATCTGGACGTGCAAAAGGAATCAATTGTCTGGCTACTAGGATTCTAATTATATGTGGAAGACTGTGTGGTTGCCGAGCTGATGCTGTGAGCTATGACCCGACTAGCAAATTCGAAAGGTATGCGCCTTAACTGTCATAGGTGTCAAAATCTCTAGCTACGAACAGAAACTTCAGATATATGAAGCTGGTTGTGCTGCTTTAACCATCCAACGGAGGCATGGCCTGTCCGTGATCCTCTCATCGTCCCAGTCTTTCGTAGTTACTTCAAATTCACTCTTCCAAGTTCAAGAAAGTTTCAAACGCAGTAGTGATTCTACAACACATAATTTGGTCATGACTGACTCCTTGATCGATGCTGTTCTGTGCAGACAAGGGATCACTCCAAGAAATGATTTCCACTTTCAATGTGTGACATGCTTCTTCACGATGTTATTACGTCCATGTGAATCCTGGTGAGTTCCTTCTGTAATTATAGTGCTGCAACAAATTGCCCGACACTCTTGAGCATTGACCCATACTCTGCAAGGTTTTGAAGGTTTGCTAGTGTAAATAACAAGCTTGACTTGGTGGTTATGTGGTGAAGATAGAAACAGGTATGCGGGAGATTGTGCATCTCCGAGGTTGTGTTGAAGGGGCATGGCCATGGCTAGCGCCGTATTTGCGACAAGTGGTGTTGGTGAAACTTCCTCGCCCACAGGAACAGATTACCTCACAACCTTGATCCAGTCATGTGTGCAAGGTATCGAAGCCCAACTTGTAGGTCATAAATCCCTGCTAAACGGGAGGCAATGTCTGGATCTCTGTACAAAACTTGTCAAGACCGTCGAGAATGTTCAGAAACTAGTTTCACATTCTCAGGTAGCATCTGGAAGAAATGAAACCTTGCGACCAGCCTTGGAGAACTTGCATAGAATCTTGGAGAAGGCGAGGTTTCTTATCAAGGGGTGCTCTGAAGCAGATTGTAAAGCGTTGATATTTCAGATGCAGAATGAAGAGGCCTTTCGAGAGATTTTGTATGAGGTAGGTTTGTGTTACAATGCCATCTACGAGCAAGCCAAACATATGGTACAATCGGAAGGGAGGATTCTTGGAGTAGAAGATCTCCGTGAGTCGAGTTCTACATTTGTGCCGGCACTGGAAAGAGAGGTTCTCGAAGATCAACACACACTGCAGACAATACTTGAGAATCTTGTCAGGAGTCCATCAAATGACACAAAGATTCAATGCCTTGCAAAGTACTTGTTGGACAATCTGAAATTCATATGCGAATATAGCGGGGGGAACAGAGTGGCCCGCTCGATGATGTCTAATGCGGTGATGTGGGTGACCGAAACAGAAACGCAAGGTACTTGGAATACCAGAGGCTTCGTTGGAAATGGAGCAGGGGCTAAAGGTGTTTTGGACACTGAATGGCTTGGAATCCCCTGTGCCAAGAAGATTTTCAAAGCTCACAACTCAGAGTATGCCGATTTTTTGGCACTCCAACGGACTCTTGGCTATTTGGCAAATATCCCAAATTTGTTTGGCATCCAATCTATAAAGAAGGAGCTTCACAACCAATTGGAGGATTTTACTTTTCGGAAGGAAGTGGCACTCCTGGCACGCCTCAATCATCCGAATGTTGTCAAGTTCTTCTGTTGTGGTAGTGATTCAAAAGATGAATGTTTCATTGGGATGGAGCTTATGGAGATGGACCTGTCTTCCTTGATTAGAAGGCGTGAAGGAAAGCTGTTTGCGATTGAAGTGGCACTGGACATCATTTTGCAAATTGCGCGTGGGATGCTCTATCTTCATGATCGAGGGATTGCACATCGAGACCTTAAACCTTTGAACGTGGTAATCAGCAAAGTTCCTAACTCTCCACATGTTCAAAATTTCTATGTGAAGTTAACTGACTTTGGTTTGTCAA
Source organism: Polytrichum commune (assembly GCA_950295325.1). NCBI lineage: Eukaryota > Viridiplantae > Streptophyta > Polytrichopsida > Polytrichales > Polytrichaceae > Polytrichum > Polytrichum commune. Next base: position 536,422 of record OX485804.1, read on the forward strand.
AGGCTAAGGTACAAGCCTCCATGTCCAGTACAGTATCAATCCCGAACTGTGGCACCTTAACATATAGAGCTCCAGAGGTGTTTTCCAAGGCACATGAGCACGTTCCGCGTGGAGGTGAACAGAAGGTGAATTGGTTCAAGGCGGATGTATACAGTTTTGCTTTGACATGCTCAGTGATTCTGTCCTTGAAGAAACCCTTTGAAGGGCGGTACCTTGAAGACGGGGAGGAGGATGGGCGGTACCTGGAGTTAATAAATGGTACTCGGCCAGAGATTCCCTCAAGCTGCCCTAAAGAGTTGGATGCACTTTTGAAAGAATGTTGGGAGACAAATCCTGAAAGAAGACCCCATTTCTCAACCATTTGCACGAGGCTTGAGAAGTACAAGCATGGTCTTTTAAGAAGCCTATCTACTTCTATGGATGAAGGTTTGGAGGAGGTGAAATATGATGCAAGAAGTGATTGCACCGCATGCATTGAGAGGATCCTTGAGGAGCGTTCTCGACATCGGAGTTCTATTAAGGATCTTGCCACAAATTCATCTGCTGTCGAAGCTGAGGTAATCATAAAGGCAATCATGATGATACCCTACTATGTGGGTCGTGGAATCCTGTTGAATGGATGGCAATTGTCCTCAAACCTGCCAAGCTGGTTTAGACGGTGGTACAAATCTGTTGGAGCTGCTGCTCATCTTTCTTCTCTTGAAGCAGAGTACTCAAGTCTTAAACTTGATTACTTGTTACTCTCCGTGCAATGTGTGGAAGATATTGCACAGGTTCAACGTGTTGGGCACGAAACTCTGCTAAACGGAAAGCAATGTCAGCATTTATCTTCGGTGTTTGTTAAATGCGTTGAGAACATTCAGAAACTAGTGACAGATTTTGGAGCATCAAGAGCAGAATCCTTTCGACCAGGATTGTGGAACTTCTACATAATCTCGGAGAAGTTGAGAAGGCTCGTGAATCAGTGCTGTGAAGCAGATTGGTGTAGAGCAGCCGTTTTCCAGATTTGGAATGAAGTGGCCTTGCGAGAGATTTTGGTGGACATAGAATTCGGTTACAATGCGATTTTCGACGAAGCCAAGAGTATGAGTGATCAGGAAGGGAAGACTTCTGAAGTAGAAGTGCTTCGCCGGTCTTCAACATTTTCCCTCGTATCGGAGGGTGAGATTTTTGAAGATCGTTGTAGCGTGAAGAAGAGACTCGAGATCATGGTGGAAAGTGCCGGCTCTTCAGATGAGCATAAGCAATGCCTTGCAAGATACTTGTTGGGGAGATTGGGATTCATATATGAAGAGCATCATTTAGAAATATTTGCATCTATAAAGGAACTTGAGGACTTGGTTAATAGTACCGCGTCATCAAAAAACCTGGACCAGTTGGATCTTTGTGTATCTGCATTGCCTTATTTAGAACATGGGTCAAAACTGTGGAATAAAATCTACGATTTGTCCAAAGGCATCGGCTATTTAGAAGTGGGAAAACCACACTTTGCAAGTTCCTTGTTGCAGGGATTACAAGAAGAGCTTGTCACGCATCTGAGTGAAGCAACATTTTGGGTGACTAAGAAGGAACCGCCAGGGACGTGGACACACGAAGGTAGAATTATTTCACAATCTTCTGCTGGAATTGTAATGTCTACCAAATGGCTTGGAATCCCCTGTGCCAAGAAATTTGTGTCTTCGGAGAATGCACATTACCAGTTTTGGAAACCTGCAAAAGTAATGGCACGTCTGCACCATCCGAATATTATTAAAGTCTTCTGTTGTGGCAAAGACGAACGAGAAGGGCATTATTTCATTGGGATGGAACTTATGGAGACGGATTTGTCTGATTGTATCAGAAGTCGCGAAGGGAGGCCATTTCCAATCGTTGTAGCACTTGACATTATTGTGCAAATAGCGTGTGGGATGCGCTATCTGCATAGTCAGGGCATTGCACATCGGGATCTCAAGCCAGGAAATGTGCTCATCAGCAGAGCACTTAACACCACAGAGCTTGGCGACACTTTCTGTGTGAAGGTCTCTGGTTTTGTCATTTGCAAGGCAAACGTGGAAGCCTCTAGGGCCGAAGTACCAACAGGCAAGGGCGCTTATGGCACTAAGGCTTATATGGCTCCAGAGGTCTACGCTAGAAGAGCTTTACCATTGAAACCGTTCAAGGCGGACATTTTCAGCTTCGCGATGACTTCCTCAGATATATTATCCTTCAAACGACCCCCTGCTTTGGTGTCCGGGAAACTCCTCAGAGACTATGTAGGAGCGATAGATGCGGGTGTGAGGCCCGAGATCGCATCAAGGTGCCCCAAAGAGTTGGTTGCTCTTCTGAAAGAGTGTTGGGATGCAAACCCCGAGTTACGCCCCGACTTTGATGCCGTTTGTACAAGGTTACAGAAGATTGTTCTGTGTCACTGAAGGTTCACGGCATGTGAATTTTGATCAATGTGCAATCAAACTCACAGGCGCATGTGCACCATCGCACTTACCAATGCTGCAATCAGGTATATCATTTTTGTACTTATTTGTGTCCCATAACTACGATCTTGAAGGATTTTACCTGAATTTGCTTGGACTCCTGTTCAATGTCGAAGTTAATATTATAATATGTTGTGATTATTGCACGAGTGTAGTATCTTTGTGAGAGCTCAAACCCTAGAGAGAGCTCAAAATGTATCCACTACAATTACTTTGGGATAGTGTAACCTTGGAGTGCAAATGCTGCACTAAATATTGTAGTTAGTGTCATATGGTAATTTATGTCACTGTGGTAAGTTTCCTAATGACACTCCTCACGAATAAGTTTTACAGGTATGGACTGTCATCCCAACTTACCTTTAGTTCATCCACAATTAGGTAGTGAAACATTTTCATGAAATGAAATGAAATTGAATTTGAAGTCCGGGAAGTTGAAAAGGCTAATGGGATTAAAAGTACATCATGATGGGTTCCAACCAGCTAATTCTGTAGAAGGGCGGAGTGCAGTAGCCTCCGTGAAGCTAATGTTAACTTGTTGGTCTAATTGAAAGGAAGACTTGAGGCTCCTTGAAAATATGTTCTCAAATAAGTTATGGAAACTTATCTCTAATGGGGTTGTGTAGGGGACATTCCAACTTGAAATGTGCCTCGTTTTCAATTGCATTATAGGAGAAAAAGTGGCATAGTCTAGCATCTCTAGAGATAGGGATAATTGTCCGTCGTCTGGTTTCAATGATAAGTCTAGGGAATATTCCCCACATTCAGACCGAATGTGGAAATATAGAGAATATTCCTTAGAATACAGTCAGTCCTTGCAGAACACTATTATTGATCTGAATAATGTTATGAAGAACTTTCTAAACTCAGAGACTAATTAAATTTTCTTTCAGATTGATCACTAAAAAAATAAAAATGTAAACTTATTTTAAATAGTATTGATGAGAGTGTTCAATATGATTGACTCAAATCATGTCTGTGCCAACAGAGTGATGGAAAGTTGAAAGCATTAGAATAGGATCTTGAAGTAGACAAACTATCGAAATCTTTCTTTAGGTGTAAGCAAAAAAATCATCGATTGGGAACATCTAGTCCGTTTATGAATTTTTATGATCATGAAGTTTTTTTTGTAAGTGATAGACAATTTTAGAAGTTACTCTAATTATCATTACCATGAAACTTGTTGTGATTATAAAGTTAGAAATAATTTATCCCAATGTAAAAAAGGAATCAAATGGGAGTAAAAATCTATCTAAAATTTGACATAACTTCATCAAAGCAGTATAACATTCAAATTGGTTATTGCTATAATTCTCATCATTTTGACAGTTAGTAAAACCTTAGTGTTCACAATTCTAGCCATTCTACTCCCAAAGTCAAGGAGGTGGGCCCACAAAGCACAAAGGGGATCAGTTCTAGGCATGAAGGGGGTCGGTACCCGGGATGCAAGGTGACGGTTTTGCAACTGAACCGGGTGGGATCATGGAAGTGGCTTTGTGCAGGGTTCCTAGTTGGGCTTTGATCTAGCTTGGGTCTAGTATCCAACTATGTTGTGTTGGTTCTAGGCAACGAAAGTGGGGGTCCTCATCATATGATGGCTCTTGATTCTTGAAGTAACAGATCTTCGCGTGTTTCCAACATTTTTCCCTCCATTAAACAAGTACCGTTCTTGAAGATCAACAAACACTTCAGGGGAAACTCAAGGAATTGGACAGAAGCGTAGGCTCTTCAGGGAAACAGTTTCCTTGCAAGATGGTACTTGCTGTGCGAGCTAAAATGCATATTCAAGAGTTGCACAAGTGAAGGCCTGGGCATGTGTGGTGCTATAGTGTTGGCTAGAAGTTGGCGAATGAAGCAGGTCAGCTGCATTGGAATTTAAAATCTTTCATCAGCTATGAATCAGGTGGAACCAGTTTTATGAGAAAGAAAATGGCAAGGGCACCCCCTGTGCAGTTAAATAGAAAGAAATGCACATATTACCTTGACGACAATGACACTTTCCCTGTGTATAAGAACCACTTCTGGCACCCGGACTCTGTTGTAATATTCTTTTGTTGTCACAAGGACTTAAAGAAGCAGCAGCAGTCTTTCATTGCGATGGAGGTTGGCGATCATGGAGATGAGCTTGCATTGATCAATCATGAAAAGGAGATCTGTAGATTTTCCTGAGATACCAGGGGCCCTCTTTCTGCAACGTAGAGCTTGACATGGACTGGGGTTACATATGCATGACCTAGGGATTGTACGTACATTGCAACCTGGAGATGCTGAATGTGGTATCTGGTAACCAACGAAACTCTCTGTCCCATAACTCTCAGGCGAATTTGATTGATTTCTGGTTTGTCAGAAGTTTGATCAGCTCTTTTGGGCATTTTTCTGTTCCTCAATCCACTTGATGAATGACTTGCTTATCCTACGGCAAGTTTTTGGTCCGCTAATCTTTGGGCGAATTTATCCTCTGGAAAATTTGGGCCTTGATTGTGGAGTAACATTCAAACCCCTTAATAGAGGCCCATAATTACAGCCGATTTGGACGAGGCTTGAGATTTACAAATATGTGAGTCCAGAGCCCGGTGCAATGTTTGCAATTGTTACCATTAGTTTTCTGCTTGGGAACTGGAATTTGCAGGGGAAAGCTAATAATTTGTGAAGTAGAAAGTTGAATTGTTCAGTACTTGAATATGTAGATTGATATTCTTGGAGGCTCTTGGCACAAGTACTCCACTAAATATGACATTTAGTGTCACATGGTATTTAATGCCACTATGGCAACATTTTGGATGACACCTCCTATGAATAAGTTCACAAATATTGTCATGGATGATGGATGAGTTCATCCATTGGCCAATACCCTACCTTCTCTTCTCACGAACTTGTGATGAAGTACTGTCATGGATGATTATAACTTGGATGAAATAAGTGACAGAAATTGCAACAGTATAAATCTATAATCCCCCAAAACATTTACAAGGGATGACAAATAATGTGGGTTTAGCATTTAGTGTTGGTGACACTATACGGTGGTTTACAATTAGTATTGAGCAAGACAATTAGAATGGATGACCCTAAATATCATATTTAGCGTAGTTCATACACGTTAACAAGAGAGTCACTGCAACAGCCCCACCTCGAGTATTTAATGTTTAAGTGGACCAATGAAGAGGGAGAATCAGCTACTAGTTGCAGATGAACCAGTTGAGTTTAAGAAATAACTGGGTGAAGTTCAAGACTTCAAGAAATTACCGATCGTTTTAAAGTAATCTACGGAATATACTTAATAAAGAATAACCAAACAAATCACAACATGTAACCTGTTTTGACAAGTTGGAAAACGTAGGAATTTGACCGGTTATGCCCAAAAGTCCCCCTGGACACTGAAGTGGACACCTGGTGAGCAAGCCCATCGCTCCCTTGAATTTCATTGGGTGCTCTATGTGGTCTAGTAAATCAATTGAATAGTTGCAGGCAACTTCATTACCTGGAAATGACTGAGATATGTAGGCAGCGCCATGAACAATATGCCTGACTTCCATCCCATGTCTGTAAGGTGGATGGGTCTTCAGTGGCTTGTTTTCTTAATTGGACTTCTATATTTGATTGGTATGTGGTTCGGTGAGAATCAAAGAGCAAACATCATAGAGACACATTTTTAATGTAGAGTGAACTATGTCTTCAAATATGAGTAAGTGTTCTACATGCAATAATGAACGTAATTAAGTGGGAGGATCTATGTATCCAATTGAGAAATTTACAAACATGCATTTCCGATAACCATAACTAAATCAGGGGAGGTCCAATTTCCATTTTGGTTTTTGTAGATGTTCAATCGTAGATTTGCTAATGCAACATGAGTTTTGTTGTGTAAATCTGAGCAGTAGAAGTTGGAGAACATGAAAAGTGAGCCAAATACCACCCACATACCTTACCCCCTTTGTACGAGACTTGTCTTTAAGCTAATGTAGCAAGACCTGCTTTTGAAACCTAAAACAAGAGGCCACACAAGTTTAAAAAAGCTGGTTTCTAAAATGGAGATCATGGGCCAGCCCTAGTCACTAACAGCTCCTCAAAATAGGGCCAATGCCTTTGCCAACCCCGCCTGAGATGGCTACTTACCTTGCCCCACAAAAGCATTTTTGAAGGCCGCTTGACCACAAAACCCATATTGAGTGCACCTCACCTTAAAGTTCAATTTATATATCTTCACTTCCTTCACAAATCAAGTAATTGGCTGAAATTTCATCTATCAATAAAACATGTGATGGGTTTGGAAGTAAGAATATCATTAACATTCCTAATTAGTAATAATGAGGTCATAACTTTTGTTTCTTACCATTTGAAATGGCCTTTGTTGTTTCTAATTGAACTTCAACTCTTCCGCTAAATCACTTTTCGTTTGTGAATTGAGTAGTTCTTTTGAATGTACATGAATAAGTGTGAGAATTTCGACTAATTTGTTTTATAATAATGTAATCAATGCCTTCTCCTTTCACAAGTATTCATACACATTTAAAGCATCTAAGTGCGATGAAAACCGTAAACCCTAAACTAAATCGTAAACCATAAACCTTTAACCTCCTTAATTAAGAGCCATAAACCTTAAGTATGGCAAAGTGAAGGTACATTCATACTTGTGTGTAAGTTAGTGCGGGTAAGTTATACCATGTCAATAGAATTATCATGATTAGGCAGTTGCCAGAATTTCATGTTCAAGCGCAATGACATACTTGATATTATTCCTTCACTGGCTCAATTGCTTATAGATTGAACATCTTAATTTTTTTCTTCAAAATGTGATTTTTCCTACATCTGCTGCACATATAAATTCAACTTATGAACATATATATAGTTCAATTCCTCAAAAAAATCATTCTTGGAGAAATAGCTTCAGACTCATGAAATGATCCTTCAATCCTACATAATCTCATATAATTGTTAAATCTTTAAACACATGTACAGATGAAGATTTTAAATTTCATACCACTTGCAGGCTTTCATAAATAGTGTCACTCCTATACAATATAGCCTCCCTAATATCAAGCATGTGGCAACCAAAGTGCACTGATATTAAAAAGGTTTGTAGTGTTAATATGGACGCATGATAATTGAATTTATTGTAGCGTGTGACATATGGAATAACGCAAATTCAACATTGCAATAATGACAATGATGACAATGTGATGTGTGTGAGGGTGTGGTTTGAATTCTTTGGTGGACAATTTTAATGTCAAAACCCATGATATATGGGAGGGAAATGTGACAACAATGAGGGAGATGTAAACTGAGTACATCCGTTCCCTAGGGTTTCGGGATTTAAGAGAGGAAGTAACATCACCAAGGGTGACATTATGGTGGTTAGGGTGTACTTACCCATTGACTTGCCAAAAGGAGGAAAGCTAATAGAAGCCTACAGTCCCCCGACGAAGATTGTACACATGAACCGAATTTTGTTGACCATTGTTGGACTATTAGAACTATCCATAAAGTCTCTCAAAGGGGGACAAAACCATGGATCCGATCCTTCTTTGAGGAATCTTTCTATTAAGTGCTCGTTAGTTCATAGTACACTAGAGCCTATTTTGAAAGTTGGGTGACACTTTTGGGACATCTTTTTTCCACCCCTCAAACTTTGAGAGAATTTTAGGATCTAAAATAGGGTATGTGCATGGAACCCATTGTTCTAAATTCCGGATCGGCTAATATGCAAGACTAGCTTGGTTCATTCATCTTAATAGGACAAGCTAGAAAGCTAATTTATAATATCCCAATACCACTCCTTTGTGTACAAAAATTTGAGCATTAAGAAAACTTGGTTAACTTTGTGTTGATTCTCATAAATTCAAGGTTTGGGACTAAATCCATGATTTCAACTTTCATCTCTACTTTACAAATTAACCTAAGAAGTTGGACAATTGCCATATGTTTTTGTGAACACTTGCTCCCAGTTATCAACTTTGTGCACTTAGGTTTTCATTTCGTGGGAAATATCATTCTTAAATGCTATGGAATCCGAAAACATTTTAATGGTGACAAGTGTGAGACAAATAGGTCGTATACAATGGTGTATCAACTATTCTACCTAATTTGTGAGTATTCATACATCATATCATTTGGGAAATCCATTGATGACCATTGAAATCCATTTGAGAAGATATGCTAGAAGATATGCTCAAATTCTTTTTTTATCATTGTTTTTTTTATCATATTCTTACTAACACTAAATTCAAACATATAACTTCCACACATTATCATAGTTGATATTTAGTATTTGAGTTCACATTTAATGTTACTTACTTTCATAAGGTTATTGATATTTAGTGTATGCATTTGTATTAAGTATATTCAACACTAAATGTCAAATTTAGTGTAGTTCTACATCTTTTGCCTACATAATTTTCGAAGCAACGTTCTCAAAGGTCGACAAACACTTCAAAAAATACTTGACAAACTTGCAGTGAACAACAACCCAACTATTGTAGCCGATACAATGATCAAATGCCTTTCAAATTACTAGTCATAGACAATATGAAATTCACATGTGCAAGTCGGAGGACTGAATGGGCCTGCTTGGGCATGTCTACTATATTGATGTGGGTGTTGGAAATGTAAGGAATTTTCCTTTGGCAATTTAGCAGCACCTTGGCAATCAAGGTGTTGGCATTATTGAAAATAGAGCATGTTCATGTGCACATTGAAAGTAAAGCATGTCATGGTGCAAAGTGCCCACAAGTTTGTACTTTGGTGTCGTTCACCAACATCTAATGGTGGGTTTATGTGAGGATCCTAGGTCAAAGAAACTCCAAAATCGAGCAATTCTATCGGTTGAGAGTAAAATTTTGCACCCAAAGAGTTTACAATGAGACACAAGTCTAAAGCATGAGAAACCATTGTGGTGCTAATGCAACACCAATAATATCTTGTCAACACGTGTTGGTCTCAACTCAAGAAAATACTCGACCCAATTTGATAAACCAAACTTCAAACTTGAAGGAAGATACAATAAGGGGAGTTCCAAACTGTAGATTTCTTGGAGCCAAACCCTGCCCTAAGTTTGATTTCACATTGGATCCAATGTCACATGTTGTGGACCATAAGTGAGCAAAATAAAATCATCTCCAGCCTAGTGGGAATGGTTGTAAGTGTAAATGAGTGTAACCTAGCATAGACCTCAAAATGGCCGGGCATTCATGGCACTCAAGTAAAGTCATCCGGTAACAAAAATCAGACGAGTCCATCAAGAAGTTGGGATGGAGCTTATTTGATTGAAAAATCCTCCAAGTTGGTATGTAAGACCATTTTCTTCCTCATAGCTATTGTGAACTATTAGCTATATTGTAAATAACAATTAGTTGGCAAGGGGCAATGATGTGGCCTTGGATGCTCTAAGCCTATTTTCTAACCTCCCATGAGTTGTTTCCAAGGCCATGATGTGGCTTTGAATTCCACATGATTATTTTGATAAATATCGCAAGATATCAATGTGTGCAACATATAATTATGACATGTTGTCATAGACATTTTTTGTTTGTTCATAATTCATTTATTTTTCACGGGTGTGATTGCTCAAATTTTGTAATATGTCAAAATAATATAGATCACCTTATGGTAAACTGGTGAACTCAAAAGATCAATTCAATATTATTATTATTATGATGATGATGTAATGAAATTTATTTGAAAATAATTAATATACATCATGCGATTTTAAAGATAATACAATATATGATGAGGATAAAATATTACAATAATTCAAATAGGTTATAGTCAGAAGCTTATGATCTTTTTAGTATACCCCATCCATAACGTTGTCCCACAAGTCTAATTCCAAATAACATAGAATCTATTTATACCTCATATTATATTACCTAAAAAACAAAATTGATTTTTATATTATATTTTGTTATATGTTTTATATTCTATCTTCATTGTCTCATTTTGGTCATCTTATGAACACTTGCACTAATCTATTATTAGGATAACAAAGATACCACATGTAAATGGTAGGTCACAAAATTATAACCTCAATGTTAATGAGGATTTTGTAATGTTTAAGACCTCCAATTTAATCATGTGCTTCATTGATGGTTTCACTTTTGGAATGAAATCCCAATCAATTGTTTATTTACTATTTGGGACTGCACATATATATTGGATTTTCGACATTGAAGGTGAAGTGCACTCAATATGGGATTTGTAGTCAAGCAACCTTCAAGAATGCAAGGGCAATGTTTTTTTTGAAGTTGGACGGGATGGGCAACAATTTTCGGTTGGGTTCAAAAAATTCTTTTAAAAATAACTAGACTAGTAGTGATAGGTTGGCAACGCATGATGCACCCACTTGCTTTTATACGAGGCAATTTTTTATTTTTATGTCTACCCCCTTTGTATTATTGCCTTAAGGATTAGATTAGACTAGGATCATTTAGAACTACTAAAACTTGGTATTTTTGAAACCCTTGAGACAAGAAGCCGATGACGTAAGGTAGTGTCTAAAGTAATTCATCTCATCCGCAAAGATGAATGAACTCTCACTAATGAAAATACATGAGTGCCATGAATCCCCGGCCCCTCAAAATAGGGTAAGTGACACTATTATGCATGGGACACTAAATACCATAAATACCATAGATTGTGTACTACTATTGCAAAAGTAATGAACACTCCCACTTGATTAGGTAGAAGATGGTGAAGTTAACTCTTGAGTGTTCGAGAGGTGGACCACATTGGACCTCTCCATGCATAAAAACATGCTATATTAAAACTATACACTTTTACTTCTAACCGATTATATAAAAAAAATTCCTTGTCTAATGCACTTTTGGAATCAGTTTAATACATACGTTGTAACTTGGGTACCCTTGGATGCAAATACATACGTTATATTTTGATCATCAGTGAACATGTGGGTTTATTTTGTGCTTAACATAAGGTGGGAGGAAGGCGGGGCGGGCAGGAAGGAGCCTCGGCCTGGACGCGACATAGTGCCAACGCCGGCCGGACGACTTCCGACACTCCCTTCAGAACATGATTTTGATGCATGGCTTCTTGCTTGCGGTGGTAGCGTCATCCTCTCACTGTTTTCTCTCTTGTTGCTGCTTAGGTGCAACGTCGGCAAAGTGACCACGTAATCGATGCAGTTTGCAACTCACAAGGGTTTGGAATTCTAGTCAGCTTCGCTCTACGGCCTCCTGGGAAGAACCGGGTATGTACTCTTCCTTCTGCACAATAATTCCGATCTAATTTAAGTTGCCCACCAGAGCGTCATAGCAGATTATTGGTTTGATGAGGTTACATTATTGATATGGTGCTCCAGTTGTTTCTGGAAGGTGGTCCCATAGGATTTAAGAAGACAAGAGGTGGACCCAATCAACGTGCACATTCAACTCCTTATGGTGGTTATGGTATAACTGGATTCGATATCAAAATTTGATAATGTGTAAGTGGACCATGTAAAGAATCTCCACTATGTTCAAATTGTAGACATGGTTACAGCTTATAGCCACAATTTTCTTCTTGCAAAGATTGCAGTTTGGTGTTGAATGACGCTCATAGGTGAAGTGAGCTGTAGCCCCAAGTTGAAGTGCATACAAGTCTACATTCTGAGAGTTTCAACGTGATTGTGTTGTAGAGTGCTGTAGAGGGGACCCCATCTCTCTCTCCCTCCCTTTAAGTTTTCTGGAAAAATAGGTTGTTTGTGAACTACTATGCAAAACCCTACGGATCGGAGCAAGAAGTGTTTGCCGAGGTCGAATGTCCGTGCATGCCGACTTATTTTAAGGTTTTTGTGGGGATATAAAGTTGTGACCCCACTTGTTACGGATTCTTGTAGGGAATAGTGAACAGGTAGAAGGGGACGAGCACGCGTATCGCGAAATTAGACGCTTGCCGGATGGAAAGGCAATCCAAGGAATCGGCGGGCAGAGAGGGAAGGGGTGCCCTTTGGAGCGCTTCTCTTGTCGACAGGATATCTTCAAAATTCGCGGTGTTTATGGAATAGTGGAACTGAAGGCTGGAGTTTTATCGCTGTCATTGCCTCTACTTTTTATTCAACGAGCAGGTCTCCATTGGGCCCAAAAATGTCAACCTGGGGGAGGTGGTTGTTTCATGCCATTGGACTTTGTTCCAGTTCTTCTCTTGAACCAGATTACTTGAAACTCTCTGTTGACTGTGTGCAAGATATCAAGAATGTGTTATGTGCTGGTCATGAATTGCAATTAAACGGGAGGCAATGTCAGGATCTTGCTTCGAAACTTGAAATTTTCGTGGAGAAGATGCAAAACCTAGTCTTAAATGTTGAAGCATCAGGTTTGAGATCCTTCTATCCAGCTTTGAGGAACATGTACAGAGTCTCGGAGAAAGCGAAGTTGCTTGTCAATGACTGCTCCAAAGAAGATTGGTGTAGAGAATCCATGTTTCAGATCCAGAATGAAGAAGCATTTGGAGTGATTTTGCGGGAGATAGGGTTATGCGACGAGCAAGCTAAAGCCATAAGAATGCTTGGCCAATTGAAAGAGCATAATCGAGTCAAAGATCTCGGTCCGTCTTCAACAATTTCACCCGCATCGGAGACAAATGACCTGGTTCTAGAAGATCGACATACATTGAAGGAGAGACTTCAAGACATGGCCAAAAGCAGTACCTCATCAGATAAGCATAAAGAGTACCTTGTGAGATTCATGTTGAGAAAACTAGAAGTTTGGTCTGGAGAGCAAAGTATTGAGAATTTGGACCCATCTGATCCAATAAGTTTGGGTACCATTTCAGAAGTGCAAGATACAGAGGACAATGCATTGTTGGGCAAACAGGAACTGGCGTCTAAAGTGCAAAGAATTGAGAATGTGGGCATGTCTGATGCAATAGATTTGGGTTCAGATTCAGAATTGCAACATGGATGGGAGAATGCCAATTTAAAAATCATTGGAAGCGGAGCACATGGAGTTGTTTTGTCCACCAAATGGCATGGCATCCCCTGCGCCAAGAAGGTATTTGATGTGAAGACCAGTCACATTTTTCAGAGGGAAGCAGCTGTGCTAAGATGCCTGAACCACCCAAACATTGCCAAGTTCTTCTTTTGTGGCACTGAAAACCAGCAATGTTTCATTGCGATGGAGCTAATGCATATGAGTCTGCATGAATTGATCAAGGAACATAAAGGAAGGCCATTTTCGACTAATGTAGCAATAAACATCATTTTGCAAATCGCGAATGCAATGTACTATCTACATAAACAGGGGATTGCACATCGTGACCTCAAATCACTTAACGTGGTGATCAACAAAGTGTCAACCACTCCACACCCTGGTGACAAATTTCAGGTGAAGTTGGTTGATTTTGGGTTGTCAAAGACAAAGGTGGAAGCTTCCAGGTCCAACCCAGTGTCTATAAGAAATTGTGGCACCACAACATATAGAACACCAGAGGTATTTTCCAAGGGAGATGATCCTGAAAAGGTGGTTTGGTTCAAGGCGGATGTATATAGTTTTTCTTTGATCTGCTCAGCAATTTTGTCCTTGAAGGAGCCCTTTGAAGGTGTATACGCCAAGACCTTGATCTGCCAGCTGCGCAATGGTGTGAGGCCACGTCTCCCACAAGATTGCCCCAAAGAGTTGGCTGCACTCGTGGAAGAATGTTGGAATGAAGAACCTAAGTTACGACCCAATTTTCTAGCCATTCGCACAAGGCTAGAGAAACTTGTTTTCTCGAGTGAGAATTGATCCTATGTCCAACCAGACTAATTACTCCTAACTGCAAATGCTCCAGAGAAGACAACAGTAGTCGAGGTAACCATCATTGATTAGTTTCTTTATTATGATTGTTTTCCCACTAGGTCAACTCCATGTAAAATTCGTTCAAAGTTAGATATTTATTATCAGTGATATGTTTTGCTCTGCCAAAACTTCTGTTGGTTATTGTTAACTCAATGAATGCTACCTTAATGTTTGTTGATTAATACAATATTTACATTTCACATGATTATACCTTGATCATACCTTGATTATTAACACCTTGTACTTAGGGCCACTTTACACTCTGGCCAAGTGTCATGACCATGAAATTGTGAGAGACCAGGGTCCTTGAAACTCATTTGAAGGCCGTACCATGGAAACTGAAACTGGATTTGGTGTGGTCACGGGCCTTCCAGTGTAATGTAAAGACATAGTATGCGACCGGGCTCTCCACCGAACGTCATTCCATTACCATCTTTTTCATGTAGGCCCTTCTACACAATGAGGTATAATAGATCAAGAGTTGCAAGATCTTGAATAGTCATGGTCTTCCGGTTCTGTGGTTTGAGGTAGGCTTCACGCAAAAGTCGGTAGATCATGTAAAATAATCCCATTAATGTCATGTAGGCTTCCAATGTAGGTTCAATCATTCAAACTCACTTGGCCCCTTAGGCCCTCGAGCTGTAGTAGTAATGTGCACAGGCTCATACTAACAGTAAAGAACTGCAGAAAATAATCTAGACTTGGATATGAGTGGGCGGCCTACCTAAACATAAATTGCTCATACAAGGAGATGTTCACCTCTACTTGTTTGGCTCATACTTTCCCCACTATTTGTTTTAGCTTACAAAGCTTATGAGGGATATGGAGGAGATGTTTGGATGGAATTAGAATTTGGATCAGATTCTCCACGTGTAATTTTGGTCTGAAGAATTTATACTGAAACAAAACCTCCAGCCCTTGAGACAATAAAACTTTATGAAGACTTCTCACCTGCACATTCAAAAAACATAGATGTATTAGGCCCGGCAGGTTTTTCACAATTCTGTATGTGCAACAATTTCCAAGCATGAAGGCAATCTACTCTGTAACGGTTCCCAGAGATTATCCCACAATCAGTTCAACCTGCGTTGGTGATAGATCCTTGATGATATATTCTTGCAAACCAGTTGAGCACCTTGCAGTCTTACCTGCTTATTTGTAAGAAGCTTCAAAAGAATGCAAGTTTACCCAAAGTATGGCAAACTAAGCTCTAGAGAACATGAAATTGCTTATATGTGGAAGGGTTGTGACACACAACTTGCAAGTTTGATGGCCCAAGGTAAATGAATTTGGACCCTTACATGCGTATAAAATGGTGGAGCACAGGTTCCTCCTTTTTTGGAGTGATTTGAGACCATTAAACATGAAAACTCTAAAAGTTTTAGTTCAAAACATGACCTTGAATACCAATCGAAACAAAAGCAAGGACCAATCTTGAGACAAAGCTCCACCACGAAAGACACATGTAAGGATGCATAATCATTTACCTTGGCCCACCAAATTTGCAAGCTTGAGCTTGAGCTCAAAGTTTGTGCATGGCAAGGGTATTAACAATTAATTGGTGAAGTACATAATTTCCACTTCACCATTTGTTGCCTTCCATCATTGACCATGCGTGTGTTGATCCAATGCGCCATGAAGGCCCTCCTCTAGTTCTTTCATGCCAACATGTCCTTTAATTCCAATATGGTAGATACTTGGGAACCTACCAAAAAAACATGTTCTCAAAAATGACATCTCACAACTTTGTAATTTTTGCCCACTCAAACAAGTTGACAACTCCCTCCACCCCATGTTGCAAAAACAAACACTTGTTAGACAACCTCCACACCAATTGCCATAATGAAGAAATACATGCACTAGCTAAGAACCTATCAGTGCATCCCACCACAAGTTGCTTCACACTCATAAGTGCTAGCAAATTCAAAAACTATGCACGTAGTGTTTCAAAAGAGGCATTTGGATACATTTATGTGAGTCCACTAGGATCGATTTGCAGTTGATGACATGGCAAATGGTGCATGCACCTGTTGGTGGGGATGGAGGTTTCATGTTGTCAATTTCAAATCACATCCTCGGGCTTATCCTTTGCCCCCCGCCTGCCTTACTTTCCCACTCCTTTGCATGCAATGGACGCCTCATATGACTCGACTCTAACACCTTCTAATGCCTCATATTTGTTAGTGGTAGGTGGCCCGGCCTTTCCATCTCCGTTCTCCAAATTGCACACAAAAGTAGTGTGACATTTTGTTTTCCTCTATGTACATGTTGTTGTAGTAGCATGTATACTTTGGTTTTATGATTGCAAGATGTCAATGTTGCAAGGTAGTATGGGATGTGGAGATGGTAAGGTGCGAGTAAAAGTAAAGGGTGTTGTGTATCCTTATGTTGGTCCTTTGTATGGTGAAGTCTCTAAGATTACATTGGATAGAAAATATTTTGTTTCTAGAAAAACATTTGCATAGACGTATGGACTCTGCAACACTGGTCTTCACAACACCCAAGAGGCTATTCATATAGGTCTTCATTGCAACAAAAAAGAGGTCACAACTTTGTTTGGCCCTCTTATAAACAAACATGGCTACATGTATAGTCACTCAAAGGACGAGGAGCTCATTGCTAGAGTGGAAAGAAATAAATGATTACACACCAAAAGTCAGGTGGAAAAAGGTTGGGATGGCACAACCCCATACTACTTGCCATACATGTGATGGCCAAGCATTTTGCCTAGGTCAGTGTTTTGTGACATGGCATGCAAAATAGGTATAAGATATATATACATGTTTACTAACTCAAAAGGGGGGGGGGTTAAGGTGGGAACTACACTATTTAATGTCATATGGTATTTTAGGTCATTGTGAAAACTTTTCTAGTGACACATTTTATGTATAAGTTTACAAGTATTGTCATCCCAACTTACTCTTTGTTCATTCAAATGCCAATCATTCAGAGTTTTTCTAAATTTTTTATATTAACATTTATGTGATGAGATATTGTCATGTATGATTGAATTTTGGATGAAAAATCATTTTGTGAGTGAAATTTTTTACAAATACTGTAAATATGTAATGCCCAATTTCTTTCACAAGGAATGACAAATGATGTTAGGTTTACAATTAGTGTTGGTGACACTACATGGGCAGCAAGACAATAGAATTGGTGACTCTAAAATTAATGCTTAAGTGTACAGAGGTTGAAAAGTTTCAATTCCTCTCACTAGTCGATTTTAATGTATTCATTTTACATGAAATAAAAGTGATTATCCGTAATACCTTATGTCCGATGTAATATGTAAAAGCAATGATATGACCTGTCCAGTTGAAACATTATTTAGCAGGAATTGTAGGTAGAAATAAGTTTTTGGGTGAGGAGGATTATTTAATAATAATAAAAGGACAGTAAACCATGACATGGAGCGGGTAACAAGGAAGAGACCTGGAGGGATTTCTTTAGGAGCTGCCCAAAGTTCAATCTCAAAAATTAGTTTCACGACTCCCAACATTAAGGGACTTTCCCCACATGAGGTCCAACATGCCAATGGACTTTGACTAAGCATAACTTCATAAAATTATTAAGCAGTGTGCTTCATTCATGTAGACACCGAGAATATAACCATGGATACATAATTTGAATTTGCACTAGTTGCGGCATCCATAGTTATATTTTTAGGATCCGCATGAATGAACCCACATTACATAATAATTTTTTGTTGATCACAAAGAGTCCAAACCAATATTTCAAAGATGGAGTAGGAATTTATATGTGATGGAGCAAATGAACATCAACATTTTTTGAGGGTCCAATGTCAACTTGCCATCGATATATAGAAAACACGACTATTTTTTTGGTTGCCCCTACTTAATTGACATTTGGATATATTTGGACAACCCACTTGTCCAAAAAAAACAAGGGATGTGCACATGTGGGGGACAAAAACATCATATGACAACTACAAAAATAACAACACAATAGTCACAACTTTGAATGTTTGTATTTCATTTTTGCCAACCACCATATTTGCATAGTGTTGCGATTTAGTGTACATCATGTTGATGGTTGAAATTGTCCAAAATTCATGCAAAAATCCAAGTAAACTTAAATCCTAGCTTTGGATAATTGAACTTTGACACCATTGGTTTTTGTGAGATTTCTATGGATTTTAGATTTTCTTGAAACAAAAGATGTGTGTTAATTCTAGGTAACACAAACAAAGGCCCAATCATTAACAATGTGTTTGGTATGAAATACAAGTAACCTAAGTAACATTGGACCGTGGGGCAAGAAAGGATTAAGCCTTGATAATTGTCAACATCACCATCTGATTATGAGATAGTTCCTCTAACCCATGTAGCACTCTAAAGTTGGAGGTCCTTTTTTTATTAGGGATTAAAAATTGGGGGAGTGTTCAAGGTTTACTTCATATTAACATTTTGAAAAGTGGACTTGGGTTTATCATAGTATTCAATGGTTCTATATTCAGCACATAGCCAGTCCCCCAACCGGTGAATAATTTTCACAACATAGTTGTTGTATTCATGACAACTACCTATGGACTTTCAATCCTTGAATGATTTTCCTCTCAAAAGAATATTTTTTGGTAATAAATTTCTCTAATCATGGAGTGAACAAAATGTAGTAGAAAGTTGAAACTATCTAGATTTTGATTTTAGAAAGCATTAATTCAACATTAAACTTAAATAATTTGTAGGAGATGCTAATTGTATTAGTTTTGTTTCAAATTTTGTATGCGTATCACAAAGATGATTACGTATGTTGGGTAAAAAGTTAGAGAAAAACATCATCTTGATGCACTGGATAACAAGTATTCAATTTCATTAAAAAGAGTTGTTCACACTCTCTACAAATAAATGATATTTTCTTTACACATGTTGAAAAATGTGACAAGTCTTTAGAAAGTGAACTTAAACATCTAATATCCAAACAAACTAATGCCATCTTGTGAGCCCAATATGGTGTCCACATGTGTTCTTAATCGCAAGGGGTTAACAAAATTTGGACTTTCATTTGTGTTCAAATATTCAAAAACATAAAAACAAGTTGTGTTCTTAGTTATTAGCTGAATTTAGTTGAAGCTAGGGTGTTAGTACTTGAGTGCTAGTAGGAATGGTTAGAGTTATTTAGAAGTTGGTTAATGGGGTTCCTAGGCTTAAGGCTTAAGCTTAATAAACGGGGTTTTATTAACCTATATAGATAGTCACTAGATTTTGGCACATCCGCCTGTGGATGCGAGTTGTGTGTAAGAGACTGGATTAAGGTCTGGACCGACCCGGGTTCGAATCCGGTTGGTTCCATTGACTAGTGCTATCCCAAGATGAGCTAGTGGTAAAAGCATGAATAGTCTATAGGCGGATACGGAGAAGAAGTTACTACATATGTGTAAGTAGAACCTTCTCAATTACTTTTCATATTTTAGGGGTATTTTACTTATATTCACCTAACCGCTCACGGTTTATTAGGTTCGCGGGTTAATTGGAAAGGAAGTCAATGGTTCAAATTAAATTTAAGTTAAGTAATTCGTACGAAGAAGTCAAGATACTTGCGAAGGACACAAGGATGGCAACGAACGGAGGATGAAGACGAATGAAGGATGGCAACGGACGGTGGATGAAGCCGGACGGATGAAGACCGTTTGATCAAGTGGATGGAAGACCAAGACCGTTGGATCTAGGGATGACGGCTTGAGTATGATGGCCGGCAATTCCAACCGTTAGATGTGGGTATGGTTAGATCTACGGCCGGTAAGGCTTGGTGATGGAAGGGGGTAGTCCCCCGAAGGGAAGGGCGGAGGTTCATTCCCTCTCTCTCACTCTTGCGACTAGGACTATTCCCTCTCTCTCACTCTTGCGACTAGGACTATCTCTCTCTCTCTCCTTCCTCTCTAGGAATGTGAGCTCTTAGAGCTAGAGAATATGTGGGCTTAGCTAGTTGGAGTTAGGAGAACGGGCCGAGTTAGGAGCCGGGTATGGACCATTGGCGAACCGGCCGATCATGGAGAAGGCCTAAGGGCACTAATGACACTTAGATGGTAGGCTATGTAATTAGGGATTTAAGTGTTGGTGTGTAAGTAACTTAGGGAGAAGGAGAATAGCATTTTTCAATGCTTGTATCCATGGGGATATTAACTAAAATGAGCCAATTGGGCCATTATGAGACAATTCGTACCGATGGGAACGTGCATTGGGAACGTGCATTGGGAACGTGGTTCACGAGTAAATACCCGTGAATTGCCATCATTGACAAGGTTTAGAACAAGAGGAAGGTCATCAACATAGACTAACACACTATTTCATGCACATTGGTGTATATATATAAGCTAAAATAATGCATATTCTAGCCCACATAAAAACTTAGCCCAGTTGTCACTACGGGTGTTCACTCGTGACCAACCAACACCCCGCAACAGATGAGCCTAGTATATCCATAATACAACATAAGTCGACACCACTAAGGAACAACCATGCGCATGTCAACAAATGTATGCAAATATAATGGGTCTAATCATAAAAGCTATCATGGGCACTTAATACTACTCAGAGAATACAAATACATCTAACCACGAGTGAACGCCCGTGACCAATCAACGCCATGCAACACACGATGCAAGATCCATAACACATGAAAGAAGGTCTACATGTCATATCCGACTACACAAATGAGGGTCAAAAAATCATTTGATTGAATCATAGATGCCACAGTGGGCACAAAAAATGTGAACAAAGTATATGAATTGTTGTATCCACGGGTGAACACCCGTGGAAAATCTATCACCATAAAGGTCCGGCTATCTACAAGAGGAGTATGAATCCTTAATCATTTTCAACATCTTGTCATGAGGTTGTCTTTGAGCTATAGTACATTGCTTGCGCTTGACTTCTTCAAGCCGTTTTTTCTCCTCCATCAAAACTGTAGCTTCTCGAAGTTGTTTCACCCTTGCAGCCACGTAATCAGACATGGATGAGGTGGTATTGGGTGAACTACACCTCCAACATCCAGAACTATTTCCCGAGCCCGTGGGCTCACTGGGGTGAGTGGTTTGGAGAGAAAGGTGTCTCTTCACCCGAGCGCGTGTGACCGGACCCGCAACATCGACCGGAACAACCTCCTCAACCGCGACCGGAACAGCCACCGCAACCGCGAGCGCAACATCGCGTGTTTGGAGCATATGTGTCTAACACAACAAACGACAAATTGTTATTAGAATCCCTGGGATGAAACACAACTAAAAAAATTGGGATTCATGTGGAAAATGAATTACCTTAGGGCATGGAGATGTCACTTCGGCGAAGTCGGCGTTAGCATCCGGAGGACGTTGTCGACATGGTGGACTGGCAATATAGTTCTTAGGTCGCGTTTGGAATGGGGAATGCTGTTAGGATACAATAACATAAGAGTCCATGGAAGAAGGACATTATGTGCAAGAGGAGCCCGTCCGTTGCCCCGTAGTAAAGATGAACATGTTCAAAACATATGAATTATAGCCGACTAAGTCCTACATATTAAAATTCGCTATGACAACCATAATTCCCAAAAACACAACTAACATTGTCCAAGTGGCCTGATACATTCATTGAATCAACTACCACATTGCCACGGGTGAACACCCGTGGGACAATGCCAGACATTCACTGTGGTTGGAAATAGTCGGGTATTCTCTAACACCGCAGTGTTGCAAAGTAGTAGAATCCCAGTGAGATACATTCATGACCATGACATGTTTGCATGAAGAAAATCCACAAAACCAAAACAAGTTTCAAATGAAGTTGAAAGGCTACAAAGTTTCAGATCCACTCATTTCAAATACAATGTACCGATAGTGCAAATGTGCACTATAGGCGGCCCCAATAGGGAAACTACATTAACATCTGAGCCTCTGGAACCATACGGGCAGAAGTCAGTATTTTATGTCTAACTAATGATTGCTTATAAATCAGAGAACTTGGCAGCTCTAGATTGAAGGGTCCCTGTCCTGATGGATAAGGGTTGCTCCCCACAAAATCTAGCACATACTGTTGAGAACTCAAGAGCCTTTGCAGGTAACTATGCAGAGTATCCAAGCTTTGGGTTGACATAAATGGTACAGGGTTAATGTAGCTCCCAGGAGGGTTTGGGATGCATTTGTAAGGGGAGTCATCAACAAGTAATGTAGTCCTATGACTGGGTTGCTTCGTATGCGGCACTGGATGCGTCCGGCTCCACTCAAAAAATGCGCACAGGTCTTTCATGAAGAAGCTTGAATCAGCATTCATAAGACTAGGAAGAACTTGTCCTCTCTCATCTTTCAAAGTGTGACACAATTCTTGCCCAAACACATACTCTGGATGTCTACAACCATTGAAGAAGTGCCGGACAATTGGCTGAAGATTCTTCATAAGCTTCGACGACCAGATGACAACATGGAAGTTTGAGAGAACAAAACGCAGAAAGCGTCCCAGTCCTCTCCTAGGTATGAGGGCACTATATGGGAGAAAGAGTGGAGCCAACTCCCCAGTTATCTGAGGGCTATGTTGTGATTCAAGAGTCTTCCTGGTGTTGACATTGTCGCACTTTGTTGACCTCACCAGGATCCCGTTCACATCCAGCACTAACCATATTTTTTCTCTCCGATGGACAACAGTGGTTGGAGAGGTGAGGATCTGGCGATGACAAAATTGAAAGTCATTGTAAAGGATTTCTATCTAAGGAAAAAGTATATTCTACATGATTTTTATCGAATGAAACAACACGTTGGGTACACATGAGTATGCAAGATAAAAAAATGCCTCCACATTTATGGATTAGTTTTGCGAGATCGAGTAAAATATCGTACCGAAGGTGGTATTCCGGCAGTGGCTGTATGACCTGTGACCACATGCACACATGACTTATGAGATCCACACGCTCAAACCCATAATCTCCCACGGGTGAACACCCGTGGGCACAATATCAAAAATCCCTTATATAAATATTACTCGAGAGATAACAATTTGTATGGAAATTAAAAAGTATAAACAGGTGGTCTCACGGGTGTTCACCCGTGGGACCAATTGCATTCAAATAACACTATATATGATACCTTGAGCTTGGCTTAGGGGGGGATCCCCACCATGTGCAGGGTCGTCATGAGAACTCGGTGGAATGACATCCCGTTCTGCCGCAACCAACACCTGTTGCAAAGACACTTTTAGAAATCTTGACGACTTTGCTTCCAAGATAAACACAATATAGCATTGGAAAGGGAGTATGTATTACCATTTCGGACGATGCCGGTTGACCCTCAGCAACACGTTCGACATGAGGGCTTGAGGACTCCGCAACTGCAACATTGACTTCCCTCCTTGGAGACTCTGGCACTCCAGTAATGTCAATGATCTCCAACGTCCACAACACTGCCGGCTTGAGCGGCCGAGGACCCCGCGAATTGACCTCGTTCTTCACGATGTTTGGGAGCTTCGAACGCTGTCCATCTCTTTCTCATTTTCTTTAATGCAGCGGCATGAAGAATATGTTTCACCTTCACTGCTTCACAAAACGCTGGTGTGGAGAGATTAGCGAACATCTTGTGATAGTCGTACGACTTGTACAAATGCGCAAGATTCAATCGCACGTTCTCGGGCACATCTACTAAGTATTTGTCCACAAATGGGGCAAAATGCACCTTGTCCTTCCCATCCGATTCTTTGCCCATGTCAGGTCTCCCAGCAAACACCGGGTGAGGATCATCAACAAAGTTGAGTTTCACTCTGTTGTACCCGGGCTTCCCATAATCCTCATCCTCGGAATCATCCGTCATGTAGTCAGCAAACGTCCCCCGAACCCAATGTGGAACTCGATCTCTCACCTTCACCCTCACGTCTAGTTCTACGCATCTTTCGGACACATCGTCATCACTATCCAAGCATATGACTTCGGTTCGAATAACCTCCTCTGCTTCATTGGATGGTGCCGCTACAGTAGGCTCTTCTGCAACCACAACACCAGGTGAATCACGATTCGATCGCCCATGTCCTAGCACCTCGAGAACGGCAGCGGCAACGTCCTCAACAGGTGAGCTGACGTTCAAATCTGTGCTTGTCCCTTCAACATGCGCAGCTTCAGACATGATTGCATCCCGCGGAACATCCTCCACATCCGCTTGGCCAGATTCAACCTCGCGATAAAGACCAGAATGCTCCGTTGCCTCCGAAGACCGCGAGTGATCTCCAACTCTAGGGGGACGTAGAGATGACCTTTCCCTTCGAGGAGCTTTCATTTTCTTTCTTACAGTCGGTTTTGATGCAGACCTTGCAGCAGGATTAACTGACTGCGGACGCTCATCCTCCTCATATTCTTCCATAGGTTGAACATCTAGTTGTTCTTGACTTCGTCTAGATGTATCAAACTGTGCAAACCCGCGGCCGGGTGTAGATGGGATCCCAGACGAGAAAGATCCCACAGGGTGATGGACACTGTGCTCGGCTTGTGGACGACCAACTTCCTCTAAGTTGGAAGCATCCTCTTGCCGCTCCTCCTCACCCTCCCCCTCCCCCTCCCCCTCCCCCACGGGTGAACACCCGTGGGGTACCTGCTCCGGGGACATGGCCTCCAAAGAGGCCTCCGCCATGGCTGACGCCTTGTAATTGAAGGCCTCCTCCTCCACCTCTGCCATGACCTCAGCCATGGCCTCCGCCAGTGCGTCATCCATGACCACCTCCTCCTCTTCGTCTTCGTCGGCCACTTCCTCTTCCTCTGCAGACTTCCCTAGGACAACAACTGGGTCATCTTCCTCTTCCTCCTCCTCCTCCTCCTCTTCTACGTCCTCTTCATTTGTATCATTCGCACGCTTTCTTCCAATCTCGCGCTCAATGATGGAATCCACATCGATACGCCCTTCTTCCAAATCCTGGGCAGCGAATTTTCCTTCCTCATTCCACCTTTGTAGGCTCCAGTCAACTGCGGCAATCATTTTCGTCTTCGCCACCTCTAGCATCTCTACCGGCACAATATTCAACACCTTCATACCCAATGCCTGCAAAAACCAAGGCATGAGATAAATAACTTCTCAATCAAATTAGTCTACATCCAAAAGCGAAAAGAATTAAACCAATAGTCCCAACTATTTGTCAACCAACTAATTGTCAGGAAAGCTATCGAGAAGGTGGCTATCAACCAGGTGGATATAAAGCAGGTGGATGTCTAGGCCCACGGGTGTTCACCCGTGGGCCTCCCAACCTGGTTTATGGTTAGGTTATCCAAAACACCATCCAAACCAACGATAATATTCAGAAATTCAAGAACCACTTAGGAGAAAAGATGCTCATTACTTACATGTGCCACTATGTGCGCCTTATTGCCTCCACAAATATTGAGAAAAAAAGACCCCTCAAGACATGAAGGCTTGATGATATTTATGTAGGTCTGCATCCTCAACTCCCCCTTGAATAAACACTTGGCCTCCTCATTGGAATACGCCATTTTCACTGAATAACGCTTATATCGCCCCGGGTCATGGACGTCCAACATCTTCCGGCCTCCACAGAGCCGCACAGCCACCTCCGAACTTGATTCGCCCCTATTGGGAAAAATGCAGTTTGTAACCCGAAGAGCATTTGATTCGAAGAAGCAATCGCGAGATGCAATTTTCTCCTCTTTAGTGCCATAGTATAAGGCGTCACAAAATCTGGCGTTGCTCGGCAGGTGCGCCTTCAGCACATTGTGAATGAAATGCTGATCCGGATATTCCGAAATCACAGTCCACAATTGGGGGGAGTTTGAAATGCCTGGAAAATCACGACGAAGACCTTGCAGAGTGGAATCCATACACTCCTTCACACGCCCCCCAGTGTCTTTTCCCGCCTGGACTCCGGGGAGAAACCTTGTGTCCATGTAAGCGTGCAGGACTAGTGCAAGCACTGTCCCACCACTGAATTTGTAGTTGTTGTCAATAGACAACACGACATGCTCGGGTGTAACCTCGGTGTTATGTGTACCTAAAATGTTCCTCACTCCTTCTTTAAACCGGTCCGGAATAGGTACTCTCTTCCTTGTGGGGTTCATAGCGCCAAGAAGGTACTCCGCTCCAAGCAAGTCTACAAGTCGTTCTCGCTGGAGTTTACCAAACTTATTCGCATACTTCCATACTCTCCAACAATTACGATCAATGGTCTCTTTCTGATCGACGTGAACAATGTACAATGGAGTCGGGTCTAGACACTGTGCCATCGCGATATAAGTTTTATTCTTCTTTTTCCTGTTCATCGCCCAATCGCGCACAGTCTTCAAGGTATGTCGAGGGTGCTCCTCTCCATCTCTGGTGGTGAGAATTTGATTCGCTGCCATGTCGAGCTCCATCTCTGTCAAGCCCCGAAATTGTTTCAGGTCGTTCTTGACCACCTTCTTCGACTTAAACCCCTTTGTCTCTTACATAAGAGCTCCGGTCTTCGGGTCTACATAGTCACCACTCTCGTAATCCTTGAATATCCGCTCTCACTTCCTCCATATGTTATCGCTCAATACAGGCAAGACGTGCTCCATGATCAGGTTGGTCTCCTTCTCCACGCGGAACGTCCACATGACGCACGTAATGAATGCTTGTATCAAACGCCGGCAATGTATCAATCTCTATGAAAAAAACCTCCATGTATTTCTAGCAATCACCAACAACATGATAGTCGCCCACGGGTGAACACCCGTGGGAGTCACAGAAATGAGAAATTCAAAAGTCACAGGTTTAAAAGCTTCCGTGTTGCTGGCCTTTTCGCGTACAGTTCGGTCAGGTCTTCCTCGCCTAATCCAAGTCTTCCTAGCGTGCTGAATGCACTCCGTAAATGACGGAAAGTGCTTCCTGTACTCACTATCCAGGTTCAGAACGCCAGAGAGGTGGAACAGAAGGTCGTCATCACCTTCAGGGGCCCAGACCACATTACAAGGCCATTTCGAGAAAAACCTCTTCACCTCATTTGTGCTGCTAGGGTCATTCACATACTCCAGACAGGCTGCTAACGTGTGCTGTCCATTTACCACGTGGAACGATTTGTCCTTCACCTCCTCAAAATTGAATGGTTTAGTTCGCCTATCCGAAGGAACGATTGTTAAGAAGTTGGGATGAATCTTCGGAATGAAGGCATAGTTGAATAACCATGTCTTGATCTCCTTCAAATGCGACTCGAATATGGGTCGGCAATTATACCCTGCATCTCCCCGCTCTATATTGTCAATATTGACATAGCCATTCACGCCTTCACCGAATATCCACACCTTTTGGTACTTGTTCTTGAACAACTCCATATCCATCAACCTGTCTCCAACCGATTTGTCTGGAGGCCCATGCATTGATCGCTTGGGAATCTTCTCGAGTTCAAGAAATGGACTATCCTCGGGTGTTTTCTTCTTGCCTCTCTTGGAGACAACATCCTGGCCGTCAGTGTCTTCGACAATCAGTGGTAGACCTTCATCGGGTCTCGTCTTCTTCCTAGACGAGGTGGCACGTACATCAGCAGGATCCTTCCTCTTGCCATCGCGGATTTCCTTCTTCTTCAAAGATGCTTCCAACCTTGCCGCCTTTGCCTCCTCAACTATAACCTTCACTCGTGCTAGAGTAGACTTGTAGTCCTGCTCGATCATTACTGACCTCTCCTCCACGGACTTCGTATGCACATTGGTCTCGCAATATACTATACAATAGGTGAGGAAATCACCGTTCAATAAGCGGATGTTCTCTCCCTCATTGTTGAGCTCTTCATTCACATCCGCATATGAGAAAGTCTCCACGTGTGCTGCAACCTTGAAGTCCTTCTTCCGTTCAAGCGACTTGCACATTATCAATACCCGGCTCCCATCCGCTTGAATGTCCAGTACATGTTTTGCCTTCATGTACTTTCTCCATGTGGAATTGGGCCCAGTCCTCGTGTAAAGCGAGAGCACCGTTGTCTCTCCGAAACCACTATACTGCATGAACCATTGCAAATCTGGGCCCAAAACTTCAACATCGTAATTCACCCGTCTGCCCACACCTCCCGATACTGCAGAAGACAATGCACGTGTTAGTACTCAGCATAGCCCAATATTATCACGGATTCTATAACTCATATAACATTGACGTGCACATAGGTATTGTGGTTATACCTTTACGGGCTGTTTGCTTAGTTCTTGCCATCTCAATTCAAATGAGAGAACACTTCGACACCTCTATGTACCTGAATGAAACACCAACTGTCTATCACATGTTTATGTCTAAAACCTTCAAATGTTTACAAAGACACACCAAATTTGTCTACATAGAAAATCCAAAAGACATTTATCAAACAAAATCTCCCACCCAGGTGAGTGCAAAGGCTCACGGGTGAACACCCGTGGGCACTCCTAACCAGGTGAGGGCAAAGGCCCACGGGTGAACACCCGTGGGCACTCCTAACCAGGTGAGTGCAAAGGCCCACGGGTGAACACTCGTGGGCACTTTCAACCAGATGAGGGGAGAGGCCCACGGGAGGGCTGATTTTTCACAAAGTTTTAGCTCGTCCACGTCCAAAAACCTTGAATTGAAAGGCAAAAAAAATCTCAACCCGTCCCGAAACCGGTAATATCTATACAAGTTAAGTCTCTTACAAGTTGGTACAAAATTAGGAAAAAAGAACAGAAAAAAGCGAAGATGTCGACATGTGACTCGTTGCACTTGGAAACAATAGGATCTTGACAAATTATCCGTTCAATGTTCGTCAGTTTTTTGTCTTTTTCTATCGATTCTCATCTTCACAGTCCACCCCATTCTAAATTGTGTGGTTGAAGAATTAATGTATGCAGGTGAATCAAGCACTTCAAGATTGATATTTTGATTGGGTTTTACTGGTTTGATTGTATTATGCTTATATTCACATGTCATATATGACATAATGTAACTGATATTTAGACCATTTTTCTAGGAATATGTATCAAAAGAATTTTCATTTTTAGAACCCATCCACAGTGAATTTGGCACATCCAAAAACCGGTTCATTTTCTACGAACACGTCCACTGAACTTATGCTTTATGAACATGTCCCTGGACATGTTAGGGACCTTGTGAAGAATCACCACTGCCCATGGGTGTTCACCCGTGGGACTCTCCACCTGGTGAGTGCAAAGGCCCACGGGTGAACACCCGTGGGCACATTCAACCAGATGGGGGAGAGGCCCACGGGTGAACACCCGTGGGCACATTCAACCATATGGGGGAGAGGCCCACGGGTGAACACCCGTGGGCACATTCAACCAGATGGGGGGAGAGGCCCACGGGTGTTCACCCGTGGGCACTTCAAATATCCACTTTCAGATAACCGCGTTCACACTAACAAAAAAACTGGGATTTATGTAATGGACACTCACCAGGGTTCTTTGGTGGGACCATGTCAAAATTCTTTCAATACGAATGTGGTTTCCTGCACAAAACAAAACACAAGAGCATTTGTTTCAAACTATGCCTACATGTGCAATACATTCATACTCTCAAACATCTCAATAGGTAAATTCTGCCCTCACATTCTTCTTGCATTCTGGTCTCACATTTTTATGAACATAACCTCTTGTCATTCATCTTGCATTCTGATTTGAGCATTCTTCTCACATTTCAATCAACTCTTCACACCCAAGCATCACACAACATACAATTAATCTCTAGTATTTCTGGGTTTGAAATTCTTCAAGCAATTCAAACCCTAGTGCACCAAAAATTTGAAATGCAACCAAGAGGAACAATGCAAGCAAGAGGAAGAATGAAATTGAAAGAGAAAGCAAAAGAGTGAAAGAGAGTGCAAAATATTGAAAGAGTTGAGAAACTTACAAGCTTGTGGGTTCTCAATTCTTCATGATTGGAACTTCCCTCCACTTGCTTCAAGGTCGCCTTCCTCTTCTCCACATCTCACCACTACCACATGCTGGATTGAGCAAGAAACAACTATGCTCACCAAGAAACTATCACATATTCCAAGAAAATGCACACTGAATCTATTCCAGGGTTTTCTTGAGAAGAGAATCAAGACAAGGAGTACAATAATTGAATGAAGAGAAGAGAATGAAGAGAATGAAGAGAAGCAAAGCAAGTTCAGAATTGTGGGAGAAGAGTTTTGCAAGAGCATTCCAGAAAAGTGGAGAGTGGTGAAAGAAAGAAAGAAAGAATTGGGAGAGGAGAATGAGAGAGAGGGAGAGAAAGGGAGAGAGAGGGTGCGAAATGTTGCCATAATGACGAGCGGGTGGAAGTCGCATGACACATAATGCCTCATTAGTACGAAGGGACATGATGGAGGAAATCTCGGGACGTGAAGAGATATGCGATTTGGCGGCTAAAGTACATTTTGAGGAGGGATGGGCGGTATGATGGTATTAGGATGTAGCGATAAAAAATTATTGGTACTTTGTAAGGTTCGCCCTATTGGTATGATAATTATTAGTACTTAGTAAGATATCTAAGTATTAGTGAGATAATTATTAGTACTTAGTAAGATATCTAAGTATTAGTAAGACAATTATTAGTACTTAGTAAGATATCTAAGTATTAGTAAGACAATTATTAGTAATTAGTAAGATAACTGCGTATTAGTAAGATAATTATCAGTACTTAGTAAGATAACTCATATTAGTAAGTTCATTATTAGTACTTATTAAGATAATTCATATTAGTATGATTGATATTATTTTATTGTTAGTAAATTGTCATATTCACTCTATTGTTAATATTAGTAATATTAGTAATATTAGTAAAAATGATTTATAGTGATTAATAGTAATTACCAGTAATAGTAACTAATAGTAACTAATAGTGACTAGTAGTGAATAATGGTGAATGCTAGTGCTTCATAGGTCATTATAGTCATTAATAATGTTTAATAGTGATTAATAATTATGAATTACTAATGGTTGACTAGTAGTGATTAATAGTAATAATAATAATCACTTTCAATCGATAAATGGTAATAGTATTGATAATGCTTAAAATAGATTCATATTATAACATAGATTCCATACTTTAACATTCTACTCTGTAACATAGATTCCTATTATAACATACCAAAGTCAATTGCACATTCTCATAATATGCGTGTAAGATGCTCAATCGCGCTTGACATCAAGCATAGCTATGATTTCCAATTCCCTATTGATGAAGTCGTGAGCATCCATAATAGGCCCACTTTCACCATAGCCCATGAACTCAAGTTCGATTGTTCTCTTGTTTTCTCTTGGACTATGAATACTTATAAAGCATCAAAGTTGCTGGCCATTAGAAATCATCACACATAATACTTGCCGCGCATAATGGGTACATGCCCACCTCCCATACCCAATAAACCCTACTGGATAGGTAAATACTACTAGGAATGAACATAAATCGTTTAACATAAAAAAAAAATTTAGGCAATTTTAGCATAAATCTCTTTGTGGCTTTGCCCTCACCCCCATGCATTGAGAATCACTTCATAACTTGGTTTTAAAGTCATTCTCCTAGCGTTTATTCTTGTAATTGTATCTTAAGTTATATTATTACTAGATTCATTATGTGCTCTTCATTGGCTAAGATTTTTGACGTTCATAGTCGACATCTAATCACGGGTAGATCACTCCATTGTCAAGTTGAACACCACGTGCGACCAAAAAAAATCTTCTTTTGGTAAGTTGCACCACCAAAATGGGTCAAAATTTTATCAATTTTTTTTCATGAGTAGATATACACAGTACCTATGACATAGTTAAAAGTGGTAACTAAATTTGATGATTTGTTTTTTTCATAAAAACATACCGTTTCTAACTAGAATGACACAGAATTGAACTAAAACAATTACTATAAATAAATAAAGATGACTAAAATTTCAAAAAAAAATACAAAAGATACTATCAATGGTTATGTATATGTAGAAAAAATATCATATTTTTTAAATTATATTTGGCATGTAATATAGGGGTAGCAAACTTTGTCCGCACGTGGTGTCAACTTGACAATGAAGTGACCTCCCCGTGCATCTAATATGAACACACATGCTTGCGATAACACAAATTCAAGAATGACCTTCTCAAAGGCACTAGAGTTATCATTTATCCCACTCAAATTTTTGGGTGGGGGTTGGTTGTTTTGCATGCAACACATATGGACTTAGCCAAAATTAGCGGTCAACTAAAGAGAAAGGACTTTGGAAACTAACATATTGAAGTACAAGGTGATATGCAAGGCCGCGGGAGACATCGGAATCGAAATCATATTGAGAGGATGACAAAGGAGGTGGCCAACGAGTGGGCCACATCAAGCACCACATGAATCTCGAGCAATATTAAGATTGCATCTCCATAACCATACCTCATCGATTAAAGGGAATTCTAAATGATGGCATAAGATTTACGGAAATGAGAACTTGAATAGGAAATGGGTCAAACACTTCAATGAATGAATTCATGTAAATCATGTGTACTCTATGAATTGAATGGTTTGTGGAATCTCGTAAAGATACTTTAGCGAGGAGTAGGTTAGGAATACATAAAGTCTTGAGACTCTTTCAAATTGAAATATTGAAATATAATTGAATAGAGGAAGAATAATAAGTAGGTCATTCAATCCATGAAAGAGATAAAAATAACTCCATAAGTTATTAGAGATGAGAATGATTTACATGCATGAACACTTAGCTTTGACATTAATGTCTTAGGGACTCGGGGGGGGGGGGGGGGGCACTGGCGAAAAACGTAGGAACTACGTGCGATAAAATATAGGGTCTTGTATAAAAATTTGGCGTAAAATTTGTAAAATTATTAGATGTAGTATAGGGTGCTTTGGGATTGTGAAACATGATTATATGTAATATAGCATTTGACAAAACATGATTAAATTACCTAAGTGGTACATATAAAATAGCATGGACAAAAAGCGATAGTTTCAAAAATTAAATACTTTGCCACCAAAATATGGCATGTTCTATATAGGAAGGGTTCAAAAGATAAGGGTGAAGGTTGGTACTAAGTGGGGCAATTGTTGGCAACCCATTGACTTGATGAAACGTGCAGTCCAGAACGGAAATAGAGAGACGTTCTTCCCAACTACTATGGCTTACCTCCATTGGTTAAAAAAACAGTTGGGTCTCAACAAATATAAGTATGTTGAGAGTGACTGTGTGTGGGTTGATGTGGATGCTCTTCTCTCAACAGTGTCTCTAGTGTATGAATCAACTAGCAAAATCTACACCTTAGATGAGGTAGATGCAAACTCATTGAGTGAGTTCATTTCAAATAAAAAATCAAATCTGCTAAATTTGTACTATCTCACACATGTGGAGATATAATTTGGAGAAAGGGCTGAATGATCATTAGTATACCTTGAAATCTGTAGTAGCCATTTCAGTTCGAGTACCCTCATATCTCCCACATGTGTAAATGGTAGCCTAGCTAGTTTAGGTGGATTTTGCTTGCATGGCGTGGGATTTTCTACCAATGTGTAGGATTGGAAGATCAAGGCATCAATTGTAGGGCTTCTGCAAACCTTGTAAATGTGACTTTGAGACACATGTGGCTGGCCTGTTCCCTAAGACCTCAAGGTTTCTAACTGTGTTATCCAACACAACTTTCATTCGTTGGCTCGTGTTGCTTAATGACATGTAATTGCAATCTTTTGTTGTTATTGTTTAGTGTTTTGCTTTGCCCGGACTTCAGTGTGACCCTGAACCCTAAACCCTAGTAAATGTTTGTTTCTCTTACTTTGTACATGTGCTTCTAACGAGAATTCTACTGTATCATACACTTTAAGGAATGGGGGCAATCAGGGGGAAAAAATTGCATATAAGTAATATAGGGTACCATAAAATCAACCATCCAAGAATTTATAATTACCAATAGGGTGCAAATAATCACAACAATTTACCATTATTTCAAAAATTAGCATCCCTTATAATCCTTTCTCATAGGTAAATAGCCCCCATTTTAATAGGTCATTATCGCAGGTGTATGCAAAATATACAAGGGAATGCCCCCCCCGAGCTTAGGGAACATCAACTTGAATTCTAAAGGCACTGACTCACTTAAGAATTATTGGACAAGGATATCATATTGAGATTGGAATTAGTAAACATATGATCACAGATCCTCAACATAGTTCACATGCCAACCCATACCCCATTGTATGCCAGACTATCTCTTCATATGTGAACGCTACATGAGGTATAACTTAGAGCCATGTCATGATGATGGATGAGTTCATCCATTGACCTTCTCATGTTAGCAACTTGTGATGCAACATTGTCATGGATGATTGCTATATTGTCTACTGTGATATAGTGATAACGTACATGTTCATATTAAACGGTTTTGTTAATTCCCACTACATTCCCAAGGGTAAGATACTTAAGCTCACTATTGGCAAGTGTCATGTGTTTCATTTTAATATTTAAGAGGAATACATCCTTAAGCATACTAATGGCATGTCATGTCAAGATTTTAATAAGTGCACTCAAACACCCAGTGTCATGTGACGACACTTACGGTGTTGTTGTTAATCTGCAATATAACATAGCATACCCTTCAAAATAGGGGTTTCCATTACTGTGGGTTTTTCATCTGTATATTTGGATGAAAATCCAATGTAAGGCAAGGAAAGTACAATAATATTACAGTGGGCCACACTAAAAATGAACAACAGGACTTAGAATAATATAAGGTATCAAAAATGGCAATGGACATCTTTAAAGTACTATAGGGTATGGAAGAATATGTAATTTGGAATTATATGAAATGCAAGGCTTTTTCTATTAACCCAAGGTTGAAAATGCTAATGAAATAAATAACCCTAAACCCAAAACCCTAAACCCATTAGTGTGGTAGTCCACTTAGTGTTGGACCTTACTAGTTGCTCGCCATCTATTTGTGTCCTACTCATATGCAATTAGGAGTCTAGTAACAACTAATTCTCTTTTATCGCGCATCCATGTGCAAACAACCACTATTTTATATGGGGTTATTACTTTCAATTTTTTTCTTCACATGCTATGATTATGTAGTTTTCTTAGTTGGGTTAGTAGAAAAGGGCCTTGCATTAATTACAAATCCAAATAATCGATTTGTTCCATACCCTATAGTACTTTAATGATGCCCAGTGTCATTTTTGACACCCCATATTATATTTGCTTTAACATGGGCGGACGTTAAATACCCCCTCACGAACTTTTGGAGGTATCTAATATGGGTTGGGGCAATCTTGTAGAGAAAATTTCTAAACCCGACCAAAAATTGCATTCTTGAAGGCCGCTTGACTACAAATCCCATATTGAGTGCACTAAAATCCGCTTGACTTACCATAAATAACTTATATTTGTCATTCTAATGATAGATTAGTGCAAGTGTTTATAAGAGAATAAGGTATAAATAAATGATATGTTATTTGGAATTAGACTCGTGGGACAACGTTATGGATGGGGTATATATTACTGAGAAAATCATAAGTTTCTGACTATAGCCTATCTGAATTATTTAATAATTTATCCTCGTCACATATTGTATTATCTTTCAAATCACATAGTGTATAACCGTTACTTTTAAATAAATATAATTATATGATACTAATACTAATACTATTATGCAAATACTAATAATAACAATACTAATACTAATATTGAATTGAGTTTTTTAGTTCACCAATTTATCATAAGGTGATATATATTATTGTGCCATATTACAAATGTTTGAACAATCACACATGTGCAAAATAAATGAATTATGAACAAAAAGATGTCTATGACAACACTTCATAATTATATATTGCACACATTGATATCTTACAATATTTATCAAAATAACCATGTGAAATTCAAAGCCACATCATGGCCTTGGAGACATCTCATGGGAGGTTGGAAAATAGGCTTAGAGCATCCAAGGCCACATCATTGCCCCTTGCCAACTAATTAATATTTATAAAATAACTATGAGGGAGAAAGTAGGTCTTACATGCCAACTCGGAGGTATTTCACTAAAGTAAGCTCCATCCGAGCTTCTTGATGGACTCATCCGATTTTTTGTTACCGGATGACTTTACTTGAGTGCCACGAATCCCCGGCCATTTCAAGTGGGCTTGTACGGTTAAGGTATTTGTTGACTTTCATATTTACGGCCTCGAATGTCCTTTCCAAAGTGCACATCTAAGGATACTCATGTAAGTATAACCATGCTATCACATAGAGCCTTATTATAACCTAACATAGTCAATCGCACACTCTCAAAATATTTTCGGTCATTGTAGGGTCGATAGTGCACATGGATTGACAACCTAAGTACCAAAGTACTAAATTTGAGCAACAACAAATCCCACATGGATGCAACATCTATGGCTACACGGTCCAAAATTGAGCTTTTATATTCTCCTTAAAGGTGATTTCAAAAATACTTTATGGCAAGTCCACAAGTCATACCCATGGATTGGAGCATGACATTATGGAAAGGTTACTTAAAGGTTACTCAAAGGTATTTGACCCCGATTTTAAAGAGTAGTTTAATAATCTCTAAATAGAAATCTCTAGTCCTATTGTTACCAATGCTTTCGACTTCCCCTCCCTTGGTCTCCCTCCCCTCAGTAGATGTTGTATTGAATCATCCCATGATACCTACCTATGGTGCAACAATTAGAGTTTATTGCATTGAGTACTGACTGTTGTTTTGAGAGCTCACATGCTACATAACTAAATAAATTCATTTTTTATTTTAGCAATTAGTTAAAAAAGACAATTAGTTAACAATTAGTTAACAAAGATAATAAATTCATTTTTTTTATTTTTTTTCCCAAAGCGGGTCACGGCTTATGAATGGGGCTATGTGCGTACACGCACATGAAGGTTTTACAGGGGCATGGGCATATGGTTTGCAAGGGTTAATGTATGTGGTTGGGTTCATGCAAGATATGAACCCAAAATGATTCATACGGACTGGTGTAATGGGTCAGGATGGCACATGCCCAAACTAATAAGGTATGTGGGGCTCATTGATAGTTGTAGTTTGAGGAGGGAAACTTGACTAGCTTGGTATTCTAGCACATGGATATTGATTTTCATTTGAGCGGAGAAACCTTGGTTTTTATATACATTGTTAGTGTGAACCATAATTTGTTGTATTTACATTGAGAGTTCATGATGCCATGTTCTTACTATTCAAACCTTGCCCAAAGTTTTCTTAATTTATGGAGATTTTGTTTTTCATTTTTCTAGCATCCCATGATTAAAAATCAATCAGTCTAGTCAATCAACAACTAAAGTGCGTCAGTACAAGGATGGCCACGTTTCAACTTGTGTTTTGGGCAACGAGCCGAATCTGCTACCCCCCCAACCACCATTGCCACTCCACATGGGAGTGCTCAGTCCAAAAGATGCTTGAAGATACCGGCAAAACCTTCACCAACGTCAGAGAACTCTATTTTGTTTCACCAAAACGATTGGTACATGAAAGTGTGCCCTAACTTGGGCTAGACTAATTTGGGGTCAATTCAACTAAATAGGGTTTCCAATAAACTTTGAAAAATAACCTCCTTACTACATACTAGTTTAAAGTTTCATTGTTGGATGAATGAGAGTAATATGCTCGTATGCGATAATCCCATTTCGTTGGCCAAAAAAACATTGATATGTATATAGGGCCTCACATTAGAAGCCCAAGCCCTTGAGGATGTAAATGCTATCACAAATTCCCCATGCGTAGGCAAAGCCTATCAATCCGAGGGCAAAGACAAGAAAACCTGCTCACATACAAGCACACCCAACATTCATCCAAATACATTTTATTTAAAAATTCAATTGGTTTGACACCGTAATTAGCTTCAAAGTTATGGAATTAGTCTAAACCAAGGGGGTTTAGTTTTATATTTTTTGTCGGATCGATGAGAGGTACTCTTGAATGTGAGGTTTTTCTCCACATATGGAAGAGCACATCCTGAAAAGGGGAAGAAATTTTTATTAGGAAAAATTGAGTATGTTTGCTCTATAATGTACATGAGTTTGGGGGTGGTGGGGGGGGGGGCTCATTATAGGGCTTATTGCCTTCCTTTTGGAAGCCGGGCTATGTTGGGTGCAACTATCTATTTGGGGCATCCAAGTTTGGGAAGAGGGGGTTGACATTGCAACCATTGTATCTCATTGCATTTATTAAGGGGTTGTATGTGTTTGTTTTGTATTGTTGTTTCAATGTATGTGTTGTGGCATAAGGTTTAGGTTAAGGAGTATATGTCCTCTAGCTGCATTGGGAGTTCCAATCACACACGTGGTGTCCAAACTAAGTCTACCCAAACATGTGCATTATCCAAGGACATGTCAAATGATTGGAGTCGCGTTTTTCTACAGCCTTGTCGATCGGTCAGCCTTAAGCCATCATTTCGACATGGGATCTCAAAACGGTCATCCAAAGGGCATAAGTGGTGGGCCCATAAGTATATAGCGTAAAACCTAGGAAGTGCAGCTAGAAATGTAGTGGACACATACCGGGGGGGGGGTGTGATGTATTGGAGTAGAAATATACGTGCGAAAAATTGAGAGGGTATATGGGGACGTCAAATGAACAAAATGATTTAGAATAATATAGGGTGTCAAAAATGGCGTTGGACATCTTTAAAGTACTATAGGGTTTGAAATAATAGGTAACTTGGAAATATAAGTAATGCAAGGCCCTATCCTACTAACCCAGAGCTGAAAATGCTAAGGAAATAAATAACCTTAAACCCTAAACCCTAAACCCTAAACCGGTTTATAAATGGATCAACATCTCTAGCGTAGTGCTATAAATTTGATGATTTACCCCAGTGTAAATAGGGCATTGACGCCCGAGTTGGCCACATATATATATATATATACATACATACATACATATAGACACACACACACATATTTGTGGCAAAGGAACTCTATGGTATGTTGCTACATGTCCAACATCATGATTGATAAGAATGACAAGTGATGCTAAAAGATGAAAAATGGGTTGTGCAAATCAAAGAGGTGACATGAAAATGGACTCTCTCTCCCTCTCTCTCTCTCTTTGGTGGCATTTTGCATGTTTCAGTCAATACATGCAAATTCATTTTGTAACATGTGGCGCTTTCAAGTCAAAGATGGATTAACCCTAGGCTTGAGCTATTGGGAGAAGGGTCGAATTGTCAAATTGTGTATAATGCCATAGTAGGAGTCTAGGTAGGTATTGAGTCATCACATCCTATATCATACTATTAATGGGGGTGGGCGAGGCAAGGTTGTGGCAAGTTGACAAGGCTGGGCATGGTCACGAATCATTGGTGCTAAATTTGAGGTCACATGAGAAAGTTATTAAATGGGCATCTTGGATAACTTAACTTGATAAAACCACCACAAGCCATTGTGAACCGTTGATGATGAGGTTGAGGTTGTTTGGGAAGAGTGTTCAACAATCATCTTGGATAACTTAACTTGAAAAAACTGCCGTGAACCGTCGGGGTTTAGGTTGAGTTTGAGGTTAAGGTTGAGATTGTTTGGGAAAGGTGGTCCACTTAACTTCATAATTATAAATTCAAGGTTTTATGTTTTGATGTAATAATTCTCAATGGTCATCTTCGATAACTTAAGTACATGATTGTGACCTTAGGGTTTTGATGTTTAATGTTTCAAAGTCGTGAACAAAACCAAGAGGTTTATAAAGGAAAGTGACACATACTCCTTTGGTAAGATGAATCCACAAAAGTGCAAACTCAAATTCATGATTTAACAAAGCAATTTAGCGATAGGTTCTTCCAATTTCATTGGAAATATGAACCAAGTTCATTATTTAAACAACCAATTTCAGTACATGTTGTGAACAATTTCATGATTTGGTACCCATATTCAAAACTTCACAAAATCAATTTTAGGAAATGCATAACTCTATTTCACAAAGAACATTACATCATGTATAGGATTATCCTAGTAAACAAATTGCTCCCTATTCCGCACAACTATACACTACACTCCAAAAACGTTATGCGCTTTGCTCACGCTACCAACACTCTTCCCATAATCAAACCCCCAACTACACTACGTACACTCTCAAACCCATGAGATTACGCACTCCAACTATGTTGGGTATGAGTTGTTTGCTTTGATGTACAATAATCAAAGACCAAAGGAAAAATGACATTGCTTGCTTCTAACTCCAAGGTAGTGTAATGAAGACCAAAGAAAATTTGACATCAAGGCTAGAGGCTTCCAAGTAAATACAAAACAATGAGAAGGCAAAGAATGCGAAATGAGGCAGCGAGAATTTGAGAAATAAAAAAACCATAAAGTGTGAACTTGATATGGAAGATTCACAAAGTTGATAAAGATAAATGTCCACTATCATGAAATTGAGGTGTGCCACATGTCAAGTCGGTTAAGAAGAATGATCATGGGGATACAACAAAACATTTGCTCATGAAATACAACATTGGACAATGGGGTGGAGCGAGGCAAGTTGACAAGGCTAGGAAAGTATAAGTATCTTGGGGGGGGGGGGGCAGTGTGTTAAAAAGTTAAGGATATAGGTGCGAACAACCACTATTTTATAGGGGGGGTGTTACTTTCAATTCTCTTATTTTTCTCACAATGATGCTATCATTATGTAAATTTCTACTTTGGGTTAATAGAAAAATGGCTTGCATTACTTATAATTCCAAATTACCTATTATTCCATACCCTATAGTACTTTAAAGATGTCAAGTGTCATGGTTGATACCCTATATTACTCTTAACTCCATTTATAATTTTTAGCCCCCATGTTTTTAAAATACCCTATCATTTGTTCGCATGTATATTGCTACTCCAACCAATGACTACCCCCCCCCCCCGAGAGAAGTATATGAAACTATTCCGAAGTTGCAACACAATGGGCCACAATGCTAGTTGCTCTAAAAGGAGTAGGCTAGTGTTGAGCTTCAAACCTCGAATTTGGGTGCAATCATATTCCCAAATTAGACTGCAATCATGAAAGATAATAGTAGCTTTGACCGGGTTATCCTTGCACCTTGCCCACAAAATAGGCATCCTATTCACAATTATAAAATATAAAAGAACTATAACTCTGGTGAGAGAATCCCATGTGGTTGTTAACTCTTGCGGATGAAACAATACCTAACCTTCATACTATTCATTTTGCAAGGGTGCCCATCATAAGTGGTGGATAATTCCTACATTCCCCACACTATGGGTGATGCGTCACGTTAATACCCCCCCATCGAACTTCTATCATTAGGGTTTTTTGCTACCCGACGATGGCTGCCCGGCGCTGGGTCTCGGGCCACGGATACTGGACCCGGTCTGTGGAACGGGCCCCGGAAAGTAGACCCGATATTTCACCACGGCGTCAGACCGGGCCCGATTTTGGTCCCCATAATGAAGAGTTGTAGTTATCGTCGACGATGGACAGAAAAAAAAAGAACTTTCTTAACGGACGGAGTACTCCACAGTACGAATTCAAAAGATGCGCTCCATAGTGAAGACGGCACCGTAGTGCACTCAGATCTAATGTATTCCGTTATGTGCGGATCTGGATATTTCAAATCTGCACTACTCAATCCGCCCGGGAAGTCAAACTATGCCGGGTAACACAACCATTCTCAACTGGTGGGACGTGTCTGGTAGAACGTCCTATGTACTGCTAGAAATATATGATCTGGGTTGTTGTATTATGCACTACATCGTCGCCCTGGAAATGGTTAAATTGATGCCTAATCCAATGCATTCTTATCTCGCTGCATTGCATGTGTGCTTGAAGCTTGAGAACGATGTGAAGCTTATAATCACTTTCAGTTTTACTTAGGTGTAGTCCTTCGAAGAGTTTCACCAGATGTGAAAGTTGTCATGGTATTGCTCGAACGGCAGTATGGCGTTAGATAGGTCAGCCACTTTCGATTTGGATAGTAACAGTTTTCTTAGGAACGATGCACACTGCGAATACTCGAAGGAGGATCCCGGGGTTTGCAGGGTCCGATCTGTATTGCAGCACACACAACCATCCTATATTGATTTAACAGTCTCTGATGATTGTCTACCGAAGAAGGGCATAGGTGGTCATCATAAATCTGTACCAACATCTGCTCTTAACTACATCGACCTTGGGGATGCTAGCGATTGTCCTCCTCTTCTAGTATGTGCAGAACAGACTAGCAGTAAAAGTCTGACTTACGTAGGCATCACTTCCAATAACTCACGGTCTGTTCTACACTTAGTTTTGCCAAAGCACCCATGCGTCCGTCATAATTTGCACACTGTGCGGTCGGACTGCAGCGTCAACTGTTCAGGCCCTGGTGCGTTCTATCCTGACCGAGAAACTGCAGAAGCTCTGCGACGTACAGATGTAGTGATGAGCTTGATATCCGAAAGTAGGGGCAGCCCGCCCCCATCGAGGGTGGTTGATGGAGTACCGAACTGTGGAGATGAACAATCTCCTGATATGTCCCAGAGTTCCTGTGAACCAGCAACTGTCATGCCCTTAGTAGATTTTTGTCCTGCGAAGGCTACCATCGGCACTACGTATGTCGACCTTACCTCTGACGGCTGGACATCAAATTATGCTTCAGTCACGGATCAAACATCAGACAGCGCAACATGTAATCATTCTGCCTCCTCTTCCTTCTCTGATGCAGTTAATGGATCCCAATGGCAGAGTAATGGGGAGGGAACTTCCTCTATTACGCAGAACAATTATGCAGGGACAAGTGATTCCAGTCGTGAGAGTGATGTTTCATCAGTTCACAGCAAGTCCAAGCCTGAGGTTAAGGGGACCAGGGCTGGGGGATGTGCACCAGATTCGAAGCCAGCGGAATCGAAGAAGGTAGGTAAGGATAGAAAACCTAGCCGGCACATTCTCTCCGAGGACTGGGAGGAGGAGGACATTCCTTACGAGGGACCTGAGCGCGAAGAGGAGCTGGTAAGGGGCCTAAGGGACATGAAGCAAACTCCTCCACCGGGTCCTTTCTCTAGAGAAGATTTAACGTGGCTCCCGATTCGTACACAAGGCGGAGGACGTCACTATATTCACGACGTCGCAGTAATCCCCTGGAGGAGACTTCAAGATTTTAGAGAAGGGGAGGGTCAAGACAAATCGTACCCCTGTCGGTTCAACAAAGAGACGGTGAAAAAGAATACACCTGGAAGTCTGGTATTCCCGAGAGCAAATAGTGCCGCAAAGGTTATCAAGTAAGTTAAGAACTGTAATTTCCATATTCACTTGATTGTTTAACGTTGTAGTGCATCCTGAAAGACTCATTTTATAGTTTATATGTTATGTTTTCATTACGTCGTGCACTTCAGGTACAAACGTAGCGAGCTGAATAGTTTAGGGTAGGTATTGCACTACATTCAGATTTAACGTGCTTTCTCCATCTCCACTTTGTTAGGTTCACCTCCAACTTTGGACCTGAGGACAACTCGCATATTTACATCAAAGACATGAAGGGGCTTCTCCAAGCAGAACAACAAAGGAGG
This sequence comes from Polytrichum commune, assembly GCA_950295325.1. Classification (NCBI taxonomy): domain Eukaryota; kingdom Viridiplantae; phylum Streptophyta; class Polytrichopsida; order Polytrichales; family Polytrichaceae; genus Polytrichum; species Polytrichum commune. Next base: position 580,069 of record OX485804.1, read on the forward strand.
CGAAAGAGAGTAAAGACAGCGTTGGAGAAGAAACGCAAAGGTAAAAAAGTTACACCGGATTTCAATGCCATGTCTACAGACAGGATCACAGGACAAAAGAAGCCGAGGATTGGGCAAAAGGCAACAGGCATGTCGATGAAACGAGGATGTCAGCGGCATTTCCTGGCTAAGCAGAATTATATGGACACTACATTGTGCCACTTGGTGTACAAGGTTACGGAGCACGTTAATTGTCATGGCGAACAATGCCACGGACTCATGGTGGCTGGGTTCAAACATTCCATGGGAAGTTCGTTGTCCAAGAACATGAAGCAAAAGTTGGGAAGTATGTTGGACATGGGACTAACCTCCACTCAGGTGATGATCCAACACAAGGCTTTTGTGATGGAGATGGCTTTATCGAATGCCCCGGTGAGCAGGGACATGTTTGTGATGGCTCATGACGTTCGAAACATAGCAAACAAGCGTGCAGAGGAGACCTGGATGAAGCACAAGAAGGAGACATTAAGCATCCGACTCTGGAAAGACGAAAACATTAAGCAAGTGTTTTTTTACCAAGAGCATGGTTTGTTGGACGTGAACAAGGTAGAACAAGACGACGCCCCGTTCACTCTTGGATTCCATACAGACTGGCAGATGACAATGCTCTTGAAGTTTGGTCACCGTAGTGCAATCTCGATTGATGCCACGTTCGGCACAAGTCACTCGAGGGTAAGTTCACTACCAATTCACTGGAATTCTTAGAGCATGACGTTGATTAAATCGGTATAGGTAACCCAACACCTGACTCTTTGTCAACAAGATAATCTAGGATCTCACACACATGTCTTATTCGTGGCAGTACCCTCTTTACACCGTAATGGTGTTTGACGAATGGCGGAACGGTATACCTGTTGCCTATTTCATCATTTCAAGCTCCACAGAGAACGCCTTAAAACCTGTGCTGCAGGCGCTAAAAGACAAGGCCATCTCTATGAATGCAGACTGGGAACCCTCTTCCATCATAGTGGACAACGCGCAAGCCGAATTGAACGTTCTAGAGTAAGTTCATATACATCATACAAGTTCCAGAAAACTTTTCTTGACAATATTGTATAGGGCATTATATTGATTTTAGGATCGGTTGTGACCACTTTGCACTACAGGGAACTCTGGCCGAGATCGAAGATATTTCTTTGTTTCTGGCATGTTAAGAAGGCGTGGGCTGAGAACGCGGCAACAAAGATAAGCCGGATCGAGGATAGAGCAAACTTCTTGAAGGAGGTAGGAGATGTACTCTATGGCAAGAGGTATGTTGTTGGGACAGACCCGGTAGCATGGGCTAACAAAGAGCTCGACAAGATTCGCGACCGGAGGCCTTCAGCTGCCAAATTCATGAAATATATTGATAAGCATTGGCGGAAGAAGATTGGAATGTGGTGTGCAGCAAATCGAAACGTGCCTCACGCAGGACAGAACACAAATGCTGGGATTGAGTCGTTTCATGCTAATTTGAAGAGGATCCTCTTGCTTGAGAAGCAGCGGTTTGCAGGACGTCGGTTGGATTGGTTGGCTGATGATCTGAAGAACAAGGTTACCGGTCATTACTGGTATGCTCGGGCTTTGAAGGAGTTCGGATTTGTCCGAAATATCAAGCAGGAGTTTCTCATTGCAAGTGCTATTCTCCTAGCCCATGAAATTCCGGACTCCTACGTCTACCTGAACCCAGAGGGGGAGGACATTGCACTGGTGGTTTCAGTTAACAACTACCCCAAGATTTGGACAGTGTATGGGACTAACACGGAATGGGCACAGTGTGATTGTTTTGTTGGAAAGCAGAACACAATGTGCAAGCATGTTATGAAGGTTTTTATGATGAAGCATCCAGATATTGACGAGGGCTTAATTCTACGCGAGGCTGGCAGTCGGTGTGGGATAGAGCGAACGATCCCAATGGCGGACGCTTTTGGGTCCACCGAGCATGACAGCGACGGCAAAGACGAAGTGAAGTTCGTGTTAGCTTCCTATCCTCCAGGCAGGAGCACATCGTCCACCTCATGTACTGCGGAGTCCAACAACAAGCCGAGCCTTGGAACGAACTTGGATCCAATTGTCTTAAGTGATAGCACAGAGCCGGTTAAAAGCCAGTATGAGGAGCATCAATGTAAAATGTGCGGAACTGAAGGTAATCCAATAATTATCGAGTCCGCATTACCCTCGCAGAACATATCGAAACAAGACGACCCTGCTGAGTTGATTAGGGATCTCTTGAGCACTGCGAGGAAACATGTCGAATTGCAGAATCACTTGGTGGCAGACTTGAAGAATATTCGCGGTAGATACAGAAAAATGATCGCTCGTGGCATTGTGTGCAAGGAGGTCAAGGAGACGACACCCACGTTCCCTCTCAGGGAAGGGGATTGGTCGCTTAAAAGAAAGCTAGGTCGATTGGAAGTTCCTAGGGCAAATAAGCGCTGTAGAGCATAGACAAATCGAAATGTTAAGTGCACTACCTCAATACTCTCTAGATCTAACACTCGAACCCCAGTGCGTAGAAGACAGGAGTAACAATGTGTACTACATATATTTTATTCATCAAATGAATATCAATTTCATCCCGAGAATATCTCTTATGAAAGTCCCACTACGATTTCATGTCATGCGCTAACCATGCTGCCTAGAGGGAACTACCAAGGACGTTGTGATGACAGGAAACATCTGAACTACAATCACCCGTCGTTGAAGGTGTATCACATTTGACCTTTTGACCACGAATCGGACCCTTCACGAGCGAGAGATACGAACTGCTTCCATGAACCTTCTCAGGCCAACCAGACAGCGGGAACCGAATTATCTTCCTTGACTCCCCCCCTCCGTGAAGATGGCGTACCAAATGTGCGCCTTTCTTTACAGGACCTCCAGAATCCCTGTGTTCCACCCGGGCCTCTGGATACACTAGCGGATCTGACTCGGAAGACTTGCGCTTCGGTTTAGGTAGCACGTACGAAGTTGGAGTGCTCATGTGTGCCATCGGTAATGACACCGCTGAATCTTTGGCGAGTGAGGCAAGGATGGTGACGACTTCGTCCTCCACCACTTGAATTGAAGGGGAATCCATAGTGTTGTCCCAGACCATAGTGGATGGGAATAATGAGACGTTATCGTATGGGCACGGTCTTTATATAAATATTATTGTCTGTATATCCACAGAGTGACACATTGCCAGCCTGGTGTAAGGTTTAGGGTTTTGGGGTTTAGGGTTATGGATTTAGGGTTTCCAAAATAAATATAATCCTCTGATGCATTCTATGGTTCATGTAGTGTAGAGCAATAATATTCTGATTGGTATTGCGTGTTGGAGAAGTACAAAGAATGTATGGTTGACATTGAATGATTATCAGTACCCACACTGTAGGAGATTTACATTCACTCATCTATGAGAACAATACCCTGTGGACCGCCGTCTACCTCCACGTTACAATGGTTTCCTTCGCTGCCTCGAACGTCACTCTTGTCTTTCACTACACATCCATCGTCCGTATCTTGATACGATTCTCTGTCAAACCCAACCAACGATTGGCACAACGTCCTATCTACCGACCCTGTGAGCATTGCAGAGACAACAGCTCGTTTCAGATTTTGTTTCATGTCCATCACCTCTCCCATGTCAAAAATGTCGGACATCTGCAACATAGTCAGACACTGGTAAAAAATCAATGTTAGTTGCTTCGAGATTATGGTCTTCCAACGAGCAATTAGCGGTAGAGTGACCTAAAGGCCGACTACAGCAGTAGAACACCGTGGGAAGGTACAAACCTCGCATGTCCAGTCCATGACGTCATCTCCCATTTGGAACACCATGTACATGGTGACGAAGCACATAACGTAGTATCCACACGACCATCCATCCTCCTGTTTTGGGCATCGGACGTGTATCCAGGTCCTAATATCACTACTTTTCTCCCACATTGTTGTTCCTTCCGACTGCCCTATGGCCATGCACCATAATTTTCCGAGGCATTCATGCAATTTTGCAGAACCGTGGAAACTTACTGACGCAGATGGTCTGGAGTCGAACTTTAAGAAGGCGTGGTCAGAGAGCACAGCTAAACTCCAGTGATTGCAGTCAACGACGGGAACCATGACGGTCCTCCCTTTCATGCGCTTAAACCCCGATTTCTTAGTATAAAACCTGTGTAGTGCAGAGGTTGACAAGGGTTTCTCGACTAGGGCACGAAGACTACATCCAACTAGGGAATTGCATAGCAGGACATCATCTGGGAGTATTGTCTGGAACCATATCGTAAAGAAATCCATGAGCGGTGTAGTGAGTAATCCGTCCTTCGAATCAAGGACTTCCATGTCTGGAGTCAGACGAAGAACCGTACTGTCCGAGTCAAATATGAACTGCATGTGGCCCCTTGCGAGATCACCACACTCCGACTTAATGCGGTCTCTCATGAGGTTGTATGCACTGCAAGACAACACGGCGTCAAACTCTAGGTAGCACAACGACTGGTTGCATGACAGTGGTGGCAGCACAAGCACGGCGGGTATATTGCAACGGCAACGCAGACGTCTTTCAGTATTACACCTACATCAAATCCATCAGCGAGGCATTTTTTTCAATAGAGCATCAATTAGGCACCTCTCAATGTACACATGGAAGGCTCTTCCCCATACTACCTACAACTTATGATTGCAGAATCCAAGGAGGATACCGACATCGCCACCGCCTTGTCTTCGGGGGGTTTACTGTCCCCCAAAGTCAGTCTTAGATGGTCATCGACTTTGTTCGCGGCGGCGAAGTCCATTGCACGAACTGGGGAGTGTAGAAGCTGTGAACTCCCAGATTGTGACCTAAACGCTATCCGGCTCGGAGTCCGCCTGAACCACCCGGATCCAGCCCGCATAATTGGAGGCGAGGGGTTCATCATATGGTGAACGAGAAGTTGCCTCTCGTTCTCGCTGTCGTCGACCATGGGGGGTAACCTACTGTCTAAGCATAGATGGGTTTTGGCCGTTACTGCTGAAATCATTTGCAATGCCGCCTCATTCTCTGGGCCGTCCGCGGCTGCCTTGTTCTGTTCGGTGGGATCTAACACCCCCAACGGCACTACATTGGGCGGCACTACGGGTGTCCTGTCGGATGCGCATCCCTGTGGTGCAAACCCAAGTTCAGCAAAGGTCCGCTGTAGCTCTTTCTCGCGTAGCTCCAGCAATAATTGTACTACGCATCCAACGGCCTCCTTCAGTTCATCGGGAACAGGTACTTCGTTGTCCAGTCCCAACATTGACCATCCAATGTCCACGTTTTCACGAATACATAACATCTTCGACAGAACCTAAAAAACAACAGATGAACGACAATGTAAGGATGTCCGCCCGACCTAGGTACATCCAAATCGTCACTGACCGTACAAATGAAAAGACACCCCCTCATTCATTAAACTTACCTCGTTACAGTGGGCGCGTAGTGCAGTGGGATCATCTGAACCAGTCCTCCACCACATTGCCGTTATTTCTGCCGAGTATTTCCCGCTCCGATGCAAATCTACTATGCTCGGGGGGGGGCACTCCCTTGTATATTTTGCATACACCTGTGATAATGACCTATTAAAATGGGGGCTATTTACCTATGAGAAAGGATTATAAGGGATGCTAATTTTTGAAATAATGGTAAATTGTTGTGATTATTTGCACCGTATTGGTAATTATAAATTCTTGGATGGTTGATTTTATGGTACCCTATATTACTTATATGTAATTTTCCCCCCTGATTGCCCCCATTCCTTAAAGTGAATGATACAGTAGAATTCTTGTTAGAAGCATGTGTACAGAGTAAGAAAAACAAACATTTACTAGGGTTTAGGGTTTAGGGTCACACTGAAGTCCGGGCAAAGCAAAACACTAAACAATTACAACAAAAGATTGCAATTACATGTCATTAAGCAACACGAGCCAACGAATAAAAGTTGTGTTGGATAACACAGTTAGAAACCTTCAGGTCTTAGGGAACAGGCCAGCCACATGTGTCTCAAAGTCACATTTACAAGGTTTGCAGAGGCCCTACAATTGATGCCTTGATCTTCCAATCCTACACGTTGGAGGAAAATCCCACGCCATGCAAGCAAAATCCATCTAAACTAGCTAGGCTACCATTTACACATGTGGGAGATATGAGGGTACTCGAACTGAAATGACTACTACAGATTTCAAGGTATACTAATGATCATTCAGCCCTTTTTCCAAATTATATCTCCACATGTGTGAGATAGTACAAATTTAGCAGGTTTGATTTTTTATTTGAAATGAACTCACTCAATGAGTTTGCATCTACCTCATCTAAGGTGTAGATTTTGCTAGTTGATTCATACACTAGAGACACAGTTGAGATAATAGCATCCACATCAACCCACACACAGTCACTCTCAACATACTTATATTTGTTGAGACCCGGCTGTTTTTTGAACCAATGGAGGTAAGCCATAGCAGTTGGGAAGAGCGTTTCTCTATTTCCATTATGGACTGCACATTTCATCAAGTCAATGGGTTGCCAACAATTGCCCCACTTAGTACCAACCTTCACCCTTATCTTTTGAACCCTTCCTATATAGAACATGCCATATTTTGGTGGCAAAGTATTTAATTTTTGAAACTATCGTTTTTTCTCCATGCTATTTTATATGTACCACTTAGGTAATTTAATCATGTTTTGTCAAATGCTGTATTACATATAATCATGCTTCACAATCCCAGAGCACCCTATACTACATCTAATAATTTTACAAATTTTACGCCAAATTTTTATACAAGACCCTATATTTTATCGCACGTAGTTCCTACGTTTTTCGCCAGTGCCCCTCCCGAGCTACTATGGCGCGGCGGGCAACGCGGTTTAAAAAAGTTTCGATGGTCTCTAGGACGTCGTCTTGGTTCCAGCCCTCGAACCCCATCAGCCCAAGCATGTCGCCCCAACATCGACGGATGGGAGCACATATTCCGCCAAAAATGCAGGGGAAAAGAGCCCATCCAATATCTACGACGTCCTGTGCACACGCCGACAGTCGTTTGGATTCTACATCGTCCTTTGCTATTGCCAAGATGTTCCGCCTGGTCATCCCCGTTATAGGATGTGAAATTGGGGAACATCGTCCCAAGGACATGCGTCCGTATAGCTTCAAAGCGCGGACAATGTGAGGGCAGTCCAACTCTAAGGACATGGGTTCCCCCTTCACGTCTTCCTGCAACGCGGATAAAATATCCTGGAGTTCCTCCTGCATATGCTTCCATGGTCGTGTCGGTACCCCTGCAGCTATTTCCTTGCTAAGAATCCTGAAAAGGGGAGACCAACCCCAGTTTGTATCCTCCACTCGCATTGCCCTCTCACGATCGAAAAGTTGGAGTTGCCCTACAATATGAGACCTTCGTCGATCCTCCAGAGCCACTTCGGCGTTGAGGCGTTTGGACACGTACTGCGCTTTCTCCCGGATATAAATTAAATATTGTTCCAATTTGGCCAATTCGGCAGTTCTCCCCTCGTTGTTTGTCAACTCGATGTACGGATTCCAGGGCTTCACCGATATCATGACGAAGTTCAATTCGTCCGCGTGTTTGGCATCGATCACGCCCCCCGCCTGCGAGACATTCGACATGGTTTTAGCTGGGTCTGCCCACACTACCCATTACCTGACTTGGAGCCAGAGCAAAAGAATATGCACTACAAGAAATGACATGTCTGAGAATACCTGAGCTTCTTTCCATGCCACCCAGGGTCCAATTGCTGCAAGAATCCTTGCACCAAGTTGGTCACGCTTCTCCAGGCTACGAAGCTCAGCCATGCATTCTTCAGCATTGTGGAGCAATTGTCGGTCGATTATGACGCATTGCGGCGACTCTTGAATCAAGGGATACAAGCCCGCGATGCCTTGTTCTGGAGGAGGAGGGCCAATGTTCGGGTATGTGTTTTCTACTGTTAACGACGCTGCATAACGCCGAGCGTCATCTAGAACCTGTTCTCTAGTGGAATCTGGCGTGAAACTATACGCCGATGTATTCGCCTCTACCTGTACTACACCGGCCGTACTGGTTCCCTTTCCGGCGTCGACATGTATCAAGGTGAAGAATCCCTCCACATTGCCGGAATCCTTAGAGATTTGATTGCTGCAATCACGGTCCTCTCTCACCCGCGATAGCACTTCGTCGTCTCCAACTTTGTCCTTCTTCTTCTTCACTGCCTCTACAAGCAGGGCAGTCTTCTTCTTGCTGCCGCTTTCGCGATCCTGTTTATTGCGCCCAGAACTTGGACCGTACCATTCGCGTCCCCGCTTCGAGGACACGCCCCATATTGTAGGCTCCTTTTTCTCCGACGGTTTACGAACGACCGGAACAACAGCAGTAGGATTGTCGCTACCTTTTTCCTGCACTACAGTAGCACAAATTCTATGGATCACGTCTTGTACCGACCCTTCTATCCCTTCGGTCGTTCTGTGAAGCTCAAAAGAGGTAGACGGAGCCAGAGCCTGTTTTAGCATCTTCTCTTTGACCCTAACCTCCTCTATACCTACCCCGAGCGATGTTTCTTTAGGGGTAGTCTTTGTGGTCCTGCTCTTCCTAGTCTTCGGCTGCACTACAGGGTCTGTATGGGCTACGTGGGCTATGTGAGCTGCTTGCTCTCTCGGGTTCCACGGGCGCTGTCCCTCCTTCTCAGGAAATGACAAACCCACTTCCAAAAGGATGTCCTTCAAGAGTTGTTGTTCGCTCTGTGAAAATGTTGGGTACATTTTCAGAATTCCTGTTCCAACCTCCTTCCACTTTTTGCATTGGTCCTTGTAGCGATGATAAGAAAGAGCATTCTTATCCGAGAAGTCCATGTGACAGTATTTGCACCAGTAATGGTATCGCTTCTCTGACCCAGGGTCTTCCCAGAAGTGATATCGGCACGTGTAGTGCGCTTCTATCACAAGAGCCTTGTACTCTTCCTCGGTGTATAGACACGCACAGGGAACTCTACCCTGTTTCAACTCGGCCCTGTACACCCTCTCCCCTCCAACCGTGTATCCCTGCAACATGAACGGAATGATAGAGTTCAAATGGGCGACAACACTCCAAGAACCCTAAACCGACGTTTTATATCAACGACTCAGACGCTAACATAATATTTGTAAACCTATGTCTAAACCTTACCTCCTGCACACCCGATCGCCCCTTTGACACTAGTCTTGTCCATGTCTCCAGCCCCAACCCCTCAATAAGTCGTTTGTCTTCGTTCACGATAAGTTTGTCGTCATCAGGAAACTGAATCCGTCGGCCTGTTACTCCAATGCCGAGAAAAGAAATAGAACCCGAAGCTATAGCGGGCGCCAGCGATGTCTTGCTTTCCCCCCGGGAGGCACTGCGGTTCCCAGATCGGTTCGACAGAGATATTGGAGGGACGTCGAATTCAATATCAGTGTTAGTTTCGGCATCACTCTCCTCAATTACTCCCCTCTGCAGACCCAATAGAGGTTCGATGGCATCGTCGATACTAACGTCCTCCTCCAATAGTTTGTTAGACCTTGCTCTGGTCACTCTCCGCCGCGGATCTACAAGACCACAAGGGAATCAAAAAATGATCCCTCATTCCTACAGAATTTCCCTAGTGCCTAGAACCCAAGTTACACGTTTATTCACTACACCTACACCGCGAGCTTTATAAACACAATCTTCTAATGCTTGGCACCAGAGCCCATACCTCCACATAGTCCACCGTAACCCTAAACCCTCAAACGTAGCGTAATCCAGGAGCACGCTTCGACCTGAACTATTTTGCTAAAAACAAAACCCAACATGTGAGCACAACCGGCGAAATGAAGATGGAAGCGCTGGCAGACAAGATTCAAAAACCTAAACGCACCCCCGGAGTAAGGTTTAGCCGCCCCTCACCTGGTTCCATGGCGCATTGCCGCGGCTGTCCTCGCCAGGCGACGCAGCATTCACGAACCACCTAACCGGAGGATTGCGAGGACGTTGAAGGCGATCACCACCAACCCAAAATTCAAGGTTGGAAGAGCAGCTACACACCCTGAACACTGAGAAGCAGTGCGATTTTCCCACCAAAAACGACCCGCCCTCTTGCAGAACAACAACACACCCGCCCTCCTGCACCACAAGCCTGGACCGCGAGGACAACTCGCTATATATGCAGGAAATGAGCCGGGCCAGGCGGTTTAGGCAATTTGCTTTAGACTCTTCCTGCCCCCCTCCGACAAGTACGCTCTGTCTTGCCACCCTCGTGTATTTTTCGGCCTAAGTTAATTCGGAGTGGATCAAAGTACACATTTATAGAGGTGTTAACAGTTAACAATTATAAAATTATTTTTTTGAGCAATATAAAAATCTTAACATTTATAAATATAAGCAATGGTGAAGAGTCCTTGTGAGAGAAGACCATTCATAAAATTGCAAACCCAATCATAACTTTATTCAATATCAAGTTTACAAATCACGGGTGAAGTATGAATCAATGGTTCTTTGGTGAGATTCATCTGCATGAATAACTTGCAAACATTTCTCACCCTAAACCAACAAACCCACATACTTGCACTCATCACATGAATGTCATTTCATGTACCTTCTAATGGTACCAAAACAAGATTGCAAGTCACCATAAGATGGAATGGGTAGAGAGAGAGAGAGAGAGGAATGTAAATAAATGTATAGTTTTTATCATCCATATTATGGTTGTATTTCATTCGTTAACATTTATAGAGTCAAATTTACAAAGAATCTAGTATCATTTCATTAACAATTAACACGTTTAACATTTATAGTGTGCAATATGTGGGGAGTAGAAGAAAGTTAACATTTAGAGAGGGTTGACACTTATAGGTGTAACATTTATAGAGGGTGGACTGTAGGTTGTTTATCGTAATGTATTTGTTTACATGCAATTTCTTTCCTTATCCCTTCTGTTTTGGTCATATTTGCAATGCTCTTCTATCATAACCCTTTGCACCCTAACCTTGATAATGTCACACTTGGTAATAGAACACCTTAAATTGGCACCTAAAAGTTTGAAACCGATTTTCATAGTGTAAAACTCCCTCGTTATTATCACTGTCACCCGTGATAATGTAACTATTATTTTGCAAAATTTGTATTGTAAGTGTGATAATAACAAGTAATATGGATGAAAAGGCCGGATGGACAACAAATTCTATGGATGACATCGGCATCTCCACCTACCTTTCGGCAAAACAATGTGACATTAGGGCTTCTTTGTAGAGCACTACATTGGGTGCCCATACCCATGCCCATGGGTTTTGGGTGGGCATGGGTGCGATATTATTGTTCATGGAAGGTGGAGATGGTCTTGAGGTGGAATATTCTATTGAGGAGATTGTGCGATTTGTGTAAGATGGCGAACATGTACTTGATTCTATGGAAGTAGACTCATTGATTGTTGATAGCAGTGATGATGAGTATAAAGTAGTGAAGCTAAGTGAGGCACAAAAGTATGTTGAAGATGTTTTGAATTTTATAGCTAGTTAAGGTTCTCAAATTTTCAACACTCTAGAGTTGTTAGGAATGGAAAAATCCCATGACAAAGTCATTAGCATTGGTGTTGCACATTTAACATCAACAAAACAATGTGACATTAGATATTGATATTTTTCTATGCATATTCCTAGCATGAGTCGCAATGGCCAAGTCGCAACGGCCAGTTGGTATGGACAAGCTTTCTTCTAGTGTGATGTGCTCTTGTTGTTATTCACAATCTTGAATTAGATTTTACATTAAAAAGCATTGAAGTCTTGAATTTGTGTTTTTTTAACCCTATAATTTTAGTTTGATTTTCTACATATTTTTTTACAATATCACATTATGTACAAAATGTGACATTATCAATTATGTCACACCTTGTTTAAATATCAAACTTTTTGGCTAAATGGACAGTGTGACATTATCAAGGTTAGGGTGTATTATACCTAGATGTCCTTTACTCACGTTTATTTTCCTCTCACATCGCTAAGTGTCCGTTACCATCCTTTATTATCCTTTTTACCCCTATATTATCCTTTATTATTGCTTCATCAACGGAGTACATTGGTTTTATGTACATTGGGTTTATCTCAAACAAAATTTCATATGTTTTGTACATCTATTTGATGATCCCTTTATGTTTATTATTTTTTACCCAATTTTCTATTTTTATTCTGTATTACATATCATAAGTGTTATTTATAGATAGATTACTTACCTAATCTCAATTGACTTCTCCGTGTCTCTCCTCTTTCTCTCTCTTCCTTCTTTGTAATATGTTTTTTTTTATTTTTGTTTTTTATAGAATTTTTTGTGGGGGTGGGTTTTCTCTAATTCTTAATTTTGATTTACGTATTACAGTTCATCCTCATAGATCTATTAGTTTTTCAAGATTTTCCTATAATTGATAAATGTCTCTACCCTTTCTTTATGTCCCTGTTATTTTTTCTCAAATCCTAATTTCTATTGTTTTTATTTTTTTGTATTTTATTTCACATTCCTTAGATTTTGATTACGTATTACGTAGTATACACCATCTTCTTTGATATTAATTTACCTCGTTTCATCAAACTTCTCCATTTCGTTCAACATCAGACCTTCCCCCAACCCCTTGTTTGTTTGCTTGTTGTTATTGTGTGTGTTTTTTATTTTTTTATTTATTTTTATTTTATTTTAGGCCATGTGTTGCATAGTACAAATTGTCTACATTAATTCATTACTTTCCCTGTTGTCCTTTAAGTTTTTATTTTTGTTGTATTCTATTTCCTATGCATAGCCCTGCCCTAATGTCCTAAGGAAAAATGCATAAATACAAACGGTATACAGAGAAGTAACTGTGTGTGCATAATTACATTGTTCTCCCCAAACCCCTCACTACAGGTTCATATTCCCTACGGTACAATGCACCGAATGCACTATATAGACGTCGCCTACGAACATGGCTCGTTGTCCTTGTCGAAACCCACTGCGACAATACAACGATGATCGCCCGCCATTCCTACCTTAATCGCTGAACGTATAGCATCCTTCAGACCCTGCCTCACTACGAGGACATCATCGTGTCCGAAGCTCTCCGACATCTGATATCACACACCCTAAACCTTAGTACACATTTGTTACAGGGCACGCGTGTCAAGGGGTACAGATAAGTTGCACAACAAATACATGATTGCATGCACTGCCGCACTACAGCTGCAGGACAAGGTACATGCCTACAACATTCTGCAACTTCTAGGAGCACTACAGCAGGAACTAGCATTACAGAACCGTATAACTTACCCCATTTACCCAATCCCCGGTTTTCACCGACGTATCCTTTAAAAATGACCACAACTTTCCAATGTAGCTAGCCACGTAAAAGCCACATGACCAACCGTCCGGTTGTTGCGGACAGTGCGCATGAGTCCAAGATCCAATAAACGCCGCGATTCTCCATTCATCTGTTCCTGGTCGGTAGTCGTTCACAATACACCACATTTTTGCCAAGGCCTCGTGGAGGCGCTGTGGTCCATGGAAGTTGGGATTCATAACAAAACCGGAATCGAACTTATAGAAACCTTCGTTCGATATCACGGCCAGGCTCCAATGGTGAAGGTCCAATATCGGAACGAGAAGCGTCTTACCCTTATAGCCCCTGACATACGAATGCTCCCGGTATAAACACTTTAGAGCATGTAGTGCGCTTGTTCGGTCAGTAAGGGATCTCAACGATACTGCGAACTCAGTTTTGCAGATGATTGTTCCAAGGGGTGCATCGTTCTGCATCCATGCGGAGAACCAGTCCATGAGGGGAGGATTGAGCCCAAATCCCACACGATCTAGAATTTCAAGGTCAGGGTCAAGTTTCAGCCTCACAGTGTCTTCATCGAAGAAGAAGTCCAAGTACCCTCGTAGGACATGGTCACCTTCACGAGCTATCCGTTCCATGGACACATTTAATAAACTGCAATGATAAAAGAATCTTCGTTTATTTAAGCGCAAAATATATAAACCCATAGAAGGCCACTGCAAACAGTCTGTTCTACATTACCTGCACTACATTATTCACCAAAAGCCAAGTTTTCAAACTGTCTAGAATAAAAAAAGGACAATGCAAACTGGTCTATTACCGTGGAATTTACAAGCAGAGGAATCGAGGGGCTACTCTACCTACTGGATGTAACAAACACTTTCGAAACTTGCCTGTGCACTACATTAGTGCCAGTGACGTCTTGCATGGGGGCTCCATCTCTATTGGAGTCGCCACCCTCGTTGCCTCCTGGTCCGAGAATCTAGTACATCTCTTCGTTCTCCGGTAGTGCAGAAGTGTTTTCCAACGCATGCACTATATCATTGCCATAGTTGTCCCCTCCCTGCTCTAAATTCAGTCGGCGGACTGGACTATAGAGGGAAACTGGTGCTGGGCCGAGTCTTAACTGAAGATGTCTTGGCGTTTTCCTATACCACATATTAGAACATCCTTCTAGCACAACCGGCGCGGGATGTCTTATATGCTCAGAGAGTAGGCGGCGCTCCCTCTCACCGGACACCGCATCTGGAGATATCTCGAGGTGCGTCCAGTCCAACTGGAGCTGAAATTGAGAGCCAACGATCTGCTCCAGTTGTGGGATCTCCAAGTGATCTAAATTCACGAGACTACCGGTATCAGTAGGAGGAACCTGGTCACCAGCTGGGTATCCCAGCATCTTGAAGGCCATGGCTTGTTCCTTGCCGTGGAGCTCGGTGAGTGCATCTACAACCTTCTCAATGTATGGTCTCAAATCCTCCGATGGTGGGGCATGGTTTTCCGATCCCATCATTGCCCAACCAATGTCAATGTTCTCCCTTACAATTAAAACCTTCGAAAAAACCTGACAACAGCCGATACAACCCAAATACCCAGGTCGTGAGTTCAGACATACGACTTCAACATCTGCACTACATACACATTGACGAATTAAGAAAACATTAATTTTGGGATGTAACATGTAGAATCCGACGAGCCTAAAATTCTGGGATGCAAGAATGCTTACCTCGTCGCACTGAACCTTAAAATTAGGGCTCAGACTCTGATGGGCAGCGTTGCACCACAAACCGGCCAATTCCTCTTTGTGTTTGGAAATCCGATGCAGATCTACGATAGCCCGTCTCAAAACTCGCTTTAGAAATGCCTCAATCTTCAGTAGAACTTCCTCTTGATGCCAGCCTTCGAAACCCATTAACGCCACTGTGTCGGAGGAAGAACAATGCAAAGGTTCCTGGGTTCTCCCAAAGGTACATGGAAAATACGTGAACCCTATGTCTTCCATATCCTGTGCACAAACGCATAGGCGTTGTGACTCCCGTTGATCCATAGCTATCTCTAGGAGCTTCGCCTGTGTCATGCCTTTGATGGGGTGAGCGAGTGGCAAACCACGACCATACGTCAGTCGGGTATACAACTTCAGGGCCCGCACCACATGGGGGCATTCAGATTCCAAGCTAGATCTATTGTCCCCAACCTCCTCTCGCATAACTCTTATAACCTCTTCCAACTCAGCCTCTGTGTGCTTCCAGGGCCGTTGAGGGCCGGACGCGACCGGGTCTCTGATAAGAGCTTGGAACAGAGGTGACCAGCCCCACAGGTTCTCCTCTTCTTCATAATAACGTTGCCGACAATCGTACTGCTCCATTGCATTTTTTATGAACAATTTTCGAGCATCTTCTAACTGAGCCGCCACTCTTTCCTGGAACGCAGAAACCTGGGCCAAGTGCTTCAAATACGACTCTAGCCCCCGAAGTTCTGCCTCCCGGCCCTCAGTGTCCTGCAATCGAGCATAAGGGTTCCACGAGCTCGTTGCACGGTGGACTGATGCCTGAATGTTCTCTTCGACTTGTTCTCTCGTCGCAGCACTCTGCGTTCACAGTAGTCACGATAATTAGGTTGGCATACTGAGACATGATGCAACATTATCAATTTTAGAAGCATTTGCACTACACACATCCGAGATGCATTGATAAAAGGTGAGTATCTGCTTACCATATTTGCAACTCGCCATAAAATCCACGGACCAAGTGCTGCAGGGATCCTAGTAACAAGTTCGCCATCCTCCTCCAATTTGGTCAAGACAGCCATACACTGTTCGGGTTGACTCAACAATGCCTTGTCGATAACAGGGACTGGTCCTTCACTGAACAGCAGGTATAAACCGGGGGCATTCAGAGTTTCTGGGGGGCATTCCACGATCTCTAAATCACTAACAGTCAACAAGGCTGCAGCTCGCTGTGCATCTTGAAAGGCTTCATCCCGCGCCTGTCCTGTAGTGCAATGACCATAATTAGACCGTACTTGTTCTTCTTGTGAGTCTGTAGCAACTCCAAACTGCATATTACGAGTGACCACATGAAAAGCAGTGGCTTCATCTCCGTCATTGTCCCCCCCTCCTAAGGTCATCGTGTCCTGCACATCTGTCAGCCGGACTGAAGCGCATTGTACTCCAGAGTCCATCACAGCACGACTTGCACCCCCCTCCAATGTGGTTTCAGAATCAGTATCCACTCTTTGTTTCTTCCTTGCCCTGTGCTCCCTTATTGACATCAACCGCTTGAGGCCCTGGCTCCACGTCTGAGCTCCTTTGCTGGCCCCTTCTCCTTCACGTGTATTGGAATCCGTCTCATCTGCAGTCTGCCACGCACTCATATGACGATCTCCGTTGGAAGACAAGGGTGATACGGGGACACCAACACGGGAGTCAGGTGTAGTGCCGGGGGTCAATTCGGTGTTATGATTCCTCGGCCTTCGACTAGAGATTGGACTCATTCCCGAAGCTACGTGTGGTATCTGCTCAACAGACCTGACCCGAAGCGCTATGGTACTACCTCCTTCCTGTATTGTTGATACACTCGACTTCGCATGCATTGGAGTGCATTTAGGTCTGTTCCTAGCAGTCGGTGGAGGTCGCTCTTCTACCGAAGTCACCGCCGCCTCTACCCGAGGAGCCCAGGGCCGTTGTCCTTCCTCCTCCGGAAATGTGAGACCACACTGGGCTAATACTGCTACCACAGCCTTTGAGTCGGATGGCTTAAAGGTGGGGTACATTTTCAAAACCCCCCCTTGCCCGTTGGTTAACCCCTTCCACGCATCGCACTGGTCCTTGTGTCGGTGATAAGACAATGCGTTCTTGTCCGAAAAATCCATATGACAGTACCTACACCAGTACCAGCGCCGTTTATCCTTCCCTTGCACGCGATAGAAATGGTAGCGACATTGGTAGTGTGCTTCTACGATCAACTCCTTGTATTCATCTTCAGTGTACAAGCATACCAGTGGGACACGTCCTTGGGTCAAGGTAAATCGGTAGACATTCTGACCTTTCGTTGTAGTGCCTTCAATCAACCCCACTGGCCCGTTTTGTACGAGATTCCACCACACGTCGAATCCGAGCTCCTCTATAAGTCGATGGTCCTCGTTCACATTGACGATACCTGCAGAACCATCCCTATTGAAAATCCCCCCCGTGATCCCAAGCCCGTAGCCTACCACCCCCGACTGGCAATGCTCATGCCGTGTTCTCCAAACACGTCTCGGTGCAGCCATTTTCTGTTGAATCCGGTCCTTGCTTCTCACTCCTCGGCATCCCAGCTCCACCTCTGTGGGAGTGAGACGTCCTGAACCTGTAATGTGCCTTCGGGAGGTTTGGTTGATTGCTTGGGAGGGGCTACATAGTCCTCGAACGTGTTGTACACTACTCTAATCCCTACTACACCACTATTCCCTGAACTTGGGAAACATGGCGCCAGCTCCACCCTAAACCCTTCACATCCAGTGTTACGGAGTTCTAGAGACCTACCTAAACTTCCACGGCAGAATGTAGTAAGTTTTGTGACATTCAGACTAACAACCCTAAGTCTCACCCTTCTGTATCTGGTACTACACGTAAAATGTTCGTGTCCGAGCTTACGCTCCGATCTTAGTCTTACATTCCACAGCCTTCTCTCCTGACCCTAAACCCTAAACCTCGACCTACTTACATGCTCCATCTATGTTGACAGTTCACCCCGAACGATTGTGCACAACCCTAAACCACGCCTCATCTCCCCATTCAACGCTACACTACACACACACGAACTCTAACCACAACGCAGCCAACTCTCCAACACAACTACGGCAACACAACTAGGGCAACACAACACAACACACGAAGAAAGGTGCACTGTTCTACATGCACTCCGGACCACACCTCATCTCCCCATTCAACGCTACACTACACACACGCGAACTCTAACCACAAACTATGGCAACACAACGCAGCACACGAAGAAAGGTGCAGGTACACACCACATACCTTATATGTCCAATTGCAGGTCCTGGTGTGAAGTGTAACAAATAGCAACCACAAGGTTATTCAATATAGGGCTAAGCTGTGTTAAGACCAACAGTTGACGAAATCTATGAGAATAGAGTCATCCTGTAACTCAGCATGACTTTTGGGGAGTAACTCATGTTGAGTTACCAACTGAGTTACCTCCACACAACCTCCAACTATGCTCCCCAACTTACTGAACATGGAAGGTCTTGCTAAGTTGGTAACTCAACATGACCTTCCATGTTTAGTAAGTTGGGGAGCATAGTTGGAGGTTGTGTGGAGGTTCGAACAAAGGATGCTCTATCTTGGTTCATTGAGAGTCAAACTCATTTTGGCATGGCAAGAAGTCATTTTGGTCCTCAATCAACCGAAATAGGCTTCTCTTCAATGAAATTCCAAGACTGCCTCCAAGCATGCACCACAAATGGAAAGAAGTTATTGAGTCTATATACAAAACATGAACATATTCGAGGGGACCTATTTGATCATTAGTGAAGAAATGGAATCTTCACTTTGATGATTGAATGAGGTATTTGCATGAACTTTGATAATTATAAGGAAAATGACTACAGCTTTGATGTTGGATTTGCTCATCATCTTGTACTAATTGCATGTTGAATATGCTAAGAGAAGTGGGTGCAGAGCTGGAAGTGTCCGTTTTAAGCCTATGTACCTTATTGCTCCCATCTTGATTGAACAAGTGCATCAGCTGAGTGGCAGTTTTAACGTTTGCTTTAGTACACATCTGATGCACTAATCAAAAGAATTGTCCTGAAAATCTTAGTGGCACTTTGGATTTAACATAGCCAAGGTTTGAATGAGTGTGCGGGAGCCACAGAACAAGAAGTACCTTGCAAGCTTTAAAGCTCGAATGTATGTGATGCAGTCCCATGCCTCCTAATTTTTTTACTGCAACTATATGTTTTGAGCCTCACCTGAAGTCGGAAAGTTCAACAAGCTGGCTCCAAACAAAATTATGAGAAGATTCAACATTTGCTCTGAAAAGTTCAATAAATAGCAACCTTGTATGCCCACATGTAATGACCTATAGAATGTGAGAACACTCCAAGTAACACCACAAATGTAGACAAATTCTCAAGTATTCAGAATGTTGAAGCTGAGAATCTCACTGCTGTTGTTCTATGAAGAGATACATTTCCACCTGTGACAATATCTGGAAGCAAATAATTTTTCTGTCAAACTCAATCATTACTTAAAAAAAAATGTGCAGTCACACACACGACTGTGAAAGTTGCACGTTTTGTGAGCCAGCCAGGAGGCAGATAAAGGTGCCTCCAGAATCTGAGTCTTAATTGTAAAACATGTTTGGTTGCAACTAAAGCAACCTCCGAAGTCACACTCCAAGTTCAGGCTATGCAACTTCCAGGGAGCTGCTTCACCTTTAACTTTCCAGGATCTCTACCAACCTCTTCTAAATGAATGAAATGCAGGTTGTAGAGCTTATTGACCAGTAATCCTTGTCTTGGTGTCCTCAATCAACTTGAACAACTCTTCTCTGTAAGATTTAACACACAATCCAAAACCAAGTTAGATCATGAATATACTCCCTCTGTCAATCATGAAGTCCATTATAAAAGAAGTCAGACCTCCCCACACTGCAAACAATGAACTGTCCAAGTGCCCTTCAAGTTGGTTCAAGGAAGCTTTGCATGTGCAATATATAGATTAGCCTAGTAAACTTTGTTATCGATACAATCCTTTAGGGACTTTGAGCAACTGACATGTCTGGCTTGAAGAGCAAGTAACGATACACAAACCACTGTCAAACAAACCAGCAGTATATCAGCAATTGTCAAAGGTCAATAAACTTGAAGGAACATTTACAAGCTGCCTACACACCGATGCTGTATATAAAATACACTAAATCTCCTTGTACTCTGCAAATGGTATTCAGCTGCAAGGTGACCTTCATAGTCTTTGGCACATCTTCGTAAATCCTACTTAAATGAACATAAAACCAGACCAAACCAGACAGTGGGATAAATAATAGCTAATTACCCCTGAGAATAAAATTCCAACAATGTCGAAGAAGTCAGGGATGAGGGGGAGCTGTCTAAGGCCTGCCACAATCCATCAGAACACATCAGGCTCTTCAAATTTCCAATTCATGAACATACGCAGCTGACTCAGTAGCATATTCAAGCACTATGATCCTTCATGTTCTACGTCCAAATGAGACATAATACTTTCCAACGATATTCCAAAGTATTTTCCAAAGCTTGTGGTACCTAAGAGGACTAAGCCCTGATCAGAGAAAATTGATATTTATGTTGTTGATATACATGTGCAAGACACTCTCCAAAACGGACAGACACATGTAGGACCTATGGTAGAAGTCGGCAATAAGGCCAGCAGAAGCCCATAGTGCAACCAAACCAGCAAATCCCAGTGATCCAATTGCAAGCTTGTCATCTGTCTTCTCCCACTGCAAGACGGAGAGGTGTCAGCTAAGAAGACCTAAATGAGGGAAGAGGAAAAAAATAATGCATTGACTCATGCTGTTTTTGACTTCGACTATTAAAGTTGGCTTCACTTGCAAGAGGAGAAACACTCCATGCAAAGCAAAGCAAAGCAAAGTATCAAGGGCCAAACTCAAAACAAGGGATTTGATCAACACCAGCGAAGTGCTTATAATTGACAATCCCCTCCAGTCCAAGAAATTCAAACTGAAGTGGCAATCAACTGGAACATCAAGAGGTTTGTGACCAGAGCCAGAAACCGCCGTGGTTCCTCGTATCCAAACCACTGAGCAGCCCACATTTGGTGCTGCCCAACACCTGTGGATATGATTGCATTACCTCCAGTCAACTCATGCAAAACCTGGATTGCATGCTGTGGGACAATGACGTTGTTTTCAAGTTTGGGAAATTTCATTGGCCACTTCAATTTTTGCATATCTAGCTATGCTCGCCATTCTGAGAAGTCAAAACTTTCTGCTGAACCCTGTGACCACATTATCCACACATTATGACATCAACAAAGAGCTCAAGCAATCACCACATAAGCTTTGTTAACACAGACTGAGCAAATTTGAATAAAAAAGCTCTCGAGTCTATCAGGATATGATTGTTTACAACAGGAACATTTTCAGCTGATTCATGCAGAGTCTTTGACCATGTTGAATTTCTCAATTGGAACATCCAAAGAGGGTGATCATGAAGAAACTCAAATAAAATATTTAAATCAGAAGTTTGGTTGTTACTTAGCACTCATATCCTCTGGAATTGAATACAAGGACAATGTGGCATGGAGACCTGTAAAACCAAGAGAGATAAATACACTTCTCTACACAAAAATAGGTACGGAACAGTGAAGTTAGTACCTTCAACTGATCTCCAAATCATATGATGAAAACTCTAATGTAAGCATCAAAATTTCTCAACAACTGCTCCTTTAAAAAAAGATCAAGAGAACAAAGCTTACTCAATCCAAAAATGACATAAGTTGACAGGGTAAATGAATACTAGCATTACCTCTTTTAATAACTCGTTGAGTGCAGCAAGAGATAGCTTCAAATCTGCACATAGGGACACATGAGGCTGCTTGTTCTTTCCAATTTCAGCAGGATCGATATCAATATGAACAATGCTGGCTCTTGAGGCGAAGGACTCCAACTTCCCTGTCACTCGATCATCAAACCGTACTCCAAATGCTAGTAAAACGTCTGCTTGGTCAATGGCGTAATTTGCATAAACAGTCCCGTGCATACCCAACATTGACAAGTATCGATCATCTGAAGCAGGGAACGTTCCCAGACCCATTAAAGTTGATGTCACAGGTATACCAGTGAGATCTACGAATTCTCTAAGCTCCTTGCTAGCATGTAAACATCCACCTCCACAGTAAACCACAGGCTTCAGAGTATGATAATTCCTCAGAACAAAATTCAGACATGAAGTATCTACAGAACTGATTGTCATAAAGATACAGCACAACTACTCAAATTCGTAAACCCTGAAGGTTATGCAACCCTCTATTCATGTCAGTTCAGATATAGATTGGTCAAACAAAATTGAAGTTCAATCGTTCATTGCAAGGAAAATATGCAACAGGTACTCACCACAATCATATTAGACCAAAAAAATAAAGAAATGAATAAGCAATGAATTGGATCACATTCCCCTCCGAATGCAATCCGATAACCTCATCCACTAATTTCACACGCACCAGGCAAAACACAGCAAAACCCAACACAAATAAACCAACCTCTTACTTCTACAGGCCTACCGAACACATGAAAATTCACATGAAATAGCCTACCTAATTGAAAGTGTTGTAGATTTTCATCTGTTTGGAACTTCACGCACTTACAGATTCCTACACATCAACAACAATCTCCCCAAGCTCCAAATTTCAACTCAGCAACATTGGAGATAATACATAACCCTAATGAAACTCTACTTCGAAGAAACACAATTAAGTCAACTCACACATTGTGTGTTTTGCCACACCACCCACAAAGGTTAACCAAAACTTTCAACCAGAAATCCATTGGAAACTCTGTGCTTCTAACTATATGATGATTCCAAACTAGTTCACAAACATGTCGAATGAGTCCAAAAAGTGGCTAAAGAAATGGAAACTTACAGACACCATACCTACTTTAATTGATAATTGAGATAATGCAGACATACCTGATGAATAGGGAGCACAAGATGCTCCATGCAAATGACGCAGTCGAGGCTATCATGATCGAAAGCCGATGTGAAGTGCATTATTTCTTCCTAATGCCCTGCAGACCGGGCTCGCTTAATTCTCGCCATTTTGCACACTGAATGTAATCCAACATAGCTCAAAGAATTTGTTCTCAGACGTCAGTAGTTGTCCGAAAACCAATGGAAAATCTCTCCCAACTAGTGACACCAGAGCAGTACTGTCATCCCAATGGAGTTGAAGACGATGTCATCTATTCCACGCTCAGCCCTGTGTGCTCCAAATTACGACGGACATTATGTCAACCTTTCAAAGTCGCTCACATGGAATCAGGAAATGCATTCAGCATCCTACTAGAAAAGAATAGCTCAGAGAATTAGAAACAGTACTCCCTCAACTCAAGATCATAGGGAGTTCTGTTTGAGTTTGACTTTGGCTGCCACTGCCAAAGGCAACCCCAACTTTGATCTCTGGTGTGTTTGCAAAAGAATAAAGCACAAACTCCTTAGTCGCCTTGGTAGCAACAATTGACAATGACCTCCGTGGCTCTGCCTACACCAGAAAATCCGTTGTGTCAACTGCAAATTGCACACACCAAATGCCAACCAATTCTTGCACCTCCTTTCAGCCTTAGATGTTAATATTCAAATTCACATGGATACTACAGGGCTCAAAACAATTTAGGGTATGGGAGCATGTAGAAAATTTCAGCTCCATCCACGAATGCAGAGAGCACCGAAAAACACAGGTATGGGACCTCCTCTTATTCCCATTGTATTAGGGCAATTTCTCAGCATGATAAAAAACAAAACGAAAAGTAGGAAAAAAAAAGAAAAACACAAAAAAAACTTGTCTTTTCTAAGACCTTGATCCTAAAAATCTTAGAGGAAATGTTCTTATCCTAGGACACTGTGCACCTCCGCTTCCGATATCTAATTAGCAGTTTACGACATTAATCGATCCCAACAAATTGTTTGTTTATTTTTTCTTATAAATGCGGCCTCTTGGTGTCCTCAGTCCCGTGACTTTGGACAAAAAATTTCTTTGCCGCAACTTTTCACCTACAAAATAAACATTTAACAACAACATATGTTAAAAAAAAAAAAAATGAGCACACAATCTATAAATTATCATTAAACACACCAAAAACTACAAAAATTCGAAATACTACTATAATAAAGTATTGAGTAGTACTTACAATCTTTAAAGAATGATAAGATCTCTTCAGTCCGTGTTGTGGCTTTTTTTTGCACATTGCATTTTGCTGAGTATGACATACCAATGTTATCATAACCGTCTGAGACATTGGTACAATGGAGCACTGTGCTTGTATAAAAAGCCATAGTTGTCTCATTCCGGGGTAAAATAAAAACACCATATTCTGGTAACAAAAACTCCCCTCCCATCTTAATATGTCCAACTCCTTCACGTTCTACAAAAAACCAAATAAAAAACATAAATAAAATATGAACACATACCAAAATACATAATATAGGAATGGAAAAAAATTAAAATTCTTTTACCTTTAACAAACCAAGAAAGGAAGGCAAAGCCCATATCTTTCTTGTCAAGGTGTGGCTGGGCAAAATAATTTGCCGTAATGCCCAATGTTGTCAAGCCTTGGTTTCTTGTCCTTCCGACGCATAATGGTGTAAGTCCGCCAGCAAGGATGTCCTCCAACTCCCGCAAATAACTTCCAAATTGTCGGACAATTATGGGAGTTAACAGCACATTTATCAAGTAATCACCAAAAGCTTCAACTTCAAAGCCTTTTATTTTCTGTTTTTTGAGGTCAGACCTATTTCCATGTGTGTACCTTCACATACAATAATACAAATGAAGGTTAAAAACACATACAAAGATATTGTAAGGAGGAATAAGAACTAAAAATGAAATATTTGCATGAAAAAAAAACTTACATGTTAAATTCACCAGGAGCTCCAACTCTTTTGCCCAACTCCTTTCGGAAACTACACATGACTATCTTTCCACCTTTCTTCATAGGGCCCCGTTGAACAAAACCACCACAATCATATATTCCTCTACTGATTTCTTCAATATGATGATATTCCTCAATAGGAATGTCATCAAAGACAATTATACCAGTCACAATCCTATCCTCTACTAACAACACAGAGTCATGAATTTGACTAAGATTTTTGACACCTGTTGCGCAATTATAAGCGAACATGTCTTTTCCTGAGAATCTAGAATTTACCCTGACATTCAAAACTTTCCTCACACACATAGGGATAGTAATCTCTTTCCCTCGGAAATAATCAAGTGTGGCAAAACCATTTAAGGGATCATCATACTTAATAGGAAAATGATTTTTTGAAAACTCTGTTACATAAAATGTAACATTGGAATAATCCATATTGTGATCAAGATCACCATGTTCATTTGGGAGGCCCAAACCCAACAACTGCTGGCAATATTTCTTCCCCTTATTATGGACTTGCAAACCTTCGAAAGTATGTGCATAAGTGCCACACACAACGCACCAAAGCCTAGAGTCCTTGCAACACCGTGACAAATCTGTTGTGCAAAATAACACAAAGAAAAAATTAATTCAAATGAATAAATGTTAAACTAACTATAAGAGGCTTAGTGCAAATTTCATGAATAAAAAACAAAAATTATAAAAACAAATAATTTTCAAACATTTACCTTCTTTGGAGATTTCTTGGGATGGTCGTGAAAGCTGCAGCAAGGTAAACTCATATGGTTCCAATAGAGGAAACATATTTAGTTTTTTTAGCCTTGCAATATGTTTCGGACAACCATTGTGTCTTTCCAACAAACTCACACCTTGACAAGGCACATCACATATATCACAGCGGAATTTCCACATATTGGGTGTGCTGCACAGAATTACAATGGTTAAATCAACATACAACGAGAAGTATTTCATGAAGGTAGAAAACAGTTTCATAGAGGGGCCAAGTAAAAAATACCACTTGCTTTTTGAAAATATACAAATTCATTTATTTTTTATATATAATCCAAAGAAATCATTTTTTTTAGTACCTAACAACTCCTGTTCTTGCAAGGGCGGCCATGGCCACTTCGATAATATTAGTCATGTCCATAGTTTCGAAGACACAACACTGCCAAATAAACACCAAATCATGAATATAACACACATACAAACTTCTCCAAACAAAAGATTCAAGAGAAGGCTTCCCTCAAAATGAATACAAAGTGTATAAATATTCTATCATATCTCACTTGTGTGTTGAGTTCACTTTTGTTTAAAAAAAAATATGGTAAACTAAGTGCACCCAAGTCACCATGGGCCTTGATATGTCGCAAACGCAACCACAAAGAATGTGGACGTGCTATGCAATATATCAAGGAACCCCTCAGGAATAACAAGTATATAAATATCCACGGTATTCCAGAGAGGTCCATGGATATTGTGAGATTCACTGTGTCAACACATAAATTTTCATAAACAAAAAAAATTTCAAACACATAAACAACATACAAGAAAATGGCTCAAATATTGTATAAATCTAACAACACACTTCATGTCAAAAATGATGATGTACAAAACATTCAATCACTTCAATACACATTGTGCACAAAGTGTACAAACATTCCATTATATCTCACTTGTGTGTTGAGTTCACTTTTGTTTTTAAAAAAATATGGTACACTAGGTGCACCCAAGTCACCATGGGCCTTAATATGTCGCAAACGCAACCACAAAAAATGTGGACGTGTTATGCAATATATCAAGGAACCCCTCAGGAATAACAAGTATATAAATATCCACGGTATTCCAGAGAGATCCATGGATACTGTAAGATTCACTATGTCAACACATAAATTTTCATAAACAAAAAAAACTCAAACACATAAACAACATACAAGAACATGGCTCAAATATTGTATAAATCTAACAACACACTTCATGTCAAAAATGATGATGCACAAAATATTCAATCACTTCAATACACATTGTGCACAAAGTGTACAAACATTCTATCATATCTCACTTGTGTGTTGAGTTCACTTTTGTTTTAAAAGAATATGGTAAACTAGGTGCATCCAAGTCACCATAGGCCTTGATATGTTGCAAACGCAACCACAAAGAATGTGGACGTGCTGTGCAATATATCAAGGAACCCCTCAGGAATAACAAGTATATAAATATCCACGGTATTCCAGAGAGGTCCATGGATACTATGAGATTCACTGTGTCAACACATAAATTTTCATAAAAAAAAAAACTCAAACACATAAACAACATACAAGAACATGGCTCAAATATTGTATAAATCTAACAACACACTTCATGTCAAAAATGATGATGCACAAAACATTCAATCATTTTAATACACATTGAATATTGATCCTCATTCCCAAAGCCCCAGGACTGGGAAGCACACAAGAACCAGTCATAGTGAATAAAATATGACAAATCCACACACCCACTTCACAAAATGCCAATGGGGTCCACAGCAATACATATAATAGGTAGTATGTTATAGGATTGATGTGCTGAATCACATCCCAACCAATCAAATTTGACATACGTGGTTACTAAACTCATACCAAAGATTTCTGTGTGCGATATTTTGTTGCAACTTGAATCAGATGTTCAAGATGTTTAAGAGTGTCCTCCTCTGGTGATATCTGAATTCTTGAAGATCTACCACTACCCTGCTACAATAAACACACTTGTTACAAAAGTGCAAACTGCAACATGTAACAACAAAGTTCACAAAGATTTTAACAACCAGCTACATGGCCACAGTATGTATTCCAGATACAGAAATCAAGCCCCATAATGTGTAGCCATTAACTCCTAAATTGAGAAAATATTGTCTTCCTCACAGCACATGCATATTTTTACCCTACCCCACTTTCAAAACAGTTGAAGAAAATTTATTGAGAAACAATTTGTCAATAATCATAAGTAACACTGTGACTTACTTTCAAACTCTCTGGCTGTGAGGAAGTCGGATCCTCTGCATTTTCTTGGCCATCTGAACCTGGTCTTTCTGTCAAAGATGTGCGTCTTTCCTTGCACTGCTCGGGTTTCTGACCGAAAAATGCAGTGTGACAGATAATTGCCTTAATACATCACTTCCCCAGGACCTACAGCCCTAAGTTGCTTGGAATACAATTTGGTCCTAGCTAATCGTCTGCACTGGTTGGACTGTTGCAGCCTCAAACCATGGCCACTTAATAGAGTCCCAGGAGGGATGGCTGGTCCATTACAGAACAGATTAACTCCATCAAGCATTTAGTACATTGAACAGAAATTCCTTGAGATACACTACTGTGCTTACTTTGCTCTACTCAAACGGTTGGCATGTATGAAAGGTATGATGCTATGTCCCCAGACCTTCCAAGCAAAAACATCAAGTTGTGTACGTTGATCTGAGAACTTGAGCTGAAGACATCGCTGACCAGTTCCCAGTTTTGGCCTAAATCATTTACTAGTGCCACAATTGCCTGCACAAGACATGAGGAACAACTCTCAACTAATTAGGTCCCCTGGTTAATTCTGTTAAAAGAATATGCTCATGAAGAGAATCTATTCTAAAGTGCATCATGAATATCTTCAGCGTTTGAGTCTCGGGCTAGTTAGCTAAGGGGAGTTTCCATCTCATGGCTTGTAAAGGAATGCAGACGTGTATGCTGTTTGAAACTGTACACTCCTGTGTGCAATAAGGTTGCCTTCACAAATAGATTGCCTCATTACCCATACAAATTACCTTGAGTCAGAATCAAATCACAAAAACTGTCTATCAATCCGTATGGAAACCACAGTAAAAAACATTTCACATATTTTGTTACTGAGGTAACAAATCTTCAAAAAGTATGGAATGTCAAAAAATTAGCTTGGGGCAACCTAATTGCACACATCGGTGTAGTAATTCTTACAAGTACTCATGCCTGCAAACTTGCAGCTCTACCCTGGTAGTGAATCTTGACACCTCATCCAATTATCTCCAAGGATTGAGATTACAAGAAAATGGAGCAAACCAAGCAAGTTAAACTCAGTATTATTTCCTTCATCTTAGATGTCTTTTTACAATGTCAGAAATCAAATGAATGTCCTGCCAATGTGCACAAGATTCAAAGTGGAAATGCATGATAGATAACCACACACAAGGAGTAAATTTGAAGGGCTATTACCCTTATTTTGGGGTCCAACCCTTCACTTTCCCTTCAAAATATTTTGCAACCCTTCAAAAAGGAAGGGTTAATTTTCTATAAACCCTTCAAAATGAACGGAAAAAAAAAGTAACCCTTCCCTAATAGTACTTTGAGAAAAATGAGATCACTTGCTCATATCACATCTGTCACCCCTCAGTCTGACAAAATTGCAGTAGAAACTGAGAGTCTGAGAGAGTATGGCCTCACAGAGACAGGTGAAGACTCGAGAGAGTCTGGATCCTAAAGTCACGGTAAAAAAAGGCCAACAAAATGAGATTGCTTGCAGCCTTGCACCTCTCTCTCACCCAATTCTGCAAAAATCAAGTTGGATGCATAGGAGTCTCAGCGTAAGCAAGTTATAGATTTGACACTCAAGAGTCACAAAGTGGTGCTTCATTGTCAAACAGAAAAACTTGGAATCTGGAGATGACTTTCAGTACTTACGAGTGCAAAGGTAAAATGAGATCGCTTGCACCTGTCTCTCACCCAATTATGCAAAAATCAAAGTTGGGTTCATAGGAGCCTCGCTGCCTCAGCTAACTTGCAAGCTAAAGATTCGACATTCAAGAGTCACAAAAAGTATGCTTCCTTGTAAATCAGACAAACTTGGGATCTGGAGATGACTGACTTTAGTACATTCGGGTGCAAAGATAACAATGAGATCGCGTGCATCTCTCAAAGTCTCGGAACTAGAGCTGGATCCCGACGAAGAACTTAGATAGTAGGTTTAGATTATCATTGATGCCAATATGTTGAGAATCTTGAGATGTCATTACCATTTCAATATACTCAAACATCAATGTTTCATTAATGAAATAGTTCTATCTTTTCACCATGTGTGTTCTTTGGTCTCACTTATATTATAGTTTTCAACATCGCTTAAATGATAAACATGATAATGTGCACTTTCAACAAAAACTTCAATACATACATGAAGGGCAATTTTTGAGGTAACCCTTCATTTTGAAAGGGAAATTTTTGAGTTACCCTTCCCTATGAAATACAAGCAACCCTTCAAATTTATGCCCTGACCACACACACACACACACACATATCTATAAGAATTCATTGATGCAAGGCTGTTCTTCACTCCTTAAGTATGACCATGACCATTGAGTTTCTTCTCGTTGACCTTACATGCATGTTAAAAACATTTAGGAATTGGACTTACCCAGCAAGTCCAAACAGCAGCCTCCCCAAGTAGCTCAGGACTGTGAGAGCCCATGAGGTATCAGCCTGGTCATCAAAGTAGATAAAACAATTATTTGATCATCTCCAAACCCAATAAAGTAACTTAGAATGGAACTGCAATGCATCCAGTGAGCATAATCTATTATATTAGTCGACTACTTGTCAAACATAATTGTCATAACGTAAAAAAACCTGTTCTGTATGCCAACCAAAGACCGAGAAATATGACTCTCGTACAACTGCTGCCACTTACATCCATGCCTTTTCAATTCCTATGTAAGGAATAGGAGTGCACTGATTTCCATCCAGAACATTTATTCTAGTTTATGAAAGACTTCATTTGCAATCAATTTACAAATCCGTTCACAAACATTGTATCTAAACCTAGACATCCACTTATAGGGATATTGAATGAATACTTACTCGATTCCTGAGTTACAGATGAGGAGCATCATTGTGCATGAAACAAAGTAGGTTTGAAATATATGTGAAGTAGTACCTTCTCCCCTTGTGGATAAACCTCCTCCAAAGCTCGTTCATCCTCTTCCAAATATATCAGTTCCTGTGTATTGGCACATAGTTTGGTATATTAGTCTTTCAATCTGTGTTAATGAGGTATGTGCCACAAAAACTACATAACCTACAACACCCATAAAAATAATTGCCTTCAAATGAAGAGCTGTAGAGCTATGGAAGAAACAAAATAACCATGATTCTGAAGGGACTAATCAAAAACTGAAGAATAGGCCAGCCATAAATATAACTCACAATAACGATTTTGTAAATATAAGAGAAAACAGTTGATACCTGCCAACAGCCTTGCAAGGGCCCACAAAAATTGTCTAAAACAATACACTACCCTAAGGGGGATGAGCTTGCACCTGCTGAACTTTATGAACATTCTTCTTCCATTTGCGGCCCTTGCCACTGGCTCGCTCTTCCCGTTGCAGAACTAATGCAGCATCCTTGATCTCTTTAGCTCGTTTGCCCAACTCGGTAGCTTCCTGCACAATACAAAGAACCCCAGTGCTACAGGATCAATTCCAGAGACACTATCTGCTTCCTTTTCTCTAATGTTCAACTTTGTTCACATCACTATCCTCAAGTCTACTACACGCACTAATGTTTGAGATTTGCCTAAACTTGTTGAGGACCTTCTTGGTTTAGATCACCAACACACATGTCCAGAATATTAAGAAATAGTATATCTTTGTGCATATACCTTGATGTACTGAGAACGTGTAATGATGGCTTTAGGGCGTCGGAAGTATGCAAAGATGAGACTCAGAGGGAGAACAGCAATTCCAGCACCCCCAAAGATCTGCAGAATGAGCCAAAGATAGAGCAGCTATGAGAAACACCCACTAACAGACGTTCTTTAAAGAAGGCTCGGGTTCATCGCATGGTTGAAAGTCACAAGAGTGTGGTGAGGATGAGCGGTGTTCAAGCCTTAGCCGCTTTGAGGGCGGTTGTCCCACCCATCCATCATCCATCAGAGGCAATCCCTAGACTTCAATTTCCGGGAACATAAAGAAAGAGATGAAGAAAAAGACCGAACTTTATCATATTCACAGCTCGGCGGACTTTCAAAGTGACAGAGGTGCCAGCACGTCCTCGGAGCTTGGTAGCCACTTCCTCATTATTCATGCCTGCAAATGCCACATCTGCAGTACAACAGATGGAGTTTGTGTTGTCAGTGCAGTACATCAGATATTGCCAAAATCCATCACCTTTTACGCAAACATAGACAATGCACATTACAATTGGTAGTAAAATTGCTTACTGACTCACAACAAGACAACCCATTACACTAAATGCCATTCTTATGTGGTACAACAAACGCAACCCTGTCTCATTTTGTGACTGCATGAAAAGTTCAAAGAGTTGATGAAGCTTACTGTCAATTTGCACCAATTCATCACCAGACAATATTCATGCTCGCTGAGCAGGACCACCCTCTATTGGAGAAAGCACTACCTGCAAGGCCATGGTTATAGTCAGAAATTCAGATGACAATTCATGAAGCACCTTTTGGGGCAAACATAAACCCATGAAGCACTCCCTCAACTGGGAGTGTTCAGCTCCTCGGACCAAAATCTCACCCACAAGCTCGTGATGAACAGGACAATAAGAAAGATGGAGCCACTTACCAAGCGCCCAGAGTCCCGATCTGAAGCAATAAGCAAACCCACTCCTTCTAGAGCACCTTCATTGTTGATCCGAAAGTTTGCATATTCCTACAGAGATACACATACTAAATTAGATCTACTTTCCCACACATCAACCAAGATGATCTCGCTCTCTTGTAGAGCACCTTCATTGTTCATCCGAAAGCTTGCATATTCCTACAGAGATACACATACTAAATTAGATCTACTTTCCCACACATCAGCCAAGATGATCTCGCTCTCTTGTAGAGCACCTTCATTGTTCATCCGAAAGCTTGCATATTCCTACAGAGATACACATACTAAATTAGATCTACTTTCCCACACATCAGCCAAGATGATCTCGCTCTCTTGTAGAGCACCTTCATTGTTCATCCGAAAGCTTGCATATTCCTATAGAGATACACATACTAAATTAGATCTACTTTCCCACACATCAGCCAAGATGATCACGCTCTCTTGTAGGCATAGAGACGCATGAAATAAATTACCAAACAATATCCTTACCTGAGGACTAACAATTCGAGTTAAGGGATCCCCTAAAGTGGCAAGCATACTGCGAATCTTGCCATATGCATCTTCTGAGGTTTTTACGCTCAAAGTCTCGCCCAGGACTTCTTGTAGCTTCAGATCCCAATCTGGCGACAACAAATGTATCAAGAGCAAGTACAAGACAAATACACCACTCTTGAAATTTGTCCCACATGAAGACTTGACAAGCAATCACTTGAGCAGCTCGCAAAGAAAACTTGACCCCAAGGTTGGTTCTTCTGCAAGCACAATCTTCCAAGACACAGAATGGATCGCCAAAGCAGGAGGAAATGAGATACCTTGATTATTGAAGGTGGGATCTACGTAGGTCTCCCGAACAATTCCCCAAGCCTCGACCAAAGTTCGCTGCACAGCATTCACCTGCATGAAAAAGCATCCTTCAAACCCTTTGCAAGCAATAACCTCTGACCCATGGGGTTTTGCCACACACAACTTGAGCTCAAGCTCAAGCTTGCAAGGTTGGTGGGGCAAGGTAAAAGAGAATTCAAGCCCTTACATTTGCCTAGGACAGCGTAGACACTTTGCTCATCCTCGTCGTAATAGGCATCAATTACCTCACACTTCTCTCCATCAATGCACTCGCTGCATCAAGACCTAACTGCATCAATGCACTACGCAAAACACTCAACTACGGCAACACAGCTAGGAAACTAGGGCAACACAACGCAGCACACGAAGAAAGGTGCAGTCTTCTACATCCACTCCGGACCGGGGCACAACCCTAACTGCAGGACAAGTAAAGACACGACAAGAAAAGACACGACCTATGCCGGGTCCGGAGGCCTTATCGCGGGCAGGGACGCGGCAATGGGACGGGTGGGCCCCGCACGGGGGTCGGGGGGTTTTGGAACCCGTTCCACCCTCCAAACCCATATTTTCGCGGGCAAGGGGAGATTGCCCGACGGCGCTCTATTTAGGGGTTGAAGGGGGGGTCTGTAACGTGACGCATGGGTGATCACCTAAGTGATGAGTATGTATGGTAGGCACCAAGACATTGTATTGGCATTTGTTTGTGCTATCCGTTTGAGTTATGTTGGGCCACCTTTTGCATGGGATAAAGTGCTTCTTGAATTACATGTGATGACCTTGACTCCCCCTCGACTACAAAATACAACCTCAAGATTGTGATAATGTGGGACCGCAAGTGACATGCTACACTTTGTTTTTAACAACTACATAGTCACCATTAAATTTAAAGTTGGCAACTCCATGACCCTATTTGTGTTAGAGGTTCTATTCACTTGCTTCTCCCTTGCTTGTCATTTGTCACCATCACAATGTCGCACACAATGGACCTGTTATGTGTGCACATGTCCTTATGTAATTTTGGCATGAGTATGCTTGGTAGTGGTATGAGGTGTATGCAAAGGTTACACAATGATCATTGGTACCGCAAAGACTCTCCTTCGCCTTGTAACAAATTTTCACTCCATGTACATACGATGTAGAACCCCACTACCGAAGGTCATCATTATTCAATATGAGGAAGGTTAGAACGTGATTAGCTAATAGCGATAGGAATTTGAGGGAATGACGTCTATGTACATACGAATTTGGAGGGAATGCCTTGTACTTCCTCATGAGAAGTTGATGGCCATGCTCACGACCTATATAAAGGCCACCATTTGGAGGGTCATTTCTTTCTCCTCATTTGAGTCCACCCCCCTTCACCCTTGAGGAGCAACCATGGAGAGCGTGCCTCACATGAGTGAAGAGGTTGGTTTTATAACCCCAATGTGCATCCACTTTCCCACGGGTGCACCCGTGACAACACTCTGGCCGTACCCCTCCTGTACGGCCAGTCTGCCACGGGTGTTCACCCGTGGGAGACTCTGGCACCCGGTTTGGGGCCCCCACGGGTGTTCACCCATGGGAGCTTATGGTTTTTATTTCGGTTATCCTAGCATATGTCAGAATAGAAGTTATCCATATGCTCATGTGTGTGACAAACTTTCTAGTAGTAGATGTCAGCATGGTAGCCTCCCACGGGTGAACACCCGTGGGAGAATCCGGCACCAACATGGAAGCCCCCACGGGTGAACACCCGTGGGAGAATCCGGCACCAGCATGGAAGCCCCCACGGGTGTTCACCCGTGGCAGTTCATGATTTGTATTTTAGTTCTCCCTACATATGTGTGGTTATAAGATAGGCATGTATCATGTGTGTGACATACTCAATAGTTGTATATGCAATTATGCTTATTTGTAAATTTCTTGCTGAGTATGTGAAATATGTTGTCAATGGGTAATTGGTACATATTATTACGAGTTGGGAGTTTCGTGATGCATTATGATAAATGATGACGATGATATTCGTTAAACTGGAATGTTGACACTATCCTGAATGGCAACTATTTCGCTAGTACTTGGGCCAGCAGATGTGACACCTACATGCATAGTAATAATTGTACACAAGTAAGTGTTAGGGGTGATAGTTTTGGTGTTTGGGCTTTGTGGAAACTGGTAATAAGGGTCATTCTCCCAATGGGGATATGATAAGTAACACATACTTCACTTGAGTTGTGTGAAGTGAGGTGTAGAGCTCACCCCCATATGAATGTAAATATTCTGCTGAGATGTCAATGTTGTCCCCCACGGGTGAAAACCCGTGAGCTTCTGGTCAATGTGTGTTGACATACTTTGATATTGATGTTCAGATTCCACATTACATTGGACTGTCGAGGATGGACTTGAAGGGGAAGGCCGTTGTGCTCTTTGATGATGAGGGCCATGCTTTGTGTGATGGATTGATTTGCAACACAAATCCGTTGGATTGTGTTGACAATAGCATCCTAGGGGCTGAGGATGTTGGAGTTATTATCTTGAACCCAACTGACAATGTTATTTCGCGGGATTGGGAGAATACGCTGCACCGATGGCCACTTTCACTCACCAAATTTGAAGGACATACATTAGCGGAAATATTGTCGGTCCATCATAATGCGACCTGCGAAGTTCAAAGTCATCGGCGCTTGCTTGGAAAACGCCAATACAACACTGTGAGGATGTGTGCACCTCGGCCACCTGGGAAGAAAATTTGGGGAGCCACTGAGGAGCATGCGCGGATGTTATCAGCGGTGGATTGTTGTTCCGAGCATTGTTGCCAGGTATTCCCAAGGCCTTTGTTGATGAGTATTCGGGAACACTACTTCGCATTGCCATTCAATGCTCGGAAGCTCATAGCCCTGTCGGTGTTCCAATCGATCCAGAAACATGAGCACAACGGACGTGAAATGGTGCAATTGGAAGGGAGAACAATGTGCACTCGAGCATGGATGAACATCTATATGATATCAAGGGCACAATATAATAGGAACAAGGCTGAAAGCTTGATGGGGGTTAGATCTCGAGATCATGGAAATACAGGAACTAGAAAACCACGGGCGAATACAGTGCAAGCACGAGCCACCCTTGGAGTATTGGTTGAGGGTAGGGCGGACGCCATGCCCCATATGACTCGGACTCTTCCAACTGGTGAGAAGATAGGGACGGAGATGCTCCCTGTGGGAACAACGTGGTGCAACCTATTGCAGGAAGTGAACAACTTGGACGGAGACCTAGGGTACACGCCTATCTCCACGTCCACCTTCAGCCGCCTACATCGACAACATTTCAAGCAGTATGTTACAAAGAGCCCCGGCGACAACTTCTCGCGTTGTGGAACTTGTGCAGCATTCAAGGATTTGTTGCGAATACACACAAAGAACACAGCTGGTCACTTGGCCATCTCGAATGCTAGCCTTCGTCATCTAACATTGCAGGAGGCTCATAGAAACAGTTACTATAAAGATAGGATTTTGTCAAAGTATGCTCCCAATGAGGTGCTTTGTATAATCCATGACAAAATGAATTATGGGAAAACGGCTCTTCCCGTCTTCGCGCACAAAAACAAACGTGTTGACAAATACGAGCGATTCCCCATATCCATTGCGGGGATGATTGCACATGGTCACTCAGATGTGAATTATGCGCATTATGTCCTTAATATGTACCCATCCGATGCCAACTTCACTATCACCTCGATGATGAAGTTGCTTTGTCAACTTGAGGTACAATCTGTTTGCTCTAGTAGACACATTCCGATTTCGTCCATAGGTGATCCTTTACACGACGCATTGGTGGTTGGTGTAGAGAAGTGTTCAGGAGTACTTCCCTTGCCACCGCCCGTAAGTATTCCTCCTACAGGTTTGCCACCCCTCCTCCTTGTTCAAATGGACAATTATGCGAAGGACAACAAATCAAAATACAACATGTTGTTTTGGTCAGCTCTGACTGCAAAGGGAATTTTTCGGGAAGTCAGGGTGTCTTTCCTTATTGTTGGACATACGCATAAGGATGTGGATGCAATGTTTGGGAGGTTTGGACAAAGGCTGAAGATTGAGGATTGTCATACACTCCCAGACCTCATGGCATCGTTCATGGCTGCT
This sequence comes from Polytrichum commune, assembly GCA_950295325.1. Lineage (NCBI taxonomy): Eukaryota > Viridiplantae > Streptophyta > Polytrichopsida > Polytrichales > Polytrichaceae > Polytrichum > Polytrichum commune. The sequence continues at coordinate 617,584 of OX485804.1, forward strand.
GGGGAACCCACTATTGTCCCGTCCTTAATCCACAAGGTTGCAGATTTCAAGGAATGGGTGAAGGGATACTACAATGAGTATGGTCAAGATCGACTTATTGGGCATTCCAAGGCGCACCAATTCCGTTTTTATGTAGATCCTCAAGGAGTGCCATTGATGCAGTACAAAGTGTATTGTACAGATCCAAGTTGGGTGCCTGATGGAGTAATTGCTCTTTGGAAGGTGGACCCTATCACAAAGAAGACCATGGTCCCAACAGGTTAGTGGGTCCCTTGTTTGTATTGCTTTGGAAGTGCACTAGAAAATACATGGTGTGAAGTATGTGGCCCACGAGTGATCACCCGTGGGCAGTTAGTCCGTGGTATTGCTCCGAGCTCATTGTATGTTTGTTTTTGTAGGGTGCCCCCGTCCCGTTCCAAAAAGGGAGATGAAAGATTCCGTAAACATAAAGCTTGGGGTGCAAGGTTTTATTAAGTATTGGAAGGATACGGCAGATCAAGATAGTTCGGGTCAATATATGGAGTCCATTGCACCAACAATTTTATATTGGGAGAATGTGCTTGCGGCTATGGATCAACCTTTACTCCCAACTCCATTTGAACTTAGCGAGCCATTCTGGCCAGCTACACGGTTCTCCATTGCACCAACCCTCCATGTGGATAATGTGCATCTACTTGAGGAAAACATCACTGATTATGCTTACGTGGGGCCAGCTAGTTCTCGACCTGTTGAGACCTTCCGTCCCGGCGCACATATCAGGGTTGGCCATTATGTGTTACTACGTCCTAGTGAGGATTGTCCTAATCCAGTGTGGATGGGACGAGTGATTTCTGAGCCGAATTTGGCACATATCGGTCCTAATCCTCGTTCCATTGAGATTGTCTATTATGTACCAGTCCTTGGCCAAAGGAACAAGAAGACCTTAGACGAACGTTATGAGGAATGGGACACGGCAAAATCTTTTCGATGGACGAGGCTCAAGGACTATGCACCACAACATCAATCCCTAGATTGTGTTGTGGCATCATGGGCAAGACAAAGGAATGCGTCCGATGACAATGTTCTCATCCCAGCTCGGCAAATTCTTTTCGCAAAGGATAATTTAGATCGATGCACTAGAGGTGAGAAAATGACCGATGGAGATACTTTCGAGGATGGGGTACCAACAGAAGACCTCTAGATTAAAGTTGCCTTGCTCATTCCTCGGTATCTACGGGTGGACTCTCATGGGTGGGCTAGATGGTTGACACCATCTAGCATGTTTGGAGCTCAATTTTAATTTTGTGAGCATTAATTAGAGAGCCGTAGACATTGACATTTGTCCCACGGATGTTCAAACTACCACTTTTAAAGGCATCTTTTTTTGTGAATTTTCATGTGCATTGTCATATTAGCCAACATGTTTAATATGTGGGAGTCGTCCAATGTCCTCCAATGTTTAATAGTCCACAGGTGTTCACCCATGGAGTGTAGGCACAATCCTTTTGTCTTCCTTGATGGGATCCTCCATATTACAATTGATTGTTTGCCCGGTTTCATTGGAACACTTGGTTTGTGGAGGCTAAAACCTCTACGGGTATTCTCTTGTACAAAAAAATCAATCATTGCGTTCCCATCACGTTCCCCACATTAAAATGAGCGGACCATTTGTCTCATTTTAGTTAATATCCCCATATCCTTATTATGAAATACATTGGTGTGCAAGATTTGATGGGAAATGTAATGGATTCTCACGAAGTTGGTAAGATGGAGTCATGGGAATACGAATGTGATGCCCATTCCCTCACCCGGACTAAGACGCTTAAGGGTGGGCAGTTTGGCCTCACACATCTCCAATTTTATAATATTTTCTTTAATTTTTGCTTTGAAAATGCTTACCATACTCGAAGATAATGACATTTTAGAAAATGTTGGATCGTACAAATGTGTTCTCCAACAATTTTTCTTCATGAATGTTTCCTAAAGCAAGCTTGGAAATCTCATTTTATAATCGAACTTGAAAATACATAAATTTTTAAAAGATAATGTGGGTTGAACCTATCATAGGATTACTAAGCGGCTAGATGATGGTTTCTTTTTAAAGAAAGAGGCCGCAATTTAAAAACTATGATTAATCTTAGCTACTTGTTGATACATAACTTTATAATACACAACATGAGTGCTCCCCATAAATGGGTGAATTCCGAAATTGAAGGAGAGTTATGCTCGCCCGATACCTAGTCCCACGGAATGCACCCAAGGAGTGAACTTAATAAATGGAAAAATACTACTCAATATGTTTTGGTAGAACTTCCCTTGACAATGGTGAATTCAGTCAACTTTGGGAAAATAATGAAATCGGAAATTTTTAGATATATAAGGGCCCGGGCCCGGGTGAGGGGGAGGGTGGGCCCACAAGATATTAGTATTATAATATTAAATGATTTTTAATTTTTATAAAAATATTTTAATTTATGTGTGTGTGTGTGTCCAAGATCCCAATCTTGAAGTTTGGGGACGAAGAAGTGTTGGTTCACAAGGATGGCCAACACTAGGCCCACTTTATACAAGGCTTGGGGTTGTCCTAATTCATGTGCAATTAAGTCCTCAATTTGCTCCACCTTTATCAACTTTTGTGGGCCCAACCTTGTCACATGTAAAGTGATGAGGCCCGATTTTAGGTCCAGATGTTCTTGAGGGGAAAGTGTAGTGAAGAGAATTAACCTTTAATGGATTGGCGGTTAAGATGTTCATTATCTAACAAGTGAATCCAATCCGGGCCATGTTGAGAGTTCGGGCCAAGGAAAAGCTCATCCTGATGTCTTCAACTTGGCCCGAAGTTTTGGCGCCAAAATTATGCTCCCTAGGATGCCCATGGGATGAGTGAGTGTTCATGCCCAACTCTAGCATAAAGCCCTTGGGCCAGATTTGATGAAATTGAGCGGTCTTATTATTGAACCAAAATTTTAGGCTTTGGGCCAGCCCTCAATCCAGCCCCAAGTGTAACTTGGCCCTAAGGGCCACTTCACACACAAGACTGAGAGCCCATGAGCAGTGTACTTCAAGCACTCTCATTGGTGGAAAAGGCAAAGCTGGTCCAAGTTCGCTTCAGACGACGCTTGAGGGACCAACAGAATATGTGAATGCAAGATGGCTGTAAAGTCTACATGGATTCCTACATGGCATCGAATGGATCATGTTAAAAGTCACTTGCATTATTTTCAAAATCACCTCTTGGAAGAGGCCTAACACAAAACCGGAAGACCATGGCACTCCGAACGCTCACAACAATTGGTTTATTTTATTTGATCATGTGACCCACATGAAAAGAAATTTATTGAAATGACATTTGGTTGAGGGCCCGGTCACATATGACTTCACGCGGCACTTGAGGATCCGTTACCACACTACATGATTTTGGAGGTGGCTTAGGACGACCAGTGACACTTTCTTTTGGGCTCTCACAATTACATGGTCACGGCTCTTGGCTCGTGTGTGACATGGCCCTAACAACAGAGGCTGCCCCAAAGGTTCCCAAAAGGAGGAGAGTATCGAGGGGTGATTCTCGTTCCGCAAGAGACACAGGAGACACCCATCAATGCTCCTGCGTTGTTTGTCAATCTCATCAGATTCCAACTTCTCAAAGAACGCCACCACTCGAGGATCCATTAAGTACTTACTGTCATCTGCAGCACGAAATCAATTTCATTTCATGCATCCCGTGGCGAGCCAGCCAGGGATCCTAGCAGCAACCGCCGCTTTCAGCGGGTGCCACGCTTCTTCATACAACTTGTTTGTTCCTCCGTCCTTTGTGAATCCGGGTGAGTTCCTCCTTATGAGTTAACTCTATAAGCACTATTGAGGCAGACTCCCTCATGCGGAGGACACACACGTTTGAAAACACAACACTGGTTTTGAAACGGAGTGCAGTAAGCCAAGGCAAGGTAAGAGAATTTCGGTCCTGACATGGGCCTAACTTCGAGGAGCTTGGTTCCCAGGTTGGTCAGTACAAACGTCCGTTTTCAACTCTGATACTCTGATTCAAGACGGTGGCGTTTTCAACTTTGATACTCTTTTTCAAGACGGAGATTTTGCAAGGCTGGATACCCGATCGGAGTTGGAAACGGATGGTTTTGACCAAAAATAATGTGCCTAAATTCTTTTACCTTGGCCTCCCAAAGCCGGTTCCCAAACCGGCGTTTTCGAACGCGTGTGTCACACTCTTGAGCATTAGCCCCACGCCCTGCAATGTTTTGAAGTTTTTTTTGTTGTAAACAGCACAGCCAGTGTTTGGGGAGATACAAGTATGTGAGCGTTTCATGCGTAAAGCCACGGTTGTGCGTGCCCCTTGGCCCGCCCTGCACCAGATTAGTTGACGGCACCCAAGGGGGCTTCAGATGCAGATGCTACTTGAATCCACCCATCAACAGTGCACGATCCGGTGTCTCCCTCACCGCTCATCAGTATGAGGTGACGATCGTTTCATATTGTGGAGATGTTATTGATGCATAGATTCATTTGATAGACCTGCTTGCGGCAGTAGTGTCATCCTCTCAATGTTTTCTCTCTTGCTGCCACTAGGTGAAACGTCGCGGGCAATGTTGATGACGTATTCGATACAGGTTGCATCTCGCAAGGGTTTGGAATTCTTGTCAGCTTCGCTCTATGGCCTCCTGGACAGGGCCAGGTATGTACTCTTATTTCTGCACAATAGTTGCAATCTATTTGAGTTCCGACGAGAACGTCATAGCAGATTATTAGTTTGATGAGGATACGTTATTGATATGGTGCTCCAGATGTTTCTAGAAGGTGGTCCCAGAGGATTTAAGAAGAAAGAGGCGGAACTAATGATATGCACTTCAAACTCCTTATGGTGGTCATGGTGTCACTGGATTCAATATCAAAATTTTGACAATGTATAAGTGGACCATCTAAAGAATCCTCACTATGTTCAACCGGTAAACATGGCGCTGCTGCCTAATCAGTTTAGAACAGGTGCGGCCGACTTTGAGGGAAGGCAGTGACTCCTATCGATTCCAAGACGAACTTACCCTCCCAGATACAGCTTATAGCCATAGCCACATTTTACTTCTTGTAAAGCTCGCAGGTTGATGTTACATGAGGGTCATTGGTGAGCCTTTTGATATTTTGTCTAGATTCTGAGAATTTCATGGTGATTGTGGTTATTTGGATGCCAGAGGTGTCGGATGGGGTTGCTGAAAAGGCCTTGGAGGGATAATCTGGACGTGCAAAAGGAATCAATTGTCTGGCTACTAGCATTCTAATTATATGTGGAAGACTGTGTGGTTGCCGAGCTGATGCTCTGAGCTATGACCCGACTAGCAAATTCGGAAGGTATGCGCCTTAACTGTCATAGGTGTCAAAATCTCTAGCTACGAACAGAAACTTCAGATATATGAAGCTGGTTGTGCTGCTTTAACCATCCAACGGAGGCATGGCCTGTCCGTGATCCTCTCATCGTCCCAGTCTTTTCGTAGTTACTTCAAATTCACTCTTCCAAGTTCAAGAAAGTTTCAAACGCAGTAGTGATTCTACAACACATAATTTGGTCATGACTGTCTCCTTGATCGATGGTGTTCTGTGCAGACAAGGGATCACTCCAAGAAATGATTTCCACTTTCAATGTGTGACATGCTTCTTCACGATGTTATTACGTCCATGTGAATCCTGGTGAGTTCCTTCTGTAATTATAGTGCTGGAACAAATTGCCCGACACTCTTGAGAATTGACCCACACTCTGCAAGGTTTTGAAGGTTTGCTAGTGTAAATAACAAGCTTGACTTGGTGGTTATGTGGTGAAGATAGAAACAGGTATGCGGGAGATTGTGCATCTCCAAGGTTGTGTTGAAGGGGCATGGCCATGGCTAGCGCCGTATTTGCGACAAGTGGTGTTGGTGAAACTTCCTCGCCCACAGGAACAGATTACCTCACAACCTCGATCCAGTCATGTGTACAAGGTATCGAAGCCCAACTTGTAGGTCATAAATCCCTGCTAAACGGGAGGCAATGTCTGGATCTCTGTACAAAACTTGTCAAGACCGTCGAGAATGTTCAGAAACTAGTTTCACATTCTCAGGTAGCATCTGGAAGAAATGAAACCTTGCGACCAGCCTTGGAGAACTTGCAAAGAATCTTGGAAGGTCAAATTAGGTGATGGACAATGATATTATATATGTGGAGAAGCTAGCTCTTAGGTTCGGCGACCTGAATTCCTGATGGAGTAGTAGTGCAAATCAGGAGTGAGGTTGAGGTGTGTCATATGGGCCTCAAGTTTCTTAGTTTCATATCTTATCTCCTTTGTTTGTGTGATTTATTACATCTCGTTTCGAAAGCAAGTAGAGTGACAAGTTGGTAATGGCTTTTAGGTGAGTTTATCGAATGAGTGTTTAATATGTGGAGGGATATATAATTTAGAGCCATGTTTGCTGACTCACGAAAACATGCACAGCAGTTGTATAGTGTATTCGAGCTCTGTAGGTTGGGAGGACTTCAGAAGTGTCTGGTTGAATGATTTGGTTTCAAGTTAAATCGTCTAATGGGATGGTGCGCATGTGGATTGTTATGCCAAGGTTGGCTGAAACCGTTTTGGAGCGGTACTACGAGTTATTGGGGAAGTTGGTGATTGGGTGACCAACATAGTCTGAGTTCAAGGCGAAGGTAAGATATCAATATGCCACAAATATTCCAACTTACTTTCAAGGCGGACATGTAAAGGGTAGTAGAGGACTCTGTTGGTATTGGAAGGTTTGCTTACAACTCTTTCTGTTCTTGAAAAGGTCTAACGTACATGACAACGCCTCAGGTGTAGTATATAATAACAACGATGAGATTTCTTTTAAGTCTTGAGGATCCCTTTTGTGAGTTGTTCTAGAGCTCTGGAATCCATGTACTTGTAGATTTTTGAGAACCAGTGCATACTAACTTCAAAGGTCTTCTTTGTCTTATCTTTGTCCACCAGTAGAGGAAACATTTTGAGCGGCCTTCAAAACGAACAAGAACTATTTACACCCTACAACACTCGTGAGTTATCCTTCAACTCAACTCGATGTTTGGTCGGGAGTTGGTTGTTTTGAATACAACACCTTCCATATTCGAGTAAGTTTCGGTGCACTCTTGGAGGTAGTGAGGAGGTTTAAAGGAATTGCTCTGCATCGGGTGTTTTTGAAGGTCATACTCATTCTGGCATGCCATCAGGAGGTGCTCGTCATTCACCTCCAAGGATGCATCACAGTTGGAAAGAAAGTGTAATTTGATATTGTATGCAAATCAACCAGCGGTAAATCATCGGGAATCATCCCCCGACAAAAGGACCCTTCAAGTTAGAATTGCCGACCAAAAGTCAAGTTAGCATTTTCACGTTTTGTTGTTGCTAAAGTAACTTGAGTTCCATATTTTTATTTTCTGACAACGCTGTGATTTCCACTGCAGCTTCCAGAGACATCAGCAGACTCTGCCATAGCGGACTCCACCATGGTTTTGCTTACGTTGACAGCTCACAGATCAGTGGGGAGGCCGTTTACGGGGTTGTAGGATTTGGGCGGCAACTAGGGTTAAGTGGTGGTGGTGGTGGTGGTGGTGTTCGGAGCTTTGCAGTTTGAAGGCTTTTTATGGTTTTTGGTGAATGGGGAGCTTTGGCAATATTGTTGCTGTAGATTTGAAGTGGTCATGTCATGTGGGCAGCAGTGAGATGATGACGACAATGCTGGAAGTGTAGTTTGTAAGTTAGTTCAGGTCGGAGGAAGGAGGCATGGAGGCGAATGGAGGTTTAGTGGCGGGGTTGCAATACTTCCGGAACTACGACCTGGTCGTCGTGATTGTTACATACTGATGGGGTAACTTACATTCTCTCATTTTCGCATTTCCCTCAATCCCACATGTTTATTTTGCATGCACTTGGTCAAAGCAAGGTCGTCGTCTGCACACGCAAACAAAGGATTGAAGGCAAGAAAATGTGAATGTGGGGCAAATGGTGAAGGAGAGAATTTAGGAGGAGATGGGTACCTCCTCTCCTCTCCTCCATTACCCTCTGTAATGTTTTGATTGCCAGACATAAACGTAGCGTTGGTCGAGGTGAAACCTAAGGTCGCAAGTTCGGTGGGCCAAGGTAAAGGACCTTCGCCCTTACATGTGCCTAAGATGGTGGAACTTTGTCTTTAAAGGTTGGTCTCCGCTTATTTTGGATTGAAACTCAAGTTCAAGCTTGTGTTCAAGTCAAGTCTGATAGTTACAAGTTCAAGTTTTGGTTGGACCTTGAAAATCCTTCCAAAATAAGAAGGAACAAAGCCACTCTGACCATGTTACACACAAATAAAACGTTCATATTCTTTCACCTGGGCACACTGAACTTGCAAGCTTGTCCACCTTGAGCTCAAGATCCAAGTATGTGGCTGGCCCTTAGCGCAAGTGACAATGACTGATTGGTGAGGGGTATGGTGAGAGAGATGGTTCTTTTGGTGCAATTCATTGCACTTGCATACCTGACAGTATGTGCAGGCTGCAGAGTAGGACTTTTATGCATGTATCTTGTAGTTATGTCAGAGAACCTCCTTGCAATGGAAATATGTATGTGGTAAAGCTTTGTCCGACCAGGTTTTAGAGCAAAGCAGGCAACAAGGGTAGAAACGACACACTTTATGTGTTCGATCTGCACACTAGTGTGTATTGTGCAAGCTTACGGCTAATATAAGCTGCTAGCACCAAATGAGAATATTATACTCACTTTCATGTTGCCTCTGCCACCTACAAGGCAGGAGGCTCAGCTGTAGTATGTAAGATACAACGACGAGATTTTTCAAGAGCTTCGACAATCCCTTGCACGAGTTTTTCCGGAGCTCTTGAATCCATGTACTTGTAGACTTTTGAGAATCACACACTTAAATCGAAGGTCCTCTTTGTCTCATCTTTGTCCACCAGTGGAGGAAACGTTTTGAGTGCCCGTCAAAACGAACATGATTTACTTCCGCTGTGCAATGCACTTGAGTTATCCTTTTACTCAGGGAGACTTTTGGTTGGAAATTGGTTGTTTTGCATACAACACCTTCCATATTTTGTAAGTTTCAGTACATTCTTTGGAGGTAGTGAGGAGAACTGAACGGAAAACTTTCAATATTGGTTTATTGAGGGACTTGGGTCGTTTGAATTGGGCGTATGTTTTTGTGGCTGGTGTTGGCTGCCTTGCATGTGTAATGTTGTTTGAGTCGTTTTCAATGCAAATACAATGAATAGTTGGAAACAGTTTGCAAGTTAATTTATTAACTGAGTGTTTATATGCAGGGATATATAACTTAGAGCCATGCTTGCCGACTCTGGGAAACATGAACAATGGTAGTATACTTTATTCGAGCTCTGTAGGTTGGGAGGACTTCAGAGTTATCTGGTTAGATGATTTTGTATTAGGTTAAATTGTCTGATGGGAGGTTGGACTTGTGAATGGTGATGCCAGGGATTACAGAAAAATGATTTGGAGCCTACTATGATTTTGTGCAATCAAAGTTGTGAATAGTATGGCCAGCGTAGTAACTAGTCAGGCCAACATTAAGATACCGATATACCATAAGGATTCCAATTCACTTTGAAGGCGGACAAGGTAATGATGGTATTGATTTCCAAGTTGGCCATGGTTGGTGAAATTTCTTGTGTAATTATGTTAGAAGAATGGCCATTGGGAGCATTGTTTGAGCAGGTGATTTGCAACATCTGGTCAGACCTCTGACCTTGAGTAGGAGCCATATAGTAAAGTGGACCAATATAATAACCTCAAAACTTTTGGCACCTGCAAGCAGTAATAACTGTAAAGTTTAGGAGCCTTTCCTGACAACGTGTGATTGCTTGGAGCTACTCTGTTTATCGTATTAAGTAACACCTTCTGAACAATATCACTTCACCTAACTTACATTGAAGCCTATGTACATTTTTATATGTTTTGGCAAGATGGTTACAATTAGTGTCAAAACGAAGGTTAAAGTAATACCCAAGGTGAGTTTACAAGTTGAGAAGATTCGATGTGCTTGGCAAATGCACCAAAGGTAGATGTGTTGTATTTGGATACTTTTATCTCTGCACCCACATCTTGTAGGATAGGAGACACGTGCAAAAATTAGTGCAAGATGATTAGTACATCCGGATCGTGCCCGTATCCAATTTCTTTCAGAGCTCATAATAATATTTTGTTCTTTATCAAAGTGAAGATTATCGGTTAAATAGGCCCTCCCCCCCAATTATGTTGACTATTGAATCTAGAATTGGTAGCATATTTTGAGCACGTAGTCCAACCTTTTCTTAACACATGTATGTTTGGTGTTTGTTCTAAAATTCACACCTAATTACACACCAGTTGCATATAGGTGTTCACATATTTGTTATGGTGGATCAATGTTGGTCTACCTTACTCTCCTCTAGAGGACATGACCTACAATACAGAAGGCTCAATTGTAGTTCATATGAAACATGAACTATGAAACATGAGACATGAAACTATGAAACTATGAAATATGAAACATGAGAAATTCAAAAGCTATGATCATCCTTTTGTGAGTTGTGATGTAGCTATTGGAACAATATATGGATTTTTGACAATCAGGCACTCACTTCAAAGACTTTGTCTTATGTTATCCTTATCTACAGTTCTATCCGTGTAGCAAACATTTTTAGTGACCTTGAGTACGATCAACAACTGCACTGTGCAACACACTTTCATGTTCATTTTTTGTTGATGTTATCATTTGTCAAACTCTCGGTTCATTTTTTGACAACAGTGTTGATCTCCAGGTTGGCCATGGTTGGTGTGTAAGTTGAAGATTGATGTTGAAGAATATTGGAAGGGGAATGGCCATCGCGAGGTTCGTTTGGGCCGGTGAATCGCAACTCTTGGTCACATGTATACATGTAAGTTTGAATAGGAGCGACATAGTAATGTGGAATGAAAAATTGACCTCCAAACCTTTTGGCAACTACACGAAGTAATTTCATCACTTAAAATCCCTTCTTGACATGGTTAAAACCGTGAAAGGTGATTCTTGGAGGTACATTGTTTATGATATTAAGTGTCACCGACTGAATAATATCACTTAACTTACATGGAAAAGTATGCATGTTTAGGGGTATTGGATACATATTTTCAATTAGTGTTGAAACAAAAATGAAAGTGGAAGATGAAAATGAAAGATGAAAGTGTGTACATAAGAATTTGGATCCAACTGTGTATCTTGTGTGTTAATTTTTGTGACTTAATAATTAATCATTTTATACAAATATGAAGACCTCTCCCACTTGTGAGTGATCATTTTAAGCCTTTGATTTCAAGATCTTCAATTGATATTTAATAGAATATGATTAATGGTTTTGGATGTGGCATTTTGAGGGATATAGACAACTTATTTTAATTGTTGGCGAATAGTTCACACAATGATTATAATTACTATATGAAACAATGTAGTGCTTTGAAATGTTTATCTTATAGTCGAAGATTATCCTTAATGAATGTGATGCTTAGGAATTTGCAAGGTTGATGAATAAGAGAGGCTAACTTTGAGCTTAGTTTGATTGGTGTTGACAGCAAGAGTTGTTAGTCGAAGTTTGGACTGGAGTTAAGTCTTAGTACATCTTTGGATTTACACAAAAAAATAAAAGGTACACATCTTCAACCACATACCTCTACATTTGCATGTGACATAGGAATATCAATGTGATTGCAATTAGTTTGGCATGCGATATGGCTCACTTGAGGTGCTCAATATTGATTAGAACCAAGATCAAATTTGATTATGGTACTTATTGTGCACTTGTAAACATGTTTCTACAATATATTAAACCAACACCAGTGATTGTATGACAACAACAAAAAGGATAAAAGAAAGTCAACGGTGTGTTCATTGACATGGAAAAGGACGTTGGCTTAAATTGAGAAACAAGATCTGGATGACCTTTAAATTGAGTTTTTTCTACACCTTCGGAAGTTATGTTATGTTCCTTGACATTAGACTTTTGAAAACTTGTGAAATTTGTGATATAGGGTTTTGAAGATTTCTAATTGACAATCATTGCGTCATGGACGAAAACTTCATGCTACTATTGGTCCAATGCTCAACACAAATGAAGAAGTTGGTGCGAGGATCAAATTTGTTGAATGGAAACCAATGTTTGCACATGACAAACATATCATCTCTTCTTGTGGAGGGTATCCAAAGCATGGTGAAAACTTTGCATGGAAAGGTCAACCTTGGATCAAGTATGGAGGATTTGTATCGAGTTATGAAGAGAGTTGAGGTAATAATCCAAGATTGTGGTAAGGTTGATTGGGTTCGTGCATCACTATGGCAAATGGACAATGAAGAAGAGTTTCGAGAGGTACTTGAAGAGTTGAGATGCAATTTTGACACAATGTGTGGCCAATTTCAATCAATGGGTGTAAATGTACATGGCCTTGAAGAATCCATTAACTTTAGTCCAATCAAATTTTTGGAGGTGGAGAAAGACCGAAAGGCGTTGGAGTCCCGTTTGTTGGCACATATTCAAGCGACAAAAGAATCTCCTGAAGAGCAAGAGATTGTGAAGCATGCCCATAAGCGGCTGATTTGTCGAATGGATGGAGAAGGCGGGGAGTTGGATGCTGCTAATTTTCCCACATATCATTGGAGTCCCAAATCGACAACTGCATTGGGCAATAATGGTGTTGGACAAGTATACATGACAAAATGTTTTGGCCTAGACGTTGCAATGAAGGTTTTTGAAAAGGTTGATGAAGAAAACATCACTATATCAAATGCAAATTTTAAGAAGGAAGTGGGTGTTTTAGCAGGGTTGAGCCATCCCAATATTATTAAGTTTATTTGTTGTGGCGAAATCTTGGACAACCAAAAGTTTGGGATTTACATGGTGATGGAGAAAATGGACAAGAACCTCGCAGATCATTTGGACAACAAGACTTTGAGAAAATCTTATCTTGTTACCATTGATATTATAATGCAGATTGCAAGAGGTATGTTTTACCTTCACGACATGAATGTTGCTCATCGTGATTTGAAACCTGAAAATGTCCTTGTCAACTCTTGGGGGGACTCTAAGTTGGATGGGATGGGTTATGTGAAAGTGAAGTTGGCGGACTTCGGAATTGCAAAAATCAAAGCCAAGGATGTGTATGAGGAGCCAACTTTGGGAAAATTAGGAACGACTGGGTATAGAGCTCCAGAGACTTTTGTCAAAGGTGGCAAGGCAAATGCTTTCAAAAGCGATGTATTTTGTTTTGCCATGTTGTGTTCATATGTTCTCACCACAACCACACCATTTCAAGGAAGGACTCCATCATCTATAAAGAAAAGTATGGAGGATGGAGAACGACCAAAGTTGCCCCTTGATTGCCCTAAGTCCTTGGCAGCTTTGATTGAACAATGTTGGTGTCTACAACCGTCAGAAAGGCCAACGTTTGAACATATTTGTATGAGGCTTGGCAAAGTAAAAGGGGAGCTTTTGGAGAATACTCAAAAGATCTCGAATGGTTGGATCAATCTTAACACCTTTGGGCAAAATCGGTTTCATTTGCTTCAAGCTCTTGTATCTTGTTTTTGGTTGTGGTTCCAAGTGATGGTAAGTTGGATGAGGGCATGCGTTTGGTTTATATCGGGAAAGATGAACGGTGTGGATCATGTGAACATTCCGGCTAGTACATATGCAAACAAAGGAGAATGCGATGTGTTAGTCGGATCCATACATTGCATGGAACTCACGAGGACAAAGGCTCAACACAATGGTGCACAAGAGCTTGTTGGTATGGACAAAAGAAAGTTAAAGGTGATGACGGAATTGGTTAAGCACTCGATGGTGGTCATCATCGGGATGGGTGGAATGGGGAAAACCACTTTGGCAAAGTATATGATGGAGCATATGTGCCAAGAATTTGATGTATCGTGCTTCACGTTCATGAAAGCCCAAGGATGTGGTATTTTAGAAATATTGAAAGACATTTTGAGCAACCTAGGAGTGAATCATGAGAATGTGATTGACATTGCAGAAGGGAGAAGATTGCTGGAGGAAAAATTCACTAAGCAAAGGACTCTCATGGTTCTAGATGACATTGGTAGTGTAGACCAAATCCATGAATTAATGGATCTTGAGATCTTCAAAGTGGCCCCTGTGAAGAACAAAATGATCATCACAACTCGTGATTGGGGCCTTGTCGAAAGCCTTGAAGGTGCTCAACGAGTGGATATGAATGAGTTGAATTTGGATGAAGCTATGAATTTGTTTACTTTACATGTTTGTGACAATCAAAGGGTCTTTGAAATACCACCTCATGTGGAAGACATAGCGAAGAGAATTGTGGAAACTTGTAGGGGACTTCCTTTAAGCTTGAAGGTTGTGGGTTCCACATTACATGGAATTGATCGCGTGCGCATATGGATGAGGACTTTGCAAAGGCTACGAAGGGCAAGATCGTTAGGTTCAGAAAACAATATGGAACTTTGGCAGTGCTTACAAGTAAGCTTTGACGACCTCAAGAATGAAGAAGACAAGAACATATTTTTGGACATGTGTTGTTTTCTTAGCAAAGATTTGTTTGCGGAAGGTATGTTAAGAGTTGAAACTGCTTTGCAAATATGGAGCAACATCAACGAAAACCCTACAAAATCCTTGAAACGTTTGGAAGAAAACTCTTTGGTCAAGATTGGCAAAGACGGAGGCTTGGAAATGCATGACCAATTACGAGACATGGGCCGCATGATTGTGGAAACACAGTCCGACTATATGGGAACTCGTTTGTGGAACATACATGCTACAAAATGGAATGAGGAAATTGGAAAAGATATGAGGCACATGGAAAGTCTTTCCTACAATGAACCAACAAAGGAGGTCAGATTCATGGACATGAAGGAACCATTGCCTTCTCTTCGATTGTTCAATTATCAAGGGTGTGAGAGTCTGATATCAATAGGACCTATTGTGAACCACTCTAAGCATCTTAGTTGTTTGTTGGTGAATTGCAAACAAAAAATCTTCATGTCTAGTGGTGAAGTAATGCAAAATCCAATCTCCTTTGTGAAATGGGAAAATCTTCTGCATTTGAAGGTTTTGGTGATTACGGGTGTATCCAACTTAAAAGCACTACCTGAAAGTATTTATGGGTTGGTATCATTGAATGAAATGACAATACAAAAATGCTATAAATTTCAACACGTACCACAGAGCATAGGATCTCTACCCTCTTTGAGAGAACTAAATTTATGTGGATGTAGAATTTTGGAGTACGTTCCTATACAAGTTGGCAACTTGACCTCCTTGACCACCTTGAATTTAAGGGGTTGTAAGGGCTTGAAGGAGATTCCGGAGGCGTTGGGTAATTTGACCTCCTTGACCACCTTGGATTTAAGGCGTTGTAAGGGCTTGAAGGAGATACCGGAGGCGTTGGGTAATTTGACCTCCTTGACCACCTTGGATTTATGGGGTTGTACGGGCTTGAAGGAGATACCGGAGGCGTTGGGTAATTTGACCTCCTTGACCACCTTGTATTTAAACAATTGTGAGGGCTTGAAGGAGATACCGGAGGCGTTGGGTAATTTGACCTCCTTGACCACCTTGGATTTAAACAATTGTGAGGGCTTGACGGAGATACCGGAGGCGTTGGGTTATTTGACCTCCTTGACCACCTTGGATTTAAGTGGTTGTACGGGCTTGAAGGAGATACCGGAGGCGTTGGGTAATTTGACCTCCTTGACCACCTTATATTTAATCAATTGTAAGGGCTTGGAGGAGCTACCGGAGGCGTTGGGTAATTTGACCTCCTTGACCACCTTGCATTTAAGTTGTTGTACGGGCTTGAAGGAGATACCGGAGGCGTTGGGTAATTTGACCTCCTTGACCACCTTGGATTTATGGGGTTGTACGGGCTTGAAAGAGATACCGGAGGCGTTGGGTAATTTGACCTCCTTGACCTCCTTATATTTAATCAATTGTGAGGGCTTGAAGGAAATACCGGAGGCGTTGGGTAATTTGACCTCCTTGACCACCTTGTATTTAAGTGGTTGTACGGGCTTGAAGGAGATACCGGATGCGTTGGGTAATTTGACCTCCTTGACCTCCTTATATTTAATCAATTGTGAGGGCTTGAAGGAGATACCGGAGGCGTTGGGTAATTTGACCTCCTTGACCACCTTGCATTTAAGTGGTTGTACGGGCTTGAAGGAGATACCGGAGGCGTTAGGTAATTTGACCTCATTGACCTCCTTGTATTTAAACAATTGTGAGGGCTTGAAGGAGATACCGGAGGCGTTGGGTAATTTGACCTCCTTGACCATCTTGAAATTATGGGGTTGTACAGGCTTGAAGGAGATACCGGAGGCGTTGGGTAATTTGACCTCCTTGACCACCTTGCATTTAAGTGGTTGTACGGGCTTGCAAGAGATACCGGAGGCGTTGGGTAATTTGACCTCCTTGACCACCTTGAATTTATGGGGTTGTACGGGCTTGAAGGAGAAACCGGACGCATTGGGTAATTTGACCTCCTTGACCATCTTCCATTGATGACCTTATAATGGCTTGAAGGAGATACCGGAGGCGTTGGGTAATTTGACCTCCTTGACCACCTTGGATTTAAGTGGTTGTACGGGCTTGAAGGAGATACCGGATGCGTTGGGTAATTTGACCTCCTTGACCACCTTGGATTTAAAAAATTATGTGGGCTTGAAGGAGATACCGGAGGCGTTGGGTAATTTGACCTCCTTGACCACCTTGAATTTAAGAAATTGTAAGGGCTTGAAGGAGATATCGGAGGCGTTGGGTAATTTGCACTCCTTCACCACCTTGGATTTAAGTTATTGTACGGGCTTCAAGGAGATATCCGAGGCGTTGGGTAATTTGCACTCCTTCACCACCTTGGATTTAAGTGGTTGTACAGGCTTGAAGGAGATACCGGAGGCGTTGGGTAATTTAAACTCCTTGACCACCTTGAATTAAAGAAATTGTAAGGGCTTGAAGGAGATACCGGAGGCGTTGGGTAATTTGACCTCCTTGACCACCTTGGATTTAAGTATTTGTTAGGGCTTGAAGCAAATACCGGAGGCGTTGGGTAATTAGACCTCCTTGACCATCTTGAAATTATGGGGTTGTACGGGCTTAAAGGAGATACCGGACGCATTGGGTAATTTGACCTCCTAGACCATCTTCCATTGATGAGCTTATAATGGCTTGAAGGAGATACCGGAGGCGTTGGGTAATTTGACCTCCTTGACCACCTGGAATTTAAGAAATTGTAAGGGCTTGAAGGAGATACCTGGGGCGGTGGGTAATTTGCACTCCTTGACCACCTTGGATTTAAGTGGTTGTACAGGCTTGAAGGAATTACCACAGGCGTTGGGTAATTTGACCTCCTTGACCACCTTGCGACGAGCAAGCGAAAGCTATAAGAATGCTTGGCCAATTGAAAGAGCAGAATCGAGTCAAAGATCTCGGTCTGTCTTCAACAATTTCACCCGCATCGGAGACAAATGACCTGGTTCTAGAAGATCGACATACATTGAAGGAGAGACTTCAAGACATGGCCAAAAGCAGTACCTCATCAGATAAGCATAAAGAGTACCTTGTGAGATTCATGTTGAGAAAACTAGAAGTTTGGTCTGGAGAGCAAAGTATTGAGAATTTGGACCCATCTGATCCAATAAGTTTGGGTACCATTTCAGAAGTGCAAGATACAGAGGACAATGCATTGTCGGGTGAACAGGAACTGGCGTCTAAAGTGCAAAGAATTGAGAATGTGGGCATGTCTGATGCAATAGATTTGGGTTGAGATTCGGAATTGCAACATGGATGGGAGAATGCCAATTTAAAAATCATTGGAAGCGGAGCACATGGAGTTGTTTTGTCCACCAAATGGCATGGCATCCCCTGCGCCAAGAAGGTATTTGATGTGAAGACCAGTCACATTTTTCAGAGGGAAGCAGCTGTGCTGAGATGCCTGAACCACCCGAACATTGCCAAGTTCTTCTTTTGTGGCACTGAAAACCAGCAATGTTTCATTGCGATGGAGCTAATGCATATGAGTCTGCATGAATTGATCAAGGAACGTAAAGGAAGGCCATTTTCGACTAATGTAGCAATAAACATCATTTTGCAAATCGGGAATGCAATGTACTATCTACATAAACAGGGGATTGCACATCGTGACCTCAAATCACTTAACGTGGTGATCAACAAAGTGTCAACCACTCCACACCCTGGTGACAAATTTCAGGTGAAGTTGGTTGATTTTGGGTTGTCAAAGACAAAGGTGGAAGCTTCCAAGACCAACCCAGTGTCTATAAGAAATTGTGGCACCACAACATATAGAGCACCAGAGGTATTTTCCAATGGAGATGATCCTGAAAAGGTGGTTTGGTTCAAGGCGGATGTATATAGTTTTTCTTTGATCTGCTCAGCAATTTTGTCCTTGAAGGAGCCCTTTGAAGGTGTATATGCAAAGACCTTGATCTGCCAGTTGCGCAACGGTCTGAGGCCACGTCTCCCACAAGATTGCCCCAAAGAGTTGGCTGCACTCGTGGAAGAATGTTGGAATGAAGAACCTAAGTTACGACCCAGTTTTCTAGCCATTCGCACAAGGCTGGAGAAACTTGTTTTCTCGAGTGAGAATTGATCCTATGTGCAACTAGACTAATTACTCCTAACTGCAAATGCTCCAGAGAAGACAACAGTAGTCGAGGTAACCATCATTGATTAGTTTCTTTATTATGATTGTTTTCCCACTAGGTCAATTCCATGTAAAATTGGTGGGATTGGTTCAAAGTTAGATATTTATTATCAGTGATATGTTGTGCTCTGCCAAAACTTCTGTTGGTTATTGTTAACTCAATGAATGCTACCTTAATGTTTGTCGATTAATACAATATTTACATTTCACAATCGTCCAATGTAATGAGATTAAATCATTCCTTGATTATTTACATAGATAGATAGATAGATAGAAACTCCGGTCCCTTTTTAGCAAGGGGCCGGCGTGAATGAAGTGTCCGTTCGTAATGTCAAATGACCCGATGCCCACTGGACAAGGGGAAATTGGGACAATACTACTCTCCCCTTTCGAGGATGGGCACTATAGTGACACTATACTAGTTCCTAGCTAGTCACTAGTGCCTTGAAGATACCGGACATGGTATCCCCCCAAAGGGCTTTGAGGTACCCATACAACAAGGTCCAAGGACCCCCCACCATAGTTGGGTGGACTAAGGTGGTGAGCACCACACCGGCATGGGGAATAGAACCCACAACCTCCTCATTGGGGGCCATGAGCCCTAACCACCAAGCCAAGGCCCGTGGTGCCTTTGATTATTTACACCTAGTACTTGGGACCACTTTACACTATGGCCAAGTGTCATGACCATGAAATTGTGAGAGACCAGGGTCCTTGAAACTCATTTGAAGGCCGTACCATGGAAACTGAAATTGGATTTGGTGTGGTCACGGGCCTTCCAGTGTAATGTAAAGACATAGTATGCGACCGGGCTCTCCACCGAACGTCATTCCATTACCATCTTTTTCATGTAGGCCCTTCTACACAATGAGGTATAATAGATCAAGAGTTGCAAGATCTTGAATAGTCATGGTCTTCCGGTTCCGTGGTTTGAGGTAGGCTTCATGCAAAAGTGGGTAGATCATGTAAAATTATCCCGTTAATGCCATGTAGGCTTCCAATGTAGGCTTCCAATGTAGGTTCAATCATTCAAACTCCCTTGGCCCCTTAGGCCCTCGAGCTGTAGTAGTAATGTGCACAGGCTCATACTAACAGTAAAGAACTGCAGAAAATAATCTAGACTTGGATATGAGTGGGTGGCCTTTCTAAACATAAATTGCTCATACAAGGAGATGTTCACCTCTACTTGTTTGGCTCATACTTTCCCCACTATTTGTTTTAGCTAACAAAGCTTATGAGGGATATGTAGGAGATGTTTGGATGGAATTAGAATTTGGATCAGATTCTCCACGTGTAATTTTGGTCTGAAGAATTTATACTGAAACAAAACCTCCAGCCCTTGAGACAAGAAAACTTTACGAAGACTTCTCACCTGCACATTCAAAAAACATAGATGTATTAGGCCCGGCAGGTTTTTCACAATTCCGCATGTGCAACAATTTCCGAGCATCAAGGCAATCTACTCTGTAACGGTTCCCAAAGATTATCCCACAATCAGTTCAACCTGCGTTGGTGATAGATCCTTGATGATATATTCTTGCAAACCAATTGAGCACCTTGCAGTCTTACCTGCTTATTTGTACGAAGCTTCAAAACAATGCAAGTTTGCCCAAAGTATGGCAAACTAAGCTCTAGAGAACATGAAATTGCTTATATGTGGAAGGGTTGCGACACACAACTTGCAAGTTTGATGGCCCAAGGTAAATGAATTTGGACCCTTACATGCGCATAAAATGGTGGAGCACAGGTTCCTTCTTTTTTGGAGTGATTTGAGACCATTAAACATGAAAACTCTACAAGTATGAGTTCAAAACATGACCTTGAATACCAATCGAAACAAAAGCAAGGACCAATCTTGAGACAAAGCTCCACCACGAAAGACACATGTAAGGATGCATAATCATTTGCCTTGGCCCACCAAATTTGCAAGCTTGAGCTTGAGCTCAAAGTTTGTACATGGCAAGGGTATTAACAATTAATTGGTCAAGTACATAATTTCCACTTCACCATTTGTTGCCTTCCATCATTGACCATGCGTGTGTTGATCCAATGCGCCATGAAGACCCTCCTCTTGTTCTTTCATGCCAACATGTCCTTCAATTCCAATATGGTAGATACTTGGGAACCTACCAAAAAAACATGTTCTCAATAATGACATCTCACAACTTCTCACAGCTTGCAAATCTCATTTTATAATTGACCTTGAAAATACATAAAGTTTTAAAAGATAATGTGGGTTGAACCTATCATAGGATTACTAAGCGGCTAGATGATGGTCTCTTTTTAAAGAAAGAGGTTGCAATTTAAAATCTATGATAAATCTTAGCTACTTGTTGATACATAACTCTACAATACACAACATGAGTGCTCCCCATAAATGGATGAATTCCGAAATTGAAGGAGAGTTATGCTCGCTCGATGCCTGGTCCCACGGAATGCACCCAAGGAGTTGAACTTAATAAATGGCAAAATACTACTCAATATGTTTTGGTAGAACTTCCCTTGACAATGGTAAATTCAGTCAATTTTGGGAAAAGAATGAAATCGCAATTTTTTAGATATATAAGGGCCCGGGCCCGGGTACGGGTGAGGGGGGGCCCATAAGGTGTTATTATTATTATTATTATTATTTTAAATAAAATAAAATACAATTTTTAATAAAAATAGTTTAATGTGTGTGTGTATGTGTGTCCAAGATCCCAATCTTGAAGTTTGGGGACGAAGAAGTGATGGTCCACAAGGATGGCCAACACTAGGCTCACTTTATACAAGGCTTGGGGTTGTCCTAATTCATGTGCAATTAAGCCCTGAATTTGGTCCACCTTTATCAATTTTTGTGGGCCCAACCTTGTCACATGTAAAGTGATGAGGCATGATTTTAGATCCAAATGTTCTTGAGGGGAAAGTGTAGTGAAGAGAATTAACTTTTAATGAACTGGCGATTAAGATCATTATCCAACAAGTGAATCCAATCCGGTCCATGTTGACAGTTCGGGCCAAGGAAAAGCTCGTCCTGATATCTTCAACTTGACCCGCAGTCTTGGTGCCAAAATTATGCTACCTAGGACGCCACATGGGATGAGTGAGTGTTCATGCCCAACTCTAGCATAAAGCCCTTGGGCCGGATTTGATGAAATTGAGCGGTCCTATTATTGAACCAAATTTTTAGGCTTTGGGCTAGCTCTCAATCCAGCCCCAAGTGTAACTTGGCCCTAAGGGCCACTTCACACACGAGACTGAGAGCCCGTGACCAATGCACTTCATGCACTCTCATTGGTGGAAAAGGCAAAGCTGGTCCAAGTTCGCTTCATACGACGCTTGAGGGACCAACAAAGTATGTGAATCCAAGATGGTTGTAAAGTCTACATGCATTCCTACATGGTATCGAATGGATCATGTTAAAGGTCACTTGGATTATTTTCAAAACCACCTTTTGGAGGAGGCCTAACACAAAACCGGAAGATTATGGCACTCCAAACGCTCACAACCGTTGGTTTATTTTATTTTATCACATGACCTGCATGAATAGAAATTCATTGACATGGCACTTGGTTCAGGGCGCGGTCACATATGACTTCACACGGCACTTTAGGATCCGTTATTACACTACATGATTTTGGAGGTGTCTTGGGACCAGAGTCCGGGGAGTTTTTTACCAAAATCGGTAGATTTCCGATCTTTTATGAAAGGATTCGGATTTTTATTTTTTTGATCGGAAGCTACCTAAATCCAATTTTTTTTGTCAGTTAAATTCCGATATTTAACTTTCTCATTCGGTAATTTTCCGATTTTGTGAATTTCAATTCGGTATGTTTCCGAAGATTTGTATTGTATGTCGGATTTGTTTTTTTTAATATTATTAAAAAATTGGTATTATGTTTTTAAATGGGTGAATTTGTGTTGATATAAAATCCAAGTATCCTTGGAAGGATTTGAACCTTGCCAAGCCCCCACCAACTTGGGGCCAAGGATTTAGCCTTGAAAAAATGTATAAATCCAAAAAGGGTTCGTACATTATTAAGAGGCTAGTTAGTACAACAATACATGCATCTCTTAGATATCCGTATCCTCAGAATTAGGAAACATAGTTGAACTTACTGAACAAGATGCATCACTTCCCGAAGACACATAAAGTGAAGGATTAGCATATAAAAACCGGTATTTAGTTCCATTTTTCCACAAAGGAATTGCCTCTTCAATAATATTATCAAAGTTCTCATTGGGTCCTTCTAAAGCAATTCTAAGCATAGCTTCCAAATTTTTATTTCCAAGTCTATTTCTCACTCGTGTTTTAATTAAATTTTGGATACTAAACGCCCTTTCACAAGTGGAGGTCGATACACATTGTACTCTAGCCAAATCAGCAAGGACAAGCAAATTAGGATATCGGGTTTGCAAAGAATGATTCCATGTGATCATGCCCCATAAATCTCTACAAGTCTTATCTCCCCATTCAGTGGTGGCTTACAATTTGAAAGCTAGAAATTCACGCTTGCAAGCCATCACATCAACGAAGGGGGGAAATTTTGAACCTTCTTGGGAGCGATCATGCCCATAGTGTGCTAGTAATTTCTCCAATTCAACCACCCCCCAATTTTGGAGGCCTATTTGCTTTGAAGGCATATTAGTAGGATTAAAGATTTTAAAACATGAAATAAGATCATTGTCTACAAATCTGGCATCCAAGCCTGCACAAACAGCTTCTGCAAAGGCACGTTGGAATTTAAGTGCTTTCTCAAGGTCATCTCCTAATCTAGACCGGTCCATTTCAAAACCGTGATACATTTTTCCATGAATTTCACTTGAGAGCTTTCGAAGATGACCCCCAAGAGGGTCATATTCGGAAATAACATGATAGCCAATGTTTTCGTTAAATGTAGAAGCATTCAAATCAATTTGCTCAACAATAAACAACATTCTAATTTGTGCTATCTCGGTTCTAACAATACTACCAATAGTTGTGACATCCACAAATTTGTTTTGAAAAATCTTTGATAACAATGCATAAGGAATGTAAGATATCAGCTAGAAAATACAAAATATATATGTATTTAAATTGTTTTAATTTGGCAAAAAGAACCTTCATTTGACCAAGGTCTTTTTTGTCTTTCACATCACGAAAAAAAACACAAAACAGACTCTAATGAATCACATAAGGTAGTCACAACTTGCCACCTACTAAGCCATCGTATCTTATGATACCGTTTCATAGTTTTTTTAGCATAAAAAAATATTGTTTGCAAGGTTGTGAGTGCATGTTTACGCTTATTTGACATATTAAAGTATGAAGCAATTGTATTCAAAATATTATCAACCTCATCGGATATTACCTTGCAATCTGATGTTTTAGATGCATCAAGTGCCGCTAGATTAGTCCTATGAGCAACACAATGACAAGACAAAATGAATGGGTTTAGGTTGTTTTTCAATCTTATTGCTACTCCACCATGAGATCCCACCATGGTGCTTGCACCATCATTGCCAAATACCACACACTTGCATAAATCAAGTTCCCAAATCTTTAAGTGATTGACTAAACATTCAAAAATAATACTAGCATTTTTTTTTCCACCCTCAATCTCTAACAAACCTAAAAAGACAGTCAAAGGCACACCTTCCTCTATAATTGTGGCAAATACAACAAGATGACCGGTAACACTTATGTCCGTAGTTTCATCAATCATGATACCATAGAAAGGAGAATTTCGAACCATACATATGATTTTTTTTTATGACATTAGACATACATGCAA
Organism: Polytrichum commune; assembly: GCA_950295325.1. Lineage (NCBI taxonomy): Eukaryota > Viridiplantae > Streptophyta > Polytrichopsida > Polytrichales > Polytrichaceae > Polytrichum > Polytrichum commune. Next base: position 642,007 of record OX485804.1, read on the forward strand.
TTAAATCAGCACATGATTTTTCATCATGTTACAAAGATGCAATGATAGGAGCCTTTACACTAGCAAGCAGTGAACACAAAGAAGGAAATTTTGCATAAGGGAGGGATTGCTTTCCTATAAAGTAGGCAGCACGAAACAATGATGACAATGATTCATCACATGCACGTTGCCCTTGTTTGATCGCCTTCTTCAACACTTTGCCACCACTTTGTAAAGCCCAACAAAGTTTTTTATGTTCACTAGAACATGCATGATCATGAAATGCACTTACCTTCAGATTTTTGAATCCCTCCTTGGCATATACCGAACGTCCACCCTTCTCCTTGCAGATTTTACAACATACTCTTCCCGAATTGGGAGAAAAATCTAGCCAATCAAATTGGCTATACCATTGGTCTTTCCATATACCTTATGCATTTGAAACTTCAAAAGATAGTAAATCATCCAATGCACATGTTTCAGATGCTAAATCATTTATATCAATATTTCGAGGAATGGTCAAAAAATGTTCCTTTAAGGACCTTTGTCGTTTTGCCATTCCTAATTCCAAGCCCACATTTCATATAAGAAAATTATACACAATTTCAGTAACCAAAGCACATTATAGTAACCAAAAAAGTAGAACAAACAGATTCCAGTAAGCTGAGTGAAGGATTAATTCTGATTTCAAACAGACAGACAACATTTCGATGGGTAAGCTCTGAATAAAGACAGCTGCAGACATAAGCATTTCGATGGGTAAGCTCTGAATTAAGACAACTGCAGAAATAAGCATTTCGATGGGTAAGCTTTGATCAAGACAGTTGCAGAAATAAACATTACAGACTGCAGAAATAAGCATTTCGATGGGTAAGCTCTGAATCAAGACAAACTGCAAAAATAAGCATTACAGACTGCAGAAATAAACATTTCGATGGGTAAGCTCTGAATCAAGACAGCCTGCAGAAATAAGCATTTCGATGGGTACCTCTGAATCAAAACAGACTGCAGAAATAAGCATTTCGATCTACAGAAATAAGCATTTCGATGGGTACCTCTGAATCAAAACAGACTGCAGAAATAAACATTTCGATGGGTAAGGGCTGAATCAAGACAGACTGCAGAAATAAGCATTTCGATGGGTATCTTTGAATCAAAACAGACTGCAGAAATAAGCATTTCAATGGGTACCTCTGAATAAAAACAAACTGCAAAAATAAGCATTTCGATGGGTAAGGGCTGAATCAAGACAAACTAAAGAAATAAGCATTTCGATGGGTAAGCTCTGAATCAAGACAAACTAAAGAAATAAGCATTTCGATGGGTAAGCTCTGAATCAAGACAAAATTAAGGTCGCAAAGGCTAGCACAAACTCCTCTTCGCAGTGTCGCACCCAAATGAAGATGAATCTAGCAGAAGCGGAAGAGCAGTACAGAGAGCACTCAACACGGACGCATACACCTCAAGCTTGCCAAACATGGAAGGTTTTCTAAGAAACTCCCTACCAAACTCATTTGAATTAAAGGATAACTCTATTACCCTAGTAAAAATTTCCGCCCTATCCCTAATCCCTTCGGCTACTTGCCTAAAATTTAAAAATTGGCTCGGTAAATATCCTAAAATATGATGCCTCAACCGGCTATATTGCCGATATTTTCTCATTTCAACCGGTCAATTTCCGATCTTTCTAATTTTAAGTCGGTACCTCGTCCGAATCATTGCAAACTCATTCGGAAATCTTCAAAAAATTTCGGCTAGCTCGTAACTAAAGTTCGGTACTCCCCGTTCATTGCTTGGGACGACCAGTGGACACTTTCTTTTGGGCTCTCACAATTTCATAGTCACGGCTCTTGGCTCGTGTGTGAGGTGGCCCTAACAACAGAGGCTGCCCCAAAAGGATCCCAAAAGGAGAGTATCGAGGGGTGATTCTCGTTCCGCAAGAGACACAGGAGACACCCATCAATGCTCATGCGTTGTTTGTCAATCCCATCAGATTCCAACTTCTCAAAGAACGCCACCACTCGAGGATCCATTAAGTACGTACTGTCATCTGCAGCACGAAATCAATTTCATTTCATGCATCCCGTGGGCAGCCAGCCAGGGGAGATACAAGTATGTCAGCGTTTCATGCGTAAAGCCAAGGTTGTGCGTGCCCCTTGGCCCGCCCTGCACCAGATTAGTTGACGGCACCCAAGGGGGCTTCAGATGCAGATGCTACTTGAATCCACCCATCAACAGTGCACGATCCGGTGTCTCCCTCACCGCTCATTAGTTGGAGGTGACGATCGTTTCATATTGCGGAGATGTAATTGATGCATCGATTCATTTGATACACCTGCTTGCGGCGGTAGCGTTATCCTCTCAATGTTTTCTCTCTTGCTGCCACTAGGTGAAACGTCGCGGGCAATGTTGATGACGTATTCGATACAGGTTGCAACTCGCAAGGGTTTGGAATTCTAGTCAGCTTCGTTCTATGGCCTCCTGGACAGGGCCAGGTATGTACTCTTATTTCTGCACAATAGTTGCAATCTATTTGAGTTTCCGACGAGAACGTCATAGCAGATTATTAGTTTGATGAGGATACGTTATTGATATGGTGCTCCAGATGTTTCTAGAAGGTGGTCCCATAGGATTTAAGAAGAAAGAGGCGGAACTAATGATATGCACTTCAAACTCCTTATGGTGGTCATGGTGTCACTGGATTCAATATCAAAATTTTGACAATGTATAAGTGGACCATCTAAAGAATCCTCACTATGTTCAACCGGTAAACATGGCGCCGCTGCCTAATCAGTTTAGAACAGGTGCGGCCGACTTTGAGGGAAGGCAGTGACTCCTATCGATTCCAAGACGAACTTACCCTCCCAGATACAGCTTATAGCCATAGCCACATTTTGCTTCTTGTAAAGCTCGCAGGTTGATGTTACATGAGGGTCATTGGTGAGCCTTTTGATATTTTGTCTAGATTCTGAGAATTTCATGGTGATTGTGGTTATTTGGATGCCAGAGGTGTCGGATGGGGTTGTTGAAAAGGCCTTGGAGGGATAATCTGGACGTGCAAAAGGAATCAATTGTCTGGCTACTAGGATTCTAATTATATGTGGAAGACTGTGTGGTTGCCGAGCTGATGCTCTGAGCTGTGACCCGACTAGCAAATTCGAAAGGTATGCGCCTTAACTGTCATAGGTGTCAAAATCTCTAGCTACGAACAGAAACTTCAGATATATGAAGCTGGTTGTGCTGCTTTAACCATCCAACGGAGGCATGGCCTGTCCGTGATCCTCTCATCGTCCCAGTCTTTCGTAGTTACTTCAAATTCACTCTTCCAAGTTCAAGAAAGTTTCAAACGCAGAAGTGATTCTACAACACATAATTTGGTCATGACTGACTCCTTGATCGATGCTGTTCTGTGCAGACAAGGGATCACTCCAAGAAATGATTTCCACTTTCAATGTGTGACATGCTTCTTCATGATGTTATTACGTCCATGTGAATCCTGGTGAGTTCCTTCTGTAATTATAGTGCTGGAACAAATTGCCCGACACTCTTGAGCATTGACCCACACTCTGCAAGGTTTTGAAGGTTTGCTAGTGTAAATAACAAGCTTGACTTGGTGGTTATGTGGTGAAGATAGAAACAGGTATGCGGGAGATTGTGCATCTCCAAGGTTGTGTTGAAGGGGCATGGCCATGGCTAGCGCCGTATTTGCGACAAGTGGTGTTGGTGAAACCTCCTCGCCCACAGAAACAGATTACCTCACAACCTCGATCCAGTCATGTGTGCAAGGTATCGAAGCCCAACTTGTAGGTCATAAATCTCTGCTAAACGGGAGGCAATGTCTGGATCTCTGTACAAAACTTGTCAAGACCGTCGAGAATGTTCAGAAACTAGTTTCACATTCTCAGGTAGCATCTGGAAGAAATGAAACCTTGCGACCAGCCTTGGAGAACTTGCATAGAATCTTGGAGAAGGCGAGGTTTCTTATCAACGGGTGCTCTGAAGTAGATTGTAAAGCGTTGATATTTCAGATGCAAAATGAAGAGGCCTTTCGAGAGATTTTGTATGAGGTAGGCTTGTGTTACAATGCCATCTACGAGCAAGCCAAACATATGGTACAATCGGAAGGGAGGATTCTTGGAGTGGAAGATCTCCGTGAGTCGAGTTCTACATTTGTGCCGGCACTGGAAAGAGAGGTTCTCGAAGATCAACACACACTGCAGACAATACTTGAGAATCTTGTCAGGAGTCCATCAAATGACACAAAGATTCAATGCCTTGCAAAGTACTTGTTGGACAATCTGAAATTCATATGCGAATATAGCGGGGGGAACAGAGTGGCCCGCTCGATGATGTCTAATGCGGTGATGTGGGTGACCGAAACAGAAACGCAAGGTACTTGGAATACCAAAGGCTTCGTTGGAAATGGAGCAGGGGCTAAAGGTGTTTTGGACACTGAATGGCTTGGAATCCCCTGTGCCAAGAAGATTTTCAAAGCTCACAACTCAGAGTATGCCGATTTTTTGGGACTCCAAGGGACTCTTGGCTATTTGGCAAATATCCCAAATTTGTTTGGCTTCCAATCTATAAAGAAGGAGCTTCGCAGCCAATTGGAGGATTTTACTTTTCGGAAGGAAGTGGCACTCCTGGCACGCCTCAATCATCCGAATGTTGTCAAGTTCTTCTGTTGTGGTAGTGATTCAAAAGATGAATGTTTCATTGGGATGGAGCTTATGGAGATGGACCTGTCTTCCTTGATTAGAAGGCGTGAAGGAAAGCTGTTTGCGATTGAAGTGGCACTGGACATCATTTTGCAAATTGCGTGTGGGATGCTCTATCTTCATGATCGAGGGATTGCACATCGAGACCTTAAACCTTTGAACGTGGTAATCAGCAAAGTTCCTAACTCTCCACATGTTGTTGAAAATTTCTGTGTGAAGTTAATTGACTTTGGTTTGTCAAAGGCTAAGGTACAAGCCTCCATGTCCAGTACAGTATCAATCCCGAACTGTGGCACCGTAACATATAGAGCTCCAGAGGTGTTTTCCAAGGCACATGAGCACGTTCCGCGTGGAGGTGAACAGAAGGTGAATTGGTTCAAGGCGGATGTATACAGTTTTGCTTTGACATGCTCAGTGATTCTGTCCTTGAAGAAACCCTTTGAAGGGCGGTACCTTGAAGACGGGGAGGAGGATGGGCGGTACCTGGAGTTAATAAATGGTACTCGGCCAGAGATTCCCTCAAGCTGCCCTAAAGAGTTGGATGCACTTTTGAAGGAATGTTGGGAGACAAATCCTGAAAGAAGACCCCATTTCTCAACCATTTGCATGAGGCTTGAGAAGTACAAGCATGGTCTTTTAAGAAGCCTATCTACTTCTATGGATGAAGGTTTGGAGGAGGTGAAATATGATGCAAGAAGTGATTGCACCGCATGCATTGAGAGGCTCCTTGAGGAGCGTTCTCGACATCGGAGTTCTATTAAGGATCTTGCCACAAATTCATCTGCTGTCGAAGCTGAGGTAATCATAAAGGCAATCATGATGATACCCTACTATGTGGGTCGTGGAATCCTGTTGAATGGATGGCAATTGTCCTCAAACCTGCCAAGCTGGTTTAGACGGTGGTACAAATCTGTTGGAGCTGCTGCTCATCGTTCTTCTCTTGAAGCAGAGTACTCAAGTCTTGAACATGATTACTTGTTACTCTCCGTGCAATGTGCGAAAGATATTGCACAGGTTCAACGTGTTGGTTACGAAACTCTGCTAAACGGAAAGCAATGTCAGCATTTATCTTCGGTGATTGTGAAATGCGTTGAGAACATTCATAGACTAGTGTCAGATTTTGGAGCATCGAGAGCGGAATCCTTTCGACCAGGATTGTGGAACTTCTACATAATCTCGGAGAAGTTGAGAAGGCTCGTGAATCAGTGCTGTGAAGCAGATTGGTGTAGAGCAGCCGTTTTCCAGATTCGGAATGAAGTGGCCTTGCGAGAGATCTTGGTGGACATAGAATTCGGTTACAATGCGATTTTCGACGAAGCCAAGAGTATGAGTGATCAGGAAGGGAAGACTTCTGAAGTAGAAGTGCTTCGCCGGTCTTCAACATTTTCCCTCGTATCGGAGGGTGAGATTTTTGAAGATCGTTGTAGCGTGAAGAAGAGACTCGAGAACATGGTGGAAAGTGCCGGCTCTTCAGATGAGCATAAGCAATGCCTTGCAAGATACTTGTTGGGCAGATTGGGATTCATATATGAAGAGCATCATTTAGAAATATTTGCATCTATAAAGGAACTTGAGGACTTGGTTAATAGTACCGCGTCATCAAAAAACCTGGACCAGTTGGATCTTTGTGTATCTGCATTGCCTTATTTAGAACATCGGTCAAAACTGTGGAATAAAATTTACGATTTGTCCAAAGGCATCGGCTATTTAGAAGTGGGAAAACCACACTTTGCAAGTTCCTTGTTGCAGGGATTACAAGAAGAGCTTGTCACGCATCTGAGTGAAGCAACATTTTGGGTGACTAAGAAGGAACCGCCAGGGACGTGGACACACGAAGGTAGAATTATTTCACAATCTTCTGCTGGAATTGTAATGTCTACCAAATGGCTTGGAATCCCCTGTGCCAAGAAATTTGTGTCTTCGGAGAATGCACATTATCAGTTTTGGAAACCTGCAAAAGTAATGGCACGTCTGCACCATCCGAATATTATTAAAGTCTTCTGTTGTGGCAAAGACGAACGAGAAGGGCATTATTTCATTGGGATGGAACTTATGGAGACGGACTTGTCTGATTGTATCAGAAGTCGCGAAGGGAGGCCATTTCCAATCGTTGTAGCACTTGACATTATTGTGCAAATAGCGCGTGGGATGCGGTATCTGCATAGTCAGGGCATTGCACATCGGGATCTCAAGCCAGGAAATGTGCTCATCAGCAGAGCACTTAACACCACAGAGCTTGGCGACACTTTCTGTGTGAAGGTCTCTGGTTTTGTCATTTGCAAGGCAAACGTGGAAGCCTCTAAGGCCGAAGTACCAACAGGCAAGGCCGTTAATGGCACCGCCGGTTATCTGGCTCCAGAGGTGTACGCTAGAAGAGCTTTACCATTGAAACCGTTCAAGGCGGACATTTTCAGCTTCGCGATGACTTCCTCAGATATATTATCCTTCAAACGACCCCCTGCTTTGGTGTCCGGGAAACTCCTCAGAGACTATGTAGGAGCGATAGATGCGGGTGTGAGGCCCGAGATCGCATCAAGGTGCCCCAAAGAGTTGGTTGCTCTTCTGAAAGAGTGTTGGGATGCAAACCCCGAGTTACGCCCCGACTTTGATGCCGTTTGTACAAGGTTACAGAAGATTGTTCTGTGTCACTGAAGGTTCACGGCATGTGAATTTTGATCAATGTGCAATGAAACTCACAGGCGCATGGGCACCATCGCACTCACCAATGCAGCAATCAGGTATATCATTATTGTACTTATTCGTGTGCCATAACTAGGATCTTGAAGGATTTTACCTGAATTTGCTTGGACTCCTGTTCAATGTCGAAGTTAATATTAGAATATGTTGTGATTATTGCACGAGTGTAGTATCGTTGTGAGAGCTCAAACCCTAGAGAGAGCTCAAAATGTATCCAGTACAATTACTTTGGGATAGTGTAACCTTGGAGTTACAGTGCAAATGCTGCACGAAATACTGTAGTTAGTGTCATATGGTAATTTATGTCACTGTGGTAACTTTCCTAATGACACTCCTCTCGAATAAGTTTTATAAGTATGGACTGTCATCCCAACTTACCTTTAGTTCATCCACAATTAGTGAAACATTTTCATGAAATGAAATGAAATTGAATTTGAAGTCCGGGAAGTTGAAAAGGCTAATGGGATTAAAAGTACATCATGATGGGTTCCAACCAGCTAATTCTGTAGAAGGGCGGAGTGCAGTAGCCTCCGTGAAGCTAATGTTAACTTGTTGGTCTAATTGAAAGGAAGACTTGAGGCTCCTTGAAAATATGTTCTCAAATATGTTATGGAAACTTATCTCTAATGGGGTTGTGTAGGGGACATTCCAACATGGAATGTGCCATGTTTTCAACTGCATTATAGGAGAAAAAGTGGCATAGTCTAGCATCTCTAGAGATAGGGATAATTGTCCATCGTCTGTTTTCAATGACAAGTCTAGGGAATATTCCCCACATTCAGACCGAATGTGGAAAATACAGGGAATATTCCTTAGAATACAGTCAGTCCTTGCAGAACACTATTATTGATCTGAATAATGTTATGAAGAACTTTCTAAACTCAGAGACTAATTAAATTTTCTTTCAGAGTGATCACTAAAAAATAAAAATGTAAACTCATTTTAAATAGTATTGATGAGAGTGTTCAATATGATTGACTAAAATCATATCTGTGCCAACAGAGTGATGGAAAATTGAAAGCATTAGAATAGGATCTTGAAGTAGACAAACTATCGAAATCTTTCTTTAGGTGTAAGCAAAAAAATCATCGATTGGGAACATCTAGTCCGTTTATGAATTTTTATGATCATGAAGTTTTTTTTTGTAAGTGATAGACAATTTTAGAAGTTACTCTAATTATCATTACCATGAAACTTGTTGTGATTATAAAGTTAGAAATAATTTATCCCAATGTAAAAAAGGAATCAAATGGGAGTAAAAATCTATCTAAAATTTGACATAACTTCATCAAAGCAGTATAACATTCAAATTGGTTATTGCTATAATTCTCATCATTTTGACAGTTAGTAAAACCTTAGTGTTCACAATTCTAGCCATTCTACTCCCAAAGTCAAGGAGGTGGGCCCACAAAGCACAAAGGGGATCAGTTCTAGGCATGAAGGGGGTCGGTACCCGGGATGCAAGGTGACGGTTTTGCAACTGAACCGGGTGGGATCATGGAGGTGGCTTTGTGCAGGATTCCTAGTTGGGCTTTGATCTAGCTTGGGTCTAGTACCCAACTATGTTGTGTTGGTTCTAGGCAACGAAAGTGGGGGTCCTCATCATATGATGGCTCTTGATTCTTGAAGTAACAGATCTTCGCGTGTTTCCAACATTTTTTCCCTCCATTAAACAAGTACCGTTCTTGAAGATCAACAAACACTTCAGGGGAAACTCAAGGAATTGGACAGAAGCGTAGGCTCTTCAGGGAAACAGTTTCCTTGCAAGATGGTACTTGCTGTGCGAGCTAAAATGCATATTCAAGAGTTGCACATGTGAAGGCCTGGGCATGTGTGGTGCTATAGTGTTGGCCCGGAGTTGGCGAATGAAGCAGGTCAGCTGCATTGGAATTTTAAAGCTTTCATCAGCTATGGATCAGGTGGAACCAGTGTTATGAGAAAGAAAATGGCAAGGGGAACCCCTGTGCAGTTAAATAGAAAGAAATGCACATACCTTGACGACAATGACAATTTCCCTGTGATCAGAACCACTTCTGGCACCCGGATTCTATTGCAATATTCTTCTGTTGTCACAAGGACTTAGAGAAGCAGCAGCATTCTTTCATTGCGATGGAGGTTGGTGATCATGGAGATGAGCTTGCATTGATCAATCATGAAAAGGAGATCTGTAGATTTTCCTGAGATACCAGGGGGCCTCATTCTGCAACGTAGAGCTTGACATGGAATGGGGTTACATATGCATGACCTAGGGATTGTACGTACATTGCAACCTGGAGATGCTGAATGTGGTAACTGGTAACCAACGAAGCTCTCTGTCCCATAACTCTCAGGCGAATTTGATTGATTTCTGGTTTGTCAGAAGTTTGATCAGCTCTTTTGGGCATTTTTCTGTTCCTCAATCCACTTGATGAATGACTTGCTTATCCTACGGCAAGTTTTTGGTCCGCTAATTTTAGGGCGAATTTATCCTCTGGAAAATTTGGGCCTCGATTGTGGAGCAACATTCAAACCCTTAATAGAGGCCCATGATTGCAGCCAATTTGGACGAGGCTTGAGAAATACAAATATGTGAGTCCAGAGCCCCATGCAATGTTTGCAATTGTTACCATTAGTTATCTGCTTGGGAATTGGAATTTGCAGGGGAAAGCTAATAATTTGTGAAGTACATAGTTGAATCGTTCAGGACTTGAATATGTAGATTGATATTCTTGGAGGGTCTTGGCACAAGTACTCCACTAAATATGACATTTAGTGTCACATGGTATTTAATGCCACTATGGCAACATTTTGGATGACACCTCCTATGAATAAGTTCACAAATATTGTCATGGATGATGGATGAGTTCATCCATTGGCCAATGCCCTACCTTCTCTTGTCACCAACTTGTGATGAAGTACTGTCATGGATGATTGTAACTTGGATGAAATAAGTGACAGAAATTGCAATAGTATAAATCTATAATCCCCCAAAACATTTACAAGGGATGACAAATAATGTGGGTTTAGCATTTAGTGTTGGTGACACTATACGTTGGTTTACAATTAGTATTGAGCAAGACAATTAGAATGGATGACCCTAAACATCATATTTAGCGTAGTTCATACACGTTAACAAGAGAGTCACTGCAACAGCCCCACCTTGAGTATTTATTGTGTAAGTGGACCAATGAAGAGGGAGAATCAGCTGCTAGTTGCAGATGAACCAGTTGAGTTTAAGAAATAACTGGGTGAAGTTCGAGACTTCAAGAATTTACCGATCGTTTTGAAGTAATCTATGGAATATACTTCAAAATAATAAAGAATAACCAAACAAATCACAACATGTAACCTGTTTCGACAAGTTGGAAAACGTAGGAATTTGACCGGTTATGCCCAATAGTCCCCCTGGACACTGAAGTGGACACCTGGTGAGCAAGCCCATCGCTCCCTTGAATTTCACTGGGTGCTCTATGTGGTCTAGTAAATCAATTGAATAGTTGCAGGCAACTTCATTACCTGGAAATGACTGAGATATGTAGGCAACCCCATGAACAATATGCCTGCCTTCCATCCCCTGTCTGTAAGGTGGATGGGTCTTCAGTGGCTTGTTTTCTTAATTGGACTTCTATATTTGATTGGTATGTGGTTCGGTGAGAATCAAAGAGCAAACATCATAGAGACACATTTTTAATGTAGAGTGAACTATGTCTTCAAATATGAGTAAGTGTTCTACATGCAATAATGAACGTAATTAAGTGGGAGGATCTATGTATCCAATTGAGAAATTTACAAACATGCATTTCCGATAACCATAACTAAATCAGGGGAGGTCCAATTTCCATTTTGGTTTTTGTAGATGTTCAATCGTAGATTTGCTAATGCAACATGAGTTTTGTTGTGTAAATCTGAGCGGTAGAAGTTGGAGAACATGAAAAGTGAGCCAAATACCACCCACATACCTTACCCCCTTTGTACGAGAGTTGTCTTTAAGCTAATGTAGCAAGACCTGCTTTTGAAACCTAAAACAAGAGGCCACACAAGTTTAAAAAAGTTGGTTTCTAAAATGGAGATCATGGGCCAGCCCTAGTCACTAACAGCTCCTCAAAATAGGGCCAATGCCTTTGCCAACCCCGCCTGAGATGGCTACTTACCTTGCCCCACAAAAGCATTTTTGAAGGCCGCTTGACCACAAAACCCATATTGAGTGCACCTCACCTTAAAGTTCAATTTATATATCTTCACTTCCTTCACAAATCAAGTAATTGGCTGAAATTTCATCTATCAATAAAACATGTGATGGGTTTGGAAGTAAGAATATCATTAACATTCCTAATTAGTAATAATGAGGTCATAACTTTTGTTTCTTACCATTTGAAATGGCCTTTGTTGTTTCTAATTGAACTTCAACTCTTCGGCTAAATCACTTTTCGTTTGTGAATTGAGTAGTTCTTTTGAATGTACATGAATAAGTGTGGGAATTTCGACTAATTTGTTTTATAATAATGTAATCAATGCCTTCTCCTTTCACAAGTATTCATACACATTTAAAGCATCTAAGTGCGATGAAAACCGTAAACCCTAAACTAAATCGTAAACCATAAACCTTTAACCTCCTTAATTAAGAGCCATAAACCTTAAACTAGACCATACACCATGAACTGTAAACCCTTAACCCTTAATTAAGGGCCCTAGACCCATAACCAAATCCTAAACCCTTAAACCCAAAACGCTTGATTAGTTTGAATTAGCTTAATTGAGCATTAATTGCAATATTATAAAATGAATTAGTACGAGTTTCCACAAGTATTTATACACTCAAAAGAATCAGGCAAAGGCAATTCACAAACGACAAGTGAATCAATCTACGTTCAATTTTAAAATGACAATGGCCCTTTCAAATGGCAAAAGTCACAAAAAATAGAAGATAATTGCTAATGAAAATTTCTATTCATTTTCATGCTTTCCAAGCTCATTACATGCCTCACTAATGTGTGCCATTTTGGGAATGAAATCCCATCAATTGCTTGTATGCTAAGTGAAAGTGAATGCATGTATATATTTGGTCTTGAAGAGTGATGCATTTGAAATGGAATTCTACCTAATGAAATCTACATTGTCACTAGAATTTGGTGAGGGAACTTCCTACATGGAAACTAACCTTTAGTATGGCAAAGTGAAGGTACATTCATACTTGTGTGTAAGTTAGTGCGGGTAAGTTATACCATGTCAATAGAATTATCATGATTAGGCAGTTGCCAGAATTTCATGTTCAAGCGCAATGACATACTTGATATTATTCCTTCACTGGCTCAATTGCTTATAGATTGAACATCTTAATTTTTTTCTTCTAAATGTGATTTTTCCTACATCTGCTGCACATATAAATTCAACTTATGAACATATATATATATAGTTCAATTCCTCAAAAAATCATTCTTGGAGAAATAGCTTCAGACTCATGAAATGATCCTTCAATCTTACATAATCTCATATAATGGTTAAAACTTTAAACACATGTACAGATGACGATTTGAAATTTCATACCACTTGCAGGCTTTCATAAATAGTGTCACTCCTATACAATGTAACCTCCCTAATATCATGCCCGTGGCAACCAAAGTGCACTGATATTAAAAAGGTTTGTAGTGTTAATATGGATGCATGATAATAGAGAATTAGTGTAGCGTGTGACATATGGAATAACGCAAATTCAACATTGCAATAATGACAATGATGACAATGTGATGTGTGTGAGGGTGTAATTTGAATTCTTTGGTGGACAATTTTAATGTCAAAACCCATGATATATGGGAGGGAAATGTGACAACAATGAGGGAGATGTAAACTGAGCACATCCGTTCCCTAGGGTTTCGGGATTTAAGAGAGGAAGTAACATCACAAAGGGTGACATTATGGTGGTTAGGGTGTACTTACCCATTGACTTGCCAAAAGGAGGAAAGCTAATAGAAGCCTACAGACCCCCGACGAAGATTGTACACATGAACCGAATTTTGTTGACCATTGTTGGACTATTAGAACTATCCATAAAGTTTCTCAAAGGGGGACAAAACCATGGATCTGATCCTTCTGTGAGGAATCTTTCTATTAAGAGCTCGTTAGTTCATAGTACATTGGAGCCTATTTTGAAAGTTGGGTGACACTTTTGGGACATCTTTTTTCCACCCCTCAAACTTTGAGAGAATTTTAGGATCTAAAATAAGGTATGTACATACCTTGTCTCGATTTGCCTTATCGTTCCAAAGTTAATACAGATATGTTGCTCCTTAGAATGTCCAAAAGGCTCATTTCATCTTTCAACACATATTTCCACAATGCTTCAAAACACTATCTAAAACTGTTGATCATTCATCAATGTACAAAGATAATTTTAGTTTCAATGACATCTACCTCACCACCATAGATATACAACTATCACCTCTTACTACATACCAAGAATTGTCCCATGGATGATCACCCCTTGGGGACATCTTCCACATCCTCGCCGGCATAATACATGTTCGTATAATATAAGTTCTACACTATCTTCAACCAATTCATCTCAAGTATGTTGAACTTAGTTTATTACTAAAAGAAAAAAGAAAAGTCTTATTACCTAGAACCAGAAAGCTTTAACATTTTATGTTTCAAATTTTTACACACTACCATTAGAATACACTTCTCACTCCACATACAACGTAAGATGTAAATACTCCCATACTTGTACAAAGTTATTATTGTGTAGGAAGACCAAATAGAAAAACTCAAGTGGTGGTGAAGTAGATGTCATTCAAATTGGAATTTACTATGTCAAGTGTTTTCCAATGTCAATGACATCTCCTTAAATCAAATGGTGTACACCTCTCACCTCCCACTACATAGTAATAATATATTTAGGGGTGACCACTAGTGGTAGGCATCAATCACATTTTAGCAAAATTTATATATGCCCATGGAATAAAAACTCTACACTTTACTTCACCTAACTATATTCAAGTATGTCAAATCCAACATATCACCATAGGGAGTACAATTCTCATTACCTAGTTCAAAAAAGCTCCAACATCAAATAAGCCTAAAATCCTTGTACCCAACTTAACCCAAATTAATTTTCAAATTCCATGATATCTCTAGCACTCCCAAGTGAATTCAAGCGATGGTGAAGTAAACATAGTTCGTGCCAAGAATGAAGTTGGGCCTTGGAGAGCCACAATAATTAAAAAAACAATCGTTATTGGAAAATTCTCTCATTTTGAATCAAATTGGAATTTAGTATGTCACGTAAAATCCAATTTACCTGACATCGTTGTCACTATCATTGCTATACATGTTGCAACCCCCACTACATAGTGATAAGTCTTCCATGGGTGATCGCCCGTGAGACATATCTCATACTTCTTTGCAAGTGATAGAGTTTGAACATAAGAGAAAACCTTTACATATCTCTTCACTTGGTTCACCTTGAGAAGGTCAAAAAAAATTTCACTCAACTTTATACAAAATAAACTAAAACTGCCATGTAGCTACATAATGTTATTAATATATAATAATCACCATAGACATGTGAGTGCGATGACAATACATATGGATGAATAACCTACACATATGGGTGAATAACCTAAGTTAAATTACAATATCATATATAACATGATATTCAATATTTTGAGAGAGTGGGATTCTCTCAAAATAATATTGGTCATTTGGACACATATGGATGAATAACCTACACATATGGGTGAATAACCTAAGTTAAATTACAATATCATATATAACATGATATTCAATATTTTGAGAGAGTGGGATTCTTTCAAAATAATATTGGTCATTTGGACACTTAAAAGTCATGTTAGGTTGATAAATACTAGATTATACTTTACACGTGTAGTTTCCATTAAAATGAGAGTATGTTAAGCTTGGAAATCGACTCATTTAGGTTGAGTCGACCTAAATGAGGACAATATTTTGTCAACAATTCTAACCATTCTACTCAAAAAGTCAAGGAGGTGGGCCCACAAGCACAAAGGGGGGGTCAGTTCTAGGCATGAAGGGGGTCGGTACCCGGGATGCAAGGTGACGGTTTTGCAACTGAACCTGGTGGGATCATGGAGGTGGCTTTGTGCAGGGTTCCTAGTTGGGCTTTGATTTAGCTTGGGTCTAGTACCCAACTATGTTGTGTTGGTTCTAGGCAACGAAAGTGGGGGTCCTCATCATACGATGGCTCTTGATTCTTGAAGTAACAGATCTTTGCGAGTTTCCAACATTTTTTCCCTCCATTAAACAAGTACCGTTCTTGAAGATCAACAAACACTTCAGGGAAAACTCAAGGAATTGGACAGAAGCGTAGGCTCTTCAGGGAAACAGTTTCCTTGCAAGATGGTACTTGCTGTGCGAGCTAAAATGCATATTCAAGAGTTGCACACTTGAAGGCCTGGGCATGTGTGGTGCTATAGTGTTGGCCCGGAGTTGGCGAATGAAGCAGGTCAGCTGCAATGGATTTTAAAGCTTTCATCAGCTATGAATCAGGTGGAACCAGTGTTATGAGAAAGAAAATGACAAGGGCACCCCCTGTGGAGTTAAATAGAAAGAAATGCACATACCTTGACGACAATGACAATTTCCCTGTGATCAGAACCACTTCTGGCACCCGGCCTCTGTTGCAATATTCTCCTGTTGTCACAGGGACTTAGAGAAGGAGCAGCAGTCTTTCATTGCGATGGAGGTTGGCGATCATGGAGATGAGCTTGCATTGATCAATCATGAAAAGGAGATCTGTAGATTTTCCTGAGATACCAGGGGGCCTCATTCTGCAACGTAGAGCTTGACATGGACTGGGGTTACATATGCATGACCTAGGGATTGTACGTACATTGCAACCTGGAGATGCTGAATGTGGTAACTGGTAACGAATGAAGCTCTATGTCCCATAACTCTCAGGCGAATTTGATTGATTTCTGGGTTGTCAGAAGTTTGATCAGCTCTTTTGGGCATTTTTCTGTTCCTTAATCCACTTGATGAATGACTTGCTTATCCTACGGCAAGTTTTTGGTCCGCTAATTTTTGGGCGAATTTATCCTCTGGAAAATTTGGGCCTCAATTGTGGAGCAACATTCAAACCCTTCATAGAGGCCCATGATTGCGTCCAATTTGGACGAGGCTTGAGATTTACGAATATGTGAGTCCAGAGCCCCGTGCAATGTTTGCAATTGTTACCATTAGTTAATTATCTGCTTGGGAACTGGAATTTGCAGGGTGAAGCTAATCATTTGTGAAGTAGAAAGTTGAATTGTCCAGTACTTGAATATGTAGATTGATATTCTTGGAGGCTTTTGGCACAAGTACTCCACTTAATATGACATTTAGTGTCACATGGTATTCAATGCCACTATGGCAACATTTTGGATGACACCTCCTATGAATAAGTTCACAAATATTGTCATGGATGATGGATGAGCTCATCCATTGGCCAATACCCTACCTTCTCTTGTCACGAACTTGTGATGAAGTACTGTCATGGATTATTGTAACTTGGATGAAATGAGTGACAAAAATTGCAACAGTGTAAATCTAATATCCCCCAAAACATTTACAAGGGATGACAAATAATGTGGGGTTAGCATTTAGTGTTGGTGATACTATAAGGTGGTTTACAATTAGATTTTGAGCAAGACAATTAGAATGGATGACCCTAAACATCATATTTAGTGTAGTTCATACACGTTAACAAGAGAGTCAGTGCAACAGCCCCACCTTGAGTATTTAATGTGTAAGTGGACCAATGAAGAGGGAGAATCAGCTGCTAGTTGCAAATGAACCAGTCGAGTTTAAGAAATAACTGGGTGAAGTTCGAGACTTCAAGAATTTACCAATCGTTTTCAAGTAATCTATGGAATATACTTCAAAATAATAAAGAGTAACCAAACAAATCACAACATGTAACCTGTTTCGACAAGTTGGAAAACGTAGGAATTTGACCGGTTATGCCCAAAAGTCCCCCGGGACACTGAAGTGGACACCTGGTGAGCAAGCCCATCGCTCCCTTAAATTTCACTGGGTGCTCTGTGTGGTCTAGTAAATCAATTGAATAGTTGCAGGCAACTTCATTACCTGGAAATCACTGAGATATGTAGGCAGCCCCATGAACAATATGCCTGCCTTCCATCCCATGTCTGTAAGGTAGATGGGTCTTCAGTGGCTTGTTTTCTTAATTGGACTTCTATATTTGATTGGGATGTGGTTCGGTGAGGATCAAAGAGCAAACATCATAAAGACACATGTTTAATGTAGAGTGAACTATGTCTTCCAATATGAGTAAGTGTTCTACATGCAATAGTGAACGTAAGTGGGAGGATCTATGTATCCAATTGAGAAATTTACAAACATGCATTTTTTATAACCATAACTAAATCAGGGGAGGTCCAATTTCCATTTTGGTTTTTGTAGATGTTCAATCGTGGATTTGCTAATGCAACACGAGTTTTGTTGTGTAAATTTGAGTGGTAGAAGTTGGAGAACATGAAAAGTGAGCCAAATACCACCCACATACCTTACCCCCTTTGTACGAAACTTGCCTTTAAGACACTTCTTCGTGGTTATAACTAATTCAAATGTGAAGGTTGAAGGTTTATTGGTAGATCCAAGGCAAGTGTGCACAAATTGATGGGTTACTACTAACAGGGAAGCCGAGTTGAGGTTGATGAATGTTTTTTTATTAATCGTTTACATCCAAAGGTTTGTCAACTTAATAGAGTTCTTCTTTTAGTTAGACTTGTGACAATGACAAGAGAAATTCGAGACATATGATGGTTTTGTGACACATATGATGTGCTATGCATATGTATATCACGTCTTATATTATTCCTTGGGGAATAGTATAACTGATAAGTATGGTCAAGATGTCAAACTTGGTTGCCAAATAACTTATATGTTAGTGTGATTAACTTATGGACAAGTTGGCAATTGTAGTGATGGTTTAACAACTGATGTTCTTTTGGTATTGTTTCATCCAACTAATTATGTGCCCATAATAGTTTCAAGAGCAAATTTCCTAACCACTTTGTGTTCACACTTGGATGTTACTTGTTCTTGTTATTTTTGGTCCACTATATTTAATGTGGATGTTATCTAGAGTTGATATATATATATATATACAAGTGCTCTTTAGAATGCATTGAAAGAAATCTAGTTAACTATAGTTATTTTGGCACTTCTTGATTATTTATTTGAAAGATTTTGGGTGATAAATGAGTAGCTTCAATCCTTGACCCGTATTTGAGAAGAAGGTGCACAAAATCCAAGAAAGGTTTGGTATAGTGAATAGCTATGGATTAGCATGAGCAAAGTAATTAGCTACAATTGTAGTCTTTAATAGCAAAGGACAGAGCCTCACGGTTGTACCGTTTTCTTGTTACTTTATGTTGTTTAAAACTGTTCTAAATGTCAAATATGAGGAAAACAAGGTTTTTGTGATGGCTTCACATTCCATGCTTAAATCAAGGCTTACAAAATTTATAATGGTCATAGATTTGTGTTTTTAACCCCCCCCCCCCGGCCCCACCCCATTCAAGAAAATTACCAATCGTTTCAGAGAATTTTAGAGAATATTTTATGATCTAATAAAGAAAAATCAAAAGATGTCAACATGCAACTGCTTACAACATGTCCAAATGGTTAGACTTGGAAACACTAAGATCTTGACCAATTATGCCAAAAATCTCCCCAACATTGTAGAAATACATACATTGATATTGGAACTTCTAACAAACCTCTCGCGTGTTTGTCACCAACTTCCACACTAACACGTATCACTCAAAACATTTCTAGACCAAGTAGATTTTTGGTTCAAGCTCAACCACCCGACCATAGGAGAGAGACAAAAAGATCCTCTCTCCTCCCCCGAGCTTCTTTTTATGCCCAAGCATTACTTTTACCTTTCATCTTTACATATAGTAAAAGTATTCTTTTCATAGCTCTATCCTTTAGTTCTACTATGAATCTTCTATCTTTGGTTCTTCTAGAACCTTCTTCCATCTCTTCATCTCAATCCCATTCCTCCAATTGAAATTGTCTAATTCCAATTAGATTCATTCATCCTTCTTTCTAGTTGGAAGGTCTAATTCCAACTAAATTCACCCATCCCTCCTTCTAGTTGGAACTATCTAATTCCAATTAGATCTAACTATTCATTAAGAGTTGTCTAACTCTTATGAATAACATTCATCTTTCCAATTATAGAGTGGTCGAACTCCAATGCACCTCATCGAGAGTTGTCTAACTCTAGTGCACATGTTCTCAATATGGAATGGTCTAATTCCAATGCACTATATGCGGAGTTGTCTGACCCCAGTGCACATGTTGTCAATCTGGAGTTGTCTAACTCCAATCCATCCATCTTCAACTAGGAGTTGTCTAGCTCCCATTATCCTCTGCTTACACACTGGCACATGTGGTTAGAATTTCATTCATCCATCAATATTAATGACACTACCGTCGATGACTAGATGTCCATAAACTTAGCCTCGTCGTTGAGGACGCCTTGTCGTTGAGGACGCCTCATCATCGTAGGATGACAACTAGGTATAGTTACCTTATAGAACTTTATCATTTTTAATCTTATTAGAGATTAAAAATGACCTACTTGCATTTGTGCACACCAATTGCCATGCAAATGTTTTTGAGTAAGAATCACATGACACAAAACTCAAAAAAATTGCACGTCACATGACACCCCTTAAAAACAAACATTGTGCCTACTAAAAAAGAAGGAGAATCAAGTAATAATCACATGATTAAGATGATCCACTTCAAGGTCTATGTTCTAGTGAGGGATATTTTAATTTAGGCTTCATGTGCACCAGTGTCATCTATGAGCAACCAGCAAGCCAAACATATTATATTACAATTTGAAGAGAGGATTCTTGGAGCAAGAGATTTTTTTGAGACAAGGACACCAAATATGATATTTAGTGTTTGATTATATTTAATTTTGTTATTACTCTACCCTGCTCAACACTACTTTTCAATTCCTTGATAATTAGTGTGAGAAGATATGCTATAAGATATGCTCGAATTCTCCTTTTATCAATGCTATTTTTTTCTTTCGTATCCTTACTAACACTAGATTCAAACATGTAACTTCCACATATTACCATAGTTGATATTTAGTATTTGTTACTTACTTTCATAGGGTTATTGACATTTAGTGTATGCATTTGTATTAAGTATATCCAACACTAAATGTCAAATTTAGTGTAGTTCTACATCTTTGCCTACATAATTTTGGAAGCGAGGTTCTCAAAGGTCAACAAACACTTCAAAAAAATACTCGACAAACTTGCAGTGAACAACAACCCAACTATTGTAGCCGATACAATGATCAAATGCCTTGCAAATTACCAGTCATGGACAATATAAAATTCACATGTGCAAGTGGGAGGACTGAATGGGCATACTTGGGCATGTCTACTATATTGATGTGGGTGTTGGAAATGTAAGGAACTTTCCTTTGGCAATTTAGCAACACTCTGGCAATCAAGGGGTTGGCATTATTGAAAATAGAGCATGTTCATGGGCACATTGAAATTAAAGCATGTCATGGTGCAAAGTGCCCACAAGTTTGTACTTAGGTGTCGTTCACCAACATCTAACGGTGGGTTTATGTGATCATCCTAGGTCAAAGAAACTCCAAAATCAAGCAATCCTATCGGTTGAGAGTAAAATTTTGCACCTAAAGAGTTTACAATGAGACACGAGTCCAAAGCATGAGAAACCATAGTTGTGCTAATGCAACACCAATAATATCATGTCAACAGTAGCAGTACTAGTAGTTGCAGTAGCAGTATTAGTAGTTGCAGCAGTTAGCAGTAGTTGCAGCAGTAGCAGTAGCAGTAGTAGCAGCAATAGTAGCAGTAGTAGCAGTAGCAGTAGCAGTAGAAGCAGTAGCAGCAGTAGTAGCAGTAGCAGTTGCAAACGCAAACGCAAACGCAGTAGCAGTAGTGTATGTTAGCAGTTAGCAGTAGCAGTAGTTTCATGTATTCAACAAGTAGTTTGAACATCAATGATATAAACTAAAGAGATTTTTCCATGCAGGTTTTGCAGGATGCCATGACAGTTTTGGGGAATGTTGCAGCAACAGCAGCAAATATTGCGTCGTTGGATTCCAGCAGTGGTCCTAGCCCAACTAATAGTGGGATTGAAGTACCTTCAAAAACCAAGGTAGATCGGGCCACACAAAACAAACCAGGAGGTAGTAAAGTAGGAGATAGTCGGACATCTCCAAGAAAGAAAGGTTCACAACCTGCTCAAAGTACAGCAATTGTGAAGGAAGTGAGAGAGAATGATTCCTCAGCACAACCTATGATGACAACACGGTTAGCTAAACCCAATTGAAACTAATATGTGATTTGGGTGGAACATGCAGTGGAAGAGGTGTGCAAGTGTGGATGTAATGGATCCGAATTTTTGGGTTGGTTGCTCAAGGAAGAATTGCAGGTTGTCCAGGTGATATATGCAATGAAGAAGAGATTCTAGAGGGGTGTTTTAGTATCTTGATACACAAAGTGTGGGTACAAGATGTTAGGCTATAGTATTCACAGCGTTGGGGGGATCCTCCACAAGTACGCATGAAGGATGCTAAGTAAGCACCAATTTTATGGAGAAAAGAAAATTTGAATCTTCATAGTGAAATTGCCAAATTTTTGTAAAAGAGCGGGAAACTCATTTTAGAATACAGTTTCTATGTTTTGACTCTATTTGTATTAAAATATTATCCATATACATGTTTTCTATCTACATTGACTCAAATAATTCTATGCACATAGAGTCCACATTCACTGTTTTTGTACCATATGTGATTTATGTGTATGCATATCTATGATCTCAGTAGTCTTAAAGTCCTCCTTATAATATGTTTTTATTACCTTTAGTCCAAAAAATCACTTAAATGTAGGTCTTTTTTATTTTATTAATTATAAATTGACTATAATCAGTCAATTAATGGTGTTATACTAGTCAATAAATACAATGACATTATGATTAAAACCCTAATGAACTAACTGGTTTATTTTACTAAACAAAATTCATGTGAAGATGATTGTAATCAATAAGTATATATTATGTAGTCAATAACACCATCAAAATTCATGATTATTAGACTAGCACTAGTCTAGTATGTCAAAATTCTTCAAGTTAAGATGCATCATCTTGGATGTTCTTATGACTATCCAAAGTCAAATAGACATGTGTCGTTTTGACTCAAGATAGTCTAATGTACATATGCTTTATTGACTAGTGAAAGTCTATTATGCATGTTGGAGGTACAATCAAATATACAAACGTCCATTTAGTCAAATGAACACTATGATATATTGACTAAGACATATTTGACTAGTGACTATTTGACCGCTCCACATTGACTAGGCAGTCAAAAAATACTTGGATGATTTTTATATTTAAGGAAGTCCAATATCTAGTCCAAAGGACCTTAATTTGTCCTAGTGACATGTTGGTCTCAACTCAAGAAAATACTCGACCCAATTTTATTAACCAAATTTCAAACTTGAAGGAAGATCCAATAAGGGGAGTTCCAGACTGCATATTTCTTGGAGCCAAACCCTGACCTAAGTTTGATTTCACATTGGATCCAATGTAATTTGTTGTGGACTATAAGTGAGCAAAATAAAACCATCTCCAGCATAGTGGGAATGGTTGTAAATGTAAACAAGTGTAACCTAGCATACACCTCAAAATGGCCGAGCATTCGTGGCACTCAAGTAATGTCATCCGGTAACAAAAATTGGATGAGTCCATCAAGAAGTTGGGATAGAGCTTATTTTAGTGAAACGCCTCCAAGTTGGCATGTAAGACCAGTTTCTTCCTCATAGCTATTGCTCGCAGGGGGGAGGGCAGTGTGTTCAAAAATTAAGGATATAGGTGCAAACAACCACTATTTTATAGGGGGTATTACTTCCAATTCTTTCTTTTTTTCACATGCTATCATTATGTAAATTTCTACTTGAGGTTAATAGAAAAATGGCTTGCATTACTTATAATTCCAAATTACCTATTATTTCATACCCTATGATATTACTTTAAAGATGTCCAATGCCATTTTTGATACCCTATATTACTCTTAAGTCCAATTATAATTTTTTGCCCCCATGTTTTTAAAATACCCTATCATTTGTTCGCACGTATATTGCTACTCCAACCAATGACTACCCCCCCCCCTCCCCGAGAGCTATTGTGAACTATTAGCTATATTGTAAATATTAATTAGTTGGCAAGGGGCAATGATGTCGCCTTGGATGCTCTAAGCTTAGTTTCTAACCTCCCATGAGTCGTTTCCAAGGCCATGATATGGCTTTGAATTCCACATGATTATTTTGATAAATATCACAAGATATCAACGTGTGCAACATATAATTATGACGTGTTGTTATAGACACTTTTGTTTGTTCATAATTCATTTATTTTTCACGGGTGTGATTGCTCAAATTTTGTAATATGTCAAAATAATATAGATCACCTTATGGTAAATTGGTGAACTCAAAAGATCAATTCAATATTATTATTATTATAATGATGATGATGTAATGAAATTTATTTGAAAATAATTAATATACATCATGCAATTTTAAAGATAATACAATATATGATGAGGATAAAATATTACAATAATTCAAATAGGTTATAGTTAGAAGCTTATGATCTTTTGAGTATACCCCATCCATAACGTTGTCCCACAAGTCTAATTCCAAATAACATACAATCTATTTATACCTCATATTATATTACCTAAAAAACAAATTTGATTCTTATATAATATTTTTGTTATATGTTTTATATTCTATCGTCATTGTTTCATTTTTGTCATCTTATGAACACTTGCACTAATCTATCATTAGGATAACAAAGATAACACATGTAAATGGTAGGTCACAAAATAATAACCTCAATTTTAATGAGGATTTTGTAATGTTTAAGACCTCCAAATTAATTATGTGCTTCATTGATGGTTTCAGTTTTGGAACGAAATCCCAATTAATTGTTTGTTTACTAATTGGGAGTGCACATATATATTGGATTTTAGACATTGAAGGTGAAGTGCACTCAATATGGGATTTGTAGTTAAGCAACCTTCAAGAATGCAAGGGCAATGTTTTTTTTGAAGTTGGACGGGATGGGCAACAATTTTTGGTTGGGTTCAAAAATTTCTATTAAAAATAACTAGACTAGTAGTGATCTCTCCATCTTTCGCATTCTCCATACTCTCTTCAACATTGCCGAATTCTCTCTTTACCCTAATGCTGGTCTAATTTGTTGCAAACTTAAGACATATGTTAGGCCAATTAGGCTTAATTTACATTCACATTGCAACAAGTTCAATTTTCTCGCAACCCTAAACCCATTTTCTCTCAAAATGAGCTCTCCATATTGAACATAGAGTATATACCTGTCACAATTTCTTTGTCTTTACCAGTCAGTCGCGCTCTACGATTCCTCCAATTCGCCTTCAACACTTTCTCCAGCCCTCTCTCACACTCACTATGATACAACGACTACAGTTCAAATAACTTCAAACACGGCGCTTCCTTTGCGACTGTACCCCAGCACCTCCTCCAATAGCCAACTGCCTAATGTGAATGTTGTATCCGCCTTCAAACAGTCTGTAGTCCCTGGCCTTCACTCACTCTCCCTCTCTGCCGTTCACGAGTGACTATGGCCATCAGCAGGCGACTTCCTGGACTATGGCTCAACCGTTTTAGTATGAAGTGACATTCTCCTACTTGGCGGTTGTACTTTCAAGACTGCACTGATTACCAGTTTTTGTTGCCACACCTACTCTTATCAATACTTGTCCATTCTTTCAATTCTTTGGGTGACTTAGGTCACTACCCTACCTCAACGGCAGGTCCGGCACACCAGTGCCGGATAATTAAAGAAAATAGTGCCCAACCAGGTTCGGCAAGTGCCACTGGAAATTTCTAACTCCGGCACTTGCCGTTGATGACATTTCCGGCACTGCCGGAGTCTGCTGCCGGATCTGCTGCCGGAGTTTGTTGGACTGTTGAAGCAGTTAGGAGTTGAAGTTGTGAGTGGGGTGGAGTGCAGGAGGTTTAGTTAGGGGAAGAGGAAGAGAACAGACTACCGCTGCCGCCGGAGTCTGCTGCCGGATCTGCTGCCGGAGTCGGAGTTTGCTGGATCTGCTGCCGGAGTCGAAGTCTGCTGCCGGGGGGAGTCGGAGTTTGCTGGATCTGCTGCCGGAGTCGGAGTCTGCTGCCGGAGTCTGATGGACCGTCGAAGCGTTGTGAATTACCGGTACCGGTATATGTTTCTGTAACTAGCAGCTGGATCTCCCTGTTCGTTGAGCACCAACCTTGATCGCTGAACAAGTGCTGTACGCGGGCATAGTGGGAAGCTGTGTATGATTTCAATCTTATCACACGTTTCGGAGTCCAAATGCTCAAATCTACATACTTGCAGTTGTCTGTAACTTGAGGCTCCTGCTGATTCTTCGACTCACAGCCGCTTGGTGGTGTTGGTGGTGGTGGGTTTCTTCCACTTATAACTTGCATTCCGCATTCCGTCCTTGCTCTTGCTTGTACCGTATTTATGTTGAAATCAGCAAACGCTCACACGCAGTGTTTTTCCTGCCCTTCTTTCTTGTTTGTATGGGTAGTCCGTGTACCCATAGTATGTGTAGATTATAGTAGAACAACCCGGCCACAATACTAACTTTGTGTGCTTGATGCTTGGTTGTATGTGTTGATTTATATTTGCGCTTTATTTACCCAAACTAATTTTCCTGGTTGCATGCTTAGAAATATCCCTGTGTGCAACTTATGTCAGTTTTGTGCAAATTGAATCGCAACTCCACCTTTGAACGAAGAGTTTTCTAAGCCTAATTTCTTTTTGTTTTCATACAGCTTTCAAAATGAGCCAACTTTTGTTATCATCGATGTTCGGTCGTATAAGTAAAGAGGAGAATCAATCTTATATTGAGAAGGCTGCTGAGGTTGACCGGTTGGAGCACAAAGATAAGAGGAAACCTTGTGAAATTATCAAGAAACCGGTTGGTAGACCTAAAAAAATTAGAAGATTGGAGATGAGTTTGGTTTCCAACATATCTCCAATATTGCAACCTTCATCTTCTGGTACTAATGCTAGGGTGAGGGGGCCTTACACCAATTGGTTTACGCATGAGCTTTGGCCTCCAATTGAAGCAGCTATGAAACAACACAAAAATCATACTGCTGCATTGAAATATTTGAGGATCACTCATCGCACCAAGGGTACATCTACAGGGCCTTACGATAAATTGTCACGAGGAAGTTTAAATGAGTGGTTCACAACCAGTGGAGAGATTCGAGGTCATGTTTTTGCATGTGTTGCAAGAGAACACGCATTTGTACCTCAAGGGCAACACATGCCACCACTTCAATCGCATATGGAGGTTACCACAGAACTTGTGGAATTACTCTTAAGTATGAGGGAAGCAGGTGTTTCTTTGCATGCTGGAATTGTTCAACCAATCATTATTGGTTTTCTCCAAGAAAAAGCCCCCGAAGTACTTCAAAAATTGAAGGTGTCATTGAATTGGACTAGGAGATTTATGCGATCTAGGCTCAATTGGCGATTTCGGAAGCCCACAACGGTTAAGGGTAAACTTCCAACTGATTGGGTAAATCAAGGTCACATGATGACCTTGAGAATTGCATACTTGGTTAAACTATACAACATACCTCTTAGTCTTGTGGTGAATACTGATCAAACAAGCATACATTTGGTACCATTAGCTGGAGATAGGACTTGGGAAAAGAAAGGATCCAATGATGTTGGCGTTATTGGAGGTGATGACAAAAGGGCTATCACTGCTTGTGTATCTTCAGCAGCAAATGGTTCTTTACTTCCGCTTCAACTCATATTTTCAGGGACTACAAAGAGAGTCTTACCCAAAACTCAGCGAGGACGGCAAGGCCTTGATTATGGTTTTCATTTCACTATGAGTGGGAATCATTGGTCGAATTTGGAATCTATGAAACAATTTGTGAATTTCATAATTGTTCCATATCTTCACCGTGAGAGTGACAGGTTAAATCTTTCTAGTTCGCAAAATATGGTGTGGCTTATTGATTGTTGGAGCGTACATACCAGTTCAGAATTTCGACTTTGGATGAAAACAACTCATCCCCGCATTTTGTTGCTTTATGTGCCGGCCAATTGTACATCTAAATTTCAACCAGCAGATGTTGTCTTACAAAGGCCTTTAAAATGTGCTTTTGCAAATTTTTTTAAGTTATGGTCTGCAAGTGAAATTCAAAGGATGGTGGCTAGTAAAGTGCCAGTTGGTGCAATGAAGGTTGATAGTTCAATGGAGACAGTCCGTGAAAATGCTGCTGAGTGGATGTTTATGGCTTGGGATAAGCTTCGAGTTCATAAAGAGATGATTGCATCCGGTTGGGCGCGATGTGGGATTCTAAAAGCGTGGGACTTTCAAATTCAGAATGAAGCAATGAGAGTGAATTTTGAGAAATCTCTTTTTGGAGAATTAGGCAATCTTGTTGAAGACCAAAATTCGGAATTAGATGTTCCTGATTATTATTTAGACATGGATGTTTTAGATTGTTTAGCTCGTTGTGTGTCTAACTTGAGCATATCTGATGAGATAGACTTACCTGATTTGAATGAAAGTCTTGACTTGGAGAATGACATACTAGATTTTGCACATTTTGATTCTACTGGGACTGAAGAATGCCCACCAACAAGTGAGAATTAGAAGTACGATATTACTTATTATATACCAAATAGGTTAAATGTGATTTTATCACATTAAGTTTGCATATTAGTGTTGTTTTTTTATTTCTACGGAAATCACATATGTATTTTTCAGTTTATAATGAAATTTGTTTTACAAAAATTTGGCACTTTTATGATAGATTTTCCAACATTTTAGGCATTTTTGGGTTGCTGAAAAATAATTATTAGGCACTAGCAAAATCAATTAATTATGGCCGAACCTGCCGTTGAAGTAGGGTAGTGCAACCTACACTATGGTCATCCCAGTTTGACACTTGGCAACTTCATAGTCCAAAACTATAATATTATAACAATATTTATATGTACAAGGGCAAAGGAGGTCCAAAAATAACTAAAATTTTGCAAAATCACACCTTATATGGCCTCCCTGCTTCTTTGCTTGGTAATTGTCCTTAATTATCGACGATACACTTTGAGTCGATTTCCATCTAAGCGACCAGGAAGAACATTCCCCTCAAAATCTTCCAAATCAAAAGACCCATTTCCATGCAATCTTATGGCATTCTTATGACATTCTTGAAGGACATGACTTGTTTAGCATTTTCAAGAGTTAATTGTCTTAAAGTGGATGAATGGGATGACACTCAATGCAGTACATGCAACAGGGCAGTCTCTTTTACCACATCCCAGCCCAAGTAATTCTAGTATGCACAATATAAAATCACAACACATGCATAGAGTCTCGGCTCAACCAATGTATTTTGTGAGCCAAGTATCAAGTACCAGAACCAAAGTCAAAACCATAGGTTAGCATGAACTACCACATCACATATCCATTCATGTTCAAAACGATAAGTTAACACTCAGTTTCTTATATGAGATTGCAAAAAACATCCTTTAAATAATTATACTTGTGTTTATTTAAGATTTATGGCCTCTTGCTGACCACCAGGTTCCTTTCTTGAATACATGCAAATTGTGATACTGGCATCCGAGGCCTAGCTATGCCTTGTGCAGGAGGGGAATGGACAGAGCACTCCCAACCTCCCCCGAAACAATATTTAGGGCCATGGCCTCCTGGGCAGTATCACACATACTCGCAGCAATATACCAATGTTGTTGTGAGTACACTATGTTCTCTGTGCACATAAATTGTTGTGGTTTTACCACATCTTAGTGTGGTGGTTATTTTATTTTGGTATGTAGAATTTGTTCGGTGGCATTGATGGTTCCTTGCAAAATTTTAACCTTTTTATCTTCTCATCACCAGGTATTGTGGCTTTTCCATCATTTATGATTGCTATATTTTGGCTACAGACAATATTGCCTTCATCTTAGTGTGCCAAAAGCACATTTTTCTGGAGGATTGCAGATCGCAGGTGAGTTTGTCAATCCAGAGCTGCAAGAGCAAGCACACTTGATGACTGAAGAGGAGGAAGACAGGGGCTTGGGATATGTCTTCAAGCGTGATGACCAGCGGCTGCAGCAACGCAAGGAACGAGATGATCGTGAGAAGGATACCGATGTCATCTCAGAGAGTCACTTTGAGTGCTATCCAGGGCACACACATTACAACCGTGAGATTGTGGACAACGATGAAGATGAAGACTTGACAAAGATGGATATGGGTGGCCGGGTTAGATTCACTCCCTTTTTTTTTGCTGTAGATACTTGCGTGAATTGCAACTAGAAGATGGAGCCTCTAGTGGATGCTTTGATGCTATTCTAGTTGTTAAGGTGCATGGTTGTTTGGATAGCATTTAGTAAGTCTGAGATTGCTTCTTCCAACAAGCCAAAGGAAGGAAGTGCGAACAACATGCATGTAAGGAGTGGCCTGTACTCCAAACGAGCGTGAAACATATACATGTACTTGTGCGGATATCTGCAATGAACTCATATAAACCACTCGCATCCCAAAGGAGAATGGCATGGCAATCCATATATAAAAGATGACGCACACACAAATGGTCAACATAGAAAGCACATTACAAATGCGATGGTCACCGAACAGTCCATTTACATCAAGAAGTGGTGGTGTGTGATGCCTCGCAGACCAAAAATTTGGGAAGGCCTGTTCCATCACCGTCAGGGTCATTACCAAAAAAAATGTGCAAAAGTGTTTCCAAGACCAGAAGGGGTTATTCTATGTCGCACATCAATTCACAGTCACCGACAAGAACGGTTTGATGGCCATATGAATCCCCAAATTCCGCATCATAGAGGTCTCTCCCAGACGACAAACAAGTGTAGTTTTCTAAAACATGTCCGACCACCCATGTTTGCGCACATGTGGCTAGCACAGTCTGGTTCACACCCACAAGTTTCTTGGAGGGTATTCTGATTGCCACTAATTCTCCGCTCGCAGATCCGTAGAACTCCCCCCACATAGGGTATATTGCATTGTTGTCGCCACCCCATGGGCGTGTCCCATGTGCATGGCTGAGCATAGGTGCACAACAACCATCAGGCGCAACAAATTCAGGGGATGGGCAACCACTCCCCTGCAACCCTGGCGATGGTGCGTGTACAACAACTAGTTGTTTTACGAAGCAAGTAGGTGGTAGCGATCCCAACATTTGTAGGGATCCGAAGGAATCCACTCCCTTGTTGTATTCATTCCCCCCCTCGACATCCAACACAAGAGATAGAGCAACGGCTTGCACACCCGGAATTGTTGCACATGCCGGCTGCAGCAAGGGGGCCTCCAATATTTGTTGAACTGACTTGTTGACACGTGCCAACAAGCCTTGGGTGGGCTGCACATCACTTTGGGCACACCCGCTCCCCTCACCCAATAGCAATGGACGTCCTTGCCGAGGGAGTTCCAAGCATCCAGACCTGACATCCGTGGATATGCTGGGTGGGAAGCCTCCAATGTGTGCCTCCATTGTGTGCCCATCACATTGCAGTGGCCGCGGGCCGCAATGCACAACACGTGCAACATGTGTATTTGTCTTGGTGCAATTGGTATCCCCTACAATGGCGTGCCGAACACCAAGGCTGGAATTGTGTGTTGATATTCCTGCACGAGTGCATCGCAGGGAATTGGCTGTCCATCCCACATATGTCACCTTTGAAGACACATTGGCCCAGTTGAAACGTCGTTGTTTGCAAGGAATTTTTTGTGCCAAGGGCACGACGAGCGGCGATGGATTTGACCGACCGGAAGGTTGTGCGAGGATGGGAGGAGCTGGATGACAGATGATTTGCCGCAAATTATTAATCCGACAACGGTGTACAGACGGATGTGCCGTGTAACAATGAGTGACAACCAGGAAAACCACCTATTATGATGGTGTAAAGATGCCAAAGTTGTTTCATGGAAGTGAATGTGGGTATGGAACATGTGCAAATTCACACGTACCTAAACTGCCGAACAACATGAAAGTACATGACCCACACGGCAAACAAGAAAATCCCACGGTTCAATTCTGAAGTGAGGTTGCAGAGTGCCCACATGAATAGCACTAAACACAAGAAACCCCACCTGTATTGGCCGCACTTGCAGCAATCGCACGCCCAGGTGGCTCGATTCCACACATGCCGCGAAGGGAAGCAATTGTGCGTGCGACCTCTATGTTTGCAGGGAACGCACCCAAACCGCGGACACGCACATGCACCTTGGCTCTCAATGTTGAGAAGGTAGATTGCGGATGTGAGTCCACCGCATGTTCATGGCGTTTGCAGTTACCAGGAGGGTTGCGGTCGTCAGCTCCCATTGTGGCAGGTCTGGACCAACAAATTTGAGGCAAATATGGTCACAAATAAAGCTTCTACGTGTGAATTAAGGCAAATGTTGTTGCCTCCCACCCTAGGGTTTCGTTTGGAACAATACTTCCTGTCTGTGCAGAAGCCCGTTCATCTGGGACAATCGGGTTGCTGTTGGGTAGCAAAAGTACAAACCCATGAAAGGAAAAGACAGGAAATGACCAAAACAAGAGTGGCCCAAGGGGCGCCATTGACACCCAACATGGGTGCCAAGCCAACCAATACGGGTGACAACCACCCACATACGGTAGCCACCCTCTGAAGTGCATTGTGCAACCCATGAACGCCAACCCGTTTGCAACCCTTTGCCCAAAACCTAAAACCGAACCCCAAAAACCGCTACCCTAGGGCTACCCAAAGGGTGGCGGTCACCCAATTGGGTAGACATGGTAACCGTCACCCATGTCAACCGGGTCACACCCAACATTTACCGACCTGTACCCAAACCGCAGTCGCGGCGGTAGTCAGAGTGCGGGTTACAGTTAGAATGGCAGTGGCCACAGACCCTACCATCACCGCAGAGGAGGGTTGATTTGGACACGATTCCTTCTAGTGTGATAGGTTGGCAACGCATGATGCACCCACTTGCTTTTATACGAGGCGATTTTTTATTTTTATGTCTAACCCCCTTTGTATTATTGCCTTAAGGATTAGATTAGACTAGCATTATTTAGAACTACTAAAACTTGGTATTTTTGAAACCCTTGAGACAAGAAGCGGATGATGTAAGGTAGTGTCTAAAGTGGTTCATCTCATCCGCAAAGATGAATGAACTCTCACTAATGAAAATACATGAGTGCCACGAATCCCCGGCCCCTCAAAATAGGGTGTGTGACACTATTATGCATCGGACACTAAATACCATAAATACCATAGATTGTGTACTACTATTGCAAAAGTAATAAACACTCCCACTTGATTATGTAGAAGATGGTGAAGTTAACTCTTATGTGTTCGAGAGGTGGACCACATTGGACCTCTCCATGCATAAAAACATGCTGTATTAAAACTATACACTTTACTTCTAACCGATTCTGTAAAAAAATGACCTTGTCTAATGCACTTTTTGAATCAGTTGAATACATTGATGTAATTGAAGATTTAAGTTCAAATTTTGCAACTTGGGTGCCCTTGGATGCAAATACATACGTTGTATTTTGATCATCAGTGAACATGTGGGTTTATTTCGTGCTTAACATAAGGTGGGAGGAAGGCGGGGCGGGCAGGAATGAGCCTCCGCCTGGACGCGACACAGTGCCGAGGCCGGCCGGACGACTTCCGACACTCCCTTCACAACATGATTTTGATGCATGGCTTCTTGCTTGCGGTGGTAGCGTCATCCTCTCACTGTTTTCTCTCTTGCTGCCACTTAGGTGCAACGTCGGCATAGTGACCACGTAATCGATGCAGTTTGCAACTCACAAGGGTTTGGAATTCTAGTCAGCTTCGCTCTACGGCCTCCTGGGAAGGACCGGGTATGTACTCTTCCTTCTGCACAATAGTTCCGATCTAATTTAAGTTGCCCACCAGAGCGTCATAGCAGATTATTGGTTTGATGAGGTTACGTTATTGATATGGTGCTCCAGTTGTTTCTGGAAGGTGGTCCCATAGGATTTAAGAAGACAAGAGGTCGACCCAATCAATGTGCACATTCAACTCCTTATGGTGGTTATGGTATAACTGGATTCGATATCAAAATTTGACAATGTGTAAGTGGATCATGTAAAGAATCTTCACTATGTTCAAATTGTAGACATGGTTACAGCTTATAGCCACAGTTTTCTTCTTGCAAAGATTGCAGTTTGGTGTTGAATGACGCTCATAGGCGAAGTGAGCTGTAGCCCCAAGTTGAAGTGCATACAAGTCTGCATTCTGAGAGTTTCAACGTGATTGTGCTGTAGAGTGCTGTAGAGGGGACCCCATCTCTCTCTCTCCCTCCCCTTAAGTTTTGTGGAAAAATAGGTTGTTTGTGAACTACTATGCAAAACCCTACGGATCGGAGCAAGAAGTGTTTGCCGAGGTCGAATGTCCGTGCAGGCCGACTTATTTTAAGGTTTTGTGGGGATATAAAGTTGTGACCCCACTTGTTAGGGATTCTTGTAGGGAATAGTGAACAGGTAGAAGGGGACGAGCACGCGTATCGCGAAATTAGACGCTTGCCGGATGGAAAGGCAACCCAAGGAATCGGCGGGCAGAGAGGGAAGGGGTGCCCTTTGAAGCGCTTCTGTTGTCGACAGGATATCTTCAAAATTCGCGGTGTTTATGGAATAGTGGAACTGAAGGCTGGAGTTTCATCGCTGTTATTGCCTCTTCTTTTTATTCAACGAGCAGGTCTCCATTGGGCCCAAAAATGTCAACCTGGGTGAGGTGGTTGTTTCATGCCATTGAACTTTGTTCCGGTTCTTCTCTTGAACCAGATTACTTGAAACTCTCTGTTGACTGTGTGCAAGATATCAAGAATGTGTTATGTACTGGTCATGAATTGCAATTAAACGGGAGGCAGTGTCAGGATCTTGCTTCGAAGCTTGAAATTTTCGTGGAGAAGATGCAAAACCTAGTCTTAAATGTTGAAGCATCAGGTTTGAGATCCTTTTATCCAGCTTTGAGGAACATGTACAGAGTCTCGGAGAAAGCGAAGTTGCTTGTCAATGACTGCTCCAAAGAAGATTGGTGTAGAGAATCCATGTTTCAGATCCAGAATGAAGAAGCATTTGTAGGGATTTTGCGGGAGATAGGGTTATGCGACGAGCAAGCTAAAGCTATAATAATGCTTGGCCAATTGAAAGAGCAGAATCGAGTCAAAGATCTCGGTCTGCCTTCAACAATTTCACCCGCATCGGAGACAAATGACCTGGTTCTAGAAGATCGACGTACATTGAAGGAGAGACTTCAAGACATGGCCAAAAGCAGTACCTCATCAGATAAGCATGAAGAGTACCTTGTGAGATTCATGTTGAGAAAACTAGAAGATTGGTCTGCAGAGCAAAGGATTGAGAATTTGGACCCATCTGATCCAATAAGTTTGGGTACCATTTCAGAAGTGCAAGATGCAGAGGACAATGCATTGTCGGGCGAACAGGAACTGGCATCTGAAGTGCAAAGAATTGAGAATGTGGGCCTGTCTGATGCAATAGATTTGGGTTCAGATTCAGAATTGCAACATGGATGGGAGAATGCCAATTTAAAAATCATTGGAAGCGGAGCACATGGAGTTGTTTTGTGCACCGAATGGCATGGCATCCCCTGCGCCAAGAAGGAATTTGATGTGAAGACCAGTCACATTTTTCAGAGGGAAGCAGCTGTGCTGAGATGCCTCAACCACCCGAACATTGCCAAGTTCTTCTTTTGTGGCACTGAAAACCAGAAATGTTTCATTGCGATGGAGTTAATGCATATGAGTCTGCATGAATTGATCAAGGAACGTAAAGGAAGGCCATTTTCGACTGATGTAGCAACAAACATCATTTTGCAAATTGCAAATGGGATGTGCTATCTACATAGCCAGAAGATTGCACATCGTGACCTCAAATCACTTAATGTGGTGATCAACAAAGTGTCAACCACTCCACACCCTGGTGAAATATTTCAGGTGAAGTTGGTTGATTTTGGTTTGTCAAAGACGAAGGTGGAAGCTTCCAGGTCCAACCCAGTATCAATAAGAAATTGTGGCACCACAACATATAGAGCACCAGAGG
The DNA here is from genome assembly GCA_950295325.1 of Polytrichum commune. Lineage (NCBI taxonomy): Eukaryota > Viridiplantae > Streptophyta > Polytrichopsida > Polytrichales > Polytrichaceae > Polytrichum > Polytrichum commune. Next base: position 677,594 of record OX485804.1, read on the forward strand.
TATTTTCCAAGGGAGATGATCCAGGAAAGGTGGTTTGGTTCAAGGCGGATGTATATAGTTTTTCTTTAATCTGCTCAGCAATTTTGTCCTTGAAGGAGCCCTTTGAAGGTGTATACGCCAAGACCTTGATCTGCCAGCTGCGCAACGGTGTGAGGCCACCTCTCCCACAAGATTGCCCCAAAGAGTTGGCTGCACTCGTGGAAGAATGTTGGAATGCAGAACCTAAGTCACGACCCAGTTTTCTAGCCATTCGCACAAGGCTGGAGAAACTTGTTTTCTCGAGTGAGAATTGATCCTATGTGCAACCAGACTAATTACTCCTAACTGCAAATGCTCCAGAGAAGACAACAGTAGTCGAGGTAACCATCATTGATTAATTTCTTTATTATGATTGTTTTCCCACTAGGTCAATTTTATGTAAAATTGGTTGGATTGGTTCAAAGTTAGATATTTATTATCAGTGATATGTTGTCCTCTGCCAAAACTTCTGCTGGTTATTGTTAACTCAGTGAATGCTACCTTAATGTTTGTTGATTAATACAATATTTACATTTCACAATCGTCCAATGTAATGAGATTATAAATCATACCCTGATTATTTATACCTAGTATTTAGGGCCACTTTACACTATGGCGAAGTGTCATGACCATGAAATTGTGAGGGACCAGGGTCCTTGAAACTCATTTGAAGGCCGTACCATGGAAACTGAAACTGGATTTGGTGTGGTCACGGGCCTTCAAGTGTAATGTAAAGACATAGTATGCGACCGGGCTCTCCACCGTATGTCATTCCATTACCATCCGTTTCATGTAGGCCCTTCTACAAAATGAGGTATAATAGATCAAGAGTTGCAAGATCTTGAATAGTCATGGTCTTCCGGTTCTGTGGTTTGAGGTAGACTTTACGCAAAAGTCGGTAGGTCATGTAAAATTATCCTGGTAATGTCATGTAGGCTTCCAATGTAGGTTCAATCATTCAAACTCCCTTGGCCCCTTAGGCCCTCGAGCTCTAGAAGTAATGTGCGCAGGCTCATACTAACAGTAAAGAACTGCAGAAAATAATCTAGACTTGGATATGAGTGGGCGGCCTTCCTAAACATAAATTGCTCATACAAGGAGATGTTCACCTCTACTTGTTTGGCTCGTACTTTCCCCACTATTTGTTTAAGCTTACAAAGCTTATGAGGGATATGGAGGAGATGTTTCGATGGAATCAGAATTTGGATCAGATTCTCCACTTGTAATTTTGGTCTGAATAATTTATACTGAAACAAAACCTCCAGCCCTTGAGACCAGAAAACTTTATGAAGACTTCTCACCTGCACATTCAGAAAACATAGATGTATTAGGCCTGGCAGGTTTTTCACAATTCCGTATGTGCAACAATTTCCTAGCATCAAGGCAATCTACTCTGTAACGGTTCCCAAAAATTATCGCACAATCAGTTCAACATGTGTTGGTGATAGATCCTTGATGATATATTCTTGCAAACCAATTGAGCACCTTACAGTCTTACCTGCTTATTTGCATGAAGCTTCAAAAGAATGCAAGTTTGCCCAAAGTATGGCACACTAAGCTATAGAGAACATGAAATTGCTTATATGTGGAAGGGTTGCGACACACAACTTGCAAGTTTGATGGCCCAAGGTAAATGAATTTGGACCCTTACATGCGCATAAAATGGTGGAGCACATGTTCCTCCTTTTTTGGAGTGATTTGAGGCCATTAAACATGAAAAGTCTACAAGTTCAAGTTCAAAACATGACCTTGAATACCAATCGAAACAAAAGCAAGGACCAATCTTGAGACAAAGCTCCACCACGAAAGACACATGTAAGGATGCATAATCATTTACCTTGGCCCACCAAATTTGCAAGCTTGAGCTTGAGCTTGAGCTCAAAGTTTGTGCATGGCAAGGGTATTAACAATTAATTGGTGAAGTACATAATTTCCACTTCACCATTTGTTCCCTTCCATCATTGATCATGCGTGTGTTGATCCAATGCGCCATGAAGACCCTCCTCTAGTTCTTTCATGCCAACATGTCCTTCAATTCCAATATGGTAGATACTTGGGAACCTACCAAAAAAACATGTTCTCAAAAATGACATCTGACAACTTTGTAATTTTTGCCCACTCAAATAAATTGACAATTCCTTCCATGTTGCGGACCTCTCCATGAGGAGTGCCCAAAACACCATGGGCACGAGGGGGACCCCGGAGTGACACCCGGGACTTGTGGCGCCGTTGGTGAGAGGGCCCAAGTGATCCTAATGTGGGCGAGGGCCCCGGGCGTTGGGAACGCCTCCTACCCACGGAGATTAGGAGGCACGAGGGTAAGGCCATTAGCTATGCGTAGATTATGGCGTGTTAATACTTTAATGCTGAAGGAAAACCTTTATCGGAGGTGTGAGCTACGAGTTATGGCAATTTGAGTGGGGCGTTGTCCCGGGACAGTGCCCTAGTACAAACAGTGGCCTGGGAGTGGCTCCCGGGACTGCCAAGGTTTGAACAGGCATAACTTCCTTGATACTTACCCGAATGCGGCAAGTGAGGAGTCCATCGACATCTATGTAAAGTGTGGATAACGATGCTGTGGTTGTTTGTTCGTATCAGATATCACATAAGGAAGTTATGATGGTCTGAAGCTGCTGGGAGCTTCTAGGCCCAGCTGCTAAAAGAAAATGTCCACTTGGACCCAACTCTTCGTAGAGAGACAAGAGGTTTCTTCACGGAGGGGTAGGGGCCCCACCTAGAGTTCTAGAGGCTTATATGGGTGAGGTGGTGTGGCCTCATCCACCCGACGCCGAACGGCACGGTCTCCATGAGCTTTGGCCCATTGTGAGGCCATAGTTGCCTAATATGGTTTGGGTTGTTGTAGTGTTGCTCTAGCAATGCGATGATCAACATAAGATTGGACCTCCATGGATGTAAGTCCACATCTAAGGATTGGTTACCAATTAAGGGGTGAGTCCCGAAAGGAAAGTAGGAGGGTTGATTCCCCTCTTATGAATTACAAGGTCCGGGGTGGGAGGAGCTAACCATTAGCATGGCGGAATGCAAAGGGTTAGCGCTAATAACCTTTGCTTGAAATGAAAATGGGCAAGATTGTAAAGGGGGCTAGCAAGGGTTGCGACACTCCACCTCCTTTCATGTTGCAGAAACAAACACTTGTTAGACAACCTCCACACCAATTGTCATAATGAAGAAATACATGCACTAGCTAAGAACCTATCGGCGCATCCCACCACAAGTTGTTGCACACTCATAAGTGCTGGCAAATTCAAAAATTATGTACCTAGTGTTTCAAAAGTGGCATTTGGATACATTTATGTGAGTCCACTAGGACTGATTTGCGGCTGATGGCATGGCAAATGGTGCATACTCCTGTGGGCGGGGATGGAGGTTTCATGTTGTCAATTTCGAATCGCATCCTTGGGCTTATCCTTTGCCCCCCACCTGCCGTAGTTTCCCACTCCTTTGCATGTAATGACCCCTCATATGACTCGACTCTAACACCTTCCAATGCCTGATATTTGTTAGTGGGAGGTGGCCCCACCATTCCATCTCAGTTCTCCAGTTTGCACACATAAGAAGTGTGACGATTTGTTTTCCTCTATGTACACATTGTTGTAGCAACATGTATACTTTGGTTTTATGATTGCAAGATATCAATGCTGCAAGGTAGTATGGGATGTGTAGATGGTAAGGTGTGAATAAAGGTAGAGGGTGTTGTGAATCCTTATGTTGATCCTTTGTGTGGTGAAGTCCTTAAGATTACATTCGATAGAAAATATGTTGTTTCTAATCAAACATTTGCATGGACATATGGACTGTGCAACACTAGTCTTCACAACACCTAAAGGCTATTCAAATGGGTCTTCATTGCACAAAAAAAGAGGTCACAACTTCTTTTTTTTGTCCCTCTTATAAATAAAAATGGCTATAGGTATACTCACTCAAAGGAAGAGGAACTCATTGCTAGAGTGGAAAGAAATAGATAATTACACATCAAAAGACAAGTGGAAAAGGTTTGGATGGCACAACCCCGTACTACCTGCCATACATGTGACAACCAAGCATTTTGCCTAGGTTAGTGTTTTGTGACATGTCATGCAAAATAGGTATAAGATGTATGTACATGTTTACTAACTCAAGAGGGGGGGGGGATAAGGTGGGATCTACACTAACTCTTGTATTTAATGTCATATGGTATTTTAGGTCATTGTGGAAACTTTTCTAGTGACACATTTTATGAATAAGTTTACAAGTATTGTCATCCCAACTTTCTCTTTGTTTATTCAAACACCAATCATTCAGAGTATTTTTTTATATATATTGCAACATCACATTTATGTGATGAGATAGTGTCATGTATGATTGAATTTTGGATGAAAAATCACTTTGTAATATTTGCAAATGACATTTTTTTTTGCAAATATTGTAATTGTGTAATGCCCAATTTTTTTTTCACAAGGAATGACAAATGATGTTAGGTTTACAATTAGTGTTGGTGACACTACATGGGCAGCAAGACAATAGAATTGGTGACTCTAAATTTAATACTTAAGTGTACAGAGGTTGAAAAGTTTCAATTCCTCTCACTAGTCGTTTTTAATGTACTCATTTTACATGAAATAAAAGTGAATATCCGTAATACCTTATATCGGATGTAATATGTAAAAGCAATGATATGACCTGTCCATTTGAAACATTATTCAACAGGAATTGGAGGTAGAAATAAGTTTTTGGGTGAGGAGTATAATTTAATAATAATAAAAGGACAGTAAACCATGACATGGAGCGGGTAACGAGGAAGAGACCTGGAGGAATTTCTTTTGGAGCTGCCCAAAGTCCAGTCTCAAAAATTTGTTTCACAACTCCAACAGTAGGGGACATTTCCTGCATGAGGTCCAAGTGGCCAATGGACTTTAACTAAGCATAACTTTATAACATTATCAAACAATGTGCATTCATTCATGCGGACACCGAGAATATCACCATGGACAGACAATCTTAGGGCGGGTTTAGACTTGGAGTCGGGGCTAAAAAATGGGTTGGGGTGTAAGAAATCCACTCCTCTCATTGGTAGAGAGGTTGGGACTCGCCTCTTGAAGTTTACACCATGAGTTGGGGCCAATTAACAAATAAATTATTTTATTCATCAAGACAACGGCCTCAAGCCTTGGAAAAGAGAGCTCCCAACCTTGTGGGCTCTTTCCCTCAAGTTGAGGCCATTGTAAGAGCTTTTATTTGCTTGTAGTAGTTTATTCTTTGAGCATTGAATAGGAGGGGAGAACTTCTAAATTTATTATACTTTAATCATTATCCATAGAATAGTTCATGAGTACGTTGGAACGGAGTTCATAGTCTCATGATTGCAACCTCCAAATGGCCCCAACCCCACCTAAATAGGTTTACACATGTAATCAATGAATGGAGTTGAGTTACTTTCTTATTAATGGCCTTGGGGGCCCATTTGCATGCCACATGGGACATGTTGGCCTTCGTTCACAATGGCCTTGACCCCAAGTCTAAACAGGCCCTTAATATGCACTACATTAGTTGCGGCATTCATAATTATATTTTTAGGGCCCGCATGAACGAACCCACACTATATAATAATTCTATGTTGATCATAGAGAGTCCAAACCAATATTTTAGAGATGGAGTAGCACTCTATATGTGATGAAGCAAATGAACATCAACATTTTTTGAGGGTCCAAGGTCAAATTGTCATCCATATATAGAAAACACCACTATTTTTTTGGTTGCCCCTACTTAATTGACATTTGGATATATTTGGACAAACCACTTGTCCAAAAAACCTAAAAAATAACATATGACAACTACAAAAACAACACAATAATCAAAACTTTGAATGTTTGTATTCCATTTTCGCAAACCACCATATTTGTGTGGTGTTGCGATCTAGTGTACGTCATGTTGGCGGTTGGAATTGTCCAAAATTCATGCAAAAATCCAAATTTACTTGAGTCTTATCTTTGGATAATTAAACGTTGACACCATTGATTTTTGTGAGATTTCAATGGATTTTGGATTTTCTTGGAACAAAAGATGTGTGTTAATTCTAGGTAACATAAATAAAGGCCTGATCATAAAAACAAATAAAAAATTTGATTTAAAAGGGTTGAAGGCTCCACAACAATGTGTTTCATATGAAATTCAAGTAACCCAAGTAACATTGGACCATGGGGCAAGAAAGCATTAAGCCTTAATATTTGTCGAGATCACCATCTGATTATGAGATCGTTCCTCTAACCCATGTAGCACTCTAAAGTTGGAGGTCCTTTTTGATAAGGGAATATATTTTGGGGGAGTGTTCAAGGATTAGGTTTAGGTTCAAAGTGTAGTGAAGAGAATTTACTTTTAGTGTATTGGCTGTAAAGATGTTCATTATCCAACAGGTGAATCCAATCCGGTCCATGTTGAGAGTTCGGGCCATTAAAAAGCTCGTCCTGATTTCTTCAAGTTGGCCCGAAGTTTTGGCGCCAATATTATGCCACCTAAGATGCCACTTGGGATGAGTGAGTGTTTAGGCCCAACCCTAGTATAAAGCCCTCGGGCCGCATTTGATGAAATCAAGCGGTCTTATTGAACCAAATTTTTAGGCTTCAGGCCGGCCCTCAATCTAGCCCCAAGTGTAACTTGGCCCTAAGGGCCACTTCACACATGAGACTGAGAGCATGTGACCAATTGTCGCGCACCTTTCCATGAGGAGTGCCCGAAACACCATGGGCACAAGGGGGACCCTGGAGTGACACCCGGGACTTGTGGCGCCATTGGTGAGAGGGCCCAAGTGATCCTAGTGTGGGCGAGGGCCCCGGGCGTTGGGAACGCCTCCCACCCACGGAGACTATGATGCATGAGGGTAAGGCCATGAGCTATGCCTAGCTCATGGCGTGCTGATTCTAGAATGCTCAAGATCACCTTAATCGGAGGTGTGAGCTAAGAGTTATGGCAATTTGAGTGGGGCGCTGTCCCGGGACAGCGCCCTGGTACAGCAGTGCCTGGGAGTGATTCCCGGGACTGCCAAGGTTTGAACAGGCATAACTTCCTCAGTACTTGCCTGAATGGGGCAAGTGAGGAGTTTATCAGCATCTACGTGAAGCGTAGATGAAGATGGAGTGGTTGCTTGTTGAAATCAGACATCATACAAGGAAGTTATGATGGTCTGAAGCTGCTGGGGCTTCTAGGCCCAGCGGCTAAGGGAAAGTGTACACTTGGCCCCAACTCTTGGTAGAGAGACAAGAGGTTTCTTGACGGTGGGGTAGGGGCCCCGTGTAAAGTCCTAGAGGCTTATATGGGTGAGGTGGTGTAGCCTCACCCACCCGAGGCCGAACAACACGGCCTCCATTGGCATTGGCCTAATGTGAGGCCATAGTTGCCTAGTATGGTTCGGGTTGTTGTAGTGTTGTTCCGGCAACGCGATGATCAACATAAGATTGGACTTCCATGGATGGAAGTCCACATCTAAGGATTGGTTACAGATTCAAGGGCTTGGTTACCGATTAAGGGATGAGTCCCGAAAGCAAAGTACGAGGGTTGGTTCCCCTCCTATGAACTATAAGGTCCGGGGTGAGAGGAGCTAACCATTAGCATGGCGGAATGCGAAGGGTTAGCGCTCGTAACCTTTGCTAGAAAGTGAAAATTGGCAAGATGGTCAAGGGGGGCTAGCTAGGGTTGCGACACCAATATACTTCAAGCACTCTCATTGGTGGGAAAAGGCAAAGCTGGTCCAAGTTCGCTTCACACTACGCTTGAGGGACCAACATAGTATGTGAATGCAAGATGGTTGTAAAGTCTACATGGATTCCTACACGACATCGAATGGATCATGTTAAAGGTCACTTGCATTATTATCAAAATCACCTCTTGGAAGAGGCCTAACACAAAACCGGAAGACCATGCATGGCAATCCGAACGTTCACAATAGTTGGTTTATTTTATTTTATCATGTGACCCGCATGAAAAGATATTCATTGAAATGACATTTGGTTTAGGGCGCGATCACATATGACTTCACACGGCACTCGAGGATCCGTTACCACACTACATGATTTTGGAGGTAGCTTGGGACAACCAGTGGACACTTTCTTTTGGGCTCTCACAATTACCGTACGTTAAGGGCAGCTTCGGCACAAAATAATTCTAAAAATAGACGCCGAAATTTTTGGAAAATTATTGACATTTTTTGCCAAATATAAAACTAATTAATTTTCAAAATTGCCGAAAAGTATGAAATTTTAACTTCTTACTAGAATTTTACTTACACTGGAAGCATATATGAATTCTTAAGGAGAGAAGGTGCTCCTTTTGTAATCAAGCTCACTTACATTAGTCCACAAAGAATATGGGTTAAGAAGTAGCAAGACTCTATGTGAGGCTTTTCAAATGTGTTGTACACAATTTTTTGGAGTCCAATTGAGCATAGAAGATGAAGTTTTATAGAGTTTTGTCCAACTAACAAAAGTTGAGAAATCAAGTAATCTTCCACCTCCAACAAGTTTTGTGTCAAAATAAGTCTTTATGCAAAAGATATGGACAAAACATTGCAGCCGTGTAAAGATCAAAAAATTAAAATGCGTTCATAACAGTTTTTCGGAGCTCATTTGTGCATAGAAGATCAACTTTTTTGGAATTTTGTTTCTCTAAGAAAAGTTTAGAAATCAAGTAATCTTCCACCTCCAACAAGTTTTATGTCATTTGAAGACTCTATGCAAAAGATATGCGTGTTATAAAAATGAAATCTAACTAGGTGCTTCACCTCAAACTTTACATATCCCATATGCATTGTTGAACACAACTCCACTCTACTTGTATAAAGCACAGAGCATTCTCAACTCTTCACAAAATCGTGAAAGATTTATATCTGTTGTAAAACTTTTCACACAAATTGTGAAATCATGAATGAACATCCTTGTTTCCCGTTAGATAATAACTTCTTGGATGTATGCCGAAATTGCATTATTAAAATATTTAAAATGCCGAAAGTTTTAGTATTTTTTTTTTTCCCGCCGAACACTGTTTTTTTACTTTTAATAATTATTCGGCAAGAGAGAGCCGAAGCTGCCCTTAACGTACGGTACATGGACACGGCTCTTGACTCGTGTGTGAGGTGGCCCTACAAACAGAGGCTGCCCGAAAGGATAACAAAAGGAGAGTATCGTGGGGTGATTCTCGTTCCGCAAGGGACACAGGAGACACCCATCAATGCTCCTGCGTTGTTTGTCAATCTCATCAGATTTCAACTTCTCAAAGAACGCCACCACTTGAGGATCCATTAAGTACTTATTGTCATCCGGCACCCAAGGGGGCTTCAGATGCAGATGCTACTTGAATCCACCCATCAGCAGTGCACGATCCGGTGTCTCCCTCACCGCTCATTAGTTGGAGGTGACGATCGTTTCATATTGTGGAGATGTTATTGATGCATCGATTCATTTGATAGACCTGCTTGCGGCGGTAGTGTCATCCTCTCAATGTTTTCTCTCTTGCTGCCACTAGGTGAAACGTCGCGGGCAAAGTTGATGACGTATTCGATACAGGTTGCAACTCGCAAGGGTTTGGAATTCTAGTCAGCTTCGCTCTATGGCCTCCTGGACAGGGCCAGGTATGTACTCTTATTTCTACACAATAGTTGCAATCTATTTGAGTTTCCGACGAGAACGTCATAGTAGATTATTAGTTTGATGAGGATACGTTATTGATATGGTGCTCCAGATGTTTCTAGAAGGTGGTCCCATAGGATTTAAGAAGAAAGAGGCGGAACTAAACATATGCACTTAAACTCCTTATGGTGGTCATGGTGTCACTGGATTCAATATCAATTTTTGACAATGTATAAGTGGACCATTCAAAGGAATCCTCACTATGTTCAACCGGTAAGCATGGCGCTGCTGCTTAATCATTATAGAACAGGTGTGGCCGACTTTGAGGGAAGGCAGTGACTCCTATCGATTCGAAGACGAACTTACCCTCCCAGATACAGCTTATAGCCATAGCCACATTTTACTTCTTGTAAAGCTCGCAGCTCGATGTTACATGAGGCTCATTGGTGAGCCTTTTGATATTTTGTCTATGTCTGAGAATCTCATGGTGATTGTGGTTATTTGGATGCCAGAGGTGTCGGATGGGGTTGGTGAAAAGGCCTTGGAGGGATAATTTGGACGTGCAAAAGGAATCAATTGTCTGGCTACTAGCATTCTAATTATATGTGGAAGACTGTGTGGTTGCCGAGCTGATGCTCCGAGCTATGACCCGACTAGCAAATTCGGAAGGTATGCGCCTTAACTGTCATAGGTGTCAAAATCTCTAGCTACGAACAGAAACTTCAGATATATGAAGCTGGTTGTGCTGCTTTAACCATCCAACGGAGGCATGGCCTATCCGTGATCCTCTCATCGTCCCAGTCTTTCGTAGTTACTTCAAATTCACTCTTCCAAGTTCAAGAAAGTTTCAAATGCAGTAGTGATTCTACAAGACATAATTTGGTCATGACTGACTCCTTGATCGATGCTGTTCTGTGCAGACAAGGGATCACTCCAAGAAATGATTTCCACTTTCAATGTGTGACATGCTTCTTCATGATGTTATTACGTCCATGTGAATCCTGGTGAGTTCCTTCTGTAATTATAGTGCTGCAACAAATTGCCCGATACTCTTGAGCATTGGCCCACACTCTGCAAGGTTTTGAAGGTTTGCTAGTGTAAATTACAAGCTTGACTTGGTGGTTATGTGGTGAAGATAGAAACAGGTATGCGGGAGATTGTGCATCTCCAAGGTTGTGTTGAAGGGGCATGGCCATGTTTAGCGCCGTATTTGCGACAAGTGGTGTTGGTGAAACTTCCTCGCCCACTGGAACAGATTACTTCACAACCTCGATCCAGTCATGTGTGCAAGGTATCGAAGCCCAACTTGTAGGTCATAAATCCCTGCTAAACGGGAGGCAATGTCTGGATCTCTGTACAAAACTTGTCAAGACCGTCGAGAATGTTCAGAAACTAGTTTCACATTCTCAGGTAGCATTTCGAAGATATGAAACCTTGCGACCAGCCTTGGAGAACTTGCATAGAATCTTGGAGAAGGCGAGGTTTCTTATCAAGGGGTGCTCTGAAGCAGATTGTAAAGCGTTGATATTTCAGATGCAGAATGAAGAGGCCTTTCGAGAGATTTTGTGTGAGGTAGGCTTGTGTTACACTGCCATCTACGAGCAAGCCAAAGATATCGTAGGATGGGAATGGAGGAATCTTGGAGTAGAAGATCTCCGTGAGTCGATTTCTACATTTGTGCCGGCACTGGAAAGAGAGGTTCTCGAAGATCAACACGCACTGCAGACAATACTTGAGAATCTTGTCAGGAGTCCATCAAATGACACAAAGATTCAATGCCTTGCAAAGTACTTGTTAAACAATCTGAAATTCATATGCGAATATAGCGGGGGGAACAGAGTGGCCCGCTCGATGATGTCTAATGCGGTGATGTGGGTGCCCGAAACAGAAATGCAAGGTACTTGGAAGATCAAAGGCTTCCTTGGAAATGGAGGAGGGGCTAATGGTGTTTTGGACACTGAATGGCTTGGAATCCCCTGTGCCAAGAAGATTTTCAAAGCTCACAACTCAGAGTATGGTGATTTTTTGGCACTCCAAGGGACTCTTGGCTATTTGGCAAATATCCCAAATTTGTTTGGCATCCAATCCATGAAGAAGGAGCTTCACAACCAAATGGAGGATTCTACTTTTCGGAAGGAAGTGGCACTCCTGGCACGCCTCAATCATCCGAATGTTGTCAAGTTCTTCTGTTGTGGTAGTGATTCAGAAGATGAATGTTTCATTGGGATGGAGCTTATGGAGATGGACCTGTCTTCCTTGATTAGAAGGCGTGAAGGAAAGCTGTTTGCGATTGAAGTGGCACTGGACATCATTTTGCAAATTGCGCGTGGGATGCTCTATCTTCATGACCGAGGGATTGCACATCGAGACCTTAAACCTTTGAACGTGGTAATCAGCAAAGTTCCTAACTCTCCACATGTTGTTGAAAATTTCTGTGTGAAGTTGATTGACTTTGGTTTGTCAAAGGCTAAGGTACAAGCCTCCATGTCCAGTACAGTGTCAATCCCGAACTGTGGCACCGTAACATATAGAGCTCCAGAGGTGTTTTCCCAGGCACATGAGCACGTTCTGCGTGGAGGTGAACAGAAGGTGAATTGGTTCAAGGCGGATGTATACAGTTTTGCTTTGACATGCTCAGTGATTCTGTCCTTAAAGAAACCCTTTGAAGGGCGCTACCCTGAAGACGGGGAGGAGGGTAAGCGGTACCGGGAGTTAATAAGAGGAACTCGGCCAGAGATTCCCTCAAGCTGCCCTAAAGAGTTGGATGCACTTTTGAAAGAATGTTGGGAGACAAATCCTGAAAATAGACCCCATTTCTCAACCATTTGCACGAGGCTTGAGAAGTACAAGCATGGTCTTTTAAGAAGGCTATCTACTTCTATGTACAAAGGTTTGGAGGAGGTGATATATGATGCAAGAAGTGATTGCAACGCATACATTGAGAGGATCCTTGAGGAGCGTTCTCGACATCGGAGTTCTATTAAGGATCTTGCCACAAATTCATCTGCAGTTGAAGCTGAGGTAATCATAAAGGCAATCATGATGATACCCTACTATGTGGGTTGTGGAATGCTGTTGAATGGATTGCAATTGTCCTTAAACCTGCTAACCTGGTGTGGACGGTCGTACAAGTCTGTTGAAGCTGCTGCTCATCTTTCTTCTCTTGAAGCAGAGTACTCAAGTCTTAAACTTGATTACTTGTTACTCTGTGTGCAAAGTGTGGAAGATATTGCACAGGTTCAACATGTTGGTCATGAAACTCTGCTAAACGGAAAGCAATGTCAGCATTTATCTTCGGTGTTTGTTAAATGCGTTGAGAACATTCAGAAACTAGTGACAGATTTTGGAGCATCAAGAGCGGAATGCTTTCGACCAGGATTGTGGAACTTCTACATAATCTCGGAGAAGTTGAGAAGGCTCGTGAATGAGTGCTGTGAAGCAGATTGGTGTAGAGCAGCCGTTTTCCAGATTCGCAATGAAGTGGCCTTTCGAGAGATCTTGGTGGACATAGAATTCTGTTACAATGCGATTTTCGATGAAGCCAAGAGTATGAGTGATCAGGAAGGGAAGACTTCTGAAGTAGAAGTGCTTCGCCGGTCTTCAACATTTTCCCTCGTATCGAAGGGTGAGATTTTTGAAGATCGTTGTACCCTGAAGAAAAGACTTGAGAACATGGTGGAAAGTGCCGGCTCTTCAGATGACCATAAGCAATGCCTTGCAAAATACTTGTTGGGCAGATTGGAATTCATATATGAAGAGCATCTTTTAGAAAGCTTCACAAGTTTAGAGGAATTCGACTTGTGTAATAGTACCTCGGCAGCATATAAGTTGGCAGTTGCATTGCCAATTTTAGAACATGGGTCTAAACTGTGGAGTAAACTTTCCGATTTTGTTAAATTCATCGGCTATTTAGAAGTGGGAAAACCACACTTTGCAAGTTCCTTGTTGCAGGGATTAAAAGAAGAGCTTGCCACGCATCTGGATGAAGCAACAATTTGGGTGACTAAGAAGGAACCGCCAGAGACATGGAATTATGGGGATTATGAAGATTCGCCAAGAATATTACATAGAGGTGATTTTGGAATTGTAATATCTACCAAATGGCTTGGAATCCCCTGTGGCGAATACTCCCAGACAATGGATAATGAATACAATTTTTGGAAACCTGCAAAAGTAATGGCACGTCTGCACCATCCGAATATTATTAAAGTCTTCTGTTGTGGCGAAAAGAAACGAAAAGGGCATTATTTCATTAGGATGGAACTTATGGAGACGGACTTGTCTGATTGTATCAGAAGTCGCAAAGGGAGGCCATTTCCAATGGTTGTAGCACTTGACATTATTGTGCAAATAGCGCGTGGGATGCGCTATCTGCATAGTCAGGGCATTGCACATCGGGATCTCAAGCCAGGAAATGTGTTCATCAGCAGAGCACTTAACACCACAGAGCTTGGCGGCACTTTCTGTGTGAAGGTCTTTGGTTTTGGGTTTTGCAAGGCAAACGTGGAAGCCTCTAAGGTCGAAGTACCAACAGGCAAGGCCATTAATGGCACCGCCGGTTATCTGGCTCCAGAGGTCTACGCTAGAAGAGCTTTACCATTGAAACCGTTCAAGGCGGACATTTTCAGCTTCGCGATGACTTCCTCAGATATATTATCCTTCAAACGACCCCGTGGTTTGGTGGTCTGGAAATTGGGAGACTATGTAGGAGCGATAGATGAGGGTTTGAGGCCCGAGATCGCATCAGGGTGCCCCAAAGAGTTGGTTGCTCTTCTGAAAGAGTGTTGGGATGCAAACCCCGAGTTACGCCCCGACTTTGATGCCGTTTGTACAAGGTTACAGAAGATTGTTCTGTGTCACTGAAGGTTCACGGCATGTGAATTTTGATCAATGTGCAATCAAACTCAAAGGCGCATGTGCACCATCGCACTTACCAATGCGGCAATCAAGTAAATCATTATTGTACTTATTTGTGTGCCATAACTAGGATCTTGAAGGATTTTACCTGAATTTGCTTGGATTCCTGTTCAATGTCGAAGTTAAAATTATAATATGTTGTAAATATTGCACAACTGTAGTATCTTTGTGAGAGCTCAAACCCTAGAGAGAGCTTAAAATGTATCTTACCACATTTAGGTAGTGAAACATTTTCGTGAAATGAAATGAAATTGAATTTGAAGTCTGGGAAGCTGAAATGGCTAATGGGATTAAAAGTACATCATGATGGGTTCTAACCTTCTAATTCTGTAGAAGGGCGGAGTGCAGTAGCCTCCGTGAATCTAATGTTAACTTGTTGGTCTAATTGAAAGGAAGACTTGAGGCTCCTTGAAAATATGTTCTCAAATAAGTTATGGAAACTTATCTCTAATGGGGTTGTGTAGGGGACATTCCAACATGAAATGTGCCTCGTTTTCAACTGCATTATAGGAGAAAAAGTGGCATAGTCTAGCATCTCTAGGGATAGGGATAATTGTCTGTTGTCTGGTTTCAATGACAAGTCTATGGTTTGAGGTGCGGTAGGCAACAATGATCTTGCGTTGTGGTGGAGTCAATGGTTGCTTCAAGTACAATTTACATTCATATGTAAGAAAATTCTCAAAGTGGACATAATCTAGTTTCTTCCAAGAGAGTTGTAATGACTTCCACTCTTTAGCAAACTCTTTAGCAAGTAAGACCTCCTTGATATCAACATATGTTGTTTTTGATATAGAATTATAGAAACTCATAATAACAGTATTCAAATATCTTGGGGTTACATATATAATGTAGTCATAAGCATGATATTATAAAATTTCAATAAAGTGTAGTTCAACCTGGTCAACATTCTCCAAAAGTTTTTCCAGAGAAATTGTTGAGGCACAAGTAATTGCACAGTTGCAAACAACTTAACATTATTCAGATCCATAACAGTGTTGTGCGGACTGACAGTATTCCAAGGAATATTCCTCACATTCAGACTAAATGTGAAAATTTTAGGCAATATTCCTTAGCATACAGTCAATCCCACAGAACACTATTATGGATCTGAATAAATTTATGAAGAACTTTTCTAAAATCGGAGACTAATTAAATTTTCTTTCAGAGTGATCACTAAAAAAAATAAAATGTAAACTTATTTTAAATAGTATTGATGAGAGTGTTCGTATCTGTGTCAACAGAGTGATGGAAAGTTGAAAGCATTAGAATAGGATCTTGAAGTAGACAAACTATCGAAATCTTTCTGTAGGTGTAAGCAAAAAAATCATTTAATGGGAACATCTACTCCGTTTATGAATTTTTATGATCATGAAGTTTTTTTTGTAAGTGATAGACAATTTTAGAATTTACTCTAATTATCATTACCATGAAACTTGTTGTGATTATAAAGTTAGAAATAATTTATCCCAATGTAAAAAAAGAATAAAATCTGAGCAAAAATCTATAAAAAATTTGACATAACTTCATCAAAGCATTATAACATTCAAATTGGTTACTGCTATATTCTAATCATTTTGATAGTTAGTACAACCTTAGTGTTCACAATTCTAGCCATTTTACTCACAAAGTTAAGGAGGTGGGCCCACAAAGCACAAATGGGGTCAATTTTAGGCGTGAAGGGGGTCGGTACCCGGGATGCAAGGTGGCGGTTTTGCAACTGAACCTGGTGGGATCATGGAGGTGGCTTTGTGCAAGGTTCCTAGTTGGGTTTTGATCTAGCTTGGGTCTAGTACCCAACTATGTTGTGTTGGTTCTAGGCAACGAAAGTGGGGGTCCTCATCATATGATGGCTCTTGATTCTTGAAGTAACAGATGTTTGCAAGTTTCCAACATTTTTTCCCTCCATTAAACAAGTACCGTTCTTGAAGATCAACAAACACTTCAGGGGAAACTCAAGGAATTGGACAGAAGCGTAGGCTCTTCAGGGAAACAGTTTCCTTGCAAGATGGTACTTGCTGTGTGAGCTAAAATGCATATTCAAGAGTTGCACACGTGAAGGCCTGGGCATATGTGGTGCTATAGTGTTGGCCCGGAGTTGGCGAATGAAGCAGGTCAGCTGCATTGGAATTTAAAACCTTTCATCAGCTATGGATCAGGTGGAACCAGTGTTATGAGAAAGAAAATGACAAGGGCACCCCCTGTGCAGTTAAATAGAAAGAAATGCACATACCTTGACGACAATGACAATTTCCCTGTGATCAGAACCACTTCTGGCACCCGGACTCTGTTGTAATATTCTTCTGTTGTCACAAGGACTTACAGAAGCAGCAGCAGTCTTTCATTGCGATGGAGGTTGGCGATCATGGAGATGAGCTTGCATTGATCAATCATGAAAAGGAGATCTGTAGATTTTGCTGAGATACCAGGGGGCCTCATTCTGCAACGTAGAGCTTGACATGGACTGGGGATTCTATGTACATTGCAACCTGTAGATGCTGAATGTGGTAACTGGTAACCAATGAAGCTCTCTGTCCCATAACTCTCAGGCGAATTTGATTCATTTCTGGTTTGTCAGAAGTTTGATCAGCTCTTTTGGGCATTTTTCTGTTCCTTAATCCACTTGATGAATGACTTGCTTATCCTACGGCAAGTTTTTGGTCCGCTAATTTTAGGGCGAATTTATCCTCTGGAAAATTTGGGCCTTGCTTGTGGAGCAACATTCAAACCCTTAATAGAGGCCCATGATTGCAGCCAATTTGGACGAGGCTTGAGAAATACAAATATGTGAGTCCAGAGCCCCGTGCAATTGTTACCATTAGTTTTCTGCTTGGGATCTGAAATTTGCAGGGGAAAGCTAATAATTTGTGAAGTACATAGTTGAATTGTTCAGTACTTGAATATGTAGATTGGAGGCTCTTGGCACAAGTATTCCACTAAATATGACATTTAGTGTCACATGGTATTTAATGCCACTATGGCAACATTTTGGATGACACCTCCTATGAATAAGTTCACAAATATTGTCATGGATGATGGATGAGTTCATCCATTTGCCAATACCCTACCTTCTCTTGTCATGAACTTGTGATGAAGTACTGTCATGGATGATTGTAACTTGGATGAAATAAGTGACAGAAATTGCAACAGTATAAATCTAATATCCCCCAAAACATTTACAAGGGAGGACAAATAATGTGGGGTTAGCGTTTAGTGTTGGTGACACTATACGGTGGTTTATAATTAGTATTTGAGCAATTAGAGTAGATGACCCTAAATATCATATTTAGTGTAGTTCATACATGTCAACAAGAGAGTCACTGCAAACAGCCCCACCTTGAGTATTTAATGTGTAAGTAGACCAATGAAGAGGGAGAATCAGCTGCTAGTTGCAGATGAACCAGTTGAGTTTAAGAAATAACTGGATCAAGTTCAAGATATCAAGAAATTACCGATCATTTTAAAGTAATCTACAGAATATACTTCAAAATAATAAAGAGTAACCAAACGAATCACAACATGTAACCTGTTTCGACAAGTTGGAGAACGTAGGAATTTGACCGGTTATGCCCAAAAGTCCCCCACGGACACTGAAGTGGACACCTGGTGAGCAAGCCCATCGCTCCCTTAAATTTCACTGGGTGCTCTGTGTGGTCTAGTAAATCAATTGAATAGTTGCAGGCAACTTCATTACCTGGAAATCACTGAGATATGTAGGCAGCCCCATGAACAATATGCCTGCCTTCCATCCCATGTCTGTAAGGTGGATGGGTCTTCAGTGGCTTGTTTTCTTAATTGGACTTCTATATTTGATTGGTATGTGGTTCGGTGAGGATCGAAGAGCAAACATCATAGAGACACATGTTTAATGTAGAGTGAACTATGTCTTCAAATATGAGTAAGTACTCTACATGCAACAATGAATGTAAGTGGGAGGTTCCATGTATCGAGTTAAGAAAATTACAAACATGCATTTCGGATAACCATAACTAAATCAGGGGAGGTTCAATTTTCATTTTGGTTTTTGTAGATGTTCAATTGTAGATTTGCTAGTGCAACACGAGTTTTGTTGTTGTAAATCTGAGCGGTAGAAGTTGGGGAACATGAAAAGTGAGCCAAATACCACCCACATACCTTACCCCCTTTGTACGAGACTTGCCTTTAAGACACTTGTTCGTGGTTATAACTAATTCAAATGTGAAGGTTGAAGGTTTATTGGTAGATCCAAGGCAAGTGTGCACAAATTGATGGGTTACTACTAACAGGGAAGCCGAGTTGAGGTTGATGAATGTTTTTTTTTTTATCGTTTACATCCAAAGGTTTGTCAATTTAATAGAGTTCTTCTTTTAGTTAGACTTGTGACAATGACAAGAGAAATTCGAGACATATGATGGTTTTGTGACACATATGATGTGCTATGCATATGTATATCACGTCTTATTTTATTCCTTGGGGAATAGTATAACTGATAAGTATGGTCAAGATGTCAAACTTGGCAGCCAAATAACTTATATGTTAGTGTGATTAGTTGGCAATTGTAGTAATGGTTAAACAATAGATGTTCTTTTGGTATTGTTTCATCCAACTAATTATGTAACCATAACAGTTTATGTAAACAATCCATTATGACTTAGCATTGTGATTTGTTACTTTATATTGTTTAAAATTGTCATAAATGTCAAATATGAGGAGAACAAGGTTTTGTGATGGCTTCACATTCCATGCTTAAATCAGGGCTTACAAATTTATGATGGTCATAGATTTGTGCTTTTACCCCCCCCCCCCCCACCCCATTCAAGAAAATTAACAATTGTTTTAGAGAATTTGAGAATATTTTATGATCTAATAAAGAAAAATCAAAAGATGTCAACATGCAACTGCTTACAACATGTCCAAATGGTTGGACTTGGAAACACTAAGATCTCAACCAATTATGCCAAAAATCTCCCCAACATTGTAGAAATACATACATTGATATTGGAACTTGATCATTTTTAATCTTATTAGAGATTAAAAATGACCTACTTGCATTTGTGCACACCAATTGCCATGCAAATGTTTTTGAGTAAGAATCACATGACACAAAACTCAAAAAAATTGCATGTCACATGACACCCGTTAAAAAAAATCATTGTGCCTACTAAAAAAGAAAGAGAATCAAGTAATAATCACATAATTAGGATGATCCACTTCAAGTTCTATGTTAATGTGAAGGATATTTTAATTTAGGCTTCATGTGCACCAGTGTCATCTATGAGCAACCAGCAAGCCAAACATATTATAATGCAATTTGAAGAGAGGATTCTTGGAGCAAGAGATTTTCGTGAGACAAGTACACCAAATATGATATTTAGTGTTTGATTATATTTATTTTTGTTACCACTCTACCCTGCTCAACACTATTTTTCAATTCCTTGGTAATTAGTGTGAGAAGATATGCTATAAGATATGCTCGAATTCTCCTTTTATCAATGCTATTTTTTTCTTTCGTATCCTTACTAACACTAGATTCAAACATGTAACTTCCACATATTACCATAGTTGATATTTAGTATTTGTTACTTACTTTCATAGGGTTATTGACATTTAGTGTATGCATTTGTATTAAGTATATCCAACACTAAATGTCAAATTTAGTGTAGTTCTACATCTTTGCCTACATAATTTTGGAAGGCGAGGTTCTCAAAGGTCAACAAACACTTCAAAAAAATACTCGACAAACTTGCAGTGAACAACAACCCAACTATTGTAGCCGATACAATGATCAAATGCCTTCCAAATTACTAGTCATGGACAATATGAAATTCACACGTGCAAGTGGAAGGACTGAATGGGCATGCTTGGGCATGTCTATTATATTGATGTGGGTGTTGGAAATGTAAGGAACTTTCCTTTGGCAATTTAGCAACACATTGGCAATCAAGGGGTTGGCATTATTGAAAGTAAAACATGTTCATGTGCACATTGAAAGTAAAGCATGTCATGGTGCAAAGTGCCCACAAGGTTGTACTTAAGTGTCGTTCACCAACATCTAACGGTGGGTTTATGTGAGGATTCTAGATCAAAGAAACTCCAAAATCGAGCAATCCTATCGGTTAAGAGTAAAATTTTGCACCTAAAGAGTTTACAATGAGACACGAGTCCAAAGCATGAGAAACCATAGTGGTGCTAATGCAACACCAATAATATCTTGTCAACACATGTTGGTTTCAATTCAAGAAAACTCGACCCAATTTGATAAACCAAACTTCAAACTTGAAGGAAGATCCAATAAGGGGAGTTTCAAATTGCAGATTTCTTGGAGCCAAACCCTGCCCTAAGTTTGATTTCACATTGGATCCAATGTAACTTGTTGTGGACCATAAGTGAGCAAAATAAAATCATCTCCAGCCTAGTGGGAATGGTTGTAAATGTAAACAAGTGTAACCTAGCGTACACCTCAAAATGGGCGGGGATTCGTGGCACTCAACTAAAGTCATCCGGTAACAAAAATCCGATGAGTCCATCAAGAAGTTTGGATGGAGCTTATTTTACTGAACGCCTCCAAGTTGGCATGTAAGAGCATTTTCTTCCTCATAGCTATTGTGAATTATTAGCTATATTGTAAATAACAATTAGTTGGCAAGGGGCAATGATGTGGCCTTGGATGCTCTAAGCCTATTTTCTAACCTCCCATGAGTTGTTTCCAAGGCCATGATGTGGCTTTGAATTCCACATGATTATTTTGATAAATATCGCAAGATATCAATGTGTGCAACATATAATTATGACATGTTGTCATAGACATTTTTTGTTTATTCATAATTCATTTATTTTTCACGGGTGTGATTGCTCAAATTTTGTAATATGTCAAAATAATATAGATCACCTTATGGTAAACTGGTGAACTCAAAAGATAATTCAATATTGTTATTATTATTATGTAATGAAATTTATTTGACAATAATTAATATACATCATGCGTTTTTAAAGATTATACAACATATGATGAGGATAAAATATTACAATAATTCAAATAGGTTATAGTCAGAACCTTATGATCTTTTGAGTATACCCCATCCATAATGTTGTCCCACAAGTCTAATTCCAAATAACATACAATCTTTTTATACCTCATATTATATTACTTAAAAAACAAAATTGATTTTTATATAATATTTTGTTATATGTTTGATATTCTATCTTCATTGTTTCATTTTGGTCATCTTATGAACACTTGCACTAATCTATCATTAGGATAACAAAGTTAACACATGTAAATGGTAGGTCACAAAATTATAACGTCAATGTTAATGAGGATTTTGTAATGTTCAAGACCTCCAATTTAATTATGTGCTTCATTGATGGTTTCACTTTTGGAATGAAATCCCAATCAATTGTTTATTTACTATTTGGGAGTGCACATATATATTGGATTTTAGACATTGAAGGTGAAGTGCACTCAATATGGGATCTGTAGTCAACCAACCTTCAAGAATGCAAGGGCAATGTTTTTTTTGAAGTTGGACGGGATGGGCAACAATTTTTGGTTGGGTTCAAAAAATTCTTTTAAAAATAACTAGACTAGTACTGATAGGTTGGCAACGCATGATGCATCTACTTGCTTTTATACAAGGCAATTTTTTATTTTTATGTATAACCCCCTTTCTATTATTGCCTTAAGGATTAGATTAGACTAGGATCATTTAGAACTACTAAAACTTGGTATTTTTGAAACCCTTGAGACAAGAAGCCAATGACGTAAGGTAGTGTCTAAAGTGGGAATGAACTCTCACTAATGAAAATACATGAGTGCCACGAATCCCCGGCCCCTCAAAATAGGGTAAGTGACACTATTATGCATGGGACACTAAATACCATAAATACCATAGATTGTGTACTACTATTGCATAAGTAATGAACATTCCCACTTCATTAGGTAGAAGATGGTGAAGTTAACTCTTGAGTGTTCCAAAGGTGGACCACATTGGACCTCTCCATACATAAATACATGCCGTATTGAAACTATACACTTTTACTTCTAACTGATTATGTAAAAAAAAAATGACCTTGTCAAATGCACTTATTGAATCAGTTGAATACATTGATGTAATTGAAAATTTAAGTTCAAATTTTGCAACTTGGGTGCCCTTGGATGCAAATACATACGTTGTATTTTTATCATCAGTGAACATGTGGGTTTATTTTGTGCTTAACATAAGGTGGGCAGGAAGGAGCCTCCGCCTGGACGCGACACAGTGCCGAGGCCGGCCGGCCGGCTTCCGACAATCCCTTCAGAACATGATTTTGATGCATGGCTTCTTGCTTGCGGTGGTAGCGTCATCCTCTCACTGTTTTCCCTCTTGCTGCCACGTAGGTGCAACTTCGGCAAAGTGACCACGTAATTGATGCAGTTTGCAACTCACAAGGGTTTGGAATTCTAGTCAGCTTCGCTCTACGGCCTCCTGGGAAGGACCGGGTATGTACTCTTCCTTCTGCACAATAGTTCCGATCTAATTTAAGTTGCCCACCAGAGCGTCATAGCAGATTATTGGTTTGATGAGGTTACGTTATTGATATGGTGCTCCAGTTGTTTCTGGAAGGTGGTCCCATAGGATTTAAGAAGACAAGAGGTGGACCCAATCAATGTGCACATTCAACTCCTTATGGTGGTTATGGTATAACTGGATTCGATATCAAAATTGACAATGTGTAAGTGGACCATGTAAAGAATCTTCACTATGTTCAAATTGTAGACATGGTTACAGCTTATAGCCACAGTTTTCTTCTTGCAAAGATTGCAGTTTGGTGTTGAATGACGCTCATAGGTGAAGTGAGCTGTAGCCCCAAGTTGAAGTGCATACAAGTCTACATTCTGAGAGTTTCAACGTGATTGTGCTGTAGAGTGCTGTGGAGGGGACCCCATCTCTCTCTCCCTCCCCTTAAGTTTCCTGGAAAAATAGGTTGTTTGTGAACTACTATGCAAAACCCCACGGATCGGAGCAAGAAGTGTTTGCCGAGGTCGAATGTCCGTGCAGGCCGACTTATTTTAAGGTTTTTGTGGGGATATAAAGTTGTGACCCCACTTGTTAGGGATTCTTGTAGGGAATAGTGAACAGGTAGAAGGGGACGAGCACGCGTATCGCGAAATTAGACGCTTGCCGGATGGAAAGGCAACCCAAGGAATCGGCGGGCAGAGAGGGAAGGGGTGCCCTTTGAAGCGCTTCTCTTGTCGACAGGATATCTTCAAAATTCGCGGTGTTAATGGAATAGTGGAACTGAAGGCTGGAGTTTTATCGCTGTTATTGCCTCTACTTTCTATTCAACGAGTAGGTCTCCATTGGGCCCAAAAATGTCAACCTGTGGGAGCTGGTTGTTTCATGCCATTGAACTTTGTTCCAGTTCTTCTCTTGAACCAGATTACTTGAAACTCTCTCTTGACTGTGTGCAAGATATCAAGAATGTGTTATGTGCTGGTCATGAATTGCAATTAAACGGGAGGCAGTGTCAGGATCTTGCTTCGAAGCTTGAAATTTTCGTGGAGAAGATGCAAAACCTAGTCTTAAATGTTGAAGCATCAGGTTTGAGATCCTTTTATCCAGCTTTGAGGAACATGTACAGAGTCTCGGAGAAAGCGAAGTTGCTTGTCAATGACTGCTGCAAAGAAGATTGGTGTAGAGAATGCATGTTTCAGATCCAGAATGAAGAAGCATTTGGAGAGATTTTGCGGGAGATAGGGTTATGCGACGAGCAAGCTAAAGCTATAACAATGCTTGGCCAATTGAAAGAGCAGAATCGAGTCAAAGATCTCGGTCTGCCTTCAACAATTTCACCCGCATCGGAGACAAATGACCTGGTTCTAGAAGATCGACGTACATTGAAGGAGAGACTTCAAGACATGGTCAAAAGCAGCACCTCATCAGATAAGCACCTTGTGAGATTCATGTTGAGAAAACTTGAAGTTTGCTCTGCAGAGCAAAGGATTGAGAATTTGGACCCATCTGATCCAATAAGTTTGGGTACCATTTCAGATCTGCAAGATACACAGGACAATGCATTGTTGGGCAAACAGGAACTGGCGTCTAGAGTGCAAAGAATTGAGAATGTGGGCCTGTCTGATGCAATAGATTTGGGTTCAGATTCAGAATTGCAACATGCATGGGAGAATTCCAACTTAAAAGTGATTGGAAAGGGAGCACATGGAGCTGTTTTGTCCATCAAATGGCATGGCATCCCCTGCGCCAAGAAGGTATTTGAAGTGAAGGCCAGTGAAATTTTTCAGGGGGAAGCAGCTGTGCTGAGACGCCTCAACCACCCGAACATTGCCAAGTTCTTCTTTTGTGGCACTGAAAACCAGCACTGTTTCATTGCGATGGAGCTAATGCATATGAGTCTGCATGAATAGATCAAGGAACGTAAAGGAAGGCCATTTTCGACTGATGTAGCAATAAACATCATTTTGCAAATCGCGAATGCAATGTACTATCTACATAAACAGGGGATTGCACATCGTGACCTCAAATCACTTAACGTGGTGATCAACAAAGTGTCAACCACTCCACACCCTGGTGACAAATTTCAGGTGAAGTTGGTTGATTTTGGGTTGTCAAAGACAAAGGTGGAAGCTTCCAGGTCCAACTCAGTGTCTATAGAGAATTGTGGCACCACAGCATATAGAGCACCAGAGGTGTTTTCCAAGGGAGATGATCCTGGAAAGGTGGTTTGGTTCAAGGCGGATGTATATAGTTTTTCTTTGATCTGCTCAGCAATTTTGTCCTTGAAGGAGCCCTTTGAAGGTGTAGACACGAAGACCTTGTTTGACGAGCTGTGCAAGGGTCTGAGGCCACGTCTCCCACAAGATTGCCCCAAAGAGTTGGCTGCACTCGTGGAAGAATGTTGGAATGCAGAACCTAAGTTACGACCCAGTTTTCTAGCCATTCGCACAAGGCTGGAGAAACTTGTTTTCCCGAGTGAGAATTGATCCTATGTGCAACCAGACTAATTACTCCTAACTGCAAATGCTCCAGAGAAGACAACAGTAGTCGAGGTAACCATCATTGATTAATTTCCTTATTATGTTTGTTTTCCCACTAGGTCAATTCCATGTAAAAATGGTTGGATTGGTTCAAAGTTAGATATTTATTATCAGTGATACGTTGTGCTCTGCCAAACCTTCTGTTGGTTATTGTTAACTCAGTGAATGCTACCTTAATGTTTGTTGATTAATACAATATTTACATTTCACAATCGTCCAATGTAATGAGATTAAATCATACCTTGATTATTTGCACCTAGTACTTAGGGCCACTTTACACTATGGCCAAGTGTCATGACCATGAAATTGTGAGGGACCGGGGTCCTTGAAACTCATTTGAAGGCCGTACCATGGAAACTGAAACTGGATTTGGTGTGGTCACGGGCCTTCAAGTGTAATGTAAAGACATAGTATGCGACTGGGCTATCCACCGTACGTCATTCCATTACCATCTTTTTCATGTAGGCCCTTCTACACAATGAGGTATAATAGATCAAGAGTTGCAAGATCTTGAATAGTCATGGTCTTCCGGAACTGTGGTTTGAGGTAGGCTTCACGCAAAAGTCGGTAGATCATGTAAAATTATCCTGTTAATGCCATGTAGGCTTCCAATGTAGGTTCAATCATTCAAACTCCCTTGGCCCCTTAGGCCCTCGAGCTTTAGTAGTAATGTGCGCAGGCTCATACAAACAGTAAAGAACTGCAGAAAATAATCTAGACTTGGATATGAGTGGGTGGCCTTCCTAAACATAAATTGCTCATACAAGGAGATGTTCACCTCTACTTGTTTGGCTCGTACTTTCCCCACTATTTGTTTAAGCTTACAAAGCTTACGAGGGATATGGAGGAGATGTTTCGATGGAATTAGAATTTGGATCAGATTCTCCACTTGTAATTTTGGTCTGAAGAATTTATACTGAAACAAAACCACCAGCCCTTGAGACAAGAAAACTTTACGAAGACTTCTCACCTGCACATTCAGAAAACATAGATGTATTAGGCCCGGCAGGTTTTTCACAATTCCGTATGTGCAACAATTTCCGAGCATCAAGGCAATCTACTTTGTAACGGTTCCAAGAGATTATCCCACAATCAGTTCAACCTGCGTTGGTGATAGATCCTTGATGATATATTCTTGCAAACCAATTGAGCACCTTGCAGTCTTACCTGCTAATTTGTAGGGAGGTTCAAAAGAATGCAAGTTTGCCGAAAGTATGGCAAACTAAGCTCTAGAGAACATGAAATTGCTTATATGTGGAAGGGTTGCGACACACAACTTGCAAGTTTGATGGCCCAAGGTAAATGAATTTGGACCCTTACATGCGCATAAAATGGTGGAGCTCAGGTTCCTTCTTTTTTGGAGTGATTTGAGACCATGAAACATGAATACTCTACAAGTTTGAGTTCAAAACATGACCTTGAATACCAATCAAAACAAAAGCAAGGACCAATCTTGAGACAAAGCTCCACCACAAAAGACACATGTAAGGATGCATAATCATTTACCAAGGCCCACCAAATTTGCAAGCTTGAGCTTGTGCTCAAAGTTTGTGCATGGCAAGGTTATTAACAATTAATTGGTCAAGTACATAAGTTCCACTTCACCATTTGTTGCCTTCCATCCTCTCATGTTGTAGAAACAAACACTTGTTAGACAACCTCCACACCAACCGCCACAATGAAGAAATACATGCACTAGCTAAGAACCTATCGGTGCATCCCACCACAAGTTGCTTCACACTCATAAGTGTTGGCAAATTCAAAAATTATGCACCTAGTGTTTCAAAAGTGGCATTTGGATACATTTATGTGAGTCCACTAGGATTGATTTGCAGCTGATGACATGACAAATGATGCATGCACCTGTTGGCAGGGATGGAGGTTTCATGTTGTCAATCTCAAACCACATCCTCGGGCTTATCCTTTGCCCCTCGCCTGCCTTACTTTCCCACTCCTTTGCATGTAATGGACGCCTCACATGACTCGATTCTAACACCTTCTAATGCCTCATATTAGTTAGTGGTAGGGGGCCCCACCTTTCCATATTAGTTCTCCAGTTTGCACACATAAGTAGTGTGACAATTTGTTTTCCTCTATGTACACGTTGTTGTAGTAGCATGTATACTTTGGTTTTATGATTGCAAGATGTCAATGTTGTAAGGTAGTATGGGATGTGTAGATGTTAAGGTGCGAGTAAAGGTAAAGGGTGTTGTGTATCCTTATGTTGGTCCTTTGTATGGTGAAGTTTGTAAGATTACATTTGATAGAAAATATTTTGTTTCTAGAAAAACATTTGCATAGACGTGTGGACTCTGCAACATTGGTCTTCACAACACCCAAAAGGCTATTCATATAGGTCTTCATTGCACCAAAATAAAGGTCACAACTTTGTTTAGCCCTCTTATAAACAAACATGGCTATATGTATACTCACTCAAAGGACGAGGAGCTCATTGCTAGAGTGGAAAGAAATAAATGATTACACACCAAAAGTCAGGTGGAAAAGGTTGGGATGGCACAACCCCATACTACTTGCCATACATGTGATGGCCAAGCATTTTACCTAGGTTAGTGTTTTGTGACATGGCATCTAAAATAGGTATAAGATATACGTACATGTTTACTAACTTGGAAGGGGGGGCTTAAGGTGGGATCTACACTATTTAAAATCATATGGTATTTTAGGTCATTGTGAAAACTTTTCTAGTGACACATTTTATGAATAAGTTTACAAGTATTGTCATCCCAACTTACTCTTTGTTCATTCAAATGCCAATCATTCAGAGTTTTTTTAATATATTTTGCAACTTCACATTTATGTGATGAGATATTGTCATGTATGATTGAATTTTGGATGAAAAATCATTTTGTGAGTGACAATTTTTACAAATACTGTAAATATGTAATGCCCAATTTCTTTTCACAAGGAATGACAAATGATGTTAGGTTTACAATTAGTGTTGGTGACACTACATGGGCAGCAAGACAATAGAATTGGTGACTCTAAATTTAATACTTAACTGTACAAAGGTTGAAGAGTTTCAATTCCTCTGACTAGCCATTTTTATTGTATTCACTTTACATGAAATAAAAGTGATTATCCGTAATACCTTATATCTGATGTAATATGTAAAAGCAATGATATGACCTGTCCATTTGAAACATTATTCAACAGGAATTGTAGGTAGAAATAGGTTTTTGGGTGAGGAGTATAATTTAATAATAATAAAAGGACAATAAACCAGGACATGGAGCGGGTAACGAGGAAGAGATCTGGAGGGGTTTCTTTAGGAGTTGCCCAAAGTTCAGTCTCAAAAATTTGTTTCTCGACTCCAATAGTAGGGGACATTTATGGCATGAGGTCCAACAGGCCAATGGACTTTGACTAAGCATAACTTTATAACATTATTAAGCAATGTGCATTCATTCATGTGGACACCGAGAATATAACCATGGACACACAATCTTAATAGGCACTAGTTGCGGTATTCATAATTATATTTTTAGGGCCCGCATGAACGAATCCACACTACATAATAATTCTATGTTGATCACAAAGAGTCCAAACCAATATTTTAGAGATGGAGTAGCACTCTATATGTGATGAAGCAAATGAACATCAACATTTTTTGAGGGTCCAAGGTCAACTTGTCATCCATATATAGAAACACATGACTATATTTTTGGTTGCCCCTACTTAACTGACATTTGGATATATTTGGACAAACCACTTGTCCAAAAAAACCAAAAAAAAAATCATATGACAACTACAAAAACAACAACACAATAATTATAACTTTGAATGTTTGTATTCCATTTTCGCCAACCACCATATTTGTGTAGTGTTGCGATCTAGTGTACCGGTACGTCATGTTGGCGGTTGGAATTGTCCAAAATTCATGCAAAAATCCAAATATACTTAAGTCTTATCTTTGGGTAATTAAACGTTGACACCATTGATTTTTGTGAGATTTCAATGGATTTTGGATTTTCTTGGAACAAAAGATGTGTGTTAATTCTAGGTAACACAAGCAAAGGCCTGATCATAAAAATAAATAAAAATTTTGATTTAAAAGGGTTGAAGGCTACATAACAATGTGTTTCATATGAAATTCAATCAACCCAAGTAACATTGGACCATGGGGCAAGAAAGCATTAAGCCTTAATATTTATCTAGATCACCATCTGATTATGAGATCATTCCTCTAACCCATGTAGCACTCTAAAGTTGGAGGTCCTTTTTGATAAGGGAATATATTTTGGGGGAGTGTTCAAGGTTTAGGTTCAAATTGTAGTGAAGAGAATTAACTTTTAGTGTACCGGCTGTAAAGATGTTCATTATCCAACGGGTGAATCCAATCCGGTCCATGTTGAGAGTTCGGGCCATGAAAATGTTTGTCCCGATTTCTTCAAGCTGGCCCGAAGTTTTGGCGCCAATATTATGCCACCTAGGACGCCGCTTGGGATGAGTGAGTGTTTAGGCCCAACCCTAGTATAAAGCCCTTGGGCCGCATTTGATGAAATCACGCGGTCTTATTGAACCAAATTTTTAGGCTTCGGGCTGGCCCTTAATCCAACCCCAAGTGTAACTTGGCCCTAAGGGCCACTTCACACACGAGACTGAGAGCATGTGACCAGTATACTTCAAGCACTCTCATTGGTGGAAAAAGGCAGAGCTGGTCCAAGTTTGCTTCACACTACGCTTGAGGTACCAACGGAGTATGTGAATGCAAGATGGCTGTAAAGTCTACATGGATTCCTACATGACATCGAATGGATCATGTTAAAGGTCACTGGCATTATTATGAAAATCACCTCTTGGAAGAGGCCTAACACAAAACCGGAAGACCATGGCACTCCGAACGCTCACAATCGTTGGTTTATTTTATTTTATCATGTGACCAACCAATGACTACCCGCCCAGCTTATGAGCACCCATGTTATGAATAAGGGTGAGACCCTCGTGTTGATGGTGCATGTTGGTGTTGATGCTCTTCTTTCTCCTTCATCTCCTAGATCTAGTCTTCTTTCCTCCTCTCTTTTGGACCTAGCTTCTTGGTGACCTCTAGTTTTATCGGCCGTCTCCTTGCTAGCGCTGGGGTTTTGGCTTAGCGCTAACCTGGTCAGCCGATGTGCTAACAGGGGCTTCGGTTACTCCGCTCAGCCGGGTTTGGGGAGTTTGCAGCGCAGCTGTGGACCTGCACAGGGCAGCATACCTTCGCCCTCGTCTCTCTCTGCTCGTCCTTAGATGCTGGATAATGACTGGTCTTCAACAGCTTCTTTTCGATTCCTCCTCGCAGTCTTCGTTGTGTCTGTCTTCCCTCCTTGATGCTCATCTTGGATCTCACCGCATTTTCTTCCTCAGAAGGAACTGAGAAGCTTGATAACAGAACTTGAAAGCAGCCAGCCAGGGATCCTAGCAGCAACCGCCGCTTTCAGGGTATGATCGCGTTTCATGCGTAAAGCCACGGTTGTGCGTGCCCCTTGGCCCGCCCTGCACCAGATTAGTTGACGGCACCCAAGGGGGCTTCAGATGCAGATGCTACTTGAATCCACCCATCAGCAGTGCACGATCCGGTGTCTCCCTCACCGCTCATTAGTTTGAGGTGACGATCGTTTCATATTGTGGACATGTTATTGATGCATATATTCATTGGATAGACCTGCTTTCGGCGGTAGTGTCATCCTCTCAATGTTTTCTCTCTTGCTGCCACTAGGTGAAACGTCGCGGGCAAAGTTGGTCACGTATTCGATACAGGTTGCAACTCGCAAGGGTTTGGAATTCTAGTCAGCTTCGCTCTATGGCCTCCTGGACAGGGCCAGGTATGTACTCTTATTTCTTCACAATAGTTTCCATCTATTTGAGTTCCGAGGAGAACGTCATAGCAGATTATTAGTTTGATGAGGATACGTTATTGATATGGTGCTCCAGATGTTTCTAGAAGGTGGTCCCATAGGATTTAAGAAGAAAGAGGCGGAACTAATCATATGCACTTTAAACTCCTTATGGTGGTCATGGTGTCACTGGATTCAATATCAAAATTTTGACAATGTATAAGTGGACCATCTAAAGAATCCTCACTATGTTCAACCGGTAAACATGGCGCTGCTGCCTAATCAGTTTAGAACAGGTGCGGCCGACTTTGAGGGAAGGCAGTGACTCGTATCGATTCCAAGACGAACTCACCCTCCCAGATACAGCTTATAGCTATAGCCACATTTTGCTTCTTGTAAAAGCTCGCAGCTTGATGTTACATGAGGCTCATTGGTGAGCCTTTTGATATTTTGTCTAGATTCTGAGAATTTCAGGATGATTGTGGTTAGTTGGATGCTAGAGGTGTCGGATGGGGTTGTTGAAAAGACCTTGGAGGGATAATCTGGACGTGCGAAAGGAATCAATTGTCTGGCTACTAGCATTCTAATTATATGTGGAAGACTGTGGTTGCCGAGTTGATGCTGTGAGCTATGACCCGACTAGCAAATTCGAAAGGTATGCTCCTTAACTGTCATAGGTGTCAAAATCTCTAGCTACGAACAGAAACTTCAGATATATGAAGCTGATTGTGCTGCTTTAACCATCCAACGGAGGCATGGCCTATCAGTGATCCTCTCATCGTCCCAGTCTTTCGTAGTTACTTCAAATTCACTCTTCCAAGTTCAAGAAATTTTCAAACACAGTAGTGATTCTAGAACACATAATTTGGTCATGACTGACTCCTTGATAGATGCTGTTCTGTGCAGACAAAGGATCACTCCAAGAAATGATTTAGGGTTTAGGTTTTAGGGTTGAGTGGTTGAAGGTTTGCTGGTGTAGATAACAAGCTTGACTTGGTGGTTATGTGGTGAAGATAGAAACAGGTATGCGGGAGATTGTGCATCTCCAAGGTTGTGTTGAAGGGGCATGGCCATGGCTAGCGCCGTATTTGCGACAAGTGGTGTTGGTGAAACTTCCTCGCCCACTGGAACAGATTACTTCACAACCTCGATCCAGTCATGTGTGCAAGGTATCGAGGCCCAACTTGTAGGTCATAAATCCCTGCTAAACGGGAGGCAATGTCTGGATCTCTGTACAAAACTTGTCAAGACCGTCGAGAATGTTGAGAAACTAGTTTTACATTGTCAGGTAGCATCTGGAAGAAATGAAACCTTGCGACCAGCCTTGGAGAACTTGCATAGAATCTTGGAGAAGGCGGGGTTTCTTATCAATGGGTGCTCTGAAGCAGATTGTGAAGCGTTGATATTTCAGACGCAGAATGAAGAGGCCTTTCGAGAGATTTTGTGTGAGGTAGGCTTGTTTTACAATGCCTTCTACGAGCAAGCCAAACATATGGTACAATCGGAAGGGAGGATTCTTGGAGTAGAAGATCTCCGTGAGTCGAGGTCTACATTTGTGCCGGCACTGGAAAGAGAGGTTCTCAAAGATCAACACACACTGCAGACAATACTTGAATATCTTGTCAGGAGTCCATCAAATGACACAAAGATTCAATGCCTTGCAAAGTACTTGTTGGACAATCTGAAATTCATATGCGAATATCGCGGGGGGAACAGAGTGGCCCGCTCGATGATGTCTAATGCGGTGACGTGGGTGACCGAAACAGAAACGCAAGGTACTTGGAAGATCAAAGGCTTCGTTGGAAATGGAGCAGGGGCTAAAGGTGTTTTGGACGCTGAATGGCTTGGAATCCCCTGTGCCAAGAAGATTTTCAAAGCTCACAACTCAGAGTATGCCGATTTTTTGGCACTCCAAGGGACTCTTGGCTATTTGGCAAATATCCCAAATTTGTTTGGCATCCAATCTATAAAGAAGGAGCCTCACAACCAATTGCAGGATTGTACTTTTCGGAAGGAAGTGGCACTGCTGGCACGCCTCAATCATCCGAATGTTGTCAAGTTCTTCTGTTGTGGTAGTAATTCAAAAGGTGAACGTTTCATTGGGATGGAGCTTATGGAGACGAACCTGTCTTCCTTGATTACAAGGCGTGAAGGAAAGCCGTTTGCGATTGAAGTGGCACTGGACATCATTCTGCAAATTGCGCGTGGAATGGTCTATCTTCATGATCGAGGGATTGCACATCGAGACCTTAAACCTTCGAACGTGGGAATCAACAAAGTTCCTAACTCTCCACATGTTGTTGAAAATTTCTGTGCGAAGTTAATTGACTTTGGTTTGTCAAAGGCTAAGGTTCAAGCCTCCATGTCCAGTACAGTATCAATCCCGAACTGTGGCACCGTAACATATAGAGCTCCAGAGGTGTTTTCCAAGGCACATGAGCACGTTCTGCGCGGAGGTGAACAGAAGGTGAATTGGTTCAAGGCGGATGTATACAGTTTTGCTTTGACATGCTCAGTGATTCTGTCCTTGAAGAAACCCTTTGGAGAGCGTGACCCTTTGAAAGATGGGGAGCAGGATGAGTGGTACCTGGAGTTAATAAATGGAACTCGGCCAGAGATTCCCTCAAGCTGCCCTAAAGAGTTGGATGCACTTTTGAAAGAATGTTGGGAGACAAATCCTGAAAGAAGACCCCATTTCTCAGCCATTTGCATGAAGCTTGAGAAGTACAAGCATGGTCTTTTAAGAAGCGTATCTACTTCTATGGATGAAGGTTTGGAGGAGGTGAAATATGATGCAACAAGTGATTGCAATGCATGCATTGAGAGGATCCTTGGGGAGCGTTCTCGACATCGGAGTTCTATTAAGGATCTTGCCACAAATTCATCTGCAGTCGAAGCTGAGGTAATCATAAAGGCATTCATGATGATACCCTACTATGTGGGTCGTGGAATCCTGTTGAATGGATGGCAATTGTCCTCAAAGCTGCCAAGCTGGTTTAGAGGGTGGTACAAATCTGTTGGAGCTGCTGCTCATCTTTCTTCTCTTGAAGCAGAGTACTCAAGTCTTAAACTTGATTACTTGTTACTCTCCGTGCAATGTGCGGAAGATATTGCACAGGTTCAACGTGTTGGTCACGAAACTCTGCTAAACGGAAAGCAGTGTCAGCATTTATCTTCGGTGTTTGTTAAATGCGTTGAGAACATTCAGAAACTAGTGACAGATTTTGGAGCATCAAGAGCGGAATCCTTTCGACGAGGATTGTGGAACTTCTACATAATCTCGGAGAAGTTGAGAAGGCTCGTGAATGAGTGCCGTGAAGCAGATTGGTGTAGAGCAGCCGTTTCCCAGATTGGCAATGAAGTGGCCTTTCGAGAGATCTTGGTGGACATAGAATTGTGTTACAATGCGATTTTCGAAGAAGCCAAGAGTATGAGTGATCAGGAAGGGAAGGCTTCTGAAGAAGAAGTGCTTCGCCGGTCTTCAACATTTTCCCTCGTATCGGAGGGTGAGATTTTCGAAGATCGTTGTACCCTGAAGAAGAGACTCGAGAAAATGGTGGAAAGTGCCGGCTCTTCAGATGAGGATAAGCAATGCCTTGCGAGATTGGGATTCATATATGAAGAGCATCATTTAGCATCAAAAAAGGAACTGGAGGAGTTGGAAAATAGAACACTATTATGGATCTGAATAAATTTATGAAGAACTTTCTAAAATCGGAGACGAATTAAATTTTCTTTCAGAGTGATCACTAAAAAAATAAAATGTACACTTATTGTAAATAGTATTGATGAGAGTGTTCAATATGAATGACTAAAATCAAATCTGTGTCAACAGAGTGATGGGAAGTCGGAAGCATTAGAATAGGATCCACGTCATAAGTTTCCGGCATTATGTTTATTTTGCATAAAATGGTTACCCTGTACCGTTCAGTACAACTAAATCTCCTGCAAACCATCTCATCAACTGCCGTGCTTTAGATGTTGCTAAAGAGATTCACTATTAAAAAATCACGCGGTATTTGCCACTGACTGTTTATGGTACTCAGTGTCACAAACTATTCGACGTTACACCATGCTATAACTTCTTACTTAAAATGCAACTCTGACCAAGTGAAGACGTTTAAGTCCTCTAATGTCTAAAAATGAATATATTTGATCTTTTCTTATAGAAACGAATATCCATACAAACTATGTATAACACTGTAATTACAAATAGTAAGTGACACTAAATATCATGAACGATGTAAGGGTTGAGCATTTACCTTGGGGACCAACCCACAAGTGTTACTTAAGACACTTGTTCGTGGTTATAACTAATTCAAATGTGAAGGTTGAAGGTTTATTGGTAGATCCAAGGTAAGTGTGCACAAATTGGTGGGTTACTACTAACAGGGAAGCCGAGTTGAGGTTGATGAATGTTATTTTTTTATTGTTTACATCCAAAGGTTTGTCAACTTGATAGAGTTCTTCTTTTAGTTAGACTTGTGACAATGAGAAGAGAAATTCGAGACATATGATGGTTTTGTGACACATATGATGTGCTATGAATATGTATATCACGTTTTATATTATTCCTTGGGGAATAGTATAACTGGTAAGTATGGTCAAGATGTCAAACTTGGCAGCCAAATAACTTACATGTTAGTGTGATTAACTTATGAACAAGTTGGCAATTGTAGTGATGGTTTAACAACTGATGTTCTTTTGGTATTGTTTCATCCAACTAATTATGTAACCATAATAGTTTATGTAAACAATCCATTATGATTTAGCAATGTGATTTGTTACTTTATATTGTTTAAAATTGTTCTAAATGTCAAATATGAGGAAAACAAGGTTTTGGTGATGGCTTCACATTCCATGCTTAAATCATGCTTACAAATTTTATGATGGTCATAGATTTGTGTTTTTACCCCCCCCCCCCCCCATTCAAGAGAATTACCAATCATTTTAGAGGATTTTAGAGAATATTTTATGGTCTAATAAAGAAAAGTCAAAAGATGTCAACATGAAATTGCTTGCAACACGTCCAAATGGTTGGACTTGGAAACACTAGGATCTCGACCAATCTTGCCAAAAATCTCTCCAACATTGCATAAATACGTACATTGATATTGGAATTTGATCATTTTTTTTTATCTTATTAGAGATTAAAAATGAATACTTGCATTTGTGCGCACCAATTGCCATGCAAATGTTTTTGAGTAAGAATCACATGACACATCACTCAAAAAAATTGCACATCACATGACACCCGTTACAAACAAACATTTTGCCTACTAAAACGGAGGAGAATCAAGTAATAATCACATAATTAGGATGATCCACTTCAAGTTCTATGTTCTAGTGAAGGATATTTTAATTTAGGTTTCATGTGCACCAATGTCATCTATGAGCAAGCAGCAAGCCAAACATATTATATTGCAATTTGAAGAGAGGATTCTTGGAGCAAGAGATTTTCGTGAGACAGGTACACCAAATATGATATTTAGTGTTTGATTATATTTAATTTTGTTACCACTCTACCCTGCTCAACACTGCTTTTCAATTCCTTGATAATTAGTGTGAGAAGATATGCTAGAAGATATGTTCGAATTCTCCTTTTATCAATGTTATTTTTTTTTCTTTCATATCCTTACTAACACTAAATTCAAACATGTAACTTCCACATATTACCATAGTTGATATTTAGTATTTGAGTTTACATTTAATGTTACTTACTTTCATAGGGTTATTGACATTTAGTGTATGCATTTGTGTTTAGTATGTCTAACACTAAATATCATGTTTAGTGTAGTTCTACATCTTTGCCTGCATAATTTGGGAAGCGAGGTTCTCAAAGGTCAACAAACACTTCAAAAAATACTCCACAAACATGCAGTGAACAACAACCCAACCATTGTAGCCGATACAATGATCAAATGCCTTGCAAATTACTAGTCATGGACAATATGAAATTCACATGTGCAAGTGGGAGGACTGAATGGGGCTCCTTGGGCATGTCTAATATATTGATGTGGGTGTTGGAAATGTAAGGAATTTTCCTTTGGCAATTTAGCAACACCTTCGCAATCAAGGTGTTGGCATTCTTGAGAATAGAGCACGTTCATGTGCACATTGAAAGTAAAGTATGTCATGGTGCAAAGTGCCCACAAGTTCGTACTTAGGTGTTGCTTACCAACATCTAACAGTGGGTTTACGTGAGGATTCTAGGTCAAAGAAACTCCAAAATCGAGCAATCCTATCAGTTAAGAGTAAAATTTTGCACCTAAAGAGTGTACAATGAGACACGAGTCTAAAGCACAAGAAACCATAGTGGTGCTAATGCAACACCAATAATATCTTGTCAACACATGTGGGTCTCAACTCAAGAAAATACTCGACCCAATTTGATAAAGCAAACTTCAAACTTGAAGTTGTAAGATCCAATAAGGGGAGTTATGGATTGTAGATTTCTTGGAGCCAAACCCTGCCCTAAGTTTGATTCACATTGGATCCAATGTCACCTGTTGTGGACCATAAGTGAGCAAAATAAAATCATCGCCAACCTAGTGGGAATGGTTGTAAATGTAAACGAGTGTAACCTAGCATACACCTCAAAATGGCCGGGGATTCGTGGCACTCAAGTAAAGTCATCCGGTAACAAGAATCGGATGAGTCCATCAAGAAGTTTGGATGGAGCTTATTTTACTGAAACGCCTCCAGTAAAACCATTTTCTTCCTCATATTTATTGTGAACTATTAGTTGTATTGTAAATATCAATTAGTTGGCAAGGGGCAATGATGTGGCCTCGGATGCTCTAAGCCTATTTTCTGACCTCCCATGAGTTGTTTCCAAGGCCATGATGTGGCTTTGAATTGCACATGATTATTTTGATAAATATCGCAAGATATCAACGTGTGCAACATATAATTATGACATGTTGTCATAGACATTTTTTGTTTGTTCATAATTCAGTTATTTTTCACGGGTGTGAATGCTCATATTTTGTAATATGTCAAAATAATATATATCACCTTATGGCAAATTGGTGAACTCAAAAGATCAATTCAATAAAAAAATAATAAAAAAATAATAATGAACAAGATTTATTTGAAAATAATTAATGTACATCATGCATTTTTAAAGATAATGCAATATATGACGAGGATAAAATATTACAATAATTCAAATAAGTTATAGTCAGAAGCTTATGATCTTTTGAGTATACCCCATCCATAACGTTGTCCCAGAAGTCTAATTCCAAATAACATACAATCTTTTTATACCTCATATTATATTACTTAAAAAACAATTTTGATTTTTATATAACATTTTTGTTATATGTTTTATATTCTATCGTCATTGTTTCATTTTGGTCATCTTATGAACACTTGCACTAATCTATCATTAGGATAACAAAGATAATTTTAAATGGTAGGTCACAAAATTAATTATAACCTCGATGTCAACGAGGATTTTGTAATGTTTTTGACCTCCAAGTGAATTATGTGCTTCATTGATGGTTTCACTTTCGGAATGAAATCCCAATCGATTGTTTATTTACTAATTGGAAGTGCACATATATATTGGAATTTAGACATTGAAGGTGAAGTGCACTCATAATGGGATTTGTAGTCAAGCAACCTTCAAGAATGCAAGGGCAATGTTTTTTTCGAAGTTGGACGGGATGGGAGACAATTTTCGGTTGGGTTCAAAATATTTGTTTTAAAAATAACTATACTAGTAATGATAGGTGGGCAACGCATGATGCACCCACTTGCTTTTATATGAGGCAAATTTTAATTTTTTAATTTTAATTTCTTTTAATGTCTAAGCCCCTTTGTATCATTGCCTTAAGTATTAGATTAGACTAGGATTATTTAGAAGTACTAAAACTTGGTATTTTTGAGACCCTTGAGACAAGAAGCCGATGACGTAAGGTAGTGTCTAAAGTGGTTCATCTCATCCGCAAAGATGAATGAACTCTCACTAATGAAAATACATGAGTGCCACGAATCCCCGGCCCCTCAAAATAGGGTAAGTGACACTATTATGCGTGGGACACTAAATACCATAAATACCATAAATTGTGTACTACTATTGCAGAAGTCATGAACACTCGCTCCCACTTGATTAGGTAGAAGATGGTGAAGTTAACTCTTAAGTGTTCGAGAGGTGGACCACATTGGACCTCTCCATGCATAAAAACATGCCGTATTAAAACTATACACTTTTACTTCTAACTGATTATGTAAAAAAATGACCTTGTCTAATGCACTTTTTGAATCAGTTTGATACATCGATGTAATTGAAGATTTAAGTTCAAATTTGCAACTTGGGTGCCCTTGGATGCAAATACATACGTTGTATTTTGATCATCAGTGAACATGTGGGTTTATTTTGTGCTTAACATAAGGTGGGAGGAGGGAAGGCCGGGTGGGCAGGAAGGAGCCTCCGCCTGGACGCGACACAGTGCCGAGGCCGGCCGGCCGGACGACTTCCGACACTCCCTTCAGAACATGATTTTGATGCAATGGCTTCTTGCTTGCGGTGGTAGCGTCATCCTCTCACTGTTTTCTCTCTTGCTGCCACGTAGGTGAAACGTCGGCAAAGTGACCACGTAATTGATGCAGTTTGCAACTCACAAGGGTTTGGAATTCTAGTCAGCTTCGCTCTACGGCCTCCTGGGAAGGACCGGGTATGTACTCTTCCTTCTGCACAATAGTTCCGATCTAATTTAAGTTGCCCACCAGAGCGTCATAGCAGATTATTGGTTTGATGAGGTTACGTTATTGATATGGTGCTCCAGTTGTTTCTGGAAGGTGGTCCCATAGGAGTCAAGAAGACAAGAGGTGGACCCAATCAATATGCACATTCAACTCCTTATGGTGGTTATGGTATAACTGGATTCGATATCAATTTGACGATGTGTAAGCGGACCATGTAAAGAATCTTCACTATGTTCAAATTGTAGACATGGTTACAGCTTATAGCCACAGTTTTCTTCTTGCAAAGATTGCAGTTTGGTGTTGAATGACGCTCATAGGTGAAGTGAGCTGTAGCCCCAAGTTGAAGTGCATACAAGTCTACATTCTGAGAGTTTCAACGTGATTGTGCTGTAGAGTGCTGTGGAGGGGACCCCATCTCTCTCTCCCTCCCCTTAAGTTTCCTGGAAAAACAGGTTGTTTGTGAACTACTATGCAAAACCCTACGGATCGGAGCAAGAAGTGTTTGCCGAGGTCGAATGTCCGTGCAGGCCGACTTATTTTAAGGTTTTTGTGGGGATATAAAGTTGTGACCCCACTTGTTAGGGATTCTTGTAGGGAATAGTGAACAGGTAGAAGGGGACGAGCACGCGTATCGCGAAATCAGACGCTTGCCGGATGGAAAGGCAACCCAAGGAATCGGCGGGCGGAGAGGGAAGGGGTGCCCTTTGGAGCGCTTCTCTTGTCGACAGGATATCTTCAAAATTGCGGTGTTTATGGAATAGTGGAACTGAAGGCTGGAGTTTTATCGCTGTTATTGCCTCGACTTTTTATTCAACGAGCAGGTCTCCCTTGGGCCCAAAAATGTCAACCTGGGAGAGGTGGTTGTTTCATGCCATTGGACTTTGTTCCGGTTCTTCTCTTGAACCAGATTACTTGAAACTCTCTCTTGACTGTGTGCAAGATATCAAGAATATGTTACGTGCTGGTCATGAATTGCTATTAAACGGGAGGCAGTGTAAGGATCTTGCTTCGAAGCTTGAAATTTTCGTGGAGAAGATGCAAAACCTAATCTTAAATGTTGAAGCATCAGATTTGACATCCTTTTATCCAGCTTTGAGGAACATGTACAGAGTCTCGGAGAAAGCGAAGTTGCTTGTCAATGACTGTTCCAAAGAGGATTGGTGTAGAGAATGCATGTTTCAGATCCAGAATGAAGAAGCATTTGGAGAGATTTTGCGGGAGATAGGGTTATGCGACGAGCAAGCTAAAGCTATAACAATGCTTGGCCAATTGAAAGAGCAGAATCGAGTCAAAGATCTCGGTCTGCCTTCAACAATTTCACCCGCATCGGAGACAAATGACCTGGTTCTAGAAGATCGACATACATTGAAGGAGAGGCTTCTAGACATGGCCAGAAGCAGCACCTCATCAGATAAGCACCTTGTGAGATTCATGTTGAGAAAACTTGAAGTTTGCTCTGCAGAGCAAAGGATTGAGAATTTGGACCCATCTGATCCAATAAGTTTGGGTACCATTTCAGAAGTGCAAGATACACAGGACAATGCATTGTTGGCCAGACAGGAACTGGCGTCTAATGTGCAAAGAATTGAGAATGTGGGCGTGTCTGATGCAATAGATTTTGGTTCAGATTCAGAATTACAACATGGATGGGAGAATGACGAATTAGACAAGATTGGAAGCGGAGCACATGGAGCTGTTTTGTCCATCAAATGGCATGGCATCCCCTGCGCCAAGAAGGTATTTGATGTGAACACCATTCACGTTTTTCAGAGGGAAGCAGCTGTGCTGAGATGCCTCAACCACCCAAATATTGCCAAGTTCTTCTTTTGTGGCACTGAAAAGCGGCACTGTTTCATTGCGATGGAGCTAATGCATATGAGTCTGCATAAATTGATCCAGGAACGTAAAGGAAGGCCATTTTCGACTGATGTAGCAATAAACATCATTTTGCAAATTGCAAATGGGATGTGCTATCTACATAGCCAGAAGATTGCACATCGTGACCTCAAAACACTCAACGTGGTGATCAACAAAGTGTCAACCACTCCACACTGTGGTGACAAATTTCAGGTGAAGTTGGTTGATTTTGGGTTGTCAAAGACAAAGGTGGAAGCTTCCAGGTCCAACCCAGTGTCTATAAGAAATTGTGGCACCACAGCATATAGAGCACCAGAGGCATTTTCCAAGGGAGATGATCCTGGAAAGGTGGTTTGGTTCAAGGCGGATGTATATAGTTTTTCTTTGATCTGCTCAGCAATTTTGTCCTTGAAGGAGCCCTTCGAAGGCGTGGCCAGGAAGACCTTGTTTGACGAGCTGTGCAAGGGTCTGAGGCCACGTCTCCCACAAGATTGCCCCAAAGAGTTGGCTGCACTCGTGGAAGAATGTTGGAATGCAGAACCTAAGTTACGACCCAGTTTTCTAGCCATTCGCACAAGGCTGGAGAAACTTGTTTTCTCGAGTGAGAATAGATCCTATGTGCAACCAGACTAATTACTCCTAACTGCAAATGCTCCAGAGAAGACAACAGTAGTCGAGGTAACCATCATTGATTAATTTCCTTAA
This sequence comes from Polytrichum commune, assembly GCA_950295325.1. NCBI lineage: Eukaryota > Viridiplantae > Streptophyta > Polytrichopsida > Polytrichales > Polytrichaceae > Polytrichum > Polytrichum commune. Next base: position 720,262 of record OX485804.1, read on the forward strand.
TATGATTGTTTTCCCACTAGGTCAATTCCATGTAAAAGTAGTTGGATTGATTCAAAGTTAGATATTTATTATCAGTGATACGTTGTGCTCTGCCAAAACTTCTGCTGGTTATTGTTAACTCAGTGAATGCTACCTTAATGTTTGTTGATTAATACAATATTTACATTTCACAATCGTCCAATGTAATGAGATTAAATCATACCTTGATTATTTACACCTAGTACTTAGGGCCACTTTACACTATGGCCAAGTGTCATGACCATGAAATTGTGAGGGACCAGGGTCCGTGAAACTCATTTGAAGGCCGTACCATGGAAACTGAAACTGGATTTGGTGTGGTCACGGGCCTTCAAGTGTAATGTAAAGACATAGTATGCGACCGGGCTCTCCACCGAACGTCATTCCATTACCATCTTTTTCATGTAGGCCCTTCTACACGATGAGGTATAATAGATCAAGAGTTGCAAGATCTTGAATAGTCATGGTCTTCCGGTTCTGTGGTTTGAGGTAGGCTTCACGCAAAAGTCGGTAGAACATGTAAAATTATCCCGTTAATGTCATGTAGGCTTCCAATGTAGGTTCAATCATTCAAACTCCCTTGGCCCCTTAGGCCCTCGAGCTTTAGTAGTGATGTGCACAGGCTCATACTAACAGTAAAGAACTGCAGAAAATAATCTAGACTTGGATAGGAGTGGGAGGCCTTCCTAAACATAAATTGCTCATACAAGGAGATGTTCACCTCTACTTGTTTGGCTCGTACTTTCCCCACTATTTGTTTAAGCTTACAAAGCTTAGAGGGATATGGAGGAGATGTTTCGATGGAATTAGAATTTGGATCAGATTCTCCACTTGTAATTTTGGTCTGAAGAATTTATACTGAAACAAAACCACCAGCCCTTGAGACAAGAAAACTTTACGAAGACTTCTCACCTGCACATTCAGAAAACATAGATGTATTAGGCCCGGCAGGTTTTTCACAATTCCGTATGTGCAACAATTTCCGAGCATCAAGGCAATCTACTTTGTAACGGTTCCAAGAGATTATCCCACAATCAGTTCAACCTGCGTTGGTGATAGATCCTTGATGATATATTCTTGCAAACCAATTGAGCACCTTGCAGTCTTACCTGCTTATTTGTAGGGAGGTTCAAAAGAATGCAAGTTTGCCGAAAGTATGGCAAACTAAGCTCTAGAGAACATGAAATTGCTTATATGTGGAAGGGTTGCGACACACAACTTGCAAGTTTGATGCCCCAAGGTAAATGAATTTGGACCCTTACATGCGCATAAAATGGTGGAGCACAGGTTCCTCTTTTTTTGGAGTGATTTTGAGACCATGAAACATGAAAACTCTACAAGTTTGAGTTCAAAACATGACTTTGAATACCAATCAAAACAAAAGCAAGGACCAATCTTGAGACAAAGCTCCACCACGAAAGACACATGTAAGGATGCATAATCATTTACCTTGGCCCACCAAATTTGCAAGCTTGAGCTTGAGCTCAAAGTTTGTGCATGGCAAGGGTATTAACCATTAATTGGTCAAGTACATAATATCCACTGCACCATTTGTTGCCTTCCATCATTGACCATGCGTGTGTTGATCCAATATGCCATGAAGACCCTCCTCTAGTTCTTTCATACCAACATGTCCTTCAATTCCAATATGGTAGATACTTGCGAACCTACCAAAAAAACATGTCCTCAAAAATGACATCTCACAACTTTGTAATTTTTGCCCACTCAAACAAATTGACAACTCCCTCCACCTCCTCTCATGTTGCAAAAACAGACACTTGTTAGACAACCTCCACATGAACCGCCATAATGAAGAAATACATGCACTAGCTAAGAACCTATCGGTGCATCCCACCACAAGTTGTTGCACACTCATAAGTGTTGGCAAATTCAAAAATTATGCACCAAGTGTTTCAAAAGTGGCATTTGGATACATTTATGTGAGTCCACTAGGATTGATTTGCAACTGATGACATGGCAAATGGTGCATGCACCTGTTGGCGGGGATGGAGGTTTCATGTTGTCAATTTCAAATCACATCCTCGGGCTTATCCTTTGCCCCCCGCTTGCCGTACTTTCCCACTCCTTTGCATGCAACGGACGCCTCATATGACTCGACTCTAACACCTTCTAATGCCTCATATTTGTTAGTAAGAGGTGGCCCCGCCTTTCCATCTCCGTTCTCCAAATTGCACACAAAAGTAGTGTGACCGTTTATTTTCCTCTATGTACACGTTGTTGTAGCAACATGTATACTTTGGTTTTATGATTGCAAGATGTCAATGTTGCAAGGTAGTATGGGATGTGTAGATGGTAAGGTGTGAGTAAAGGTAAAGGGTGTTGTGTATCCTTATGTTGGTCCTTTGTACAGTGAAGTCTCTAAGATTACATTCGATAGAAAATATGTTGTTTCTAATCAAACATTTGCATGGACATATGGACTCTGCAACACTAGTCTTCACAACACCTAAAAGGCTATTCAGACGGGTCTTCATTGCACAAAAAAAGAGGTCACAACTTTTTTTTTTGGTCCCTCTTATAAATAAAAATGGCTATAGGTATACTCACTCAAAGGAAGAGGAGCTCATTGCTAGAGTGGAAAGAAATAGATAATTACACATCAAAAGACAAGTGGAAAAGGTTCGGATGGCACAACCCCGTACTACCTGCCATACATGTGACAACCAAGCATTTTGGCTAGGTTGGTGTTTTGTGACATGTCATGCAAAATAGGTATAAGATGTATGTACATGTTTACTAACTCAAGAGGGGGGGGGGTTTAAGGTGGGATCTACACTATTTAATGTCATATGGTATGTTAGGTCGTTGTGAAAACTTTTCTAGTGACACATTTTATGTATAAGTTTACAAGTATTGTCATCCCAACTTACTCTTTGTTCATTCAAATGCCAATCATTCAGAGTTTTTCTAAATTTTGTATATTAACATTTATGTGATGAGATATTGTCATGTATGATTGAATTTTGGATGAAAAATCATTTTGTGAGTGACAATTTTTACAAATACTGTAAATATGTAATGCCCAATTTCTTTTCACAAGGAATGACAAATGATGTTAGGTTTACAATTAGTGTTGGTGACACTACATGGGCAGCAAGACAATAGAATTGGTGACTCTAAATTTAATACTTAATTGTACAGAGGTTGAAAAGTTTCAATTCCTCTCACTAGTCGTTTTTAATGTATTCATTTTACATGAAATAAAAGTGATTATCCGTAATACCTTATATCCAATGTAATATGTAAAAGCAATGATATGACATGTCCAGTTGAAACATTATTCAGCAGGAATTGTAGGTAGAAATAAGTTTTTGGGTGAGGAGGATTATTTAATAATAATAATAATAATAAAAGGATAGTAAACCATGACATGGAGCGGGTAACAAGGAAGAGACCTGGAGGGATTTCTTTAGGAGCCGCCCAAAGTTCAATCTCAAAATAAGTTTCACGACTCCTAACAGTAGGGGACTTTCCCCACATGAGGTCCAACAGGCCAATGGACTTTGACTATGCATAACTTCATAAGATTATTAAGCAGTGTGCTTCATTCATGTAGACACTGAGAATATAACCATGGATACATAATTTGAATTTGCACTAGTTGCAGCATCCATAGTTATATTTTTAGGATCCGCATGAATGAACCCACAATACATAATAAATTTTTGTTGATCACAAAGAGTCCAAACCAATATTTCAGAGATGAAGTAGGAATTTATATGTGATGGAGCAAATGAACATCAACATTTTTTGAGGGTCCAAGGTCAACTTGTCACCGATATATAGAAAACACGACTATTTTTTTGGTTGCCCCTACTTAATTGACATTTGGATATATTTGGACAACCCACTTGTTAAAAAAAACAAGGGATGTGCACATGTGGGGGACAAAAACATCATATGATAACTACAAAAACAACAACACAATAGTCACAACTTTGAATGTTTGTATTTCATTTTTGCCAACCACCATATTTGCATAATGTTGCGATTTAGTGTACGTCATGTTGACGGTTGGAATTGTCCAAAATTCATGCAAAAATCCAAATATACTTAAATCCTAGCTTTGGATAATTGAACTTTGACACCATTGGTTTTTGTGAGATTTCTATGGATTTTAGATTTTCTTGAAGCAAAAGATGTGTGTTAATACCCTACCTCAACGGCAGGTCCGGCACACCAGTGCCGGATAATTAAAGAAAATAGTGCCCAACCAGGTTCGGCAAGTGCCACTGGAAATTTCTAACTCCGGCACTTGCCGTTGATGACATTTCCGGCACTGCCGGAGTCTGCTGCCGGATCTGCTGCCGGAGTTTGTTGGACTGTTGAAGCAGTTAGGAGTTGAAGTTGTGAGTGGGGTGGAGTGCAGGAGGTTTAGTTAGGGGAAGAGGAAGAGAACAGACTGCCGCTGCCGCCGGAGTCTGCTGCCGGATCTGCTGCCGGAGTCGGAGTTTGCTGGATCTGCTGCCGGGGGGAGTCGGAGTTTGCTGGATCTGCTGCCGGAGTCGAAGTCTGCTGCCGGGGGGAGTCGGAGTTTGCTGGATCTGCTGCCGGAGTCGGAGTCTGCTGCCGGAGTCTGATGGACCGTCGAAGCGTTGTGAATTACCGGTACCGGTATATGTTTCTGTAACTAGCAGCTGGATCTCCCTGTTCGTTGAGCACCAACCTCGATCGCTGAACAAGTGCTGTACGCGGGCATAGTGGGAAGCTGTGTATGATTTCAATCTTATCACACGTTTCGGAGTCCAAATGCTCAAATCTACATACTTGCAGTTGTCTGTAACTTGAGGCTCCTGCTGATTCTTCGACTCACAGCCGCTTGGTGGTGTTGGTGGTGGTGGGTTTCTTCCACTTATAACTTGCATTCCGCATTCCGTCCTTGCTCTTGCTTGTACCGTATTTATGTTGAAATCAGCAAACGCTCACACGCAGTGTTTTTCCTGCCCTTCTTTCTTGTTTGTATGGGTAGTCCGTGTACCCATAGTATGTGTAGATTATAGTAGAACAACCCGGCCACAATACTAACTTTGTGTGCTTGATGCTTGGTTGTATGTGTTGATTTATATTTGCGCTTTATTTACCCAAACTAATTTTCCTGGTTGCATGCTTAGAAATATCCCTGTGTGCAACTTATGTCAGTTTTGTGCAAATTGAATCGCAACTCCACCTTTGAACGAAGAGTTTTCTAAGCCTAATTTCTTTTTGTTTTCATACAGCTTTCAAAATGAGCCAACTTTTGTTATCATCGATGTTCGGTCGTATAAGTAAAGAGGAGAATCAATCTTATATTGAGAAGGCTGCTGAGGTTGACCGGTTGGAGCACAAAGATAAGAGGAAACCTTGTGAAATTATCAAGAAACCGGTTGGTAGACCTAAAAAAATTAGAAGATTGGAGATGAGTTTGGTTTCCAACATATCTCCAATATTGCAACCTTCATCTTCTGGTACTAATGCTAGGGTGAGGGGGCCTTACACCAATTGGTTTACGCATGAGCTTTGGCCTCCAATTGAAGCAGCTATGAAACAACACAAAAATCATACTGCTGCATTGAAATATTTGAGGATCACTCATCGCACCAAGGGTACATCTACAGGGCCTTACGATAAATTGTCACGAGGAAGTTTAAATGAGTGGTTCACAACCAGTGGAGAGATTCGAGGTCATGTTTTTGCATGTGTTGCAAGAGAACACGCATTTGTACCTCAAGGGCAACACATGCCACCACTTCAATCGCATATGGAGGTTACCACAGAACTTGTGGAATTACTCTTAAGTATGAGGGAAGCAGGTGTTTCTTTGCATGCTGGAATTGTTCAACCAATCATTATTGGTTTTCTCCAAGAAAAAGCCCCCGAAGTACTTCAAAAATTGAAGGTGTCATTGAATTGGACTAGGAGATTTATGCGATCTAGGCTCAATTGGCGATTTCGGAAGCCCACAACGGTTAAGGGTAAACTTCCAACTGATTGGGTAAATCAAGGTCACATGATGACCTTGAGAATTGCATACTTGGTTAAACTATACAACATACCTCTTAGTCTTGTGGTGAATACTGATCAAACAAGCATACATTTGGTACCATTAGCTGGAGATAGGACTTGGGAAAAGAAAGGATCCAATGATGTTGGCGTTATTGGAGGTGATGACAAAAGGGCTATCACTGCTTGTGTATCTTCAGCAGCAAATGGTTCTTTACTTCCGCTTCAACTCATATTTTCAGGGACTACAAAGAGAGTCTTACCCAAAACTCAGCGAGGACGGCAAGGCCTTGATTATGGTTTTCATTTCACTATGAGTGGGAATCATTGGTCGAATTTGGAATCTATGAAACAATTTGTGAATTTCATAATTGTTCCATATCTTCACCGTGAGAGTGACAGGTTAAATCTTTCTAGTTCGCAAAATATGGTGTGGCTTATTGATTGTTGGAGCGTACATACCAGTTCAGAATTTCGACTTTGGATGAAAACAACTCATCCCCGCATTTTGTTGCTTTATGTGCCGGCCAATTGTACATCTAAATTTCAACCAGCAGATGTTGTCTTACAAAGGCCTTTAAAATGTGCTTTTGCAAATTTTTTTAAGTTATGGTCTGCAAGTGAAATTCAAAGGATGGTGGCTAGTAAAGTGCCAGTTGGTGCAATGAAGGTTGATAGTTCAATGGAGACAGTCCGTGAAAATGCTGCTGAGTGGATGTTTATGGCTTGGGATAAGCTTCGAGTTCATAAAGAGATGATTGCATCCGGTTGGGCGCGATGTGGGATTCTAAAAGCGTGGGACTTTCAAATTCAGAATGAAGCAATGAGAGTGAATTTTGAGAAATCTCTTTTTGGAGAATTAGGCAATCTTGTTGAAGACCAAAATTCGGAATTAGATGTTCCTGATTATTATTTAGACATGGATGTTTTAGATTGTTTAGCTCGTTGTGTGTCTAACTTGAGCATATCTGATGAGATAGACTTACCTGATTTGAATGAAAGTCTTGACTTGGAGAATGACATACTAGATTTTGCACATTTTGATTCTACTGGGACTGAAGAATGCCCACCAACAAGTGAGAATTAGAAGTACGATATTACTTATTATATACCAAATAGGTTAAATGTGATTTTATCACATTAAGTTTGCATATTAGTGTTGTTTTTTTATTTCTACGGAAATCACATATGTATTTTTCAGTTTATAATGAAATTTGTTTTACAAAAATTTGGCACTTTTATGATAGATTTTCCAACATTTTAGGCATTTTTGGGTTGCTGAAAAATAATTATTAGGCACTAGCAAAATCAATTAATTATGGCCGAACCTGCCGTTGAAGTAGGGTACTAGGTAACACAAATAAAGGCCCGATCATTAAAAAAATGTTGATTTGAAAGGGTTGAAGGCTACATAACAATGTGTTTGGTATGAAATACAAGTAACCTAAGTAACATTGGACCGTGGGTCAAGAAAGGATTAAGCCTTGATATTTTGTCAACATCACCATCTGATTATGAGATCGTTCCTCTAACCCATGTAGCACTCTAAAGTTGGAGGTCCTTTTTTATAAGGGAGTATATTTTGGGGGATGTATACCCCAAGCCATGAGTACCGGCACGAGGTGGATAGCAACAGGTGTAAAGGCGATGGGTAGCGACCAGTGGAGACCAGCGGGGAGAGGAAGCAACACAACTTTTCTTTTCCCAAAGCAGAGAGGAGCGGAAGTGACGACGAGCCGAGGAAAGAGAGAGATGGCCAGTAGGGAGTGGCGACGACGAGGACTGCAAGGGTGAACTAATACCTGGGAGAGGAGCTGTTAAATTAGCTAAGGCCCGGACCGAGGAAGGCATGGGCAGCCAATACCCGGGTAGAAGGGGAGTCTATAAAGTGGATGTGCAGTTGGCCTCAACAGGTCAGGTTAGGTTAATTAGCTCAAGCCGGCGGGAACGGATTTAGGCCGGCGGGAACGGACCCCAAGCCTCGGGAACGCAACTTAGTACTTAGGGAACGGCCGCATTAGTAAGTAGACTAAATTAGTGAGCATGTAGTTACTTTAGGGGTAGGGATGAAGGATCATGCCCAAGGGAGGATCATCCCCCCCTTGGATGAACATAAACTTCTTAACCACCTTGAATGAATGCATATAATTTGGATGAATGGCATACAACCGAATTCCCCTAAGCACATCTAGTAATTAGTTAATTACACCAAATGTATTTCACAAGTACATCTATTTTAAGCACGTGTTAATACTGTTAATAGATATGACTTAACTAAAATTAGGCGACATAAACATATACCGCTTAAAATAGTATATTCATACATTTGACAACAAGAGGGAAGCGCCGAATCTTAATAGTGGTAGATTTTAGATCTTATATAAGGGAAGACAAAGGGGGCCTAAAGCACCTCATTTTCAAATACGAACTATTCAACGTGAGCGTCGAAAGGAGTTTATCGGGAGCGATTTTACTCGAAGACCGGAGGACTTCGAGAATGAAGGCCCGCGAGACTGAAGGACCACGAATTTACTCAAAGACCGGAGGACTTCGAGACTGAAGGCCCGCGGGACTGGAGGACCGCGAGACTGAAGATACTTTTCAAGACCGAAGACTAAGAAGTTTTCTTTCAAGACCGAAGGCGTTTTGAAGACTAAGAAGATTATTTTCAAGACTAAGAAGTTTTCTTTCAAGACGAAGGCTAATCGAAGAAGGACGAAGGCATTTTTGAAGAACGAAGACCTTTTGAAAAAAAAAGACATTTTTGAAGGCATCGGAAGATTGATAATTTGGAGGACTTAGAGATTCAAGGCCATAATACAACTTTGGAACTTAGAATTATTGGAGAAAATAAAATACGGACTTAGCTAAGTTTAGTGGACATCAAAAGGAAAAAGACTTTAGACACTAACACTTCGAAGGCTTGTTACAAGATTGAAGTTTCGAAGAGGATTGTGTTTCAAATTCCAATTGAACACACAAGATGAAAGAACAAAAGGAAGATCTAGTACGTTCATACCAAGAATATCCTAAGCCTTGGAGTTAAACTTATGGATCCAAGTACGAGGTAATATGCAAGGCATCATCATATCAAGAGGAGGACAAAGGAAGTGGCTGACAAATGGGCCACATCAATCACCACATGAAGCTCAAGCAAGATTAAAATTCCATCTCAATAATCCTACCTCATCAATTAAAGGGAATTCTAAATGATGACATAAGATTTAGAGGAACGAGAATTTGAATAGGAAATGGAACAAACTCTTTGATGGAAGAATTCATGATGAATGAATGAGGAAATTCTTATACTTGAATACTATCTAAGTGAATGAACTTGCATTAGTGAGGAAGTATGCTTGAGATTTATCAAAGCTACATACTCTCTTAATAAAGCATTCTTAGAATATTTGAGAAGATAGGAACGGGGCTAAGCATACAAACCATGAAAGATATTGTTTACAAGAATGGAGTGTCTCTAAGACACTTAACCTCGACATTAGGATTTAGGGGAACATAAGCTTGAAATTTTAGGGTACTTTCTCCTCAGAGATTCACTAAGAGGAAACATCATATTAAGAGCCATATGCATTAGACCACCTTCAAGTTTATAAGTTTATAAGTAGGCTAATTTGGATAGGTGTAGTGTCCGTGTAAACCGGTTAGCAGCAGGTTACACTGTCTAAGGCTGAGGGTTGAAGGTGGCCTCGACAAGGGAGTGTTCAAGGTTTACTTCATATTAACATTTTGAAAAGTGGACTTGGGTTTATCATAGTATTTAATGGTTCTATATTAAGCACATAGCCAATCTCCCAACCGGTGAATAATTTTCACGACATAGTTGTTGTATTCATGACAACTACCTAATGACTTACAATCCTCGAATGATTTTCCTCCCAAAAGAATAATTTTTGGGAATAAATTTCTCTGATCATGGAGTGAACAAAATGTAGTAGAAAGTTGAAACTATCTAGATTTTGATTTTAGAAAGCATTAACTCAACATTAAACTTAAATAATTTGTAGGAGATGCTAATTGTATGAGTTTTGTTTCAAATTTTGTATGTGCATTACAAAGATGATTACGTATGTTGGGTAAAAAGTTGGAAAAAAACATCATCTTGATGAACTGGATAACAAGTATTCAATTTCATTAACAAGAGTTGTGCACACTCTCTACAAATAAATGATATTTTCTTTACACATGTTGAAAAATGTGACAAGTCTTTAGAAAGTGGACTTAAACATCAAATATCCAAACAAACTAATGCCATCTCCAATTTTGTAATATTTCTTTAATTTTTGCTTTGAAAATGCTTACCGTACTCGAAGCTGATGACATTTTAGAAAAGGTTCGATCGTACAAATGTGTTCTCCAACAATTTTTCTTCATGAATGTTTCCTAAAGCAAGCTTGCAAATCTCATTTCATAATTGACCTTGAAAATACATAAAGTTTTAAAAGATAATGTGGGCTGAACCTGTCATAGGATTACTAAGCGGCTAGATGATGGTCTCTTTTTGAAGAAAGAGGCCGCAATTCAAAAACCATGATAAATCTTAGATACTTGTTGATACATAACTCTATAATACACAATATGACTGCTCCCCATAAATGGGTGAGTTCCGAAATTGAAGGACAGTTATGCTCGCCCGATGCCTGGTCCCACGGAATGCACCCAAGGAGTTGAACTTAATAAATGGCAAAATACTACTGAATATGTTTTGGTAAAACTTCCCTTGACAATGGTAAATTCAGTCAACTTTGGGAAAAGAATGAAATCGCAATTTTTAAGATATATAAGGGCCTGGGCCCGGGTGCGGGGTGAAGGGGAGGGTGGGCCCACAAGGTGTTATTATTATTATTACTAATTTATATTAATTTAAAATAAAATAAAAATAAAAATATTTAAATTTATGGGTGTGTGTGTGTGTCCAAGATCCCAATCTTGAAGTTTGAGGACGAAGAAGTATTTTTTGAAGTGTTTGTTGACCTTTGAGAACCTCGCTTCCCAAATTATGCAGGCAAAGATGTAGAACTACACTAAACATGATATTTAGTGTTAGACATACTAAACACAAATGCATACACTAAATGTCAATAACCCTATGAAAGTAAGTAACATTAAATGTAAACTCAAATACTAAATATCAACTATGGTAATATGTGGAAGTTACATGTTTGAATTTAGTGTTAGTAAGGATATGAAAGAAAAAAAAATAACATTGATAAAAGGAGAATTCGAACATATCTTCTAGCATATCTTCTCACACTAATTATCAAGGAATTGAAAAGCAGTGTTGAGCAGGGTAGAGTGGTAACAAAATTAAATATAATCAAACACTAAATATCATATTTGGTGTACCTGTCTCACGAAAATCTCTTGCTCCAAGAATCCTCTCTTCAAATTGCAATATAATATGTTTGGCTTGCTGCTTGCTCATAGATGACATTGGTGCACATGAAACCTAAATTAAAATATCCTTCACTAGAACATAGAACTTGAAGTGGATCATCCTAATTATGTGATTATTACTTGATTCTCCTCCGTTTTAGTAGGCAAAATGTTTGTTTGTAACGGGTGTCATGTGATGTGCAATTTTTTTGAGTGATGTGTCATGTGATTCTTACTCAAAAACATTTGCATGGCAATTGGTGCGCACAAATGCAAGTATTCATTTTTAATCTCTAATAAGATAAAAAAAAATGATCAAATTCCAATATCAATGTACGTATTTATGCAATGTTGGAGAGATTTTTGGCAAGATTGGTCGAGATCCTAGTGTTTCCAAGTCCAACCATTTGGACGTGTTGCAAGCAATTTCATGTTGACATCTTTTGACTTTTCTTTATTAGACCATAAAATATTCTCTAAAATCCTCTAAAATGATTGGTAATTCTCTTGAATGGGGGGGGGGGGGGGCAAAAACACAAATCTATGACCATCATAAAATTTGTAAGCATGATTTAAGCATGGAATGTGAAGCCATCACCAAAACCTTGTTTTCCTCATATTTGACATTTAGAACAATTTTAAACAATATAAAGTAACAAATCACATTGCTAAATCATAATGGATTGTTTACATAAACTATTATGGTTACATAATTAGTTGGATGAAACAATACCAAAAGAACATCAGTTGTTAAACCATCACTACAATTGCCAACTTGTTCATAAGTTAATCACACTAACATGTAAGTTATTTGGCTGCCAAGTTTGACATCTTGACCATACTTACCAGTTATACTATTCCCCAAGGAATAATATAAAACGTGATATACATATTCATAGCACATCATATGTGTCACAAAACCATCATATGTCTCGAATTTCTCTTCTCATTGTCACAAGTCTAACTAAAAGAAGAACTCTATCAAGTTGACAAACCTTTGGATGTAAACAATAAAAAAATAACATTCATCAACCTCAACTCGGCTTCCCTGTTAGTAGTAACCCACCAATTTGTGCACACTTACCTTGGATCTACCAATAAACCTTCAACCTTCACATTTGAATTAGTTATAACCACGAACAAGTGTCTTAAGTAACACTTGTGGGTTGGTCCCCAAGGTAAATGCTCAACCCTTACATCGTTCATGATATTTAGTGTCACTTACTATTTGTAATTACAGTGTTATACATAGTTTGTATGGATATTCGTTTCTATAAGAAAAGATCAAATATATTCATTTTTAGACATTAGAGGACTTAAACGTCTTCACTTGGTCAGAGTTGCATTTTAAGTAAGAAGTTATAGCATGGTGTAACGTCGAATAGTTTGTGACACTGAGTACCATAAACAGTCAGTGGCAAATACCGCGTGATTTTTTAATAGTGAATCTCTTTAGCAACATCTAAAGCACGGCAGTTGATGAGATGGTTTGCAGGAGATTTAGTTGTACTGAACGGTACAGGGTAACCATTTTATGCAAAATAAACATAATGCCGGAAACTTATGACGTGGATCCTATTCTAATGCTTCCGACTTCCCATCACTCTGTTGACACAGATTTGATTTTAGTCATTCATATTGAACACTCTCATCAATACTATTTACAATAAGTGTACATTTTATTTTTTTAGTGATCACTCTGAAAGAAAATTTAATTCGTCTCCGATTTTAGAAAGTTCTTCATAAATTTATTCAGATCCATAATAGTGTTCTATTTTCCAACTCCTCCAGTTCCTTTTTTGATGCTAAATGATGCTCTTCATATATGAATCCCAATCTCGCAAGGCATTGCTTATCCTCATCTGAAGAGCCGGCACTTTCCACCATTTTCTCGAGTCTCTTCTTCAGGGTACAACGATCTTCGAAAATCTCACCCTCCGATACGAGGGAAAATGTTGAAGACCGGCGAAGCACTTCTTCTTCAGAAGCCTTCCCTTCCTGATCACTCATACTCTTGGCTTCTTCGAAAATCGCATTGTAACACAATTCTATGTCCACCAAGATCTCTCGAAAGGCCACTTCATTGCCAATCTGGGAAACGGCTGCTCTACACCAATCTGCTTCACGGCACTCATTCACGAGCCTTCTCAACTTCTCCGAGATTATGTAGAAGTTCCACAATCCTCGTCGAAAGGATTCCGCTCTTGATGCTCCAAAATCTGTCACTAGTTTCTGAATGTTCTCAACGCATTTAACAAACACCGAAGATAAATGCTGACACTGCTTTCCGTTTAGCAGAGTTTCGTGACCAACACGTTGAACCTGTGCAATATCTTCCGCACATTGCACGGAGAGTAACAAGTAATCAAGTTTAAGACTTGAGTACTCTGCTTCAAGAGAAGAAAGATGAGCAGCAGCTCCAACAGATTTGTACCACCCTCTAAACCAGCTTGGCAGCTTTGAGGACAATTGCCATCCATTCAACAGGATTCCACGACCCACATAGTAGGGTATCATCATGAATGCCTTTATGATTACCTCAGCTTCGACTGCAGATGAATTTGTGGCAAGATCCTTAATAGAACTCCGATGTCGAGAACGCTCCCCAAGGATCCTCTCAATGCATGCATTGCAATCACTTGTTGCATCATATTTCACCTCCTCCAAACCTTCATCCATAGAAGTAGATACGCTTCTTAAAAGACCATGCTTGTACTTCTCAAGCTTCATGCAAATGGCTGAGAAATGGGGTCTTCTTTCAGGATTTGTCTCCCAACATTCTTTCAAAAGTGCATCCAACTCTTTAGGGCAGCTTGAGGGAATCTCTGGCCGAGTTCCATTTATTAACTCCAGGTACCACTCATCCTGCTCCCCATCTTTCAAAGGGTCACGCTCTCCAAAGGGTTTCTTCAAGGACAGAATCACTGAGCATGTCAAAGCAAAACTGTATACATCCGCCTTGAACCAATTCACCTTCTGTTCACCTCCGCGCAGAACGTGCTCATGTGCCTTGGAAAACACCTCTGGAGCTCTATATGTTACGGTGCCACAGTTTGGGATTGATACTGCACTGGACATGGAGGCTTGTACCTTAGCCTTTGACAAACCAAAGTCAATTAACTTCGCACAGAAATTTTCAACAACATGTGGAGAGTTAGGAACTTTGTTGATTCCCACGTTCAAAGGTTTAAGGTCTCGATGTGCAATCCCTCGGTCATGAAGATAGAGCATCCCACGCGCAATTTGCAGAATGATGTCCAGTGCCACTTCAATCGCAAACGGCTTTCCTTCACGCCTTGTAATCAAGGAAGACAGGTTCGTCTCCATAAGCTCCATCCCAATGAAACGTTCACCTTTTGAATTACTACCACAACAGAAGAACTTGACAACATTCGGATGATTGAGGCGTGCCAGCAGTGCCACTTCCTTCCGAAAAGCACAATACTCCAATTGGTTGTGAAGCTCCTTCTTTATAGATTGGATGCCAAACAAATTTGGGATCCATGCGGTTACCAAATAGCGAAGAGTCCCTTGGACATCGGCATTCTCTGAGTTGTGAGCTTCGAACATCTTCTTGGCACAGGGGATTCCAAGCCATTCAGTGTCGAAAACACCTTTAGCCCCTGATCCATTTCCAACGAAGCCTTTGATCTCCCAAGTACCTTGCGTTTCTGTTTCGGTCACCCACGTCACCGCATTAGACATCATCGAGCGGGCCGCTCTGTTCCCCCCGCTATGTTCGCATATGATTTTCGGACCTTCCAACAAGGACTTTGCAAGGCATTGAGTCTTTGTGTCATTTGATGGACTCCTGAAAAGATTCTCAAGTATTGTCTGCAGTGTGTGTTGATCTTCGAGAACCTCTCTTTCCAGTGCCGGCACAAATGTAGACCTCACCTCACGGAGATCTTCTACTCCAAGAATCCTCCCTTCCGATTGTACCATATGTTTGGCTTGCTCGTAGATGGCATTGTAACACAAGCCTACCTCATACAAAATCTCTCGAAAGGCCTCTTCATTCTGCGTCTGAAATACCAACGCTTTACGATCTGCTTCAGAGCACCCATTGATAAGAAGCCTCGCCTTCTCAAAGATTCTATGCAAGTTCTCCAAGGCTGGTCGCAAGGCCTCATTTCTTCCAGATGCTACCTGAGAATGTGAAACTAGTTTCTGAACATTCTCGACGGTCTTGACAAGTTTTGTGCAGAGATCCAGACATTGCCTCCCGTTTACCAGGTATGTATGACCTACAAGTTGGGCTTCGATACCTTGCACACATGACTGGATCGAGGTTGTGAAGTAATCTGTTCCAGTGGGTGAGGAAGTTTCACCAACACCACTTGTCGCAAATACGGCGCTAGCCATGGCCATGCCCCTTCAACACAACCTTGCAGATGCACAATCTCCCGCATACCTGTTTCTATCTTCACCACATAACCACCAAGTCAAGCTTGTTATTTACACTAGCAAACCTTCAAAACCTTGCAGAGTGTGGGTCAATGCTCAAGAGTGTCGCGCAATTTGATGCAGCACTATAATTACAGAAGGAACTCACCAGGATTCGCATGGACGTAATAACATCGTGAGGAAGCATGTCACACATTGAAAGTGGAAATCATTCCTTGGAGTGATCCTTTGTCTGCACAGAACAGCATCGATCAAGGAGTCAGTCATGACCAAATTATGTGTTGTAGAATCACTACTGCGTTTGAAACTTTCTTGAACTTGGAAGAGTGAATTTGAAGTAACTACGAAAGACTGGGACGATGAGAGGATCACGGATAGGCCATGCCTCCGTTGGATGGTTAAAGCAGCACAACCAGCTTCATATATCTGAAGTTTCTGTTCGTAGCTAGAGATTTTGACACCTATGACAGTTAAGGCGCATACCTTTCGAATTTGCTAGTCGGGTCATAGCTCACAGCATCAGCTCGGCAACCACACAGTCTTCCACATATAATTAGAATGCTAGTAGCCAGACGATTGATTCCTTTTGCACGTCCAGATTATCCCTCCAAGGCCTTTTCAACAACCCCATCCGACACCTCTGGCATCCAACTAACCACAATCACGATGAAATTCTCAGAATCTAGACAAAATATCAAAAGGCTCACCAATGAGCCTCATGTAACATCAAGCTGCGAGCTTTACAAGAAGCAAAATGTGGCTATGGCTATAAGCTGTATCTGGGAGGGTAAGTTCGTCTTGGAATCGATACGAGTCACTGCCTTCCCTCAAAGTCGGCCGCACCTGTTCTAAACTGATTAGGCAGCAGCGCCAAGTTTACCGGTTGAACATAGTGACGATTCTTTAGATGGTCCACTTATACATCGTCAAAATTTTGATATTGAATCCAGTGACACCATGACCACCATAAGGAATTTAAAGTGCGTATGATAGTTCCGCCTCTTTCTTCTTAAACCCTATCATGGGGCCACCTTCTAGAAACATCTGGAGCACCATATCAATAACGCATCCTCATCAAACTAATAATCTGCTATGACGTTCTCCTCGGAACTCAAATAAATTGCAGCTATTGTGCAGAATAGCTGGCCCTGTCCAGGAGGCCATAGAGCGAAGCTGACTTGAATTCCAAACCCTTGCGAGTTGCAACCTGTATCGAATACGTGATCAACTTTGCGTGCGACGTTTCACCTAGTGGCAGCAAGAGAGAAAACATTGAGAGGATGACAAGGTACTTGGGAGATCAAAGGCTTCGTTGGAAATGGATCAGGGGCTAAAGGTGTTTTGGACAGTGAATGGCTTGGAATCCCCTGTGCCAAGAAGATGTTCGAAGCTCTCAACTCAGAGAATGCCGATGTCCAAGGGACTCTTCGCTATTTGGTAACCGCATGGATCCCAAATTTGTTTGGCATCCAATCTATAAAGAAGGAGCTTCACAACCAATTGCAGGATTGTACTTTTCGGAAGGAAGTGGCACTGCTGGCACGCCTCAATCATCCGAATGTTGTCAAGTTCTTCTGTTGTGGTAGTAATTCAAAAGGTGAACGTTTCATTGGGATGGAGCTTATGGAGACGAACCTGTCTTCCTTGATTACAAGGCGTGAAGGAAAGCCGTTTGCGATTGAAGTGGCACTGGACATCATTCTGCAAATTGCGCGTGGGATGGTCTATCTTCATGATCGAGGGATTGCACATCGAGACCTTAAACCTTCGAACGTGGGAATCAACAAAGTTCCTAACTCTCCACATCTTGTTGAAAATTTCTGTGCGAAGTTAATTGACTTTGGTTTGTCAAAGGCTAAGGTTCAAGCCTCCATGTCCAGTACAGTATCAATCCCGAACTGTGGCACCGTAACATATAGAGCTCCAGAGGTGTTTTCCAAGGCACATGAGCACGTTCTGCGCGGAGGTGAACAGAAGGTGAATTGGTTCAAGGCGGATGTATACAGTTTTGCTTTGACATGCTCAGGGATTCTGTCCTTGAAGAAACCCTTTGAAGGTCGCGACCCTTTGAGAAACGTGGATGAGGATGAGCGGTACCTGGAGTTAATAAATGGTACTCGGCCAGAGATTCCCTCAAGCTGCCCTAAAGAGTTGGATGCACTTTTGAAAGAATGTTGGGAGACAAATCCTGAAAGAAGACCCCATTTCCCAACCATTTGCACGAGGCTTGAGAAGTGCAAGCATGGTCTTTTAAGAAGCGCATCTACTTCTATGGATGAAGGTTTGGAGGGGGTGAAAAACGATGCAACAAGTGATTGCAACGCATGCATTGAGAGGATCCTTGAGGAGCGTTCTCGACATCGGAGTTCTATTAAGGATCTTGCCACAAATTCATCTGCTGTCGAAGCTGAGGTAATCATAAAGGCAACCATGATGATACCCTACTATGTGGGTCGTGGAACCCTGTTGAAGGGATGGCAATTGTCCTCCAGCCTGCCAAGCTGGATTAGACGGTGGTACAAATCCGTTGGAGCTGCTGCTCATCTTTCTTCTCTTGAAGCAGAGTCCTCAAGTTTTGAACTTGATTACTTGTTACTCTCCGTGCAATGTGCGGAAGATATTGCACAGGTTCAACGTGTTAGTCACAAAACTCTGCTAAACGGAAAGCAATGTCAGCATTTATCTTCGGTGTTTGTTAAATGCGTTGAGAACATTCAGAAACTAGTGACAGATTTTGGAGCATCAAGAGCGGAATGCTTTCGACGAGGATTGTGGAACTTCTACATAATCTCGGAGAAGTTGAGAAGGCTCGTGAATGAGTGCCGTGAAACAGATTGGTGTAGAGCAGCCGTTTCCCAGATTGGCAATGAAGTGGCCTTTCGAGAGATCTTGGTGGACATAGAATTGTGTTACAATGCGATTTTCGACGAAGCCAAGAGTATGAGTGATCAGGAAGGGAAGGCTTCTGAAGTAGATGTGCTTCGCCGGTCTTCAACATTTTCCCTCGTATCGGAGGGTGAGATTTTTGAAGATCGTTGTACCCTGAAGAAGAGACTCGAGAACATGATGGAAAGTGCCGGCTTTTCAGATGAGCATAAGCAATGCCTTGCAAGATACTTGTTGGGCAGATTGGGATTCATATATGAAGAGCGTCATTTAGAAATATTTGCATCTATAAAGCAACTTGAGGACTTGGTTAATACCCTACTTCAACGGCAGGTTCGGCCATAATTAATTGATTTTGCTAGTGCCTAATAATTATTTTTCAGCAACCCAAAAATGCCTAAAATGTTGGAAAATCTATCATAAAAGTGCCAAATTTTTGTAAAACAAATTTCATTATAAACTGAAAAATACATATGTGATTTCCGTAGAAATAAAAAAACAACACTAATATGCAAACTTAATGTGATAAAATCACATTTAACCTATTTGGTATATAATAAGTAATATCGTACTTCTAATTCTCACTTGTTGGTGGGCATTCTTCAGTCCCAGTAGAATCAAAATGTGCAAAATCTAGTATGTCATTCTCCAAGTCAAGACTTTCATTCAAATCAGGTAAGTCTATCTCATCAGATATGCTCAAGTTAGACACACAACGAGCTAAACAATCTAAAACATCCATGTCTAAATAATAATCAGGAACATCTAATTCCGAATTTTGGTCTTCAACAAGATTGCCTAATTCTCCAAAAAGAGATTTCTCAAAATTCACTCTCATTGCTTCATTCTGAATTTGAAAGTCCCACGCTTTTAGAATCCCACATCGCGCCCAACCGGATGCAATCATCTCTTTATGAACTCGAAGCTTATCCCAAGCCATAAACATCCACTCAGCAGCATTTTCACGGACTGTCTCCATTGAACTATCAACCTTCATTGCACCAACTGGCACTTTACTAGCCACCATCCTTTGAATTTCACTTGCAGACCATAACTTAAAAAAATTTGCAAAAGCACATTTTAAAGGCCTTTGTAAGACAACATCTGCTGGTTGAAATTTAGATGTACAATTGGCCGGCACATAAAGCAACAAAATGCGGGGATGAGTTGTTTTCATCCAAAGTCGAAATTCTGAACTGGTATGTACGCTCCAACAATCAATAAGCCACACCATATTTTGCGAACTAGAAAGATTTAACCTGTCACTCTCACGGTGAAGATATGGAACAATTATGAAATTCACAAATTGTTTCATAGATTCCAAATTCGACCAATGATTCCCACTCATAGTGAAATGAAAACCATAATCAAGGCCTTGCCGTCCTCGCTGAGTTTTGGGTAAGACTCTCTTTGTAGTCCCTGAAAATATGAGTTGAAGCGGAAGTAAAGAACCATTTGCTGCTGAAGATACACAAGCAGTGATAGCCCTTTTGTCATCACCTCCAATAACGCCAACATCATTGGATCCTTTCTTTTCCCAAGTCCTATCTCCAGCTAATGGTACCAAATGTATGCTTGTTTGATCAGTATTCACCACAAGACTAAGAGGTATGTTGTATAGTTTAACCAAGTATGCAATTCTCAAGGTCATCATGTGACCTTGATTTACCCAATCAGTTGGAAGTTTACCCTTAACCGTTGTGGGCTTCCGAAATCGCCAATTGAGCCTAGATCGCATAAATCTCCTAGTCCAATTCAATGACACCTTCAATTTTTGAAGTACTTCGGGGGCTTTTTCTTGGAGAAAACCAATAATGATTGGTTGAACAATTCCAGCATGCAAAGAAACACCTGCTTCCCTCATACTTAAGAGTAATTCCACAAGTTCTGTGGTAACCTCCATATGCGATTGAAGTGGTGGCATGTGTTGCCCTTGAGGTACAAATGCGTGTTCTCTTGCAACACATGCAAAAACATGACCTCGAATCTCTCCACTGGTTGTGAACCACTCATTTAAACTTCCTCGTGACAATTTATCGTAAGGCCCTGTAGATGTACCCTTGGTGCGATGAGTGATCCTCAAATATTTCAATGCAGCAGTATGATTTTTGTGTTGTTTCATAGCTGCTTCAATTGGAGGCCAAAGCTCATGCGTAAACCAATTGGTGTAAGGCCCCCTCACCCTAGCATTAGTACCAGAAGATGAAGGTTGCAATATTGGAGATATGTTGGAAACCAAACTCATCTCCAATCTTCTAATTTTTTTAGGTCTACCAACCGGTTTCTTGATAATTTCACAAGGTTTCCTCTTATCTTTGTGCTCCAACCGGTCAACCTCAGCAGCCTTCTCAATATAAGATTGATTCTCCTCTTTACTTATACGACCGAACATCGATGATAACAAAAGTTGGCTCATTTTGAAAGCTGTATGAAAACAAAAAGAAATTAGGCTTAGAAAACTCTTCGTTCAAAGGTGGAGTTGCGATTCAATTTGCACAAAACTGACATAAGTTGCACACAGGGATATTTCTAAGCATGCAACCAGGAAAATTAGTTTGGGTAAATAAAGCGCAAATATAAATCAACACATACAACCAAGCATCAAGCACACAAAGTTAGTATTGTGGCCGGGTTGTTCTACTATAATCTACACATACTATGGGTACACGGACTACCCATACAAACAAGAAAGAAGGGCAGGAAAAACACTGCGTGTGAGCGTTTGCTGATTTCAACATAAATACGGTACAAGCAAGAGCAAGGACGGAATGCGGAATGCAAGTTATAAGTGGAAGAAACCCACCACCACCAACACCACCAAGCGGCTGTGAGTCGAAGAATCAGCAGGAGCCTCAAGTTACAGACAACTGCAAGTATGTAGATTTGAGCATTTGGACTCCGAAACGTGTGATAAGATTGAAATCATACACAGCTTCCCACTATGCCCGCGTACAGCACTTGTTCAGCGATCGAGGTTGGTGCTCAACGAACAGGGAGATCCAGCTGCTAGTTACAGAAACATATACCGGTACCGGTAATTCACAACGCTTCGACGGTCCATCAGACTCCGGCAGCAGACTCCGACTCCGGCAGCAGATCCAGCAAACTCCGACTCCCCCCGGCAGCAGACTTCGACTCCGGCAGCAGATCCAGCAAACTCCGACTCCCCCCGGCAGCAGATCCAGCAAACTCCGACTCCGGCAGCAGATCCGGCAGCAGACTCCGGCGGCAGCGGCAGTCTGTTCTCTTCCTCTTCCCCTAACTAAACCTCCTGCACTCCACCCCACTCACAACTTCAACTCCTAACTGCTTCAACAGTCCAACAAACTCCGGCAGCAGATCCGGCAGCAGACTCCGGCAGTGCCGGAAATGTCATCAACGGCAAGTGCCGGAGTTAGAAATTTCCAGTGGCACTTGCCGAACCTGGTTGGGCACTATTTTCTTTAATTATCCGGCACTGGTGTGCCGGACCTGCCGTTGAGGTAGGGTAGCAGCTGATTCTCCCTCTTCATTGGTCCACTTACACATTAAATACTCAAGGTGGGGCTATTGCAGTGACTCTCTTGTTAACGTGTATGAACTATGCTAAATATGATGTTTAGGGTCATCCATTCTAATTGTCTTGCTCAAATACTAATTGTAAACCACCGTATAGTGTCACCAACACTAAATGCTAACCCCACATTATTTGTCATCCCTTGTAAATGTTTTGGGGCATTATAGATTTATACTGTTGCAATTTCTGTCACTTATTTCATCCAAGTTACAATCATCCATGACAGTACTTCATCACAAGTTCGTGACAAGAGAAGGTAGGGCATTGGCCAATGGATGAACTCATCCATCATCCATGACAATATTTGTGAACTTATTCATAGGAGGTGTCATCCAAAATGTTGCCATAGTGGCATTGAATACCATGTGACACTAAATGTCATATTTAGTGGAGTACTTGTGCCAAGAGCCTCCAAGAATATCAATCTACATATTCAAGTACTGAACAATTCAACTTTCTACTTCACAAATTATTAGCTTTCCCCTGCAAATTCCAGTTCCCAAGCAGAAAACTAATGGTAACAATTGCAAACATTGCATGGGGCTATGGACTCGCATATTCGTAAATCTCAAGCCTCGTCCAAATTGGCTGCAATCATGGGCCTCTATGAAGGGTTTGAATGTTGCTCCACAATCAAGGCCCAAATTTTCCAGAGGATAAATTCGCCCAAAGATTAGCGGACCAAAAACTTGCCGTAGGATAAGAAAGTCATTCATCAAGTGGATTAAGGAACAGAAAAATGCCCAAAAGAGCTGATCAAACTTCTGACAAACCAGAAATCAATCAAATTCGCCTGAGAGTTATGGGACATAGAGCTTCATTAGTTGCCAGTTACCACATTCAGCATCTCCAGGTTGCAATGTATGTACAATCCCTAGGTCATGCATATGTAACCCCATGCCATATCAAGCTCTACGTTGCAGAATGAGGCCCCCTGGTATCTCAGCAAAATCTACAGATCTCCTTTTCATGACTGATCAATGCAAGCTCATCTCCATGATCTCCAACCTCCATCGCAATGAAAGACTGCTGCTGCTTCTCTAAGTCCTTGTGACAACAGAAGAATATTGCAACAGAATCCGGGTGCCAGAAGTGGTTCTGATCACAGGGAAATTGTCATTGTCGTCAAGGTATGTGCATTTCTTTCCAATTAACTGCACAGGGGGTGCCCTTGCCATTTTCTTTCTCATAACACTAGATCCACCTGATCCATAGCTGATGAAAGCTTTCAAATTCCAATGCAGCTGACCTGCTTCATTCGCCAACTCCGGGCCAACACTATAGCACCACACATGCCCAGGCCTTCACATGTGCAACTCTTGAATATGCATTTTAGCTCGCACAGCAAGTACCATCTTGCAAGGAAACTGTTTCTCTGAAGAGCCTACACTTCTGTCCAATTCGTTGAGTTTCCCCTGAAGTGTTTGTTGATCTTCAAGAACGGTACTTGTTTAATGGAGGGAAAAAATGTTGGAAACTCGCAAGGATCTGTTACTTCAAGAATCAAGAGCCATCATATGATGAGGACCCCCACTTTCCTTGCCTAGAACCAACCCAACATAGTTGGGTACTAGACCCAAGCTAGATCAAAGCCCAACTAGGAACCCTGCACAAAGCCACCTCCATGATCCCACCCGGTTCAGTTGCAAAACCGTCACCTTGCATCCCATGTACCGACCCCCTTCACGCCTAGAACTGACCCCCTTTGTGCTTGTGGGCCCACCTCCTTGACTTTGTGAGTAGAATGGCTAGACTTGTGAACACTAAAGTTGTACTAACTGTCAAAATGATGAGAATTATAGCAGTAACCAATTTGAATGTTATACTGCTTTGATGAAGTTATGTCAAATTGTAGATAGATTTTTACTCCGATTTGATTCCTTTTTTACATTGGGATAAATTATTTCTAACTTTATAATCACAACAAGTTTCATGGTAATGATAATTAGAGTACCTTCTAAAATTGTCTATCACTTACAAAAAAAAACTTCATGATCATAAAAATTCATAACCGGACTAGGTGTTCTCATTAAATGATTTTTTTGCTTACACCTAAAGAAAGATTTCGATAGTTTGTCTACTTCAAGATCCTACCCTACCTCAACGGCAGGTCCGGCACACCAGTGCCGGATAATTAAAGAAAATAGTGCCCAACCAGGTTCGGCAAGTGCCACTGGAAATTTCTAACTCCGGCACTTGCCGTTGATGACATTTCCGGCACTGCCGGAGTCTGCTGCCGGATCTGCTGCCGGAGTTTGTTGGACTGTTGAAGCAGTTAGGAGTTGAAGTTGTGAGTGGGGTGGAGTGCAGGAGGTTTAGTTAGGGGAAGAGGAAGAGAACAGACTGCCGCTGCCGCCGGAGTCTGCTGCCGGATCTGCTGCCGGAGTCGGAGTTTGCTGGATCTGCTGCCGGGGGGAGTCGGAGTTTGCTGGATCTGCTGCCGGAGTCGAAGTCTGCTGCCGGGGGGAGTCGGAGTTTGCTGGATCTGCTGCCGGAGTCGGAGTCTGCTGCCGGAGTCTGATGGACCGTCGAAGCGTTGTGAATTACCGGTACCGGTATATGTTTCTGTAACTAGCAGCTGGATCTCCCTGTTCGTTGAGCACCAACCTCGATCGCTGAACAAGTGCTGTACGCGGGCATAGTGGGAAGCTGTGTATGATTTCAATCTTATCACACGTTTCGGAGTCCAAATGCTCAAATCTACATACTTGCAGTTGTCTGTAACTTGAGGCTCCTGCTGATTCTTCGACTCACAGCCGCTTGGTGGTGTTGGTGGTGGTGGGTTTCTTCCACTTATAACTTGCATTCCGCATTCCGTCCTTGCTCTTGCTTGTACCGTATTTATGTTGAAATCAGCAAACGCTCACACGCAGTGTTTTTCCTGCCCTTCTTTCTTGTTTGTATGGGTAGTCCGTGTACCCATAGTATGTGTAGATTATAGTAGAACAACCCGGCCACAATACTAACTTTGTGTGCTTGATGCTTGGTTGTATGTGTTGATTTATATTTGCGCTTTATTTACCCAAACTAATTTTCCTGGTTGCATGCTTAGAAATATCCCTGTGTGCAACTTATGTCAGTTTTGTGCAAATTGAATCGCAACTCCACCTTTGAACGAAGAGTTTTCTAAGCCTAATTTCTTTTTGTTTTCATACAGCTTTCAAAATGAGCCAACTTTTGTTATCATCGATGTTCGGTCGTATAAGTAAAGAGGAGAATCAATCTTATATTGAGAAGGCTGCTGAGGTTGACCGGTTGGAGCACAAAGATAAGAGGAAACCTTGTGAAATTATCAAGAAACCGGTTGGTAGACCTAAAAAAATTAGAAGATTGGAGATGAGTTTGGTTTCCAACATATCTCCAATATTGCAACCTTCATCTTCTGGTACTAATGCTAGGGTGAGGGGGCCTTACACCAATTGGTTTACGCATGAGCTTTGGCCTCCAATTGAAGCAGCTATGAAACAACACAAAAATCATACTGCTGCATTGAAATATTTGAGGATCACTCATCGCACCAAGGGTACATCTACAGGGCCTTACGATAAATTGTCACGAGGAAGTTTAAATGAGTGGTTCACAACCAGTGGAGAGATTCGAGGTCATGTTTTTGCATGTGTTGCAAGAGAACACGCATTTGTACCTCAAGGGCAACACATGCCACCACTTCAATCGCATATGGAGGTTACCACAGAACTTGTGGAATTACTCTTAAGTATGAGGGAAGCAGGTGTTTCTTTGCATGCTGGAATTGTTCAACCAATCATTATTGGTTTTCTCCAAGAAAAAGCCCCCGAAGTACTTCAAAAATTGAAGGTGTCATTGAATTGGACTAGGAGATTTATGCGATCTAGGCTCAATTGGCGATTTCGGAAGCCCACAACGGTTAAGGGTAAACTTCCAACTGATTGGGTAAATCAAGGTCACATGATGACCTTGAGAATTGCATACTTGGTTAAACTATACAACATACCTCTTAGTCTTGTGGTGAATACTGATCAAACAAGCATACATTTGGTACCATTAGCTGGAGATAGGACTTGGGAAAAGAAAGGATCCAATGATGTTGGCGTTATTGGAGGTGATGACAAAAGGGCTATCACTGCTTGTGTATCTTCAGCAGCAAATGGTTCTTTACTTCCGCTTCAACTCATATTTTCAGGGACTACAAAGAGAGTCTTACCCAAAACTCAGCGAGGACGGCAAGGCCTTGATTATGGTTTTCATTTCACTATGAGTGGGAATCATTGGTCGAATTTGGAATCTATGAAACAATTTGTGAATTTCATAATTGTTCCATATCTTCACCGTGAGAGTGACAGGTTAAATCTTTCTAGTTCGCAAAATATGGTGTGGCTTATTGATTGTTGGAGCGTACATACCAGTTCAGAATTTCGACTTTGGATGAAAACAACTCATCCCCGCATTTTGTTGCTTTATGTGCCGGCCAATTGTACATCTAAATTTCAACCAGCAGATGTTGTCTTACAAAGGCCTTTAAAATGTGCTTTTGCAAATTTTTTTAAGTTATGGTCTGCAAGTGAAATTCAAAGGATGGTGGCTAGTAAAGTGCCAGTTGGTGCAATGAAGGTTGATAGTTCAATGGAGACAGTCCGTGAAAATGCTGCTGAGTGGATGTTTATGGCTTGGGATAAGCTTCGAGTTCATAAAGAGATGATTGCATCCGGTTGGGCGCGATGTGGGATTCTAAAAGCGTGGGACTTTCAAATTCAGAATGAAGCAATGAGAGTGAATTTTGAGAAATCTCTTTTTGGAGAATTAGGCAATCTTGTTGAAGACCAAAATTCGGAATTAGATGTTCCTGATTATTATTTAGACATGGATGTTTTAGATTGTTTAGCTCGTTGTGTGTCTAACTTGAGCATATCTGATGAGATAGACTTACCTGATTTGAATGAAAGTCTTGACTTGGAGAATGACATACTAGATTTTGCACATTTTGATTCTACTGGGACTGAAGAATGCCCACCAACAAGTGAGAATTAGAAGTACGATATTACTTATTATATACCAAATAGGTTAAATGTGATTTTATCACATTAAGTTTGCATATTAGTGTTGTTTTTTTATTTCTACGGAAATCACATATGTATTTTTCAGTTTATAATGAAATTTGTTTTACAAAAATTTGGCACTTTTATGATAGATTTTCCAACATTTTAGGCATTTTTGGGTTGCTGAAAAATAATTATTAGGCACTAGCAAAATCAATTAATTATGGCCGAACCTGCCGTTGAAGTAGGGTAGTTGCAGATGAACCAGTTGAGTTTAAGAGATGACTGGGTGAAGTTCAAGACTTCAAGAAATTACCGATCATTTTAAAGTAATCTATGGAATATACTTCAAAATAATAAAGAATAACCAAACAAATCACAACATGTAACCTGTTTCGACAAGTTGGAAAACGTAGGAATTTGACCGGTTATGCCCAAAAGTCCCCCTGGACACTGAAGTGGACACCTGGTGAGCAAGCCCATCGCTCCCTTAAATTTCACTCGGTGCTCTATGTGGTCTAGTAAATCAATTGAATAGTTGCAGGCAACTTCATTACCTGGAAATCACTGAGATATGTAGGCAGCCCCATGAACAATATGCCTGTCTTCCATCCCATGTCTGTAAGGTAGATGGGTCTTCAGTGGCTCGTTTTCTTAATTGGACTTCTATATTTGATTGGGATGTGGTTTGGTGAGGATCAAAGAGCAAACATTAGAAAGACACATGTTTAATGTAGAGTGAACTATGTCTTCAAATATGAGTGAGTACTTTACATGCAATAGTGAACGTAAGTGGGAGGATCCATGTATCGAGTTAAGAAAATTACAAACATGCATTTCCGATAACCATAACTAAATCAGGGGAGGTTCAATTTCCATTTTGGTTTTTGTAGATGTTGAATTGTAGATTTGCTAGTGCAACACGAGTTTTGTTGTGTAAATCTGAGCGGTAGAAATTGGAGAACATGAAAAGTGAGCCAAATACCACCCACATACCTTTACCCCTTTGTACGAGACTTGCCTTTAAGCTAATGTAGCATGACCTACTTTTGAAACCTAAACAAGAGGCCACACAAGTTTGAAAACATTGATTTCTAAAATGGAGATCATGGGCCAGCCCTAGTCACTAACAACTCCTCAAAATAGGGCCAATGCCGGCCTTTGCCAGCCCCGCCCGAGATGGCTACCTACGTTGCCCCACAAAAGCATTTTTGAAGGCCGCTTGACCACGAAACCCATATTGAGTGCACCTCATCTTAAAGTTCAATTTACGTATATTCACTTCCTTCACAAATCAAGTAATTGGCTGAAATTTCATCTATCAATAAAGCATGTGATGGGTTTGGAAGTAAGAATATCATCAACATTTCTAATTAGTAATAATGAGGTCATAACTTTTGTTTCTTACCATTTGAAATGGCCTTTGTCGTTTCTCATTGAACTTCAACTCTTCGGCTAAATCACTTTTCGTTTGTGAATTGAGTAGTTCTTTTGAATGTACATGAATAAGTGTGAGAATTTCGACTAATTTGTTTTATAATAATGTAATCAATGCCTTCTCCTTTCACAAGTATTCATACACATTTAAAGCATCTAAGTGCAATGAAAACCGTAAACCCTAAACTAAATCGTAG
This sequence comes from Polytrichum commune, assembly GCA_950295325.1. NCBI lineage: Eukaryota > Viridiplantae > Streptophyta > Polytrichopsida > Polytrichales > Polytrichaceae > Polytrichum > Polytrichum commune. The sequence continues at coordinate 749,169 of OX485804.1, forward strand.
ACCATAAACCTTTAACCTCCTTAATTAAGAGGCATAAACCTTAAGTTATACCATGTCAATAGAATTATCATGATTAGGCAGTTGCCAGAATTTCATGTTCAAGCGCAATGACATACTTGATATTATTCTTACACTAGCTCAATTGCTTATAGATTGAACATCTTAATTTTTTTTCTTCTAAATGTGATTTTTCCTACATCTGCCGCACATATAAATTCAACTTATGAACCTATATATATATAGTTCAATTCCTCAAAAAATCATTCTTGGAGAAATAGCTTCAGACTCATGAAATGATCCTTCAATCTTACATAATCTCATATAATTGTTAAAACTTTAAACACATGTACAGATGAAGATTTGAAATTTCATACCACTTGCAGGCTTTCATAAATAGTGTCACTCCTATACAATGTAACCTCCCTAATATCACGCCTGTGGCAACCAAAGTGCACTCATATTAAAAAGGTTTGTACTGTTGACACGCATGCATGATAATAGAGAATTAGTGTAGTGTGTGACATATGGAATAACGCAAATTCAACATAATTGCAATAATGACAATGATGACAATGTGATGTGTGTGAGGGTGTGGTTTGAATTCTTTGGTGGACAATTTTAATGTCAAAACCCATGATATATGGGAGGGAAATGTGACAACAATGAGGGAGATGTAAACTAAGCACATCCGTTCCCTAGGGTTTCGGGATTTAAGAGAGGAAGTAACATCACAAAGGGTATCATTATGGTGGTTAGGGTGTACTTACCCATTGACTTGCAAAAAGGAGGAAAGCTAATAGAAGCCTACAGTCCCCCGACAAAGATTGTACACATGAACCGAATTTTGTTGACCATTGTTGGACTATTAGAACTATCCATAAAGTCTCTCAAAGGGGGACAAAACCATGGATCCGATCCTTCTTTGAGGAATCTTTCTATTAAGTGCTCGTTAGTTCATAGTACATTGGAGCCTATTTTGAAAGTTGGGTGACACTTTTGGGACATCTTTTTTCCACCCCTCAAACTTTGAGAGAATTTTAGGATCTAAAATAAGGTATGTGCATGGAACTCATTGTCCTAAATTCCGGATCGGCTAATATGCAAAACTAGCTTGATTCATCCATCTTAATAGGACAAGCTAGAAAGCTAATTTATAATAACCCAATACCACTCCTTTGTGTACAAAAATTTAAGCATTAAGAAAACTTAGTTAACTTTGTGTTGATTCTCATAAATTCAAGGTTTGGGACTAAATCCATGGTTTCAACTTTCATCTCTACTTTACAAATTAATCTAAGAAGTTGGACAATTGCCATATGTTTTTGTGAACACTTGCTCCCAGTTATCAACTTTGTGCACTTAGGTTTTCATTTAGTGGGAATTATTATTCTTAAAAGCTATGGAATCCGAAAACATTTTAATGGTGACAAGTGTGAGACAAATAGGTAGTATACAATGGTGTGTCAACTATTCTACCTAATTTGTGAGTATTCACACATCATATCATTTAGGAAATCCATTGATGACAATTGCTTTCTTTAAGGTTAAATGTTGACAGACCACCACATAGCTCTAAATAGTGATCCACACTATCTTATTGATCTAAGGTTTCCGTATACCTTGTAGGCTACTCCACTAGATTCTAGTGGCAATGTTGATGTCTTAGGATGGAATCTACATTTCCACTAGAATTTGGTGGGTGAGTGGCCTACATGGAAACTAACCCTTAATGCCATACAATTATGGTTATTTGTGGTTTAGTGAGTGTGTTAGGGGTTGGATTTCATGCAGTGGTTTAATGAGGTTTCCTCAAATATGCTTTTCTAGGCTTTTATCACATGATGTGGGCCCATCTTACAATTAACAACAAGATGGTCTTATCAACTAAATTGAGATAATTGGTATGCTCAAATTAGTATAGGGAACGTGATGGGAATGTGTTGATGGCTAGTTGGTACAAGTAACTACCCTGGGAAGATTTATAAAAAAAAAACTTGAACATTCCAATACAATCACACATATATAGATAACCTAGCAAACGATAGATTATAACATGGTTGAATTCACCAATAAAGACAAATGGATTGTGCTTACATTCCATAGATAAATCACTATGGATAATTTGCAACCATCATGCACACCGGGGGACAACCTTACATAGAGAATGTGTTTGTAAATTTATAAGAATGCACATTGAAGTTCATCATCAATGATACCATTGCAGGTGGCAATTTCAACATCCCTAGACAAGTGCCAAAGTATGCAACTCCCAATCTATACTTACAAAATAAATACAGTAAATTATAACCAGGTCTGTCTTTGATGTTGTCTACAAATCTAGCCAACCAGAAGTGTTCACCCATGGATAAACAATGACACCAAGGGTACATCCATACTACCAACAATAAGGAAACTCCAATTAGTTATTATAAAGCAATGGGAGAGAAAAAAAATCTTATAATGAAGAATATAAAACAACTGCAACGTCAAATACTTTGACCCTCCATAATGCTTCATATACAAAATGATGATCAATGTCAACCGCCCACCTATGGGAGTTAACCCGTGGATACCAAGGTTCAATGAGCAATGCACCTTCACTATAGAGGTTTTTAATTGGTATCTTCTCCCCATACTTGAATTGACCTCCACCGATCCAAGCACCGATCATTTCTTCTCTCTTGTACATGTTTCTAATTATCATTTAAAAAAAGAATCACTACATTGTCATCGGACACATTCTTTTGCCTCGTCCAAGTTGTCATGACACAATCTAGAATTGATGAGTTGGAGCCTATTCTTTGAGCCTCGTCCATCTAAAAGATTTTGCCATATCCCTCCCCTCATAAGACTCATCCAAGGTCTTCTTGTTCCTTTGGCTAAGGACCAATGCAAAATATACAATTCCAATGAACGAGCATGATGACCGAGATGCGCCAAATAAGGGTCGGAAATCACTTGTCCATTTCACCAAGCACATTCTCCCAATACAAAATTGTTGGCGCAATGGACTCCAAATATTGACCCAAATTGTCTCGATTTGCCTTATCTTTCCAAAGTTAATACAGATTTGTTGCTTCTCAGAATGTCCAAAAGGCTCATTTCATCTTTCAACACATATTTCCACAATGCTTCAAAACACTATCTAAAAATGTTGATCATTCATCAATGTACAAAGATAATTTTAGTTTCAATGACATCTACCTCACCACCATAGATATACAACTATCACCTCTTACTACATACCAAGAATTGTCCCATGGATGATCACCCCTTGGGGACATCTTCCACATCCTCGCCAGCATAATACATGTTCGTATAATATAAGTTCTACACTATCTTCAACCAATTCATCTCAAGTATGTTGAACTTAGTTTATCACTAAAAGAAAAAAGAAAAGTCTTATTACCTAGAACCATATAGCTTTAACATTCTATGTTTCAAATTTTTACACACTACCATTAGAATACACTTCTCACTCCACATACAACGTAAAATGTAAATACTCCCATACTTGTACAAAGTTATTATTGTGTAGGAAGACGTAATAGAAAAACTCAAGTGGTGGTGAAGTAGATGTCATTCAAATTGGAATTTACTATGTCAAGTGTTTTCCAATGTCAATGACATCTCCTTAAATCAAATGGTGTACACCTCTCACCTCCCACTACATAGTAATAATATTTCTAGGGGTGACCACCAGTGGTAGGCATCAATCACAATTTAGCAAAATTTATACATGCCCATGGAATAAAAACTCTACACTTTACTTCACCTAACTATATTCAAGTATGTCAAATCTAGCATATCACCATAGGGAGTACAATTCTCATTACCTAGTTCAAAAAAGCTACAACATCAAATAAGCCTAAAATCCTTGGACCCAACTTAACCCAAATTAATTTTCAAATTCCATGATATCTCTAGTACTCCCAAGTGAATTCAAGCGATGGTGAAGTAAACATAGGTCGTGCCAAGAATGAAGTTGGGCCTTGGAGAGCCACAATAATTAAAAAAACAATCCTTATTGGAAAATTCTCTCATTTTGAATCAAATTGGAATCTAGTATGTGACGTAAAATCCAATTTACCTGACATCATTGTCACTATCATTGCTATACATGTTGCAACCCCCACTACATAGTGATAAGTCTTCCATGGGTGATCGCCTGTGAGACATATCTCATACTTCTTTGCAAGTGATAGAGTTTGAACATAAGAGAAAACCTTTACATATCTCTTCACTTGGTTCACTTGGAGAAGGTCAAAAAAAATTTCACTCAACTTTATACAAAATAAACTAAAACTGCCATGTAACCACATGAAGTTATTAATATATAATAATCACCATAGACATGTAAGTGCGATGACAATACATATGGGTGAATAACCTAAGTTAAATTACAATTTAATATATTGGATTCCTATAGTTATTGTGGGGTGTCTCTTGGATCAACTTTCATGGGACATCCCACATGCGAACCCCTTGAGACACTCTACAACAATTATGAAATACTCCATGAGAGTCACACACATGTATATGTGAGAGTACCTGTGAGAGTCCCACGGACAGACTAGCGTGTTACAACACAAGAATATTTTTGTAAATATGAAATACAAACATACTAACATCCTCTCTACATGGAGAGCTCCTCAAGAGCTGAGAAGGAGGTGTTGAAATGAATAGAATGAAATCGGTGTCTCGAATGGGTTGCCCTTATAAAGGCGTTGAGAAATTTACCCTCTAACTATGAATGTACATAGGCCTTCACACCAAACACTATATTCGTTAAATTGAGACTTTCTCTAGTCTCAAATTAATATATGGATCAAAGAACTTGAAGAGGCCTGAAACTATATTGTCAACAATCTCAATTATATTATATGTTCTAATATCCCAAATCTATGATGTGCGGACATAAGCACATATGGTAGAGCACTCGACACCAACTTCATCAACAAAAACACATTGGGTAGAGCACTCCAAACAAGTTTCACCCAAAAAATATATAAAATGATTTCTATTATTAGCATGCTCAATAGAATATAGACATTGCAACATACAAAGTGCATGTAATAAATGCATATTTCTTCATTCGAGAATATAGTCCCAAACATAATAATAAGATGAACTTCAATTTTTTTTGAAATATAGTAAATGGATATTCATCCAACTCCAAACAATATAGTATTCGTAAGTTCTACCCAAACTCTGCCCCAATTTTGGAGAGCACACATATGTGTAATTTATATTGCTATAATTACGTATTAAACTATAATCATTCTAACACAATCCTACCAACTTCTCATTCAACGTGGGTTGCTTCTTGTGCAATCCGAGCAAGGTTGTCTTTTGCAAAAATTATGTACTTTTGAGGGATGGACACTGATCCACTATGGTGTTTCCGTGGTTTCCATGCTATGAATATGGAATCTGTATCTACCCAAGATGGACCGTGCTCAGAATCCACCTTCCACCGAAAGTTAGGGTTTGTATCCCAGCCTGTATAATGCCGAATCACATCTTCATTCCTTGCTGTCGGTCGATAGTACTCCACTTGTATTTGTCGAAAATGAGGGCTGGAAGTTACAAAATTGGGATTGGACAAAGCTCTTGCCACCCACACTGGCTTCGCATATGTTTCGTCTCCAGGACGCAAAATGAGCATATAACCTTCATGACAATCCACTGCAATGCGGAAAGATGGTGGGGGACGACTACTAGCAGGCCCCACGTAATGGTCGTCCACATCAAACTCCTCTCGAACCTCTCCATTTCCCAAAAGACTAGGCTCCGAAGCTTGTACATCGACTCGTGTTTGTGGCCAAAATCCATGCCTCAAAGTATGAGGGCTATCTTGGTGGAGGTCTGCCAAGGCGGCACGAACACGTGTCCAATAATGTATCCAACTCCCATAACGATACCAACATGATCCGCCAACATCCGCTATTTTCAAACTCTCCCAATATTGTATGAAGCTTGATATACCTTTCAAAATATCCTCCAAATTCTTCATGGCTATTGGCTTGCAAGGCCTAGGCTCCCCATCCGGTAACATGGTCTTTCCATCCACATCCACGCGCCACACAAGAAGACCCTCCGGCGGGCTCCAGTCTTGTGTCGTGCACAACAACTTGTATTGCATGGCCGGGACACCATCGTCACGCATGTAGAACCGGAATTGTTGTGCCTTCGTATGCCCGATCAATCGGTGAGCTCCACTTCGAATATAAGGTTCTATAAATGCCTTGAAGTCTGGCACCTCCTCAATCATATGGGGGATGACGGGAACGTTCTCCAAATCCATGTACGACTTCATCAATAATGGGATTGTAGGAAAATCCTCCTCCCGTAACTTCATGCTCCACCGCCCAAAAGATGCATCAATATCATCGTGCGTGTGGCCTACCAATAGGAAGGACACAAAAACCTCCTTGAAAATGCCTTTCGCAACCAACAACGACCAATATGCAAATACATATTTGCTTTTATTGTCCTTGGCACAATTGTCCAATTGGACACGCAAAGTTGGAGGCAACTTCTTGGCAATCACGGGTTCATTGGGTGGTTCGGGCAACGAATGCAAGCATACATCTTTTCCATCCAACACCGCTTCATATAAAGGTGTTGAACCCGTGTTCTCAAATAACAATCCTGAAGAATAGGCTGGTGGTTTCTCTAAATCACGTAAAAGCCTTGCAAATGATCCTATCGTGTGGTTTGAATCCGCTGGATACAAATCAAGAGCATAATGAGCAAACTTGACATCACCGTGTCCATGTGCAATCATTCCTGCAATGCCAACCCAACGTGATTAGCATCTATGTATGAATAAACCATTATGAAGGAATCCATGTTCTCCAGTACATCACGGAATAAAAAACCACAACATTTAGGGTATGTCATGACATTGTTTCGAAGTTCACCTGTAACCGATACAGGCAACTTAAAAAACCCATCCGTGGCCTTGATTCGATTTGCAAAACATGGGGAGGCTGTTTTGGCATGGTCCATTTTGTCATGGATGACCGTAAGAACCTCCAAGGGCCTGGAGATGGACAAAGCTCTATTTGTGTAATAATCATTACGGTGTGCCTCTTGCATGTTTACGTGCTTGAAATAGTTCAATTGATGCGCTGCATATGACTCGGTACCCATCGTGTGTGCATCCCGGAGGCGCTTCAACTTCTCGCAATTAGAGCACCTGGCAAATTTGTCCCCTCGTCTTTTTGTAATGTATTCGCTAAAGTTTTGTTTCTTGATTGCACTCAATTTTGACAATGAAATTGGCTCCAACCCAATCTTCTCGCCAACTGCATTAACGTCCAACAATATGTCTTTCCATTTTGTGCCTGTGGGAAGAACTTTCTCCACAACCTTTTCACCGGTTGTGAGTGTGCGTGTTTTGTGCGGCATTGCATCAGCAAGGGGGACAATAATGGTTGCTAGAGTTGCCGTTGCTTGCCTTGTTGCTTCCCTAGGTTTCTTTAAACCCACGTTCCCATGGTGACGGGACCGGCGGCCTTCCTTGGCATAAGCAGCTTGTCTATAGAAGTCCGCCTTCGACACACCGTGAATGGTGTACCATGTCTTACAACACACGTCTATGCTTTCAATGGTGATTATCTTGCGACCCGTCCCATGCACATGTATTGCCCTATGGACATCAAGTTTTTTTGTGGATCTTAGACGAAAATCTCCAAGCCACATTTCTTCACGGATGGCCTTCAATTTATCCCTTGGAAACAATTGGCAACAACGATGCACACAACAATCCTTTGTGGCAACTTATCTTATGGACTCCTCCCCAAGCAGCCTTTGACGTTTACAATCAGTTGCAGATGGAGAAGGACGTGCCACAGTATCGTACTTTCTTTGACCCTTGCGTGGCCGCATGTTTGATTGCATTTCCTTTTCGAGTTGCATGTGTCGTTGCTCATGTTCACGCAAGCTAACTTCATCAGTCGTGACATTCCTCAATGGCCACCTGCGGAGGGAGAACCTATGAGTGGGATCCACCTCAGAAGGAACGAGTGACTCCAATATGACAATCCCAACGTCCTCGGTGCCAAGCGGATTTTGATCAATGCAATCTTGTGGATGGGTGTTACGACAAATACCCTCCGCCACAACAACCCCACTGTCATTAAGAAGTAACACATCCAAATTCACCCATGAAGCTCTTGAAAGTCCGGCACACTCTGGAATGGGACAGTCCGATACGGAACGCGAAGGTATATCGAAACGCTCTTCATCTGAACTCTCATCCATAGTAGCCTCCCCGACAATGTCTAGGTCATCATCAGATGCAGATGGCCAAGTGGCCATGTCTTCTCCAGACGAATACCCTCTTCCAGTATACCCATCCATATTGCCTACACACATGAACATGGAACCTTGTAAAGAATTGACAAAAACTATAGGGTCCAATAGAAAAACACAGAAACCTTATCATAACACATGTTGTATGAATATTATATCGATGGGTTCCAAAAGGATGGAGCGCACAACAGTTTGTTCAGGATCCGTCTATGCACATCCCCATTGTGTGCATGAGGGTGGGTTTGGGTCGAGCGACCCAAACCTCGTTCCAGGATGGGTCTGCTAAACAAAACCCACTCGTGATATGGGGTTGGGTTTGGGTCGCTCGACCCAAACCTCGTGACAGGATGGGCTTGCTAATCCAGGCCCAACCCTAAAATCGGGTTGGGTTTGGGTCGCTCGACCCAAACCTCACAATGGAGGTGTGTTTGGGTCGAGCGACCCAAACCTCGTGACAGGATGGGCCTGGTAATCCAGGCCCAGCCCTTGATAGGGGTGGGTTTGGGTCGCTCGACCCAAACCTCACAATGGAGGTGGGTTTGGGTCGCTCGACCCAAACCTCACAATGGAGGTGTGTTTGGGTCGTGCGACCCAAACCTAGTGACAGGATGGGCCTGCTAATCCAGGCCCAGCGCGTGATAGCGGTGGGTTTGGGTCGCTCGACCCAAACCTCATGACAGGATGGGCCTGCTAATCCAGGCCCAGCCCGTGATAGGGGTGGGTTTGGGTCGCTCGACCCAAACCTCGTGACAAGATGGGCCTGCTAATCCAGGCCCAGCCCGTGAGAGGGGGTGGGTTTGGGTCGAGCGACCCAAACCTCGTGACAGGATGGGCCTGCTAATCCAGGCCCAGCCTGTGATAGGGGTGGGTTTGGGTCGCTCGACCCAAACCTCACTATGGGGGTGGGTTTGGGTCGAGCGACCCAAACATTCCGCAAATTCCGCCTTAAATTTCGGTAATCTTCTATATTCAGCTGCGTGGATACTAATTGGAAGAATTCAGGCCGTGCATGGCTGTTGTAATTAGCTACTCATCAACGGATGCATACACGAACCTTGCACTCCACCACTACTTGAGAGAGCTTGCAACCATTTCAGAATGGAGAGATGAGAAAAAAGAAGCGAAGTTTGGGGGGTTTGGTACTTTATACTACCCGCCTCCGCCTTGGCCTTCCTCTTTGGATCCCTTTCCCGCCCGAACGTAAACCCTAAACCTAAGTTCAAACCTTCTGACAGAATTTCCCGCTTCTTGTTGGTAATAGAGCATCCATATTTAGCCTGCCTCTTCGTGGCGCCAACCATCAAATGACCTTGGACAACTAACCTCCTAATTCCGCTATTAAATAACTACACAAAATATGATGTGTGGATTTGATTATATGTAGTGTTGTTACCACCCTTACATGCTCAACATTAATTTTCAATCCTATGACAGTTAGTGTTAGAAGTAAATGTGTTGCTACCTTCTACTCTCACGTATATTTCTTCTTTTCACATCCTTACTAACATTAAATTCAAACATGTCAATGCCACATATTACTATAGCTTATATTTATTGTTTGAGTTTATATTTAATGTTTATTACTTTCATATGGTTATTGATATATTGTGTATGCACTTGTATTTAGTGTATCAAACACTAAATATCATACTTATTGTAGATGTGTTTTGTACCTATAGTTTTTATTGATTTGGCTTGCCAAAAAAATGTAGTCAACTTTATTTGTTTTAACAAATGTTTGATGAAAAATCTAAACATATATAGTTGTATCTATTCAATGCAAGTTGAGCAGAACATGTCCTTAAATACATGTTGGTGTGTTCTAGTGTCACTACACTAAATAAGATATTTAGAGATTTATACACTAAATATGAACGCATCTACGACGTACCAATACCACTATGACAGTAATTAACATTAAATGTAAACTGAAACACTCAATGTTAATTATAAAGGTCATATGTTTGAACATAGTGTTAGTAAGGACACATGACACTTTTTAGTTCGCTCTTTCAAGGATTTTTAAACCTATCATGAACTCCATTTCAACTGCAGCTTTGCATGTGAGCCAAACATGCAAAGTCGAATATGTACGTCCTCATAACAAACATAACATGAAATGTAACCAACGTTCATGTTCATGAATTAGACTATTGTGATATCTATATACATTTGTTTTTAGAACCACAAGCGACTTGGCCCCCTCATTTGACCTATGCGCCATTCATTTATGGCTTCGAGTGCAACAAGACACATTTATATACCCTAAACCCTAAACCCTAAACCCTACACCCTACACCCTCGTAGTTGTTCAGGGTTGCTTCCCACGGGTAGGTCACTTAGTGCATTTTAAAAACGACATGCGGCATAATATAGAGAGGATTAAAATCATTTGAAATAAAAATTATAAAGGAATTCCAAATAATGAAGGGGCCATTAAATGTAGACAATCCCATTATAAGTAAGTTAGATGGACATAAAATGTGGGCCATTATTTTTTTGTAAAATTAATATAGGGGCTGAAGATAAGGTTCCTAGAAGGTATGTTTAGTATAATGTTTGCTATGGTCTCCTATGTGTTTTCTTCATAATTTTGTTTGCAATGATATTATTGTTTGCACCCTTCTTTGTTTCCATGGTTTCCCTTAACACTCGTCAATGCGTTAGGAAGTAGATTAGCTTTTATTACTTAAAAGGAATATAGAGTACAAAAAATTGCAATGACTTGGACAATATAAGTAATGGAAGGGTGCAAACAAATGGGCCATTTTTCAAATTTAAGTAATTATAGGGAGGCTTTAATTCAACCCTTGAAGGTAAATAGCCCCAAAACAAAAAACCCTGAGCCGCACGTGGTGCACAAAAATGCCTTAGAGTGACCTATCCGTGTGGCTTCCATATAGAACACCATCTACTGTAATTTGTGCCTCATTTCCTAATAAGATATGTTGTTTAATATATGTGGAGGGATCATCGAACAACAAAGTGATTGCTTAAATGGCTTCATATAATGTTGAACTCCACATATTAGTATTTGATAGCTTCATATTTGTATAAATGGTGCTTCTCTCATTTACTATGACTATATTCAATATTTGTAGACTTTATCTTGTCTCAACTAAATATATGAACAACAACAACATTGTCTAATGTTTGGGTCGTCCTACCTAAACCATCTTCATATGAGTTCTTAATTGGGTTCTTCAGCAAAAACACCCGCTTCAATATATTTGTATCTCATAAATATGTAAACTTCTAAATAAGTATGTTAATGTTCCATCATGCTATAAATCAAACAACATCTTTGTTGCTTTTCGCAAACAACAATGATATTAAGTTGTCAACACTTAATATTGCATAATTCCATATTATAATGAATGACATTACATAAACGTGTATAATTAGATTTAGTTCAATGGTATGTGTTAACGGATCCATCGTAGGCTAGAGCATTGTCCTTTACCAACAACCTTCATAGATAATTACAATATATAACTCGAAACCATTCATTGTGTAAATGGTTACCATAGTTATATTATTCCATTATGTAATTGCCTACGAGGATTGCAATATAATTATTAAATACTCCTCTTAGTCTAGTATCTATCATTCTCGATTCATCCATATGTGTAGATTACTAAAATTACAAAACCAATACAATTTCATTATTTGATATGAGCAAATCCATCGGGGGACCATTAAATTAAAAACCTTAGGCTATAAAGGTTTTTTAGTATCCTCAAGGATGGTATGGGATAGGTGGCTAAAGGATACCCACCTGCGAGGCCTATCGACCGTCGATGGGCCTGGGGCTCTCCAATGGCCCATATTGTGTATTCGTTTGGGCCATGGAGCGCCCCGTGACACGTGGCGGCCATGAGCCGAACGGACACAAAAGGCGCCGGCCCGAATGGGTCCCGCCCTTGAGTGGCCTTCCCCCTTTCACTCTCCCCTCCGCACTTTCTCCTTCTCTCTCCTCCGCTCCAAGCTCCTCCTCCTTTGTACGTTCCTCATACTTTTTGGAGGCGCCGCCGCTGTTGAAAGCGCCGCCTCCTCCCTTGCATTCTCTCTCTCCTTGTCGAACTCGCATTCCCTCTCTCCTTCCCTCTTCATCATTATCTCATTGTCTCTTTCACTCCTCCTCTTCTTTTGATCTATTTTGTTGTTCATTGAGTGCGCATTGAGCGAGTTCTGAGTGTAGTATGAGTTTTAGGGTTTGTTTTTGTATTAAAATCTATACATTTTAGCCATTTCAGAACGTCTTTGTTGTTTTGGAGTGTGAGTGTTGTTTCAAAGTGGTTGTATCAGTTCCTCCTGGTCTTAGAAACATTCATGTGTGAGTGTGGAGTGATTTCAGAATTAGAATGATTGTTCGAAAATCAGGGTGCATGTGTGGCCTTCAGATAGCTTCTTTGTTCATGTTTGTAAACACTTGTTACATTCAGAGTGAATGTTTGTGAGGGATTGTTTAATTCTGAGTGAATGTTTGTGAAAGCTTCTTCAATTCAGAGTGAATGTTTGTGAGGCGTTCTTAGTTTTCTGATATCCAATCCTTTCTAGAATCAGCTTCCAAGACTAGCTTGTTAGAACTGCTTCCAACAGCAGCTTGTTGTGTAGTTTGCAAAGCAAGGTAATTTCTTCAACTTCTTTATGTGTGTAAATTTCTTTAGAGTTTCGCAGCATATACAATGCATAAGCATTGTATATGCTGCGTAAACACATTATAAAGGTCTCTGGAATCAAAAGTGTTTCGAGAGACGACCCAAACTTCAGTTTGAAACCCTAAAACACTAAACTCTGCAGCTGGTTTGGGTCGAGCGACCCAAACTCTTCAGCTGGTTTGGATCGTTCGACCCAAACTCTGAAGATGGTTTGGGTCGTTCGACCCAAACTAGCAGCTGCTTTGGGTCGTGGGCGCCAATCCATCTGCAGAGTTTGGGTCGCTCGACCCAAACCAGAAGCATTGTTTGGGTTTAGGGTTTACCCAAGCTCCGCATCAAATGTTCATTTATAATTAATTTAATCATCATCTTGGGTGAATATCTAACCCTATCGACCCAATCCATCTGCAGAGTTTGGGTCGCTCGACCCAAACTAGCACCTGCTTTGGGTCGTTCGACCCAATGTATCTGCAAAGTTTGGGTCGCTCGATCCAAACTAGCACCTGTTTGGGTCGCTCGACCCAATCCATCTGCAGAGTTTGGGTCGTTCGACCCAAACAACGCATGAAATGGTAATTGATAATATAGGTAATCATCATCTTGGGTATCATCTAAGGCCATAGCCGATCATTCCATACCGCTACAAAGTTTGGGTCGACCGACCCAAACTCTGCGTAAATTTTTACTGCTTACGAACAATACTTACAATATAAACAACAACTCAAACACCCAAGCAATAATGAAATGACCAACAACTAGAACAGTAGCTCCTGATGATTGTGGTATCCATGAACATAAAGATTGGTTTTCGTAGCCAAATAATATATTATTCATTAGCCATTGTAGGCACAGGTTTGGGTCGTTCGACCCAAACCTGTGAAAAGTAACCCCATATATAAATGTTACTAAACCCAGACGTAAGCCTATATGATTTGAAAGAGTTTGGGTCGCCCGACCGAAACTAACATATGTATTTCTACTTGCAGATGCCCCCCAAGAAAAGACCTCGAGAACGATGGTTCAAGCCGGCACCAGACGCCATCTGGCAGGAGCACGAAACTCCTAAAAACGAATCCTACGTAGCAAAAGAAGACCTTGTAATTGCATGGTCCTTTCTTGTAGTAAAGGCAACTCAAATCAAAATCCTGCTTGTTTTGAAAGTTGGCACGGAGGAGCAACACACATGGGATCCTTTGACGGGATGGGAGGTAGCATCAGTTCAGGCTCTAGGAGAGCACGTTGACGTCATCCTGGAAAACTCTTCTCTGGAAAATGTGCACATGTTCATGCATGAGCAAGCCGAGCCATTCGATCCGGTATACGTGAAGGAATCCTGCGCTGAGCCAGACATTGTTAAACCGGATACAATCTTCATAGATGCGATCATTTCAAACACGAAGGTTGCAACCAGGTTCACTAAATTTAAGCAGGCAATCAACGCAATAAACAAGACCCAGCAAAGCAAGTCAAAATCTCAACAAGCTGTGAGGCGCAAGGCGACTGCTGAAGAGGGCGCAGGGTCGTCAAGACCTCAAACAGTGAGGAAGCCCCGACCGGTTCCAGCTGACTCGAGGAGAACAACACCTACGGCAACTCCTGCTGATAGTGAAACACCGACGCCATCACAAAGCCGGCAGACGACACCATCTAAGAGGACGAGAGAGTCAGCATCTGCCATGACAGATGAGCCTGTTTCACCGGAGCTACGTATGCCCAAGCCCGGAGAAAGAGTGGAGCCATCGGAGATCCAGAAAATACTGAACAATTTCGACACCAAGTGTTTACATTGTTTTTTCATGGGCAGAGAATTCAAGTTTGATGTCAACATCGCACAATGCCACCTAGCGCCACCAGAGAAGTGCGTTCGGGCAAAGGAAGATGCGTATGTTGATTGGTTAATCGCCCAGATGGTGAGCGACCAGTTTAAACATGATAGGCAGACTATTGTTGTCATGCCTCAGGGACACAAAAGAATGCCTACACCGGATATGTGGCCTTCTATAGAGAAAGGCGATTTTTGGCCGATTGACGGTCAGCACAGCGTTGAAGCTTCAAAGAAACTTCAACTGATGACGGAGTGGAATGATCCCAATGGTCTAAAGGATAAATTGAAGGTATGGAAGGCATTGGTCGTGTGGTCGGACGACGAAACTCGGCTGAGCGATATCTCCCGCTATTTCAACATGAATAATAAGAAGCGGGCATATCAAGCTTCTTGGATTAGGAACATCATGGCATCGCGGGATGTGTGGGAGTTCTACGGCCGGCCTCCCAAGGAAAGGGAGAATGCAAAAGACAAAAATCCAAAGTGGGAGGTGAGCATTGTTTCTCAAACAGAGTTTGGGTCGATCGACCCAAACTTTGTGTTTCTTCATACAGTTTGGGTCGCTCGACCCAAACTTTGTGTTTCTTTATACAGTTTGGGTCGCTCGACCCAAACCTTGTGTTTCTTCATACAGTTTGGGTCGCTCGACCTAAACTTTGTATTTCTTTATACAGTTTGGGTCGCTCGACCCAAACCTTGTGTTTCTTCATACAGTTTGGGTCGCTCGACCCAAACTTTGTGTTTGTCTACGCAGTTTGTTGTTCATCATTTTTCTTCTTTGTTTGGAAACAACATATTGAGAATTAACACGCATTCTATGCTCTTGTGCAGCTTTTCAAATACCAAATGATAAACAAGTTCTCCTCAATTGACAATTCAAGTCACAAGCAAAAGAAGTACAATGAGCTACGAGGAGAGATCTACTTGATTACATCATCCGACATGGTTTGGCAGAAGTGGAAGACAGTGTTTGAGAAACACGAGACAGGGGATCTCGTGGATCTTGACACATGCAACCTCTTCAACTCGTCCTCTCGATTCAAGGCGATGAAGCCTCTCATGAGAGAATTCTTTAGAAGTCTGCAGGGTCTTTCGGAGGCGGAAATGGGGAAGGCGGCAACGCACATCTTGCACAACAGCCCGACCCCTAAGAGATTTTGGGTGTACCCCAAAATAGTCTTCACCAAGCCGAAATCCTTTGTTCCTTCATGCTACACAATGAAGGAATGGGCGGAGAATAGGAAGAAGAAAACAACGATCGTTCAGGAGCTGCAGAAGCTAATCCCGGAAAAGAACATTTTTGTCGATGACGAGGTGAACGAGGTGAACTGGAGAGCGTTCAAGGGTGAATACAACGTCACCAGTGCATCCATGGCAGCTCTAATCAGGGAGGCAGGAGAAGACTTCCTAAAGTCAAAACTGGTGAAGGGTGGGAAGAACCTGGCTCTTCCAGAACACTCGACGCATGCCTTCTCGAACTTTATAAAGGAGAAGAAGATTGTAAGTTTTGAGGGGGATGCGCATTTCAACCTTGTCGCTTTTGACCCTATAAAAATCCAGGGATGGCCCGGCCTTGATTCCAGGAAAGAAATACGAGTAAGAGCAGCGGACCGGTTCCCCTTTGGCATAATAGACTTCCGGAGTATTCCTAGGAGTACGTTTGAGGGCACAATGAGTACACCCTTCTACGAGCCCTTCATGTCGAAGTTCGTGGAGTATGCAAGCCCTAAGCTTAGGGAGGTCGATATATGGCTGTGGATAGTAGAGGACAGGAGAGCAGAGCAGGTGTATGAAATTGTGAGGAAATTGCAGCCTGAGTATGCGGTGTCTAAGTCTCACTACATTGCTGCACCGGCGGAGGGGGTGTACACGACACTAAAGGACAAGAAAACCAAAGTCATGAATTTGTTGTGCTTGTACTTTGTGTTCAAAGCAACCTTGCTGAAGGTGGAGAACCACCCCATAACCCGGATGCAGAAACTATTCCAAGTTCCAGAAGGCCTGGGTGCAAATAAGTCCCTCTACGACGAGGCAAAATATGCCATATACCATTCGGACGAGTTGCGGATGGAATTCTATCTTCGAATAATGAGGGCCTTGACGAGAAGAGGGGACTGTATATTCAACGTCTTCGGCGGCACCAAACCCATCTTCGCTGGCATGGTAATCTCCTTACCATAATTGTTTTCATAGTTTGGGTCGAGCGACCCAAACTAACGCTGATGCTAGTTTGGGTCGCTCGACCCAAACTATAACCTTTGCAATTGATATTAGGTCTTGTATGTACTTCCCCTTTTCGGTGGAATCACATGTTATGCCATATAATAACATCTGGTGGGATTTTCTGCAGATGTTGGGGCTGAACGTGTACAGCTATGTAGACCTTAATGACATCCAATTCTACAAGGCCCAAAAATCGTTGGCGAAGAAGATGGATATACTAGACTGGATCCCTGGGAGCTACGCCGAGGAGACTGTTGAAGGGGGTGAGAGCCCGCTGGATAAGGCGAGGCGTGTCAACCCTGAAGAATTGGCCATAAGGGTTCCAGTTGCTGTACCAGAGCCTCTGGTCCAAGTGCATCCAGGCACATCCTCTCGGCGACCGCGTGACGAGGAGGGGGAGGAGGAGGAGGAGGATGAGGAGGTGGAAGAGGAGGAAGAAGAGGCTAAAGTGGAGGGCGAGGTCGAAGAAGGGGGAACAGGCTTCACTCAGGAATCTGAAGCCCCTCAACGAAAGAAGGCAATGCGGGTAGCAACTCCACAAAGTAAGTTGGTGCCCGTCCTGACGGTTGATGATGCCCGCGACATGTACTCCAGGGACGCGACTGCCGCGTTCAGGGAGAGGAGGAAACTAAAAGGCAAGAAACTCTATGGCGACTATGCCATCGAGGAGACAATTGCCATTAGCAGCGAAGACGAGGACGACATGGAGCTCGCCAAACGGCTCAGGTCGGACCCTCCCTCTCCAGGTGCCTTCGCAGGGATGGTGAAGGTGAAGCCGGAAGTCCTCACCGTGCAAGAAGCCAACGAGAAGATGTTAAGGGACGAAGAACAGCGCGTCCGCTTGCAAAAGGCCGCTGCTGAAGAACCCTCAGTGCGGAACGAAGTGGCAGAGCTAAGGGCTCTCTTATTGGAACAAGAGCGACTGCGGGCATTGGCGCAACCTCCAACTAGCGCGGACTTGATCACGCAAGTGATTCGAGGCATGTGGGCGCAGGGTTTGGTGGTGGCTCCCCCGGGCTCATTTCCACACTTGCCCCCCGGTTTCCCTCCCCAGAACATTCCTCCGCAGCCCGTGCCGCAATCCTCCTTCAGCTTTCAGCACATGGTTCCCCCCCACGTCCGTCCGTATCCGCCGGTTCAACAAGCGGATGACCCCAATTTATGGCGCCTTCCCGGGTCTTCTAGACCTCTGACCCCCCCACCACTTCGGCCGCCCCTGGTGATGCCCCCGCCCCATCAGCAGGACGACCCCCACATGTTTGGGTCGTCCGACCCAAACCCGCCCCCCCTTACAGTGCAACAAGGCCAATCTCATGATGCAGGAGAGTTTGGGTCGGCCGACCCAAACCCCGTGACCGCTCAGTCTTCAATGGACCAGCATGGGTCTGAAAGAGACACACCCATGCCTGATGTTGAAGGTCCTCAAGGGCCTGGTGATACTTCTATTCCTATCCCAATCGATGAACCTATGCATGATGCACATGCGGAGGTTGGGTTAGGACAAGGTCCTGACACTGAGCGCTTGCAGGAGAGGGGTGCTGACCTCGTCGGAGAAGGCGGTGGCGAGAAAGAACGACAAGCGGAGGCGGTGGAGGCTTCCATGGCGTCTAGGCATGACCAGGGAGAGGTAATACACTGAGACCTCCTCAGTTTGGGTCGCTCGACCCAAACTCCTGGTCTATTGTCTTGTTGCCGTGGTCGTGTCCCCCCTAGCTAGGAGGAACCGCCCCCACCCCGTCCATCCGCTCTCGCATCCCTTCAGCCCCCCCCTTCGCGACGATCACTAACGTCGCCCGCCCCACGATTTTACTCGAACTTGGAGGCGTGCACACAATTTTGTAGATGTTGAATTAGGATAGTTTGAACGGATCGTTCAACGCGGCTTCGCACCCCTAGGCATTTTGTACATAGAGCATTGCATACAATAAAATTATTATTTTGTGCCCATATGTTTGTTTTCGTGTTCAAATGTATATTTTGTCCTGTTGCCCCCTCTTGGATTTGTATGGCCGCCTATGCATAGTGGTTCTTGTATTTTTCACAGAAAATATTGTATTCACTTTAAGTGGACATAGCATGACATAGTCTTCCCCCGCCTTATGTCGCTCGTCTCCACAGGGATCGGAGCATAGCGTCGCGGCTCCCCGCCGGGCCTCTCCAAGAAGCGAGGAAGGTAGCGCGATGGTCCCCCCCATTTTACCCGTTCCACCTTTGCCGCCTAAGACCCGGTTCCTGGTGTTAGACCTCAACGGGGTCCTCGTCCAATGCGTTCATTGCCCGAGGACCCCCACGGTGCCCTTTTGCAAGCCCGAGGACGCGAATTACGACGGGCCGCCCATGTTCATAAAGAGCAAGCTAGTTCACCTCCGCCCGTGGCTTCGGACCTTCCTCCAGATCGCCCAACAACGATGGTGGGTGGTCGTGTGGAGCTCCATGAAGGCCGAGAACACCAACGCAGTCGTGGAGTTCATCTTCAAGGGCATCGAGCCCCCCTGCATGGTCCTAGCACAGGAAGCCTGTAGAATATTGTACACACCGGACGGCAAAGTCGTCAAAAAACCAAACAACCCCGCTTCCCCCCAATACCTCAAGGTCTTGAAGCCCATTTTTTGGGACCAGCGTCCGTCATTGATAGGTGTCCCCTACGACGTTCGTCCCACCCGGGAGAACACGCTCATGGTGGACGACAGCGCCGCAAAGAACATGTTGAACCCGACGGCCAACTTAATAGTTTGCCCTACGTGGACGGTCGAGAAGGTCCGGGACCGATTTTTGTTAGACCTTAGTAAATACCTCCAGGCGCTCAGGGGAAGCGGACTACCTGTAAACAATTTTGTTAGGAATAATCCGATAGGCGAGAGATATTTGGATCCACGAGACCATTTGTACAGAGAGTTGTTCTCTCACGCGAAATTTAACAAGCTCATTTGAGGCAGTACGTGTGTGTGTGTGTGTGTGTGTGTGTGTGTGTGTGTGTGTGTGTATGCGCCCGCCCACTTTGTGTAATATATGCTTCATATGTATCTTGATTTTCACGCGCTCTATCAAACCCTCCTCCCTTGGGTTTTGTTTCGTTTCCTTTTTTGAGCCAGCGTTTGGAGCCCTCGATTGACATCGTCAGTGAGTCAGAGTTGGGGAGCTTCTTCTACGAGACCGTTTACGACGCCGCGTCAACCATTGACTACTCCAAGGAGCCTCTTGACGCCGGCGTCGTCGATAGCCCCCCACCCAAGCAAATCTTCCGGCGATCTCCGTCCCCGTCGCCGCTCAAGGGCATAAATCGCAAATGCGTCCGGACGTCCCCCTCTCGGCCCGGCGGCAGTAGTACACCTCAACGGCGGCTGCGGATGGACGCTCGGCCTACGAAGAGCGGCACCCTTCCTATTCCTTTGCGGGACGCATTGCCCCTCCTCGCCGACTCCGACGGGAACGCCCCCGGTGACAAGGTGAACCCCCCCCCCCCCCCTTCACATGGTTAACCGCGCATTACAATCATCCCGCACTTAAAAAATGAACGTGTGACACGTTTGGGTCTTCCTCCCTAAACTAACACATGTGGTCTTGCATTGACGCGTTGCAGGTTGCTCCCTCCCGTAAACCTATGCGGTCTAGTATGTCCGTCGAGTTGGAGCGTTTCTACTCCATGACCAGAAATGCAAGACAGTCCACTTCATCGTATTCGAATTCTTCGTCGTATTATTCGGGCGGCCGACGGAATCCAAAATGTGTTATTGTTGGCACTCACCCCAAGAATGGCTATAGTCGCGGGGTGGAGATTTTCAGGAATGTTGAAGCAATGAGAGCAAAAGAAGCCGCAGCAAAAGAAAAAGAGGCAAAAGCAAAAGAAGCAAAAGAAAAAAAAGCAAAAGAGATAGAGGCAGTCTCCGAGGCTACATAGGCCATAGTAGGTGTAGGGTTTTGGACCATAGGCAATATGATTTTGGGTCGCACTATCCAATGGATGTGTGGTGTTAGCATGCTATGCATTTTACGTGCCATACTTTGTATGTTTTTCTTTTTGCAATAATATAAGTGTCACATGATTTTGCCTTCAATATGGTCTAAGGTTTGGAGTGCCTTATTGTGTGCATTAATATGAATGTTTTAAGATTTCCCCTTGAATAAGATCTATGGTTTGGAGTGCCCTACCTAAACCATACATTACAAGCTCTCATATTTTGTGTGCATTAATATGAATGTTTTAAGATGTCCCCTTCAATTTGGTCTAAGGTTTCGATTGCCCACCCTAAACCATCACAAATATGAGTTATTAATGGGGTTCTTGGTCTAAACAACCGCTTCAAAGTGTTCGCATCTTACAACTTTCACCAATATGTGTTCCATTTATCCTTGTTCTTATTTCTATGAATGTCTCAAAATGCCCAAAAAGTCTCAATTTAACGAATATAGTGTTACCAATTTGAATGGCCATAGACATATGTTAGGACACGAATGGTTGTCACGTACTAACCCTCAACCATATCTACTATTCATGGCCGAGGGTAGTGGATTTCCATATCTTATGTACATTGTGTACAATTAGACCATTGTATGAAAGAGACTCTCCCTTGGTACCTCAAAGAAAGTGCGTACGTCCTCCACTTGATATCATTGAAGGCCACGGTAATATGTGGTTTATTATGGCGCCAATAATGAATACCAAGAACACACAAATTATATTAATAATTGCACGCTTCAAAAGTAATCATTGAGCATTCATCTACCTTAGAGGACATTATGATCAATTCATCTCAAGTGGATCACTCGAGTATGCATATACTACGTTTCTCATTCAACCTCCATGTGAGATTCTAGAATGTCTCAACCACTGTGGGGTTCCCATGTGGCGCATATCTTAATAATCCAACATAATTTGTAGTCCTAAAATCATGCCAAAATGTTACTTTGATACTGGAATTACAAAAATTATATCTTTGTCTATTCATCCATATTGGGACTATAATAATATAATTATTTATGTATTTTACCTTAGTGGTAATAAATATTCAAAATAGTGTGAAATATCAATAATTTAGCATGGGACAACCTAATTGCACATAAGATAAACATATCTAATTCAAATACATATCTTGATTTAGCACCTATTTTTGGATGATATGTGGTTAGGTGTGGATCCAAGAAGGGACACCAAACAAATACATGTTTAACAAAATATTGTACTACTTGATGTAAATATATTAAGCATTCTAGGCTCAATAGTTGGGGGACCTATATGACCATTGAATGGGCACACAAATCTTTAATTTGATAATGCACAAGATATTCATATGAGCTCCAAATATTATGAGGACAGTGGTTGCAACCTCAATTTGGATTTGCTAACCATCACATTACAATTGTGTATTTTATATCCTACGAGAACTGGGCTAGCCGGAAAGAATTACTTTCTAGGACCCATCTACTTTATGTTTGAAGTTTCGCATGTGCTTAAGATTGATTGCTAAGTTCCCAATCCTATGAGAGGATTGTTTGGAGTGCATTTCTGTCAATGTTGATTTTGGAATTTTCATGGACAACTTTTGAGGTCAAAATGGGATTTATATGTCTAACCTTGGAACATGAGAGATGAGCTATTTTGAAGGAAAAGATGGACATGAATTACCTTTTAAATGTTAATATTCTAACAATTGAAGGGGTGGGGGGGATGCACAAGAAAATGCCAAAAATACCTTTAACCAATCAAATTCATCTAGAAAATGAGTGCTTATTTGATCCACTACATGGGAACCACTTAATAGTTGAGCACCTTCACAAATTCTCATACCAAATTGTGCATCTTCATAGAAAAGTTAGTTCATTTTTTACTTTTAAAATCTTATGTGAACAATCATTTGTTTATATTGGAATAGGCTCCAAGTTATTGAGATAAAGTCAACTTCATGTATTGATGCATGGAGATTTGTGAGTGTGTCTTCTTATTTAATGGGCGCAATAATTTGTTTTGTGAAGTAATTTTGGTCCAATATTGCAATGAATAGAGCCCTACTACAATATTCATCGTTATTGGGTACACGCACACTATGACACTACAAGTATTTGATATGCCATTGAAAAAGAACAAGTTTCCAACCATCCATGACTATATTTAGACGATGTTTAGGTGTGATTTGGTCGTTTCAACATTCGGAACAAGTTTCATTACATAAATGTTAGGATGGAGAATACACCAAATTTTGATTTAATAATTTGTACAATCAGGAAATTTGCATGGCAACTGTGCAACCAAGGTCATGACTCAATTCTCTATACCAGGGAGGGTCATAAATTTTGGACCACTGTAGAGCCTTTGTGTAAAGTCGATGTAGGGAGCAACATTGACTTGGCTACCGCACCACGTGAAATGAAGATGGACCATGTAAGGTGGGATGAATTCTTGGATTGCTGGTGATTGGAGATCAAAGATAGTATTAAGAATGCTTAGTTTTTTTGGCTTCCTAAGGGGGTCTTTAAAGACTTAATAGGTATGTATCATTAACATGAATTTGTTTGTAAAACAAATCTTATATCTATCAACCCTTTGTTATGATACAACATTCTTTTTCTTCTTGAATACAAATAGAAGTTGGCTATTCTCCCCTTTCCCATTTCATGTTCCCTAAATCCATATGCGGATCTACATATAGAGTTGACTCCCTTATCAATTGCTAAGTGAGCAATCAACTCCCTAATCGACTACTGATGGGAGCAATCAACTTCCCACTTAGCTCATAATGGGAGGAGTCGAGTGCCTAATCGACTTATAGTGGGAACAAATGGCTAAAGGGCCGATTGTTGACAGGCAGTCGACTGATGCATCGACTGGCAGAGTAGTATCAATTGTGGAGGTCGACTTTGTGGTGATAATGTAAAAATAACATCATGTGGTAAATAAGATTGTTACCAATGTAACGTCCTTTGGGAGTCATGCCCAAATATGACGCCATCATGTCATTTGTGTCATGTTCTTTTTCTCATCCCTGCTATGAATAAGTGCAATTATCACTTGTGGTTGAGATGTGAAATAAATCAACAATGTGCAAGTTTTGAGTGTGGAGATTGTTTCCTTGTGATGTGGATATGAGCATTTTAATAATTATGGTAAAATAATTATTACTAATAAGTTATTTACAAATGAGATAGGATCACAAGCCCGGGTACGCAACTCCCATATTATACGCAGGGGGCATCGTACTTAAAACGGCTTAGAGGACGGCTTTTGTAAAAATTATATCAAATTATATCAAATTATATCAAATTAAAATGATCAAAAAGTTGGGTGAAGACCAAATTAAATAAAATGAGATGAAAAAAAGTTGGATAAAGACCAAATTAAATAAAATGAGATGAAAAAAGTTGGGTGAAGACCAAATTAAATAAATGAGATGAAAAAAAAGTTGATTGCATATTTATTAAGCCTCCCATTAAAATTATAAGCCACGAATAGTTGCCTCCCATTAAAATTATAATTCATTCACAATGTTAAAATTTTATTATAAAGTCCAAAAAGTTGGGTAGTTTGAACTTTGACCTATGGTACCTTTATTTAAAAAAATCATATAATTAGGTTTTTAATGCAATTATATGCTTCAAAATACATTCATTTCCTATATATAATTACATTTTTGGATTCCTTGTTAGAAGGGCTACAAGGGTTTCCTACATTAAAACAAATTGTATCACTCAATATTGAACTAAAACGCATTATAAGTGATTATAATCAGGACCATATAATACGGGAGTTGCGTACCCGGGATCACAAGTACAATCAATCAAACCAAGTAGATAATGAATTACCTATGTGCCTAGTGAGAAAAACGCGTCCACTCGATATAGGTGGCTCTATAATCTTCTTTTTCTTTTGAGATAGAAGGCCGACAAGCCAACACCAAAGCACAGGAGGCAGTTGACCACCTGACAAGTTTTCCGTCAAGTAGAGAGGAAATTTCATAGCTGGGAATCGAACCGCCAACCTCTTCCTTGAGATTTAGGTATCTCTCCACCATCACCCGGTAGTTTAGGGTCATCTCGGACCAAGGTGGCTCAAGAGCTACATAGTCACCACATCAAACCAAAGGTTACTGCCACAATCAATGTGTTGAAACCGACAAAATTGCAATAGACAATCCATGTAATTAATTGTTACACCAATAATTTTTTTTTAAACATATAAAAAAATACACTCAATATAAAAGTACTATTGTCATGAAAAGATTTAATTATCAAAACATGGTCCCAAAGTATATATAATGGGAAGCAAACAAGTGAACCCAACTCTGACAACCGTATACAATACGACATTAGCCCAATGCAAAGGAACATGACCCTGAGAACACACCCCTAATGACAAAACATAGGCTCAGGGACCATGTGATAGACATCAATCAAAATCATGGCTCCTTTCATGTCATTACGGCTTATTTACCCAGTTCAAAAGAACACCATTTCAACTACACTAAATATTGCACTTAGTGTCACCAATTTTATTTGTCTTGCTAAATACTAACTGTAAACCGTCCGTGCAGTGTCGCCAACACTACATGTAAACCTAACATTATTTGTCATCCCTTGTAAAAGAATCTGGGCATTTTAGATATACGATGTTGCAAATAAGGTCACTTGCTGCGTGCATTTTCAATGTAAATTTCAATCATCCATGACAACATTCCATTACAAAAATGTTAGGATGTAGAATATACTAAACATTGTTTCAATAATCGGCTTGAAATCAATCCAAAATTCCATCTTCCACTGTGGCATGACAACACTTGTTCACAAATGCGTCATTAAGCGTCATCCAAAATACACAGTGACATAAAATACCATGTGACATTCAATACAACATTCAGGGTAGTGCCCGAGACTCTTGAGTCATAGCCACTCATGACTACTAATGGTTCTACCTACTGGGCTACTACCTAGTCCAGAATTCTTGAGTCGAGAGTCGAGGGGATATGCCCAAGTCAATTATCGGTCAGTCTAGCTAGTCACTAAGCAGTGGACTTCAAAATGTGGGCACCCGGAGTCAGCTCAACATATATTATACTACCAGTCTATCTATCTATCTATCTATATATATATATATACATATACCACCTGAAGGTTCTGAAGACTTGACAAGACTCAAATTCCACTCCAGTCTGCCCCATGCCAACTTCAAATGTCAACCTCTCACCTTTCATATGTAAGTCAACCTGTCAAACCGTATTTGGCCATTGGAAAGGAAAAGGAACAAGAGTCTACCACAACTCCATGTGCTACATTAACTATGATATTTAGTGTCACCACTTCTCATTGTCTTGCTCAATGCTAATTGTAAACCGTGGTATAGTGTCACCCGACACTTAATGTTAACCCAACATTCTTTGTCATTCCTTGTAAATTTTTTGGATGATCATGGATTCACAGTGTTGCAATTACAGTCACTTACCAGGTGATGTTTCATCCAAATTTCAATCACCCATGACAATATATTCATCACAAGTTGGCGACAAGAGAAAGTAGGGTTTTGACCAATGGATGAACTCATCCATCATCCGTGACAATGTTTGCTCACTTATTCATAAGAAGGGTCATCGGAGAAGTTCCATAGTGACATAAAATATCATATGACACTAAATATCATATTTAGTGTAGTGAGACGTTCTGACTTCAAAAACATACTGCTACAGTAGTCCTAACCCATCCACCTTAATTTCGGTCCTCCTGGAGTGATTTTCTAGGCAAATTGCCAGCCCTCTCCAAGGAATCTTTAATATCTACCTCAAAATGTTATAAAATAACTGAAAGACAGGACCTTTTCACCGATTGCCCTTGTTCATTGATATGGTATAATATTGGCTTCGCCTCATAGATGGAGAAGAGAGTACGTAGGTTCATGTTCATGTTTGAATTGGGGTCGAAACCGTGTTGACATTGTTTAGATTTGAATGTTTGATGCTTTGCGATTGAATTTGATGAGTAAAACAATAAAAATAAAAATAAACTGTTGGGTATCTGTGAAAGATTGTCAAATGAATTGTAGGATGTTGGATAGATTTGATAATAAAGTATGCCATTATGAAATGGGGATGAAACTTGGCATGGGAATAAATATTGGTATCAAAAGATTGGGTGAGCTGTTCTTAGCAAACCCATTACGTAAATGGCCCTAGAACATACACTGCTCCTGAATATCAAACACATGCCTCACTACTTAAGTAACTAAATTAAGCCCCCTTACCAAGTTACTAACACGACAAACCCAACAATAGGTGTCCTATCAAAGACAAGTACACTCCACACTCCTAAATGTAATATCGACCCCCTAAATGTCACACCTTCCCTTACATCCCGAAACCCTAGGAAACGGATGTGCTTAGTTTAAGTCTCACTCCTTATTGTCACGTTTCCCTCCCATACATCATGGGTGTTGACATCACAATAAACCGCCGAAGAATTCAAACCACACGCTTCCACGCATCACGTTGTCATCATTTTAGTTATTTGTCATTACTGCAAGGTTGACTTTGTGCTATTCCATAGTGTCACATGCTACACTAATTCTCTCTCATCACCACGCTTCCATGTTAACACTACAGAACTCCTCAACATCACGTGCACTTTGGTGGCTCCGAGCGTGATATTACGGAGTTTGTGGTCCGTGGACCTCCTTTACGCGATGAACCGTGTGTGTGTGTGTGTTTGTTAACAACATCAAATGGTGAGGACTCAATTAGGCCACCAACTTGGCCCAGTGTCGGGTCAACTTTAGAGGCCGGAATGAGAGTGCTGTTGACTTCCTGACGTTCCTGGAAAGACCCGTCGCTCGCTCGCTCGTCCTCCGAGCGGAAATGTACCAGCTAGCCTAGCGGACGCATGGGTGATTGCAGCCTAGGAAAGTGGCCGCGGAGCGAAAGTTGGACCTCCGGAATCGCTGGAGCTCCATGCAAGAATCTCGACCTCGGAGGGAGGCCATCGGAAGGGGCCGCTGGCAAGCTGGTCTTGCCTGCAGCGGCTCCGAGGTTAGGTTAGGTGCAGTCCGCTGGACCCACAAGTATCCCCACCCACGCTACATAAATGCTCCACGGAATTCGACATGGCACCAATGTTTTGAACCATTCACTAGTCTACTGCTCTCACCGTCTGCAGCGTGAATCATAGATGAACCTCCACTCCAGATAAATTTGCTTCTCCAATCGTTCATCTGAGCCGCTTTCAGGTTACAGTTTCGATCGATCGATCCATCCATCAAGATCATGGCTTCTTCGACAACAACCCAAAGTTCACGTGGACTGACACTCAAGGTGGTGCTGGTCGCCACCTTGATGGTGTTGGTGGCGTTCATAAATGCGGTGCCCGCGAGCGCAACAGGAACAGCACGGTGGGAGAGAGAACTTGACGAGGCGAAGAGCTGGACCAAGAAGCACCCGAAGAGGCTGGTGATGTACGGGCAGGAGATCGAAGCGGCACTCGTGAACGGGACCTCTCGGTACCTCGTGGACAATTCGCTCGGCACGCTCGCGATCCTCAGCCAGAACTTGACTCGCACCACGAGCAAGAACTCCACCGTCCTCGGCAAGCAGTACGGGACCGTGAACTCGTTCGGAGAGGTCGTGGACGGGGCGTTGTGGCTGTACGCGGACATCGATCACCAGATGAAGACGAAGAAGTACTCGGGCTCGTTCTCTCTGCAGGGAGCTTACAACGCCTTCGAGACGTACAGGACGCTGCCTATCATCAGCGGCACAGGTGACTTTGCGGGCGCCAAAGGGTGGGCGAACGTCTCGACCGTGAGCATCATCATCGGAGGCACCACGGCGGTCGTCGAGTACATCAACGTCATTAAGTATGTGGTTCACTTCAAGTATTGATGATGATGGAAAACGGAACGATGAAGGACAATCTTCGATCTCCTTAACTGTAGAAACATAGCTCACAATTCAAGATCATGCTGATTAAGGGTTGCATCCCTTATACAGTTGCATCTTCATTCCAGAAGGCGCCATGATTCAATGGTCACCATGAGTCTAAATTGAGGGAATTTGTGTCATGTGAAGCTGAAACAGCTTGCCACTCGGTTCTTCATTCTTGTGTAACCATATTCTTTGCGGATTCAATAATGACAATTTTGTTTGACTTCTGTACTACCGGACACGTAGATCTATGTAGGTGTTCAGTTGATTGGGATCCGTCAATAACAGTATTACTTCTTTCTGATTCTTGAATAGCCAGCATGATTCATCTTTGATGTCACCAAGGCGGAAGTGGACTACATCATGAACATCATTGAAGTATGTGGTTCACTTCATGTATGTTTTGATGATGGAGATGATGAGGGGGACATACAGTATTCGATCACCTAGGAACAAGTTAGGTCACAATTCAAGATGATGCGATTGGGGATTATTTGAAAGGGCGGAATGATTCATTGGTTACCACGAGTCCACATGTGGGATCTTGCGTGTGAGGCTGAAACGGCTAGCCACTCGGTTCTCCATTCTTTTGAAACCATATTGGCCGTGGATTCGACATCTGACAGAAAATTTGACTTTCAACACATTGATTTTTCTTAAAACATACTGGCATAGAACTAGATGTTCAATTGATACGGAATCTTCAAGGGTGGTATTTGGATTTTC
Source organism: Polytrichum commune (assembly GCA_950295325.1). Lineage (NCBI taxonomy): Eukaryota > Viridiplantae > Streptophyta > Polytrichopsida > Polytrichales > Polytrichaceae > Polytrichum > Polytrichum commune. Next base: position 778,817 of record OX485804.1, read on the forward strand.
ATCAGATGCATATATAACTAATTAGTCTAGCTACACGAGGGGTGCGCCGAGCTGAGACAGCAACTCTATTCTCCAAGCTTGTGTAACCATATTATTGGACTCCAGAAGCAAAAGTTATGTTTGACGTCCAGGACCGTAATCTGTTATATCCGTTGAAATAACGTAGACGTACAAATCACTTCATTATCACACATGTACCACACCTATGCTAAATTATTTTGAAGTAATGAAAAAACAATAAATCTCCAAAGGCAAGATTCTCTCTCAACCCATATTCATAACATAGGTCAACCTATTTCTGTTAACTGGTAACTTGAGTAGAGCCCGTGCCCTTTTCAAAATACCAAAGTCTGGTCCTTTTAACTTACTTTTTTCATCACGTAGAACTCCTTAATGGTTATAACTCCTCTCTCACATGGTCACAACCTGTTTTCAACATTTCAAATTAAAGAATGATGGCTACATGTGTGGAACTTCACAGCTCTGAGGGACACTATGTATTGAGAATCGGGTGGTTATCGGAAATGGTGGCTACAATAGATGTGCAAAGTTCAAACCTTTGGATTCTTCATGGACTTTTGGGTTCCTACAGCCTAATCCTCCAGTTATTTAATTTGTTTACTTCTTCTACGCTCCTGATGATGTAAGCATTAGCGATTGTATGTACAACTATAAATTCTACATCAAAAGGTTGTTGTCCTGTTGGCTCACAGAAACTGTTACTTTAACTAAATCTTGGATGCTTGAGGTCCGACCATGGTGCTTCTGAGTCACCCTATATTATAGATGTTGTATTTTAAATTTGACCAATTACATGCCTCCTGTGATGCACCTTCCACTCAGCATGAGACAAGGAGAGTTTAATAAAGGACACATGTACATTTTCAAACCTAAGGTCTCTGATATTGGATGTATATTGCATGTGAAGCTTGCAATTGACAATAGGTATTATTGCATTCAAGGGTCAGGTGGTTTCCATTCTATGGCCATGGGCATTACTTATTGCAAAATGACATTGCAGGCCAAATCGAGACTACTGCTCCATGGAGCCATGGCCAGTGACAACTGCAATTGTTAGATTTCGTAACGAATGCAGTGCTGGCCCTTCATAGAGAAGCAGGAACAAGTCAATTGCCATGTGAACTTCTACTTGGATATGGCTGACAGACTACTTGGTCGTTTGACTTGAGTCAGCAAATTCGACACATACAAGATCTTGAAACATGTGTGAAGTATATATTAATCCTAAAGTGTGGGGTGTGGGGTTTGACCTCAAATCAAAGATGTGTCATAAGATTATCCACAGGACTTGATGACCTGATCTGGAGTAGCTGTAAGGTGAGCGAGTGGATCTGGTAAGGGCTGGTACCAAAAAGATGTCACGTGTTTTACCCCTAAACGATCAAGCCTTCACATTCCATTTCCAGGCACCTCCAACACCAATGCTTTTTTTTTTGTTATGTAGCAAAATAGGCTCTGTTTTCTTCGAATTCAACTGCACGGATGTGAACTAGATTACCATATATGCTTTCTGTGAATATTTGAAGTCAATCAAACCACATTTTCTTAGGTCAGATGACATATGAACATGGTCTGCAATCGGGGGGCAACTAGAGGAAACTCTGAATTTTTTCGTTTCATGACCATTTCGGTCATGCCACAAATTTTAGAAAGTTGGCAACTTTGCCATAATATGTTATGTGGATGACAAATGAGCTACATAACATTACTCAACTGATGAGTTGTGTTCAACTCCCTTGACTTTAAATTCAATCTGAAGCACCAGGATTCCAACATCCGGAGCTTTATTCTCGAATCTACTGCAGGCCCCATGAAATCAACTGAGTAATGCTATGTACTTCCATTCATTGTCAATTTTTGTAGTAATTATTTTAGTTGAGTTATGTGTCATTCTAGTTAGAAATGGTATGTTTTATACAAAGAAAATGTTACCAATTTTTTCTATTTAATAAATACCATGTACATCTCCTCAAAAAACATGATAAAATTTTGACCCATTTTGATGGAGTGTCTTTAAAATATATTTGTTTTATCTTTACCACACGTGGCCTTGAACTTGTCAAATGGAGTGCCCTCCCTGTGCCCACGAACAATATATCAATGTTGACCTTCCCATGGGGTCTGCAACCATTGCTAAAGCGACCAACCCTTACATTGTTATAACAGGTATGAAATGAAATGAAATTGATTTTAAAGTCCAGGAAGCCAAAAGGCTAATGAGACCAAAAGTACATCAAGATGGTTTCAAACTTGCTAATTTTCCAGAGTGGCAGAAATGTGGTAGCCTCCATGAGATAGAGGCTAATGCCAACTTGATGCCAATGACCCAAAAACAAAGAAAAAAAGAAAAAAAAGAAAAAAAAACATTTTTGGGTCTTTTTATTGATGGAAATTTGAGCCCATTGGCCCTACCTTGCTCAAGAGATCCCTTGTTGCAGAGGTTGGGTTAATTGCCGATTCTTGCAATAGGTGGGCTTGTTTTAGGCATGAGAATAGTTTCCACATTAGGCCCTTATGTGAGCAGTTGTATAGGTTCTTGTTTATTATTTAGTTTTCTTTTGTTGAGGATTGGGTATGTTAGGTATTTAATGGCAATAAGATGGATGTTTTTCATTGTTTTTTGGATGAGTTTGGGGGGTATGTGTAAATTTTTTAGTAGTTCGATGATTAGTGTGTGGATGGATCTGTAGACTCCTACGATTATCATTATAGGTGGGTTTACTATGCACCTTTGTGCTTGAATAGCAGTTATGAGTGGATTATATTTGTCTTCTTTACTTTGGATGGCTGGGTTTGTAATTCTATTGTGTGTGAATGTAAATTCTATTATTTGGACAATTTTGTTAGATGTTGGTAAGAGTGGGTTGTATTTTTCTTGTGATGTTCCTTGTATACTCGGGGGGTGCACCTTTCATTAAAACCTAGAATCACGTGCGTTCACTGCATACTCTAAAAACCCCCTATGTACAAGTTATTTTTTGTGAAATGAAGTAATACACATACAATTGCAACAATAAATATACAAGTGACAATATGTATACACAAAAAACATCCATTCATATATAGTCATTAACATAAGTATACAAATATACTTTTGAACAATAATCAACCCCTATAATATGTATAACAAAATATCCTAGCTTTCATAAGCAAAGTCGTTGAAAACTTTTTCATCTCCCAGATGTAACTCATAAACATTTGATTCACCAATATATGTCATTATAGCCAATGCAATTATTTTCTCTAAGTCTACCATCAAATGATCAGTAAGATCATATGTCCACTTGTTGTTAGCCCCTTTTTGATACCAACATAAACCAATCTCCTTGTTACTTTGAGCTAAATGAATCATTTCAAAACCCTAATACTGCCTCTTTCCCCGATATTACCTTGACACCTTGTACATGGTTCATACTACCCTATAAGGTTGCTAACGAAAATCGTTAATCCTAGTTAATCCTAATTTCATCCAATATGAAAACTTATGATATGTAGTATAATAATAGTGCCATACAAGTATAATTATTGTATACTTTTTAAAGGCCTTCCATATATGTACGTAATTATAAATTATAACATGTATACCATATGTATACGTAATACGGCAAGGTCCAAATCAATACCCCTCCTGTGCACTCGCGTATACTCGTACATGTTTAGTACAGTGCACCCCCCGAGCTTGTATATACATTATGTCTAGGTGTAATATTGTGAGGCAAAGTGCATCTTGGTGATTGGCATGTGCATTGTATGAGCTATGGCCCGGGGAGTGGACCCTTCATGGGAAACCTAAATGATGTGCGTGGGTCACTCTGATATTAAACCCCCTATATACAAGAAGTTTTATAAAGAAAAACAAGTGTCTACGTACTAACGGCATGCTAGGAAATGGATTCATGTATTTATACTAAGCATTTCAATTTAATGTGATAAATGTCTCCACTACATATACCAAATATATATCATGATTTAAATAGCCTTTATTGCACATGAAATATTTTTTCACTTTCAACACAATATTCATTAAAATGAGAGTTTTCCAGTGAATTGAGAGTACATAAAGCAAACTATTAATCCAAGAATGAAGTGAAAACCACTGGAAAGTTGTAGAGTACAAGTAAAAAAATAACATTTTATTTTCCGCCGTAAATTCCGCCGTAGTTTTCATTAAAATGAGAGTATGTTAAGCTGGGAAATCGACTCATTTAGGTCGACTCAACCTAAATTGACTAACATAATTGTCCTCATTTAGGTCGACTCAACCTTAAATTGACAAAATATTGTGCTCATTTAGGTCGACCCAACTTAAATTGACAACATAATGTCCTCATTTAGGTCGACTCAACCTAAATTGACTAACATAGTGTCCTCATTTAGGTCGACTCAACCTAAATTGACAAACATAGTGTCCTCATTTAGGTCGACTCAACCTAAATGAGTCGATTTCCCAACTTAACATACTCTCATTTTAATGGAAACTACATGTCTGAAGTATAATCTAGTATTTATCAACCTAACATGACTTTTAGGTTGATAAATGGCCAATATTATTTTGAGAGGATCCTACTCTCTCAAAATATTGAATATCGTGTTTTTCCAATGAAAAAATCATCATGATCCATTATAGTATGTAACTGAACAATCGTATCAAACAAACAAAGACAAGAGCATAATAACTTAGCCACAAATGGGAGAGCATAGCTCAAGGAAGCCCAAGAGCGCTCCAAAATCCTCTAGCTTGTAAAAACCTAGAACCCAAATGCAAACCCTAACAAGAACATGCATGGTAGTCATTGAGGACTATGAACATATGACAACAATGGATGAAAGTGTGAATTGGATGAAACTAACACATCTATTATCCAAAAAATTCTCTAAATCTTTAGGGCCCCTTTTGTGCATCTACCTTTACTTCAAAACAATAATAGCCTTTCTAAATGTACACATTGGAGAAAAATAATACCTCTCCCTTATGTATACTATGTACGCTAGTGCCTCAAATGATACCCTTTTTTACACTCATGTTAATTTGTACGTGGTATGGAGAGTCTACCCCCCGGGACCCATGGTGGGATGGTGTTTTCTTGGGGTGGCCTTCTTTGATGCCGGCATTCGTGAGCATGTGGTGTCTTGTGTCTACACATGATTTGAGTAGGTGGGTGAGTTGTTGGACAATGGCGTCATGTCTTGCTATTCTGAGGCCTTTGAGGAATCTATGATTTACATAGTGATAATAAATGTGATCATGTGTCTTTGTCGTTATTTAGGCAAAGCGTGCAATTAGGATTGGGGAACATTGAGGCCAAAATAGATTTTTCATCTGCTTCCCCATGTAGTGTGCTGACCTAAATTTTATTATTTGTGTGATTTAGGCATTGGTGGTTTCCATAACGAGTTGGATAGTTTGTGGTGGATTTGGTCATTGAATTTTGTATAGTGGAAGTGTTTAGCTTTTTCTACTGTTAGTCTATATTTTTCTTTATGTATGAATGTTTTGAGGTTTCGTATAATCCCTACAAGATTGGTTGTCAAGGGTGGTTAAGCCAGTCTATAAGGAATGGTGTAGGCTATGTGTATGTGTGGTGTTGGGGTGGAGCCAAGCTTGGATGTGCCATCATTAGCTAGAATGTTACTTGTTTGTTACCGTGGATGTTTGTATATACTCTAACTTTTTGGATTATGATTTTATGTGGCAACTAAGTGGTGAGGTGGACTATCGAGGCTACGAGGAGTTTGTTACAGTGGTTATGTTGGGAGGCCGGCTATCTTATGTGATTGTTGAGGAGGTAGATATTATTTAGGTTGTCGGTAAATATGTATATATCATGTGATAAATTTTGTGTGAAAGAGAATATGAAATTCACATTGATTCACAAGATAAAAAACGTTCCCCATCAAACAAATCCAACTTGAAACACAATCGTTAGATAATACGCACCACCAAGCCCTACCCTAGACCAAAAAATGTATAACCATACTCACACTACTACCCCGCCCCTTTGCAACACTGCTAGAGTACGCAGAATAATGTTATTGAATAACTTAAGAAACTTTTATTGGGACACCAAAAGTTTGGACCCTAGAATTAAAACCTCCAAAAAGCTAGTGTGACTCACCGGAGCCTCCAAATCTGCAACCAATCAGAGCTCCTTCTTTCGTGCCACGTAGACGGATAGAACCGGTGACGCTGCACCCGGTCTGGCTCGGCCCGTCCTGCCATGAACCCTCCAGGAGCTGCCCCGCTACACATAACACACACAAACCTCCTCTCACCGACCGCTCTTCACCATTGTTCCGAAAAACCTGAGCAGTTTCTGAAGCTAATTGGAATTCGGGAGATGTTCGGTGGAGCTTGTGATCTCCAAATTCTCTTCTCATAAGGTCTCATTTCACTTCTGCTTTTCTTTCTTCTTCAGTTTTGAGCAGATTGTGGAGGTATATCAGAATTGAGCAGTCAAGATTAGGTAGCTTCAGATTCACGCATACTTTGAAGCTTAGCAGGTTGCCTCATGTCAAGAACGTCGTTATCTTTGGGTTAGAGGGATCTGCGATCCTTAGAAAGGGTTCTTCATCGTGTGTGTAATCACTCATAATTGTGTGTATAGTTTTTACATGCTTCAGCTGCCAGTAATAGGTAAATTCGATAACCTAATGGATTCATGTCAAGAAGACCATCATCTCTGGTTTAATTACATCTGCGATTCTTAGAAAGGGTTTCTCATTTTGTGTGTGGTCATCACCCATAATTGTGTGCATAGTTCTTCAGCTGCCAGTAATTGGTTAATTTGATAACCTAATGGATTTATGTCAAGGGCACCATCATCTTTGGTTTAGATACATTTGTGATTCGTAGAAAGCGTTTCTCGGTTTTGTGTGTACCATCTTGCATACTTCAGCTGCCAGTAGTGGTTTGAATTGAAAGCCTAATAGCTTTATGTTGAGAACATCATCATCTTTGGGTTAGAGGTATCTGTGATCCTCATAAAGGGTTTTTGTTGATTTATCTTGTGTGCGTAGTTGTTACATGCTTCAGTTGGCAGTAATTGGTTTATTTGTTAACCCATTGGATTCATATCATCTTTGGTATATGTGTGATGCTTAGAAGGGTTTCTATTTTGAATGCATCACCATAACCTATAATTGTGTCCATAGTTCTTACATTCTTCAGCTGCCAGTAATGGTGCAATTTGATAACTTAGCAGCGGGGTGATAGTTTCAGGGGTTTAGTTCGAAGCTAAGGGTGTTCTTTGATGTCAAGGATTGTCATATTTGGTTCTGATGCAAGCCGGTATCTCTGTTAACGATTCTGCTGTCAATCACAAGCACTTTTATGTCAATTGTAGGTAATTTGCTCGGGATTGCACATTGAATAATGTGGTGGATCGCTCATTGAATAATGTGGTGAATTGCACATTGAATAATGTGGTGAATTGCAGTTAACTACCGATGTGAGTTACTGGTACATGGCACTCTGCAAGTGATCTGTCCATGGTGAAAATTGGATCGATTTTATTTATTTCTTTCTTTTTCTTTTTTCGGGTTTACTGCACCTAAGAAATAAATAGTACAAGTACGCATGTAGAGAGGTTTAGGGATATTAATTTCTCCCCAATTTTTTTTTGTCTTTTACACATGTTTTCTGGTCAAAACCTATTTCCTTGAAATGAGAATTGTCATAGACTATAAATCAGCTTCCTTTGGAATGAGCTTTACAGGGTGCAGAGTGTGGAGGCTGGCGAGATTTATGTGGTGAGGCAATGACAGTTAGGGCAGGTTACATTTTAGTAGAGGTTTATATCTCTCTGTTTTAGTGGAGGGATGGGAACCTCTGTCTTAGTAGCACGGGTCTTGGTCAATACTAAACCGTGTGCACCAATGTGATATATGAAAGTGAGAATTTGGTTTTATATTATAAGTTTTTATTTTATTTTATTTATAGGCTACTATTTCCACTGTTGGATGCGGATGAGGTTGTCGAGCAACTGTGGAGTTTATGATTCTATTGCATGATGTCAGCAATGGTTTGACTGAAAATCTAAGGATCACGTAATTGAATACTTTGACATGAGTTAGGTTATTATGTCTGGCTAATGCAATTTGCATGATTTTACCTTGTAAATCTGTTTGGTGGCAGAAGATAATGTAGCTGGCCTTTCTTCATTATGCTCTACATTTTCTCTATCTGCTCACTTTGCGAATTTATTCTGGGTGTTGGAGCTCTGATATATAAAAAAATTCTGCATCTAACCTTCAAAAAATGTATTGTGCAGATTGTAAGGAGCTAGATTTCACCCTGATGGCCTTGTTGTTTGGTCACCAAAGCCACAATATCTTTGATGACAGTCTTGTGAAAGGAGAATAGCACTGGTCCTATCGCCACTTAGAGTGTTCAGATCTTTTGAGGGACTTGGGAAAGGAAGGGTAAGAAAAGAAGCTCAAGCTTAGTTGGACAGGAAGGAAGATCAAAGGACTTCAAAGATGGGGCAGGCAGAGAAGTTGATGGAACAGGTGATGGAATTGAAGTTCACTGTGAAGACCCTCAACCGCCAAGCACGCAAATGTGAGAAAGAGGAAAAGACAGAGAAGCTGAAAGTGAAAAGAGCGATCGAGAAAGGAAACATGGATGGTGCACGAATCTATGCCGAAAATGCAATTCGTAAGCATTCAGAGCAATTCTCATACATCCGGCTCGCCTCTCGCCTCGATGCCGTCGTGTCTCGCCTTGATACGCAGTCAAAGATGATGATGATCAACAAGTCTATGGCAAGCATTGTGAAAGCGCTTGACACGTCGCTTGCTAGCAACAACCTCCAAAAGATGTCGGAGACCATGGATAAGTTTGAGCAACAATTTGTGAACATGGAGGTTCAATCTGAGTTTGTGGAGAATGCCATGGCGGGAAGCACGTCTTTGTCGACTCCTGAGGACGAGGTGAACTCCCTTCTTCAACAAGTGGCTGATGATTACGGCCTTGAAGTCTCAATTGGTCTGCCACAAGCTGCATCCCATGTGGTTCCTACTGCGGAGCCCGAGGTTGTATCTCAAGAGGACGATCTCAGTCGGCGGCTTGCTGAATTGAAGAATAAAGGCTGACCAACCATATTCTTCACCAAGGTCCTCTTGTATGTTGTGTAATTGTAATTTCTAAAAGTTCTCAATGGATTTCTCCAACACTCTAGAGATCTCTGCTTGACTTGCTCAACTGCCAATCTGAGACTGGCAATAGCATGGCTAAGGAGGGGTTAAGGAGAATTTCTAGCTCACAATCTCATCAGGTGCTGTAAGCCACATCTGTGACCTTTTTAACACAGTATTGATAGTATGCACTTGTTTTTGATAGCAGATATTAGTTAAGGATGGGTTCTCAATTATGAACCTTTATTTTTACTAATTTGTAACAATGTTATGGATCGCCTTGAAGACTTGAATATTGGTCTTTATGATCCTTGTTTACTTGATGCTACGTAGTTATCATGTGTAGATTTTTTCTGAGGATTACTGTCCAGATTGTGGCCCATGTTGCATAGATATCTTTTATTAATTTCTTTCTTGTCAGGGAATGGGTTATATGTGTAGCTACTTTATGATTCTCTATTGCGAACCGGATGAGACGATTTTCAAGCCGATCTTATGTACTAAATATTTGTGGAGTTGGAAGTGCTCACAATAAGGCCTCCTACCTTAGTGTGCATCCAGTGCACCACTTGTGTCACTGTATACAGTTAGAGTTTGTCCACATTATTCAATTATAAGATACGACTCAAGGAATTCACATGTCGACTTTTGTTATTATTAGTGCAGACAATTTTGTAGAATGGTTAACTGGAGAGTTATCCTCTAATTCAACCGGACTTTTGGTTGGGAGTTGGTTGTTTTTATACAATACTTTACCTCTTTAATAAGTTTGGTGCATGGCTGGAGTTGGTTTGGAGGTTTGAATGAGAACATTCTATGTCGGTTCACTTAGGGACAAACTCATTTTGGCATGCACAAGAGGTGCTAGAGGAACACAAAAGGGGGCCCACTTTTGACAATCAGAGAATGATGAGGTTGGGGAGAATTTGGCTAGGACAAAGTTACATCACTAATTTGGAGCCTCTAAGCTCGGAGGTGAGAGCCAAAATGCATCTTTCATCAAATTTTAAGATTTGGCTTAGTGAAAATGTCTCCACTAACCTTCACTTGGTAGCGGGTGTCAAGGCAAATGTGATCAAGTGACTGGAGTTATTTGACCACAAATTCAAAATAAACATGTAATCAATCAACTGGAAGTTAATATTAATACATTGCCTTGTGCTAATCCATAACCGCTCATCTCATTGCTACTCCTTGGCTATGATAATTGTCAAAACTCTTACAGGGGTAATCAATCACTAGCCTTCAACATATAAGCTTTAACTTTTGTACGCCTAAAAATATATAAATCTCATCTATGTCGGCATTACATGACCTTATTGAGCGGTTAAATGGACCTAGTCGACTATGGATGCCTCAACCTTACTACCGTGCCATGTGTTGTTGACCTCCTTGTTCCATTTCGCTAAGTTACCCATTTTGTCCTTTCCGTATAGTAGAGGTGCCTATTCCCATTCACGACCCCACCGGCAATCTATAGGGTACTGAAATTTCGATTAGGTTGGGACTAGATTTCAATCATGCTAGAACCACCAGTGCCATGACACATGCCCTGGTTTTGAGTGCTAAAGTGAGGAGGAATGAGTGGTTAAAATGAGTAGTTATGGCAAACTCTAGACATTGGTAATATGCTCGGGCCAACTTTTGGCTTAAGAAATTCATTGTAATTTCAATGTAAGGAATAAAATTACCAAAAAAAATTGTAATCCTCCTAAATTCTATCTTTCTCTAGGGGAAATTTTGCATTGCCTTATACTTCTCCAAATTTGGCCTAGAATTTTCTAAGTGATCAGTTATGGGTATCTCTACTCTACCTAGAGTAGATAGACCCATTTCCAATAACACCTCCAATCTTATAACATAGAGTCCCCTTAAGCTATGAAGTTCCACACACGTCAGTGTCCTTTCTAATGTGATGGAAAGAGCCGTTAAGTTTCACACATGTAGCCTTCACATTCAGTTTGATGAAAGAAGTATGTTAAATGGGCATGGATTTGGGTTCCTTGAAAAGGGCACTAATTGACTCAAGTTTTTGTTTTCTAGTTATCGGAAATAAGTTGACCTATGCTATGAATATGGGTTGGGAAAGAAAATGTCCTTTAAAAAATTTACAATAATTTCAAGAACTTGAAAATAAAATTTTGAATTTTTGGTTAAACCTTGTGATAACAATTTCTAGATATGTGAAAAAATCACTCTTACACTTATGCGTAATTGCTTAAGTTAACGTAAAATGGGTTTGTCTACTCTGATTCATGTCAGTCTCTACCACAAGTCAAATATTGCACCATGCCATTTCTGAAGCCCATAAAAACTTCATTGAGTGTTTTCGTTTCATTCTTGTTTTAAAATTATGATATTTGTATACGTTCAAGGTAGGCAGTAAACCCCACCGTGCACCAAGAGGATTCTTGAACAGGGTAGGACCAACAGGCTCAAATTCACGTCGGAGTGCCCGACGTTGGTGTTTTTCTTTTCTATTATTTTGGTATACTTTGGTCGTGCATGTGGAGTTTCACACATAGACAAAAAGCGAGGACCTTTACTGGAGCAGGCCGGTTACTTTGTTGACCATCATTCGTTGGCAAAATGGTCATAAGCTCCTCATTCCGTTTCTAGTCCATCAAATCCACATGCTTCTGGTGACTAGCCTACTTTAATCAACCAAAGTCGTTCGGGGTTGAACTCCTTCAAGCACGACCTTTTTGGTATTCCATGGATTCACTTCGAGTGGGTACAAGGTTTGAAGATTAGATGCTAGGCTTGATTTATTCTAATCTCTAACGCTAATTCTAAATTAGAAGCCTTGTTATTAGTGTGGCCCACAATATTTACCATATTTTGTGTAATTTCATGTGATCCTTTCTTGAAGAAAATATCACACTTATATATATATATATATATAAGACTCAAATTGGAGATCATGCATTTTTCTAAATTATGGGACCAAGTTCAATTGAAATAAGCATAAGCTTAGAGGCTTGACATTTTTTAACAAACCGTTAACAATATTGACCCTCAAGTGTATTTAAAATGCACAAAAATGCATATTTAAGTTACATACTTCCATGTTTATCTAAGTGTGTCCAAGTGATCCTATTCAAAATTGACCTTTTTTCAAGTGCACTTTGTGAATTAGTTGGACACGTTAATGAAGAATTAGGTTGCAACACACACAAAGAAGAAATACTCCAGTCTCCATTAGGGGGGGGGGGGGGGGGAGGAAGTGAATAAAGCGTATGTTCATGAAACATATGTGGCCACACCCGAGGGACCAAGGGCTTTAGATGTAGAACTACTTCACCTTTTATAGGGAGTAAACACTATATAACCATTGCAAAAATTAAATTAAAATTTTAAGAATGATCTATAGTCAATTTGTGAATTTTTAAAATATTAATATAAATATATTCAATTAATTCATTGATGGTTTTAGGGTGGGGGGGGGGGGGTTGTGGAGAACTGTCATAGTCTAGTCTTTTGTTATGGACAAGTATAATAGAGTGTGCATATTGTGTGGCAATTGTGTAAATTTGTGTAAAGCATTTTCTATTTTTGTAACTGGAATTTTGAATCTAAGTTCTAAGCATTTCGTTGATGGTGTGTGTGTGGTTGCTCTAGTGTCGGCTACGATTACCATGTGGGCCTACTTTTGATCCTTTTGTAATGAGACTATTCATGAGCGGTTGGTATTTTTACAACTTTTCTGGTGTTGGATTGTTTAGAAGATTTGTTGTTGCAGTATGTGAATTCTATAAATTGTACATTGAGTTATGGGGTGGACATTGTTGGTGAAGGGTCGTTATTTAAGTGACTTATTACGGAAAGTATGTCAAGTTTGAGTCTATCATTACATAGAATTGACATAGAATGATGTACTAAATGAAGTTTAAAACCCTAAGTTTTTATTCAAGGATTCAAAGACTTGGTGAGGCTTGTAGAAATTGTGTCTATTATATGTTGTACATGGAGTCCCTATGCACTTCAAAGGTTAAGGGGATTCTCCAAGACACTTGGTAATGTCCATTGTTGTGCAGATATTAAGTTCATCCCGGATTTTAATAGGGGTGCATATAGAACATATCAATCACTCAATCCAATTCCCTATAAGTAATAAGCACATTGGACACAAATATTTCAAATTTTGAGTAAATTACATCATGTCCCTTTTCTGTTAGTTGGAAACCCTACAAAAATTTCATGTGACACCTAAAAAACATTTAGCATTGCCGAACCTGCTTATCAACGACAGTAAGACCACATTTTTCAACACCAATTTTTAATATCCACTTGATATTTTGCACATGTAGTTTTGTAGGTTTCATACGACTATCACTTATTTGCCCTCGAATTGTTGGTGCAGAAGTCACACCAACAGAACTCTATGGTGAGCTTGAGGTTCCTTGGGACGTAAAGGGATTCTTCTCTCTTGATATACTCAGATATATTAGGGTTTGCTTAGGGTTAGATTCTAGTGGGCGAGCAGCCTACTTTGCTGCTGATTTGTACTTAATACTGAGATATGTGAATGGAAAAAGCACTTGTGTGCAACTACTGTACATGGACATATTGTGGATATTTCTAATGTAACCATGAAGCATAGGGCATGAAGCAATGAATGGGGAGGATTGTCTGCTAGTTACACATAAAAACCTGTAGAGTTTGGAAACTAACCCCTTCAACTTCAGGGCTTCAGGAAAATTACCAATACATTTGGAGAAATTCATAGAACATTCCTCAATTTAATACAGAAAAAACCGAAAGGTGTCGATGTATAACGGGTTGCTCTTGGAAACACTAGGATCTCAACTGCTTATGCCCAAAAATCTTCTTGGACACTGGCATGAAATCGTCCCACTATCATGGTAGACAGACCCATTTCCAATTACACCCCCCCCCCCGCCCTCTTAAATACATAGAGTCCCCTAAAGTCGTGAAGTTTCACACATGTAGTTGTCATTTTCTAACGTGATGGAAATAGTTGTTAAGTTTCACACATGTCATTATTACATTTAGTGTGATAGAGAAAAGTAAGTTAAAAGGGCACTAATTATACTCAAGATTTTTGTTTCTTAGTTATTGGAAATAGGTCGACCTATGCTATGAATATGGGTTGGGAGAGAATCTTGCCTTTGAAAACTAATGGTAATTTTCAAACTTGAAAATTAATTATGATTTTTCGGGTTAAATGTTGTGATATCAATTTCCAAACCCGTGAAAAATCACTTTAGTATCACACTATACTACACTTGTGCAAAATTGCTTATGAGTTTGTATACTTTAGTAGGTAGAACAAAATGTTGCCTAGGTTTGCTTATTAACATTATTAAGCAATGTGCATTTGTTCATGTGGATCCCGAGAATACAACCATGGGATGCCCCAACTAGTCCAAATTTGCACTAGTTGGGGCATCCCATGATTGTATTGTGGGGATCCACATGAACAAACGTACACTACTTAATAATGTCATGTGCACAACACTAGTACCTAAATAGCCTTTTCAATACCTTGGAGTTAGCCATTATTTTTGTTGATATGGACCTATGAGTATGTGGTCAAGGTCCAACATGTCTAAGTTGAGAAACTAAAGAATGCCCTACGGTAATAGTAGAGTTGGACCAATATCAAAGTGAGAGTATAGGTAAGTATGAGGCTTTTGTAAGATTTCCACATCCTTTCTCAAAGTGGAGGCCACTCCTATTGACATACTTTCACAAATGTGTTGCCACTTTGTTGACTGCTAGAACAAAAGTAGCTTTCACTACCAATGTCCTACTTTAACCCTTGAACGCATAGTACCCGTTGGCGTCTCAAAATCACCTTAAGAGTCCCTCTCTCAATGGATAGATTTATCTTAATATTCGGTATTTCAATGTCAAGTTCAACCGTATAGATGTTTGAGCCTTTTAGACAAATTGAATTTAAATAAATTCCAGATATTCAAGTATTTCCATGTGTATTATAATAAGAAATACGTAAGGAGGTGTCCCAAAATGTGAGAATCATTTACCTTTATTTCTTATGTAGTTACATATACTATGAAGAATAATTGAGTAAAGAAATATTATTGGAAATCTTATGGAATATCAAAACTCCATTAGCTTTAAGATTTTGATATGGTCACATTAACTTTATTCATTATTGAGCTTTGCTATGCAAGCTAGACATTGTTGGAGGAAAACCCTTTGTTCTAGGACACGGTACTTCAGATGCACAATTTCACATTCCAACCATAGATGTGGCCCAAATAATATAAAATAGATTCACACAAAGTTTGGTGAAGAAATTCCTGACATGTTGAGGAAGATGTATGTTTGTTTCTTTGACCGAGAACGTGTGGGCATGGGACATGTACCCATGGTCCCTTCGTAAATGGGAAGCTCTAACCTCATTGGTGTTCACATAAAAAAAACATGCCAATCACGTTTCTTGTCCAATATACCAGTTGTTTCAAATGTTATGCCACCTCTCACACACAACAACAAATGTACTTCATATTCAATTAGCAAACCCACAAAAACCACATGCAATATGGCATATTCAAGCTTCTTAGACATTATGGGGGTTAGGGCATTGCAAAATTGGTGAACCAATTTGGGCGCTTCGTTAAACTACTGTCCATTGCATGTTATACATAGGCACTTCCAACTTCACATACAATTTGAGTGTTGAATTGGATTGGGAATTATCTCATGTACATATATAGTAAGTGCAAATCACAACAATTGGCATTAGAAGTTTCAGAATTGAAGTTGAGATGCAAACATCAATCAGAAATTAGAGAGGAATTTACTTGCTCTTTAAGAGATCACATTGACCCTCCTACTTGTGTTAATGATCGAAGTTTAGAATGGTGTCTATCTATATACGAGCACAAAGTCCAATCTCGTGAGAGCATGTGTATGCTCTTTACTCCAAGCCATGTACCACTCAAATATGGGTGTCCAATTAAGAAGAGTGGCCGCATAAGGCCCACACGCCTTTCGTGCATCATGGGAATGTGAGGGAGTGAAAGATCCAGGCACTTGGAAATTCGAGCTTCAAATTGTCTTGTTTCACATGCATGCTAATATCTTTTGCCCGTCGGATCCTTGAAGGCTTCCAAGCGAAGGTTGCACTTAGTTTGTAAAGTAGGCTCGGGCTTCATGACATCTTGGTAAACTCGTCCATTTGGAAGCTGAAGCCAGTGTCTGGGGAGGTTTTGGAGCATAATCGGTTGAGATCCTTGTGTTTCCAAGTCCAACCGCTTACATGTTGACATCTTTCGGTATTTCTCTTATTATTTTGAGGTATATTCTTTAGATTCCTCTGAAATGAGCAGCAATTTCCCTCAAGTCTTGGATTTCAGCCGGTTATTTCACAAACTCGATTGGTTCATCTGTAACTAGCGGTCGGTTCTCCCAGTTCGTTGGCTGAAATACAAGAAACTATTATATAGTTCGGATATTCATATACACAAAAAAAAAAAATTTGGACTTCAAATGGCATCAAGAATCTCGAAACATTTTTGTGTAGTAGAGTTATTTGTAAAGCACAGCAAATGAAACCATGTGTTTAGTCCATATCCTTACGAGAATTGACACAAAGTCATCCTAGTGTTCTAATGCTCATTTTACCATAAATGAACACATGGGTTCTTGAAGAGCGGCTTTCTAGCTTGTCCTACTAGGATGGGTGGGGCCAAGCTAGCCTTGCATAGGCCGATTTCGATCTAGGACAACAGATTCCATGTGCATGCCTTATTTTAGATCCTAAAAATCTCTCAAAGTTTGAGAAGTGAAAAGAGGAGATTCCAAAAATTTCACCCAACTTCAAAATAAGCTCCAATACACGACGAGTTAATGAGCTCTTAATATAATATATAGTTTTCTCAAAAGAAGGACCAAACCTACAGTTTTGTCCCGTTTTGAGCTACTTTACAAATACATCTAGTGTCCGGGGACATTATTGGGCAATTGAGATCTTTGTGTTTCCAAGTCCCACCGGTTACATGTTGACATATTTATTATATTGAAGGTATATTCTCTGAATACCTCTAATTTACCAGTGACTTCAACCGGTTCTCCCCATTCATATGAATCAATCTTCACTTGAGCAGAGGCTCCTCTTCTGCAATGGGTGAGTTTATTATGTAGATGCTAGTAAGCGTCTGAGCCTTGTTAGAAGGCCCGGTGACATTAGATTTACACATAAATTCCCTCGAAGAAAGAGGGACGAAACCGTGGCTTGATCCTTCTATGAGAAAACTTTCTGTGAAGAGCTCATTAGCTCGTCATTTATAAATTTTTGGGACCTCCTTTTTTCATCTTTCAAACTTTGAAAAAAAAGTAGGATCCAAAATAAGATATTATGCTAATGGGACCCTTGTGTTGAATCCCATATCGTCCTATGCAAGGCTAGGTTGGTCCACCCACCTACTAGAACAAGCTTAAAAGTCGATTTTCGATAACTCAACAACACTCTTTATATATGGTAATTTAAGCACTAAGAAAACTTGGGTGACTTTGTGTTAGTTCTCATAGACTCAGGGTTTGAAACTAAATTCATGGTTTCATCTGCTTTGCTTTGCGGTTAATTCTAATAGGTATTTGTTGGACAACTACTTACAACCAAGGGTTTGTGGCAGATATCAGGAAGGCTGCTCTCAACTTGGGTTTTGTTGGCTATATTCATCCCACATGAATCAATTTGACCCTAGAATTCACATCATAACATCCTTCAAATCACTCGGATTTTTTTAGTGGACCCCAGAGAATAACATAGTCCTATGCGCAAATCAAACTTTTGAGATACTTAGAACACTATATTCGTTAAATTGAGACTTTCTCTAGTCTCAAATTAATATATGGATCAAAGAACTTGAAGAGGCCCGAAACTATATTGTCAACAATCTCAATTATATTATATGTTCTAATATCCCAAATCTATGATGTGCGGACATAAGCACATATGGTAGAGCACTCGACACCAACTTCATCAACAAAAACACATTGGGTAGAGCACTTCAAACAAGTTTCACCCAAAAATATATATAAAATGATTTCTATTATTAGCATGTTCAATAGAATATAGACATTGCAACATACAAAGTGCATGTAATAAATGCATGTTTCTTCATTCGAGAATATAGTCCCAAGCATAATAATAAGATGAACTTCAATTGCAGCTTGAAATATAGTAAATGGATATTCATCCAACTCCAAACAATATAGTATTCGTAAGTTCTACCCAAACTCTGCCCCAATTTTGAAGAGCACACATATGTGTAATTTATATTGCTATAATTACGTATTAAACTATAATCATGCTAACACAATCCTACCAACTTCTCATTCAACGTGGGTTGCTTCTTCTGCAATCCGAGCAAGGTTGTCTTTTGCAAAAGTTATGTACTTTTGAGGGATGGACACTGATCCACTATGGTGTTTCCGTGGTTTCCATGCTATGAATATGGAATCTGTATCTACCCAAGATGGACCGTGCTCAGAATCCACCTTCCACCGAAAGTTAGGGTTTGTATCCCAGCCTGTATAATGCCGAATCACATCTTCATTCCTTGCTGTCGGTCGATAGTACTCCACTTGTATTTGTCGAAAATGAGGGCTGGAAGTTACAAAATTGGGATTGGACAAAGCTCTTGCCACCCACACTGGCTTCGCATATGTCTCGTCTCCAGGACGCAAAATGAGCATATAACCTTCATGACAATCCACTGCAATGCGGAAAGATGGTGGGGGACGACTACTAGCAGGCCCCACGTAATGGTCGTCCACATCAAACTCCTCTCGAACCTCTCCATTTCCCAAAAGACTAGGCTCTGAAGCTTGTACATCGACTCGTGTTTGTGGCCAAAATCCATGCCTCAAAGTATGAGGGCTATCTTGGTGGAGGTCTGCCAAGGCGGCACGAACACGTGTCCAATAATGTATCCAACTCCCATAACGATGCCAACATGATCCGCCAACATCCGCTATTTTCAAACTCTCCCAATATTGTATGAAGCCTGATATACCTTTCAAAATATCCTCCAAATTCTTCATGGCTATTGGCTTACAAGGCCTAGGCTCCCCATCTGGTAACATGGTCTTTCCATCCGCATCCACGCGCCACACAAGAAGACCCTCCGGCGGGCTCCAGTCTTGTGACGTGCACAACAACTTGTATTGCATGGCCGGGACACCATCGTCACGCATATAGAAGCGGAATTGTTGTGCCTTCGTATGCCCGATCAATCGGTGAGCTCCACTTCGAATATAAGGTTCTATAAATGCCTTGAAGTCTGGCACCTCCTCAATCATATGGGGGATGACGGGAACGTTCTCCAAATCCATGTACGACTTCATCAATAATGGAATTGTAGGAAAATCCTCCTCCCGCAACTTCATGCTCCACCGCCCAAAAGATGCATCAATATCATCGTGCGTGTGGCCTACCAATAGGAAGGACACAAAAACCTCCTTGAAAAAGCCTTTCGCAACCAACAACGACCAATATGCAAATACATATTTGCTTTTATTGTCCTTGGCACAATTGTCCAATTGGACACGCAAAGTTGGAGGCAACTTCTTGGCAATCACGGGTTCATTGGGTGGCTCGGGCAACGAATGCAAGCATACATCTTTTCCATCCAACACCGCTTCATATAAAGGTGTTGAACCCGTGTTCTCAAATAACAATCCTGAAGAATAGGCTGGTGGTTTCTCTAAATCACGTAAAAGCCTTGCAAATGATCCTATCGTGTGGTTTGAATCCGCTGGATACAAATCAAGAGCATAATGAGCAAATTTGACATCACCGTGTCCATGTGCAATCATTCCTGCAATGCCAACCCAACGTGATTAGCATCTATGTATGAATAAACCATTATGAAGGAATCCATGTTCTCCAGTACATCACGGAATAAAATACAACAACATTTAGGGTATGTCATGACATTGTTTCGAAGTTCACCTGTAACCGATACAAGCAACTTGAAAAACCCATCCGTGGCCTTGATTCGATTTGCAAAACATGGGGAGGTTGTTTTGGCATGGTCCATTTTGTCATGGATGACCGTAAGAACCTCCAAGGGCCTGGAGATGGACAAAGCTCTATTTGTGTAGTAATCATTACGGTGTGCCTCTTGCATGTTTACGTGCTTGAAATAGTTCAATTGATGCGCTGCATATGACTCGGTGCCCATCGTGTGTGCATCCCGGAGGCGCTTCAACTTCTCGCAATTAGAGCACCTGGCAAATTTGTCCCCTCGTCTTTTTGTAATGTATTCGCTAAAGTTTTGTTTCTTGATTGCACTCAATTTTGACAATGAAATTGGCTCCAACCCAATCTTCTCGCCAACTGCATTAACGTCCAACAATATGTCTTTCCATTTTGTGCCTGTGGGAAGAACTTTCTCCACAACCTTTCACCGGTTGTGAGTGTGCGTGTTTTGTGCGCCATTGCATCGGCAAGAGGGACAATGATGGTTGCTAGAGTGGCCGTTGCTTGCCTTGTTGCTTCCCTAGGCTTCTTTAAACCCACGTTACCATGGTGACGGGACCGGCGGCCTTCCTTGGCATAAGCAACTTGTCTATAAAAGTCCGATTTCGACACACCGTGAATGGTGTACCATGCCTTACAACACACGTCTATGCTTTCAATGGTGATGACCTTGCGACCCGTCCCATTCACATGTATCGCCCTATGGACATCAAGTTTTCTTGTGGATCTTAGACGGAAATCTCCAAGCCACATTTCTTCGCGGATGACCTTCAATTTATCCCTTGGAAACAATTGGCAACAACGATGCACACAACAATCCTTTGTGGCAACTTCTCTAATGGACTCCTCCCCGAGCAACCTTTGACGTTTACAATCAGTTGCAGACGGAGCAGGACGTGCCAATGTATCGTACTTTCTTTGACCCTTGCGCGGCCGCATGTTTGATTGCACCTCCTTTTCGATTTGCATGTGTCGTTGCTCATGTTCACGCAAGCTAACTCCATCAATTGTGACATTCCTCAATGGCCACCTGCGGAGGGAGAACCTATGAGTGGGATCCACCTCGGAATGAACGACCGACTCCAATATGACAACCCCAACGTCCTCAGTGCCAAGCGGGTTTTCATCAATGCAATCTTGCGGATGGGTGTTACGGCAAATCCCCTCCGCCACAACAACTCCACTATCGTTAAGAAGTATCACCTCCAAATTCACCCACGAAGCCCTTGAAAGTCCCGTACATTCAACAATGGGACACTGCGGTACGGAAGACGAAGGTAAATCCAAATGATCTTCATCCGCACTGTCAGCCATAGTAGCCTCCCCGACAATGTCTAGGTCATCATCAGATGCAGATGGCCAAGTGGCCATGTCATCAGATGACCAATCCCCTATTTCACTAAACCCATCCATTCTGCCTACACACATGAACATTGAACATTGTCTTAAAATCACAAAAATTGTAGGTTCAAATCGAAGAACAAAAAAACCATCATATATAAACAAAATTGCAAATACTCAGTGCTCATACAAGTTCATATGACTGCTATGCCATTGGGCTTGTAAAGGTTTCGGAAGGCCAGTGGCCACACCGGCACCCAGATCCCAACCACACTTAGAGGCTGGGTTTGGGTCGAGCGACCCAAACCTTTTGGGAGGATGGGTTCAGGCTCAATACAGAGAGCACCCACACTTAGGCGCTGGATTTGGGTCGAGCGACCCAAACCTTCTGGCAGGATGGGTTTAGGCTCACTACAGACAGCATCCACACTTAGGGGCTGGGTTTGGGTCGAGCGACCCAAACCTTTTGGCAGAATGGGTTTAGGGTCACGACAGGGAGCACCCACACTTAGAGGGCTGGGTTTGGGTCGAGCGACCCAAACCTTTTTGCAGGATGGGTTCAGGCTCACAACAGTGAGCACCCACAGTGTAGGGCTAGGTTTGGGTCGATCGACCCAAACCATGAGGCAGGATGGGTTCAGGCTCACAACAATGAGCACCCACACTGTAAGGCTGGGTTTGGGTCGACCGACCCAAACAATTCCGCAAAATCCGCCTATTTATTCGGGTGATGCTCTATTAATCTATTTATAACCTATTTGGGACAACTGAACTCATAGATGCTTGTTGTAATTAGCTGCTCATGAATGGAAGCGTATACAAACCGTGTATTACAGCTCCAACTTAGAGAGCTTGCAGCAATCTCAGGATTGGGACATGAAAGAAAGAACCAACATTTGGGGGGGTTGGGCTCTTTATACTACCCGCCTCCGCTTTGGGCATCCTCTTTGGATGCCTTTCCCACCTGGTCTCCTTTGGATGTTAATTCAAACCTTCTGACTCAATTTCCCGCTTCTTGTCAATAATAGAGAATGTATATTTAGCTTGGCTCTTCGTTGCCCCAACCACCAAATGAATAATTCAACATATATTTAAAGTTGTTACCACCCTAACTTGGTCAACACTATTCTTCAACTCTTTCATAATTAGTTTTATACATGAATACACCACCACCTTCCCTATTGCCATCTCCTTTCTCCTTTTATCATTGTTGTATATTTTTCTCACATCCTTACTAATACTAAATCCCTATATGTAACTTCCATATATCACCATAGTGGATATTTAGTGTTTGAGTTTACATTTAATGTTACTTACTCTCATAGGGTTAGTAATGGGAAGTGTATGCGTTCGTTTTAAGTGTATCAAACACTAACTATCATATAACTAAAAAGGATATAAAGGTTTTGATACACTACATATGAACGCATACACTGAATACCAATAACCCTATGACAATATGTAAGATTATATCTATTAAGGGGTTTTACTCTACTTGTAGTCAAACATTATGGTATATTTCAAACAATATATTGACAAAAGATGTGCATGTATTATAAAACTTCATATACTAAAAGTCACTAAATATAATAGTTAATGCTATTATTTAGACTCTCACATGAGGACTTATATTTTGAAAACAAATAATTAATGCCATGACAAACTTGAATAATTTGGCCAACTTTCAATTTCTGCTAATTAAAAGAACATATGTTGTGTTGTAATGTGTGCACCCAATATTGCTTCATCCTCAAGACTCCAAGTGTGACAATAACCTAGTACCTATGTGGAAGTCATTAATGGAACCCTAAACCACAAATGACATTTGGCACGTTCAATCTTCCAAGGATGTTTGAACCTATCGTGAAGTCCCTTGAACTCTACCAATGTGTGTGAGCAAAACATGCAAAGTTCAAAAGGTATGTCCTCATATCATTCACAACATGAAATCTACTTTAAATTAATATATAATATTTCACTATTCCAAATAACATGTTAACATGAACAACATCCTATCCATTATAATCTAGTTCTTATGCTTTTCTTACCAGGTGACAAGGTTATAGGTTAATATTGTATCACCTACTTGTGAGCACAATATCGTTTATTTCCTTTAGTGCGTTCATTCGTGAAAAACCACACATCCATCTTTCACGTTTGTGAATTAGGATGTTGTGATGACAATATACATTTGTATTGGAAACTACAAGCACCAAGGCCCATGTCATTTGACCTATGTGCCATCCAGTTATGGTTTGTGTTGTTTAAGGTTTAGGGTTTAGGGTTTAGGGTTTAGGGTTCAGGCATCATCAAACATCAAACTGAATGTTTAAATGACTTCATATGATATGTGAACTCCATGGGGTTGCAGTAGATACATTTGTAATCATTTGTTTCTCCCATGTACTTCAAATGTGAACTTCTAAGTACATATATTAATGTTCACTCTAATGCTACTTGTTAGGGTATCCATTATAGACTAGAGCATTGTCCTCTACCAACAACCATCATATAAATTACAATACATAATCCTAAACTGTTAACCATGTGAATGGTTACCATATTTATATTATTGCACCGTGTAATTGTCTTTGTGGATTGCAATATAATTATGACTTACTCCTCTTAGACTTTGTAACACTCTCATATGATTCCATAAATTACATTATTCATACACCAAAACGATAATGGCTACATTCAACGATGTTATCAATTCCAACGGGTGATCATTCAATTGAACACCATTAAAATATGAGTTGGTGATGGTGTTAATTTTGTGGAATACCTTAGTCCACGTAGGTTTTTGACTGGTATTGAATTGCCGCTAATGAATAGCGGGTTAGAAGGCCGGGGCCGGGCGGCCAAGAGAGGCGCCGGCCCTCCTATGTCCCGCACCTAGGGGCAAGGACAACCAGGAAGGCAATCTCCCTAGGGTGGCAGGTGTCAACACCACAAGCCTCGCGGGCAACCACCTAAACCAAGGAGGTGTCGACACCTGGCAAGGTGTTGGCCCGCGAGGCTTCTGAGCCGTTGATGGGCCCGGCGCAATCTAATGGCCCGGATTCGAGGGTTTAGGGTGACCCCTTCCGCTCTCTCCTTCTCTCCCCTCCTCTTTTTTCTTTCTCTCTTTTTCTTCCTCTCTTCCTCCGCGCCAAGCGCCGCTCTTGGAAACGCCGCCGCCGCTTTCCATAGCGCCGCGCCAAGCGCTTCCTCTCGCACCTTTTGCTTTTGTCTTGGTCGCGCCGCTTCCCTTCATTCTTCTTTCTCCTTCATTCCTCTCCTCCTCTCTGATGCTTCTCCTCCTCTTCTCTCATTCTATTCCTCTTGTTATTGTCTTCCTCTTCTTATTCTCTCTTCTTGGTCCAGAGTGTTAGCTTTGAGTGAGTTCGGAGCGGTTTATTGTGTTGAACTCCTTACTTGTTTTGTAAAATTCATGCATGGAGTGATTTTAGGTTGAGTAGAAGTGAGCACGGTCGAGTGTGATAGAAAGGTAGAGGTCTTTCAAATTAGGCCTGAGTTTGCAAGAATCAGGGGGTTTGTGAGAAAGTTTTAGGGTGCTTGAGAGATTCATTGTGTTTCTGAGATCTTTGTGAGAGTTGTTCTTTAGTGCCACAACAGAGTTTCTGAGTCTGGTTGTAAGAAGCAGATTGTGAGAGCAGCTTTCAAGAGTTTGAAAGACAAGGTAAGCAATTTGCATCAGTGCACACAATTTGCATCATTCCCTTTAGGTTCCTGTTACATATACAATGCATAAGCATTGTATATGTTGCCCAAGCATTAAACATGCATCTGGAAACACAGTAGTTTGGGGAGACGACCCAAACTCATATTAAAATATAATAAATATTTGAATTGCAGCCTAAAATGAACTAAATGTTTGGGTCGTTCGACCCAAACATTGCAGCCTCTTGTTTGGGTCGAGCGACCCAAACATTGGAGCCTCATTATGTTTGGGTCGCTCGACCCAAACATTATAGGGAGAAGAACTAAACCACATTGTAAAATATAAAAGAACTTCAAAAATTAAGTAAATGTTTGGGTCGTTCGACCCAAACATTGCAGACTGAAATGACTGGGTTGAGGTACCTAAATTTGCAGCCTAACATGTTTGGGTCGCTCGACCCAAACATTACAGGGAGAAGAACTAAAACATATTGTAAAATATAAAAGAACTTTGAAAATTAAGTGAATGTTTGGGTCGTTCGACCCAAACATTGCAGTCTGAAATGATTGGGTTGAGCTACCTAAATTTGCAACCTAACATGTTTCGGTCGGTCGACCCAAACATTACAGGGAGAAGAACTAAAGCACATTGTAAAATAAAAAAGAAATTTAAAAATTAAGTAATTGTTTGGGTCGTTCGACCCAAACATTGCAGTCTGAAATGAATGGGTTGAGCTACCTAAATTTGCAGCCTAACATATTTGGGTCACTCGACCCAAACATTACAGGGAGAAGAACTAAACCACATTGTAAAATATAAAAGAACTTCGAAAATTAAGTAATTGTTTGGGTCGTTCGACCCAAACATTGCAGTCTGAAATGAATGTGTTGAGAGACCTAAATTTGCAGCCTCATCATGTTTGGGTCGCTCGACCCAAACATTACAGGGTGACCACCTAAACCACACTTTAAAATCTAAAAGATCTTTTAAAACGACTTTGAAAATTAAGTAAATGTTTGGGTCAATCCTCCAAATGTTAAATGCACCTTGCAATACTTTGGGTCGATCGACCGAAACTCACAGTTTCGATTTCTTGGATTGCAGATGGCCCCTAAAAAGAGACCAGGTGAAAGGTGGTTCATGCTCGCGCCAGACCACCTTTGGCAGGAGTATGAAACTCCACAGGACGATTCTTACGTCCCAAAAGATGGCGTCGTTTTGGCATGGTCCGTTCAGGTGGTGAAGGCATCCATGTTCAAGCTGCTATTCGTGGTGAAGGTGGGGACCCACGAGCAGCACACCTGGGCAACGCTGACGGGATGGGAGGTTGCGTCCATCCAGTCTCTCGGGGACTACGTAGACGTGATACTGGAGAACTCCGCCGTGCAGAACGTCCACATGTTCATGCACCAGTTCTCCGAGCCCTTCGACCCCCTGTACGCCAAGGAGACTTGCGTCGACCCTGAAACCATAAAACCGGAGGCCATATTCATAGATGGTAGTGTAACGAACACGAAGGTTGCGAGCAGGTTCACGAAGTTAAAACAGGCTATCACGGTTCTCAACAAGGCGCTGCAAAGCAAACCCAAGACGCAGCAGCCTGTGAGGCGAAAGGCAACGACGGAAGAAGGCGCAGGGTCCTCAAGACCACAAACTGTGAGGAAACCGCGGGCGGTCCCTGCAGACTCGAGACGGACGAGCACTACAACAACGCCGGCTGACAGCGAGACGCCAACGCCATCAGGAAGCCGTCAGACGACCCCTTCCAAGAGGGGAAGAGAGTCATCGGGGATGACTGACGAGCCTGTTTCCCCGGAGCTCCGGATGCCGAAGCCTGGCCAAGAGGTGGATGCAGGCGAAATACAAAAAATAAACAACAACTTCGAGACAAAATGCCTGCACTGCTTCTTCATGGGCAGGGACTTCAAATTCGAGGTCAACATTGCGCAGTGCCACCTTGCGCCACCAGAGAAGTGCGTCCGAGCCAAGGAGGACGCCTACGTCGACTGGATGGTTGCTCAAATCTTGGGCGGGCAGTTCAAGGACGACAGGCAGACAATTGTTGTCATGCCACAAGGGCTGAAAAG
Source organism: Polytrichum commune (assembly GCA_950295325.1). Classification (NCBI taxonomy): domain Eukaryota; kingdom Viridiplantae; phylum Streptophyta; class Polytrichopsida; order Polytrichales; family Polytrichaceae; genus Polytrichum; species Polytrichum commune. The sequence continues at coordinate 806,046 of OX485804.1, forward strand.
AATGCCGACGCCTGAGATGTGGCCGGCAATCTCTAAAGGAGACTTCTGGCTGATTGACGGGCATCACAGTGTGGAGGCCTCGAAAAAAATCCAGCTGATGACCGAGTGGGACGACCCGAACAACCAGAAGGAGAAGCTAAAAGTTTGGAAGGCTTTGGTGGTTTGGTCGGACAACGAGACGGTCCTCAGCGACATCTCCAGGTTCTTCAACATGGGGAACAAAAAGAGGGCCTATCAGGCATCGTGGATCAGAAACATCATGGCCTCGAGGGAGGTGTGGGAGTTTTATGGAAGGCCTCCCAAGGAAAGGGAGAATGCTAAAGACAAAAACCCCAAATGGGAGGTGAGTATGTTTGGGTCGATCGACCCAAACTCCTACATTGTTTTGTTGTCATCGCCAGGTTGATAGTTTGGGTCGGTCGACCCAAACTCTGAAATTATTTTGATATTGTCCCCAGGTTCATAGTTTGGGTCGGTCGACCCAAACTCTGAAATTGTTAAGATGTTTTCGCCAGGTTCATAGTTTGGGTCGTTCGACCCAAACTGCTGTTGCATTTGTTTTTCCATTATGTGTTGTCTAACATGTGCTAATGTCTTCCTGTGCAGGACTTCAAATATCAAATGATCAATAAATTCTCCTCGATCGACAATGCTAGCCACAAGCAGAAAAAGTATAACGAGCTGAGAGGAGAAATCTATTTGATCACAGCGTCCGATTCCGTATGGGCAAGATGGAAGAGTGTTTTTGAAAAACACGAGACGGGTGACCTCATGGACCCCGACACCGGCATGCTCTTCAACCAGACTGGGCGTTTCAAGCAAATGAAGCCTCTGGTGAGGGAGTTCTTCAGAGCGCTTCAAGGTCTCTCCGAGACAGAGATGGGAAAAGCGGCGTCCCACATCCTACACGTGGAGACGACGGCGAAGAGATGCTGGGTCCACCCTAAGATCGTCTTCACCAAACCCAAGATCTTCGTCCCTTCATGCTACACAATGAAGGAATGGACGGAGAACAGGAAGAAGAAGACGACCATCGTCCAGGAGCTGCACAAGCTTGTGCCAGAGAAGAAGCTCATCGTGGACGGAGAGGTCGACGAGGCGCACTGGAGGGCCTTCAAAGCCGAATATAACTTTACCAGTGCGTCCATGGCGGCACTCATGAGGGAGGCGGGAGATGACTTCCTCAGATCCAAGCTCGTGAAGGGGGGGAGGAACCGGGCGCTTCCCGAACACTCAGTGCGGGCCTTCTCCAACTTCATAAAGGAGAAGAAGATCGTCAGTTTCGAAGGCGATGCGCAATTCAACATGGTCACTGTCGAACCTCTCAGGATCCAGGGTTGGCCGGGTTCTGAGTCAAGGAAGGCGATCAGGACTAGAGCCGGGGACCGCTTCCCCTTCGGAATGATAGACTTCAGGAACATCCCTGGAGCCTCATTCGAGGGGACTATGAGCACCCCTTTTTACGATCCTTTCTTGTCGAAGTTCGTGGACTACGCCAGCCCCAAACTCAGGGAGGTCGACGTCTGGCTCTGGATTGTCGAGGACAGAAGGGCAGAGCAGGTTTACGAGATCGTGCGCAAATTGCAGCCGGAGTATGCCGTCTCGAAATCTCACTACGTTGCTGCACCGGCGGAGGGGGCGTACAGCACGCTGAAAGACAAGAAGACGAAGATCGTCAACGTGCTGTGTTTGTACTTCGTGTACAAAGCTGAGCTGCTTAAGGTGCCAAACCATCCCATAGCCAGGATGGAAAAGCTCTTCCAAGTCCAAGAAGGGTTGGGTACCAGCAGGAGCTTATATGACGAGGCGAAGTACGCCAACTACCCCGCGGATGAGCTGCGCATGGAGTTCTACCTGCGGATGATGAGGACCCTCACGAAGAGAGGGGACTGCATCTTCAACGTTTTCGGGGGGTCCAAACCGATTTTTGCAGCCATGGTAAGCAGAAAACCCAGAAGTCCCTATACGTTCGGTTTGGGTCGAACGACCCAAACTAGGGGCATGCACAGTTTGGGTCGAGCGACCCAAACTAACTATTCTTATTTTGTTTTGGAAGTCATTTTCCATTATATGTTTATTTGGTGTTACTAATAGTATTGATTTTGATTGTGCAGATGTCTGGGTTGAACATCTACTCCTATGTGGAGGATGCCGATGTTCAATTCTACAGGACCCAAAAGGCGCTGGCCAAGAGAATGGACATCCTCGACTGGATACCCGGATCCTACGTCGAAGAGATCGTCGAGGGGGGCGAGAATCCTTTGGATATTGCGAGGCGAATCAACCCGGGTGAATTCGCCATGCGGGCCCCCGTTCAATTGCCAGAGCCGCTCATCGGGTTGCATCCGGGCAATCCGTCTATGGGAGCAGGTGGCGAGGTTGGGGAGGAAGGAGAGGAAGACGAGGAGGAGGCGGAGGAGGAAGCAGAGAAAGTGGAGGGGGAGGTGGAGGAAGGGGCAACAGGATTCACTCAAGAATCCGAGGCCCCTCAGCGGAAGAAGGCCATGCGGCCTGCCACGCCGCAGAGCAGGCTGGTGCCCGCGTTGACGGTGGACGACGCCAAGGATATGTACTCGAGGGACGCGACGGCCACCTTCAGGGAGCGTAGAAGGATGAAGGGGAAGAAGCTGTACGGGGACTATGCGGTGGAGGAGACGATCGCAATAAGCTCCGAAGACGAGGACGACATGGAACTCGCCAAGAAGCTGAGGTCTGATCCTGCCTCCCCCAGAGCGTTCGCCGGGAATGTGAGGGTGAAACCGGAGGTCCTCACCGTGGAGGAGGCGAACGCAAAAATGCTCCGAGACGAGGAGCAGCGTGTGCGACTGCAGAGGGCTGCCGCCGAGGAACCCTCTGTCCGCAACGAAGTCGCGGAGTTGAGGGCTCTCCTGTTGGAGCAGGAGCGGCAAAGGGCGATGTCCCAAACTCCGTCCCAAGCGGACCTCATCACGCAAGTGATCCAGGGCATGCTGGCGCAGGGATTGGTGATGGCTCCCCCGAGTTCATTCCCTCACTTGCCCGCAGGCTTCCCTCCACAGGATATCCGCCCGCGGCCGGCGTTGGAGCATTCCTTCAGCTTCGCGGATTTGCTGCAGCCCCACGCCCGTCCTTACGCGCCTGTGCAGCAGGTGGATGATCCAAACCTTTGGCGCGTCCCCGGAGCGTCCAGCTCGTTGGCACCCCCCCCGCTCCGGCCTCCCATCCTCTTGCCCCCACACCACCAGCGGGACGACCCCCACATGTTTGGGTCGTCCGACCCAAACAGTGCCGACGTTGCAGCGTCGCAGAGCGACCCTCGCCAAGCAGCAGGGTTTGGGTCGGCCGACCCAAACCCCGTCCCCCATCAGACCCCGGTCGACGAGCCTATGCTAGATGTTGAAGGCCCGCAAGGGCCTGGTGATACCTCTACTCCTAACCCAGTCGATGAACCAATGCATGATGCGCATGCGGAGGTTGGGTTGGGACAAAGGCCTGACAGTCAGCCTTTGCAGGAGCAGGTTGCGGCTGACGGCGTCGTCGGAGGCGGCGGTGACAGAGGTGGGGCAGCGCACGCGATGCCGGCATCAACGTCGTCAAGGCACGACCAAGGCGAGGTAATGCACTGACCCCACTCAGTTTGGGTCGGTCGACCCAAACTTCCTGGGTCTTTGACTTCTTGCCTTGGTCGTGTCCCCTAGCTAGGACGAACTTAGGCCCCCCCCGGCACTCGCGCCCTTCGTCACCCCCAGCGACCATTCGTTCGTCCACCTACCCCCGGCTTTGCAACGAAGTCTTCATCACGGCGGCCCGTCTCTTCAATTTTTTCTAGATGTAGAAGTAGGCTAGTTTGAACGCATCGTTCAACGCGGCTCCCCCAATCAAGATGTACATAGAGCATTGTATATAATATAATCACCATTTTTGACTCCTATATACTTGTATATTGTGTTTGAATGTATTTTGTATGCTCTTGTATCCCTTGTATCCCTTGTTGCACCCCCTCCAAAATGAATCAAATGCTTTTGTGTTTGCACCGAGAACGCTCGTTTCCTTAATGCTTCGTTTGGACATAGCATGACATAAGTCGCCCCCGTTTTCTCTCGCTCGTATCCGCAGGGCTCGGAGCATAGCGTAGCGGCTCCCCGACGCTCTTCCCCAAGGAGCGGAGAGGGCAGCGCGGCGGCGCCCCCGGTTTTACCCGCCCCGCCCCCGCTGCCGAAGAAACGATTCCTGGTGTTAGACCTGAACGGGGTCCTCGTCCAATGCGTTCATTGCCCTAGGACCCCCACGGTGCCCTTTTGCAAGCCCGAGGACGCTAATTACGACGGGCCGCCCACGTTCATAAAGAGCAAACTAGTTCACCTCCGCCCGTGGCTTCGGACCTTCCTCCAGATCGCCCAACAACGATGGTGGGTGGTCGTGTGGAGCTCCATGAAGGCCGAGAACACCAATGCCGTCGTGGAGTTCATCTTCAAGGGCATCGAGCCCCCCTGCATGGTCCTAGCACAAGAAGCCTGTAGAATATTGTACACACCTGACGGCAAAGTCGTCAAAAAACCAAACAACCCCGCTTCCCCCCAATATCTCAAGGTCTTGAAGCCCATTTTTTGGGACCAACGTCCGTCCTTGATAGGCGTCCCCTACGACGTCCGCCCCACCCGCGAGAACACGCTCATGGTGGACGACAGCGCCGCAAAGAACATGTTGAACCCGACGGCCAACCTCATAGTTTGCCCTACATGGACGGTCGAGAAGGTCCGGGACCGATTTTTGTTAGACCTTAGTAAATACCTCCAGGCGCTCTGGGGTAGCGGGCTACCTGTAAACAATTTTGTTAGGAACAATCCGATAGGCGAGAGATACTTGGATCCACGAGACCATTTGTACAGAGAGTTGTTCTCACACGCGAAATTCAACAAGCTCATTTGAGGCACTATGTGTGTTTGTATGTGTGTGTGTGTGCCCGCCCACTTTGTGTAATATATGCTTCATATGTATCTTGATTTTCACGCGCTCTATCAAACCCTCCTCCCTTGGGTTTTGTTTGTTTTAATTTTGGCTCCAGCGTTTGGATCCCTCGATTGACATCGTGAGCGAGTCAAACTTGGGGAGCTTCTTCTACGAGACTGTTTACGACGCAGCGTCAACCATTGACTACTCCAAGGAGCCTATTGACGCCGGCGTCGTCGATAGCCCCCCACCCAAGCAAATCTTCCGGCGATCTGCGTCCCCGTCGCCGCTCAAGGGCATAAATCGCAAATGCGTCCGGACGTCCCCCTCTCGACCCGGCGGCCATATTACACCTCAACGGCGGCTGCGGATGGACGCTCGGCCAACGAAGAGTGGAACCCTTCCTATTCCTTTGCGGGACGCCTTGCCCCTCCTCGCCAACTCCGACGGGAACGCCCCCGGTGACAAGGTGAACCCCCCCCCCCCAACATGGTTAACCGCGCATTACAATCATCCCGCACTTAAAAAATGAACGTGTGACACGTTTGGGTCTTCCTCCCTTAACTAACACGTGTGTTCTTGCATTCACGCGTTGCAGGTTGCTCCCGCCCGTAAACCTATGCGGGATGATCCGTCCGTCGAGTTGGAGCGTTTCTACTCCATGACCAGAAATGCAAGACAGTCCACTTCATCGTATTCGAATTCTTCGTCGTATAATTCGGGCGGCCGACGGAATCCAAAATGTGTTATTGTTGGCTGTCACCCCAAGAATGGCTATAGTCGCGGGGCGGAGATTTTCAGGAATGTTGAAGCAATGCGAGCAAAAGAAGCCGCAGCAAAAGAAAAAGAGGCAAAAGAAAAAAAAGCAAAAGAAAAAGAGGCAAAAGAAAAAGAGGCACTCTCCGAGGCTAGATAGGCCATAGTAGGCGTAGGGTTTTGGGCCATAGGCAAGAACATTTTGGGTCGCACTATCCAATGGATGTTTAGGTGTTAGCATGCTATGCATTTTACATGCCATACTTTGTATGTTCTATTTGCAATAATATAAGTGTCATATGATTTCCCCTTCCATATGGTCTAAGGTTTGGATTGCCCTACCTAAACCATCACAAATATGAGTTTGGAATATTTTGTATGCCATATTATATTGGTTAACATATTAACCCTTCAATAAGATCTATGGTTTGGATTGCCCTACCTAAACCATATTCGTACAAGCTCTAATATTTTGTGTGCAATAATATGAATGTTTTAAGGTTTCCCCTTCAATTTGGTCTAAGGTTTGGGTTGCCCACCCTAAACCATCACAAATATGAGTTATATATGGGGTTTTTTGGTCTAAACACCCGCTTCAAAGTGTTCGCATCTTACAACTTTCTCCAATATGTGTTCCATTTATCCTTGTTCTTATTTTTATGAATGTCTCAAAATGCCCAAAAAGTCTCAATTTAACGAATATAGTGTTTTAGGCGAAGTTTGTTTTAGACTGGATGTGAATGGGTGCAATTGATAAGAACATGAGAAGTGACCAAACAAAGGTTTGGTGTCGTTGAAGAATGTTACGATCAAAGACGTACACTGGTGTGATGAAATTAAATTGGGAGAACCAACTACAAATCTAAGGTTGCATGTGTCATTCATTCATTTGATTTAACTGGACACCTATGTTTGATTGGTGTGTGGTTAGGCAATGATAAAAGAACACGCACCATAAAGACATATGCTCAAAGAGATTGGACTACATCTTCAAATTTAATAACCACTCCACACTCATTATTGAATATCACTACGAGGACATGATGTATTCAGTTAAGGATTTGATACACATGTACTTTCAAGAACCATTACTAAATCATGAGAGATCCAATTTCCAATTTGATTTTGGTTGGTGTTTTATCATACTAGATTTGCTAATGCAACGAAATTTTTGAAAACATAAATGTGATCATTAGAAGAGGGACAACTAAACTCATCGTAAGATTTTAAGGGGGGCATGTTTTTACCGGATTATGTAGCCATGAAATTGAAACTGGACTAGTGTAGTGTTGCATAGACTTACCTATACATTAACACCAATAAGCATGGCACGGTTTGTAAGACTGCTCATGTTTGTAAGGAACAATTCAATAAACGGGGAGAACTGACTGCTCTTAGAGCATCCCCACCAGACACGGCAAGGGACTTGTGAGCGCTTGCCTGGGTATTTTGGTACATGTATTGCTAAAAAACGAGACCTACCATTGGCTACCTTGTTAGAAATGTGTACCGTTGCAAGTACAATGGGAACAAACCCCGTCATAAATGGCCTATATGACATAGATATTATTTTTCACTACTTTATCTTATGTCAAAAATTAGGTGGTTGCATATTATCACGGGGAGGTCACTTCATTGTCAAGTTGACACCACGTGCGGACAAAGTTTGCTACCCCTATATTACATGCCATATATAATTTTAAAATTTATGATACTTTTTCTACATATACATAACCTTTGATAGTATCTTTTGTATACTTTTTTGAAAATTTTAGTCATCTTTATTTTTTTTAGTAATTGTTTTAGTTCAATTATGTGTCATTCTAGTTAGAAATGGTATGTTTTATGAAAAAAACAAATCATCAAATTTAGTTACCACTTTTAACTATGTCATAGGAAATGTGTATATCTACTCATGAAAAACATTTGATAAACTTTTGACCCATTTTGGTGGTGCAACTTACCAAAAGAAGATTTTTTTTGGTCGCACATGGTGTTCAACTTGACAATGGAGTGATCTACCCGTGCATATTATTGGTTAAACTTTGATTATGGCGTGGGCATGCCCAACTTTTGTTGGACTTTGACTCATGATGAGCGGTCCCACCCAAGTTGACAACCACCCCAAACACATATAACAGTATAAATCGTATGTGACATTTTGTATGTTCTGATGGAGATGCTCTTACATATGAACCGGTTGAGTTTGAAAAATAACCGATAGAACTTTTAGACTTCATGATAACGATCCATCATCTTACAGGAATATATAGAATTCATAGAGCAAATCTGAAAGTTCACGACATGCAACCGGTTGGACTCGGAATCGCTAGGACCTTGACCAATTATGCCCAAAAATCTCCCGGACACTGGAACAGATGCCTCGTATCCAGGAGTCTATCTATACACTGTATTTAGTTTAGTACTTTCATTGACCTATTTTTAAGGTCTGAACAATGGAAATTTTTGTACAAAGTAGACTTGAACAGTTGTTGCCTTAGGATGACGTGCCTCGTGATGGAAAGAAAGTCCATATTTGAGTGCAGATCATTCCCAAACCAGGCATTTAGGCACAAAAAGAAGTGAGAGGGGAGCATCCCCACAAGTTCCCAGTAAAGACACCTCTAAAACTCATACCATCAATTCCATCATGGTGAAATTCAAAGTGGTTGTCGATGTGTTCTCATCATCACTAAATTAGAGGTGTTCTTTCTCTTTACACTCTTCCACCATGCAACATATACAGGAGCGGGATTTAGCTCCTTTGTAAAGGAATCAGCTTTCAGTATATCGTAGTCTTTGGCCACATGATAGAATACGAGGTTCACTTTTTTATATGTAGAGTTTGATGTATTACAAGAAACTAGTTCTCATTATGGAATCCACAATTTGGAGAGCTCATATTTAGAGTGAGCATGTGAAACACATAGAGGGGGGTTCTCCTCTAAACTAAATTATAACCCAAGTTAACACCCGTTGATGAGCTTAGGGCATAGTGGATAACATGTGGTCATGCCTGTTCAAAATAATAAATCCACATCCACGAAGATATCATACTAGCTTTTTTTTTCCCTATTTTCTTCATACTATTCCCATATAAGGTAGGCACACCCAAAACTTTCATATAATCAAAGACTACGTGTCAGTGGAATACATTTGAAACCCTCATATGTAAGATTAAACTACATATTAAATGTATTGTTGCTTTTACTTTATGTGGGCATAAAGTAGACATACCCAAAACCAATGTTATATATCATCGTCACACATTCGAAATCTTCAAATGTATGACTGTGATACATTATGTTGGGTTTAGGCCCAACATTGTTTTTGAGTGTAGTTATCTTAGAGACACACACACATACATATCACAGAAAGCCAATTAGCGTGAGCCTTATTTTGCAGTGACATAGGAGTTGCTCTTATCAGTATCTATGGCAGGGTACCTCTGAAAGTAAGTTTTTTGTTAATTTAGGAGACGATTAAAAAGCTTGATGGTTAAGTTGTGTAGGCTAAGAAAGAGGCTAATGAATGGCCATGTTGCGGAGTAGGCTTTGGGGCTCTTGAATGAGCATGTTCTGCTGGCCCACTGTGTGGAGGGGTAGGGAATCGAAGCCTGGCAAGTGGTCCTCAGGCAGTAGTTGTGAGTCTTCACTTTCGTGCACGGGTCACGTACTTACGTCGGTCGTTGGAAGCCGCTTTTCTGTTCCTTAAAGGCTGTCGAACCTGAGGGGAAACTTCACCCCAGTAGCACTTGCTATATAATAAATCTCACAAGCACGCATCCGCTCCCCAGCTTTTACCCATAGCCAAAACCCTAGTAACTTAGATCCACCGCACGCGTGTCTGCCTAGTTCCCATTTGTTACCACCACCTAGTAAGGTACGTGGAAGTTATTTGAGTCGCCTTTCATGTTCTCCAACTTCTACCGATTAAATGTACACAACCAAAGTTGTGTTGCGTTTGCAAACGTATGATGAGATTTATGCAAGAAACTAGATTGGGAATCGGACCTCCGCTCGTTTAGTTATGGTTATCGGAAGTGCATGTTAGCTGATTTTCTAACTGCATACATAGGTCCTCCCAATTGTGTTCACTATTGAGTGTAGAGTAGTTACTGATATTTTGAGGATGGAGTCCAATCTCTTTTAAAGCATGTGTCCTTATGATGTTTGCTCTTTGATCGTCACTGAACCACATACCATTCAAATCTAGGGGTCTTATTAAGAAATTGAGCCACTTAAGACCCATCTACCTTGTCACATGGCCTCAATGCAAATCTTGCATGCGTATTGAACATCTTATAACCCTTAAGAAGTTTTACTAAGTTATACATTGATCATCTGCTAACCTGACCTGTACACTGATATGGGCAACTAAGGTTGCCTTTGCACCCGTGCAAAGTACATACCTTTAGTCAAAATCAAAGTATAAAAATCTATACCTTCACTTATCCATATGTATAGCAGCCACGTTAAAAAAGAACAAATTTATGTAGTTTATTACTATGGCAATACATATTCAAAATGGTGTGGAATGTAAATTAGCGCATATTGGTGTAGTTTGCTGGAGCCCACATCTCAGCATGAGCCAAGCCTGCGGGTTATGAAATTACCAAGGAAATGGATTTACGGTGAACATTGGACCTTCTCTTTGGTGGTATGCCGGCTCATGCTCTAGACTCTTACATAGGTGCAATAAACTAAATGCAGCATTTTTGTTCTATGGTGCCTAGGGGACATAACATTATTCAAATCTATAACAATGTTCTATGGGACTGGCAATATCTCACAGAATATTCTCCATATCCATATACTGAATATGGGAAATATTCAATGGAATATTGTCAATCCCAAAGAACATTGTTAGGGATTTGAATAATGTTATAGATTCAAGAAAGCGTTTGCTTGATTTTCTAAGGTTTGACCAATCTTGCTAATCAGGGATCATGGTTAATCTCAAGACAAGTACACTCTAGCAATTAAGTATGTTGATTATCCTAATTAGTGCGTGTTCATATTTGGAGTTACGTCATGCACTACTATAACGTCTTACTCAAGAGTTCAATTTCTACTAACAAAAGTTCAATAAGTTGTTTGGACATTATAGAACATAAATGACTTTGTTTGGTAGAATAGGTATATCCTCATTAAATAGTTATACAGTACACCATATATGATATTTAGTGTGACTTACTATTTGGATCTACACGGTGCTATATCTTTTTACTATTGATTTTTTTTACCAAGTAAAGTTGTCAGTGTTCTATAATGTCCAAACTACCAATTTAACATTTGTTGGTAAAATATGAGATGTACAATAAATGGACATAGCATTGCGTAAATCTAAATAGTAAGTCACACTAAATACCATATTTAATGTAGCATTGCACAACTCCGAAGAGTAACACATACTAATTTGGGATAATGAGTGTAGTGTGTAAGTAGTGTGGTGGTTGTGTTTCTCTGCAAGTGGTCAGAGGTAGATCGAAACCAGATACATACACACAAAAATCCAGTCATTTCAACCATGATCATGGTGTCCAACTTCGGCTTGAGCATGCAATTCTCTTTTACCCATGGACATTCTTGGGGAATTATGGGTTGTTGATGTAAATTTATAAAAGCTTGACCTTAGTGCAGAAATTTGACGATTGGAAGATTTGAAATGTAATGAGGTCCTGGGAGTTATAGATTTTCACAGAGAATATTGGCTTTTGGATGCAATGCGGAGGCCCATGATGAACATTACCGGTAAACAATGGATTTTTAGATGTAATGTGGAGCTAGGAATGATTGATATACATGGGGAATATATGAGTGTACAAGAACTTTGCAATGCCATAAACACTCAAGATATAAAAGGAGTTGTGAACTCAAAATATCAATGGACATCCTACACCTTTGTCCTATGCAACTTGGATAAGGTATGGGGACCTATCATCAATGGTAAAAGTTGATGGATTTTAATGTGTAGCTGCATATCCAAGTCTGAAATGTTCATAGTTGGAAGAAAGTCATGATTGGATGCAAGCACGGTAAAGTGGACAACTCCTGATTCATGCCAAGTGTTGAGTGAAAGTGATTCAAAACTATACACTAACTTTGAATTTTGTGAAGAAAAGAATCTCAGTCATTTTAAAAACATATAGATCTATAAAGCCAAGAAATTTATGATGAAAAAATTAATTCCAAGAAAAGTCTACTTATTTTAGAAGATGGTGCAAGTGGTGTACAAGAAGGTGATATTGAACAAGTAACCATCTAGATTTTGTTTACAAAAAGATTACATTAAATTGATGGTTTTCTACAAAATTTTGTGATGATGCCCTAAAGTAAATAATGAATTCAAGGAATATGGGAAAAAAAAATCCCAAATTCAAAATATTTAAGGTCATGAAATCTAAATCCAAAACCAGATTCAACCAGTTGCATTTGAGCATCACTTTTAATGATAAGTTTTGAAGATCTAAACTTGATATTCTACATTTGAGTATTCAACACAACAACAAAGGCCATCATGAAAAAAAAGTCCAATTTAAACAACACTTTGCTACTACTTTTAGACCTTTGACCCAAAAAATTATGGTCTTAGTATACCGGAGCACTTTTTGGTCCACTTTATCATGCTTGTACCCCATTATAGATCATCTATGAAAATTTTCACCCCGCAAAATATCATTGATATTAACTTTCACTTCAAAAATATCAACCACAATTCTTATGTTCCTCTTTTCGGTTTTTGTACTCATGTAGCTCATTTTGTTATCAAACCTTTACATATTTAGAAAATTATGCTAAAAGTGTGCATAATAAATGCACTCATGGTTCCACCATGAGGTGGGTTTACAATGTACATTAGGGTTCTGGTCCAAGAAACTTGGGGTCCAAAACACCCCTCACTAGACCCCGATGTACCTTGCTTTTGAGATGAAAGATTGGACCAAAACAAACTCGAAGTTTGGAACTCAAATTGGCTGAAGTATTTGCTTGAGTTGGGACCAACATGGGTTGGCGAGAAAGGGATGCCACATTGTTTTCTCATGCTTAGACTTAGGCCCTAATGTAAACACCTTGGGTCCAAAAATATTGCTTTCAACCAATATGAATCATAATTTGATGAATTACAAAGTTCTTTTTCGTCTTCAACCCTACCGTAAACCCACGCTAATGCAAACCTTAGGGTAGGACCTTTACATTAATAGGCTGAAAACCCAAGAAATGGGGGTATAAAACACCCCTCAATGAACCTTATTCTCAAACTTAAGCTTGAATGTTGGGTTTCTAAGATTGGGAAAAGCATTTTCTTGGGTGGAGACCACTGAGATTTGGCAGGAACGTGATGCCACATCAGCGCCATCTATTTTTTCTTTGTCTTTGCATACTTTGGAGCCCCCTAGTGTGAACTCCTTGGGCCCAAAGTTTTGATGTCGACCAATCACTGACTCCCTCGGTTTGTTTAGAGTTTCGTTGGTCCTGAATAGTAGTTCCCATCGCCCTTTAGTGGACAGTAATAAGTTCCTTGGGCCCCTGCGCAGTGCTGGCCGGCTCATGGTGTTGCCGGGATCGGCAAGCAGGAGGAAGTTGCTGTGGGCCTGTGGAGCTATGGTGGGGGTCTAGGTGTGGCAGTGCCATTTCTCCTCTGTGACCAGGTCCGGTTTTCTTCCAACCTCGCTCTGGCCTGGGGCGGTTCAAGCAACGCACTCTCCGAACACACAATAATTCGCTCACCTGCTTTGCACGTGAATTGTGGGATTGCAGGGGGAATGAATCGGTCGGAAACTCGACGCTGCTGTTCAAACGAAGTACTGGTCGATCGAGCGCTGGGGAATTTCTGCTTGTTCGTGTTGGAGGGAGCAGGTCAGGATCTTTGGTCAGCTTAAGCGCGATGGAGTTGTCGAGGAATCGGAGGCTCCAACAAGCTGGAATGTGTAATTTGTTGGTTGCGAAGGCCCTTGTAAGCAGCCATTATTCTACCTGCAACTAGCACCTTGCATCGATGTAATCGCGGGAATGGAACGCCCCTGAACCGATTCAATGAGTCCGGAACTTTATCCATCTTCGGAGAAGGCATTGCACGGAGCCAGCTATGGAGTCGACTGATTCTGTAACAAACAGGCGCCACTCGCGAGTTGATCAGCTCACTATGGATATGGTATTAATGAGGTAATTATTTGCAGTTGAACTGATTCCACGAGACTCTATAATCTATTTCTGCGAGCACCCTCATCATCATGTCTTTGGGTTCATGAGCTGTACGACGAGATATAATAATAGAGGAGTCGAGCGTGCGCTACAAAAATTTTGCGAACAATAAAGTCGTCCCATTCAAAACCATAGTCCCATGGCCACACAGCGGTCGCCGTTCGATTCCATGGGCCCTGGGAACTTCTCGGCGCCCCCGTTCTACAACTACCCGACCCCCGACACGACGCCTTACACGACCACGAACCCCGATTCTTCGCCACCGGATTCTTCGTCGGGGGGAAGCAAAAGCCTCCCGGTTTATGTCCTCTTCTTGATCATGCTTGGGTCGGGCGTGTTCACACTCCTCTTATTATGGGTGTGCATCCAATTCATTTACCGGCGCCGGCGAAGGCGTGCGAGGCTCATGCGCTCAAATGAGTCCATGCTAGGAGGCGAGCCGGGCACGTGGGTGCCTCACCGGGACGTCGAAGACGGGGGCGAGATTCTACATGTCGCAGCGGGCGAGTCGCCAGGGGGTGGCACAAAGAAGAACATATCAAAGCGTCAAGTGCTTGAAGGCGTGGAGCTCAATTTGGTGGTGATGGCAGGAGAGGAGAAGCCAACTTTCATAGCCTTGCCGTTGTTTAATCACGGTCAAAGTCCACACTCCCCACACTCCATTTCGGAAGCTACTTCTGACGCAGGCAACCCCAACAAGTAGTCGACATGTGGATCAGGTCACGATGGTCCCAATGTTTGCTTTGATCTATCGTCCTGTGTTTGGATCACCATAATTTTTTGATGAAACTAGTTCACCTAAAACCCAGCGTGATGAACTTGCTGGATTACTAGCGATTGTGGTGTTCGAGACATCTCGGCTTGTTTTGCATTCTTCGGTGGAACCCTTGAGACTGGCAATCTAGATGTATGGACTGTGTTCTGTAGCAAAGCGTGAAGATGTTGAAGGCGTGGAGCTCAATTTGGCGGTGATGGCGGGAGAGGAGAAGCTGGCTTTAATAGCGTTGCCGTTGTCCAATCACGGTCAAGGCCCAAACTTATCCCCGCTCGGTTTCGGAAGCTACTTCCGATGCAGGCAACCCCAACAAGTAGCCATGTGCATCAGGTCATGGTAAATATAAGAATCACTGGTCCCAATTTTTGCTCTCAACTGTCCTGTGTTGCACCATAAATTTTGAAACTAGTTCACCTAAAATCCGTGTTGTTGCTCAACCACTAGCAATCCTGGTGTCTGAGTTACCCCGGCATGTTTGCATTCTTCAGTAGAGCTAGCCCTTGGGCCTTGCACCCTTGAACTGTGTACATTGGGATTGTTCATTGAGCAGGCTGGAAACCTAGATGTATGCAAAGTGTTTCGTAGACATACCTGTAAATATTTGAGTTCATCATCATGTGTACTGGTTTCATGTTGACACCAAAAGCTTGTCAAAGACCGAATCAGTAGTGGGTGCACCTCGATTTAACGCCCTCGAGCAATTGTGGATTCCATTTTATGTGAAATAAACACGGATCAATATCTGCCTGAGTTTTGGAGTCTGCGCATGTGTGCTCTCTGGCCTCTGGCTCTGAGAAATCTCAGAATTACAGCCATCAGTCATCTTGCACCAGTGTCCAGGGACATTTGGGCACAATTTTCTTATGTGTGGGTCTTTAGGTTGTGGTTCACCAGTTGCAATTTCCTGGACTGTAATGGAAGCCACCATGATCCACACCCTTCCTGCCACAGCACTGTTTCATTTTAGAATTCAAATCAATGTTTTTTCACAAAAATCGAGACATTCCTCCTGAACCTTAGAAGAGGATGAGTATTGAGGACTGGTAGCAACTATTATTTAATTCTGGAAAACAAATACACATGGTGGCATGATCTCACTTTTATGCTACTCATAGGGATCTGACTTGGAGAATGTCAGCATGTCATGTTGCACCTAGAATCTACAAGATACACCACACCACCAACACACAACTCCCAGATGACACGTCCCACAAATCTGAAGTTTTTGCAAATAAGCTTATATCTCTAGGGTAGGTTTGCAAATCTTCAAGAAATAGGCCCATTTCGCACTCAGCACATCTAAGGTAGATGGGTCTTAAGAGCATCCTCAGCCCACACAAGGTACTCGCTCCCGGCATCAATGTTTGCAGGGAGCCCAGCGAATGGGAGGGAGGAAGAGGCGGGAGGGGGGTCCAGCCCTGCGCCCGGCAAGCGCCCCCGGCACACAAGCTTCTACACAAGCTTCGCTCCTCCTCATGCCATGGTGGCCTCTGCCAGTACAGTAGCGGGAGGACAAATTCTCACTGCAAAATCGAAAAAAGTGCCGAGAGCGGGAGTACTTTTGACGGGACCCGCTCCATAACGGGACGGGTAGCGAGGCCGTTGGCCCGAACCCCGGGCACCCTAATCCCGGCAGTTACCGTTGCCGGGAGAACACCATGTCCGACTGAGGATGCTCTAAGTGGCTCGTTTTCTTCATCGGACCCTTAGATTTGATTGGTATATAGTTTGGAAGGACCTCTATATCTAGGTGAGAAATCAACAAATATGCATTTTTGATAACCCTAACTAAATTAGGAGAGGTCCGATTTTTGTTGATGTTTCATTGTAGATTTGCTAATGCAACACAAGTTTTGTTGTGTAAATCTAATTGGTAGAAGTTGGAGAACATGAAAAACGATCCAAATATGACCCACATACATTGAGTTATATATTTTAGGTTTTGGTCTTCAGATCGCATCATGTTTGTGCGAAGAAATACCCCAAGCTTACTTCATAACAATTGTCTTCAATGCTCTGCCATAGCTAGCCATGATAAGATGCCCATGACATTCACCTTGTATGAAGCATTTTATGGTCACCCCAAATATATTAACATCTCTAATTATCTCATCCAATGTTTTGGTGTTACATTGTCCTTCCCCTCCCCCCAGTTTTTCAATGTTTGAGAAGAATGCACAAAATAAAGGGACTTAGCCATTTTGGTGAGAAATGAGACCAATATTGGGTGGGTATTGCCACTGAGCTCTCATTGTAGGGTAAGGATAATGGCTCAAGTTTTATAAACCGCACCTAAAGGGTACCCTTTACCCGGCCAAAAATTAATAACAACACCAAGTTTAAGGGTAACAATATACAACCCAATTTTTTACCCACCATGAAAGGATACCCTTTACTTGACTAAATTATGGAGGGTAACCACATGTAGTATAATTAATATTATCTTCTAATTATCCTAAGGATAATTAAAATGCAACTGCATGTAAAAGGTTAAGGTCACAATAATTTTTTTAAATTGCACACATTCAACATGGTTCACATATTACTATGTTATGATACATGAAAATTCAAATCTAATTATTTAGATGAACAAAACACTTAACTTCATAAGGAAATTCTTTCATGTTGAACCTTTAGTGCAACATACACATATTACATACTTTTAAAGAACTGTAATGTAGAAATTCATAACATTCACAAAACCTTGCACACAAAATACATCATAAATTGACATTCATAAATTTCTATGTACAAATTAGAACATAACTCAACAAAATAATAAATTACAACTTTGATGATGTATAGCTTGAGATTTCAATTTTTAAGAGACACAAAACTAAAGTCAAATATCAATTTGGAAAATATGCAAATAGTGTCACACATCATTACTGAAAAACAAAAATGCAAGCCTAAACATATTCAACCTGATTTTGAACTACTTCAATGTGTGCATCGGGAAACTTTCAATCCGGGTGCAAGCATGGTACAGTGGGCCAAAAAAATGCCCCTATATCTTAAACCATAGTTTTTTGTGGTCAAACACTTAAAAGTAGTAGCGATATCTTGTTTAAATTGAGTTATTTTCATGATGACCTTTATTGTTGTCTTAAGTTGAAGATGAGATCTTCAAAACTTATCATTAATAGTAATGCTCAAAAGCAAATGGCTAGATGTGGTTTTGGACGTAAATTTCATGACCTTAACTACTTTGGACTTGATTTTTTTCTCATATTCCTTGGATTCATTATGTCATCATCAAATAATTATTTTAAAAATAATCTATTCAATATAATTTTATCATATTTTAAGGTAATTTTTGACAATTATTTGTTCAATATCACCACTTGCACACCCCCTTGGACCATCCTCTAAAATCTGTAGACTTTTTATGAGATTTGTTTTATCAACTTAAATTGCTTGGCTTTGTAGATCAATGTGATTTTAAAATTTTCATGATTTCTTTTCTCACAAAATTCAAAGTTGGTGTATTGTTTTGAATCACCTTCACTTAAACATGTGCAAGGATCAAGAGTTGTCCAATTTACTGTGCTTGCACCCATCTAGAGTTTCAAAATCGGGTGCAAGCATAGTAAAGTGGAGAGCTCTTGATCCATGCATATGTTTAAGTGAAAGTGATTCAAAATTACTACCTTTGAATTATTCTGAAATAAAAAATCACAACACCTTAAATACATAATATTGATTTACAAAGCCAAGCAACTTATGTCAAAATTCTAGAAGATAGTGCAAGTAGTTTTTAACTTAGTAGGTGATATGAAACCAATATTTTGTTTAAAATATGATAAAATTACAAACAAATTGATGATTCTCTATATTAAAATTGTTGATTCCCTCAATAACGAATTCAAGGAATGTTAAAAGAAATTTAAAGTTCAAAATATTTAAGGTCATGGAATTTACATCGAAAACTAGAGTTAGCTAGTTGCTATTGAGCGTTTCCTTTAATGATTTTTTAGAAGCTATCATCTTCATTTTCTATTTGAGTACTTAACACAAAAGTAGAGGGCATTATGAGAAAAAATCCAGTTTAAATAACATTTTCCTACTACTTTTAGCCGTTTGACCAAAGCAATCATGGTTTTAGTATACTGAAGCACTTTTTGGTCCACTTTGCCATGCTGCACCCACTCCTCTTCTTCACTCTCACAAAAGTTTTCCAATATATTACAACACTACCGTCGATGACTAGGTGTCCATAGACCCAACCTCGTCATCGTGGTATACATCGATGACGCCTCGTCGTCATAGGATGGCATCTAGGTGTTGGTATGGTGCCTCATCATCGTAGAGGTGTAAGATATTATCTACATGGCACCTCACCATTTTAGGAGGTGGAGATGATTGAAGACCTTAAATGGACACCGAGGTTGTAAGAGAAGATAATAGAACTCTTGGTCTTGCTCTCTAGTTCTCAAGGATTATGCAATCTTGCTTGCATGATGTGCTTCTAATTTTGTACCCATTTTTGTAACATGTTATCAACACAAAGCTCAAAGTAACAGAGTTGTGGTTTTGTAGTAAATTTTTGTTGAACAATACTTTTGTTGGGTGTTGTGAGGTGAAGGAAAGAAATGTGTAGCCAAATATGATGTTGTGATATGAAGGAGAAAAAGGTGTAGTGAAATATCGTATAGAAGTATAGAGCGTATATGATATTTTTGTATAGGATTTGTAGCATTGAATTTGGGATTAGAAATTGTTGTCTCTTTGCAGCCACTAGCGTTTTTGGGAGAAGAAGAATTGTTTATATAAAATCATGATTCTAAAGGCAAAATGACGCACCTAGAAAAATTAAGTTTTTCTTCCTTTGCACATGATGAAAAGAATTACTTAATTTGAGCTCTTGATACCAAATTACATGTACAAACACACAACCTTGTGAAGAAAATAATGAATCATTTCCAAAAAATTCTACGGATCATTATGATGCTCAAGCACTAGTTTTCATGCGACATCATCTCGACCCAACATTGTAGTTGCAATATCTTACTGCGACATCAACTTATGTTACATTTTTTGTAGGTGTCACTTCAAAATCGGTTCAATCACCAACAAACAATATTTTTGCTAAAGGCTTGTTATGATTGGATACATTTTTAGGTTCAAAATTATCCAATCATAGCTGGATACAATACTCAAATGTATAAAATAAAATTCCAACTATCTTTGTGTGGTGAACCAATTAATGATGCGTAGATGATAAAAAAAAATATCCACGTTTTATGCTTCCAATAATTTATTGGCTCAACAATATCAAAACACACGATATACTAAATATCCAGAACTTATGTCACTTATTACTTATTAAGAAATAGAATGAACTATTCTTGAAGATTCATAGAGAACAATCTACTAGAATGCTTTCTATGTAGAGTTATGCAATACATATATTGACGACACGGTTCATATCCCAATGATCGTGGAAAATACTGAATTCGGAGAAAAATGAGTCAAACACTAACGTAAAGGGAAACTCAATGAGCATGTAAGCGATCCACTCTACAATCTTCACAAAATGATTTTTTTCTAAGTTATTATTCACACGACCATTTTTTCAAGATACACGTAAATGTTTTAAATGTGGGACTAAGGCTCATATTGGCAAGAATTTTAAAACTTTTCCTTATCTTGTAAAACTTTACAAAGAATACGGCGAGTGACGTGATATACACACTACACATGTGAAGCACACGAAGAAGCCATATGATGAAATAGCGACATATCCATTTGGAGATATGAAATTTCATACCACTTTTATTGACAACGATCCTAATACTTTAAATGTTTTTTGTTACTAGATAGTGCAACTACCGACACTATTTTTCGTGATAATTTTTTTTTTTTGATATGTAGGTCTTGTGATGACAAAGCATATTACCACTATCACTGATAATCATTTGATATCATATCAAATTGGTGAAGTTTGTCTCTTTATGCCTGGTAATAAATAAGTGAGTGATAGCTCTAACATAAGTAATGCCTCAAATAATACCCCTTTTGACACCACATTAGTTAGTGTGACGTGGTATGAAGACTCCACCCCTTGAATGCCCATCCAAGATTGATTGGGACCACTTGAAAATATCAATGTAAGTGTGAGAATGACATTTCCATGTTTTTGGCATGTGCATGCGGATGGGAGGATTTGATTTCATGTCAATCCCACTCCAAAGAACCTCCAATCATGTCAACCACCTATTCTTAAGATCATGAAGGAAGCAACTAAAATATCTTCAATTACAAAGTGCAAAGTGGTGGTGAATCATGGTGCTCTAGAGAACACCAAAATCCCCACCTTCATATTTATTTTTGAGAACCTTTGGATAATAAATGGGAAAATTAGTCATATTCCATGCACCACTTTGCCCTAGTCTTGAAACATTACTATTATGAAACACTAGAGTAATAACTATTGGGCTCAATAAATTACGTGATAATCAAAGTGGTATTCATGGGCATTCACTGATAGGATTATAATTAAATATCCCCTTAAAAACAACCACGATAAACTATGAGCTTGGATATCAACACACTTGGTATTTGTGGAAGTAAGGTCTTGTATTTATGGATCATGCCATAACTATTAGACCCGCCTTGGATATTCACAACAAGGCATGCACATGTGCAAGTTCAAGCTCTTGGCTAAGGTATATGAGTCTTAATAATTTCCAAGCCTTCCAATTTTAATAGATATTTATTGTTTGGATTTGAACACACACAATACTAGTTTCAAAGGATTACTAATTTATAATTATGGAGATACCCATGTAGAATAGAAGTCTAGATGCAATTAACATTCCATAGTCACAAATCTTATATTCTTTAATCAACCATGTAGACCCTTTCAACCGTGTTGATCAGAATGGATAATTTAACGCAAGCACAAAGTCCAATCACATTAATCGCATGTGTATTTTTTTTTGTCATTTCTCTAAGATTTTTTTCAAAAGATCCAAGCATTTCCACAAACCCATCAAATACCTGTGTCTAAAATAAGGAAAAATATTGTATAACATTCACATACTTTCTACTAGTTTGGGTCCGTGACAGACACCGGTCCTGTGATAATTAAATTGATCACATGCATAGGAACCTAATCTCACTAAAAGGCGGTCTCCAATACATGTGAATCAAACTCTAACTTTGTGGAATAGGTGAAAGGTCAATAACATAACTCAGCTGATTTCTCACCAATTTGTGCTCTCTAATATGTCATGTGAATGGTCATCATGGATGGCCGGTTCGGTCACTTGGTGCATTAAAAATGTCAAGTGGCCTAATATAGTGAGGACTAAATTTATTTGTCATAAAATTTATAAAAGACTTCTAGATAATCAAGGGACCAAAAAAATGTATACTCCCTTTACAAGTAAGGTAGGTAGACTTGAAATGTGGATAATCCAACCTTTTTTTATTGATAATATAGGGGTTGAAGATAAGGAGTGTAGATTAATGTTGAGTAGACTTAGTTTGCATGCATGCTTCACGATATTTGGATGCAAATTGCAACATCATATGCCCAAAAAGGATGCAAATTCTCAGCATTTGATATTAATTGTCTTCTTCATCTTGCACTTTTGCACTTCCCTTTGCCAACACCTAGAATTTCAGTTACACTTTGTGGAGATCGGTGTTTTTTTGTGTGTAGAGTTTATATAACAAGGGAGGTAGAGAGCAATATATAGAGGTTGATAATGCATTGTGGCTTGAGGCTAGACTGCCATGGAGTGGTTGTTGTGTTTATAAACACGTTCACTCTTGTTAAGTTTTCCACCCTAAGCCTTCTTTTGTGATGCATGATGATAATGTAATATTAAACCCTAAATTTGCAAACTCGTAAGTGGTTTTAAAATTGTGCTGAATTTTCCTGTTACATTTTCCATTCAAGTTATACTCTTTAAATGATTTGCTTCATGTTGTTGTAATTGTATGTTGTGTTTTTATGAAGTTTTGCACTTGTATGGTTTTGCAATCATGCTTTTTGTTGTCATGTTTTTTTGTGCCACTTTTTCAATGTGTAGACTTTTGAATTATACTTATTTTAATTGTAAGGAATACAAACTACCAAAATATGTAATAACATTGGCAATAACTATTGGTAGGGTGGACTAAAATAGGCCATTTGAGAGAATTAAGTAATTATAGAGAGCTTTTAAATCATGCCATGTAGGTAAATAACCTGCACACTAATAGCCCTCAGTTGCACTTGGTGCACAAAAATCCTATAAAGTGACAAACCCGAACACGGATGTCAAAGGGTTAGACGTGAAAGGTTGTGAGTGGGTAAAGGGGGGGGGGGGGTGAAATTTCAACTACCGTTATAAATTCTCACTAATTAACAGTCTAGTACATATGAATAGTTGCCATGGATACGGAAGATTGTGAGTGGGACTAAGATTCCAACACAGAAACATCATGCGAGAATAAATGAATTTCTAAACAAACAAGGTTGACCCTATCATCCGGGTATCATGTCGTATTAAGTAAGTTAGAAGATGTGGTTTGCACTAGGCCTCCCTCCATACATTTGTGTACATTAAACTCCCTTTGACTGCCATGACTTTATCTTAAAGAAGTGTTTTTACTCAATAAAAAAAATTCAGTATCCTTCTTTTTATATTTGATATTGGAATTGCAGAAAGTTCTCAGACATGTCGATGTTAATTGTCCACTCAAAAATGACCTTCATAACCGCACTGGGTTGCAATATAATAGGAGCCATCGAACTGGATGCATTACATGAAGAGCCATGGCATGCATCGTGGTTCTAAAGTGTTCTGCTTGGCCTCTCTTCGTCCTCCTCAGGCTCGCCCTAAATTTAGAATCAAGTTTTATATATTATGTAAGTTTTTGCATGCAGAGTGTAACGATGTGATAAATTGATGTCAGGACACGATGGATCCATTGGATGTGATTACTGGATTGATAGTTAGTGCAGTGTCTCGTCTATTCATCTTAAATACAAGCACCTGCTTCTTGTTCACCGACATTATCCCAAACATCACCAGTAATTCGGAGAACAAATTATAGATCAATGCATGCAAAAACACCAGGCTACTTATTGAACAACATTGCAATAATGAACCATGAACAATTTCATGTGAAGGCAGCTTGTAGAATGCTCAACACATTTTGGACTAAAAGCAAAACCAATTAAGTAAATGTCTGCAATGTAGTAATTAATCTCTGGACGAGCTGCAAAGTTTGGACAAGTTTGACACACTGATGGATTTCTCTTGAACAAAAATCCATGTGTATTATCTTCAAGTCAATGGTGTTGTTTGAAGAATTTCTCCAGTTTAGGGTTTATTGGAGGATGATTCCAACACTTTGAGGCTGAAATTCTGGTGCCACAGAGCGATTCGAACGAGATTGAGGAGGCAATCGGGCTTGGGGCATTATGAACTTGCAGTTTGCATTGGACTTCAGAAATTGTGTGAAATTGAAGAGACTCAGGTATGATGGAATGAGCGTGTAGACCCCCATAGCTCTAAATGCTGCGAAAATGTGGCCACTGCCAGCGATCAGGTCATCTGGAGAATTGCAGCTTCTTGATTCTTTCGTTTCATCCGGGAGACTGCACGATGAAGCCTTGCAGCTCATGTATCGGGGTTTGAGCGAGTATGTGCACAAGGTGGAGACATGGAGGGTAAGAAATTACAGTTTGCACGTTGGTGGGCTTCACCTCCGGCGGTTCAAGGTCAGATCTGCTTTCAAATTTAAAACCATAATGTATGGTTTATCAATGTTACCACTTTCTCGTCTCTCTTTGTTATATTCTTTCATTGAACATTTTTTCTCAAGCAGCGTCACTTTATGTGCATTGCTTCCATGGATGACCAAGTCATACTTCGACGCTATTGAATGGGTTCTGTAATACGGGGTATTGTTGACCTTGACTGCAAACATGTTGGATGGCCCAATCATCTTCCCCTCATATGCCCAAGCCTTCAATTCTGCCAAATTTATGTAATTATAGTGACAATGAGGTCTCCCACATCTTTGAATGTGACGAACATGCCTATCTTCGATCTCAGTGTACGGTTCATTGTTGTCAGTTTCTCATGTCCCCGTTGTGTCACTTTGTGTGAATTGTTGCCATGGATGACCTAAACTCACGGATCAATTCTATTCAATCCAGGCGCCAGTGAGTGGATGCCGAGCGGCAATATAATTTGCACCCATCCTTCACTTTTGCCAAATTTATGTACTTTCAGTAACAATGAGTTCTCACATCTCCCAGATCTTGGAACTCGAGAGCATCATGAGTGTCCTGTACACAAGAAACCAACTATGATGAATGAATGTACTGCTTCCAATCGTGACCAAATCTCACCTCCATTCTGTTGCATTGGTCCTCCTGACCAATGCATTCATGATGGATGCCAATTTTTGTAGTTGGCCACCTCCAAAAGGGGGCTGCAGTAGCCTGCGGCCCGAAGAGGCTCGTTCTTCATGCTGGCTCGTAAGGGAGCCAACGTTCAAATCTATGTATTTGCCCCATATGCCCAACCCTCATTTTCGCCATAACAACGAGCTCTTCCTCCCGCATCTCTGAATTCCGAAAAGCATATTGCAATGGCATCAATATGCACACAAGTTCCACCATATTCGATCATGAAATGTGTGCAGGTCAAAGCCAAAGGATGTATTTCAAGTTCGTCTCTCATCAAGGCCACACAATATTCAGCAATGACCCGCTGGAGGGGGCAATGCCAGATCCGACGGCCAACACCACCCAGACGGTGGATGACAACTATCCCATGACGTACTCACAGGCCCACAGCATGTTCTTCATCATTGCTGGCATGGCGTCGATGCTCCTCCTCATCCTCATTTCCATCGCCCTGCTTTGCTACTCCCACTACCTGAACCACGTTCAGGAGAGACACGCATTGGAACATGGGCAGCTCTTCCCCGGCAGCAGCAGCTCGGAGAGCTCTTTCGATTACACGAGTTCAAATGCAAGTCCGCACTCGGAGTACTCCAGAACTCCCATTTATGCGGTTCAAGTCCCCGGGCAAACTAAACCCACATTCTTTGCCCATCCCGCACCATTGCCACCCGACCGGGCTAGCAATGCTTCGAGCCTTTCCTGTATTGTGACACCCTTCACAGACAGCTTCACGGAGAGGTCGCCTTCACCTCAACATCCTCGAAGGCTCGTGGTCGGGGTCGAGGAGTTGGAGTCGCCTAGACCCTTGCCTTTGCAGCCCCCCGAACCTTCTGTCAATGTCATCACCATTCCTCCTCCGATGTAGCACTTCCTAACTTCTGTTGCATCCGGGCTTGGGTTTTTGCCAGTGATTAGCTGCCACCATCGTCAGATGTATCATACAGGCTATCTTTGAGCGGCATTGTTGACTTCATCACAGTCGCCTCGAAGGCTAGTGATCGGAGAGGGGAGGTGCCATCTCATAGTCTACCTCTTGCCTTCACATCCCCAAACTTTCTGTCAATGGGAACATTGTTCCTCCTCTTAATTTCTGACGGTGATAGATTGCCACCATCTGGAGATGCATCACACATGCTACCTGGAGATCCGCATTGTTGGATAGAACTTTTTGCATTCGCACACCTTAGAATTCAACTCAAGATCTCAATTGATTTGAAAAAAATTGGACGAATTGTTCTCTCCATAAAGAACACATCTACCATTGGCAACCTGATGTTTCTTGAGTCAGCATTTTTAGTTTCTATGCTCTAACAATTTAACATGAATTTAGAAAAGTTCTATTACCAGCACCAGGTTGTCCACTTACATGAAAAATGGTGCAATCCATGGTCAATGATAGCGTTTGTGTAAGATATTTGTGGGCCACACCAATCTTGTCATTGAATAAGGTCCTTTGGAAACATTCTTCAAATTTCTAAATATTTTGGGGACATTTCTTTTCGAATGAAGACACGTGGTAAGAAAATTCCATTTTAGAAGAATATGACTGATTTATGGATGGTGTCTGGTTAGGCTCACACCTTAAAAAGAGCTACAGGACACCTGCTCTCAGGATTGGAAGCAAAATCGTCGACCCCAGTGTCGGGGAGATTTTGGACAAAACTGTTTGAGATCCAGCTGTTTCCAAGTCCAACCGGTTAACCAGTTACATGATGATATTCTTTCGGCTTTTCTTTAATAATTCTAGGTGTGTGTTTTTCTACATTCCTCTGAAATGATGCAAAAGCTGCTCAGAGTCTTGAACTTGACCCGGCTATTTCTCAAACTCGACTGGCTCATATGTAACTAGCAATCGGATCTCCCCATTCGAAGGTTGGCCCCTTTAACCTCATCCCTCACTCGTGTGCCATCTGGACTTTATAGCCCCTGGCCTGCTCTCCATTTCAGGTGTTTTACAATCTTTGGAGACTGGTCGAGACTCAAAATCTGTTGATCAAGCCCAGTTGGGTCATTAATTCCGGCCTTCAAAGAGCTTAAAAGTTACTCTTGCTTCTTTCAAGAGAAGAACTAAGAAGCTCCATTATCCATTGATATATGGCAGCATATAATAATAGGGAGACTCGACCTGGGAGTTGACGTGATGGATTTACAGTGCAGATTTCCATTCGCACTGATGCAGCAGACTTTTACCTCTGGATGCAGACGCCGATTCCAAATACCCCACACAATCAAGTGGAGCTCTCCACCTAATTCAGGGTTTGTAATGCATGGCGGGGAAATAGAATTAGCAGCTGTTTGCTTGGTGCAGCAAAACTCTTCGGACTACAAAACGTGTGCACCCTGATATCATCTGATGAGCCCATCAGATTGCCTCACCCTCAACTTCTCTGCCTAATCCGCCGCATTCACAGAAAGAAAGAAAGAAACACAACTCTGATAACATTATGGTGTTGCATCATCTTCAAGTCAGTCTAAATTCATACCTTGCGTGTTCCAAAATGGGTATCACAAGAATAAGCGGGACCTCGAAGAAGAGTGCTTGCTCCAAAAGGTAAGCACCTTAACCCCTAAACGCTCAAGCCTTCACATTCCATTTCCGGCCATTTCGAGCACCAGTGCTGTTGAATTATTTTGTTATGTAGAAAAATAGACCTTGTTTTTGTCAAATCCAACTGTATAGATGTGAAGAAGATTACCATGTATTCTTGCTTAGAACATGTGAAGTCAAGTGGACCACATCTGATAGGTCAGAATTGATATATGAAAATTGACTTAATGAGAGGCCGGGGCGGCCCATTTTTTTTTGAAACTTTCCATTTGATGTCATCTTTGGAGAAGGTAGACATCCCGGGTACGCAACTCCCGTATTATATGGTCCTGATTATAATCACTTATAATGCGTTTTAGTCCAATATTGAGTGATACAATTTGTTTTAATGTAGGAAACCCTTGTAGCCCTTCTAACAAGGAATCCAAAAATGTAATTATATATAGGAATTGAATATATTTTGAAGCATATAATTGCATTAAAAACCTAATTATATGAATTTTTTAATACATGTACCATAAGTCAAACTACCCAACTTTTTGGATTTTTTAATAAAATTTTAACATTGTGAATGACTTATAATTTTAATGGGAGGCAACTATTCGTGGCTTATAATTCTAATTGGAGGCAAATATTCGTGTGGATTTTTTAAAATTATGTATAGGCAACTTATTGGTCTAACTGTTGGGATAGAAAACTAATGATTTATGTTAGGATACAGCTGAGGTATGTATTTTTAAGACCATATACATCATATGATGCCCCGACTACTCAAGGGTATCATGGGGTATTTCAAAATATCATGGGTTCCCGGTTTAGGGTTAGGGCTTAGGGTTTGAGGCTTCTATATATTCGCTTTGAAGCTTTTGTGTTCGGTTTTGAAGCCTTTGTGTCTTTGCTTTGGAGTGTGCGGCTTTGCTTTGGAGCCTTTGTGTCGTCGCTTTGGAGTGTGCTTGTGCTCATTTGGGAGGGTCATCCTTGGCTTAAACAAACACATGGATTGTGAGATGAAGCGTAGAGGCTCATGTAGTGGAGGTAGAGATATGGAGAAGGAATATGTTACACCTGTAATTACCACAACTCCTTCCAAAAGAGGGAGACCTCGAAAGGACCCTTTATCATTTGTGAATACTAATCCGACATCTACATTGAATACCCCTCTTAGACGCTCTACAAGGTTAAAAAACTAGGTGTTTCAATTGTTTATATACGTTGGAGTTTTCTTTTAATAAATATGCAACCCAACTTTTTTTTCATCTCATTTATTTAATTTGGTCTTCACCCAACTTTTTTTTCATCTCATTTAATTTAATTTGGTCTTTACCCAACTTTTTTTTCATCTCATTTTATTTAATTTGGTCTTCACCCAACTTTTTGATCATTTAATTTGATATAATTTGATATAATTTGATATAATTTTTACAAAAGCCGTCCTCTAAGCCATTTTTAATACGATGCCCCCTAAGTATAATATGGGAGTTGCGTACCCGGGGTAGACATATTTGAAAGCTGGCAATTTGGCCACAATAAATTATGTGCTTGTCAAAAGAGTTGCTCACAAAAATATGGGTTATTTTATTGAATTTTGGATGATGTCCGTCACCCTCAAAAGTTTTAGGGCCAAATAAAGATATATTTGTACATTTAGCCTTTGACCGTGGTGAATCAACCCTTAGACTCAAATTTAGCAAAACCCCTCCGATGGGATCATGCACATCCATACTCTTGAAATGTGGAAAAGAAATTGGCCAATTTGGACATGTTATTACTAAGTTTTGGGTTCCAAAATCAACATCTTTGATGACTGGCCGTTGGGCAGCTCCTAATAAATTGGGCATGCCCGAAATTGTGGGCATAATGTCGGGGCCGGCCAGGCAAAGTCTTAACCCCCCCCCCCAACACACACAAAGAGCTAGAAGTCCTCCCCCCCTAGCCTAAGTTGACAACCCGACCACCCACTTGCTAGCCCTACCCCACAGCTACAGGACGGCAAAACCCGCCAAACCTAACAACCCAATGGACCCGGTAAACTAAGGGCGTTACCAGACTGCCGGCAGGCAGCCTGGCAAAGCAGGCTAGGCCGTACACTAGCCTCTCAGCACCCACGTCAGACTGCCGGTACTGCAGGTACCACAAAAGAGGCAAGGGAGGCGAAGCAACCCGGCAGGTGCCTGCCTGCGATGAATGACTTTTCTCAACCGAACCGTTCATCCAAGCAGGTCCCAGGCACAGAGAGACCAGCGCAGAACTCCAGGGGCTTCTGTTTCGGAGCAGACTGCTGTGGTTACAGAGCTGCCTCTGTCTGCAGCAAACAGAGAGCTCTCACCCTCACATCGCATTTTTCTTTTTCGGGTAGAACATTAGCTAAACTTTTTTACTTCACACCACAGACTCCGAGCATGGACCGAGAGGTGCATAGGCTTGTAATTTTGTTATTTCTTCAGTTGTCAATGTGGCTTGCCTTCGAAACCCTAGCAACAGAACACGGACATTTGCTTCTATGGCAACGGCATCGAGCACGTTGCCTTCTCTTGGCAATTCAGGGTTGGCAACAACTTCGCGCGTCGCGACCACGAAGTGTGTGGGCCCACGATAGGGGATTGCACCGGCCAGGTTTCTTCGATCAAAATTTGTTGGGATCTTTCAACGCGAGAGAGTTCAAAGGTCGAATGCGCATGGACGTGTCAACATTCGAATATTTGTGTAGCACTCTTGCACCCTTCCTGACTAGGCAAGATACGCACTTGCGGCTAGCCGTCCCGGTTCAGGTTAAGGTGGCAGTGTCCATATCAAGATTGGCCACAGGTAATTCTATGCAGAGTATTGCTGATTTGTATAAAATAGGTCTTTCCACAAGTCAGGATGCGGTCTCCCAATTTACTGGCGCCATGAAGCAAGTGTTGTTGAGGAAATTTATCAGGTGGCCTTCAGCGGTAATTATGGACAAATTTGCACAAGAATTTCAGAATCTGCACGGCATTCCGTACGTTGTGGGGGCCGTCGATGGCTCACACATACCCATAATTGGCCCGCGCTTGCATGCGGCCGATTACTATAACCGCAAGGGTTTTCACTCTATACTCTTGCAGGGTGTGGTATCTAGCAGGTGTTTATTCTGGGACTTTGATATAGGCTGGGCAGGCTCTATGCATGATGCGAATTTGTGGTCAAGGACACATATAGGGAGATTTAGCGAGGCGGGAAGACTTTCACCGTACGTTTTGGTTGGAGATGCCGCGTACCCCTGTCGTCCGTGGATGCTAGCTCCGTTCAAGGGCCATAAAGACGGTTTGACGAGAGAGGAATACCACTGGAATTACGTGCAGAGCTCCACGCGAATGTGCATTGAACGGGCTTTCGGCATGCTTAAAGGTAGGTGGCGAATTCTTTTAAAACGCGTGGATGTGCACTTAAAGAACGTCCCGGATCTTGTGAGCATGTGCTTGTTATTACACAACATATGCATTATATTCGGAGATTCTTTCTGGAAAAATGAGTGGTTACAGGAGGCTACAAACGAAATACATGACGCATTGGCCAACGGAACCGCATCAAGTGCATCTGGACAAGAGAGGATGGCCGTGGCAAACAATGCCTTGCACACATTGGCGGGCATAGATGACAGCTCTAGAGAAACATTAGAATACCTTAAGCAAGAATGTGCAAGGGAGTTTGAAATTGCAATGAGTACGGGGGGCAAGACGGCAAATGAACTTTGTGCAAGGAGAAATGGTATTGCTAGAAGCCTTTGGATGGCAAAGACCAAGGCCTGCGTGGCACAAACGTTCCCGACAAACAGAGATTGATAGGAATACAACCTAGAGCTTATCTGCCAACTTCTGTATTGTCTGCTGCAAGCTCATAAATAGAGACACCTTCATTTCTTTGCAAGCTTTCATGGATTCCATAATTCTATCACTACTCTCCTCCATCTTGCCAATGCACCGTTCAAAAAACAGTTCCTCCTTCCGTTTAGGTTCAGGAGACTTCGAAGTGCTTTCACCACTTCAATGCTCCGCTGGATTTGTTTGCGATGTGTCAGTGACTGCAGCCCCATCCGGATTGAACGCACTGGCATGTGCGTGCGAAGCGACGTTGGCCCTGTCGTACATGAACTCGTCTACGAGCTGATACTACCTGCACTTTTCGGAGCGTTGGGAGCCTGACTTGAGGTTCATGGCTTTATCCTCTTTGTATTCATTGTAGATCGCACTCCATTTCTTCCGACACGCTTTGCTATCTTTCGTGAAGTCCGGACAAAGTGACACAAGCTTCGTGTGCACCCTGGACTAGTTGTCCACACCTGCAAGCACAATCGGAATCACATGTTACGCGGGAATGTGAAATGTGAGGGCGCTCGCACACAACAACAAAAAAAAACACGTGCAACACTTTCGATAAGTATTTCATAAATGTACTCCTACCTTGCTGTTCTTACCAGCAGAAAAGAATTGGACAGAAGAAAAAAAATTTAATTTGTGACTGCTGGGTGGCCTGTGTTGTCTGCAGAGAACAGCAGTAGATAGCAGACAGTAGGTAAAAATTTCAGTCAATTCGGGACTGCTGGCGGTCCTCTGCTGTCTGCAGGGTACTACAGCCGACAGCAGCAGCAACACTGCTGGAAACCTCACCAGTAGCAGAAGTTTTGAAGGCAGGAAAAAAAAGAAGCAAATTCATGACTGTTGGCTGGACTCTGCTGTCTACAGAGCAGTGCAGTGTAACAGCAGCAAAAAAACTGAGGGCAGGGAAAAATTACAGTAAATTCTCGACTGTTGGCTGCCCTATGCTGTGTGCAGAGCACTGCAGCAGTGCTAGAATTTGTTACAGCAGCCAAAAAACTGATGGCAGGGAAAAATAACACCGAATTTGGGACTGTTGGCTGCCCTCTGCTGTCTGCAAGGCACTACAGTAGAGCAGTAGGAGGAGTGCAGGACAGCATAACAATTCTGCACCAGAGGTCCAGCCACAAAACCAAAAAAAACAAAAAAACAAAAAAACAAACAAACAAACAAACAAACAGAAATGTCTTCGACTGTGGGGCAGGGTCTGTGCTGCCTGCTCTGCAGGCTGCATACTGGTGCAGTAGCAGAAGTAAGAAATACATGCAGTATTTCCGAATTGTAGAAGCTGGCCGGATTTTGTGAATACCCTAAAAATCAATCAAATTAAAATTTTGGCTCTGTTTCGGACACTTCGTAATTTGCAGGGGATAAACTTTGGACTTATAAAAATGTGGCAGTTCTAGGACATTGCAATGGCAATGCCAACACACAGTTGCTTTACACATTCGATATAAACATCCCAAATATAAGGGCAAACAAGATACCTTGTTTGGGCGGTGCACTGAACATGTTCTGCATCTTCCCTCTTATGGTGATGAGTTGTATGACCCAATGGTCCTTCCAAAGCCCGATATTCTTCGAGAGCTCCACATCCTCATTGCCGTCATCCAATTCCACTATTTCGGGTTTTTTCTTCGGAGTCTTGCGTTTCTTGGCAGGCTTGGATTGATCAGTCACACATACCTGTGGTCCACGTTTATGGGGCACATCCGACAAATCGATGGGTGCGTTAGCGTTGCCATGGGCAGGGTGCGGGAATCCAATTCCTGGAACATGTGGCATGAAGGAATGCGGGAAAAGAAATGGCATTTGATTTGGCACGGGTGGGAATCCTTGGAAGAATGGTGGCGGTGGCATGGCTTGCCGTTGAGTGGGCAATTCGACATTTGGTACGGGAGGAAATGCGCTCGATGCGCCAGCCTGTTTGGACGGACTCGCCTCTTGCATTGACCCTTGGGAGTCCATACTATGTAGTCCTATAATTAACAAAAAAATTGGAAATTTTCATAAGCACTAGTAGCAGCTGTGAGAGGAGAAAATTGGATAAATCAAACAAAAAAAAACAAAAAAAACAAAAAACATACCTTGGCGCAGGCGCCTGTATGTGCCGGCCGGCAGCTGTGGACCTGGAGCCGCCCGTCAGAGCGACTGGAGCAGAAGCGGGAGCTGGACAGGAAGGAGGAGAGCACCGGTGCGGAGAGGGAGGGCTCGTCGCGAGGGAGCGTTGGAGGTAGCGTCGCGAGGGAGCGTCGATGTGGCACCGGGAGGCGCTCGCTGCCGGGCGGTATCCCCTGGTAAGCAGCGGCTGCCGCTCACCACTGCCACATGGGACTGCCGCCCAGCTGGCTGCCGCAGGTGTGGTACCTGGACCGCAGGCTTGGCCAATCGCAGGCAGCAGACTGCGCTGCCTGCCGGCAGTCTGGTAACGCCCTTAATTAAGCCATGAAGGCGGAGAACTTGCTGCTACTTACAAATGAAGCGGTTGAGTTTGACGTAGAAAACTTCAGGAGAATTCCCCATCATTTGTTAGGAATATATGGAATATATGCCAATTTAATTAAGAAAAACCCGAAAGAGCATCACATGTATCCAACTGGTTGGACTTGGACACTAGGATATCGACCGATTATGCCCTAAAATCTCCCGGGACACTGCAACTCACCATCGCTTACAAATGAACCAGTTTCAGTCTGGAAAAATAAGTTGTTGAAGGCGCAGCAGACTGTACGAAAATTACCAAATATTCCAAAGGAAGCTATGGAAAATTCTTGAATTAACAAAGAAAACATGCAAAATGATAATACGTGATAGGTTGGGAACGCTAGGATTTGGGAAGTTCTTGGATTTTGTGCACCTTCTTCTCAAATGCGGGTCAAGGACTAAAGCTACTCATTTATCACTTGAAAACTTTGAAATAAATAATTAACAACTGCCAAAATAACTATAATTAACTAGATTTTATACATATATATATATATGCATATATATATATATATACTATAGTTAAAAACCACATTAAATAAACTGGACCAAAAATAGCAAGAACAAGTAACATCCAAGTGTGAACACAAAGTGGTTAGGAAATTTGCTCTTGAAACATAGAACTTGATGCATAGTCTTTGTCCTACAGATAGAGCCAAAAAAATAAAAAATAAAAAATAAAACATTTCCAATGAATTTTAGTTTTAATTGGAGGCAACTACTTGTGTGAATATTTTAAATTAGATGCTCTACAAGGTTAAAAAAATAAGTGTTCTAATTCTCTATATATGTTGTGGAGATTTTTTTAACATAAATATGCAACCCAACTTTTTCTACATCTCATTTTATTTGATTTGGTCTTCAGTCAACTTTTTGGTCCCTTTTTTTTATATGATTTTTACAAAAGCCATCCTCTAAGCCGTTTTAATGCCGATGCCCCCTCTGTATAATATGGGAGTTGCGTACCTGGGCAATTCACTTGCCAACTCTTATGGATGCAATTGGCTTTCATCAACCCCAATGTATGCCTACAAAGGATCCAAGTATGTAGCTACTTGGGATTCCAAGCACCCCTTCATAGACCTTTTCCTTGCGAACTCAAAATTGACTCAAGGTTGAAGTTTGGTTTCTCAATTTAGGTGTAGAATTTTCTTCATTTGAGACAGCTAGATGGGAATTTACTTTTATCATTTTGAAATGGTCAATTAGTTGCCTGAAGTTTTGAAGTCAATATGTCGTGTTTTTTTCTTTTCTTTTCTTTCTTTTCTTTTCGTTTACCATTTGAATATGTTGACAGGTAAATTAAAGCAGACATGCATAATTTGGTTACTGATTGTAGTTGGATACCTATAATTGAGCGGTATGTGGGCATGTGTAGCTCTAAGAACAGATCTCAACAAACATGTATTTAAAATAAATTGGACTATGTGTTTAAAATATGTTAACCATTCCAAGTCCAATAGTCAACATTATTGAAGAGAACCTATATGACCATTTCATAAGCACAAGAATCCTCAGGTACGCAACTCTCATTTTATACGCAAGGGGCATCAGTATTAAAACAACTTAGAAGACAACTTTTGTAAAAATTATATCAAACTATACAAAAATAAATGGACCAAAAAGTTGGGTGAAGACCAAATTAAATAAAATGGGATGTAGAAAAATTTGGGTTGCATTTAAAATTTTATTTTTAAAAAAACTCCACAATGTATATAAAGAAGTGAAACACCTATTTTTTAAACCTATGCCTATACATAATTTTAAAAGATCCACACGAGTAGTTTCCTCCGATTAAAATTAAAAGTCATTGGCAATGTTTTATTTATAATAATAAAATATTAATTTTTAAAATTAAAATATACAAAAAGTTGGGTAGTTTGGCCTATGGTACATGTATTTAAAAAACCCATATAATTAGGTTTTTAATGCAATTATATGCTTTAAGGAATATTAATTTCCTATAATAATTAAATTTTTAGACTCCTTGTTAGAAAGCTATAAGAGTTTCCTACATTGAAGCAAATTATATCACACAAGATTGAACTAAAATGCATTAAATCTTATTAGAATCAAGGCCATATAATATAGGAGTTGCGTACTTGGGCAAGAATCGTCACTTGGAAATGAATAAGATATTCATATAAGCTCAAAAGTTTACACATGTGAGCATATGTGAACGGCAATATAACCTTTAGCTATGACCGAGGAAACTTCTAACCTTTAACTATAATTATGACCATCAAACCATACGATGATTTTTTTTAATACATTCTTCCAAATGCATGAACCTATCACCACATTCCATGCATTTTGTTATGCACCTCACCTTACACTCCACACATTGCCTCCTTACACTGTAAGTCCTCAGTGACATATGAATTTGAGGCACACGTGGAGAATAAATCAATACACACTTCTTCCTAACCCCCCATCCACCCATCAACTTTTTTTCCAACCTCAACCTAAATTTCAAATATGAATATGGAATCCACCCTTTGGCCACACATATCTCTTGTTGCATCTTTTACATGTTGATAATAGTCAAATCTAGCAACCCAAAAAAAGGTCGATGCTACCACTTGTGGGACTTGGCTTGCACGTAATATTGTCCCACAAGTTGGTTAGCCACATTGCAACCTCTCATGTAGGTTTGATACTCTATAAGGATTGGACTAGTTTCAACATGAATTTGTTTGTCTTTCACTCTCCTTCTTTTCCACATATACGTGCTTACCTTCTTTAGCAATAGGTTCTTGATGTGTTTATAACATTAGCACAAGTTTTTTGTCAACCCAAGGCACTATGCTAATGGATCGTGACTTGTGCATCCGCCACACTATAACCCTTTAAGGGGCCTTGCCTAATTCCTTCCTTGCTCTTAGAGCCTTTGGTAGTCCTATTCTATCCAACCTAATTGTGCAGGTTGCATAGATGCCCATAGTGAGTAGCTCAATAAACAAAGGTAAATGTTTTAAAAATTTGTCAATGACAACCACATGACCTAAATTCTCTAACCCCCTTTACCAGTTGCTTCACTACTTTTAATCCAACTTGTGGTTCCCCCTTGTTTGTGACTTTCACACTTGGCATGCTTTTGTTTTTAACATAGTTAATATCAAAGTTAAAAACATACCATGCCTTGGCATCCACAAGGGCCCACATCTTCAACCCGCACTTTATAAGTTTCGAAGGGACATATTGACGCACAAGACAATAAACCCCCTTATAACACACCATCATCTCATCCATTGTTACTCGCTCATGAAGATTCCACTACTTTTGGCAAGTGTCCCGCATGACATCAAGTAACCAATGTACGTTGTATACTTTGCCGTAATCAAATGAGGTTTTATCAAGAACCTCATGTTCATTCTTTGTCAAGTGGAAACATCTCATTATGTCCTCAACACGTGCACATGCCATTGTCCCCAACATAATGAGACAATAAAAAAAGGTTCTTTACTCCAATATGATCACACACTAGGAGTCCTCTTCAAACTCATTAGAATATGCATGCCCATGAAAGCTTTGAACTCTTGAATCTCTATAGGAAACCAACCCATACCACCTTTACTTGGATGAACTCTAGTGGCATGGATACCATTATCAGGCCCTTTGGCATCCTATTGGTCTCATGCATAATTTTCCTCAAAACATCATGACTCCAAAAAACATTGATATGAATTTCATACTTAGGACATCTTTGAAAATCTTAGCAATCCCAGGTGTACAACTTGTAAAGGGTTTTATTCTAAGCCTTTAGAGAAACCATGTCCCCAAGTGTCATCCCCAAAAACTTATGATAGTGGAGTTTCTTTCTTCTTCCTTTTACCCCCCCCCCCCCCCATGTCTACCTCAACCTCCACATCGTGGTCAACAACCTGATCAAATTCATCCTCTTCATCTAGTACATAATCTTCCATGCCATAATCCAAGTCCTCCACTTCACTGGTGCAGTCATCCTCAAGTTCCTCATTCTCTATACCCGTTTTGGTGTCTACTTCCCTCGTTAGAATATGCTCACACAACCCGGCATGAACATTATGAAATACATTATTATCCTCAAATTGAACCACATACATTGTATTGTTTGTACCCAAGCTAACCTAGTGTTTACTAGCTACCCCCAATAACCATTCCCGTTGGGCAATATGTTGGTCATCATTGTCTCCATCCAAAAATTAAGAAGGAACCCTGATTGGAAACACATTGTATGGAGTAGGCAACCGCAATGGGAGTTGGTTGGAGCCCTTTGATGTGTCCAAAATTGTTTTTTTTTCAAAATTAGGATCATCTACAAATTGGGACATTGCCTACATTATTGCCGCCCAAAGAAGATTGCCCTTGGCAAGTCCTCCTATTAGGATTCGGGGTCAACACAAATTCCCTATGCATGTGTTATCCTTTCAAGAATACGGCATGCAAACACTTCTAACATCAAATTTCGATGAATCCTCGGGGGGGGGGGGGGGGGGGGTAGTCATTGGTTGGAGTAGCAATACACGTGCGAACAAATGATAGGGTATTTAAAAAACATGAGGGCAAAAAATTATAATTGGACTTAAGAATAATATAGGGTATCAAAAATGGCATTGGACATCTTTAAAGTACTATAGGGTATGAAATAATAGGTAATTTGGAATTATAAGTAAGGCAAGCCATTTTTCTATTAACCCAAAGTAGAAGTTTACATAATGATAGCATGTGAAAAAAAGAAGAGAATTGAAAGTAATACCCCCCTATAAAATAGTGGTTGTTCGCACCTATATCCTTAACTTTTTAACACACTGCCCCCCCCCCCCCGAGGATGAATCTAGTGCAACATCCCACGGAATGTTTTCAAGAGTGATTTATTGAGATTGCATATGTAATAACTTCACACTTTTATAGCAAAAAATGAATTATATTTTATGTCCCATTGGTTTTGACACATTACATTGCGGTCATTTTTTAGAGATTCCACGTTTAAGACCAAATAATTACAAGTATGTGACAAAGTCAAAGTGTTGTTTATGTGACAAATGGAGTCTAGGAAGCCGAAAGGCTTATGGGACTAAAGATATATCAGGGTGGTGTCAAACCCGCTAATTCCCTTTGGTGGAGTGTGGTGGCCTCCATGAGGTATAACCTTTGAATATCTACATGGTGCTATTTGATATCTACAAATAGGGCAAGAAAAAATATTGAGAGGTGCATAAATATCCCTTCATTAAATACCCAATTATCGCATGTGGTTACAAAACGTAAGGAGGTGTGATCGCCCTGAGCGTTGCATGCATATTTCAATTGTATTTGTGATCTTTGAATGAATAAATAATATAACTCCTTGCAATGATTTTGATTAAATTTTTGCTCAAGTATTTCTAGATACCCTTTATTACCACAGCCCAAAAAGCTTGAGAATTATGGATTCAAATTGAATGCATCCCTATCCACTTGTCCAAAATTTCTACTTTGATAAGAGACATTAGGGGCCCATTAATTAAAAAATTAGATTTATTTTTCCCCACAGTATAACCTTTGAATGACTTTCAAGGACTCTTAGGTAATTATGGTCATGGATCTTGGTTCATGTATAAAGTAGCCTAGATGTCGCTCTAATGATCCCCTTTGTAGAAAGATTAGAGACTACCCGTAGCACTACATTCGAACTAGGAGAGGAAATGGAGAGGAAAAGGGTTATCAATTTGAACTATGCCGTACTACGTATACATATGCTACACAAATTAAATCTAGTACTTATGTACATGTATGGAGGACTTTTAAAGCACGTACAACATTTGTACTTATATCCCAGGGGGTGGACTCATCATACCACGTACAAATCAACGTGAATGTTAGAAGAGGTATACTTTTGGCATTAGCTACATAATATACATATGGGAGAGGTATTAATTTTCTCTAGTGCGTACATTTAGAAAGGCTATTGAATATTTTGAAGTAAAGGTAGATGTGCAAAAGGGGTCCTAAGGTTTAGAGAAAAAATTGATGATAGATGTGTTAGTTTCATCAAGTTTCCATTTTCATTCATTGTTGTCAAATGGTAATAGTCTTCATTGACTCTCTTGTTCATTATTGTTATGGTTCGCAAGGACAAGCTGGAGGCTCTTGGAGTGCTCATGGGCTCCCTTGAGTTTTTCTCTCTAGATTATGGCTAAGTTATTGTGCTCTTGTCTTTGTTTGTTTGATGCAGTCATTGAGTTACATACTATGGATGAACAAATTGTTCAATGACTTTCTCATTAGAAAGTGGACATGGATTTTACATTTAATAAAGGCATATTTAATTCATAATAAAAATACTTTGTATATGTAGTGGAGGCATTATCACATCAAATTGAGCACCTTAGTTTAAATACATGAGTCCATTTCTAGCCTACCGTTAGTACATATACTTTTGAATTTCTCTATAAACTTCTTGTATATATGGGGTTTACTATTCATAATGACCCACACCCACCATTTAGGTTTGCAAAGAAGGATCCACCCCGGGGAATTGTATGGTAGACATTAATGGTAGCCCCAGAAGCACCTTTAAAGTTGAAAGAGGGGTCAGATAAGGATGCCCTCTAGTGCCATACCTATTCTTGATAGTTGGAGAGGTACTCACCCATATCATTAAAAATATTGTGGTAAATGATAGATTAAAAGGTGTGGTGTTACCAGGAGGGAAGAAACAACAATGCATCTCGCAATATGCAGATGACTCATCCTTTATGGTCAAGGGTGAAAAGAAAGACGTAGACGAACTAGTTAGATTACTCAAAACATTCAGTGAAGCATCATGTATGGAAATTAACTGGAAGAAGTCGTGCGCTTATTGATTCGACAAGTACACACATAAGCCATAATGGCTTGCAGGGTACAACTGGAAATGGGCGGAGGAAGGCGACCTATCCAAATTATTGGGCACCCCGTTTGGTCTTGACCTTAACACCCCGGATGTGGACAACTTTCTCTATACCAAAATCTCTAATAAACTAGACTATTGGAGCACAATGAAACTTTCCTTGGGTGGGAGAATTGTCATATGCAACCAGATACTATTGTCCACACTATGGTTTTTTTATCACGGTATGGGGTGGCTCTAACAAAATTTTAACTAAGATTAGGGGAGTAATTCGCAACTATCTATGGTATGGAAAGGAATAGCTTACGCGCACGAGAGTTAGCTGGAAATAATGTTGCTTAAAGAAGAAATACAGAGGATTAGGACTGGTGGACCCAGAGGCGGCCAAAACCAGTCTCCTATGCAAATGGATAGTTAAGGCAATGGAACATGGTGAATCCAACCTCCAACTCATGCTTAGGTACATGTTGACAAGATTTAACCCACAAAGAAGACGAAGGTGGGGGGTAAACTTGGATTGGTTCACGAATAGACAACACCAAGGATTCCCGGGATCTAAGATATGAGGCTACATTAGCAAGGCGTGGAAGGTCATGGTTAGAGGAGCTTATCAATTCCCCCCTCGCACTAGGATGGAACTGGTACACTCAAATATTTGGTGGTCGGAGGGAGTCGAACTCCTCAATAAAGGA
Organism: Polytrichum commune; assembly: GCA_950295325.1. Lineage (NCBI taxonomy): Eukaryota > Viridiplantae > Streptophyta > Polytrichopsida > Polytrichales > Polytrichaceae > Polytrichum > Polytrichum commune. The sequence continues at coordinate 847,543 of OX485804.1, forward strand.
ATAGATTACACTAAAGGCCTTCATCTCTATCGCAAAGGAATCCAGTGCGTGGATGATGTATGGGATAGCAATCAACAAGAATTCCTTACATGAGAAAGAGCACAAGGAAAATTTAATCTCACAAACTTGGAACAAGGAGATTGGGAGGAGGTGACGGATGAAATTTCTAGACAATGGCGCCAACTACTGGAATCTGAGGAGGATACCACCTATGCCGGACAATGGTTAGGATTTTATGTCGGAAGAGAAGAAGACCCGGCCATAGTCCTAAGATGTGACGAAGACTTCACCCCCGAGTGCTTGCAACAACAAACCCTTACATTGCCTCTTTCGGTGCAGTATTTTACGGTAGGCACACACTCAAGATGTCTTAGGGAATGGGAACACCCTCAGGGAGAATCAGACGGATTCTTTCACAAAGTTAAGATTATACACACTAATAGGAGGCCTAAGAAGGAGGGGAAAAGAGAGGAAATAATCTTCTTTTATGGCATACTAGCCACCCTTGGATGGGACCCGGATAGATGGAGGTGGATTGATGGAGGCCGGTTTCTCGACTACACTACCAAGGATGGTCGTGACAATATTCTTAACAGGAATCCGGGCTCCACCCGGGCGGCAGATAAATGGCAAGGTTATCTCCCAGGGCACTATAGGTTTTACTGGTCACATGTGTGGGATCCATTGCGGTTTGGTAAAGAAGCCGCATTTATTTGGTCAATTTGGCATGAGGCGGTCGCCATTAATGAATGGAGGGCACGCATTTCACCGGCATCAATTTCCAAGCAATGTGCTTTCTGCCTACCGAACACCAGTGAGTCAGTCAAACATAAATTTTGGGATTGCATTCAAGCTAGACGGGCATGGAGATGGGCCACCTATATTATGCACGAACTTTGTGGGGTTAGATCTGGCAACTATGATTGTTTCAACTGGAAGCAAGTGGTGTTTGGCGAAAGAATTCCCAAAAGATATGGAAAAATGGTTAAAATTTGACACCTTCTTAGGGGCATTACCCTTTGGACCATTTGGATCGAATGAAATGACAAAGTGTTCAACCAGACACAATGGCATGAATCTATGGTTAAGCAACAGATTTGGGATGAATTGATTATTTACGCCAAGATGGCATGGAAGCAGGTGATGGCACAAATCAAGATTAGTAGCTTCTCAAAGGTGGCCATGCTCCAAGACTTTGACAAGACGTGGGGCGCGAGGAGCCCCGTCACTGAGGCGCTGTGAATGAGCCTCTTGATTTCGCGAGCATGGTGCATCCGGACTGTTGATCCACCAAGGCCCATCCAAGGGCCTCAATGATCCTAGGTGGCGAGGGGGTGGGGTGGTGCTTGCCACCAAGGTGGGGTGGGGCCGTGGGCCTCATGTCTTTTTTCGGGGAGGCCGGCTTTAGGGTGGTGTCGGGCCTAGTGGCTAGGCGGGCTCGGTGGGCTAGGCAGCTAGGTAGGGTTACTTACTAACTAACTATTTGGTTACCCTTATGCCCCTTCCTCACCTGGCTCTAGCTAAGACCGGGTCTTAGCGCTAAGACCCGCCTTTAGTTCTACTAGGCTGCACTGTGAGGCCCGGTAAGCCCGGACAGTCCGGACCCTAATACCCGGACCGGTCTTAGGGGTTGCTATTACCCTCCTTCTTCACCAGACGCTAAAAGTGAGCCCGTTAATCTGTGTTTTTTGTCGTCGCCTCCTGTAACGGCCATCCAACTGCCATTCACGCGAACGGCAGTATCAACGCCAACGGGCGTCTCAATTGATGCTGCAGGAGGAGGTAAATGCTGAGCACAGAACCGAAATTGGGATCGCACAACAGGGTTTCGGCAGACTGTGTGTTTTCTGTTGCGTTCGTTGTAGGATCGCTGTCTACTCTGCACAGATCTCCGAAAACCGCTGCTTGCGGGAAGAGCTGCGAGGTTGTGAGCTCTGTTGAGTGCTTACGGTGATACACCGAACTCTGAACAAACACCGAACTTTGAATGATAGTCCGAACTCTGTAGATACTTGAACTCCCACAATATCTCACTGCAGGCTCACCTGCTCTCCCCGCACAGCACAAATCCTCTCAAATCCTCTCAAATCCTCCTGCTGCCACAGAAGTTGTCATTGTTCCTCACCAATCCTTAGAGGTAGCCAGGTGAAGAGTGCCTACCACTCTCTCCCCAGCGCAATCCGTAGAGGTAGCCAGGTTGCACTCTCTCCCCAGCGCACAAGGAAGGCACACTGCACTGTCACTCTCTGCAGCCGCGAGGTCAGATTCGGCGAGGTCAGATTCAGGTCCGTTGAAGGCCTCCGCGTAGTTCGGCGAAACGGCGCAGCTAACAGATTCAAGTATTACCGGTACTCTTCAGTCTGCAGGCAATATAGCTAAAACCATCCAGGGGCCAATCCGGAGGCGGGTCTGATAGACAAGAAGCTCCCTAAAATCCCTCCGCGGTGTTAGCTACAGTAGTCAGCCTCGGCAGTAGAAACACTGCAACGGCAGTAACAGTGGACACCGACCCTGTATGCCAGCTCGGTGTGGGCCCTAAGACCGGCGTAGGTGGAGAAGGAGGGTCTTAAATCCCCACTTTTACCCTAAAACTGCCCACACTAAAGCCAGGTGAGGAAGGGGTATTACTCTAATTACTTACTAAATAACTAGTTGGTTGGTAACCCTTACTCTACTTACCAAATAACTAGTTGGTTACCCTTACTCTACTTACTAAATAACTAGTTGGTTACCCTTACTTGCTAAGGGCCACTTCACACACGAGCCAAGAGCCATGACCGTGAAATTGTGAGAGCCCACAAGATAGTGTCTAAAGGCCGTCCCAAGACACCTCCAAGTCTTCATGTTAATTTAAAATATGAGAAATCTATGGCCATTTGTTGGAGCCTCCATTCACTTATTTATGTCACGGTGTGCTACACGGTGGACGAACCATATGTGAACATAAGTCATGTTTACTTGATTATTGTTATTCTTATTATTTTTGGGTACAAATTAAAACATGTTTTTGTTCACTCTATACCTTATTTCAAGAGCACACAATAGGTCACAAACTGGAATATATAGGTGCACCTACCTTGATTATGTTTTATATTCATTACAAAATTTGAACATATAGTCTAACTTACAATTTTTTAACACGTATTTTTATGGTGTACATTACTAGGGCCAAATCCAACCACATGTCATTTAAATATAGATGTTCATTTAAAAAAAGTAATCACATTTAGTCCACTTACCTCATATTTTGATGAGATTTAATTTTCAACACATGACATTGCATTAGCCGTTTTAGTCGCAAAGCCGTCGTAGCCGTGCTTCACCATCTTCTTTAATTAGTTGCGATGGAATTTCCAACATACTTATTTCTCAATAATTATTTCATTATGACTTTTTAGGAAGGCATAATAATATTAATATTACCACCATACCTAAGGCTCATTCTTTCCCTCTAGTGAGAAAATGAGACCCACCTTCTTGGAAGGTCATATATCACCCTTGTATAAGAGCTTGGGTTTAGACTTGATGTTTCCTTTTCATCTAGGATGGAACACATACCTCTTATGTTAACTTGAAGAGGCCAAGGCGGACGTTTTTGTCTAGATAGTCACTGCTGCTCTCCAATACCAGCATACACATTTATGCTATAATCTTTTGATTTTGGATACATGAACGGCTGAAAATCTGTGTAAAAAATCCTATCAACACACATCTTACATCTGTACGGTTAGATATATCACAATAGGTTTTGATTTTCTCTGAAGAGTTTATGAATTACACTGAATTGTTTTTGTCTGGACAGTCACTGTTGCCCTACAATAGTAGCAGACACTTTTAGGGTATAATCTTCTTATTTTGGATACATGAATAGCTGAAAATTTGTGTGAGAAATTATAACCATACATATCTTACATCTCTACGGTTAGATCTATCAAAATAAGTTTTGATTTACTCTACAGAGCTTATGAACTAGACTGAACTTTTTAAGGCAGTTTTGGGATGTTTTGCTCAAGTACTACCTTCTTCTACTTTCTTCTTCAATCTTCTTCCATATTCTATTTATTTTTTTTCTACTTCACATATTGATGCAAATTATGGCTAATTTACTATAGTGTAGAGGAACAACGAGGCTACACAATTCATATTATTGGCAGTATTTTATTCTTTACCATTTATTTAACTTCTCTCAAAACTTTTCTTTTGAGACATATTGGATGAACACTTGGGAGTGACAACGGAGGATTTTATAGCATATTGCTTGTTTATTATATATTTTCGCGCCTCACAAATTTGAGGTAAGTTTCTTCAACAATATCTTTCAACCTACTTCTAAATATTTGCAAAGTTGTTGTATGATCAAATTCATAAAATATGAGTGTTTTGAATGTAAATTGTTATTGTTCTATGATGTGCCACCTCTATTTTAATATCATTTGTACTCTCAATTCAATATAAGACTATGTTGTAATGGTCAATTTATAAAGTTAAGGTGAATCTAAAGTACCCATCCAATTTTATAGGAATAGAGGAGATTGATTTAAATCAAATATTTTATGAGGATATTGAAGAAGTCAGTGATGAGAAAAGACACATGGAATATACTGCATTTGATGATGATTATGAAATGCAAGATGTCAGCCATAAACCCCCACCCTTAACTGACTTGGCTCAGCCCTTAGAATCAAATAACCAATGCTTTCGCGGTATAAGCATCAACCACACAATTATTATTAAAAACAAAACAACACAAGGTTGAAAGTATTTATAAATACTCTCCTCCCTTGCGGATGTACCTCACTCTCTCAATCACCCAATCCTAGCTCTTCACTCTTGCTAACCTAGGCTAATCCATGCGGGCATTGGGACAAGCCACATTACACAATAAGCTTGCCTTCCCCCCAACTCTATGATCCACTATTCAACCAATTACCACACCACTAAATTTCCTACCTCTACTCTAACCCTTCCTAATTCTAATCTCTAAACTAATCACAACTTGCATCCAATCCGTCCTTAACCTTAGTTAAACCTTGCCCACATTGTATGACTTCACTTGCCTCCATCAATGACGCCTTCCTTAACCAACTGGGTCAAGTACTAGGTAATCTCTGTTGTGGCAGCTGGCCTCTCCAACGCTTCCCAGATTAATGCGGCCTCCCAGTACCTGGCACCCTCGAATTTCAGTGGCTTCCCCCCAGACCACAGCCAGCAGCAGCACCCATCGCCTAATTTCACAGCAGCCCATCCATTGATCCCGGGTCAGTCCCAGCTTCTGTGGCTGCAACCAGTTACCCTCTAGCAAGAATTCACCCTTCAGCATCCCAGGTTGAACTGTGTCGGGTGCAGGTAGCAAAGAGCAGCAGCAAAACCCAATGATCCGCTCCAATTCGAGAGCCAGGTAACGCCTCGATCCTTCCTCAGCTGCTACCACCCAGTGGTTGTGAACACAGAGGGGGAATGCCTCGTAGCAAGCTCACACCATTCCCTGGACTCATGCCTCCCTTCGGCAGACTGATTTGATTGATTCAACTATCATCCCAGCTCAACAGAAACCTTACTTCCAGAAGCGCTAGTGATCAACTACTCACACTCACAGATCACGGCCATAGTTGCCGGAATCTTCCTTGCGGTCCCGAAGCTAAGTTCGGAGAGAAACTAATCCCCTCAACTCACTCAATTCCGATGTGAATTGCCCCAATGCCTAGGCCGCAGCACCGCTGATCTTGGATCTTGCTTGAATCTTGTCACACCCACTGAATTCTTCCCACCCTCTGCTCCTGCACCGAAGGCTTCCACCTTTTTCAGCAGACAACTACACCCAGGATTTAGAGCTAACACTCTTTGAATTTGTCGCCGAGCTTGGTGGCAGCTCCGCCAGCCATTTCGGCCAAGAGAACCCATGAGGTTGCCGCTTCTAGCAATTCTTCTAGTCCCTCTTTCCCGTTGTACATAATTTCAGCAAGGTGGCATTCCCAGGCCCACTCTCCTGAGGCGTAATGCCGCATTCCCCAAGCGAAGGGAAAATCTACCATCCCCCTGGCTCTTCCGCCTGCCGCTTCCTAACCCCTGTTTTCGAGAGAGAGAGTCCCCGAACCCACAGAGGCAACCCTCAACCGCCTCCAGTCCAGCGCTCCGGAAAGTGCTAGGGCAAATAGTGCCTCTCTCCCAAAATGGACAGTGATCGGTCCCATCCCAACACAATTCAACTCCAACTCTACTTAGCCTAGCCTTTTAGAACTTAATGACCCCGCAATTTGATTCCCAGATTAATCATTCTATCCTACGACCACCACATGCTAACAGCCTAGCCTTAAATTTAATTCTAATCCAAACTCAAACCTTCACTCTTTTTATGTTTCCGAACTATTGATGCAATATCAAAGCCTAAGTTTTAATGAACTTAAAATATTAAGAACACATATGGGCGCATTTTTGGGCTCACACAAGAGGATATTGGGGTTTCAAACATTGTATTTGATCATTTTCAATTTTTATCTTCTACTTGGTACATGTTTCCATACAAGGCCTACATTTACATGATTCAATGCATTAAAGGGGACATCATTTCCACTGGAGATATGATTTTGGATATTGATCCACAATTTATTAATTTGGATCGGGCCACCGAGAACATGGAACGAGAAGCTTTGAAGAAATAGAAAAAAATATGAAGCTAGTTTAGCTGTACGTAAATTACCAAATAGTGAAGATATATTACACAATAGAATTCCAAAATATTTTCATCTTATTCTCCCCTTTGTTGAGGAGTGGGAAAAAATTGTCACATTATCACATACTTCGCGCAAACCACATTTGGGAATTATAGCTACCAAAGAGCATATTACGAGTCAGTGTTGGTTGGTGGACGCACGAAATCATGGTATTCCACAACATTTTATCCGAGAATTCATTAACAAATGCTCTTATTGTATTTCAACAAAATCTTCGAATGGTGTTCAAACTCCAACTCGAAATAAACGTAAAAAATATATTTTTGAGGATGTTATCAAAGTATCATTGGAAACATTTGATGACACTATAAAAGAGTTGATATTCAAATATCAAGTGTTTTTCTACTCTTTGTACTATTAATGTATTTATTTTTATAGTTTGCATCATTTAATGTAATACAAATAAAATTATAACTATAAATTTCATATTTAATTTTTTTTTTATTCCATCATTTATAAGATTCTGGATGATTTTAACAACTATGTAGCAATTAATATTAAATAGCAATGTTAGGATGATTAACTTTGAATATCCGCAAATTTATCCCAACACGAAGAAAAAAAGTTTACAAAACAAGCGTGAATAAATGAATAATTAATCAAATATGATAGCCAAGAAGGTTTTCAATTTGATGTGGGAAGAGTTTTCCAAAAAATGCAAGTACCTTTTTGACCTCACCAACTATCACGTTAATTTATGATTATTTATATTTGTTTAGATCATAATGTAACATAGATTAGAACCTTTACCAACACTTGGTAGGAGTTTTATCCTAAAAACTCTACATAATTAATTATAAGCATTGAAAATAACTTATGGAACTAAATTCAAAATAGTCTAAATAAAACTCAAACTTAGCGTTACTTATGTTTTTGGAAGAGCATCAAACCGGCATGCGGTCAGTTAGGGTTTGCTACTTAATATTATGGTTGTTGTGTCATGTAATTTTTAAGGTTTATTTGCGGCAATGCAATACATATAGTATAACTTCTGTACCTTTTCCAGCCACAATTACATATTATGGATTTTATCGAGGAGGAACATATCGGCGTGGGAAGAAAAGAAAAATTGAAGATTATTCCGAACAAATGACACAAAAACAACAATATAGTAAGGCTAAGTATTGTGGATGTGAATTTTCAATAAAAATTGTGCAGCCGCTTGAAGCACATAAGAATGTTGAGGTTAGTTATCTTATACCATTGATATCCAACATTTTTCCATTGCTTTTATTATTTTAAATACACAACATAGTGATTTTATGGCATTTTTTTTATATTACATTAAGGAACTCGGACCATAAATGAAACCATCAAAAGAAATGGGGATATTAACTAAAATGAACCAATTGGGCCATTATGAGACAATTCGTACCGATGGGAACATGCATTGGGAACGTGGTTCACGAGTAAATACCCGTGAATTGCCATCATTTACAAGGTTTAGTAGAACAAGAGGAAGGTCATCAAGATAGACTAACACACTATTTCATGCACATTGGTGTATATATATAAGGTACAATAATGCATATTCTTGCCCAAAGAAAAACTTAGCCCAGCTGTAACCACGGGTGTTCACTCGTGACCAACCAACACCCCGCAACAAATGAGCCTATATCCATAACACAACATAAGTCGACACCACTAAGGAACAACCAGGCGCATGTCAACAAATGTATGCAAATATAATGGGTCTAATCATAAAAGCCATCATGGGCACTTAATACTACTCAGAGAATACAAATACATCTAACCACGAGTGAACGCCCGTGACCAACCAACGCCATGCAACACACGATGCAAGATCCATAACACATGCAGAAAGGTCTACAAGTCATACCCGACTACACAACTGAGGGTCAAAAAATCATTTGGATGAATCATAGATGCCACAGTGGGCACAAAATATTTCACAAAGTAGATGAATTGTTGTATCCACTGGTGAACACCCGTAGACAACCTATAACCATAAAGGTCCGGCTATCTAAAAGAGGAGTATGAATCAGTAATCCTTTTCAACATCTTGTCATGAGGTTCTCTTTGAGCTATAGAACATTGCTTGCACTGGATTTCTTCAAGCCGTTTTTTCTCCGTCATCAAAACTATAGCTTCTCGAAGTTGTTTCACCCTTCCAGCCACGTAATCGGACATGGATGAGGTGGTATTGGGTGAACTACACCTCCAACATCCAGAACTATTTCCCGAGCCTGTTGTGAGCCCAAAATGGTGCCCACAGGTGTTCTTAACCCTTTGAAACTATTAGAAGTTATGTTTTGATGTTTTATGGTTATTCACAAAAATATAAAAAGAGTAAGGCTTGAGTGAAGTTATGTTTAGACCTTAGGTTGATTAGAAGTTTAGCGGTGTGAAGAAAGTTCCTTAGTTAGGTGAGCATAGTGTGTGGTGAACCAAGGGTGGCTCCTTGAGTTAAATGTTTGAATTAAGATCTAGGTTGTTGATTTAAGAGTTGAAGGCTTAAAGGATAGGATGAGAGCCTACAAAGTAGGAAAGGATCAAAAGGTTTATCTTGAGCCTTGGGGGTGCTCACCTACTCCCTTTCACCTCACTATATAATCCTCACTCTCCCCTCTCCCTCTCTCTTTCCTTTGTGCTCCTTGGTACCCCACGTGTTATGAGTGTGGGTGTGGGAAGCAAGAAAGGAGCACGGGTGTGTGCAAGGTCTCAAGGTGAAGAACCAAGACTAACTAGCCGTGAAGTTAGTTGACACTTGTTAGGAGTAGTCTTTGGTTTGAGGCATTTAGAGCTTAGCTCGTTGTGTTCAACTTATAGAATTTAGACTTATATCATTTAAATTTATAGTGTTTAGAATTATGACATTTAGAATTGTAGCATCTAGATTCATGTTGAGGATGGTTAATTAGACTAATTAGTTAGGCTAGTTGGGTTAGGCTAGTTGGTTTAGTGGTTGCATTATGAGATGAAGTTGGGAAGGATTTGAGAGTTTGGCCTCTCTCATTATCTCTCAAGGGGGTGAGCTCTTAGAGCTTGAGACAAGGTGTGTGGATTAAGTAGCTCTTAGGGTAGTTGTGTATTAGATTAGTTTATTAGCGGGGCAAGTTAGTTCATTTAGCCAAAGTACAAAAATAGGGAGTTAGTGTGATGCTTGATTAACACCTAAGGTTGCCTTATTAAAGGGCAGCTCCATAGCTAAGCTCTGCTGGACCGAGACCAGCACTGGAGTAACCTGGCTAAGCCCTGTTGGACCGAAGCCAACATTGGAGCAACCGAGCTAAGCCCTGCTGGACCGAAGCCAACACTGGAGCAACCTGGCTAAGCCCTGCTGGACCGAAGCCAACACTGGAGCAACCGGCTAAGCTCTGCTGGACCGAAGCCAACACTGGAGCAACCGAGCTAAGCCCTGCTAGACCGAAGCCAACACCGGAGCAACCGGCTAAGCTCTGCTGGACCGAAACCATCACTGGAGCAACCTGGCTAAGCCCTGCTGGACCGAAGCCAACACTGGAGCTGTAGATAGGTTTTTGGATTGGGTTCCAATTAAGAAAACCACACAGGGAAGACCAAATGAGTGTCAGGTGTTACATCTAGGGATCACCATTAAGTTAATTGATAGATTACAAGGGAATTAAGATGAATTTAGGACAACAAACACATAGTAAAAGACTTTTAGAATAAATTTTAGAATTGATTTAATTAAGGTTGAGGGTCACTCACAGCAGTACATGCAATTGATCAGTCACTCCCTTACAACCCACTCTCGTCAGTAACATCACTCTTATAATATGTTTTGCAATTCAGGGAGTCACAGCTCAGCCATAGACATTTGATTACGCCATAGTCTCAAAAGCCAAGGCATGAACTCCTTGAGTGAACCATAGTCTCTTCAGTACAGTAACCAAGTACCAAAAGGCCACACCACAGTTAGTAAAGATATCATATTCCCAATTGACTCCTTCTATGGTTGAGTGATTGATTTAATTAAATTAGATAAAGACCACAGAAATGAATTATTTCCTTAGTCAATTTTAGACTTAACACTATCACAGTGGAATTGAATGCATTAAAATAAATTATTAAAATTAACAAAAGTCTAATCGTGTAACAGTAACCTAGTGACCGAGTCTAGAACCGAACCGGGACCGTAAGAGTCTAATCGGTAGGACCATAGTCTACACGGCACGGCCATAGTCTAGTCACCAGTAACAGTCACAAGTAACCAGTGTCAAGTCACGTCTCATAGAGAGGGCCATAGTCTTAGTAACCAGTATCAAGTAGCCAGTCACCAGTAACCAGTAACCAAGTCAGCGTCAAGTTCTCGAATGTGATGCTGGCCACTCCTCCTTTTAAGCTTGCCCTGTTAGCCTCACCCAAACCATATGGGTTAATGCTCCACGCTTCTCGCGCGCGGCTCCTTCTCCTTTTCTCCCAGGGACGTTGTCTTCGCTCAACTGCTTCGCGGAACAGACTCCTTCAACGTGGAAAGATGTTTCTTTCCCAACCAATATCAATCACTTTACTCAATGCAGACCTTCACGACCGACACTAAACAGAATTCCACTCAATCTCCAAACTTATTCGAACAGGGAAACAGACAATTACAGAAAGAGCTTTCCCACTCAATTCTGCGAAGAGGTTATGTCGGAACTCAATTAATTAGGCACGCCTAATTTTAGATTTCTCCCCTCACCGAAAGATACAAGATTCTCCACACTTACTACGCACAACTCACGTGGAAGCTGGTTTAGCAAAGATTGCTCCTTACTCCGGAACTCACAGGGATAAAATCTTCGACTCATTCTATCACAATTAATGAAGGCATTTTATTCAATTCCAAGGGATAACTTCAGAATCTACTACCATAACAAGTCTCCGATCTTCTTTCCCAGGAAAGATCACACAAGACTCGCTCCTGCCTTTCGCAGGAATGACAAAAGCTTCCAGTGCATGCTTCCCACACTACACAAGAACACAAATGAGTATAATTCGCTTCTTTCTCAACGAGGATCAATTATCTGGACTTCTTGTCTAACAATTTAGCCTTACTGACGAGTAGCGTAGACTTTTAAGTTTCAGAACCTGGTTGAGATTTCAACTCGATTCTTCCCTCAATAACTGGCTCTCATGGTTGTGAACAGGTCATGACATTAAGAAAAATCCATTAGCCCCTTTCACAGGGTTCAACTCCGAAGATTACATTCGTGCTTAGATTCAGTCACACTATGACTTTCTGCACATCAAGTTCCTTCCGAAGAATTACGTAAAATCACTTTAGTGTTTAAACGATTCTGACTCTCACTCCAAGAGGATTGCTACAACTTCTTTTAATGAGTGTCAAGGTTAATCTATGCACTTATTCACAATGGCATTTCACATTCAACTCGTGAATCATGGCCCTGAATAAGAATATTAGATTCAAAGCATTCAAACTGCTTCACGCAGTTTCACTTCTGTCCCATACTAACATTAGTCACAACACATTTAGAGAATTCAAATAACCATGATTCTCTCAAGGATGTAATTTATCAAAGACCCTTCCTCCGACCCAAGAGTTTCACACTCTTGTCTCTGTAAATTATGTTTTCACCAGAGTTAAGAACACACATCAAGACTCACTCCCTTCACGGGAATAAGGTATCACATATTCAATCTGGATTCTTCCCGAACCAGGGAAGTACAAATTGATGTAATCGATTCACAACAAACACCAACACAACATATTTAATCCTCACACATACGGATGATGAAATAGCTTCACGCTTATAATATTATGTAGAGTAAAATGTACATTCAAAAAGGGCTTCACACCCAAACTGGAATCACTCAAAACTACGAGACGAAGGAGACTCTCTTCTCGAGAGGAACTGTCTTTTCTCCTCTCTTTCTTCTTCTCTATATCCCCTAAATTAACTACCTCGTCTCTTAGAATCAGATTTCATAAGGCTCTTCGACTTGGTCACATGTCTATTGCCCTGCCCAAAAGACTCTAGACTTCCTCTTGGGATCTGTTTCATATGTACTAAATGTCTCACCCTTAGCTCATTTCGGATAATTGGTCACTAATGACCTACTTTAGCGTCCATTTCACATTCTGAGTGACAATATGAATTCACATCCTATCAAAATTCTAAAACGACTATTCTGAGACCAAAAAGTTGTACCACATAGCCCCCTCCTTTATCTGTTGGCGTCCCTGCCAACTCTAAGTCTCTTCATCGAGCCTTCAGTCTCTTCGCCTTCATCGACGTCCATATAATCTTGACTACCCGAGCCTCTTTGTCTGCTCTCCTTAGCTTCCAGCCGCATGATGGCTCGTTGAAGATCCTCGTCTCGCTCCACAGCTTGAGGGTTATTCCTTCTCTGCCACTTGAGGAAACGCTCAAATGGTCCAGCTCGGGTGAAAGGGAACTCATTAATTAAAGAGACGTGAACTCCTTCGATGAAATGAGTCAACGCCATCGCCTCCACAACTCTGATCCATCGGGAGGGCCGGTATTGTAACTTTAGAAGCATCAAAAATTCCTGCTTCGATTCACTGTGCACGTTCACGTTAATCGCGAAATTCCATCGGGGACACCAATCTGCCAATGCTGCACAAAAAATTGCCGCTCTGAAACACACTGGATCCTTGTGCGCCTTGTGTTCGTCAAAAAATCTCTGGTACGCCTCTCGGCATTGGGCTGGTGTGTTAAAGCCGGGTGCACCTTGAATTTGTGGCCAGTTGTACTCCACCGATGCTATGGTCGAATCAGGTGCCCACTTGTGACGCCGAGCACACGGACAAAATTGCGGATGCAAATGCACTGCTGGTGGGGGTTCGAAAGACCAGGGCCCACTAATCTGTTTGTACACCAAATCTGCAGCTATCTGTTCCACTCGGGAGAGACCATAGTCTTGCAAGATCCAAGTTATCGCTGCCCAGGTTGGAACAGGTTGTTCTTGCGCATTGTCGAACAACTCCTCGTACCGCCCCAAGTATCTCTGATCCGCCACATTGCCTCCTTCCGGGATGACTATAGTCTTGGAAAATGTCGATATGTACCCGGGTGGGGCCACCAAAAATTGGACTTGTCCCTTCATCGTAAGCACTGGAGGCTTCCTTGTCTCCACAGCCTGGATGTACCTCTCGATCCTTTCTAAAGACTTATCCCTATTGTAAAGGTAGTGTGACCCTGTAAAGTCCTCATTTTCTACCATCCTATAGGTCCTCTTGAGGTTACAACTCACGACTCTGGCTAAGAACTCGTCATGCTTCATTATGGGTAACAAATCCTCCATATTCCTCTTCCATTTTGCCCGAGTCTCACGATTCTGACTATAGAACTGCTGTGACATTTGGGTCCCATAATCTGACCAGTCTACCACTCTCTCCTCCACTCGGCGACCTACCGTGCGTCTAAGGTGTAGCTGCTCCTCACAGTCTGCATAGTACAAATAAATGCGAGCCCCTACATCCCCTATCACTACATAAGCCTGAAAGGGATCTAACAATTTCAGGTGTTTCCTAGCTAAAATTTCTGTGAACAAGTTCTCAGCTGTGCACTTCATCGAAAAATCCCACAACTCCTGAAATTGTTCCGGGGTAAGACACGCATCTAATTCCAACCCGACCATAGTAAAAAACAGGTCACGTTGAAACATATAGAACTGATGAAGGTTAAAATTAGGAATAACCTTCTTCTCCACATCCCACAGCCTTGTGCAAATCTCCAAAGGCAGTTTGGTGGAGATGGGTGCAGGCTGCTCCGGTTTCACGGGTACCAGGGCCATTGGTGGGACCGTCAGCTCTTCAGTGTTGCTGGATCTATCTACCATTGTGGGCCGCACCGGCTCCTTCCCTCGGGAAATCTCCACACCCTTTCCTCTCTTCGGCTGGGGCTCTTCAAGTTGCCTCTTCAACTCCGTGTTCTGAGCCTGTAACTCCTCGAAGCGACGATGGTCATTGAACTTGTCTTGCAACAATTGATTAATTTGCTGCAAGTATCCCGCACTTTTCTCCTGAACTTCGACCAATTTGTCCTTCTTCTCGGACAACTGAATCTCTAACTCCCTCAGCTTAACTCGGGTATGTCCTAACTGCACCTCCAGTTCGGCGACATTTGGCGAATCAGGAGACTTCGGTTGCGTAGGTAAAGTACTCCGCGGAGGGGTCACATCAATCTTCTTTCCCTCACACAGACAAGAAATGAAAAAGGCCGACATCAAACAAATATTCGTGGGTGATTGGGCCTTTCGAGTTTGGATCTCCTCATTTATTCGATTCTGCACCACCTTAGCCCACCTTACTTCCTTTTCTTCCCAAGTTCTAATAGCTGCCACGATGTACTTCTGCTCCATCTTATGCTCTTCCGGTTTGAACAACAAGTATGTGTTCACAAAATCGAACCACTCCTTCCAATGGCTTCGAGCTGCCTCAAAATTCCACTTGTTGTCTTTCCCCCATTTGAACTTGTAATCGAAAATCTCCTCTGCTTCCGTCTTTCTCAAATCCGGCAAAGCTTCCATGTTCACCCCTTGATCAGGTAAGGCCAAGGTCTGAGATATTGATAAAGTGGAAAAGTTCACTGTCGCTCCTGCCACCTGTGCAAACTTCGTCTTCAGCTGGTAGGTATTGACGAACTGGGTTACCTTCGCAATGTTAACCTCTTTTTCCACGTCTCGTATCCACAGCAGAAATTCCCAGATCCCTGCCTGCTCCAATTGGCTTCGATTCTTCGCCATGGCTTGTTGCAGTTTCCGAGGAATTTCGGGGAGGACCACTGCCAAAACTGTAGGGATTGGGGCCATTTCTGACTCCTAAGTGACTCTTGGCAGTACACTATCCTAATTTGTGTGCAGTCCGTTGAAAACCCTGCAGTCACTACACTTGAACCTGGTCAGTTTACTCAGCAATGAACCCTTTGGGACTCCTTCATTCGACATTTGAGCTCTCGGGCAAGACTATAGTCCCTTGAGCTAACATTCTTTCTAGGTGACTCATTCGAAAAGATCTGAAATCAAAGCTACCACATTTCTGTCTCTTTTGGACATATCAGCTACAGGGTGCACAGACATTTGGACAAAGACGAATTCCCTAGGACAGCCAAGACTCTGTATAAAAAGACAATCACAGGGGACCTATCCTTACTGCCAGCTTCTTTCTCAGTCAATTTGGATCCTTAGACTCTGACTCTTCCAAGAAGAACTAAGCTCTTTTAAAGAAAGACAAGGTTCAGAGAGATAAAAGAATTTTGTATACCTATCAGGATCCCTCTACCAGAAGAGATATCTAAGAGCATTTTGCAGAAAAAGACAAGCAAGATAGGGAATCACATCCGAGATCATCAGAGAGCTTACTACTTGTGACATTGTGCGACAAAGTTCTCTACCCTACCGATAATTATTAACTACCACTCCTCTGAATCTACTTCTTGACTCCAGCATGTTTCCACATTCTCTTCTCCGATTCTGATTTCTTTTCTTTTTCTTCTTTCCTTTGGTAGTCTCCTCTCAGAAAGTCCTTGCAACACTCAGAAATTCATATCTGCAATTTTCTCTCATGTCTCTCTTTTGAGGTTGATTCTACCTACACAATTTTCTGTGAAGAGTAAAGAACTTGTTACTGGATTTTTCTTTGTTCAAGTGGCAGCATTTTTATCTCTCAGGGCAGAAATCTACTGTCTCACACTGATCTCACACTTATCCACCCTCTTTCTTTCACAATATGAAACTATCTATCTCTCATTCTGTTTGTTCTACCTATTCTTTCGGAAGTCAAATCATTATCCTGTTCTTCTCACATATCTCTTCATATTCCTCTCTGGCATTCCTTCCTCACTCAGAAAGCCTCTCTTTTCTCTCGGCAATTCTATCCTACTTCTTCTCAAAATTACAATCTGTTACACATTTCAATTCACCCATTAGCCTCATTAGGGTTCATTACTATTTATATTAAGAGAAATTCTTGCAACCTTATGGTGTCCCTAGAATGTGATCAACCAAACATTCAACTCTTTAGGTTACATGATCAATGGTGTGGACAGATTTATCACACAGTTCAGAAGAGCTTGAAACTGGAACTAAAGCTTGATTTGAAGTATGGAATTGCTCGGCAGCTTGCATTGGAAAGTGATGAACAACCTTCACTGTGCAAATTCCTTCTTTTATTTCAACAATGCACTTCACATGGAGAGGGTTTTACCTGGACAAGGGTAGGTTGCTCCTGATCGTTCCCCTCTTCGCTCCTGGCTCCTCAATTCCTCTTCTCCTTCGGCAATGCTGCACTTGTGGAATCACTCCTCCGCTCCACTCTACTGCCAACTCCACATTGTTTCGATTCTCTCTCACTCTCACAACCACACTTGTTCACTCCAGTTTCTTCTCCTCACCTTCTTTACCCTTTCTTCCTCAATCTTCTCAGTTGCTCTCACAATGTGGGTACTGAGGATCCAAGACTAAAACGCTTGGAGGTACCCGCGCCGAAGAGGCTATAGTCTGGAAGGGTGGAGGTGCTTGCTTTCGGCAATGTCGAGTGACATTCTGACGGCTCCCACTTAACCGTCACTCCTGAAGTGACTCCCTTCACACTAGGGTTGTTTCTTCCCACCACTTTCCCTGATTACTCACCCAAGAGACCTCCTTTCAAATTATTTAGACTATGGTCCAGGATTCTTCCTTAGGTAATCTCCATAAGCCTAATGTCATTATTTCAAAAAAATTGTTAAAGTTTATTTAAAATTTATCTTAATACATATAACTACCTTAATACACATAATTCGTATTACTTTATATTCTTAGTTTCTTTTTGTTGTAAATTTTAATATCTTAAGTAATTTATTATAACCCCCCCCTTCTTTAAACTTAGTAACTGTCCTCAGTTACTTCGATATACTTTCAAACGATTTCCATTAAGTCGGGTGGGGAGAACATTTCCCGCGAAATCTTCCAATTCGAAAGAACCATTGGCATGTATGACCCGTACTTTATAGGGACCTAACCAATGTAATCGAAATTTTCCCGGAAATTTCTGAAATCGGCTATCATAGAGTAATACTAAGTCCGTAGGTCCAATCTTTTTATCTTTCATTTTACTGTCATAATAAGACTTGCGCCATTTTTGTATGGCGGCCGTATTTAAATATGCTTGGCTCCGAGTTTCATCTAATTTCTCAAGCATATTAATACGAGCTTCTAATGATTCGACGTCGCCAAGACGCTCGTTAATGGCGATTCTTAATGATGGTAATTCCAACTCAATCGGTAAGATTGCCTCTTGACCGTATACTAATTGAAAGGGTGTAAATTTCGTGGTAACTTTGTATGCGGTCCTATATGCCCATAATGCATCAATCAATTTAGTATCCCAATCAGTCATAGAACCTTGTACCGTTTTGGTTATGATTTTACAAAGAATCCCATTAGTCTTTTCGGTTTGACCATTAGCTCGTGGGTGGTAGGGTGTAGTCAATCGATGTTTGATTTTATATTTGGTTGTTAATTCTTCAATAACATCATTAACGAAATGTGTACCACGATCACTCACGAGTTCCTTAGGACATCCAAAACGTGCCATAATATTTTCACGTAAAAACTTGGCAACAATTACTTTATCGTTAGTTTTAGTGGCTTCGGCTTCCGCCCATTTTGTAGCGTAATCCGTGGCTACTAAAATATAGCGATGACGACCATGTCGACTAGGTGGATTAATGGGACCAACAAAATCAATCCCCCATTTTTCAAACGGAGCTAACGCTAATATAGGTGTTAGAGGCATAGCCGATGATTCGGTGGGCTTACCTATTCGTTGGCAAACATCACATTGCCGTGTATACGTACCACAATCCGCAAATAGTGTAGGCCACCAATAACCAGATTGTAGTATTTTTCGTGCGGTAACATCTCCCGCAAAATGACCACCGGCGGGGTTATCATGACATTCTTTTAATATTTGTGGAATTTCCGAACTCGTAACACATCTACGAAGAACGCCATCTTTACCTTGTTTATATAAGGTATTGGCAATGATAGTATAAGGTCCCGCTTTGTATGCTAAGCGTTTCTTTTGCTTCTCGGTATAGCCTTCCGGAAAAGTATTAGTTTGTAGATAATTAATTATTTCTGCATATTCCGGAGGTATAACATCAACGAAAAATAATTGAGCATCGGGGAATGAATCGTCGATGGGTTCATCCCCTAATTCTTCATTTAATCGGGATAAATGATCGGCGTTGGCGTGGCTTTTACCGGGACGGACTTCGACCGTGAAGTCAAATTCTTGTAAAAGTAATACCCATCGAGCAATACGACCGCTCAATTGGGGTTTATTGACCATGTATTTTAAAGCATCATGATCTACGTGAAAAACCACCTTATTCCCTAATAGATAGTGTCGGAATTTTTGTACCGAAAATATCATGCCTAAAGCCTCTCGTTCCGTTACCGAATAATTCTTTTCGGCTTGGACTAATTGTCTACTGGCATAATATATTGGGTGGTCCCGTCCTTTCTCGTCTTTTTGACTAAGAACGGAGCCTAAGGCTACGTTGGAGGCATCCACATAAATATGAAAATCTTTATCCCAATTTGGTGGTATTAAAATGGGAGCTGTCACTAGCTTCCGTTTAAGGGCGTTAAAAGCGTGAGTACATGCTGAGGTCCATACGGGTGGTGTTTCAGTTTTCCTTAATAATTCAGTTAAGGGCATAGCTATGGTAGCATACCCATGGATGAAACGACGGTAATAACCGGTATGGCCGAGAAATCCCTTAACTTCGGAAACCGTGGTAGGAATGGGTAATGACGCTATAATAGTTACCTTATCAGGATCCGTAGCTATCCCCCTCTCTGATACAATATGTCCCACCAATTTTCCGAAGGGGACTAAAAACGCGGATTTGGCCGCATTTATGGAAATACCAAACTCCATGCATTTATCAAAGCATTTCTGGAGATAATCGGCATGTTGTTCCATAGTTCCAAACACCGCGAAGTCATCCAAGAATATTTCCATAAATTTACGTAAATATTCTTGAAAGGCCTCGGTCATGACACGTTGAAATGTTGCGGGAGCATTGCATAATCCAAATGGCATAACCATATATGCAAAGGTCCCCCAGTCCGTAGTAAATGTTGTGTACCATCTATGGGGTTCGTAGATTTGTATTTGATTATAACCAGAAAATCCATCCATAAACGAATAGGTTTTATGGCCCGAGACCGCATCTAGCATAGTGTCAGTGAAAGGTAATGGGAAGTAATCTTTTCTAGTGACACTATTTAATCGTCGGAAATCTTGACAAATCCTTAATTTCCCATTTTTCTTTGGTACGACTACAATGGGTGAAACCCACTCACTATAAGGGACTTTGTAAATGAACCCTGCCTCTAATAATTTATCAATTTCTTCCTTGACCAATAAAGAATATTTAGGGTTCATTCGATATTGTCTTTGCCTTACGGGTGCCACACCTTCCTCTAATACAATTTTATGTTCACATACTTCCGGTGGTACACCTCGTAGATCCTTATAAGTCCATGCAAATACGTGTATATTTCTTTTAAAGAAATTATACCAATATTTCCATTCCGTATGAGAAATTTTCTCATAAACCTTAATTATTTTAGGGACTTCATCCGTGCCCAAGTTCATTTCCTTACATACGTCTTTTGCCACATAACTTTTGATTGGAGTGGAAGATGAAAACATAGCATCTTCCCAATCCCCCTCAGAAGCAGGTGGTGGTGGTTCAGGTTTCTTACGAACAGGGGATTGTTTTTTATCTAGGGGTTGAGGTGGATGATCCGTTTCGGGTGCTATAGTGGTGACAATATTACATACAGATTTTTGCCACTGGAGAATTGCATCATCCGAATCTCCCTCTCCCAACGGAAAATAATACTCCCCCATACCCAACGAAATTGGCTCGGATTGACTTTTAACATTATGTATAGCCCCGCTAAGGGCATAGTCAGTTTCCGAATCAGAACCATCTGACGAAAATTCCGTACCATCATCTTGGGTTTCCCCTTGATATTTGGTAGGGAATAGAGGTAAGATCATTTTTTCAGACCCACGACCTAAGGTTAAGGTGCCTTTACCCCAATCCTCTTTGGCTTGGGCTAGGATTAACCAAGGTCGTCCTAGGATGCCGGGTATTGGTTGCACGGCATCCGAGGTTCGAAAAACAATAAAATCAATTTTATATTCTTTCCCGGCCACGATTACTGACACTTGGGGTAATTCTCCTAATGGTTTTGTTCGGGTGTGGTCTGCCATTTTGAGAATTATTGGGGTTGGGTTCATTTTAGTTATTCCCAATTCATTCAAGGTTTCCACACTCATTAGGTTGACACTTGACCCTGTATCAACTTGAAATCCGGGTATTAGTACTCCATCAATAATAACATCTACGGCAGGAGCTCCAGGATCCTTACTCAGTGTCACATCATGGATATCTACTGTCTTGGGTCTTTTTCGGATCATCGACGAACTTAATTTACTCCTACAATGGGGAGCTATCGCTAGCAATTGCCTCATAGTGATTTGAGGTTTGATATTATCCAAATCATTTATAATGTCATAGTGTTGAAGCCCGCTAGCTAATTCCATCACTCGCGTCCTTTTAGACGAGGATTTCCGATTAGCATTCCCGGAGTTCAAGACACTATAACTAGGCATCCTAGTCGGTGTATGATTGATCCGTGTCACAGTGGGGGGTAATTTAGTAATCCGAGTCATATGAGGGACTGGGACCGGTTGTGGCTGAAGATTTTGGGTAGGCACCGGCACAGGCTGCACTACATTTGTAGTTGGTACAACCGGGGTCGGTACATTTCCTTGTTGTGAACTTCCAGGGGTGAGGGGGTTCTGCGAATTAGAATTATTGGTGTCTAAATTTATGGGGGAGTCGTAACCAAGACTTTTATCGTCACTATTGTCATCCGGTACCGGCAGAGGTTCAACTATCCGTTTTGACCGCGTAGTGACGGCATTGACTTTAGATTCAGGATATGAGGAATGCTGGTAGATGGTATGTTGAATGTGATTCACATTTCTAGACCCGCCTTCCCCATCCTCCTGAATACGGACGTGTTTGCCTTTCTTCCAGTCCCTATCATTAGGTTGGTAATCCTTTTTAGGTTCGGGGCACTCATCTGTAGGGTGTCCTGCGGTTTTACACTTCCCGCATAAAGGCACATAATCTTGGGACTTCTTTGGGTTAGGACATTCATTAGCGTAATGTCCCAACTCTTGACACCTATAACATACGGGTATTTTCCTTTTATCATTGGAATTGGAATTGTAATTCCGCATATTGTTATTATAAGGAGGTCCATCCCAGTTGGGTGGACCATTGGTTCTCCCCCAACTAGGTCGGTTAGGGAAGTTGATCGGGACCGGCCGTTTATTAAAATTCCTTCGAGGATTATAATTGGAATTTGGGCCTGGCCCGGTTCTCTCTTCTTGCCATGGTCGATTCCTATTATCTTCAACCTGATTAACAGGACGATGGGGTCTTAAATTCCAACATTCGCTCACCGAGTGGCTACCCCCACAATAAGTGCATTTGATTCGTATGCCTTGGGGTGTAGGACACTCGTTAGCCACATGACCATGTCCTCTACAATTAGTGCACCATACATTTGTACGCTCATTAGTAGCTTGGGGTCGTTTTGGTGCACCCTTCATGACCTTGACCGACAATTCTGTCAATTGTTTGGTTAAGTTCATGATAGCATCCTCATGTTTAGCTATAGTGGGGTCATGGGTTGAAGATGTCACCACTGCTGGTTTAGAATAAACAGGAGTGGTGAAGGTACTAGAAGGATGGGCATCACTAACAAAATGTTGATTTTGAGTCGTTACGGGAAAGGTCCCCATATAATTAGGTATAGGATTATTCGAGTAGGTGTTGTCAGTATAGACGACTAAGTCATCTTCTAAACGACACTCTTCCCAAATTTTGGCACGGGCATATGCTTGAGCATAGGTTGCGGTGCCTCCTTCCTTTACATAAATTTTTAGTTCTATCGGATATAACCCTCCAATAAAAATGCTCATAAGGAAGTTATCGGGTATTTGATGAACTCCCATACGTTGCAGGATGTCTTGCATCCGCCCGTAATAGTTGTCCACCCGCTCATTTATTCCCATCCTTATGGTTCGTAATTTTTCTTTAAGACTATTGGCAAATCCCAAAGGTCTAAAATGAGCAAGAAAAGCGGTTTTTAAGGCATTCCAATCTGCAAATGCAGCTTGCCTTAAATACCATGCAAAAGCCTCCTCCTGTAAAGAGGCAGCGAAGACCTCTTGGAATTTATCAGGGGGAATGCTATTCGCATTGCAAGTTAATTCAAACTTGGCTACATGGGTATCTGGATCGGCACCTGGCCGTCCCAGAAAATAAGGGATATGTACCACATTAGTAATACGAGGATTTGGGTTAGGTGGTTGTGGTTGCACAATTGGTTGCGCCATTGGTACCGGTGGTGGTACTGGTGGCGGTGGAGGAAATGGTGGAGGTGGTGACGGGGTTAATAAAACTTGAGGAGGTTGTATCAACTGATTTGGTGAGCCTCCTGAAGTTGTCCCAAAATTTAATTGTTGGGGTTTAAGAGGAGATAATATTCCCGATGAGGTAGGATCTCCAATAGGAATTTGATCTCCCTCGTTTGGCTCCTTATCAGTTTGTTCCTGGTGTAATTTTATGACCGATCTTAACCAACCCCTATTCCTCTCCGCTTTCTTCCTTCGATAGTCTCTTGCTATAGCACGATCCTCTCTAGCCTTATCATTGGCTGCCTTTCTTACTGAGGCTGTCTGTGCATGAGACTTTGCATGCGCAGGTTCCAGTATGAAAGATGCATATATCTTTAATATGCTCTACCCAATTTCTTGGTAAACCGCTTTCTCCCGTTTAAACACAGTTTTTCGAAATTAAGGAAGTTTGCGTCTTTAAGAGGAGAATCGGAAAAATCTGGTATGTTTACACTAGCACATGGGTCAAAAGGTCCGTAATGAAAACGGGCCTCATTCTTAGTAAAAAGTCCACCATTCCAACAACCATAACCAAATTTGTTGATTGGAAAATTATCAGCTTTATGTTGACTATAAACTAGGAACATAAATCTGAGGTCCACTCTCAATCGTGGATGACCATGGTTAATAATGATTTCATTAAAACCCTCACCCTGATTCCATATTTTCTCAAAAATCTTTTCTTGAATGTGATGGGGTAATTTAAGGAAATTAACACGGAATCCTTTTGGGTAGATAGGGTGGTTCGGTCCAATATGGATACCAACTCCCCAAAAGGAAGCCTTATAGAAACGGTATAATGCAGCAAATAAATGGGGACCTTCGTACAACCAACTATCAGAACAATCCGACTCAAGTGGTGTAGATTCCCATGGCCACATTTTCAATTCTCTTCAATGCTTTGTTAGCACCCTCAATCAATTCTTTACCTTGAGGTGTTAACAAAACGTGTTCAAGATATTGACTCAACATGTAATCTTTTTCAATAAAATTACTGAAGTCTCTAATTTCGATGTCAGAAGTGTACACAGTTCTATTCTGCCACACTTTGGTAACAATGATTTGTTGGACGTCCAAAGGTAAGATTTTAATCCGGGCCTCTAGTGGAGATCTAGCAAACACTGTTTTGGTTAAAAATCTTTCCCGAGGAAACCGACACCACTTGTAGAGGTTAGTTTCTCTTGGTGTTCTACAGCTGTAAATTGGATCAGATTTTAAACTTAATAGTTCAGTAACTGGTTGTGTTTGGTCGCTTAATTTCACAATGAGGGAAAAAATTGCCACCGAACACTGCCACGAGTTTTCAAGGCCCGGTTCCCAGGGCCACATTAATTATAACTTGTAGGTAATTACTAAGGTTATATTTGGTCATTAGTTTAGTCTAGTTGTGAATGAATTGTAGGAATAGTCCAAGACTTATTTCACAATTCATGAACTTGACTTCTTCATTCACCAGATATGTCTTAGTTCAAGCTACAAGTGAATTTGTAATTTCTATCAATACTCAATCTTCTAGATTCTGACGACCGTAGCCTTCCCCGGCAGCGGCGCCAAAATGTAGATAGGTTTTTGGATTGGGTTCCAATTAAGAAAACCACACAGGGAAGACCAAATGAGTGTCAGGTGTTACATCTAGGGATCACCATTAAGTTAATTGATAGATTACAAGGGAATTAAGATGAATTTAGGACAACAAACACATAGTAAAAGACTTTTAGAATAAATTTTAGAATTGATTTAATTAAGGTTGAGGGTCACTCACAGCAGTACATGCAATTGATCAGTCACTCCCTTACAACCCACTCTCGTCAGTAACATCACTCTTATAATATGTTTTGCAATTCAGGGAGTCACAGCTCAGCCATAGACATTTGATTACGCCATAGTCTCAAAAGCCAAGGCATGAACTCCTTGAGTGAACCATAGTCTCTTCAGTACAGTAACCAAGTACCAAAAGGCCACACCACAGTTAGTAAAGATATCATATTCCCAATTGACTCCTTCTATGGTTGAGTGATTGATTTAATTAAATTAGATAAAGACCACAGAAATGAATTATTTCCTTAGTCAATTTTAGACTTAACACTATCACAGTGGAATTGAATGCATTAAAATAAATTATTAAAATTAACAAAAGTCTAATCGTGTAACAGTAACCTAGTGACCGAGTCTAGAACCGAACCGGGACCGTAAGAGTCTAATCGGTAGGACCATAGTCTACACGGCACGGCCATAGTCTAGTCACCAGTAACAGTCACAAGTAACCAGTGTCAAGTCACGTCTCATAGAGAGGGCCATAGTCTTAGTAACCAGTATCAAGTAGCCAGTCACCAGTAACCAGTAACCAAGTCAGCGTCAAGTTCTCGAATGTGATGCTGGCCACTCCTCCTTTTAAGCTTGCCCTGTTAGCCTCACCCAAACCATATGGGTTAATGCTCCACGCTTCTCGCGCGCGGCTCCTTCTCCTTTTCTCCCAGGGACGTTGTCTTCGCTCAACTGCTTCGCGGAACAGACTCCTTCAACGTGGAAAGATGTTTCTTTCCCAACCAATATCAATCACTTTACTCAATGCAGACCTTCACGACCGACACTAAACAGAATTCCACTCAATCTCCAAACTTATTCGAACAGGGAAACAGACAATTACAGAAAGAGCTTTCCCACTCAATTCTGCGAAGAGGTTATGTCGGAACTCAATTAATTAGGCACGCCTAATTTTAGATTTCTCCCCTCACCGAAAGATACAAGATTCTCCACACTTACTACGCACAACTCACGTGGAAGCTGGTTTAGCAAAGATTGCTCCTTACTCCGGAACTCACAGGGATAAAATCTTCGACTCATTCTATCACAATTAATGAAGGCATTTTATTCAATTCCAAGGGATAACTTCAGAATCTACTACCATAACAAGTCTCCGATCTTCTTTCCCAGGAAAGATCACACAAGACTCGCTCCTGCCTTTCGCAGGAATGACAAAAGCTTCCAGTGCATGCTTCCCACACTACACAAGAACACAAATGAGTATAATTCGCTTCTTTCTCAACGAGGATCAATTATCTGGACTTCTTGTCTAACAATTTAGCCTTACTGACGAGTAGCGTAGACTTTTAAGTTTCAGAACCTGGTTGAGATTTCAACTCGATTCTTCCCTCAATAACTGGCTCTCATGGTTGTGAACAGGTCATGACATTAAGAAAAATCCATTAGCCCCTTTCACAGGGTTCAACTCCGAAGATTACATTCGTGCTTAGATTCAGTCACACTATGACTTTCTGCACATCAAGTTCCTTCCGAAGAATTACGTAAAATCACTTTAGTGTTTAAACGATTCTGACTCTCACTCCAAGAGGATTGCTACAACTTCTTTTACTGAGTGTCAAGGTTAATCTATGCACTTATTCACAATGGCATTTCACATTCAACTCGTGAATCATGGCCCTGAATAAGAATATTAGATTCAAAGCATTCAAACTGCTTCACGCAGTTTCACTTCTGTCCCATACTAACATTAGTCACAACACATTTAGAGAATTCAAATAACCATGATTCTCTCAAGGATGTAATTTATCAAAGACCCTTCCTCCGACCCAAGAGTTTCACACTCTTGTCTCTGTAAATTATGTTTTCACCAGAGTTAAGAACACACATCAAGACTCACTCCCTTCACGGGAATAAGGTATCACATATTCAATCTGGATTCTTCCCGAACCAGGGAAGTACAAATTGATGTAATCGATTCACAACAAACACCAACACAACATATTTAATCCTCACACATACGGATGATGAAATAGCTTCACGCTTATAATATTATGTAGAGTAAAATGTACATTCAAAAAGGGCTTCACACCCAAACTGGAATCACTCAAAACTACGAGACGAAGGAGACTCTCTTCTCGAGAGGAACTGTCTTTTCTCCTCTCTTTCTTCTTCTCTATATCCCCTAAATTAACTACCTCGTCTCTTAGAATCAGATTTCATAAGGCTCTTCGACTTGGTCACATGTCTATTGCCCTGCCCAAAAGACTCTAGACTTCATCTTGGGATCTGTTTCATATGTACTAAATGTCTCACCCTTAGCTTATTTCGGATAATTGGTCACTAATGACCTACTTTAGCGTCCATTTCACATTCTGAGTGACAATATGAATTCACATCCTATCAAAATTCTAAAACGACTATTCTGAGACCAAAAAGTTGTACCACAGGAGCAACCGGCTAAGCTTTGCTGGACCGAAGCCAACACTGGAGCAACCGAGCTAAGCACTGCTGGACCGAGACCAGTACTGGAGCAACTTGGCTAAGCCCTTGCGGGACTGCAATCAACCAATCAAGGCCTAGCAACTTTAGTTGCCTCGCCAAAATTAATCTAGACCATACTAGATTATTTTAGGCTATCTTAGCTCTTAGGTAAGTGTTGGATTCATTAGGCTAGGTAGGGGTGTGTGTGACTTTTGAATGTATTGGTGATTGACCATTGAGGCAAGTGTTTTTTAAACACCTGCACTCTTTTGGTTGAAATAAATCATGTGCACAATCAATGGAGAAGGTGGAGGACCTCCGCGATGGCAAGACAAAGGAGGTTAGGCCAAAGGGTGCAAGGAGGAAATCATTGAAGGCATGCTTGACAAAGGCAGTGGGGTGGACTCTGGAAAAAGCCAAGGATGTGTCTATGCACGAGGTTCACACTAATAAAATGTCATGATTTGAATTAAGTTAGAAACTCATCAAGGTAGAACGTACATCCCATGTTACCA
This sequence comes from Polytrichum commune, assembly GCA_950295325.1. NCBI lineage: Eukaryota > Viridiplantae > Streptophyta > Polytrichopsida > Polytrichales > Polytrichaceae > Polytrichum > Polytrichum commune. The sequence goes on from OX485804.1 coordinate 875,526, forward strand.
CAAGTTGTTATGTTACACATGTGATCCCCAAACCTATTACCCGGACTAGGACGCTTAAGGGTGGTAGGTTTGGCCTCACACCCGTGGGCTCACTGGGGTGAGTGGTTTGGAGAGAAAGGTGTCTCTTCACCCGAGCGCGTGTGACCGGAGCTGCAACCGCGACAGCGACCGCGACCGGAACATCCACCGCAACCGCAACCGCAACATCGCGTGTTTGGGTCTAACACAACAAAGGACAAAATGATATTAGAATCCCTAGGATGAAACACAAATACAAAAATTGGAATTAATGTGGAAAATGAATTACCTTAGGGCATGGAGAAGTCACTTCGGCGAAGTCGGCGTTAGCATCCGGAGCACGTTGTCGACGAGGTGGAGTGGCAATATAGTTCTTAGGTCGCGTTTGGAATGGGGAATGTTGTTAGGATACAAGAACATAAGAGTCCATGGAAGAAGGACATTATGTGCAAGAGGAGCCCGTGGGTTGGCCCGTAGTAAAGATGAACATGTTAAAAAAGAATGAATTATAGCCGACTAAGTCCTACATATTAAAATTCGCCATAACAACCATAATTCCCAAGAACACAACTAACACTGTCCAAGTGGTCTGATACATTCATTGAATCAACTACCATATTGTCACGGGTGAACACCCGTGGGACTCTGATATATGTTCACTATGGTTGTAAATAGCCGGGTATTCTCTAACACCACAGTGTTGCAAAGTAGTAGATTCCCAGTGGGATACATTCATGACCATAACATGTTTGCATGAACAAATTCCACAAAACCAAAACAAGTTTCAAATGAAGTTGAAAGCCAACAAAGTATCAGTTCCAATTATTTCAAATACAATGTACACTAAGGGGATGCCCCAATAGGGGATCTACATAGACATCTGCGCCTCTGGAACCATACGGGTAGAAGTTAGTATTTTATGTCTAGCTAATGATTGCTTATAAATATTAGACCTTGGCAGCTCTAGATTGAAGGGTCCCTGTCCTGATGGATAAGGGTTGCTCCCCACAAAATATGGCACATACTGTTGAGAACTCAAGAGCCTTTGCAGGTAATTATGCATAGTATCCAAGCTTTGGGTTGACAGAAATGGGGGAGGGTTAATGTAGCTCACAGGAGGGTTTGGGATGCATTTGTAAGGGGAGTCATCAACAAGTAATGTAGTTCTATGAGAGGGTTGCTTCGTATGCGGCACTGGATGCGTCCGGCTCCACTCAAAAAATGCGCACAAGTCTTTCATGAAGAAGCTTGAATCAACATTCATAGGACTAAGAAGAACTTGTCCTCTCTCATCCTTCAGAGTGTGACACAGTTCTTGCCCTCGGGGGGGGCAGTGTGTTAAAAAGTTAAGGATATAGGTGCGAACAACCACTATTTTATAGGGGGGTTATACTTTCAATTCTTTTCTTTTTTCACATGCTATCATTATGTAAATTTCTACTTTGGGTTAATAGAAAAATGGCTTGCATTACTTATAATTCCAAATTACCTATTATTCCATACCCTATAGTACTTTAAAGATGTACAATGCCATTTTTGATACCCTATATTACTCTTAAGCCCAATTATAATTTTTTGCTCCCATGTTTTTAAAATACCCTATCATTTGTTCGCACGTATATTGCTACTCCAACCAATGACTACCCCCCCCCCGAGTTCTTGCCCAAATACATACTCTGGATGTCTACAACCACTAAAGAAGTGTCGGACAATTGGCTGCAGATTCTTCATAAGCTTCGACGACCAGATGACAACATGGAAGTTTGAAAGAACAAAACGCAAAAACCGTCCCAGTCCTTTCCTAGGTATGAGGGCACTATATGGGAGAAAGAGTGGAGCCAACTCCCCAGTTATCTGAGGGCTATGTTGTGATTCAATGGTCTTCCTGGTGTTGACATTGCCGCACTTTGTTGACCTCACAAGGATCCCGTTGACATCCAGCACTAACCATATCTTCTCTATCCGATGGACAACAGTGCTTGGAGAGGTGAGGATCTGGTGATGACAAAATTGAAAGTCATTCTAAAGGATTTTTATCTAAGGAAACAATAGATTCTAAAAGATTTTTATTGAAGGAAACAACATATTGGGTAGACATGAGTATGCATTAGCAAGAGAAAAGAATGCTTGCACATTTATTAATTAGTTTTGCGACCTAGGGTAGAATATCGTACCGAAGGAGGTATTTCGGCATTGGATGTATGACCTATGACCACATGCACACATGCTTTATGAGATCCACACGCTCAAACCCATACTCTCCCACGGGTGAACACCCGTGGGCACAATATCAAAAATCCTTTGTAGAAGTATTAGTCATGAGATAACAATTTGTGTGGAAATTGAAAAGTACAAACCGATGGACCCACGGGTGTTCACCCGTGGGACCAATTGCATTCAAATAACACTATATATGATACCTTGAGCTTGGTTTAGGGGGGGATCCCCAGCATGTGCAGGGTTGTCATGAGAACTCGGTGGAATGACATCCCGTTCTGCCGCAACCAACACTTGTTGCAAAGGGACTTTTAGAAATCATGACGACTTTGTTTCCAAGCTGAACACAAATATTGCATTGGGAGGGGAGTATATATTACCATTTCGGACGATGCCGGTTGAGCCTCAGCAAAACGGCCGACATGAGGGTTTGAGGACTCCGCAGCTACAACATGGACTTCTCTCCTTGGAGACTCTGGCACTCCACTAATGTCAATGATCTCCAAGGTAGAGTCCACAACACTGCCGGCTTGAGCGGCCGAGGATCCCGGGAATTTACCACGTTCTTCACGATGTTTTGGAGCTTCGAACGTTGTCCATCTCTTTCTCATTTTCTTTAATGCAGCGGTATGAAGAATATGTTTCACCTTCACTGCTTCACAAAACGCTGGAATGGAGAGATAAACGAACATCTTGTGATAGTCGTGCAACTGGGCACACACTGAGGAATTTTATGTTGCCGAAGACTGGTTTGGCATGAATGACCTAATCCTTCTGAGTTGGTAAATCATTTTCAACTTCATCTGTTTTCATTCTTCCATTCTTTCTTTCATTTTTGTATTCCTAATTCTACCGTTTAAATTTCGTGCAGACTCGCAAGTTCTTCATCAAAGTGTTTGTACGTAATGAGTCCGTTTTGAATGTCCGGACCTCGGCCTTCGAGGACATGGGTTACAATCTCAAGAGAGATGGTTGGCTCAACAGCTTCACCGATGTGAAGAACCAATCCATGAGGGAAGACGGGGTGCCTTGGAGAGATGCTCGTGCAAAACGCCCCGAGTTTTTCTCCATCATTTTCTCCGCCCTCAAGGACGAGGACGACATTATCTTGGATTAGCAATGTGGCGTTGGTTCGTTCTTCATCTCCTTGTTTTTTATGTCTTTGGTTTTTTTTGTATTTGTTCTATTTCTCATTCATTTCTTTATCCTCACCTATTCGCATTTCGTTGTTCTAGGAGGTTCCATCATTGCATGCCGCTTCATTCAACGCCATATTGTGGCGCTTGAGTCGGACATCGACATCTTCAAGTCCATCCTCCTCCCCATTCGTGAGCCTGAGCAAGAACACACTTCTCAGCATGTTGTCCCACAACGAGGGTCGATTTTTGCTCCTCCTCCCTGAAAGATGACGAACCGCAATTTTGATTTGTTATGTGCGTAAGTTCGTTCTTGGCTTCTAACTTGCTTGCTTGCATTTCTATATTCTCGGATTGGAATTTTGGCATGTGCTTATTTTTTTTGTTTTCTCGTTCTATATGTTCAGAGTTCAAAATGAGAGTCCGGTTCGTATCCTTAATATGGACATGTTTGCAACCCCTTCAACGACGTTCGAGTTTCTTTCGTATGCTGCTGAGTTTGCCCATCTTTTGGCGGAAGCACCGTCCCCACCTAGTCACACCCGCCCTTTCAACAAACTAGTATTGGATTTCCCAGACATAGAGGCCGAGCAGGGCGAGGATAGTGATAGACATGGTAGTCCAAGTTATTGACTACGCCTCGTGCATTTGGAACCTCCATCTCATATGTATTGTTTTTGTTTAAGTTTTTTATAAGTTCATTTGTTGAATTTCCAGGTACATTTTGCAAACCCCATTCAACTCCTTCTTCATCTTATGTTGATGTTTGATTTCAATTGCTGACGTCAACCTTAATTTAACCCTAAACCTTTTTGAAAACTACACTACAAGATCCTTGATAACAAATACATGCTTCCACGCCTTCACGTGCTATGTGTATGTGAAATTAGATTGCGTTATAATATCCACCGGAATGGGGTACCTTTTCAACAATTTGAATTCAAAATATCTTCAAATGCCACGGTCATAGGCTCTCCTTCTATGAAAATCGCCCACATAATTCAAATTTGCCGCTCTCCAATCTCCGCTCTACGCTCACACTACTAAGTTTCCCGAGTAGTGTCCTAGACTTTTACAAGTCCGGCACACTATTTGGGGATATGACTCTGTTTGACAAATACTTGCACTTTGTTTCTTTTCAAATAACGGATCAGCTAATGTTTCAATTTGACACTTACAAATTCTTCTGACAATCTTTTCAACGGCTTCCTCGAAACCTACGAGGTTTAACTCTCCCAAGGTACTCTCGGAAAGTCCAAAGGGGGTATATCTTAAAGGATGATTCAGTGAATTTTGATGACCTCTAGATTTCCATACTTGGGGTTGATCCATGAATTAGACATTTGGTTGTGACTCTAGGCATTTGGTTTTTGATATAATTTTGAATTCAAATTATTACTTTAGGATCATGTCGAAGTTTCAGAAATAGTGATGAACTTATTTCTTTACTTTTTGAATCTCCCAAAGTTTTTAATTTAAGTTTCATATTCAAAAATCAAGCCCATTAGTATTTCCTAACATACTTATCTACCTAGACTTAAATCGACAAACCTTCCCCGGCAGCGGCGCCAAAATGTGGTGTAGTTTTTGGCTTGAACAAACAACCATGGAAACAATCAGGGAAGACTTAAAAGGTGACTTATATATCATCTAGGTGTCTCAGATAAGTTTTGTTAAAGGAAGTACAAAGTTATCTCACTCCATTTTGGATTAAGGTTGATAATTAGGTCAAAGAGACGGGGAAAAACTTTGAAAACACTCCAAAATAGTACATGCATATGTGACAGTCATTCACCTCACTTTATTTACCCGGTCGATAGACTGGCAATGAGTTCATTTTAATTGGACCAAGTGCGTTGCGCAAGCATAGGCACAGCCATAGACAATAGTCTTGCAGGAGTGACCCATTTTTGTCTCGATACCAAAGCCAAGGGCACTTTGGGATGGTCAATAATCTTATATTAATTAATCATATTTAATGCAACTTGAAAAGTCCGTGCAATCATCCTTTCCGGATTTTCCGTCTCCTTCAATTTAAGAGGATTTTAGTTATAATGTCAGACAATGGTCTCCTACCTGGCTTTAATCAAATTAATTATGCTTTCCTTCATTGTGTCAATAGGTCACCACCACTTATGCGTGTCAACATATCCTTACTCATTTCATAAAGTTATATTGTCCATTTCTTATTTATCCAAATGCGAAATTAACTAATTATTTCTATATTTTTCTCTTGCAAGCAATGCTTAAGCAATTCAATTCATAAAGATAATGATATTATGAATGATTCTTAATTCCCTTAAGATCTTAATTGTCAATTAGTACTCACATTTTCCGTATGCGGTACGTCCATTAATCTCCACCGCACCACGTTGTCCCTTCACAGTCAATCGTCTCGACATATAAACGCTTCACGTCTTGTCAAAGATTAAAGCACTAGAACAAAACGCACATTTTATGACTGCAATTTATGACTGCTTTAAATCCCAAAATATGACTGACGAGGCACCGGAGGAGGATGACGCGCGCGGTGACTAGGTCTACCCATTACCGACGAGTTGCTTCGGACATCAGTCATATGAATATATACAGTAGTTTGGGCGTATAAAAGGACAGAATCTACGATCCCGACAACAAATGGGGCATGCCTTGACTGGCCTTGGAGTCCGTGCCTTTTTTTGACTTGCCCGGGTAGAAAAAAAACCAATCCGACGTGGCATGTGACTCTGTGTAGTCATGTTTAAGTAAAATATGTTCTCTATATACGCTACCAAGGCCATAGGCTTAATCTTAATTGAAGGAAACATTTCAATGCGAGACCAATGCCCTCTCTGCTTTAAGATCATGGCCCCGAGAAGGTAAATATGTTTTCCATAGGTAATTCATTATGTTGCCTTCGATTTGAATTACTGCAATTATAAAGTAACACAAAATTAAGGTGAATGATTTACTTTAGTTACATACTAAAAATGTATAATTATTACATAATCGATCTATAGTAGAATAGTCAATTGACTGTAATCTCAATACTTGAAACATTTACATATTCTCACTTTTTGATTTCTCTCAGACCTCTTCCATCCCCGAATAGACTATCGCAATATAATAATTACTCCCGAGAGGCCTAAGACGATAGACTCAACTATCCGGACTTTCTGTTTTCATTCTCTGTAATTATTGACAGAATCCCATGCTATTTTAGCCGACCATAACTCTCAGGGACTCATGTCTCACTACTAAAACCATTTAAGGAAGACACCTTGTGGCCCGATCGCAAGCAAGTGATTAGGCCACCTCCCGACCTTGTAGGAGGTCCTTTGGAACATGAGGTACGAGGGCATCCTCAAGTGTAGGAAGCCCAATATGAGCCCAAAATGGTTGCTCATATTTGTTTTATGCTTAGAATCTACTTAGAATTGCATTTGGAGTGTTATTGAAACAATCAAAAGTATAAAAAGAGTGAGGCTTGGTGTGGATTTATGTTTAGGCCTTAAGCTTATTTTGTGTGGTGAAGTAGAAGCTTAGTGACATTAGGGAGTGTTTTGGTTAAGTGAGTAGTGTTTCATGAAGCAAGAGGAAGGGCCTTGGATTTAAATGTTTGAATTAGAACATGCTCTTGTTGGTTTAGAGGGTGAGGGTTTAGTGGATAGGATAAGGTCCTACTAAGTAGGAGAAGGTTAAGGGGTTTGTGGTCTTGGATGCCCTCTCCTCCTCCTCCTCTTCTCACTTCTTTTCTCTTCCTCTCCTCTCCTCTCTCTCTCCCTCTCCCTCTTCTCTAGGAATTTGGAGCTCTTAGAGCTCGGAAAAATGTGGGAATTAGGTAGGGGACTTGGTGGAATTAATGGGATTAGGAAGGGGAATTAGGTAGATGACTTATTGGAATTAGTTAGGAGCTGCTGGCCGAGGGGCCTTGAGTTAAGATTTAGCTACTGGTTAGGCAGACTGAGCTGCTGGCCGAGGGGCCTTGGAGTTGAGGATTTGGCTACAGGTTTGAGGAGACTGAGCTGCTGGCCGAGGGGCCTTGGAGTTGAGGATTTGGCTACAGGTTTGAGGATATTGAGCTGCTGGCCGAGGGCCTTGAGTTAAAGATTTAGCTACTGGTTAGGCAGACTGAGCTGCTGGCCGAAGGGCCTTGGAGTTGAAGATTTGGCTACTGGTTTGAGGAGACTGAGCTGCTGGCCGGGGCCTTGAGTTAAAGATTTGGCTACAGGTTTGAGGAGACTGAGCTGCTGGCCGAGGGGCCTTGAGTTAAAGATTTGGCTACAGGTTTGAGGAGACTGAGCTGCTGGCCGAGGGGCCTTGAGTTAAAGATTTGGCTACAAGTTTGAGGAGACTGAGCTGTTGGCCGGGGCCTTGAGTTAAATATTTAGCTACTGGTTTGAGAGCCAAGGGCCAAGGGCCAAGGGTAGGAATGTCACCCCATTTAGTGGGCTAGCTAGTTAGAAGGGGGGGGGGAAAGACTAAATTAGAAATTCAACTCATTAGGAGATTAGGGGGGTTTGTCTTCACATAAATTAGAGGGTGGTATAGGGGGATGAGCTTTTGGTAGTAAGTTGAGGATTGGTGTGTAACTTAGTGTGGGGAGAAGGGCATAAATAGAGAAGAGCATTTTTCAATGCTTGTACTCTTATTATTGAATAAATTGGTGTGCAAGAATTGATGGGAATTGAAATGGAATTTTATGAAGTTGGTAAGAGGGAGCTATGTGAACATGAATATGATACCCATTCCCCCACCCGGACTAGGACGCTTAAGGGTGGGTGGTTTGGCCTCACACCCAAGTGGAAAAATAAAAAAATAAAAATTACAAAGGAGTACTTGGTAGAATGGCGAGGATACCATGAGAAAGAAGCCGCTTGGGTAGTGGCATGAGACATGATGAACGGCAAGGAATTGGTGAAGCACTTTGAGGAAACTAAGGCTAGACATTCCAAGAAAAATAAACGTAGGCATTGATGAGGACATCAATCTCCTTTAATGGGGGAGAGACGCTAGTAGCACACTTAGCTTGGAGGCTAATCGCTCCACAACATGCACTTGTTCTTTGGCTTGAGGCAATAAAGTCCAACTTTAGTGGTGCAAAGAGAAAAATATGAGATGAGGTCCTAGTCTTGTACTTGTGTTTGGTTAGTGAAAGAGGGGGGATAGATATGCCAAACTAGGTTGGGTAAGCCGAGTAATTGAGGGGCCATGGTTTGGAGGGGCCTTGGATAAAACCAAGAAACTTCTTGGCCATGGGCTTGTCCAAGCGGGGGCAAGGTGATGGCACGTGCTCATAAAAATGCTACTTGCGCACTAACCATAGTTGGCGCATGGGAGTCATGAACCCATGTCTCGAAAGAACAAAGTGAGAACCGAGTCGGGCGGGACTTGGCATCACCCCCATGCGATTGAGGCGTGGCTTAACAATGGAAAGCCATCTCGGAGTTGCAACCGAGACAACTTAGTGGAAGCGTTGAGGTCTCGCCTAGATGTATCATGTTAGGCTAGTGGAGCCTAACGGGGGAGGCCCCAAAGGAGGGGCAACCCAAGTGAGTCCCAAAGTAGATGGGTCTAGTGTAGGTTAGGTCCTTCGAGGAGAGATCCAAGGTTGCTAACGGACCACCTAGGAACGACACCTTTGGGACTATGCCAAATTTGAAGATGTATTGTGGGGGTCGTGTCCTAAGGTAAACACAATGCCGCACCATAGAGGATGGCAACTTGAGAATTGGTGTGTCGACTACGAGTATAGTTGATGAGGGCATCGACTCCGTTTGGTGGGGGTGAGTATCGCGCACCTCTCCATGAGGAGTGCCCGAAACACCATGGGCACAAGGGGGACCTGTGGTACTTTTGGGCCACCCCCTTTCGAGGGAGCCTAAAAGTATCACACAAGCCCTTCGGTGAAGGTGGCCTGCATTTGCAGGCGCCCAAGCCGAACCCGGATGATAGGTGTATAACGTGAGTAGTTAGATTTTTAAGGGAGATTAAATATGCGTCGTAGTACCTCCGGAGATTGGGCCTTAGTTTTTTACTAGTGTGGCTTTAAACTCCACTAACCAATTTCATATCTAGTTCTAACCTTAACCTACAACCTATTCTACGCGCAGACGCACCAGCCTTGAAACCAAGGCAATCCTAATTTGTGAATTGGGATGGTTCTAATACACCCAACCGGGTGTGACTCATACCACCCTAACTCAACGAACGGAATAACGACAATTTGATGGACCATTCAATTCTTCCTATTTCTTTATTTAGTTCTATTTAGTTTTCTAAGCGGGGAAACTTGGCCTAAGTCCCACCCTTCACACAAATTTCTTCTTAATTACTTACTTTTGTTTGCACGTCCTAACTCACTACATTAACATATTAGGCATCACCCCTTACCTGGTTGGTGCACCCCTTACCTCGGAACCTTCTAAGGCCTCGTACAGGTCCTTTGAAGGTCGAGTAACATCTCAAACCCTTCGGACATCAATGGTTCGAAGGGTGGTGTCACTGTACCGAGTTAAGTTTCCGATTCGGGTCTCTTGCCAACAAGGGTTTAAGAGTTATTTTGTATGTTTTTATTGTTAAATGTGTTTCTACTGGATAGACCACGAAATGCAACTCAATGGGACCAGGGTGACGGGCAACCTGTAGGTTCAACCTGTTGCGCAATCTTCATAAATTGGGGCCATTACTCCCAATCTATGGGGCCAACAACATAATAGTGGATTCGCGGGTCATTAACCCCACCTTTCCACCAACAACATTCAGAGTGGTCGTGTCGGTGATTAATCCGACTTACCACACACGAAACTTGCTAATAAATGAAGCTACTACCACAAAACATACCAAGGGCCCCGAAAACAATGGAGTTGGGTATTCCCTTGGCGGTCAAGTGGTCAAGCCACTTGACCTTACGAGATAGGTGAGTGGGTTTATAGATGCGTACCTTAACCGCGCTCCCTCCAACCCTAAATGGAAGGCTAACGTTAGTAAAATTACCTCAATTCTCCTCGGTTGATTTGGGCTCGATGTAGGCCGAGCCGCTATCTCCTTCCTTGCTCTACTTCCCTAGCGTCGACCTTGCCTCCTTCTTTGTAACTACTTTGGTAGTAAGCGTACCTTAGTTAACAATTAAAATATAAAGTATTTATTCTGCGCTGTAATTTAATCCTAAGAATAATATTTATACTTAGTGCTCCTAATTATCTTTCCAATGATCTAAAAATCACTTGAATCGGATAAGAAATGCAAAAGTTATGAGGGTTGGAAGTGTGAGGTCGATTCAACCGACCCTTCCAACCCACCTATCTAACTTCTAACCTCAAAAATTCATAGCACCTTCCTTACTACTTGGATCTAGGCTTTTCTTATACTATTGGAAAGTTATGAACAAGCTCTAACTAGAAAAATTATGACATCAGCAGGTTAAGCTAATAAAAATTCAGCAGACTCCTTGTAACACAGCAGTCAATCAAGAAGACTTAAACTATGTATCTCACCTTCAACAATTCATATCTAATTCAAATCTTATTCAAATCAAACGTTCTATATGACCCTGGAGAGATATTAAAAAGATGTATTTGATAAAAATATGTGATTAGAAAGGTAAGCCGAAGTGAACCCAGCAGGTCCTCTGTAATGCAGCAGTCAACCAAAAGTTCTCAAACTATGTGTCCCATCTTGCATAATTCATATCTGATTCAAATCATGCTCAAATCAAATTTTCTAAGCCATTTTGGAAAGCTACACAAAAGTTCTACTTGGGAAAAATATAATTTCTTGGAATTAAAATTTCCTATTGGGCTCGCAAGTCTGATCCAGCAGCCGCTACCCACAAGACCACCCAGTTTTTCTACTCCATCTTTGAAAATTCATAACTAATTGTCATCTTAACCAAATCACAAATGGGAAACGGCTATGGATAGCTATAGGAAATCTCTCTAAAAGAAAAATGATAAGTATCTTGTTCTAGCTTCTGAACTAAGCCTTCAGGGCATTGGCAGATGAGGTCTACAATGCCTGCACTCAAAATTCTACCATCCAACCTACCTCTACAAAAGAAGGAATCATTTTGTTGGTATGTTAATAAACACACATTCTAACTAGGAGAGAGAGTAGAGGAGGTTCTCAAGCCTTTCTTTTAGGCCATTGAGAATGCATGCTAAAGGATTTTTTCCTAACTACATTGAAGCAGGGCTTCGCCCAAGCATTAGAGGAAGAGAGAGAGCTACAAGGTGGAAGGAGGGGTTTTTAAACCCTCTCACAAAAGGGTTGGACCCCTCCTCCACCGGATCCGTTTTTCAAACCCTTTTCCGAAATTTTGGCTCGGGGGTTTTCCCGGTTGAGGTTGTCACCCTCTCGCCGAGGTGGCTCCGACGGGGAACCTAGAAATCTTTCTAATTTTTCGCCATCGAGTTGGCAAGGGGGCAAGTGGGCAAGTAACCCCCTTGTTTTTTTTTTTTTTTCTTCAAAAGTCTTCAAGCCGATTTTATCTTCTTACGTAAAACACCTCCAATAGTCTTGTGTGCCTCACACTAACTAATAAACTAACACTTGCTTAGCTAGCATTTACTAACATTTGCTTAATAGCTAGCATCTACTAATATTTGCTTAGCTAGCATCTACTAACATTTGCTTAATAGCTAGCATCTACTAATATTTGCTTAGCTAGTTGTTTTTACTAGCTAGCACATTTTTTCTACTTTGCTATCTTCTAGCACTACTTAGTTTCATTTTGATCTTCCTTCTTCTAGGCTAAATGCTTGATGAACTAATTTTCCCTAAATTCCCTATCAATTCTAACTTTTAATGCTAACATTCTAACTAAAAGTGATCCCGCAGAGTGGTGGACCACTCAAAGGGTTCACAGGACCCTAGAGTGACACCCGGGACTTGTGGCGCCGTTGGTGAGAGGGCCCAAGTGATCCTAGTGTGGGTGAGGGCTATGGGCGTTGAGAACGCCTCCCACCCACAAAGACTTGGAGGCACGACAGTAAGGTCATGAGCTATGTGTAGCTTATGGTGTGTTGATTCTAAAATGCTCAAGAACACCTCAATCAGAGGTTTGAGCTAGGAGTTATGGCAATGTGAATGGCACGGTGTCCCATAACATCGCCCTGGTACAGCAATGGCCTGGGAGTGGCTCCCGAGACTGCCAAGGTTAAGGGGAGGGTCCCGAAAGCAAAGTAGAAGGGTTGGTTCCCCTCTTATGAACTATAAGGTCCAGGGTAGGGGGAGCTAACCATTAGCATGGCGGAATGCGAAGGGTTAGCACTTGTAACCTTTGCTAGGAATGAAAATGAACAAAATTGTTAAGGGGGCTAGCAAGGGTTGCGATACTCGGGGCGATCACACCCCCCTTACGTTTTGTAATCACGTGCAATAATGGAATATTTAATGGGGGGATATTTATGCACCTCTTAATATTTATCCTGCCCTATTTGTAGATATAAAGCTAATTTGACATTTATTTTAGCATCTTATATTTATTTGTAGTTATTTAGAGAGGTTAATTTTTGGCACCATATTTATTTTACATAAATCGTACAAGTACCAAATATAGGACGGAATACTATAGCATTGCAAAATCGACTATGTGAGCAACAAACATTCCATACCATCCATCTTGTCATTCAATTGGTTTCAATTAGTTTTACCAATCCTAAACCTTTCAAATTGCCATTCAAAACTCAACCAATAGCAGTTGGATATTAGTAAAAGAGTTACCAATAAACATGGAGATAATAAAATATACAAGCTAACATGGGCAAGTTGTAAGCATGGATAGAACAAAAAAAGAATTACAATCACTTGTTCCCTAAAATGTATTGAAAAAAATCTAGTTAATTATAATTATTCTCGCAATTGTCCAAGGTCTGCACTATTGTCATGAATAATTGAAATTAAGATAAAAAAACACTTAAAAAATGATAGTTAATGCAACACTATAAATATATAATCCCCACAAAAATTTACAAGGAATGACAAAAAATGTTGGGTTAGCATGTAGTGTTTGTCAAACAAAATAAAACCAATGAAAGTGAAGTACAACCATCAAGATTACTCCCAACTACTAACATCTTGTATCATAGTTGGGCAAGTAAGATTGGTAATGTGGTCATGGTTGTGATCAATACATTTTTTCTCCCTCTCATTATTCCTCTTAAATAAAACCAAAGAAATCAAACCATCAATTTCTGAAACAATAGTTGTGTGCAAACATACATAATTTGAGCTAAATTCAAATAAAAAGACAATAAATTAGGTATGCATTCTTTCATGTGGATTTTACATAAATTTGTGGGAAATCAAACTCCTCCAAGGCACATAGGTTGTTCAATCCAGGAGGAAACTCCTCCAAAGCCTCACATTCTTGTTTGTTAAGTTTTCAAAGACTCCTCAACCCACCAAATCCTTCCAGTATGTTCCTCAAAGACTAACATTGCAACAAATTCAACTCCTCCGAGGGACGCAAGTTGCTCAATATGGGAGGAAACTCCTCCAAAACCTTACATTCTACCATGTCAAATTCATGAGACTCATCACCCATCCAAATCCTTCCACGTTCATCCTCCAAGGCACATAGCTTGCTCAATCTTGGAGGGAACACCTCCAAATCTTTACTATCTTGAATGTATAGTTTCTTGAGATTTATCAACCCACAAAATGTTTCCCGTATCTTCCTCAAAGAACCACATCCACACAAATTCAACTATTCCGATGCAAGCATGTTGCTCAACCCAGGAGGAATCTCCTCCAAAACCTCACATTCCCCCATGCCCAGTTTCTTGAGACTCGTCAACCCACCAAATCCTTCCGGTATCTTTCTCAAAGACCGGCATTTGTAGAAATTCAACTCCTCCAATGCACACAAGTTTGTCAATCCGGGAGGGAACTCCTCCAAAGCCTCACATTCCGACATGTAAAGTTTCTTGAGATTCGTCAACCCACCAAATCCTTCCGGTATCTTTCTCAAAGACCGGCATTTGTAGAAACCAAATTCCTCCAATGCACACAAGTTTGTCAATCCGGGAGGGAACTCCTCCAAAGCCTCACATTCCGACATGTAAAGTTTCTTGAGATTCGTCAACCCACCAAATCCTTCCGGTATCTTTCTCAAAGACCGGCATTTGTAGAAACCAAATTCCTCCAATGCACACAAGTTTGTCAATCCGGGAGGGAACTCCTCCAAAGCCTCACATTCCCACATGCCCAGTTTCTTGAGACTCGTCAACCCACCAAATCCTTCCGGTATATTCTTCAAAGATCGGCATTTCGAGAAATCAAACTCACGGGGAGGTCACTTAGTGCATTTTAAAAACGACATGCGGCATAATATAGGGAGGATTAAAATCATTTGACATAAAATTTATAAAAGAATTCCAAATAATGAAGGGTCCATTAAAAGTACATAAGCCCATTACAAGTAAACTACATAGGTATAAAATATGGGCCATTCCCTTTTAGTAAAAATAATATAGGGGCTGAAAATAAGGATCTTAGGATGTATGTTTAGTAGAATCAATTTCGTACGCATGCCTCACGAGGGATGGATGAAAAATTACTCATCATTCACCCAAAAATGGATGAAATTGGAAGCCTAACTCTATGCCCGACTTCTTTTGGTGGTTTTTCTCCCCTTCTCTTTTGAAACTCTTCAACCCGATTGTAGGGCGCCCGTTTGTGCACAACATTTGAGCCTCACCATTGTGTTTAGGGTTTAGGATTGCTTGTCATCATCCTCTTCTCCAGGCCGTAACAAATTTAAGTATGATCACATAGATAGCAAATGGATTGATGTAGATTGCATTATATCTACGGTAACTATGAGCTACAATTCTACAAATGAGGTGTACACTCTTGATAGGAATGATTCAGAGCAACTGTCCAAGTTTGTGACAGAACGAATTATATAAGATTCATGACCAAGCTTAAAGTGTTTCTCACTATATGGTTTTGGTCTTCACTAGCATGTAAAGTGATTTTGAATAAAGGATTTTTATGGAGTGGGTGTTGTGTTTGTGAACACACATACAATCTTGTTGTGTTTGTAAACACACACTCAATCATGTTGTGTTCCATCCTAAGTCTTCTTTTTGTATTTTCACTTTAAGTTTTTGTACTTGGTTTTTTCAATGGTACGTAATTTTTATATTTTTTTGTTGCCATGCTTTTCCCATCACTTTTTCATTGCATACATTTTTAAATTCAGTTTTTTTAATTAAAAGGAATATAGACTACAAAAAATTTCAATGACATGAGCATTATAAGTAATGGTAGGGTACAAAAAAATAGGCCATTTTAGAATATTATGTAATTATAGGGAGCTTTTAATTCGTGCCTTCGAGGTAAATAGCCCCTAAACAAATACCCCTCTGCTGCACGTGGTACACAAAAATCCTACTGAGTGACCTCCCCGTGATCAAACTCCTCCAATGCACACAAGTTTGTCAATCCTGGAGGGAACTCCTCCAAAGCCTCACATTCCCCCATGCCCAGTTTCTTGAGACTCGTCAACCCACCAAATCCTTCCGGTATATTCTTCAAAGATCGGCATTTCGAGAAATCAAACTCCTCCAATGCACACAAGTTTGTCAATCCTGGAGGGAACTCCTCCAAAGCCTCACATTCCCCCATGCCCAGTTTCTTGAGACTCGTCAACCCACCAAATCCTTCCGGTATCTTTCGCAAAGACCGGCATTTGTAGAAATCCAACTCCTCCAATGCACACAAGTTTGTCAATCCTGGAGGGAACTCCTCCAAAGCCTCACATTCCCACATGTCAAATTTCTTGAGACTCGTCAACCCACTAAATCCTTCCGGTATCTTTCTCAAAGACCGGCATTTGAAGAAATAAAACTCTTCCAATGCACACAAGTTTGTCAATCCGGGAGGGAACTCCTCCAAAGCCTCACATTCCCACCTGCCCAGTTTCTTGAGACTCGTCAACCCACCAAATCCTTCCGGTATCTTTCGCAAAGACCGGCATTTGTAGAAATTCAAGTCCTCCAATGCACACAAGTTTGTCAATCCGGGAGGGAACTCCTCCAAAGCCTCACATTCCCACATGTAAAGTACCTTGAGACTCGTCAACCCATCAAATCCTTCCGGTATCTTCTTCAAGGACCGGCATTTCGAGAAATCCAACTCCTCCAATGCACACAAGTTTGTCAATCCTGGAGGGAACTCCTCCAAAGCCTCACATTCCCACATGTAGAGTTTCTTGAGACTCGTCAACCCACCAATCTGAACATAAAACGTGGGCATATACGTTTCATGTTTTTTCAAAGTTATTATTACATTTCAAAAACTAGTTGGGTTACATATAATTTTTTTGTATCATTTTATTAATCGTCAACATAGACATCAATAACAAACAATATATAAATGATGGTAAAATTTCTAAAGCAACGTGTGCAAACATATTTGTTTAAATTTTTATATTTTATTCTTAATATACATGTGTATATTTATATTATAGTTGTTATCAAATATAATTTATATGGTTTCCATAATAGAACACTAGCATTATTAATGAATGTTATGACACTATGTAGATTCACATTCACGGAGAGCATTCAAGACATATTTCAGGATCGGATGAAAATATTTTATTTTTACCCCTTCATCCCATGGGCATATTTCATTGTATGGAAAATCTCCACAATCTTAACAACGTGCAATCAGCCTTAATGGCTGCAAGAACGCGAACATATATTTTACGCAAAGAGGCGGAACCGTACGAACAAGTTTCATATAGATTTTTTCCAACATCAAAAGATGTTGGAAATTTGGCTTATAGCATGCAAAAAAAACAAGACGTGCACAACGATGATTGGATAAACATTAATAATGAGGTTAAAGATTGGATCACTAGTGATTTGGTAAATTTTTTTCAAACTTATGATCCTAGCAATGAAGACCCCAAAAAGACCTTTTGTTTTAGTTATACAAACGAAGTGGATGGGGGAATTAGCACTTCGGATTACCTCTGGATCTGCATACGCATTAGATTCTACTTTCAAGACGAACCAATATGGTTTGCCCCTTTATGTAACAATGTGTCCAAATGGTCGAGGATTGGGAATGCCAATATTTCTTATGTTATGTTCATCTGATGTTAAAAGTGGTCAAGAAAGCATGGCCTTGAAGTTGACGATGAAAGCTGTTTTTGGTAAGATGAGATCCGTACGTCCAAATGCTATTATTATTGATAAATGTATGACCAAATTTAATGCCTTAAAATATGTTATTGATGAAGATTTATGGTGTTGGAAATCAATGAAACATGCAAGGTACAAACAAAATGTCATATTTTGTTATGTTGATTTCATGTTAAAAAAACTTGGATTGAGAACCTTTTACCAAAAGTTTCCGAGGTGAAAAAAATGGCTTTGTACAAACATATGTGTGAATTATTGGAATGTATCATGGAGGAGGTATTTAACACAAAGTATGAAGAATTTAAAATCACGTATGAAGATGAACGTGATGTATTAAATTACGTGGTTACTTGGTGGGCAGGGATTGAATCCCAATGGCGTGGAATGTGGCCTCGTTATAATCGGCTATATGAACATGGATTTGTCAATACTACAAATCTTGTTGAAAGATTGTGGCATTATATCAAATACACCCTATTACGAAGAAAAGTGAACCGGAGGCTTGATACATTGATTTGGGCACTTATAAGCGAGTTACTTAATCCCCCCTCCTTTTACACTAGAGCTTGAATTTAAAAGTTAAAATAAATAACCAAATTCGCATTGGTGAGTATTCTTTTACGCATGCTTGTTCATTAAAACTTATGTAATACATGAGCTTTGAACTCAAATATGGAACTTTCTAATGGGCTTACAACGTTTGAATATTGTCTTTATAAATCCTATCTAGAGTCATTACAACAAACTCCCGTTTTTTTATAAGTTCTTAGTCAAAATCATAACCTACTCTATGAACTATTCAATGAAGTGTCTCTAACTTTTGTCCATTGGTGTTTATAACACGCAGGTGAAAATGGGAGTGGCTCACGTTTTGGCGGTGAAACGTTAGTCGATCATTATCGGCATGTTAACTCATTGAGCGAATCAGGAAAATATTCGACACGTGGCCACGACAAGCACTACACAGCAAGATTACAAAGGGCGACTCAAATTGTTGAAAATTACCAAAATGATCCAGAAGGACATTTACAAATAATTGATCCATATAGTATGGAATTTTTGGTTCGAAGTAAAACCAATCAGGATGCTTGGTATGCATTAAACATAGGTTCTGAGTGTTGTGAGTGCAACGACCGAGTGCACATATGTAAGCATATGTTGGCTGTACGCATGATATTGGATTGAGAGTTAAAACATTTGAAGATATTACTATCATCGAACGAAGAGGGATTTTTACATGCTGTACATGAAAATTTTGAGGTTGAAGCTTCAACTGAAGCGGGAAGGTCAATAAAAAATGACACATTATTTGACGATGAAGAAAGCAATCCAATAGGTATGTCAAACTCAACTCATATACAAACTAGGTATTATTTGGAATTGGAAAATGATTAGCTACATATAATGAGAATGTTAACGTAGTTAACACGAGTGATAGAGTTTTTGTGGCCGTTTAATGAGATATGTGGGAAACTTTTATATATAAGTATAGAATGGGTTGATATCGAGATATAGACATTGCATAATTTATTAAATTACCTTATGATTTAAGTTATTGATCGTAAAATCATTTGTTTTGCAGAGGCAGTTACGGAGGCTGAAGGTGAAGAGGACATAAAATGTAATAATGCAAATGTCAGTATGCTTCCATTATCTTTGGAAGATGAACCCATGGAAGATTTGGGCACCCAAGTTAGTCAAGGGATTAATGTTATTGTTGATTCCATACATGATAGGATTCAAGCCATTATGCGTGATTTTTTCATGCGAGATAAAATTGATTTACTAACTCAACCACAACTTGATGCCTTGGATAAAGCGGTTAAGGTGTTCGGGAGAACCACGAAATCAATATTTAATCCTAGGGTTACACCCAAAGCAATTAGTCTACCTCGTGCATGAACTAATATTTCTTCTATCCAAGCTCATGTGACTAGGACAAAATTTGGTCATGGGATGCCTTGGAGGGGAGAGGACACAATGGTCACCATGGAAGATGATATGACCCAACCTTCTACTACAACCGAAATAAGTACGCAAGGTTTACAAAGGCCAAATAATATAAGGGAAAAACACCAACGACAAAATGTTGCCCGAAAACGAAAGCGCGTACAATTTCCAAAGGTTTTCAAGCAAAAATGTTGTGTGTGCGGAGACAATAATATCATTTTATCTAGTTATGATTCCACCTCATGTAGGAATTGTGCTTCGCAAGTGACTAGAGGCGAGTTAGAATTTGGAACAATTGGCATTGATGGGTCATTGGTTGGAAAGTTGGTGGAGATTTTCAATGACGAAACAAACAAATGGTATATTGGTAGGCTATCATGTTACAACCATTGCAAGGAGGGAGACTATCCACAATCATATAGCATAGAATTACAACATAATGGTAATGTCATTAGAGGCATTACATTTCCATATTAAAATATTCAATTTGCTTGACAATAGGCATAATACATAGATTATGTAATGTAGGTGGCACTAAGTATGATACAATTATTTACAAATGTATATGGGCCTTTTGTGGTCACTCTTCTTAATTGGACATGTATATTTGAGTGGTATATGTGCAAGTCTTGAAGTTAGGTATGGACACCAAAATGCATGTCTTGAAAAGATATAGGACATCGTGTTGAGAACTTATTAACCATGCTAAATGGAACAAATCTCATAATTGGGGATGCCTAAATCATGGTAATTGTTTTAACTTATGGAATGTTCATTTTGATAGTGAATAGAATATTCACATGAGCTCCTCAAATTATGAGGAAAGTGGGCACGGGCACAAATTGGATGTGCTAATCATCTCGCATTAATTACATGTTTGGCATCCTAGTATCTTAGTACAAGTGGGTGAAAAAAAAGAATGTCCGTTTAAGACGCGGTTACCTTACAATGTTGGGGGAAGTTGGAAGTGCCCACATTGCTTTGAAGTGTAAATTCATGTATAAGTTAGTAAGTAGGCCTACCTAGCCGCCTAGCCCACCGAGCCCGCCTAGCCTACCTAGCTGCCTAGCCCACCGAGCCCACCTAGCATTTGCACATGAAATGCGCATCAAAGCATCTAAAGTTTCTAACTTCAACCTAGTACGTAGATGTTCACTTATTGATGTTCACTTATTGATGCTCACTTATTGATGCTCACTTATTGATGTTCACTTATTGCAGTAAGTGAGCACTGCAATAAGTGAGCATCAATAAGTGAACATCAATAAGTGAAGTTAGAAACACCGTTCACAGCGCTGCCAGCATTTCATTGGCTGCCAACGGTCGGTTTAATGCTGCCAGCAGTCGGTTTTAGAAATCCACCCTATGGATATACCACGTACCCTATGTGCGAGTGTTGGTCACTCTACAAGGTCACCGAGCAAACAGCTGCTAATTCTATTTCCCGCCATGCATAGCAGACCCTAAACTAAGAGTGGAGCTCCGCTTGGATGTTTGGAGTATTTGGAATCGGCATCCGCATCCAGAGGTAAAGTTTTGCTCCATAAATGCGAATGGAAATCTGCACTGTAAGTCCACCAGGTCAAGCCCCAGGTCGAGTCCCAGGTCGAGTTTCCCCATGCGTTGCCAAAAATCGGAAGAAAATGGAGCTTGTTAGTTCTTCTCTTGAAAGAAATTAGTGTAACTCGTCGAATTGATAACCAAACTGGGCTTGATCAACAAGTTTCGAGTCTTGACAAGTCTCCGAAGATTGTAAAGCACCTGACGTGGATAGGGTCCCAGAGGCTATATAAAGTCCAGGTGCCATAAGAATGAGGGATGAGGTTTAATGGGCCGACAATTTTGCTTTCAGTCTTGAGGAGGTGTCCTGAAGCTCTTCTTAAGGTGTGTGAGCTTCACCTGACACCATTTATAAAGTGGTCATAATCTTCTGAAATGTAAGCTTAGCACGTCTCTTCATTTTAGATGCAAATCTAGGAGCATTCGTACAATGCTAACTGATTAAGTAAAGTTTCGTGCTTAGGCTTGCATATATACATTACGTACCTATCATTATTTGTGGATTTAGAGAGTGATACAAACTATCCAGAAATTACTACCGTCTTCACGTTTCTGTTTGTAGATATGTAATGTTATTCAGTGCTGGTTCCACTGTATATGTATCTTGTGGGACACCCTCTTATATTATCATAAAACTACATCATCTCATTAATATATGCTCACAAAGTGGATCACGAAATTGGCAGGTGTACTAATAGTCGTTGTCTACAAGCTGCAAGCGGTAATTATGTCTCAAATAGACATTGAGACCGGAGGAACAACAAAAACAACAAATACACATTGGGTTAGTGGTTTTTGTGGTGTACCTCAGAATGGCCAGTGCAACTACACTTTGCCATACTACATTTGTAAGGTACCAGATCATTTCAGGTTGAACCATAAGCACTTTGAGCCAAGGACGTGGCGATTTGGGCTACATAATCGTTCCATTATTCATGCCGAAGTAGCTGATGAAATCAAGATGAGCTTGATAGGGGGACTTCGGCTGTCAGCGGATCAGTGGCATGAATTTTGTGCTGCTGTTGTCCCACAACCTCAAGAAGTGCAGTTGATGTATGGGAAGTGTGATCCCGCCGTGCAGTCGTTGCAGGTGGAGGAGATAAGGAAACTGTTAACTTTGGATGCCTTGTTTTTGGTCGCATATCTCCTACACGCTGGTTGTAAACAATCTGAGCAAACTGTTACCACACCTAGTTTCTGTAGCGTGTTGAAGAGCCACTTTTTCGCGGGCTACGAGACTCCTGTCTGGTTTGATGTATGTTTGGTGGAGAATCAGATTCCTCTGCAATTATTGTCAAATGTTATAAGTTGGTTACAGGGCATGACCGAAGGTGATTGCAATAGAATTCCACCATGGAGTAACGAGTTTTGGCGTTGGACGATCTTCCGGTTGGCTACCAAACATTTTGTCAACAGGAATGATGAGGACAACAAAAATTTATGGGATAAGCAGTTCAAAGAGAGTGAAGAAAACTTTCTTCAATTTAGCCAGAGCAGCGGCATGGGAGCTTATGAGCATATTCTCGACATTGTCTCTCACAATCTCATCGGTCAAAGTTATCCTTATTCAGCAACTGAAGTTTTCAAACGTATACCCTCCGCGACCACACTTAAGAAATCAGGGGTTACCTTCAAATCAAACAGTTCGAGCTCACTGGGCAACTTTTCTTTCCAAAGTGGGTGCTTGCGGATCCCATACAATTATTTGTACGACGGCACAGAGCAACGATTTCGCAATCTGGTGTTGTACGAAGTGCTGAAAATTGACACACAGAGTACAATGAGATCATACACATTACTCATGGGCAATCTGATAGGATCTGAAGAGGATGAGCGAATTCTGGTCGACGCTGGCGTGATTGGAAATGGACTGGACCGTAGCAATGCCCATAAAATGTGGAAAGAGATACATCGAAATGTCGAGCCACCCAGGATCACAAAGGCGTTGTCGGAAACATTAGATTCCATCAACGACTTCGCCCGGGACAGGAGGAATAGCTATTGGGTCGAGTTCAAACAAAGACATTGCTCCAGGCCCTGGTTCTGTTGTTCTGCCTTCGCGGTCACCTCAGTGACAATCTGCGCAATCCTTCAAACCTATGTAGCTATATTTAACTCGAATCTTATGAGGCCATTCTTTCGCTCACCTTGATACGGTTGATGGGTTGCTTTTCCTTTTTCTTGGAGGGAGAGAATTTTTGCGACATTGGACGGTGCAGGCCAATGTATATAAGACCTGTGTCACTTGGAATTCTACTCCACAATCGTTTGGGATCGTTCTGCACTCATCTGTCAGTCCACATCTTAAAGATATTCAAATTAGTTCAGACTCAATAATACGTCAAATAAACTTTTTCTCAACCTCATGATTGATCCATCTTTCATGGAGGCAAGCATGAATGAAGAGTCACTTTGCTTGCAGGCTACTTCCACCTTTTAGTGGACTCTATGTAACTGACTAGATAAAACGTAATCAATTAATTTCGTAGATGGGGATGATAGGAGTTTTTGGGTGGGGGGCAGTATAGTGGAGGAGAACTTCCAGGGAGTGTTGCAGGGTTGGCTTTCAAATCTGTGTTTATTAAGGATGATGGTGTAGAGGGAACATATGATGGTGGTGTGTAGTTGGGCTTGCATTGTTTTGATGTGTGTCAAAGAAACTTTGAAGCGGTCAGTAGACCTAATGTTGTAATATACATATGTAACTTCTTGATCAATAAAAATAGGTTTGGAATATCCAAAACCACATCATGGTCCCTTGCCACCTATTTACAAAATAGCAAGTGCTTTACAATAACTAAGAAGGGACAAAGGGGTCTTATGTGCCAACTAAAAGGTACTTACCTAACGTAAGCTCCATCTGAACCTCTTGTTGGACTCATCTAGTTTTTGTTTCCCAATGATTTACTTGAGTGTCACAAATCCCCGGCCCTAATGGCTCAGAATATAGTTTGTACAAATGCACTGTATTTATAGTCTACCAAAATTATGCTGCAACTGTGAGCTTGATTGGTTAATGGCCAGTCTGTGCTCCTCTTTGCAATTTTCCTTTTGCAATGAGAATCGTTTCATTTGTGCCAACGAAAATTGAAAAATGCTGCAACTGGCAAAGTGACCCTTTGTGGTAGTCCCTCGTTTGGTCACTGGTGTGCCTGGACTAAATCTAATCTTCAAATGAATACGAACTCCATGCACAAGTAATAACTGCTACAGATGATCTGGAACTTGGACAGAAATTGAATAACTATCACCTATCTTCTGTCATTCATTTTTCGTTGGTGCCCATCAGTGCAAATTTAATGAATTGCGATGCATTACAGCATGAGCATCTGGGGTTCAGTCTCCTCATTTTCCATTAGACCAAGCAATCCCAGATAAGGTTAACAACAATATCTCGTAGATGATTAGCAGGGGAAGGATTTGTGTGTTGAAACACCACATTTGTAGACCATATCTTGAATCCAATTCAGCCTACCTCCAAGAGATGTTGTCAGATCAAATGCAACAGATGCTTGCAATTTTAAATCAAGCTGTCCATAGTACTGGTGCTGACTGATCCCACACATCACTTCTTGTAATTCTGGTCAAAAGACTTGAGTATCTTTGGAAATGATGGAAGAAATTACCCTTGAATCTGCAGTATGTGTCTGGGAGGCTAAATAAATTTGACAAAGACTTTGAATCTTTGACACCCGAATGCTAGTTTGGAGCTATTATGTGAGAGTAAACACAATATATGTGGGTATTTTTTGGGGAATACATGCCCACTAATCATGCTTTTGTTCTGTGTCTATTATCAACCTCAAGCATTGATATTTGCATCCTTCTGGACATGAACTATAAAATAACCTATCGGCAGGATTGGAAGTTGTTGGGTGTACTGAAGCTGCAAATCCGATAACTTGAAATTAGTGATAATCTTACTGCATCAACTGAACACAATTGCAAATTTTCATCGGAGAATTGCTGAAGTTCCTGCTATTTCAGTTAGAAATGGAATTCAAGCTCCAGCTTTCCATGCACATGCATCTGGCCAAAAAGAAAGAGAATCATAGGCCCACTTTATACATGGTTTGGGGTTGGCCCAAGCACTGGCCCGATTCATGTGCAGTTAAGCCTTCAATCCAGCCCGCCTTTATTAACCCAACCTTGTCACATGTAAAGTGATGAGGTCCAATTTTTAGGTCATGATGACCTTCAGGGGAAAGTGCAGTGAAGAGAATTAACCTTTTATGAACCAATAATAGAGATGTTCATTATCCAACGGTTGAGCCCAATCCGGCCCATGTTGAGGGTTCAGGCCAAGGAAAAGCTCATCCCGATATCTTCAAGCCGGACCGAAGGTTTGGCGCCGAAATTGTGCCACCTAGGACACCACATGGGATGAGTGAGTGTTCTGGTCCAACCTTAATATAAAGTCCTTGGGCCGGATTGGATAAAACCAAGCGATCCTATTGGGTTAAATTTTAATAGTTCGGGCCAACCCTCAATCCGGTCTCAAGTATAAAGTGGGCCTAGTTGCTCACCCATGAATATGATGACCAAAAAGGTATTTTCTATTTGTTTCCTCCACCTCTTTAAGCCATTGATGCCTTAAAGTAACAAAGGTCTAATAATGACACCTACTTCAGGTCTCTAACCTGAAGCTAGCTAACATGTTCACCGCCTTCCTCCAAACTACTTGAAACTATGTGAGTGGTTGGAGTGCAAGGGAGCATGCATAGCCCCCCCCCCCCCCCCCTTAGTATTGAAATGACCATTCTGATTTTGCCTTAGGCACATACAAACCTCATTTGCACTCAAACTTGGTTTCATCATCATCATCATTTTGGCATTCTTAACAATCTGAAATTTGCAATAAAAAACTCTAAAACCGCGCCCGGTGGGGGTGGGGGGGGGGGGGGTTCGTCAAACTGAATCATTGCGGATGCGGTATAGTGATGCACCCTGGGACACACCCCACGTGCGTCATGGATGTTTAACAACATGGCAAGCCGACAAGGAACAATAGGGAGTGAAGAAGAGATTATGGCCGAAACTCCTGATGACCCCCCTTAAAACACAACCCCTATAGGAGACCTTAAGTGGGAGTGGTATTAGTATAGTAGACAGAAATATGAGTCAGTGTTGATGTGGGGTTGATGTATCCATATTCTTTCAATAAACTAATGCATTTTTCTATGTGACAGTTCAATGCAATACAACACACAAAAACACCCTCACAAGTCAGCCAAAATTGTTTGCCGAAAAACTTCAAAATGCATGTATATATATATATATATATTCTAGGGAATAATATTGGGATGGATAGTGTTTTTTGTGAATGTTTCTAGGATGAACAATGCATAGAGCCAAGGGTATAACTTCAACTACATTTCCAAATTCAACCAGAATGTATGAATAGTAAAAGAATGTTCCTAGTTGGTTCAAGGGGCCCACCGGATATAATTGACATATTCCAAGGTCATGCAACCAACCCACATGCCTAATGAATGTTATGAGGTGGAATCACAATCTGATTTTTTAACTATGTACTATTCATTTGTGTGTGTGATTTTGTTACAAGTTCACCTTTAGCTCTCACTCAAAACATTTAAAGTGTATGTGTACATCAAATTGATAACGACATCAATAATATTACCAAATGTATTCTTCTTTTTTAGATAGTTTGACTCCATATATATTTAGCATCAAGGACCCCAAATTAGTCTGGAGGGACCTACTCGAAATAAATTAACCATGAATATATGGGATTTAGGTTTTTCCTAGATTGCCTTTACCTTTGTAGTGTTGTTGGGGGCTCAACTCAAAGAGGTGGGTGTCTAGCCTTGGCCTGAAATTTGAACTTGGAGACTATTTGTCTTTGGGAGGCATGTTCCCTTTCAAAAGAGATATCCTTATGTCAAAGGATCAAATTGCCAATGAGTTTACTTAAAGGTGAGTTTAAGAGCTTATGCATAAAATGACCCGCACTTAAACACACTTATATTAAACCACAATTATGGCTTGTTAGACCAAGCCCTATGAGTTGCCATGGTTTAGAGTGGTGTGTGCCATTGGTCATACCCTAAATCTTAAAATTCTCTCAAACAAATTTTGGATTCACTCATGTTTCAAAATTAGACTTTGACACAAGAAGCTTTAATGAGTTCTTAACTTTTTTAACAACAACAACAACAACAACAACAACAAATCCTTCAGAGAGGAGTGTCAATTTGACGCTTTAAGAAGACTCTACACATAAATCTAGTGGCACAATGTTTTTGATCTCGGAAATAATGAAATCTTTACCAATTTGTAATCTTTGAAAATTATTGTCAAGATTGTAAAGTTTTTGTGGCCAACATGAGTCACATTCTCATTGTTGGCCATATGACGTTAAGTCACCGTCTAGTTTGTGTGAATTCTGATGACTGTGCAGCTGGCTTGCATTGGGGAATTTGTACCACTATCTGTGAAACTTTTGGTTGTATACACGATAAGGTAGATGTGCCTAATTTGGTTACTAATTGGACACCAATATTTGAGCGGTATGTAGTTTGATGTGGCTCCAAGAACGGATACGCAAATGACATGCTTTTGATAGAGATGGGATTGTGTGCTCAATTTATGATAACCATTCTAGGTTTAATAGTCAATATAATTGGAGGGGGGGGGGGGAACTTATATGACCACTTAATGAGCACAAGAATCTTCATTTGATAATGAACAAGATATTCATATGACCTCCCAAAATTATTAGGAAAGTGACTACAACCTCATTTAGGTTCACTAACCATTTCATAAGATTATGTGTTTCAAATTGTAGGAGAAATGGGCTAGTCATAAAAGTAACCATTAAAGACCCATCTACCTTAGGCACTTTTTGTGACAATTTGGTATGTGTATGGTGTGGGAAAACCACTCTTACTTAGTGTATTTTTTTCTCCCCGACTACGTGGAGGCTTTTTGCTACGCGCCTTGTTCTCCAAGCTAAATTAAGAGAGGGAATGAATTGTTTTTTTTATGGGCGGGTGGCCAAAAAGCACACTGCCCTTTGGGAAGGTTAGCTCGAAGGGCAATGCATGGGACCCATTGGAGGCCAGCAAGTGGTGTGTTCTCCACGGTTCATGGCCTCACGCACATGGCAGCGGGTGCCGGAGGGTGCCGGCGGGGTCGGATGAACTCCGTCGCTCCGCCGGCGGAACCCATCTCCGCGGTGTACAGCACCGCCACACCACCGCCACGCCTCCACCAAGCTCCGCCTCCGCCCTGCAACCAACAGGTTTACAAAAATCACTACTAAAACAACAAATTCACATGGCGTGGCGGGCCTTGGCGTGAGGCCCATGTGCGGCCCCGCCACACCACCCTACACTCTGTCGGGGCCCGCGGGTCGGCCGACCAACTGCCGACCGCCACCTGGCAACGGCCACCTGCCGCCTGGCAGGTGCCAGCTTCTCATGTGCGTCAGGCCGATGTAGCCCTCTACATCCAACGGTCGGGGACTAGGAGCCCATCCCACTGCTCAAAACCCTAACAATAGCCACATTTGTGGTAGCGGCACACCTCACTTCACCCGCCTTGACCTAGATGACCTCCCACAAGTAGCTACAAAGCTCCCTCACTTCTTCCCCATTCGCCACCTCTCCCCAGTCCTCTTTCTTCCCTCGTCAGCACACAACTCCCCTACCCTTACCCTTCCATCTTGAGTGTAAGTGGTTCACCTCATCGTTGGTGGTCGTGGCCACCATCACCGGTTGCCTCCATGTTGCTCATGGCCATCATTGCTAGTCCACTCTATGTCTCTCATGGTCGCTCACCCTAGATTTGACCCCCTCCCTCAAAACCCACTCCTTCAACCTATTGGCCATAGTGGTTGAGTTGGCTATTGGTCATAGTCATCACTTTGTTGTTGGTTGTAGCATTGATTTTGTTCCATAATGGAGGCGATTTGTTGGGATCCAATGCCATCACTGCAACTCCAAATTTTCAAATTCAAGGCAAATTTTCAAACTTTTTGTTTGTTTTGATTTGAGCTTTGTGTTTGTTTCTTGAAACTATAATGTAGTGTTCCCGTTTCTTTCTCTTCTTGACATTTGGTTTATGATGGTCTTCCTTTGTCCTTGTAGGTGGTGGCGCTTGTGTATCCTTGGTGTCAAGCATTTCAATTTTTTTATCCTTGTTCTCTAATCATTGCTATAGAGCTTAGATGTTGGTGGCTATATTTTGGAGCCTTTCATATGGTGAACCACATGTGTAAAGGCAATAGCCACACTTTGGCCCATTTTTGGTTTTGGGAGTTGTTGTTCTTCATTTTTTGGTGCTCCTACATTTTCCTTCATTTCCTTGTGTTTCTAAGCTTTTCTTTGCACATAAGTGTCCATAATCATTGTTGTTTTGCTTGTCTGGTTGTTCAAACCCTTGTTGATGTGATCCAAGCATAGCCAAGGGCTTAGCTAGTCACTTCATTGTGAGTTCCAAAACTTTCTTGGTATTTCCTTGTGTTGTTGTTGTCTCCATCATCCTTGTTTGTGTTTGTGTGTACATCAATTGTTCTTGTTAAGGAGTTTTCATATTTTTAGCCATAGCCCTAGCCACAGCCATAGCCATGGCTCCACTTTTGGCCCTTCCCAAGTGGTTCAAATTTCAAAGGTTTTTCTCTAGACCATATCCGAATGTTGCTAGCACAAACTAAGTGCCTCGTGTTGATATTGTTCATCCTTCCATGAATCTAGAGGTTAGTAAGCAACCAACAACTCTCATTGGTTGAAATACTCCAAGAAACAAATCTTATGATAAACATCATCAATTCCAGCTCCTTTGGTAACCTCATTTTCCTTGGGCAAAGCCTATCTACAAAGAAGAAGTAGTAACCACACTAATTTGCAAGGTGTGTTCTAAAATTTGTGTAAAGTCAATTGTCTTAGTGGCCAAGAGTGACAACTTGTGGAAACACCAAAGGAAGAAAACAACCAAGAGACTAGGTCATGGGGTACCAATTGCAGAAAAGTACATGAACCATAACTCCAATCATGACCAGAATGAGAGCTTGCTTGCTACCATTCACACTAGTAGAATTTGAGCCCAAGTGGATGAGTGCACAGTTAGAGATAGGAAGAAGAAATAGATTCAAATTGCCACCCTTCTCCATTTGTTGTTTCAAGGTAGACTAATCATAGATTATGAGCAAATGGATACGTTGTTTGAAACCTTGAAATTGAAAAACAATTCACACCATTATTGGAGTGACGATAGTGGGTGGCAGATGACAAAGGCTATAGAGCATGTGCTATTGAACAACACTAAAGAGGCCATGCAAGGTGAAAATTTCTTTAGCTTTCTTTGAAAATTTCTTAAAAGTGATGGGATCACTTCAGTAGATTGCCCATCATGGATTAATGTCCATGGGTATATAGTGAGATTGGAAGCGTGTCTTACTATTCCTTATCCTGGAGAGAGTTGGTGAAGGGGGAACATCAAATAATCTTCATGCGGTCTTTGTGAATGTTGTTCATGCTTATGGTGATTTATCCAACTAGAAGATTAGGGAGGAGTTAATCACATTCAGGATAGAAAGGTTTCTACCTTCTAAGGTTCGAAATTCAATGCTAAATGGAATTTATCAACAAGCATGCACCCTTCATGGTGGGTGCCCATTGCGTGGCAATTTGAACCAACCTTACTATCCAAACTCTCTTTGACTTTGAAGTGGTGAGACATGTGGATGATCTCTTAGCAATAATTGTATTCCTACTTCAATTAATCCCCTAAGCACATCCTCGAGTTCCAAAAGCTTGCAACTTGTTTGGAATCCAAAGGTAATAATATCCTTAGAAATGTCAAGACCCGATGGATATCTATGCTTGGGCATGCGAAGAGGACAAACCCTTGGTGACAAAGATGGCAATGGATGCCTCAAAGGAGTCAACAACGAAGAAGAACCTTTCTATGCTCCTAGATGAGCAAAACATGCTAGCACTATCTTGCATGATGCCCATAGTACACTATGTGAATCCCCTCTTTAAGTTTGCACAAAGTCCAACATGATACATTGTAGACTTCATCCTTGCAACAAAAATTTGTCAAGGTGATCTATGTCGATTGTAAATTGATCATGCTTTGTTTTCCATGGAGAGGATTTCAACACCTTTAGATCCTTGGCAGATGACATATCAATGGTAATCATGAAAAAATATTTATTTTGTTATAACCATGAGGAGGACCACTTGGTCTTTAAGATTGCAGGTGTCTCCCACATGGTTGCAATGAATATTTGTGGCCCTCCCATGACAATGGGAAGAGGTTAACAAGATTGACCGAAGTTCCTTACTGAAGTGCAACGGTAGCTAGCCAATGCAACGAAAAATCTTATAGAGGAGTTAGAGAAACATTTCCCACACTAAGAGGAAATGTGTGCCTTGGGCATATGTTGTTCCCAATATTGGTTGGTTGATACCTTTGAGGCTACATATCCCGGGCATATTGCAACATTGAAAACATTCTATGGATGAACAAAGAAGTTGTGGGTACATGTGGACATTGAGTACGAAGATGTTGAGGAGTGGGTGCCTCCACCCCTTGATGTTCGCAACCTTGAGCTCTGAGGCTCCTTCTTCAAAACCACCATGATATCATATACTCAAGCTACCATATCTCTACCCATGACTAGGAACTCGATGTTCCATCTTTGGCACAAGCTCTCAAGCAATGCCCTCATGTTAATGAAGCTCTATGAGTTCATCAAAGTTGTTGAAATTGCTCGCGCCCAAGTATTGGGTAGTGTGGAAGATGAGAGAACATTTAACTCCTTGTCGTTCTTGAAGAGCAAGTTGAGGAACTAGCTTACAACCTACCTAGACTTGGTGGTCGACATGTTTGCTCAAGATTTTTACACCTTCAACATATTCCCTTAACAAGTAGAGTTATTATATTGGAAAGCTCAAAGGCTTTGCTATGGAGGGGAAGACTAGATGAGTTCTAATGTATGTTGTTGCAAATAGTTTTGAATGTAGTGGTAGTGGATGTTTGCAGAATCGAGGGCAACTAACAACAACTAATTAGTGGCTTGGAAAACGAAGAACTAGTGCAGCTCTAGTTCTAGGTGAGGTACCTAATGCATTAAACTTGCACTCAATTTTTGGAACATGACGAGGCAAGGCATGAATTTATACCTCAAGGGCCTAGTGTCAAGTTTTGAATCATGTGTGGCATGGTTGAAGCTGCAGATCCTTCATGACCATTTGTGTGAGGTGCAGTGGCTACATTTGGATGGAGCTACTGGAGGAAGATGTCAATACATGTCAACTCCTTAGATACTAATTTTTTTATTGTGGTGGATGGGTTGTGCTAATGTGTGGTTTTGCAGGTTGTTCCATGTTGCAAAGGGCAGGGTTGAAAGACCGGGGTTCAATTCCCCCATGGAACAATTTTCTTAACACAACAATTCTTACATGTAGACAAGTTTTTATGTTCCTTGCAATGTGTTAGCCACATTTACATCAACACGAGCATCAACAACTTAGGAAGTGGGGGTCACATGTTGGCTCCACGTCACCAAATCATAGCCACATACACGCGCCGCCAAAAATTATGCACAGTCACATATGTATGTGTGGTAGGACCTTTTGTTGCATTTGCAATATACAAAGTCATCCCACGTTGCCAGCTAGGTCTCCCTCAATGTCACTCAAAGTGCCTCAAAAACTAGCCAATGGAAAGGCCAAGAGCCAACGAATATACCCATTTCATTTCAAATAAAATCATTGCTCTTATTGTAGATACACCTTTCAAGGAGAGAGGGAATTTTGGTATATGAGTGTGCCTTCATTCATCCGACACGAAAGCCCTAAAATAATACTTCTTGTTGATTCCATGCAATTGTCCTCGTGTGCATTGATGTCAAGCATACGAAAAACCTCCTCTATACCTTATTTATGTTCTATGCTTGATACCAAAACCTTCATTTATACATATTTATACATACAACGTTAGAAACTATTGTAAAGTATGACAATCTTGGGTCCACAAAAGCAAGTTTATGCTTAAGTCACTTGTGGTTTTGGAGTAGAGAGGTGGTCAACTCCCCTCCTCAAACTTCAACATATTCCTAAGAAAAGAAAAGAAAAGAAACATGTTCCGGTTCAATATAACAAACCACACATGGAAGCTCGGGGGGGGCAGTGTGTTAAAAAGTTAAGGATATAGGTGCGAACAACCACTATTTTATAGGGGGGTATTACTTTCAATTCTCTTCTTTTTTTCACATGCTATCATTATGTAAATTTCTACTTTGGGTTAATAGAAAAATGGCTTGCATTACTTATAATTCCAAATTACCTATTATTCCATACCCTATAGTACTTTAAAGATGTCCAGTGCCATTTTTGATACCCTATATTACTCTTAAGTCCATTTATAATTTTTAGCCCCCATGTTTTTAAAATACCCTATCATTTGTTCGCACGTATATTGCTACTCCAACCAATGACTACCCCCCCCCCCCCCCCCCGAGCATGGAAGATTGAATAAGTGTCGGTTTGTGGTTCTAAATGTCATTATTAGTTTAATTGATAAGTCACAATGGGGGTGGGACTCCCTTTTTACAAAGGGCTTGTGATGGGGATGACCTCAAGTGTGACATCAGCATTGCCACGTGGGCATGATGACGGGTGTTCTAAGTATGGGAGGCTTCGGGCAGATTCAGATAACCTTCTCACCCTTTGGCATGTGCGTTGTGGACCCCTTCTCATTTTCGAAGGCTAGGTTAGACAGATTTGGGCAAACTACCCCATAAACTCGTTCCTTGTTGGATGCCTAAACAAGGAACCCCACCCTGTTAGAGTTGGGCGTCCACCCCTATTACCCGAGGTGAAAACAGGGAAATTAATATAGCATGTACATTTTTTTATTTGGGATAATTTGATCTTGAAATTAGTATCAAAGTTTCCGGATCACTTTGCATATGCATTTGAGATAAACTGACCACAAATTTCGTGGGGGTCATGCTCTCACTAGACATCTTGTTGATATTGGCAGGGTCCAATTCAAACAGGTGAGTATCTAGCCTTGGCCATTCTCATCATAAGTTCATACGAATGAGTATTTAACTCGTGTGGGAGATTCTTGTAGACTCTAAAGAGTATTAGAGTTAATGTAGATGGGTCTCAAATAATTACTTTTTTCGACTACAATGATTAACCCCATGAGTATGTGTTACTATTCAGCGTAACACAATGCTTTAACTATTTACCGATAATGTAATATTCTACCAAGCATAGTCATTTATCTTTCATAATGTCCAAACAACCTATCGTACCTTCATTAGTAAAACTTGAACGCATGAGTAGGGCGTTGTTGCATCGCGTAACTCTGCATAGTAATGCACATTAATTGGGATAATCAGTGTAGCCTACTTCTCCTAGGATGTGAAACACATGATAAATACACAATAGTTTGCATACCCAAATTGAGGCCATAGCCACTTTCCTCATAGTTTGTGAAGCTCATTTGAATCTCTTATTCATCACCAAAGTGAAGATTCTCCTACTCATTAAATGGTCATATAGGTCCCCCCCCCTTCTAAATGATGTTGACTATTGAGCATAGAATGGCTATGTTTATGGTATTTGTTCTTAGAGCACACCTTACCACATATCAGCCAATTATAGGGCCCCAATTAAAAGAAATAACATAATAAGTATTGTATGCTCTATGTGATTAGCTTTTCATGCATCAAACACTCGGATAGTTGGCTGAAACTCCAGTTTGTAAGCCTATGCATAAAGTTATCCAATTTTTTCTAAGACTTAGAATATAATGTTCAAAGAGTGGTATCGGGTTATTAAAAATCAGCTTTCTAGCTTGTTAAATTTGAGTGTTGGGCTGGATTAACATTGCATAGGCCGATCCAAGATTCATGCAGACAAGTCTCATAAAACATACCTTACTAAACTCTTAAGGTTATCTTAAAGCTTTTGGGATGACAAGAGGAGATCCAGTGAGTTTCACCCAGCTATCAAAACTACATATGACAACCATTGTATGTCTATTCATTTTGTTGTAGAAGCCATAGTGTTGATCACATTCCAAGGAGTTCTGTAGAGAAAACGGCTAATTGCCGAGCTTTCTGGAGGTGGCTCAGATTTTTCAATTTTTACCCGGAAGTGGGCCTAGAGAGTGCAAAATTTATCGGTTGATAGCCCCCATTTCCTAATGTATTTAGGCAATTAGCCGACATTTGTTTTTTCATTGATGCAATTTCCAAAAGGTCTAAAGTGGGGCCGGTTTTATATTTTGGTGGTGGATGTGTCATTGTCATTTATTTTTTATTTTTTTCCAAGTTCTTAGGATTAAATAATGTGGGCATTCACTCTCCATTTTTTTTTGTCTAAATAGTATCCTTAGAAGGAGTTGAACCTGGCAAAGCCCATACCATATTAGGGCTAAAGATTTAGCCATCGGAAAATACAAGCACCACAAAAGGGTCCAAGTATTATCCGGAGGCTAGTTAGTATTGAAAAATCACGAAATTTGCATACCATTGCCGTTAGTATCAATTAACCCAAACGAACAAGACACATCATTCACACTCACTATATTAGGATAATTCAAATAAGAAGAGGGATTAGCATACAAAAAACGGTACTTACTGTCCTTCTTCCAAAGTGGGATAGCGTCACCAATTATGTCATCTACCTCTTCATCTGGCCCTTCCAAAGCAATTCGCAACATTGCATCGAGATTCTTACTACCCAACCTATTTCTAACTTTGGTCTTGATCAAATTCTGCACACTGAAAGCACGCTCACATGTTGCCGTAGAAACACATTGCACATGAGCTAACTCTCCAAGAATAAGGAGGTTGGGGTACCGTGCTTGCAAAGCATGATTCCAAGTTATCATGCCCCACAAATCCCTTAAATTCTTATCCCCCCATTCCGTAGTGCACTAAAGCTTGAAGGCTAAAAATCCACGCTTACATGTTATTTGGTCCACAAAAGGAGGAAATTTAAAGCTTCCATGTGAGCGGTTTACTCTATGATGACATAACAAAGTATCCAATTCATAAATACACGAATTTTGTAAGCTCACTTGCCTTGAAGGCATATTAGTCGGATTCAAAATCTTAAAACAAGAAATCAAGTCATTGTCACAAAAACGTGCATCAAGGGCGGAACAAACAGCTTGTACAAAAAAAATTTGGAACATCAATGTCTTTTCCAAGTCAATGCCAAACCTAGACCGTGTCATCTGGAAGCTGTGAAACATGGAACCCCTCACCTCAGATTGTAGCATCTTCAAGTACCCACCGTGAGGACCGTAATTAGGCAAAACATGATAACTAGTGGATTCATTAAAGACATCAACATTCAAATCACAAAAATCGACAATGAACATCATACGAATTTGAGCCACCTCAATACGCACAATACTTCCCACAGTGGTGACATCCACAAACTTCAGTTGAAATACCTTTGATAGCATAGCTAACGAGTGAAGAATGTCAGCCAAAAAATATAAGATATAAATATACTTGAACTGACCTAATTTTTCAAAAACAAACTTTGCAATAGATGTGTCACTTTCATCAACATCTTAAAAATAAATAAAGACATATTCAAGTGAATCATAAAGGGCATTGATTGTCTGCCACCTATTTAACCAACGAATTTTGTGATAGCGTTTTATAATTTTTTTGGAATCAAATAATTGTTCCTGCAAGGTTGTTAACGCATACTTGCGCTTACTTGATTTGTAAAAAAAAACTTGAAATCGAATTTATCAAAACATCTATTTTAATGGACAAAACCTTACAATCCGGTGTTTTGGCAGCATCCAAAGCAGCAAGATTGGTGTGATGAGCTACACAATGACATGTTAAGAGGAACGGATTTACATTTTTGCGTATTCGTGCTGAAACACCAGTCTAAGAACCCACCATGTTGCTTGCTCCATCACTACCAAAGGCCACTAACTTACACAAATTTAAATCCCACAACCGCAACTGAGATATCGCGCAATAAAAATTTGAAGAAGAATCATTTTTACCGCCATCCAACTGTAGCATACCTAAAAAATAGTTTTGGGCAGAACCTCCTTTACAATTGTTGCAAATATGACAAGATGTCCAGTGACACTGATATTTGTAGATTCATCAACCATAATGCCAAAGAATGGAGAATTTCAATACCTACAAAAAAAAATTGAATTACTACGGAAATGCACCTTATTAAATCACTGCAAGTTTTTTCGTCTTGATACATACTAGATGTAATAGGAGCATTCACAAACATCAATAATTTACACAATGCAGGGAGTTTTTAATATGGGAGAGACTGCTTCCATGTAAAGTAGGTTGCTTTGAAGAGGGTTTGCAAAGCCTCATCACAAGCACGCTGACCACTGGAAAAAAAAAATTCCATGGTTTTTTCTCCTCTGGTGCAGGCCCAAGCAAACATGTGGTGTTCATTTGAACAATAATGGTTTGTAAATGCACTCACCTTGAATTTTTTTGACCCATCATTGGCGTATACCGAGCGGCCTCCTTTCTCCCTACAGATTTTGCAAAATATTTTACCTTCGGACGCAGAATAATCTAGCCACTGGAACTGACTTGCCCATTGCTCTTTCCACAAAGTTCACGCCAATTCCACTTGCGAAGGGGTTGTTTGTTTTGTACCCGGGCTTTGAACGTATATGATGTTATCACTTGTAGAAGAATCCGTCTCACGCGATATTCCAAAGTAGGAATCTCGGATCAATTTCTGTCTTTTAGCCATTGGAAGAATTTGAAAGTAGAAAGGAACATTGTAAGGTCACCCAAAGGTTTGACATAAACTAACTATGCAAAATGAAAACATAGCAAAAATGAAAGAGTACCTTCTCTTTCTCTTTCTCCTTCTCCTTCTTTTTCCTCCTCTAAGGGTACCTGAAATGGAATGAACAATGGTTATGGGAATTGTGTGCACTTAATCCTTCCTCCTCCTAGTTTGTAACTGCCGGCACTACCCGGCACTCCCTCAAACAAAATGTCCACACGAGTGTGATAACACTGCAAAATGGCAAGTTACCTGAAGTTTGGGAGATACGACGAAGTGGACAAGATGCGATGAAGTGGACGAAAATGCAAGCTCCACCGCTACGGAATGGAAGTTGTGGTGGGAAGCGAGTAACCCTAAACCACAAGCCAACAAGGCATAGTCTCCAACTAAGCATAGTATTGAAAAAATTACCTAAAATATATATATTTGGTCGGCTACCCGCCGTGAAAATAATTTTTCAATCGGTAATTTGCTGTGGATACTCTAGGGCAGCTTGCCTTAATGCCGGCATTTTTTTTCTTCTAATCGGCCCATTTCCATAAACCTTGATTTTCTTCCAGAACCCCTTCCTAAACTTTCCAATTGCATTCGGAAATTCTCAAAATCAACCGGCTAGGTTGTAACTAAATGCCGGCACTACCCGTTCATTGGTGTTGATTGTAGACATGTCATGGGAATAATCCTAATATATTAAATTACTCGGATGTAATGCGACATTCATCCTTAAAGTACAGCTAATAGTACCTTGGGGGCGATTTCATCCTATGATTTGTTTTTCAAAAAAATTGATCCAATAAATGACAAAATATTTTGTTGTTGAGTATTAAGGTACTTGTTTCGCAAAATATAATTAAAATATTTTCACTAACAATGAGCTAACAGTTATAAATAGAAAAGTCTCCGAAAGAAGAATCAAACTCTTGGTTTATCCCTCTTCACACGACACTGCACATAATTCTATAGCAACCCCTGTGGTTGAGTAACCAATAACAAATAAGCTAGACCATATACTAGCTTGTGGCTCTTAGTGACCCATACCCTATGCAAGGTAGATGTGCCTTAGGGGGATACTTTCTCTCTACACCCACTTCTCATAGGATGAGAAATACACGATTAGTGCAAGATGATCAACAAGGCCAAGTTGTGCATGTTATTTTATTTATTATTTATTATTTATTTTGAGACAAAAGGCCAACTTAGCCAACGCCAAACAAGTTGCACATGTAGCTTCACAACTTTTGGAGCTTATATGAATATCTTATTCATTTCCAAAGTGAAGATTCTCATGTTCATGTAGGTTTCCCAAATCATGTTGACTTCTAGCCCCACAATAATTAGCATATTTTGAACACATATTCTAATTTTTTTTTTCATACACATGCCTTTTTGGTGCCAGTTCTTAAAATCCACACCAACTCAACTATGGGTGTCCAAATTATTGTTGTTTTCAATTTAGGCTCATTTACTTTATGTAAATATCAAGTAAGCTTATACCCCCAATGCAACAAGATTGCGTGCTACTTGCACACAAGAACTCCAAGACACCCTTACACATGATAATTGATCATTTGTAGATACAAATGTACTAAAGTTTCAGCCCTCTTCTTCTTTGTTGGTTATCTTTAAGGTACAGGAGACTCCATGCCTAATTTGGTTACATATCTTGATTGAACACCCATATTTGAGTGGTGTGTGGTGTGTGGTGAGGTATGGATATAGGAACAAACACCAAAAAGACATATGTTTAGAAGAGATTGGACTACATGCTCTAAATTTTTTTAATAAATTCTAGAGCAATAGTGAACAAAAACTTATTGAAGAGAGGGAAAAGGGATTATATGGTCATATAATGAGCACAATCATCTTCACTTTGATAATGAATAGAATATTTATATAAACTCCAAAAATTACGAGTAACTTAGTGACTACGGCCTCTATTTAATCTTGTTAATCATCTCATACTAATTACATGTTTCAGTAGAGGTGGGATAGACAGTAAAGGGTACCATTTAAAACCCATCTACCTTTTGTGCCATGTGGAATCTTCTTATCTCCAAAACGGGAGGCATGTATTTGCATGATATATGGGCAAAATTTGTCCGTAAGAATGAGAACAAAAAGATACATGTTAGAATGAATTTGGATTATATGCCAAAAAACACGGACGTCATTGTAAGTTCTATAATTGATAGAATTGGAAGGTTCTATGGGATCACAGTAGAAGAAAGGATCATCTTACTTTAATTTAAGTTCAACTCCGATTCTTTAACTTGAAATGCCACTTTTAAGGTCACTTTTGATTTTGTAGTAGCTATGGCTTTACTACATGATGACATTGATTTTGTATGATTGCATATGACTCTGCTGGCTTGCTTTGGGGGAATTTGTACCATTATCTGTGAAACTTTCAGTTGTGTACACAGTAAGGTAGACGTGCCTAATTCGGTTACTTCCCTTAATTGGACACCTATATTTGAGCAGTATGAGGTTTGATGTGACTTCAAAAATGGATACACAAGTGATATGTGTTTTATAGTGATGGAACTAAGTGCTTAGAATATGATAACCATTCTAGGTCCAATAGTCAATACAATTGGAGAGCTAGGGAACTATATGACCATTTAATGAGCACGAGAATGTTTGTTTGCTAATGAATAAGACATCTATGTGATCTTCAAAAATTACAAGATAAAGTGATCATCACCTCATTTTCGTTGACCATTTCATATTAATTTTGTGTTTCGTATCTTAGGACAAGTGGGCTAGTTGGGAACAAGAAATCATTTAGGACCCATCTACCTTTTGTGACATGTTGGTATGTGTATGACGCAAGATAACCACTCATACTATAAACACACCTTTCAAGTGAGGGGGATTTGCCGTATAGGAGCATACATGTAGTGAGGTTTTTACTATCACATGAACTAACCCAATGAAAACAACCCAATGAAAACAACCCAATGTGAAAGGTCTCAGGGAAGGTTGAGCTAGTGTCCATAAGGATTAATGTCACATTGGATTAAGGTTTCTAACATTAATCTATGTCTTTACTCTTTTGTTCATTCTTGATAAAACTTTATTCACACTCTTATGGTTCATTGATGCTTTCTCAGTCGTGTATGGTTCCATCCTATGTGTGTGGACTCCTATCACTCTAATTCCATCCTCTATGTCAGCCGTGAAGCTCAAAAGCTTGGCAAGAAGTCAACGGCTCATAGTTAGGACAATGTCCAAGGTAATGTCTTCTCACCGGCCACTGGCTTCACTCATTTCTTCTCTCAAACTAGGAGGTGCATTCCCTCATTGTTTGCCTCTCAAACTTGACTCATTACTCATGCTCGTCGCTCATGAATTTATCTAGGTTATCTAGGTTATTCTAAGTCTTGAAGAATTGCTTCTCTCCTTCCTCTCATTGGAGCCAATTGCTCCTCCTAGACTCGACTAACTCCCAATCTTGTACGATTCGACCCGCTCACATTAATGCTTGGAGGATATCTCCTCATAATTAGACACTCTCACAACCTTTCATCTTACTTGCTTTCATTGACATACAAAACCTTCACGGACAATTACACTCTTAGTAACACTCTTAACCATAACATTGGTTGACATCATGTCTTGTCATACTTTACTTTGCCAATTTATCGCTTGTACTCACTCTTCCTTGGCCTATCGCCAACAATTACTCTCTAACACTCAACTAGCAATCGTTGATTGATTGGCTCTTAATCCTCACAACCCTTTGGTCCAGACTCAAGGCGATAACCACTATTCTCCCACATACAACCTCTCTTCTACGCATTAAAATACACACAATCAACAATCAATATGCCACTTCAAACACATCAACATAATTGCCCATCCAAACCATTCATTCACTCTCAATATTAGAGTTGTCAAGAAGCTTTAGAGTCC
The DNA here is from genome assembly GCA_950295325.1 of Polytrichum commune. Lineage (NCBI taxonomy): Eukaryota > Viridiplantae > Streptophyta > Polytrichopsida > Polytrichales > Polytrichaceae > Polytrichum > Polytrichum commune. The sequence goes on from OX485804.1 coordinate 917,262, forward strand.
GGCTCACTCGGCTTTGAGTGCCTAATTCTTTTATCCTCGAGCATCCCACTTGGGACTAACCTAATATCTATGCACCCGAACCCTCTCTTAGAGTGATACAACAACCTATTGCTTCTACATTGAGATTATGCCAAATTTCTACATATGCACATAGCATGCTTCTTCCTTGGCCAACCCTCTCCTCATTGAGTCAAGAGAAGGTGGTTATAAGCAATAACCAATTGATCATGGCAATACCCTTCTAATCCTACTATGCATGAAACTCTAACTACCAAACACTAGATAAAAGTCACCAAAAGTTGAAAATTGCCCACTTAAATGACTTACAATATCTCTCATTCATCCAACACAAAAACCTTTAAATAGTATGCAACCTAGAGGTTATGTTTTTTGGTTAATTTGATACTAGACTCAACTTCAAAGGCCTTGAATTAGTCTACCTAGGGTCATTTGAGATAAATCGGCATCAAACTTACAAGGGGTCAAGCTTTTACATTGGATGAATGAGAGATACGCTGGTATATGATACCTCGTCCCTCCACTTTCAAGCTAGAAACAAGTGGTCACCACCTTTGCGGAAATTGGAAATGGCCGATGGAAGAGAGTCTAAGGTAGACAAACCCATCTCCATTCACCATAAGTAGTTTCACATAAGTGTAGTACAAGTGCACTACTGGAGTGATTTTTCACAAGTATGAAAATTTGATATCACAACATTTAACAAAAAAAAACCGCAATTTTTTCCCAACTTTTGGAACTACCTTAGAAATTTCAAAGGCAAGATTCTCTCCCAACCCATGTTTCACAACATAGGTCATCTTATTTCCTTTAACTGGGACTCAAAAACCTGAGTACAATCAATGCCCTTTTCAAAGAACCCACATCCATGCCTTTTGACTTATTTTTCCACACTTCACTGCTTTTTTCATCATGTCAGAAGATGACAACCACACGTGTGAAACTTCACAACTTTAGGGAACTCTACATATTAAGATTTCTTTTTCCTTACTTTTTTTTTTGGGGGGGGGGGGGGGGTGTCTACCATAGAACACCTTGTGCCATGGACTGGGACTCTGGGCTGATTGCATCCAGACTCACGTTTCAAGTTGGAAACACGTCACTTGTACAATGGTGACTCGAGATTGCAGGTAAGGCATGGACTTCATGAAGGCTTTCGAAGTGGGACGCTTGTGTAAGGTACCATGTTGCAGGCAGCCGAAATGCAAAAGCTCAAGAGCCAGGAGAACACCTTGTGCCACTGATTGCCAACAGCCAGAAGGTCGACGACAGACACCATGTGTGCTCGAATATTGCTTGCCTACCAACACACAGGCCGACCTATAATAAGCTTGCATCTAATTGGGTAACTCGCAATTGCATCGCATCTTTTAAGGTACGTATGTATACTCACAACCAACACCTGACTTAGAACCGACACTTATCAATCTTGCACAATAGGTATATACATACTGGTTACGAGGATGTACGTCGTCTAAACATTTGATATAGGTGTTGGTTTTAGGTTGCTTACAAATGCAAGCTTAAGTCCATATAATTTTTTGTACACGGTATCCAAATGATGTGTTTTCTAGTGTGTCGGAATCCTCTTGATGTTGTGAATAAGAAAGTATTTAATTTCAAGTATTCTAATTTCAATATTAGGATACTTGAAATTATTATGTTGGTTTTAGGTGTACTGACCATAATGTGCTTTAGGGCTTCTCCACCATGGCTCACCTCTTGGGCCTATAACTCCAATGTTTAGGTGCAACAACTTAGCACCACCACATCCCATCCGGACTTGATTTGGAGGGTCAAAGGGGCCCAAAACCCTTCAGCCCTTCTAGTCTACGTATCGTGCCCCTAGTTGCAGTGACCCAACATGACGTGTGTGGGAGTGGAGCTTGGGGTAATACCCAAGTCCCGCAAGGCGACGAGACGATAGCCACCCACATGGGGGGGGGGGGGGGGCAGCGCGCATGTGTGACAGTAAAGAGGTGCTAAGGGACCGCACTAAGCCTTGTGAAGGTTAAACGTGAGGATTGTCTCAAGAAGAGTCTCACAATGCCTCCTAGAGGTGACAACGTTTTTTTAATTACCAAAAATTAATATCTTATTATATAGAGATTAAACTACCCTTATATATATGTAAGTGTTTCCAACAATGTAAAGAACGCCACAAATCAGACAAAGGACGCACCTACATGGCCAGTCAAAGTGCATTGGGGAATCTAGCCCCAAAAATGGTTGTTGGCCTCAAAACAAGGACATGGACAATCCATACTTTGATTGTGGGGTGGGGCCCCAAAACAAAGGACTACAACTTCTATGGTTGTCGGAAAGGGTAGTGAAGTCACATGGTGGTGTCCCAAGACCTCCCCCACTCCCAGGTGTATTGTGGTTAGTAATTGTGAAGCCATTTGGGTACCTCAACTACCTACATTGGTAAGGGCTTGTCCCGAACTAATAGGAGAGGGCCTTGAGGCTAGTGAGCGATAACGGGAGCTTATAGGGAGTTTGGGGGCAAGTCCCTAGGACCAAGGATAGGGTGACTCCCAAGAATAAACCTTGTTGGGCAAGGGGTCTAGGGTGTCCTACAGTGGGCATATGCCATGCGATGCACAATTAAATTTATTGAGGCAAGTTGGACTAACTTGTACGTGGCCTTTGGTTGTGCATAGTTAGTGGCATTGCAAAATGAGTCCCACTTGATGGTTCCCATGATTACACAATACAAGCCCATTGTGACACTAAGTGTGGGTTTGGATTGTGACACAAAGGGAGGATATCATGATTTCTATGGCTTTCAAAAGCTTTAATGTTTGCGCACAAGATCTCAATTAAGCATTTTATTTAATCCTTTGTTATTACGGATGTTATCATAATCAGTTAAGGCCAACTCTACATTATAAATGCATGTTGTGAGAAACACTCCATTATGAGGAGGGTGTGATAATAGAGCATTTGTATTGTATTATGGAGCTCCCCCCTCTACAATAGCAAGATTGTGGTGGTTGTGATGTTGCCATGCTCGTCACTTGTCTCTGAAGGACCCCTCCATCTTGCATTTACAAAGGCAATAAGGTATTATGGGAGGAGGTATTACACTTAGGGGAAGTTTACATTAGAGCTTGAGGGCCCGTTATCATTAATAACAAAGACATCCCATTGGTGGAAAAGGCAGAGACCTTCCCACTTCAATTTCCATTAGAGCTTGAGGACCTAAAGGTTCAAGGAAGTCTGAATGAATCAAAAAGTTGCTTGGGGTCCTAGGCATGAAGTGGAGAATGTTTCTTGGTCTACCAATTTTTTTGTGAAGCCCATTTCCAAGCGGTGGATCTAACACAAACACATGGGCGACCATTTCACAACCCTTGATTTGTTACAATTCAATGTGTGGAAGGGTCCACATGAAGATAATGGTTTTGATATGGTTACGAATGAGAGTCCGGTTGTATGTGTCTTCACACCACACTTGAACGCATGTGACCACACAAAATTTATAGTGTTCAATATTCCATGGTATGGCATTTGGATGAATTTCAAGGGCCCTCACAATTTCATGATCACAACCCATGGCCACAATGTAGAAATGGCCCTTGTCCAAAGCATCCTTTCCCTTGTCAGTTATTCCCAAGGGTAGGAGCCCAAGGGGGTCATTACATACAAAAGAAACTCAAGCCAATACATTGAATTGTGCAATACACTAATATTGATGCATTATGTACAAGAAAATATCATTTGGTAATTGAATAAATTGTCCATGTATATGATTTATGCGACACTCGGTTGGGTGACCCCATCATTTTGTAATCAAAGTAGAATTAAATTGTAGATCCTTGCGGCGGAAATTTTCATGTTATACGCATGCATATTTGACTATAAAACAAGTTCAAGGCTAGCTTTCAATATTTAAGAAAACATATCTTATGGAATTTCAAAATTTAGAGTCGGCTATCCTTGGACTTCTCTAAATATGTGTGTGAGCAAAAATTTGATTAAGCCCATTAGAGATGTTGTGCTTGTAATATCCTAAATATTGGACCATTATAAAATGTACCTACATGTACGACTAGACACTATTGCAAATTTTAAATTATACAAAAGAAATGCGTAAATATATTCAAGAATATAATTATCTTTCAAAAAAACTGATATCTTTTGGAGGTGCTCTTTAGGATACTCGTAATTCAACTCTCACAATATCAAATCATGCATCATATATATTAGCATGTTTCATTATGACATAATTACACGTTTGGAATCTTCTATTTAATGTCAAATCTAATGCAATTTGCATATACGACTATTACTCTAAAATATCTATCTATCTATCTGTGAGTGTGTGTGCACGTGCGTGCATTTTTATAACATGGGCAGTGGCCACCTTATAGTAGGGTGTTCCTCATTCCTTGGGACTAATAATGTTCTTAGTTCAAAGAGAAGGTTTCAAAATCTTGAAATGTGTGAGTATAATTAAGGCTAGATGGTAAGTAGTAAGGAAATTGGTAAGTCTTTGCATTGGATTATGCCTAGGAGTATATGGATGGTTTTTTTAATGTAATATTTTTCCATGGATGAGAACTTGAGAGGTAATAGTAGCGTGCATACTATGCTTTCATGTTGGGTTTGATATGCACCATTAGGTGTTGGTCAAGTTGGGTATCCCTAGGGTTTGTAGGGAGTCATCTTGCACCTTGCTCATAGTAGGGTTTGTGGCTTATTTTTGGGTGGGATTCGTGTTGCTAGATTTGTTGTTAGGAGGATTTTTAGCCTTTTGCAAAACATGCATTTCCTTGCACTAGTTTCAAAAGGAATTATAAGGAATTATAAGGATATAATCACTATAAGGTGCATAACAAAATCAAAACAAAATTACTTACCTATTTCAACCAAATGAAACAAAAAATTATATAAATATATGATTCCTCAAAAATGAAAAAAATTAATAACTCCTTTTTAATTACTTAGTTTTTGCATGTGGTTCCTTAACCTAAAAAGGAGTGACCCAAATGCCACATGGTGGGTCTACTGACCTACATGACCTAACAACCATGGGTGAGTGGGTGTGGGGGGGCCTGCTACCCTCGCATTCGCCAATTGAACACAAATATACATATGCACATGTTATATTATGTAGTGCTTTGACGACGTAATATGATATCTATGGTGAATTTTGAAACAATGACACAAATTCAATCAAAAGACATGACGAGGTTGACCTTTGCATCTCTTGTTGATCACTATAAATTAATCAACCCAACAACCAGTTATCGAAGAATAAATAAATACAAAGTGCACACAATATTGGCAAAAATCTTAGTTTTGGGGAAATATTGAGAATTTTTCAATCTTGTTGTGTTATTTGTAATCATGCCAAGTTCTTCATGTAGTATATCAATCAAGGTTGTAACGAAACCAATTGTTACCTTGGTGAATCAACATATTGGAGATATTGTAATACGATGCAGATAAGGTGCAAAGACTTAACTATGTGTGATGAACAAATAACTGCTGGGAATGTACTTTTATAGATGGGAATAAGTGTAACATCAAAAGACGAATCTCACCATAATAGGTATTGGAAGAAAAGAAGAAGAAGTTAAAGTCCAATTGTGGTTAGGATTGCACATAGTTATTTGCAAAGGCAGAAGGTTGCAAATTGGGATAAAAATGGGGGAGGCGAAGGTGCATGCAACACAAAATGCAAGAGAAACCTCGTTGTGAAGGTCACGTTATCATCACATCTACTAGAGTTGGCAACCCACAACGCTGCAACACATCACTTCCCATTGGTTGACAATGACTATTGCACTCCACTCTCAAGCATGATACCAACAATTTTTCCCAATAGTTGCTAAGGTTGAGGCATCTATAACCGATCAAACAAGAGGGTTTGCATCTGTTTAGTAGGAGTAATAGCGGTGAATTATTTTTCTTGCAAAAGAGAAACAATTTCTAAGAATATATATATATATATATATCATGAATATGGAAATTGCCACAAATTTCAAAGCGGCAAAGTTTAGGGTAACACACACCCAATCTATAGGTTAACCCATAACCGCTCATTTAAGTGTTAACTCTTGGCTACAACAGTTATTAAAACTCTTATGAGGGTAATCAATCACAAGCCGACCTCGGGTAGGGCACTCATACATGTATTTAATAACCCATCTGCGACAGAAGGGTATTTATCATGGGGCTATTTATCTAAGAAATTGGAATTCTTTACACCCTATCAATACAAATAAATCTAAATTTTGTCATTTTAGATGACCCTTTTTGTATTTATAAAGTCGCAAGTGAACTAGTTTCTAGTACCCTATGTTCCTTATAATTTTTATATTTGACCCCATGAATGACGAATCATAGGACTCTTGAAAGACAAGATTCTACTACTAGAACTCCGAAAACCGCACACAACCACAAAATGCACGTCAAGAACTTCAACACCAAATCCTGCCTCACAAGCAACGCTGCATTGGCGCAAGCAACCCTAGGCAAAAATCAAAGATACAACGCACAAAGCAAAGAACACCAAAACCCTCGTCATCCAAATTTTTCATTTGGGAATTTGGATTGAAAATGGATAGTTTTTCATCCATTGACCACCATAAAATGCATTGTATTCCTCTGCCTCAATATTGTTTTCTCTACCTACTATTCCCAACCCTATTTTAGATTGAAAGAATTAGATAAATTGATGCATTATATGGTACCCTTATTTTTTTATACACACAACTTTGTAATTGAAGAGGTGCTTCATTATATCGAAGAATTGTATAAATTTTCTCACAAATGAATAAAAATTACCCTACATTCTTTCTCACATGGTTTAATAAATTTTCGCAAGTGCCCTACCCGGGAAGCCGACATCACATAAACCCTAACTATGTTCGCCTAAAAGTATACAGATTTCGTCCATGTCGGCATTACATGACCCTAGTGAATGTTTAATGGACCCAATTGACTAAAAATGCCTCAGCCACCTTCACAACTCCAAACCATCGAAACATCACTTCTTGTTGACTTCAAGCAATTGTCCTTGTGTGTATTGATGTCAAGCCTATCAAAGACCTCCTCTACACCTTATGTGTATTTATGCTTGATACCAAAACCTTCTTTTATAGATATGTATACACAAGTTTAGAAGCTTGTGTAAAGTACAACAATCTTGGGAAAACCATGGATCAATTTACACGAATTTATAGAACATACCCCAATTCAGTATAGAAAACCCGAAACATGTAAAAAAGTATCCGGTTGGACTTGGAAACACTAGCATCATATTGGCCGATTATGCCTCAAAATCTTGGTGGACACTGCCCGGGAATATGATGCAAATCGTCACCCATATGATCTGTTCTCTACTCTACTACCACTCATATTCATGCTCAAACCCGACATGGGGGAGGGGGTAATTATCTCATAATTGCGTTACTATGACACGCAATTGCCGAGTGCCAAGCCTCTTGATCAGATTTCAAGATTGAAGACCTCATATGAGTTTCATCTTCAAGGGCTCTTAAATTTCAGCCCTTAAGTTGAAGGGCTCATTCAAATCCAAGATGCTAATCTACGAATATAGAAATGAAATACAAAACTCATATGAAACCTGTGCATGAATTACATGGTACATGATTCCAGTATAATGTGAAGAATCAAGAATCAACAATCTAACTTCATTTCTTGTAGTGACAATGCCCTGCTCTTGTTGGTTCTTGTGGTGGGCAGATTATATTGAAGACGACTTCAAGTGCAGTCTTTACTTCCAATTTGAAGTTGCGTTTTGAAGGGGTGTTTTGAGAGAGGTGTATTTTGAAGGGCCTAATCGCGTTTGAAGGGCATCGAAGACTTCAATCTTGAACATTGCTTTTGATCTCAATACTTTGTAGGAGGCTTTAATTAGGGAAAATTTAGAAGGGGGCCAAATAAGGAGGTTATGAATGGACAGTCAGGTGGGAGTCCCTTTTTACAAAGGGCTTGTGAAGGGGATGACCTCAAGTGTGACATCAGCATTGCCACGTGGGCATGATGACGGGTGTTCCAAGTATGGGAGGCTTCGGGCGGTTCAGGTAACTTTAATTCTCACCCTTTGGCATGTGCATTGTGGGCCCCGGAGCTTAGTTCTTATCGGCCGGGGCTATAGTAGATGCAGGCCCTCTTTTGAGCTGGGCCCCACCACTTTTTGGGACAAGTTGACCCTGAAATTAGCATCAAAGTTTCCGAAGCACTTTGCACACGCACTTGAGATGAGCTGACCACTGACGTATGGGGTGGCATGTCTTTACTAGACATATTTTACGTTACTAATATTGGTGGGGATCCATTTCAAAGAGGTGGGTGTCTGTCTGTGTGTAATTTTGACAAAGTTTCTGCAAGTTTTTGACATTTGACACGCATAAACTTGCACACACAAAATTGCATTTCTATTGATAGGCGCAGTTTAGAATTTGACATGTAGTGTGTCTTGTGAAAGGAAAAAAAATAGCATGTGTCAATTGACATGTTAGAAATTGAAATGGCACGTACTACTAGGCATGTGACATTGAGGTGACAATTTAGAAGAAAATGGAGATGTCAATTGACATTCAATTTTATGTTTTTTTTGAAAACTTCACGTGACACTTTGGATTTGAAGTTGGAAGTCCAATGAAATTTGTCAAACATGCACACTAGTGGGTGTATAGCCTTGGCATTCTCATCAAAAGTTCGTAGGAATGAATACTTAATTTGTGCAAGAGTGTCTTGGAGACTCTATACAAATTTAGAGTTGAGGTAGATGGGTCACAAATGATTACATTTTCCAACTAGCTCACTTCTCATAGGATATGAAACACATGATGTAGATTGATATCCAAGTCAAGGCCATTACCATTTTCCTCATAGTTTTTGAAGCTCATATAAATATCTTACTTTAATCAAAGTGAAGATTCTTGTGCTCGTTACCCTCTTATTAAATGGTTATATATGGTCCCCCTCTGCCCAGTCTCCTCATTATGTTGACTATTGAGCATAGAATGGTTATGTTTGTGGTATTCGTTCTTGGAGCAAACTTTACCCACATACCAACGAAATATAGAACTCCGATTAAGAAAATTGACATAATAAGGGTTGTATGCCTCATGCGTTAAGCCTTGCATGCATCAAACAATTGGCAAGTTGGCTAAAACTTGAGTTTATGCATAAGCTCTCAGAGTTATGCAAGTTTTTCTAAGACTTAAATTATCATGGATTTATTTATTTATGTTGTTGTTGTAGGAGCCATAATGCCAATTGTGGACCGGTCATGGGAATAATCCTAATATAGTAAAATACGTGGATGTAATGTGACATTCATCCTTAAAGTGCAACTAATAGCACCTTGGGGGCAATGTCATCCTATGATTTGTTTTTGAAAAAATTAATCCCAAAAATGACAAAATATTTTGTTGGTGAGTGTCAAGGTAGGTATTTTGCAAAATGTAGCTAGAAATATCATATTGACGATGAGCAAACAAAATCTGATTGAAAAGTTATCCCAAAGAAGGATTAAAATGTCAGTTGTCCATGACAATACTCAATAATGTGGGCCCTCCGAATATAAAAATCGGATGATGTTGGGAGTTCAGTTAAAATATGAGTCTCCTTACATAGCTTGCCAAGCATCTGAGTGTTATATTTGGAGGGTTCATTGAACAAGCACTAAAAACTAAGTAACGGCATGCCCTCTTTGAGGGACTTTATTCATATTTTTGTAGTAACCCCGTGGTTGAGTGGACAATAACAAATAATTTAGACCATACACTAGCTTTTGGCATCTTAGTGGCCCATAACCTATGTAAGGTAAATGTACCTTAGAGGGATACTTTCTCTCTACATCCACTTTTCGTAATATGGGAAGCATACAATTAGTGCAAGATGATCAACACGCCCAAACATGCATGTAGCTTCACAATTCTTGGAGCTTATATGAATATCTTATTCATTTTCAAAGTGAAGATTTTCATGTTCATTAAGTGGTCATGTAGGTCTCACAAATCATGTTGACTTCTAGCCCTATGATAATTAGCATCTAATTTCTTTCAAACACATGTCTTTTTGGTGTCAGTTCTTAGATCCACACCTAACCACACATCCCTCAACTGTAGGTGCCCAAATTATTGGTGCTATAATTTAGGCTCGTCTACCTTACATAAATATCAATTGAACTTATACCATCAATGCAACAACACTCGGTGTTGCCTGCACACAAGAACTTCCAAGGCACTCTCACACATGAGACCCATATAGGACTCTCTATTTCATCTTTGTACATGTTGGATGTAGTTTTCACGTGGGATACAAATGTATCTTAGCAATTATGAATATGCCACATGAATTTGAGGGGAAATTAACTATAATATTTACTTGTACTTGTGAGCTTTAAGTTTGAATCCCATCATGTAACTTGAAATGGCAATTTTGTGATCTGCAATTGCTAAAATGATGAGACAATGCCCAATCTGGTCATGGACTAATATTACTTGGGAAGTTACAAGTGCCCACATCAAGTCCACATACCTTAGAACATGATGACACATTGTGCACTAAACGCCAACACAATTTTTGTTAAATCGGTAGCATTAATTTAAAGGAATAGAAGTCTTGTAATACTTCCCCACTCTATGCATTGTGGGTCTCACAATCAACCTATTTTTTTTACAATACACAAGGCTTTACATAAGAATAGTTGAGACTAAGATTTTATTTGATCAAAGATTATGAGATATTGAAAGCTGATCCCCTTGTGGAAGAGCTGGAACTCAAACATGCTCTAAAAGTTGAATATTTATAAAAGGGACAAAATGCTTCAAAGGAAGGGGAGAGAGGGAGGGGGGAGTTTGTTCCTCTAAATCAACGATAACGAGAATGCCCGGAACTTTTTATTTTAAGGTATCCTATAAATTGCCAATAAGGATTTACATAGGTTTGTATTAATAATGTGTGAACATGCCCTTGGGTGACCCATATTGGTTGAAACTTTAAACCCAATGTAGCAATGTCACTTGTTGCTTGCATCCAACTCTCGAGTCACACGTGAATCACACATGTTCAAAACTGGCGTTTTCGAATGTGTACGACCCCTCTCACAACATAACTCACTCACCTCCTTGGTTGCGTTTCATGGGACCATGTATCAGGCAAACATAACACTCCTTTAGTTTGGCACTCCCCCGTTTATGGGAGCACTCAAGTTGTGTACTAGTAGAATTTATCAAGTTTGTTAATCACAGACATCCCCATCCTTTGAAAAGACCCCATCATTTTAGTTGCTTATGCCCCCTCCCCACCTGACTTTAGCGAAGCCTAAAAGTTGGTTCTAAAAACACGGCCTCCACACCATCGACATTATCTAGTGCCGAGCCTAGTTGGCAAATGATGTGGCATGGCTTGAAAGTGGAGGTTTTAAGCCCCAAGCACCGACCCTCCCATCGGTACCTAGACATGAGGCAAGAATATAGGACTTTTAAAAGTGTCGCCTCCCGCCCTTGTGATTGGTTGCTTTTTAGTGTTAGCTATGAGGGCACGAGGAGCTCCATTAACAAAAACCGATGGTAAGATAGACGAGCAGTAAGGCATTTGGGGATGGGACAAAAACTACCCAACAGTCATTGCTTGGTAGATAAAACCATGAATATGTGTGAAAGCTACTTAACTAAAAACCTACTTGAAAATCTCCGGAGCAAGTTCTTGTAGGTGCATTGGGATAGCCAGATGCCTCCCATGTAACCGAGGGAGCTTTACCCGGGTTTTAGGAAAGACTTTGGTTATTTGGTAAAGTCAAGTGGGGAGGGGGCATTAGCCAACTAATGCCATTAGAGCATCCTCAGAGCTCTCCCTGTACTCGCTCCCGGCAGGGGCTTGTGCAGGGAGCCCGGGGAAGTGGCGGGCGGCTAAAGCGGGAGGGGGGTCCAGCCGTGCCCACGGCAAGCGCCCCCGGCAAGCATCTGGGAAGCCACGCGGGCGGCCAGGTGGCGGGCGGGTCGGACACGTTGGCCGCTGGTACCTTCTTCTACCAAGCCAACATCCGGCGCCATTGTTGGAGGAGCTTTCCGCTTGCCCATGGGATTTGCGCCTACATCCGCTGCTCGCCGTTGCACTTCAACAGGTGAATCCCACCACCTAGGGACATCTTTCAAAACATGCCAGCAATGCAAGTAAGCAAATTCTTGGTGCTTGGGATGCCTATCTCGATAAAATTGGAGCGTTTTCTCCACAACATCGTCAAGGGAGGTGCCGGACTCTCTGCAATCAAACACTTGCTTGTACGCCCCACAAAATTTGCCCACATCGTGCTTGATATTACCCCATTTTGTCTCTAGCGACCTAGATGGTCGCACATCATTTGAGCGTGGTTTGCTATGATTGAAATGAGCGGTGATGCGATCCCAAAACGCAGAATTGCGTTGACCATTGCCACAAATGGGGTCTTGCGAAACAGCAAGAAAACTCCGACACAAGCTCCGCTCCTCATCCGCAGAGAAATTCTTCCCCTTGCGTGGCTTTCCCGCCGGAAGCTGTGCCATCGTGTCCTCTGACAGGACGGTAGCGGAAGGACTGCGTCTCACTGCACAGGAGAAAATTGTGCCGAGACCAGGAGTATTAATGACGGGACCCGCTACATGCAGGGACGGGTAGCGAGCCCGTTGGACCGAACCCTGGGCGGCTAATCCCGGCCATTACCGTTGGCGGGAGTCCCAGCAGTCCGACTGAGGATGCTCTTACGGTAATGGCATGTCACCCTCTGAACAATTGATAATTTCGAGATAGGCTGAACCTTTATTTTTGTTATCCTTTAGTAGGTGTACAGCTTGGGGGGGCTATGGAGGCACTTGAGTTGGCTGCAAATTTGTTGTTGCTGTGGCAACAGATCATGTGGCATCACCCTTGGTGCCTAGCCACTTAGATGCTATTGCATCTTATGATATTGGTACATATGGATACCAACTACACTAACTAGGATATCTAGTGTTTGATTATATTTAATGTTGTTACCACCCTACCCTGCTCAACACTCATTTTTAATTTCTTGACAGTTAGTGTTAAAAGATGTGTTAGAAGATATGTTGGAATTCTCCTTTTATCATGGTTTTGTATTTTTCAAATCTTTGCTAACACATGTAACTTCCACATATTATCATAGTTGATATTTCATGTTTGAGTTTACATTTGATGTCACTTACTTTCACAGGGTTATTGACATTTAGTGTGTGCGTTCATATTTAGTGTATCAAACACTAAATATTGTATTTAGTGTAGTGGCCTGAATCTAAGGGCCGGTTTAGGACTAGTTTAGACTGTGGCAAAGAAGTTCCCCGGTCAAGAATTTTAGGGGAATGGAGTATTATGATTGGCTACGAAATGGACTCTTCACCGGCCATGGTTTACACTACAGTCAACACTTCTCCAACATAGAACTTCATACTTGGATGGATATGGTTGGCCAATATGGCAACACATTTTGCTATTGGGGGGGGGGGGTATCCGGAGGCCTAGTTTATGGGGCAACCTCAAACCCTTGAATAATAAACTTGACCTCCATAGAACTCCAACTTGAGGCATTTATTCAATTATTTTCCTTTTTCAATCTTGTACACACGGGGAGGTCACTCCATTGTCAAGTTGAAAACCACGTGCAAACAAAAAAAATCTACTTTTTCTAAGTTGCATCAACAAAATGGGTCAAAATTTTATCAAAAAAAATTTATGAGTACATATACATGGTATCTATTACATAGTAAAAATTGATAACCAAAATTGATAATTTGTTTTTTCTAGAAAACATACCGTTTCTAACTAGAATGACGCAGAATTGAACTAAAAAAATTACTAGAAAAAATGGAGATGACTACAAATTTCAAAAAAATATACAAAAGATAGTATCAATGGATATGTATATATAGAATTTTTTTATAAATTTTAAAATTATCTATGGCATATAATATAGGGGTAGCAAACTTTGTTCACACGTGGTTTTCAACTTGACAATGGAGTGATATCCCCGTGCTTGTACATCGTACCAACCATTGCCTCAAATAGCCTTTTCTTGGGTGGAAATTCTTGACCGAACGGTGTACTTCTTCGCCGTAGTCTAATAAGTTGGCCTTGACAATCTCCTCAAACCATCAACTATATTTGGGTCTTAATGTGTCAACAAGTGAGTGTGTCGGTGCATTATGTAAGCTAAAACTATTAATAACGACTAACCGTATGTGATAGTAAGTAAACAAATAACACCACTTTGACTAATCATAGTGGTAGTTTAAGAAGGATATAAGGATGGTTTAAGAACAACACCAATATTGGTCAATCATAGTGGTGATGGAAGAAGGACATAGGAGTGGTTTAAGAACATGTATTGTTATGGTGTTTCTTTCCTTTTCAACTTTTAAAAACTACTCCACACTCAATAATGAACATAATTGGGAGGATCAATGTATTCAATTAAGAAGTCATCGAACATGAATTTCCAATAATTATAACTAAATCAGGAGAGATCCAATTTTTGTTGATGCTTCATGGTAGATATGCTATTGCAACACAAGTTTTGTTGTGGAAATCTAATTGGTGGAAGTTGGAGAGGATGAGTTCAAACCCAAATAACACCCACGCACCTTAGCATTGTAAAGTTTATGGTATTAAGAGTCACATGTGTAATAGTGCCACTTACCCTATTTCGAGGCATATGCTAGGTTACACTAATGATCAACAACTTCACCATTGGTGTCACCTCATGACATTTGCCTTTGGTTTGCTCAATGATTTCTTCCCCTTGCATACTAAAACATAAAAGTATAATCTCAAGTACCCCAATGTGCTACGCTAAACATCATGATGTAAATAATATTTTCACTTCAAAAAGTTACGAACGTTGGCACGTAATATCATATTGGCAATTAGCGGGCATGACACTTTGAGACCTCTAGGCATCTTGTTTAGGCCTTTCACAACTAGTGTATGTGACACTAAGGGCCACTTCACACACGAGCCAAGAACCATGACCATGAAATTGTGAGAGACCATAAGAAGTGTCCAAAGGCCGTCCCAATACACTTCCAAAGTCATGTAGTGTGGACACGGGCCCTCAAGTGCAGTGTGAAGACATATGTGACGGGGCCCTCAACCAAATGCTATTTCAATGCAAGGTCCTCACATGTGATAAAACAAAATGCATCAACAGTTGTGAGATTTCGGAATGCCATGGGCTCCCAATTTTGTCTTAGGCCTACCTCCAAGAAGTGGTTTTTGGAAATATAGTCCAAGTGGCCATGAAGCATGAAGCATGATCCATGTGAGGCCATGTAAGAATCCATGTAGACTTCACATTCACCTTGCATTCACTCACTCTGTCAGTGTGAAGTAGCGAACTTGGAGACCAGCTCCGTCTTTTCCACCAATGAGAGTGCTTGGAGTGCAACGGTCGCGGGCCCTCAGTCTCGTGTGTGCAGTGGCCCTAAATTCCATAACCAGTGTAGTCTGCTCAGCTTTAGAAGTAAAAGAAAGAAAGAAAGCAAGCCAGCCAGCCAGCCAGCCAAAATTGTCTGGTGTGTGTCCACGTGCTGACGTAATTAGGTCATGAGGTCGTGCCACAAAGGGTACCAAGGTCAATGCATCGTGGTCAGCTATGGGCTAAAGAGTAGAAGATGAGCTTGGTGGGGGGGCCCTCAGGCCAACACGTTTCAATGGGAGGAAAGTCCTTCACAAAGCTGGCTGCTGGGGCGGCTCATTGGCACCGGTCCATTGGCTATGCAATCGTCATAAAAAAAAGAGGCTCTCTTTTCGACGTGGTTCATTTCATACGTTGGCGGAGTCTCCCATGAGTTTGATCCTTTGCAAGAACTTTTTATGAAGTGCTCATTAGCTAGTCGTGCAGCACCAGAGTTCGGGAGATTTTTGAGCTCCAACCACCTAAAATCCGCCCCTTCACAACTTGTACCGGTTTTTTCATGTTTTGACCGGTTGCAAACTTGTTGCCATTAATTTGGACCAGCCAGTATCCTATGTTTTTTTTTCAAGTGTTGGCTAATTTTCTCTTCATTGTAATGACAACTGGCCAAAAACTTGGGCATTGATAAGTAAGTTGGTTTTCCAATGTAGCAAAATTATATCTACAAACAACATACATCATTTAACAACAATGTTCAAAGAACATATCAACATATAACAATAATCTGTAATGATATCAACATCCAACAACAATGATCGACAATTCATTACATACAAGAAACAACAACAATGATCAACAATTTATCCATAGCAGGAGTTGAACCTGAAATAACCCATCAATCGGTCGATGGCCATGGATTTACTCTTCTATCATACCTAGGTCTTAAAATTTCACATTAGATTTGAGGCCATAGCATGATAAAAGAGTAACCTAACATACCATACTATATACAAAAATGAAATTCATCAATTGTTAGAGTCAAAATCAGAAGTATCATCTTCACCTTCTAGAGGAAAACGCCCTGAAAAGTATCTTTGTGGATGTGAAAACAACCATCTAAACTTTGTAGAGTTCCTCCATAAAGCTATAATGGCTTCCATTAGTACATTATCAAGATCATCACGAAGATCTTCCATAGACACATGCATAATACATTCTAAACGCTAGTTATCAACAATGAAATGCAATAATAAAGCAAAAGCTTTGCATGTTCGCCATTCACCAAATCGCTACAAGCCTATAACGAACACATAACCTAAACCCTAGAACCAGATGATATCCAGCCCTAGATGAATCAAACCGGATGAATTCCGCCTATTTTACAATTCATCCGGGTAAAAATCCTCCTCCTCAAAATGGTTGCCGGTTGAAATCTGTTTTTATTTTTAAAAGCACCGATTTCACATCCTCCATTTTCCCAATTCAACCGAATTTTTCACAAAACCAACCGGATGCCATCACATTGAATACCGGTTCTCCCTAGACATTGGTCGTGCATTGGAGTCGTGCATTGGAGTCAACTTTGAAAGCCGGGTGAAAACTCTTGGATTTCCTTTTGTCATCATCCATTTCGTGAGAGAATTTAAGATTCAAAGTATGGTGTGCTCGTGAAACCCGTCACCCTGAATCCTGGATTGGCTTACGCAAGGCTAGATTGTCCACTCAATAGATATAAGCTACATGAGTTTTCTAGTTGGGTATGACAAGCTAGAAAATTGATTTGTAATAGCCTGACACCACTCTTGAGTATGGTGCTTTAAGCATTCATGAAACTTGGGGGACTTTATGCCTAACTCTCATACACACGTTCTAGCCAACCCGATGGGAGTTTGCTGCCAAGACTTCACGAATAGCTATGTAGTACATTTTGTATCAAATGTTTGTCTAATTGATCATAATAACAATGATGTTGTACAAATCCTAGTGAGAATGTGTCAAATAGACTATGTTGAAATAATTACTTTCTTGAACTATGTTAAAGCTTGATTTAGGTTGACATTCATATGGTGCCATGTTCAACGAAAACTAGGATTTAAGTAAATATGGACAAAAGGCTTGTCCAAAACTAATAATGCATTTGAGAGTATTTATTGCATAATTGAGACATGCACATTGCACAACAAATTATTGAGGGAAGAAAGTAAAGAATATGATGAAAATCTCAATTAGACATGCTTTGAGAAGCAATATGAATTAAGTAATTGACACAATGTGCATGCAACTAACATGTGCTACAACAAAGATACAATCCACATCTAGGAGTAGTTGTTGTTATTTCTATCATAAGGTCCGCCGATAGAAGTGCACATATAGAATTCCTTTTGTCTAGAACTCATGAACAAGTCTATATTTACCTAAAACATAGTTTAGAGTGGTCTTCGTGACTTGTCATTTAGTACCAAGCGTCATATGGCATCTTCTCTAGTTGCCACTCAATTATTGCAAGGCAATCGATGCGGTTGGATGATAAATAATATGAGCTACATTGACATCTTACTTAGTGTCATGGTTTTAGGGTTTAGGGTTTGGCTAATGTGGTTGGAATCTAAATATTATTCGAAAAGCAAATATTCTTTGAGACTTTTCAAGAAATTTGGACACATTTGAATATAAACATATGAATCTGTTGCTAAGTTAGATATTGGGATTGCCATTATTCTTTGAGAGTGGGAGCCATGTGCTTGTGGGACCCTTTTATAACAAATCCACGAATACAAAAGTTTCAATGACCATAACTATATACAAAAACCATAGTCTACAAAATACTCTCACGTATGTGGATGAGAATTTGAAAATTCTAGAATAAATTACCTTAAATTTTACATACAACTATAAATGATTGAAGTGACATTTGGCAATCCTTTTATATATGTTCATAGATCATTGGTTATATGCTTGTTATTGAAAACACTTTTGAAGTATCACAACGGGGATGACAAATATTTATGTATAAATGAAAACATATGAGCTTTTGGGGTAAGAAATATCTTTGGATGAAAAACCTTGAGTGGGGGGGGGGTGGATGGATACCCTGGCCTCTCCCCCATAATTAATACTACCCTATTTGATCCTACGAAACTAGATGTGGAACAAACATGGCATCCCGTACATATACATTATAAGCCAACTTCTCACTATGAAATTCTTTGTACATCCACATGGTACCGTACAAACTACATGGAGTGCCCTCCCCAAGCTGTGTTTGAACTTTGGACCATATCCTTGTTAATAAGACCTTGGTATGCGAAGCATGTTGCCTAAGTGGATAGCCTATGAAATTTAATTTAAATTTTGGGTAAGCACAATCTTGTGTCAGCCTATAGATCCAAGCATAATACTAATTGTAATGTCGTAGACCCAAGTGCGAGCAAAGGATATTTAGGGGGGGGGGGAGACATTTTTTGATAAGGAATTATAGATACCTTAGATTATATGATTTCCAATTTGTATCTTTTTTGGGGGGGGTTAAATTTACTTTAAAGATGGCTTTTTCTTTGTTGATACCATAATTATCACTCAATTTTGTTTTCCTACCCATGATTTATAAAAGACAACAACTTGTGCATGTATACATGTGGTGCCAACAACTACTTGAGCCCTCTAAGTGACACAAGAGACCTACAAACACTAGTCCAACTAATTTGTTCATAAAGGGCTATGAAAGATCTCAACCCAAAACACTACAAAAAAACACAAACATGGAGGGAAGGCAACATGTGAGAGGTGAGCAATGACCAATATACTTTCTGTAGTTGAAAGTTGAGGATATATGCATGAAGGTGTCCATCATGTAGTCAACCTTGAATAGATACATGAATACATAATACATGTATTTGCAATAAACCTATTTGGCATTTCTTTGCCACCGTGGTTATAGAACACATCTTGGTGAATTCATGGCAAGTGTTTCGCAAGTGCACTGCTGGACATTGCTGATGGATGGACATTAGGTTTTATTGTTATTGAATACAAGGGCTATTATGACTCATATCTCATGTAGGGGATTGCCATAACCTCAATGACACAACAACAAACTTTGAGAGTTGTAATCTCCCATTTGTTGCTATGCTATGCGTTATATGCGTTATATGCGTATGGATTGCAACAATTGTCTTGGAGTATCGGGTTTGTGGCAATAACAATAATTCAATAGAGATATAGTTGTATTTACAATTCTCTTTTTCAATTGATGTATAGAAGGTGTCGGAATACCGTTTGAATTCTTGCAAATTTTACAATGCAACAATATCATGTATTTACATGATGCACTTGACACACACCTGACATTGCACATGAAACATGTAAGTGTTATGTTAAGGAATTTATTTCCCATGTCCTTTGATGTTTGAAGACGGTTGAAACAAATCCCCTTTAAGATAACCTTGGAAACATGATGGGAAGTCAATTAAATATTTGCCAATAATTATAGTTTCTAACATGACTCCCGTCATCTTCCAAGCTTGTGATTGACCTGATTCAATAGGTAAATCACACCTTTGGAAATGAAGGTGCAATTTACGACTTTCAATGAAACTTGAAAGCCTCTTGAGAAGTTACATTTTTCCAAAACTATGCCATAAGTTTATATGCTAACATGAGTCCTTGTCTCTCATGCGCTTCTACTTGTGTTCCAATTACATTTGTGAATTTCACCTTCGGATGATTTGTTGCATTGATGGAGGCTTCTAGGGATCTTCAAGACAAAACTCCTTTGGAAGAGATGACACTTAAGGAGTATGTCGTTGCCTCCAAGACTTTAAGTTCACTTTGTACTGAGGAGTTTGAAGTCTTCTACAAAATAACATTGGATCTGCAACTTCAATTTCCAGCTATGATACCTTATCCATATGTTGACTAGGAATGATGTAAACTAGGAAGTTACAACCAATAATTTATATGTTGACATGTGAGGAATTCTTTGGACTATCATCACCTAATGTACGGAGGCCTTGAAGTAACGCCTTCTTTTTGGTGACACCTATTTTTAATCCTCGAGCCGCCAACAAGTGAGTACAATGGGGCTATCGAGTAAGGTAGAAAAACCTATAACATGTGAACGACCACTATTGGTGTAGTAGACTAGGGGTAGAACGATTCTTGTGTGGACCCAAAATGGCTAATTGTAAAAGTGGTGGCCTGAAAAGGGCATAATGATAGGTGATGTATCACACCAATTGCAATCACTTTTGGGTGCCATTGAGTTAACCGTTTTGTGCACATTCGTATGTAAAGTAAGATATATTGATGCTCAAACTAGGGAGACTCTACTATACAAGTAGGGGATTTAAATTACTTGCCTCTTTGAAAAAAAAATCTAACTATTAGTTTTCATGAAATCAATTCATAAAACTACTTGCATTCCTCATCATTTTTTGAACTCCACCTCTAAACAATATTGCACAAATTTCCGGGAATACTACGTGAAATATTGTCACTCCCACATAACATTGTTATATAGGTATGAATAATGTTATGTACCTTGTTTATAGTGACGGTAAGATAAATACATTCCATGGATAAAAAGAAGAGGGGGGTAATTTGAGTGCATTAGCATTTCTTTTTGAATTAAGAACCTAGCTACCACATGAAATTTGAAACTCCCCAGGGATTCCACGAGTTTCAAGAAAATAGCCAAGTACAAATGGATATATCCTTTTGTTGTTTGAGCTTTTGTTGGAGTCCACATTAATATTGTAATGTCATAATTTGAGACCGTTATAGGATATATCATGGAATTTCCATGGTTATAGGATACAAGCACATGATTCATATCTTCAATTGCACACCACAGTTCATATGTTACCATTTATCGCTCATTTTTCATTGCTCATTGCTCACATGATAGCAATCCTGCATAGACATACCACCAACCTCACGCATATAACCTACAAACTTATGGAAATGCCACAAAGGTTACCGCCAACTAATATTTACTTTCTCAAGCCTCCAACAAAATCATGCGTACACAATTTTGAGATCCACCACTCCAAATTCTCAAACCAAGAGGAAAGTCAACAAAGCTTGATTTGCCAATACCCTAAAAGTCCATGTAACCTCTCAACAACCCAACATATATGAATAGTAGAAATTTTGTGTGAACAATCTGCACATACATTACCTATATAATCATCATGCATACATTACATTACGCATATATTACTCTGCACATTACACACATACAACACTCATACTATAAACTTTAGCATCCAACCAATATAGAAAATGACCTCAACATGTATATGAAATATCAAAACGTTGTTTGGCATTCAAAACAATGGCAAGAGTTGCACAATCCAAAACCCTGAAACATGAAGTTGAACCTTAATCATGTAATCACGAAACTCTAGGCCAGTTACTGAGGATGCAGTTCAGGAGATGATATTTTACATTACAAACTATTGAAGAAGTTAAATATGGAAGAATCTAGAAGACATACCTTCACATGTCATGTTTTGCCAAAAAGAAACACCATCTCCTCCCAAGTCCTTTGGGAGTCCTTTGAATTGAGATTTTTTTAAGCTTGTTTGGCGGGCACAACGAGCAAGCATTCAACCTCTAAAGCACATGAGCGAGTGAACATAGTAAGCGAGCGCTCCTAAACCGAAGCACAACAAGCAAGCACTTAGCCAAGAAAGACTACGGCGGACGACTAGAGGAGATAACAAAAACCTAAGGATGGAAATGAAAAACTGAGCTCAATGTTATTGAGCCTAACGATCCCTTTCAAAACCATATGATTGCCTCTTCCATGTTTGTCTGATGCCCTATAATACCGTGATACCTTGCAAATAGTTCCTACTACCTAATACCGTGCATATGGTTCTTGAACCCTCCAAAAAAACCCTAAAGAAGCCAGCCAACTCTTCCATCGCCAGATGATAGTACTTTTCATCCAAAGGCGACCGTTTCAACAAATCCATCCACATGTCCAACATACATTTTGCTTATTTCTCATCTAATGCCACTAATTGGAAATGATTTATGTTGAACCTGTAAATTTAAAAATCAAACTTAATTTTATTCATGCTACTCTACATCTTAAAAATAATAAAATACCACGACTTAAACCACATTGTACATTATATATAAATCCCAAATTCACATTTAGAGGAAGCTATTGTATATCTAAAAAAATGTAAAAATTATGTGTCTTGAATAAAATCCACCCTACATTTTCTTGCATGTGGTTGTGCTTGTGAGTATGTTTGGTCATGTGGGCAATCCAAAGGGTAATTTAATTCCCAAATAAAAATATATGAACAAAAGAGCAAGCGATATTGGGGCTCCAATTATTTGGAGTAGTTTGCTCATTCCTTTTGGGTGAATAAATAAGGGTGGCTTACACCAAGGTCCAAGCCTCCAAAAAAAACACATAAAAAATAATTTAGTTAGGCGAGAGCAAAATTATGGAGCGAAGGAGTTTACAATAGGGTCCAAATTCAAGGTATGAATAAAATTGAAGTGGCACTACTATGGCATCACTTTCTCGTCATATCTCATCAGTCCCAACTCAAGAAATTATTCCTCCTAGTTTAAGAAACCTATCTTCAAGCTTGGATCCAATCTTGAGTCCAAAAGTAAAGTTCATTAAACTTGGGGCGATTTGGACCCTAAGTTTCTTGAACCCAAACCTTAATGTAATCCCACCTTATGTTTAATATTTGAGTGTTGTATGGCAAGGTAGGACTAGGAAAGTACTTGTCTATTTTAACCATCCACTGCAACCTCATGACAAGAAAATGCATAAATAGATCATTTTGGTTGTTAGCCAAAGATTTTAATTGCCAATTCTTTCAGGTGGGTGCAAACACGGTAAGGTGGACAACTATTGACCCATGCATAGATTTAAGTGGAAATTATTCAAAACTAGATACTAGCTTCAAAATTTGTGGAAAAAAAGAATCATAAACATCTAAAATACATATTGATTTACAAAGCCAATTTTTATTGATTTTTTTCTTAGTAAAAATGTACATAAATTAGAAGATGGAGCAAGTGGTGTGCAACTAGGTGACAAATTTGAACAAGAAAATTTCTAAAATTTGTTTAAAATATGATAAAATAACATTGAAAACATGATTTTTACAATTCTTTGGACGATGCCCTCAAGTTTATAATGCATTAAAGGAACATGAAAAATTTCAACTTCAAAATATTTAAGGTATTGAAATCTATGTCTGAAACTAGATTTAGCCTTTTTCTTTTGAGCATTATTTTCCATGACAAGCTTTGAAGATCTCATCTTGATGTTCTACGTTTGATTACTTAACACAACACTAAAGGGCACCGTGAAGCAGAATCCAATTTAAACAACATTTTGCTACTATGTATAGGTGTTTGACTCAAAAAATAGTATGGTTCTAGTAATACACCGAATCAAATTTTTGATCCACTTTACCATGCTTGCACTCAAATCTACAACCAAAAACTTCCGCTTGACAACCACAATGATGTATTTATGCATGCTCTCATCATGAGATGCAATAGCGGACAAGTTGCAATGGATGGTATAGCAGAGGAACCCATAATCAATCACTTAAGAGATTTTGTGCGAAATCTAGAGAAACATAAGGTGGTGCAATAAAAGTTCCGTCTAAGGAAGATAGAAATTAGGTGGACTTCATTTTTTTTCTAGTAATTGTATTCCTTAGATTGAAATTATTACGAGGTTTTCAAGCCAAATGTTAGCCCGAACATATTACCAATGTCTAGAGTCTGCCATAACCACTCATCTTAACCGCTCATTCCTCCTCACTTAGCACTCAAAACGAGGACATGTCTCATGATACTATTGGTTATGACCTGATTGAAATCAATCCCAACCTGAACGAAATTTGGTTCCCTAGAGACCGCCGATGGATTCCTAATCGGGAATAAGCACCTCTACTATAATTGGAATGGACAAGCTTTCACACCTTGGACAACTAACCAACTAATTCAACTATTAGTTAATTAGTTGCCTTTCGTAACTATAATTGTTCACGATTTGACATGCCAAAAGATCTACTTTAACTATAGTTATATCTAGTTAACTAAATATGTAATTAAGTAAAGTTGAGTGCAACTTGTTCACGGAATTATGCTGTAGTGTTGTCGTGTCACTAGTGTGTTATTTGTGTTGGTGGTGTACATGGAGGTTATTCCGGAACCCAACAGTGTGAGTGATCATATAAAGGCGTTTCTTGAGGATCTTCAGTGGCCCGAGCATATTAAAGACCCTCAACTGAAGCAAATCAAAAGGCAAACTTCTTCCAATATATGATAATACTTCAATTTTTTCTAGTTAACTATAGTTGTTCTGCACATTGGTTTGAAATTTTTCTAGTTAACTATGGTTATTTTAGCAGGCAGTTGTCCAGGGTCTGCAAGCTTTCTCCTGAGTGAATTTAGTGTGCGTTGTGATAAGCAGTGTGGGCCCCGAGAATATAAGTGTGGGATGCCGCACTAGTGCAGATTGAGCCGCCTGATTCAGTCTCAAATTCTCAATCACACTGATGAATCTGCACTTAGCTGGGCATCCCTGGGTAATATTCTGGGGGCCACATGATCGATCGCGCGCTGCTTAAATATGATCGCCTGAGCCGGAGCGGAGCTGATATTATAAGTTTCTCAGTAATAGTATCTTATATAAGGGAAGTTGACTCGACCAGCGAGATCCACGGTGACGTTCCTTCGTGGTGGATGGGATGCAGCACGAAGCTTCATCCCCACTTTCCACGACCCCGCAATTGACATGCAGACACACAACGTCTTCACTTAACTTATCGGAGCTGCAGTGATCCCAGGAATCGAAGGATGTCACTTGGCTAGTAAGTGGCACTGTAAAGTTCACTGCTAGATCCGCTCTGAGCCCACTTCTACATTGTGATTTAACTTTTATATTACAGCGGTGGTGTGTATAAATAGCAGAGCCACTGGAATCTGCAGGCGGACAGCCAACTAGGACACACCCCTCGGCCTCACTCACGCTGGAAGACAAACAATCCTCCGAACATTCCCACCTGTCCTGTCCCCAATCTACGACTCATCATGTGGGCCTAACTTCAAGGGTATCAACAAGGATCAGGCCTACA
Organism: Polytrichum commune; assembly: GCA_950295325.1. Lineage (NCBI taxonomy): Eukaryota > Viridiplantae > Streptophyta > Polytrichopsida > Polytrichales > Polytrichaceae > Polytrichum > Polytrichum commune. The sequence continues at coordinate 942,807 of OX485804.1, forward strand.
TTACCTAGTTCACCAATCCCGCACACAAATATGCAGGATTCGTGGTTAACTTATGTCACTTGATGTCTGAATCACAGTTTCTAGACTGTATTTCTTGCCCGTGGTTGGATTATGTGTAACGTGGCAATCCTTAATCAATTAGACTCTCTAAGATGGGTAGCTGGAACACGTTGCAGGGAATACTTAGTGCACCAATTCCTCACTAAAGTCATAGAAGTTGGTGTTAAGTCACTCGATGTGCACCTGATAGTTATACTGCGGAGCAGATTGAAGTTCTTGCCGGTGGTTGAATTTGTGTTCCAAAGTTGAAGGTGGAAATTTCCAATCATCAAGGCTAAAGTTCTGGGGCTTCTAAGTTGGACCGTAGCTGCAACAAGTAACAGGGATACTTAGTGGACGAATTCCTCATAAAAAATCTCAGGTGTTCAGTCACTAGATGTGCACCTGATGAAATTTTCTGCGGAGCAGATTGAATTTCTTGCCGGTAGTTGGATTTGTGTTCCGAAGTCGAAGGTGGAAATCGCCAATCACCGAAGCTCTAGTTCTGGGGATTGTAAGTTGGACCATATCTCCAACGAGGAGCAGGAATATTGAGGGCACCGTTTCGTTACAAAATCCTCAGGAGTTGGGTCTAAGTTAGTTGATGTGCACCTGATAGTTTTTCTTTTGTGGAACCGACTGAATTTCTAGCCGGTGGTTAGGATTTTGGTCTTGAGTTTGAAGGGGTCACCATGCAAGAGGATTCATCTGCTTATGTGAAGGAGCTTCATCTTCAGCAGGGAGGGATTGAACTGGGCGGAAACATCACCAATTCAGTGGATGAATTGCCGCATGATGTAACGGCGGCTAATGGCATCCACTCTTCAATGAGCAATAGCGATGACAGCAAGGAATACACCTCCAAGAAGAAGAGGAAGAAGCAGAAGAAGGACTCGGAGAACTTGGAGGATGAGAGGTTGAGTACTTCATACTGGGCGCTCTTTAAGTACGCAGATGCGCTTGACATTCTCCTGATGACGGTGGGTACTTTAGGTGCCATCGCAAATGGGTTGACGTTACCGGCAATGCTGATTATTCAGAGCCATTTGATCAACACATTTGGAAGTCTACAAACTACCCCATCGAGCATTTCAGCGAACATTTCGAAGGTGCCTCAAATAATCATTTTCTCTGTCCCTCTCTTTTCTCTCTCTTTGCATCGACATTCGACATGATTCATTATTGGTAGGAAAATTACACGCCACATGAATAAGCTTCAAGATTGAATCAGCTCTATGAGAGGTTTGCCGTGCAGTTAACAAGGAGACTTTGGGATGGTTTGTGGGTGTGGCCCAGTACTCTTTGTATTTCGTCTACACAGCGGTTGTGGGATGGGTGACGGCATATCTTGGTCAGTTACCATGTTAAACCTTCTCTTGAGACAGTCCTTTTTTGTTTGTTTGTTTTTGGGTCCTTTCCTGGATGTCATCAATCCATATTCTGTGTAATTTAAGGCATGGGTGCCGTTCTTCAATAGACGAGGAGAATGTGCATACAGCATGACCTTTTATGGAGTGCCAAGTTGCTAACCCGGTGGGTTAACTTTTGCAGAGATAAGTTGCTGGATGTGCACGGGGGAGAGGCAATCATCTCGCATCCGTGCAAAGTACTTGCGTGCCATTTTACGCCAAGATGTTGCGTACTTTGACAGTGAGTCCAGCAGTACAGCCGTGGTTGTGAACAACGTGTCCGCCGATTCTTTACTGGTCCAAGAGGCCATGAGTGAGAAGGTAGGTCGGTCTGAACCACCCACCTTTCACTTTGAAAATCGCAGAAAGAACTTAGATAGAAAGAAAGGTGATTCAGGCGAAGATGTGATAATTGCACTGTTATTTGAAGATGTGGAGGAATTTGTGGCTGTTAACAATATCCAGTGGTGTTGTGATGTGTTTTGGATTTCTTACAATTTGTGGGTCTGAAAATTTGGTGCAATGAGGTTGGGAATTTCGGACAAAATATGACATACTTAGTCAGTCTTATCCACCTATCTATCTCTTCACTCAAAATTGCAGAAAGGATGAAATAAAGAAACAGGATGATTCTGGCGAAGAAGTTATAATTGCACTGAAATTGCAAATTGTGGAGGAATCAGTGGTTTCCAACCTATCCAGTGGTGTTGTGATGTGGGTCTGAAAACACACTTCGTCTTTCTGAACCACTCATCTCTCAATTTCAAATTGCAGAAAGAAAGACAGAAACAACATGATGATTCCGGTGAAGAAGTTGTGATTGCACTATAATTGCAAATTGGGAGGGAACAGGTGGCTGTTAACCTATCCAGTGATGTTGTGATGTGGTTCAGATTTCTTACAAGCTGTGGGCCTGAAAATTTGGTGCAATCAGGTTGGTAACTTCGTACAGAACATGACACACTTCATTGGAGGCTACGCTGTTGCATATTACCAAGTGTGGAGGCTAGCCCTTGCTGCTACGCCTTTTGTGCCTCTGCTTCTGATCCCAGGGGCATTTTACAACCGAGCAGTCACCAGTCTTGCAGTGAGGATGCAAAATGCCTACGGCAAGGCTGGAGGTATCGCCGAGGAGTCAATTTCTTCAGTTCGAACAGTGTACTCTTTTGTGGGGGAGGCAAGCACAGTTAAGTCTTACAGTGACTCTTTGGACGAGACTGTGAGGCTGGGCATGAAGCAAGGGCTGGCCAAGGGCCTGGCCATGGGATCCGTGGGGATCAACTTTGCCATCTGGGCCTTCATGGGGTGGTATGGCAGTGTCCAAATCATAGATGGCAATGCAAATGGTGGGAAAGTTTTGACCACAGGATTTGCAATTCTGTCTGGTGGAATGTAAGTGTCAGCTTCTCTTCAACATGTTAACATAACATTCTCAAGTAGCCTATTTAGGTTCCTTATGCAAATGGAATAGTTCCTAGGAAATCTGGATAACCTAAGAAGGATTCTATTTGGGACACATCTCTTCGAGTGGATCTTGGTAGATGGAAGAAGGCTTTGTATCCGAAGAAAGGCAACAACGAGGTGTTGTTTTATGAGAGCTTGTCACTCGACTATGCTCGGTATTCATGCATGTAGTTAAGGACCTTGCTTCTGAAAGCTTATTCTTGAAGCTAGAAGAGGAAGAGAACGTCCTTGGACATGCTTTAGGATGCTACGAAATTTTATGAGGTAGATATGTAGTCTTTTGACTTCCTAATTGCTACAATCTGTTTGGGCTCTCAGCACATTCAGGATCTGTGTCTACTCTAAGTGTTGTGCATTTATAGTAAATGTGTTTCTCATGATTTTTGCATTGTCACCGTAACAGAGCTTTGGGAAATGCATTACCCAATTTCAAGGCCTTCTCACAAGGATGTACAGCCGCAGCGCGCATATTTGCTCTCATAAGCAGAGTACCGCCTATTGATTGTGATGATGTCACTGGTAAAACCCTAGAGAAAGTGGTGGGGAATTTGGAGTTGCGCAATGTGGATTTTGCCTACCCCTCACGCAAAGACGTCCCTGTATTCCAGAATTTCAGTCTCCAAATCCCAGCAGGTGATCTCAGTAATCAATTACAGGTGGTTACATCAATCTGCCAAAACGATTGAACCTCAGAGTAGTAGCACATTATGGGGTGTTTTGTTTCCATTACATCTATCTCTCATACATATCAATTTCGAGTGCTATGTGTTCCTCAAGCACTACTAACTACATAGGATCCTTTTTCCCCCTCTTGATTCTAATTTCGGAAGAAGTTCCAAATTAACATGGCCCTCTTCGAACGGTATTTGAGTTTCAAGTTGCAAATGTGCAGGCAAAACAGTGGCTCTGGTGGGTACAAGTGGGTCAGGCAAGAGCACTGTAATTGCTCTACTGGAACGGTTCTACGACCCTCTGGCAGGTCAAGTTCTAATTGATGGTGTCAACATCAAGGAGCTGCAATTGAAGTGGCTTCGACGCCAGATTGGTTTAGTGAGTCAGGAGCCTGCACTCTTTGCAACATCCATACGAGAGAACATCCTGTATGGAAAGGATGGAGCTTCTATGGAGGAAGTCATTCAAGCCGCAAAGTCAGCGAATGCGCATGCTTTCATAACGAAACTACCCAATGGCTTTGAAACCCAGGTATGCAAAGGCAATGCCAAGTTGCTTCAACTCACTTCAAAACGTGATTTGAAGGTGTAGGTTGTAGTGCTTGCTTGATATTGAGGTTTCCCTTAGTGTTAAAAATGTAGTTGAGTCCCATCTACATCAAAGATTGAGAGTGCAAAGCAAGTGATGGGTTTAGGGTTTAGGGTTTGATATTGAAGTTTCCCTTGATGTTGGATATGTAGTCAATATTCCAATGTACAACGGAGTTTGAGAGTGCAAAGCAAGTCATGGGGTTTAGGGTTGAAATTTCCCTTGATGTTGGATATGTATTGCAATAGTCCCATCTACAGCGAAGTTTGAGAGTGCAAAGCAATTGATGGGTCTAGGGTTTAGGGTGTATGGTTTGATGTTGAGGTATCCCTTGATTTTGGAATTGTATGCAAGAGTTCCACCTTCAGCGAAGTTTGAGAGTCATGGATCATGGGGTTTAAGTTTTAGGTTTCAGCATTGAAAGATATTGTCAATGCTTGTGAGGCCACCACTAATTATGGGTGTTGCAGGTAGGAGAGAGGGGAGTACAGATGTCAGGAGGACAGAAGCAACGCATTGCTATTGCTCGCGCAATGCTGAAAAACCCTCCTGTGTTGTTGCTGGATGAGGCAACGAGCGCTTTAGATGCCGAGTCAGAGAAGGTGGTGCAGGTTGCACTGGAGAAAGCTGCCTTGGGACGCACCACTGTGGTTGTTGCCCATCGTCTCTCCACCATCCGTAATGCTGATTTGATTGCTGTTGTGCAATATGGCAAGGTGCACTATTTCCCCAACCTCTCTACTTGCTGTCACCTATTGTTCATATTGGTCATTCAAAAAGTGTCCATTAGATTGCTGATGAACCTCACATTGTGACCTGAATATGTGCATCTTTTTAAAAGCCACTGTGGTACTTTAATGAAATCAATTGTGTTCACAGACATTGTGTAGTGGTCATTGTTAGCCTCACATGTTACTTGTGAGGATCTTCCTTCAGTGTTCTGGTGTATCCTGTTGTCTCCTTCAGTTTTGGATGCTGTTTCAAGTAGAAGTTTTTTGGAAATGGTGGATCTGAGATAAGATGGCCTCTATTATAAAAGAGAGAAGAATAATTTTCATTAAGGGCGCAGGGGTCATTTGTAAATATCTTTGGAGATTGGAAGACCTGGAGATGCACATGCAAGCAGGAAATTGTCATGATATAGAATTAAGGATGTTGGTGCACAGTCCATGTTAAGCTCTGTGAGCCAATTTCTACAGTAGTACGTTTCTTTTGAACTCATAAGAATGAGTTTCTTTGGGGATGGTTAGAACTGATCTGGACATTGAGGATGTTATGACAACAGGTTGTGGAGACGGGCACCCATGAGGAGCTTATGGCGAAAGGTCAGCAAGGGGCTTTCGCAGCCCTCGTGAAGCTGCAGCAAGCTCACCAGGAAGCTGAAGCAGAGGCTAAAACTGATATCACAGGAACAAATGAAATTGTAAATCGGAGTTTGTCATCTCCCCGTAGAAAAAGCCTATCAGTCCATCGGAAATCATTTGAAGAAGGAAGATTGAGTAGTGCTTCTAGAAAAGATGGCATTACTATTGATTCTGTGGTGCCAGATGCTAAGTTTAAACCTCAGATACCATCGTTCCGTCGACTTTTAATGCTCAATCGGCCAGAGTGGAAACAGGCAATCATGGGATTAATAGGCGCAATTGCGTTTGGATTTGTGCAACCCTTCTATGCCTACGTCTTGGGTGATATGATTGCTGTTTTTTATCAAAAAGATTATGCAAAGATGAGGCACGAGATCAAGATATATGTGTCCATTTTCATGGTACTGGCCGTGGCAGCCTTCACTGTCAATCTTCTACAGCATTACAATTTTGCTGCTATGGGTGAATATTTGACAAAGCGGATTCGTGTAAGAATGTTAAGAAACATTATGCAGTTTGAAGTTGGTTGGTACGATAGGGATGAGAATGCGAGTGGTGCTGTCTGCTCCCGCCTTGCATCAGATGCCAATATGGTATAAGCCTCTATATACCCATCCATTGATCTCACAGATATGAAGAAATTCCTTGTCTTAATCATACAAACTCTTTGTCTTAATTTTCTTTGAAGAATTCTAATCTGCCACCTAGAGGTGCACTAAGACTGCAGTTTACATGACTGATACAATATCTTTGTTAGCTTGCAATTTTATATCCAAGAGAAAAGTGTTGTAACTAACCTAGCTGTGTGCAGTGGAACGGGCAAAAATTGTGGATGAGTTTTCTGCTCGTAGAGTCTAATATTGATGGTATGTGAATGTGCAGGTGAGGGCTCTGGTGGGTGACAGGATATCACTTCTGGTGCAAACTGCAAGTGCAATTATTGTGAGTTTTGGTATAGGTATGAGTATATCGTGGAAATTAGCGCTGGTGGTGATTTCCATTCAGCCCGTTATCATTGGTTGTTTTTACATCAAGAAGGTTCTCCTCACTGGTTTTGCACAGCAAACGGCAAAGGCACAACAGCAAGCAGCTCAAGTTGCAAGTGAAGCTGTGGCCCAACACCGGACTGTTACTGCATTTTCAGCACAGGACAAGGTAAATTACCATCAGATAACTGTGGTTGGAAGTATTAATGATGTGAGACACATGTATACTACACTTGGAAATCCAAATGGAAAGAACTACGAATCAGGAAGAAGAGGCACAGTGCATGCTGTTAGAATGGAATTGAAGTGTCTCACATACCAGTGTCCATTCGACTCTTGTAGTTTGACCTTGTTAGATCCATGCTATTGCAGGTCCTTGGACTATTTGATGCAAAGCTAGAGGGACCAAAGAAGGAAGCCTTTAAAAGAGCACAGGTGGCTGGCGTTGGACTTGGAGCTGCCACATTCTTTTTATATGCTTCTTGGGGTTTAGATTACTGGTATGGTGGAAAGCTAGCGAGTGCAGGGGAGGTGACCTTTGCAGATGTATTGAAGACGTTTTTCGTTCTTGTAAGTACGGGTCGAGTTTTAGCAGAAGCAGGAACTCTCACACCCGATCTTGCCAAAGGTACAACTGCAATAGCATCAGTGTTCAACATTCTTGATCGACACACTGAAATTGATGCAGATAGTAAAACTTCTGAGAAAGTGGACAGTGTGGAAGGACATGTGGAGTTGCGAGATGTTCAATTCGCATATCCTGCAAGACCTGATGTGATGATCTTCAAGAATTTCAATCTGACTGTTAAAGCTGGCTGCACAGTGGCCATGGTTGGCCAGAGTGGCTCAGGGAAGAGCACTATAATTGGATTGATTGAGAGATTCTATGATCCATTGAAAGGGAAGGTTCTGATTGATGGGAAAGACATCAAAACCATGAACCTCCACTCGTTGCGACAACATATAGGTCTTGTGAGCCAGGAGCCCACACTGTTTGCTGGTACTCTTCGTGACAATATTGCTTATGGGCGAGCCGATGCTAGTGAGACTGATATAATTGAAGCAGCTGTGGCCGCCAATGCTCATACGTTTATCAGGTGAGATTATGAGTTCCCCTTTCATGTAAATCCTGCAAAGAGTTTCTTATTGCCACAACAGTGTCCATAGTATTTATTGTTCAACTTGTTGCCTAGAATAGGTACTTGTTTGTGTTCATATTTGATTCTGTTCATGTTTCTAGGTTGATGGATTTGTTTCTAATATTTCTGTCCTCTCTTGAGCAGTGGTAATATTTTATTCTTGATGATGAAGTTAAAATTTCTTATTGGTGGAGTCTTTTACAATCGTAACCTAATTCTGTGCTATCTAATATCTTTAGGCATATGTTCACATGTGTTCTCGGTGCCTCTTTGAGAATGTGAATGGATTTATTTTGAGTTTCATCAAACTTCCAACAAATCTGTTGATACATGTGTATTTCCAAATCTTCAGTTCTTTGCCGAAAGGATACAACACCTTTGCTGGTGAAAGAGGACTGCAGCTCTCAGGGGGGCAGAAGCAGCGTATTGCTCTTGCACGTGCGATCCTGAAAAATCCAGCAATCTTGCTTCTTGATGAGGCTACAAGTGCATTAGATGCAGAGTCTGAGCGTGTTGTACAAGATGCACTTGACCGCATGATGGTTGGTCGAACTACTATCATTGTTGCACACAGGTGAGAAACTATTGGTATTATCTCATCATCTGTTTAAAATTCCCATGAATGAGAACCTTGCACTTAAGCAACAATGAAGGGGCAGTTGAGATATTACAGCAAACAAGTAACTACCTTTAAAATGATAGTTAGTTTTCTGCATTCAATAGACCAATGCCCACTAAATGCTGCTCTATGTTACTTCATGGTATGCAGATTATCAACAATACAAAACGCCGACACGATTGCTGTGATGCAAGATGGGGTCATTTTGGAACAAGGAACACATGAGCAGTTGATGGCTAAAGGCGAGGGTGGTGGTTACTTCTCACTTGTCAGTCTTCAGACCACCATGAACTAGGTCCGCCTCCCTCACTTTTGTGAGAACAGAATAGCATCTCTAATTTGTTGCAATACATTCGTGTAGTGATCTTCAAGTTAAATAATGAGTGTTTCCAAGGACAGAAGATGTTGGTGAGGTCAATGATGGGGAGAAGGGATATGATTGAGATGGGAGGAAGGGAAAAGATGAGCTTGGAGGAATCAGACCTATGAAAAGCTCAGGTGAAGCTTTCTAGCACCATTTCGGCATCTAAGCAATGCTGTTGCTCCAAAATGGATAGCTCATAAAGACTTTAGATGTATAGGGGAGCTTAATCTAGATGAACGTCATGCTGTTTTGTAAGATGCTCACCTTGCAATATGCAGATCATCAGTCATAGATTGGTACATCTAAGCTACCCACATAATTATTATCAGTTGAGTTTTTGCAACTATAGACGAGAGTAGAACACTTATGAGTGAGTGTTGGCTAAAGTAGGTGCTACTTGCAGCTTCGTGTGGCTTCTGATTGAAGGACTTCTCTTCGATGAGGGATCCACATGTTTCAGATGATCTCATGCTTCTCTCTAATAGAAGAATGTCAGTGATGGAAAACTTCAATTTATTTTATGGGTGTTTTTTGATTTTTATTAACACTTTTCTTCACAAAGTGCATACCATTGAAGAGTTTGTTTGAGTTATGTTCAATGCCATGTTTTGTCCTGTTCAATGTTTGGGTTGGTGTACTTCCGAACTGAATCAGTGAACCGTGTGACCTATCTAATGGATTTCTTCCCTTCCTGTTTCTGTGAAGCAGATCCAAAAGCATTAGGGTCAGGTATTTGCTCTTCTTGTTACAACTCTTCAGGGATCATTTCTTCTGATGGGTGTTGTAGCAGTCAACTTTTCTTAACGAGTCTTGATTGGTATACTAAAGTATGAAATTCTAACTTGTCCTTGATACATATAGGTCCAGAAATGAGTGTTGGGGTTTATATCAAATGTCCATCGAGGCAACTCAAAAATGAAAGAATTTGGCTCCTGGAAGTGCTCAAATTGTGTGATGAAAACGGTGTTCACTGAAAAAAGATGCACACAATGACTTGTGAAACCTACTGTAGAATGCACTAATAACATGAATCCTATGGTCAACAAGTGTTTTGACAGTTCAACATGCTACATACATACCCAAAACCAGCAGATTTTTTAACTTTACATATAAATATTGATTATCGCCTGAGAAACATAATATGAGAGAGACCTACAACCCAAATCCAATCACTCTCGAAGTATGAATTCCTGAAAAAAGAAAAAGGAAAAGAAAAATGTGAAGTCCATGCTTCCAAATACTTTGTCAAAGGGTACCATCTAGCATACACACAAGTAACTGTTTCACCTTCCCAGGTTGATTGTTTGTCCCCTTCATATGTCGACAAAAAGCATGGCTACCATGATTCACATTCCAACTGTGTACTCAAAACGTGTATTCTAAGTGGGCAGGGCGCCGTCAACTCCTATAATGACTATCACTGCCCAAGTCACTAGTGCTGTGCACGAGAAGGCCATCAGCTCCTCTAATTACTAACATTGTCCAATTAGCTAGTGCAGCTGTGCAGAAACAGGAACTCTAATCTCTTGAACTCCAATCTCGAAGAGACCTGAAAATCATCAGCTCCTAGTACTATCTTTCTTTGCTGTGGAGTTTCGGCAGGTGATTGATTTGAGGTTTGAGTAAAATTACTTGAAACGGTCTTCAGGAGTTCAGATGATGAATTAGGAATTTAACGGATGTGCTTGACATAATTGGGGTTGGTGATAGGCGGGTGTTCATAGCCGTCTTGGTTGCTGAGGGGGCCAGGCGAGTAGTTCTGGCTGGGCCGATAGTCACTGTAGTAGGCATCCTTGGGCTCATAGTCACGGAGGTCGGCTTCACCCTTGCGGAAGTCGCTGTACTGGGGCACATGACGCTCACGGGGGCGCCCATATGAGTTTCCATTCCTCATCTCACGCTGGCGTTCAGCATCTTCCAAGTCCTTGGTGACCTTGGTGACATCCAACAAAATGCGGGGCTGTGTGGAGTGGGAGTCACCAGCGCGCGGGCTCTTTGGCGCAGTGTGACTGCCCCCAAACGCAAATGAATCCGAATCCCGAGGACGGACGGGTGGGTATAAAGGCTCTTGCATGCCCCCGCGTGAGCCCTGCCCCAACGCAAACTGGTTGAAGCTCAACTCCTTCTCGAGCGCCGGGCCTCGTCCTGCACGGGGACTCCCCATCGGGCTTCTCCTTTGGTGTGTGTTATTGTATCCATCTCTTGTGGGGCTCAGTCGGGGGCTCCGTGTGTCGTTATAGTCGTTACCGTGGCGTCGTGTGTCGTCACGGTACTCATCGTCCCGCCGCCGGCCCATAGGGCTTCGCCGATCATCATAAGAACCGGCAATCCTCCCTTGGTGCATTGGGTTTTGGATGTCTTCATACTCGGCCGGCCGGCGGTTCGGGCTTCTTCGGTTTGGATCCACATACTCGTCCCCTTGCCGGATGGGCTTGCCTGTCGTCTCATACAGGTCAGGACCTTCTCTCCCAAGAAACTCACCATCTCGCCTTGCTGGGCCCCTTCGCGTGCCAATATAACTATCGTCTCTCGACTGCATGTGGGGCCTCCTACCATTGCCATACTCACCCTGGTCCCGTCGATGGTCATACTCCTGATTTCTCGGGCCAAACACGTCTCGGGACTGGGTGTCATATTCCCCTTCGCGTGGGCTTCGGTACTCGCCTTGTCGCTGGGGTCGGTAGTCTCCTTCTCGGTGGCTGCGGTAATCAATGTCGCGCGACTGGTAATCACCTTCACGAGGGCTTCGGTATTCACCCTCCCTGGGACTACCTCGAGGGGATCGATACGCCCCTTCTCGTGGACTTCTGTGTTCCTGCAGTTCTCTGGCCCTGATCACAAATTATGATGGACGATGAGAAGAATACACAACGTCAAGTTGATGTTTTTTTAAGATTGATAGATAGATTGATAGACAGAAATGCCGGTTTTGTGAGGAAGTAGGCATGAAAGAAGTCTAGCCTCTTCGCCCACATTAGGCGACTGCCACCTTTCGTTGCATGTTGCACGTGACATGGAGAAGAAACTGGTCAATGGAGAACTGCCATATGAACATAGTATCTGGCTGAAAAGATCAAGACAAAACCTCATTCACCTCTACCGAATAGTTAACCACACCCATAGCCCCTCCTCCCAAGCAAAGCACCCAGACAAACCTTCATGTCACTCTTCATACTCTTCCTTCTACAAAAATGTTGTAAGTTATATTGTCAGGACACACAATACAAGCCCACACTGGTATCATGGGGAATGACCAAAAAATCAAAGTGGTCAAACTAAAGGTTGCCATGCCCAAGCCAAAATACCAACTCAACACCCACATAGTGCACGTGACACGACCCCCTGTTTGGGCCACCAATAATCCCATTTGCCACCTTAATGGATATATTAGAGTAAGAATATAATATGAAAGTTATATGAAAGTTATATGAAAGTTAATCATCTCCTGGAAATACCCATACGTTGCTAATGGGACAACCACCCCAAAAATCCACCTTGCTCTCGACTGAAACCAATTCTGGACCACCACCCTCAAGAGTGTATGTCAAATGCCCAAATCACACATTGACCCTAACTTTACTAGCCTAGATACGGCCAATCCATCCGAGGAACCAACTCGGGCACCTATGCATACTGTACTAACCATACTCTAACACCAGCTAGTATGCATAACAACCTCGTCTACACATAGTCTAAATAACTCAAAATTGGGTGCAACATCATCGACAAGAAGACCATGACCACAAAACATATATAATATAACCTGGTCTCGGCGGGCGCGACTGGTGTGCTATAGAGGTGCGGGTCTTGCACTTGGCGCCGCGGGTCGGCATTGAAGTCACGCGGGTCGCGGATGGCTTTCACGGGCACAATTCCCTCCTTGGTGCGGATGGGCACCAAGTTGGGCGGTGCTTGGAGCTCAGGGGCCAAGCTCCCCGGGTTCTTGGTGGGCAAGGGCCTCCGGGGGTCCATGGAGGTCCCCGGGTGCACCTTGCTAGGGTCCACAGGGGTGCCGTCTTTCGCATCCACAGGGATAAAAACCACATCACGAACCTCTGACACACCACCATTCTTGATGACCCTCGTGTTGGGGCCTAGCCCCGGAGGCGTGTGCGGGGTATGTCCATCATCGCGCACCTCCTTTATCCTATCGGGGTCGACAGGCCGGCCGTCTTTCGCGTCCACGGGGATGAAGACAACCTCCCGCGCCTCGACACGGTGGCCGTGCGCTTGCACCACCACCGGTGGACCTTCGCCGGGCGGAAGCTTCTTCACCATGTCGATTTCCTGGTTGTTCATATAAGGTTGTTGATGTGGGCGATGTTGTTGGAGTTGCATCCCCTGCGCCGGTGTCATTTGGAGCTGGTGTTGCCGGTGCTGAATCTCCTGTGGGGTGATCATTGTCCGCCCATTAGAGTCCTCGACATGGTCCACCACCAACACCAGCGACTCTGGCGGCTGCTTCTGAACAGGGTACTGGGTCATTTGTTGTTGGCCTTCCATTGGCGGTCCGTGGGGGAACGACTCTTCACGTCGCGGTTGGGTTCGAATCATCTGTTTGCGCCGCTCAATCTCCCGCAACTCATGTTCACTAACCGCGTACAGTGGCGGCGCGATCTGCTTCCCGGGCTCTGGGTGCCAGAACGTCGCGTGCCTGTCGAGGTGTCGCTTCATCTTCTTGAGCAACACATGCGGGTCAGCTGGGCCGTACGCAATCACCTTGTCTATCGCTTGGTCGGTCACCACTTTCACTACGCCTGGAGGATACAAAAGTGATATTCAGGTGGCCATTCAATCAATCAAAAAATCTGTGTGAGTCTATAATTGATCTGATCCCGCAGCACCAAGAAAATACAAAGTTTCATCACGATTCTATCAACCACCATAGCAAGATATGTCATGGTGATCTATGCATTGGTAGAATTGATTGCGGTTTCTATCATGCACCGGCTGACCATGGCCATGAATTGGGCCTTTAGTAAGCCAAAGCTGAAGAAACCCAGGAAAGGAGATCAATTGTGATGCTTGCTGCATTTCTCTTTGCAAGGGTAGCTTGGACGTGCCCATGAATTCTTCGAAACTAGGCTAGGAGACTGGTGTGTGCATGGACTAGGTGACTCGTCAGGAGCAGGCCATTCACCCACCATGATGTCAGTTCATAATACCCGGTGCCAATTAGCAACTTCAAAACATGATATATTTCACCACAGCTAGAAATTCTGGGCATTTTTAAGCTAACTCCACAAGAATAAATGTAGCAAGCATTCCAATTGATCTCCATTCCTGGGTTTCGTCAAGATTGGCTTACTACAGGTCCAATTCTTGGCCATGGTCAGCCAGCGCAAGGTAACTACAATAGCTCTACCAATGCATAGTTTACCATGTCAACATAGCTTTGAAACTATGCTAGGAGACTTTGTATGTGCACGAATTCAGGTGTATCATCAGAATCAAATCAGATCATTTAATGACTATGATCATGTCAGTTCATGATCTCCGGAGCCAAGCATCTACAAATGATAACAGTCTTTTCACATTCTTTTCACCACGGCATGAAATGATATGCATTTTCAAGCTAAGCATGCAGGAATAAATGCAGCAAGCATTACAGTTGATCACTTTCCTGAGTTTGAGATTTTGGTTACTACTATAGGAGTTCATGGCTATGGAAAGCCATAAAACTGGTACCTACAAATGCTTAGATGACCATGACATAGCTTAGAAACAACGTCTTGAGACTTGTGGAGACACTACTTGACAGGCACTTACCATCGACCTCCTCGCACTCTTCTACTGCTTTTTCCTCGCACTTTGCGCAGCACATCTTCACTTGCATCACTGTAGCCTGCAACTGTTGCCAACACCTAGCATGGTAAGTCTCTAACATTACACAGCAATGGCAGTTATGGGATTTGACAGCTGTAGTTTTAAAATTGCAAATAAGATAAACATTTGGATGAAGGCGGGAGAATGGCACGTAGTCTACAGAGTGTCACCACAAGAAGCTTGTCAACTTAGAATAAGATGCAAGTAGAACTTACTGGCAATTGCTGATGATTCATCGGACTCCTGGTCTGCACACACAAAAAGAAAAAGAAAATCACCCATCATGAAGTTAGTTGCGAGACAATTGAGAGATAAGTAATGGAGGGACAAGTGAGATCGATTGATCAAGAGACAATCGATCATCTTTTGTAGAATACTTCTTGTCAAGGAACAGATGCACCTTAAGTATCACTTCGGAAGTTGCAATACAATCACAAGCCTCCAACATACCCAAGAGCCAAGCTCGATATGCCCTACATTCATGTCTATGCATACTGTGTTGTAAAATTGGACTTCCCTGTCTACTATACAAATTAGACCTATCTTTATCCGCAGCAAGGGATGTCACTTGCCTTCTAACTAGTTACAGTTGCAAGAGGAGGTTGGTAAACTTGCACAAGAGCCACGGACTGAAGAAACTCAAGAACTTCAGTCACCTAACTTCACCTAAAAGGTGAGTGCAAGGAGAATGATGCTCAAGCTCAACGCTTACTGCAAGTTAAAGCAATTCTACAGTGAACAAAATACGTGGGGGCGTCCAAAGAACGCCATATCTTCCGTTTTTCTACACAATTGGCTTGTGAAGGCTGGCAGCGTTAAGAAAAGTCTAACGAACTCACCGACGCCATCCCTACAGCTTCAGGCAGCTCAGCCTCCGATTGCTTCAAAGTTTGATAGTTGGGTGCTCCTGGTTGTAGAGTGCGATCTCGAAACTTGAATATCAATGCGAGATGACCTCCAGTTGTTTCCTCACTTTCGTCAAACAGCAAAGATCACTCAACAACTACACTCCCACTACACTAAGTTAGTACCTATCCCACTGGAAACCTTGAACACTTGTTTCTTAAAATTTAGTCGTCCGTCAAACGGCAAAGATGATCATCCAACCTCTGAACAGTATCGGCTACACTAAATAGTGTGGACCTTCCAAGTTCCTGAGCAGCTTGCAGATCGGGTTCTAGGTCACTGCTTGACAAGAGGTTCTCAAATACTCAACAGCAACACATGAAACTCCACTAAAACAATTCCACTTCCACTTTAGATGCCACTAACTTATAGCAGAGCTGCACAACAAAGACCCAAGCACAGCTCACGCAAATTTGTATGCCTATGGACTGATCGTCATTGTGATATTGTCTGGGCTAATTCTGCTGCTTCTCCGCGTGAGGCCTGTAGGAAAGGAGAGTTGCTTGGCATGAAAAGGAGTTTGGAGGACTACTTTGTAAGTAGGAGGATGCACCACAACCCCACCACAACAACGGCAGGAAAGATGAAGATTTGATGTGGCCAGCAGCTGTAAAATATAAGCAAAATTATTGCGGTTTTAAGGTGAATGATCAAGTGAGTGAGTGAGGTGTCTTAAGGGGGGGAGGCCCACCTTGTAAGCTATGAGTTAAATTAACCTCGGTAGGTTCAAGATGTTCGGTGATGGTTCTCCGAACTTCAAAGCCTGCAAGCGGCTGCACGAATCCCAGCAAGTTCGGATTTTATTTTTCTCTTATTTCCGATGACTCGGCCTATGTGATTCTGCTCAACTATCATAATCGAGGACATATATGCAACCCCAGCCAGAACCTGAAGTCCCTCCGCCTCTGTCTATCAATATGCCGCGTGGCGCATCTCGGTGCCTTGTGTGAGGGTTTTGTGTCAGGCTCTACTTCCGATACTTTTTACAACACAATCCCCATACCCAACCTTAACCAACGTTTGATGAACTCGCTGCCAGATGTGGCTTAGGATTTCATTACGTGGCAGCTATGTGTTTTTTTTGTTTCTTTTGTTTCTTTTGTTTGTGGGGGGTGGGTGGGAAGGGGGGGGGGGGATAAAACATGCTCCTTAGAGATCATTTAAGACTAATTCATTCCAATTGAATTTCATTAGATTGATTCAAGGTCTCTAATATTTGATCCTGGTATCAAGTAAGTTAAACTAAGAGATTATGAGCTACAAATAATCACTCTTGATGTTTTTACCTTCAACTTACATGATTGTCACAAGTGATTGGCCGTCAAATATGAACCACTTTTCAGTAAGTACAGTACCATCATGGTTGGTTGCATCTTTGAAATATACATAACCCCAAATCGAACAATAAGCGCAACAAAATAAACCTTTTCCTCTTGTATACATTTTCTACAAAAAAAAATTATCATATTTTAATGGTCATGCATAACATTATTAAGCAATGTGCATTTGTTCATGTGGGCCTTGAGAATATAACCATGCAATGCCCCAACCTAATGCAAGGAGACTCAAATTCATATGTGGGCCCACATGAACAAACAAACATTGCTTAATAATGTTATATGGCACTAACATATCTACAATACGGGTTTATGTTCTCTAGGTAAGGAGGGAGGATAATTTGTTACAGATTTTTTGACATGGAGGTTCTAGCAAGTTCTGAACAATATGACTAGGCAGAGCACAATTTCTATCATTTAACCACCACTGATGAATCTTATGTATTGTTTACCTTTTGAACTCCGTTGTTTGCTGGAATGAGGTCATTGATAGGCAAGCAAAAACACATACATTCTGGTAGTTGCACCTCTCAGAAAGACTAATTGGAAAGTGATATTTGAATGTTTGTAGTGACATGTAGTATGAGTAAGTGCTTGTATCAAATGGCAAGGGTGGTGAAAAGTGATACACTTCCATATGTTTAATTGAGAATCGTCTCACACTGTCTCAGTCTTGGAGCTATTATATGGCAGATTCAAAACCTTTAACTGCCTGCCACAAAATGGACAAGAAGGCCATCAAAGCAGGGAAATCATAAACCCCAACAACAACATTCATTGAAGTAAGTGGGCCTAACTCCATTACTTATCTCAATCGGACATTGTTGGGTGGTTAGGTGCACATCTAAGAGCAAACACCAAAAACGCATATGATTAAAAGAGATTGGACCATGTGTTTAGAATTGTTAGCTGTTTTAAATTCACTTGTCAACATAACTGGGGGGAGAGGAGACTTTCTACGTGACCTTAGGATTCTTGATAAATCATAAGAATTCATAGTTTCAATGTTATTTGGAATCTATCGTGGCATCTTTACATTAATTTCAGGATGCACAAAATTTTTAACCTCAAATATTTGAGTAGTATAAGGTAATAAACAACAACATCAACAACAAAAGTAACTAAATAAAAGATGTCTACCTTAAATATTCTCTTTGTTATCCTTTGGTGCTTGGGCATAATTGAATCACCACCATTTAAGCACTTGATGGTTAAAACAATCTTAGGATTGTTAAGGTCACATAAACACTACAAATGATCTCCAAGTGTTGGATGTCGGTGTGAGTGTAATTTTTATGAACAATTAGAACATTTGAAAACATGTAAGATTATTTGATAGTATATTGAAGTTGATAATAATACACCTGGAAATTCTAAATGAAGAATATGAGAGATGTGCTTGTTATTTTTGAAGTTGAGGTGAATTTAAAGTTAGCACTTGAAGTGAAACTTGTAGATGAGTCCATGTGAGACCTTTTTTTCCTTCCCATACCTAATTATTCACCTATCATTTGTGTAAATAAGTTCTACATTGGTTTGGAGAATGAATTGAAACTTGGCACTTTCGATACAAGCACCAGTTCCAATAAAGTGACACGGGAGCAAATGATCATCTTCCGGGCTTTGTAACCATTGTGGACCGAGTCATGCTTGGACGTGTCTTCTCGTCCGTGGGTCCATGCATGGCACCAAAAGATGGCCTACCTCAATCTCTTCATATCGATTCATGAATTGCAATGTTTATGGAACTTTCATGTAAAAAAGCTTGAAGCCCAAAATATTACGTTACCTTGTGGAGGCGGCCAACTCCCAAGCTTGAGAGGGTGCTCATCGAAGAACTAGGGCATGTTACACTCGTGACCACGTGCCGTGACTGTGACCAGTTTCTAAATTATTTCATTGGGTACAAAAATAATTGGCGGTGTCATTTCACTACAAAATAGATCACCAAAAACAACCATGTGAAGGTACGGATAAGAAAGTGAAATAAATTCCTACGTATCCCGAAATGAACAATGCTCGATGGTCACTCAGATTTTACGACGAGACCAGCCAAATAGATGTTCTCAACAAAAAAATAAAAAAACCGAGAATGATCATCCACTTAACAAGTATGTCTCGTGACCAAGATCTTACTACGTGATGCGGAAATCTATACAGCCTGCATGCTCCAGATTAAGGGCCACGACCATGAGAAACCCTAAATCACTTCTTCTCACAGCCCTCGGTCCATCACGTGACTTAACCTAGTAGTGTTGTTATGCCCTGAACTTACTAACTTAAGTTGAAGAAGCGAATTGCAGCCGACATGCAATATCGATATGAGGGTGCAGTCTGTTGTCCACATGGCATCCTGTGAAGGAAGCTATCATCAATTTCCTTGTACTCACAAATCTCCTCACAAGCGCCATTGATGCTCTGCACTGCACTCGTTTGTGCAAAATGATGGTGCAGGCACCCTAACTTATGCGCGGAGAGCCGGCTGCTACTTTAACTTAGTTGCAGATGCACCGGTGGAGGTTGAGAAATAACCCATTGAAGTTGAAGACTTCAGGAAAACTACACGTCATTGCAGAGGAGGTTATAGATGACCCCCAATTTACCAAGAAAACCAGGAAGATGTCGTCAATATGTAACCGGTTGGATGTGGAACACACTGGGATCTCAACCGACAATGCCCAAAATCCTCCCCTCCCTGCACACTGATGCGGTCTCTGGTGGGGGTGTGCCAACCTTGCAATTTCATGTACAAACAAGCAGGTGAACCCTATGTTGGCTTGACACATGTTGTTTCTGCAGTTCAGCAACCCACCATGCCAGGTACCCATGACTCCTTCAGTGACACGAGCCACTGGGTTGCCCCGCTCCAATTTATTGACATTCCACACGATTTTGTATATTTGTCACCACAGTAACAAAGTTCGGGAAACGTTTCTCTACTTTGGTTGCCATATGAATTGGTAAGAAAAGATTTTAAGTTTTTGTGCTGTGATTTGAGCTCAAGGTAATTTGCATGGGGTAAAGAGGCAACCTATTTGCGAAGGCAACCTAATTGTTGCATATCGGTGCAGTTTGCCCAAATACAAAGGGTCACTTTACACTAGAGCTTGAGGGTCCGTGATCGTTGAAGTCTCTCGTTGGTGGAAAAGGATGGGACCATCCACGTAGCTTTACACTACACCATTTATGGTATTTAGTGCACACACACCAAACTAGATTCCTAGAGGTCTCAGTGTCACGTGTGCTAATTGTCGACATGGTACTAATTGTCAGCAAAGTCATTTTTTGAAATGAAATTTCATTTACACCATGACAATTAGCATAGCACATTGGGATCCTTGAGACGATAGTTTGGTGTTTTGGTATGCAAGGGGAAGCTACTATTGAGCATATTGATCGCACGTGTCATCATCATGTGTTTACATTTTAGTGTGCAAGAGGAAGATATATTTGAGCATACTAATGCCATGTGTCACTTGTGTACACTTTTGGTCACCTTGTAGACTGTTATGTAACATAGGCATCCACCTCATAACACTATCGAACATACTCGTACCAAGATATTAACAAGAGCACTTGAACGCCAAGTGTCAGGACATGTTCTTTAATGGTGAAGTTGTTGATCAATATAACCTAGCGTACACCTCAAAAATAGGGTAAGTGACACTATTACACATGTGACAATAAATACCATAAACAATGTAGAGCTTGAGGATCTAGATGATGAACATCCTACAAATAATCTTACACGGCATGAAATGGATAAAGTTTCATAATCTACCAGATTTTGAGTCAAACCTACCTCAAAGAGGTGAGCCTAACACAAAAGTGGAAGATCATGACACTACAAAATCTCCAAAGAGCCACACCAATGGAGTTATGTTGTATATGTCTTTACACTACATTTGGCCCATAACCACACAATATTCAATTTCAATTTTCCTTGATACGACCTTCAGATGAGTTTCAAAGGTCCACACAATTCGATCGCCATGTCCTTGGCCATACTGCAAATTGCCCCTAAAGGATTGGAAGCTCTAGGGTAGTGTAGCACCCCTTTCACATCTAAGTCCCTCCCGAGGAAGGGGTTTTACATGTAGAATGCACTAGGATCAATGAATCACATTGCATAATGCAAGGATAATGGTGTAACACGAGTGACAAAACATCCACAAACTCCGTAAGACTACATTAAATATTGTGTTTACTATAGTGTCACTTACTATGTGGAGTTACACAATGCTATATCTTTTTACTATTAATGTCATTTCAAACCACCTAAAAATGTCAATGTTCGTTAATGTTCAAAAAACCAATTTGACCTTTGTTGGCAAAAAGAAGAAGACATACAGTAAATAGTTATAGCATTGTGTAATTCTAAACAGTAACTGACACTAGATACAATATCAAGTACATAGTGTATTCAAGTATACTTGAGAAGATTGAATCTTAAGTTTCAAGATGTTAAAACATCTTGTGATTGAAATTCAGTAGCCTCAAGAAAATCATCCAAGAGTTCCTACAGGTAGTAAGGACTAGGTTTAGCACATTACACTACATAATACATCAATCCAGATTCACTTCTATGTAGTTATAAAAAATGCTTCACACTAATTGAAGTTGACGTTTTAAACTCCATATGATGATTACATGATAAAGTGGTGAACCGTGTATATTGTAAATTTGATCATTTCACATACTCATATTCTAGAAAATTAATCTGCGGACAAGACTAGATGCACACATCTTGTCCTTGTGCTCCAAAATTGATAGTCTCGAACTAAGATGTATCCCGTGCTTAATTAGGACAGTCTCACGTGTATCCATGTAGAATGCACAAAGATGAGGATATTACACTACATAATGCATTGATACCGGTACATGATGATAATATAGTACCTACACTGATACATGTAATTAGGTTGCCTTGATGAATAGGTTGCCTCTTTACCCATGCCAATGACCTTGGGTTAAAATCAAGACACAAACACTTATAACTTTGCTTATAAATCCGTAGGGCAACCAAAATAAAACAGTATGCTCTATGTATTTTTTTATTGTGATAACAAACATCTAAAACAGTGTGAATGTTTAGTAAATTAGAGTGGGACAGCCTAATCGTACATATCGGTGTAGAGCATTTTTTTGAAAGTAAAACTAGACTAAGTCAAAGTCCAGAATTATAATGTGTTGAATTCTATATTAGGATACTACAATAGGATTTTATAGAGTATGCATAGTTGATTATGATAATGTATAGCAATTGTTTTTATTACAGTTTTGTTATATAACATTTTATTATATAGATTTTACATTAGAAAATAGACCATTGATTTTTGCATTATATTTTTGATAGCATAACATTCTAGTAATCACTAAGGATTCACCTATCTCCCATGAAATTTAGGTATACGAGGAGTGTATGGATAGATCCACTCATAAAATTCAAGCAACCAAAAAATTCTAGGTGTTGAAAAGATGTCTAGATTTGCTTAAATACAAGACGTAGATGTAAATATCTAGGATGAATGGCATTTTGGTAAATAGTGATGAATCTTTTGATGAGCCTAGATGAACTCATCAACGCCCCCCCCCCCCCCCAATTCCAAATTCCATACAAGATATTTGCTTAAAAGGAATGTAAGTCCACCATTCATGGTATTTAGTGTCACGTACACTGTTTGCAAAGGGCCTAAACTAGATGCCTAGAGGTCTCAAAGTGTCACACCCACTAATTGCTTATATGATTTTATTTGTCAACATAAATAACTCCTTCAAGTGGAAAAATATCTACAATATGGCATTTAGTGTAGTACATTGGATACTTTAGATGATAGTATTGTGTGTTAGTTTGCAAGGGGAAGATACTTTTTAGCGTACTAATGGCAAGTGTCCTGTGTTTACATTTTAGTATGCAAGAGGATAATATTCTTGAACATACTACTATAACAATGGCAAGTGTCATGTGTTTACATTTTAGTATGCAAGAGGATAATATTCTTGAGCATACTACTATAACAATGGCAAGTGTCATTAGTATACACTTTAGTCAATGACGTGTAGACCATTGTGCAACATAGGGCATGCACCTCATAACAATATTGAACATAACTTACTCATGCCAAGATATTAGTAAGCACACTTGAATGACAAGTGTCATGAGATGACACTTATAATGAAGTCGTTAATCATCAACGTAACCTAGCATACGCCTCAAAAATAGGATAAGTGACACTAAATACTGGACAAGATTAGATGTACACGTGTCATTGGGGTTGGTTAAATATCGCGGCGCTTAGGACAAATTGATGGACTTAGAGCAGGTGAGCTGGCATCCTCAATAAGTAGGGTTTGTGAGGACTTTAATTTTGTGAAGAGGATAGGTAGAAGTGAGGTGGCGAGCCTTTGTCGTGTGCCGCCTGTGACCGAAAGGAACTTCTTCAAAGAAAACATGTCACTTGGTGGCCAAAGATTAAAGAGCCACCGTCATTCTCAGAAAGCCCAAGAAACGCAACTCTTCATACCAATGGCCGGCTCCCTTTTCCACAATGCGCCCGTGAAAGAGTCAAGTAGGAGGCCCCACCGATGTGTGACCAAATGTGGCCTCGTGTGATAAACTTGTTGGTGGACATCTCTCATCTCAAGGTCCGGCCGATTGTTAAGGTACGTTATCTAAAACCAACACTAAATCTGAAATCGATATATTGTGCCAGATTCATTATTATGTTCAGGGGTTTCAAAATATGACGTTGGTGCATTCTAGTGTTGGTTTATATCACTACCGTGATAGTTTTGGTATGCCTTCTTTATGAGCATTTGATGTGGATCATACAACAATTTTATCCCAATGCAGCATGGACAAGTCAAGTAGGCCCCACCTATGTGTGATTAAATGTTGTCTCGTGTGATAAACTTGTCGGTGGAAAACTCTCATCTCAAGGCTCGGCTGATTGCTAAGGTGCGTTATCCAAAATCAACGTATTGTGCCAAATTGATTATTACATTTAGGGACTTCAGAAGTAATATGACAATGGTGCATACTTTCAGTTTAGGGTTAATACACATCAATTTGTGTATGTCCGCCTTAATTTTATTTATTTATGGTAAACCGGCTTTCTCCAACTTGTTGTGGACATGGCAAGTAGGCCTCACCGATACGGTTTGACGATGTGACCTCGCGTGATTAACTTGTTGGTGAAATTCTCTCATCTCAGGGCTCAGTTGATTGCTAAGGTACAATACCAAAAACCACAATGAACCTAAAACCAACATATTGTAGCAAAGTCATTATTACATTTGGGGGTTTCAAAAGTCACATGACATTGGTACATATGGTTGGTTTTATAATTAATATGCATTACTTTTGGGTATGTCCATCTTAATTATTTTGGTTTACATTTGATGTTATTTGTGAACTGGTTTTTTCCCAATATGTCGTGAACAAGTGAAGTAGGCCTCACTAATATAGTTTGACAACGTGGCCTCGTGTGATTAACTTGTTGGTGAAAATCTCTCATTGCAAGGCTCAATTGATTGCTAAGGTACGTTATCCAAAACTAGCTATGAGCCTAAAACCAACATATTGTATGAAAGTCACTATCACATTTGGGGTTGCGAAAGTAATATTACATTGGTGCATACTAGCATTGGTTTATACTAATATGTGATAGATTTGAGCATGCATGCCTTACTTCTCTTTATGAACATTTGATGTTGATTATAAACTCATTTTATCCCAATGGACCATGAACAAGTCAAGTAGGCCTCACCAATGTTTGACAACATAGCCTCATGTGATTAACGTTGTTTGTGGAAAACTCCCATGTCAAGGCTTAGTTGATTGCTAAGGCACGTCAACCAGACCCAAAATTGAACCTAAGACCAACAAATCGTACCAAAGTCATGCATTTGGGAGCTTCAAGTATTATATAAGAGTGGTATATAGCCAGTGTTGGTTTTAGGTTAATACGTGTTGGTTTTGGGTATGCCTACTCTAGTTCTTTTGATCAATATTTGATGTTAATCGCAAACCTTCCTTTTTTTTGGCAACGCGCCGTGAATGAGTCAAGTAGGTCTCATCGAAGTGTGACATTGTGTTCTCCTGTAATGAAATTTGTGGAAAACTCGCATCTCAAGGCTTGGGGATTTGCTAAGGTACATCCAAAACTAACACTTTGTATCAAAGTCATACATTTTGGGGGTTCCAAATGTATAACGATGATACATAGTGTCGGTTTTAGGATAGTGTCGGTTTTGGGTATGCCTACCTATTCATTAACCCTTAGCGTCTAAGAGATCCGATATAGGTCTCTCCATGCACAAAAATTGAGTTCTATGCTTCCATTATTAGTCAATTGTGTGGAAAGTGATCTCATCTAAAATTGACTCATTCTCCTAATGCACTTTCCAAAGTGTTCAAATACCTTCATGTTATGGAATATTTTGGTTAAAATATGTAGCTTGGATGCCATTAGAAGCAAATACGTGTACTTTGTATGTTGATCATCAATGTCCCATGTGAGTGTATTTTTATTTTCTCCTTAACATTAGATAATGTACAAAATCTCAAGGGATGCACTCTTTATTGGGTAATATATTGTGCATGTGTGACCTCAAATTAATATCCCTATAGACAATAGATTTTGCAACTTGGAATATTACTCACTCTACAACACCATCATGTTCAAGTAGTTGCATAACCTCGTTGTAGGTAAACATCGGAGCGTGAATGAACTTATCACTCTTGTAATCCATCTTGCACAGAGACCTAAACACATAATAAAGATGTTTGTAGTATACCCATTTTACTTAAAGTTTATTTCCCAAAGATTGAGATGACATTTTTGTAATGTCCGGATATCTATAATACGGAATGTCGCCAATTGTGACACGGTATGCAATGTCCCCCTTGGAGATGATGTTGATTAACACTCCAAACCATGGAAATTATATCGTATTAATTCCAACCACATAATAACCATCCATGAGTCCAACCCTCTCCCATTTTAAAAAAAAATCCGTTGTTGGATCCTGATACATTGTCATCCTAAACTTGGAAGTTGGATGGGTGTCTGGATTTGGTGGCACACGGAAATGCGATCAAGGGATGGGGAGGATTGTAATTGTTAAAAGCCTACGATGAAATGAAAGTGCTTCTTTGTGTTGTAGTTGAAATGTAGCGTCCTCAACCGCCAACACATCCTTCTTCGATAAATTAGTACCTACCTTCACAAGTCATATGCTTGGTACTATAGGCAAGTTTGACACATACTACTTCTTGTTGCCACTTACACAATGTTTGATGTCGTCAAGGAAAAACAAAAACTTGTCCTTCACATTGTTGGTGGAGCGATACTCTGCCTTCATACCCTTGTATGTGGGAGTAGGGATGCCATGTTTGCTAGTTCCAACTTCAACATTGCACAAAGTCCATGTATGGGCTTGCATCACCAACATTTTTTGGTAGAGTTGGGTGACAATCGTGCAATATAACTTCATAGCATTTGCAAGCAATTTGGGGTCTCCACACTTGGCAACAACCTTCAAATCATGAACATACAAATCATATTGTCCACTATCGCTTCGTACAAGCAAGTCATCTTGTTGCCAAAGTGTTAAAGCCACTTGTTGTGCATAGTATCTACAATATTACATGTGGGCATTTCCACACATTCATCCATAGTCACATCCTGCAAACATTACACAAATTATAGTATATTGTATGTATATCAAGGAAACTCAAAAATTAAAGAACATTGCATAATATAGGGTGGTAATGCACTTACAAGAATCATATGACCACCCCATTGCTTATAATGAAAGTGCTTGAATCCCAACCACTTAGAGATTCCAATAATGCCTTATTTTGTGGCAGCTCCAAATGATAACCACCACGAATGAATCATATGATATCTAGATTTGGCTTCATCAATTGTTTTTGCATCCTTGTAGTCTTTGCATAGATGATTGTGCTGAAATTGCAAATATATTTATGCGTCACTTTATCCAAGCTTAAATACCAATGGAAAAGACACGTGCGCTCACGACCCACCATTGCCATACTTGGGCCATCCTCCCTGTAGATCTTCTTGACCGCATTCCAATCGCTTGAGCATGAAACCTTTGAAGTTCTTGTTTGGCACTCCCTTCTTCACTTTGAACCGGAAACAAAGTTTTGTTAATTTGGGGAGAAGAGTACTAACTTTATTCATAACCACCTCTAAGGACAAATTTGTTAGGTGATGTACTTCAATGTTTGATGGGAGGTTTTAGGAGGCAATTTGCCAAGAAATGTTTGTTTGTTACCATTAGAGTTCATGGCAGTGGGCGTTTTCATGAATTCCGTGGCAACACACTCGTAAGCCATGTCCAACGACTCATGACATGTAGCATTAGATACATGATGTTTGTAAACACCAAGATGTATATATGTCCTTGACATCTCTGGAGATGTGATGTAAACATATATTATATGAGCATGACACAACGCAATGCATATTGGTGTGGAATAATATACCTTATATTCCAATTTTGCTTTCGATGGGGCCACATCCCCCACAAAAAGGGACAAAAGTCAATTTGATCCACTTAGTGTAGTTGCGAGTGTCTCCATTACAATACATGTAATCACAATACTTGTTTTTGTATTGTGGATGACCCGCACGAAAGGAATGTCTAAAGAATAATCCAAAATCCTTTTGAATATTTGTTGTTTTGGTTATGCACCAAGGGTGTCCATCGCACATCTTGTCCATGCCATCCATGGACTAGCCCGTGGACTAGCCATACACACTTCAAACTCCCAATGTCATAAGGGGCAATACAAATATCATGTCACCATCAAAAAGATGGTGGTAAGTATTTGATGATATGAACCTTGATGGTGTCAGTGTCAGTGTCAGTGTTAGTAGTTGCAAAATCAGATTTACCAAAATCAACAATGTCAGTGTCAATAGTTGCAAGATCATATTTACACCTCTTTCTAGACTTTGTTAGTTTTAGAGCGTCGACAATAATCATATTTGACAAGGATGAAAGAGGGTGCAAAGGTGAACGTCGAGATGGTGTTCCTTGGCGAGCCAATCTCATGTAAAGTGGATGGCAAGGTGATTTATCAACATTCACTAACATTTTGGAAGGTATACAAGTGATATTCCTAAAAGGAAAAAAATGATGTGTCAAAAAAATCAACTTTCGTACAAACATCACAACACAAGAACATCATCCGCACTAAGCTCCAACTACATAGTCACAATACTTGGGATTTGGACCATTGATGTGCCAGACTTATTTGTCAACATGATAGTGGAAACTTGCATTTGGGTATCGGAAAGACCTTTAGCCTCAAAATGATCCAGGACCTAAAATCTAGATATTGCCATCATCCCTCCTGTTCTTTATCATCAAGTTTGTTTTAGTTATATTTCCCTCCACATTATATTTCTTGCTCGACGTACATTGTTCCTACTCCCAGATTGAACCTCAAATACAACAAGTCCTATGAAACAAAAACATGACCATCATCCTGAAGGGGCAATGTGAAAGGCACCAAGGTACCCTAAGCTCTAATGGTAGCCATTTGGAGATAAAGGAATGTATGAGATTCGAGGAATGTGAATACATATAAAACCAGTAGATCTATATGCATTGGTTGTTTACGTTTAATTTTTTTATTATAAACAAAAATATAGATGTGATCACACATTAGAAAATCATTCTACTATATTTGATTTGTAGAATTAGGGCCAACAAGAATGCTATGCTGGTAAAACCTTTTAATACAATTTTGTGTGTCGTGATAATGAAATAAATATTATAAACATCACTAATGTCAATTTGTATCATGGAGTGAAAACAATAGTTTTGATTGAAATATTTATTTTTAATCATTTATGATTAGTGTGCACATCCCTATCAAGGAAGTAGAGCCAGACAATTGATTGTTTTCATATTTAGTTAGATGTAAATAAAGAAACATATAACCCGAAGTATGACACTACCCAATGCATAAGAAATAATGTATCATGGTTCTTCTCGAGTACATTGAG
Organism: Polytrichum commune; assembly: GCA_950295325.1. NCBI lineage: Eukaryota > Viridiplantae > Streptophyta > Polytrichopsida > Polytrichales > Polytrichaceae > Polytrichum > Polytrichum commune. The sequence continues at coordinate 971,567 of OX485804.1, forward strand.
CTCACATAGTGTAGAAGTTTATAGAACTCAAATGCAAGACCATATTCATGCCATAGTTGGGGGAAAAAAATAGAGATGAATGACATTGTTCAAGTATTCTAGTTCCAAACAATCCATGAGGTCCAAAATGGAGAGAAAGATGTGCACGTATTGCAGCTGCTATGGAAATTGACATCGAGAATGGATATGAAGCGGAAGATGCAGATGGGGAAGCATATCGTAGTTTGAGGTTAGTGTGGAAAATAGGGGCACTTTATAAACTTGGTTTTTTAACGGCTACATTCAAATTAATAAACAGGTTTGGAATGTGCCATCCAATTCAATAAGACCCTTGTTTTTGGGATGCGCATCCTAGACTCTATAATCATATAAAGTTGTTTATTTTTGGGATTTCGACAATTATTTTTAGCACAAAATTACCAACATTATAATTTTGTGTCGTTGAAATTTTGCTTGTAGTTCATGTTTTGATTATGATTTAAATATTTACTATATTTAGATATTTGGATATTTTTAACTTGCTCATTTGCAAATTATTATGTTCTTGATGTTCCCAATGTTCTATATGCTTACAATATTGGCATCCCAAACTATGGGTTTATTTTATTTTAAGACTTTCCAAAGTCTCCGCTTAACAAATATACTGTTTGGTATACGTTTCTTGGATATATGCATATTTTTCTATCCAATAATATTAGTTTTTAAAATTTCAATCATTTTTGTTGCTATTCATTTGATTTTTTACATCTTCCATTCTGTAAATTAATTGGCATTTTGGAATTTCATGAAATCTTGATATGACTCTTGAAAATTTATTGTCAATTGCCACTACTCTAGTGAAGTCTATGTACAAGGTGAATTGACTTAGTTGGTGGGATTTAAGTGGCACATCATGTGAGTCTCTTGGTTTTTTATTGGGGGGAATCAAGGAGAAAGACTTGAAGAAATGATTAATCAAAGCCTAATTTTGGGCCAAAATAAACACTTATTCATTCATTTGATCTATAGTATTTTTATAATTGTTTATAATTGTTTTTTGATATTCATATGATATGTATGTGTTATTTTGTAGTTGAGGATGAATTTGTGAAGGAGTTAGTCCACATTAAACCCAACTCTTTTGTCAAAGTTAAGAGTCCAAAATATGAAATTTAGTGTCTTGGATCCGAGACACAAATTTCTCATTTTTGGCAATTTATTCTAGACCTCTAGGAAACGTTGTTGGGGTCATTTGGAGCCCACTTGACCGAATTTTATTCAATCATTTTTGTGAGAAAAAATGGAAAAATCTTGATATAGAGTTACTCAAATCCAAGACACAAATTTATCATTTTTGGTGATTTGTTTTAGACCCTTAAAAATTGTTGTTGGGGTCATTTGGAGCCCACTTGACCAAAAAAAATTGAATTCTTTTGTAAGAAGAAATGGGATTATCTTGTAATAAAGTGTCTCAGTTCTGGGAGGCAAATTTTCTATTTTTTGCAATTTATTTAAAACCCCTAGGAAACACTATTAAGGTTTTTCTTTTCTGTTCTAAACCCCTGGGAAGCACTATTAAGATCATTTGGAGCCCACTTGACCAAATTTATTTCAATTTGTTTCTGGTGAGAAGAAATGGAAAAATCTTGAAAGAATTTTTTTTGAATTTTAGACACAAATATCTCATTTTTTGGGCGATTTGTTCTAGACCCATGAGAAGCATTACTGCAGTCATTTGGAGTCCATGTGACCAAATTTGGTTTTTAAAATATTTTTTGATATAAAAGTCCAACATCTTGATATGTAGTGTTTGGGATCCAGAACAACAAATTATGAACCTTACATGTATTTTTTGAAATCACCAATAAGCATTGTTGGTCCATTGTTTGGGTCATTTGGGTCATCTTGATAATGACATAACATCGCGAACGATCCTTAGAATGCCCAAAATGTAAGATTTGTAGTCTTGATATCACAACATAATATTCTCATTTTTTGAGTAATTATCGAATGCCCAAGGTTGCTTTGTTGTGACTTTAATTTGATTATTTGGAGACCACTTGAATGAATTTTATTAAAAAAATTGAAAATTCCCATCATCTTCAAATTTCTGCTTTTGGCTCCAAGACAATATGTTCCTCATTCGTTGGACAATATGTGAAATTGGGTTGATTTGGAGGCTTGTACCTTTGAGAATTTGGATATTATTAGTGTATATTTGCCAAAAAGTCTTTATGAACCTAATGTTCCATCACCTCCACATACCATCCCTCCTTGGAACAACCACAAGCAAAAGAATATTGAAAATGTGTCTGAATTTGCTTTTGAGTGTCTCCCCAATGATGGCCCCTTAAATCTCATTGTCTTAAAAAGAAAGGTGTTCAAGAGTATACAAGGTTGTTTGTGGCCTTCTATGATTCGTGTTGGAAAACAAATATTGGGGTTTCAACGAGTTGTCACTGTGTTGTCTTCTTAACACATATTTGACAATACTACTTATGCAACTTAATCCCTTTGCTACTTTAAATTCTCCCTCTTCACCCCATCGCAATGTTAAATCGTTTTCAATCAACTGCCTAAATGGTAGGATCTACTCTGCAAACTCAAGATTTTACATCTTGATGTTTCTTTGTTCACTATCCAAATTAGATTTTGTTTTCCAAAAAAAAATTTAAAATAAAAAATCTGAGGTGGATGTGGAGGCCTTGAAAGTATACTTTAGTCTCACATCCTCATCCTTGTTGCTTATTCATCTACATGTTGGTATTCGCATACTCTCAAGGTCTCCATGCCACATGGATTTCATTGTTAGTTTTGTTCATGGCTTGTGCAAATATATTGATCTATGTTAGGTGCCTTCATTTCATGCTTGCAGATGTAGTTGCCGCCATCTAGTCGCGTACAAGGAAAACTCTTCACTGTTCGATGTTACCCTATTACCATTGCATGATACAATACCAACTTTTGGCTCGGGTGGAACTCTAGCATAGGTAGTCTTCGTCAATTCCAACAAAGACCATGTCAAGAAGGTGGTGAGGAAAAATCGATTGACTAAGTAAATTTAACTATTTCTCCAAATCCTCCTCACCGTTTGACATTTGTAGCTTAAGAAATGCCCACTTCAAGTCTAGCATTTACATTTTTATTATGCATAAAATAGAAATTTGGTGTGATTTCTCCTCCAAGTTTTATGGTTTAGCTTCCATATGCAAAGGGTGTTGTTCGGATCATGGCATGGTCAATGACGCTGGTCTTTTGCCATAGGTATAAACAAATTGTTCGTCACCCATTCATATATGACAAGTTGGATGAGGGCGTTAATCTTCATGATTAGTCTAAATGTTTTTGACTAGTTTATGGCTACGGAGGTGTCTGTGTGAGTGTTCGTGGTATGGTTCTAATTTTGTATATTCATTAATAAAAAATTTGGCCAATGTATTGTATGCACAATTGACATTTTTTCCCTATACCCATCTTCTCCATGTGTTCAAACAACTTTGTTGTGATAATCTCTCTACAATCAAAGTGATAATAACTTCAAATTGTGTAACAATGTTTGGATCTTGGGCTTCCTTTTAAATTTACCACAATTTGTGGACATTGATTCATGTGAGTAATTTCTCTTATACTTTCATCTATTCTTAAAAAATAATTTTTTTCTTCTTCCAAAATATTGTCATCAATTCATTTCTCAAACCTACGTGAGTTTCTCTAAAAATAGTCAAGACTATGCTCAGCACTTGGAATGTGCTTGCAAACTTTTGAAGAATTGAATGTTGAATCTAAAATAAATATTTAAATTTATTACCATTCATATTATTAAAAAAATTAATTATTTTAATTATTTTTGACAAAATACCACGGGTATAGGATACTAGTGGGTGTAATTCCAAATATTTTCCCTCCCTCACTGCGCACATGATAACACTCCCCTTCCGATGAAGAGCATGTGAAGAAGCTTGCAAGGAAATACCAATTGAGTGCAAGAATTCTACATTTCAATCATAGATTTTGCCAACTTGTATCCATTTGTTTCGATTTGCATTGTAACAATGATATTTTTTTTTGAAAAAGAAAGAAAAGGAAAGCATGATTTCTCCTTCACATAAGGGTTTGCTAGTATATGCGGAGAATATGGATCATGTTATAACAAACATATCAACATCAACTCCTCCCAGTACGTCCACCCAAATTGCTTGTAACCCTTACATAGACAATGAGGCAATAGAATGCATTGATCTTGATGATTTAGTTGCACTAGTTTACAAAAAGTTAGATAGGTGTCAACACCATCCACTACATTTTTGTTTCGATTGAATAGGATTGGATTGGATATTTTGTGGTTGAAGGCGTGACAACGCTTGAATCATAGTCTTCTTTTTAAATTACCCCAAAATTGTGGACTTGTATATGTGTGAGTAATTTCCGATATTCCTAAACATTTGACCCATTCATGTACAACATTCTCAATACTTGGCATGTGATCATATTCCTTTGTTGACTCCTACACCATTCAAGAACTCTATAGCAAACCCTTGTGCCACGTTCCGACTGTGAAATTTTAGAATATAGTTAGGCATTCAATTGGACAATTGCAATATGTTGAAACTCCTCATTCACTTTATTATGACATAAAAGCAATGGTCATGTGGATTTGCTCACCTTGGGGCTAAGTAAGTTGGTTAGTGGATGTCATGGTCTAATGTTTGTGTATGTATGGATTTGAAACCTTGTGAGATCCCTTAACTAAGTCTAAATGGCGGGCATCCACCCATTATTGTTGCAGTTTTCTAGGTTTTTGGGGGGTTTAAAAAAGAAATGGTAATTATTTATGTCAAAATACCATGAATATAGGTTACTAGCGGTTGTGTTCCCCCCAAAATTACTACCTCACTCTTCATGTGATATTGCTCACCACTCACAACTCACATGATAGCATTCCCCTATTTCTACACATACTTAGCTTAGCATAGTATTAATGTAAGTTACATTTTCTTGGCCTTACATGATAAACCTCCTATACAGACAAACATTATGCTAAAACATCCCTCCCTATGTGTACAATGTACGAGAGATGTCCAAAAAATCCATTTTGTGTACCCCACGATTACGTATGGAAACATGAAGTGCATCCCTTGGGTACAAAATCAATTTCAAAGCCCTAATGTGAGAATTATGTTTTTTTTTTTAAAAAAAAAACTTGGTGAAGCTCATAGAAATTGTGCAATTTGACCGTGTATTGAGTCCCTTGGTCCTTTCAGGGTTAGCATTTAATACCAATTGTAGACTAGCTTTTCTCCAACGCACCATAAACAAGTCAAGTAGGAGACGTACGGATGTCACATGTGCAAGAATGTGGCCTTGGCCCTCATGAAATTGAGATTTGGAAAACTCTCATCTCAAGGCTCAATCAATAGCTAAAATTCATATACCCAAAACCAAGATTGAACATATACCAACATTAAGCACTAATGTCATACATGTGTAGGATTCAAATGTACGGTAGTGATACATAGTGTCGGTTTTAGGTTTGTGTACTACTTTTGGGTATACATGTGTTAGTTTCTTTATCAACATTTGATGCCAATTGTAGACCATATTTTCTCAATACACCATGAATGAGTCAAATATGAGGTCCCACTGATGTGTGACAATGTCATTTGCCTCAAGTGATTCTTTGGATGAAAAACTCTCATCTCAAGGCTCAATCAATTGCTAAGGTATGTACCAAAAACCAACAATAAACTTGAAACCGGTACTATATACCATGGAATTGTGTGTGTGGACTACAAATGCTTGACAATGATACACATTATTGATGATTTTGAATTAAGTGTAAATTTCCTGTTGGTTTTGGATATGCTTATGTGAATTTATTTTTTAACACATGGTCCCCATTGTGTGCCGATCAAATGCCAGGTTTCCCTTATGCACTGTGAACGAGTCACATAGAAGGTCCCATTGATGTGTGACAATGTCATTAGGCTCAAGTGATGAATATGGTGGAAATTTCTCATCTCTAAGCTCAACCGATTGCTAAAGACATGTTCCCAAAACCAACAATGAACCTAAAACTAATATTATGTACTAGGGTCATGTGTAAGCTTGGAGGGAAAATTTTATGCAATTTATGTTGTTATTTTCCTAGGTCCACAACATTAGGTATGGAGGTCTTAAGTAGCTCATTTTTCTTGCTCTCCATCTTCTATTGATGAAATTTACATCTTCAAAGTTGTGTTACATTGCCATATTTATAATAATACATCAACAAAAACCACATTGCAAATTAGACTTCCTCTATTCAATTATGGTTAATGGAAGTGGTTTTTTTTTTTTGATTCCGTAATTGAATACATAGGTCCGCCCAATCGTGTTCAGTGCTGAGTGTGGACTAGTTGACAAAATTTGAAGGCGTTGTCCAATCCCTTTGAAACATGCATCTTTATGTTGTTTAATCTTCGATCCTCACCAAACCACAAACCAAGCAAATACATGTGTATGATTAAGGAAAGCAATCGAATAAAACTCGCTTACCTTACATGCACCTCACCTGTTGAGTTTAGTAAGTTAAGGTAGGAATACCTTAAACCAAGATAACACCCAAAACCAACACCCTCGAAATCTTGCATAATAGATACATGTTGATTTTGAGAATGTTCACCATCCGAACATCAAGCCCCCCCTTAAGAATATTGAGTGCCAGCACCCTTTTCACCTCAAAAATTTATATTTATCCCAATATTGATGTGTGTGTGGGTACAAATACCTTAACTTCTCAGCTTAAGGTGCTCCTACCTTAATAGGAACTATAAAAGAAAAAGAAAACATAGGTAGGCACACGCACACACATAGGTCGATATCGAATCCACACAAAGCACACAAGCCAATAAGTAACTAATCGGGAAGAACAAAATCGAGAGAACTTGTTTCCAAGAAGTCCCGACTATAGACGTGTTTCACAACACCAAGTCCACCAACGCGGGGCCGGGCTTCCATACTATGTTAGGTTAGGAACTTGGCGTACCTTAACCTTAACCTTATCCTCGGGTTGAGGAGTGAAAACCATTGCGGGACTCGGTCTGAGGCCGTTTGTAGGCATTGGACCCGTGGCCCTCACTTTGTGGCCCATCACTTGAACGAGTGCATCTATAACTTATATAAGATATGCACAATAAGATGCCTCCATATGCACGTCACATACCTACAAGCCCTCAATTGTATGATGGTGGTACATAGTGTCCAATTTAGGTTTGGGTTTTGTGGTGTTTGTAATTTTTTCCATCATAGATAAAACAATTACATTGTATACAAGTCCCTCATCAATTATTTTGGAGTTTAGGGTTAAGGGCTGAGATTTAAGGTCGAAGCTCACATTTATGATTGAAACATTCAAAATGGTCATCTTCTCATGCTAAATAAAATTACTCAACGATGGGGTGATGCACCCATAGTGCCTCAAATTTTGCGAGAACCACTCCCCACTTATGTTGGGACGCTTTTGCGAAATGAACACTTTCAAGCCTGAGTATTGTGTCCCTCTGCAAGGGTGAACAAATAAGTGGGATTCTATCACCGTCATTTAATTCATGTGTAATTTTATATAGATCTACGACGTGCATGCATGTCTGCATGGGAGCCAACACTAGCTAGACAAGTGGCCGCACGATATATGACCATGAAAATTGGATCAACTATCATTCCCGAAACCAGGCCTCCCCCTTTTAGAAAAGGGAGCTCGTAATAGCCATTGTGTAACGAAATAGAATACTTCGTTGCATTTTCATCTTTCAAATGGATAAGTTTACGTAGACATCACGATTTCTTGGCCTTGGTTCTAGGTTCAATGTTGGTTTTGGGAATATGCACACATAAGAACCCGAACATATGATGAAATTCCTCATACACGGTGCTCTCGTCCTCAATTATTCTATGATTCTATCGCTATAGGTGTGTGTTTGTTGAAGGATCGGTTCGATGTTGTTTGGAGGCGACCTACCTACCTACCAAGCAAGCAAGCAAGCTAGCTTGCCGCCCGGGCACAAGGTGGTTGCCACATAGGGTTGGCTACTTTACATGGAAGCGGACACGTACGTGTTTAGTGGGCCAAAGCCGCCAAACTACCATGCTTAGTCAAGTCGGTCTTACTTGAATGTGTTCCTTATTAAAAGCATGTAATTAACGAACAAGGCTCGCGAGGTTGTTCATGCAAGTTGCCGTCTAAGAAAGCCAACACTGCTAATATCATTAACAATATTGTTCTTATGACGTGTTTTGCGCATATGCAATTGATTCCAAGGTTGTCGTAGCGTATGGCTTTGATGACAATGTTTGAATATGGACAAGAAGGTCATACTAATAACATGTGGTCAGGTGTGTGTCATAAACCCTAATAAGTTGATGTGTTGACTTGTACAAAATTTGGGCTTGCAAAATAAGAATATGATGTTGGTTTCAAAACCCACATAACACTATTTAGATCTATGACAATGTTCTATGAGATTGACAATATTTCACAAAATATTCCCGGATATTTCCCACATACATACTAAAAGTGGGAAAATTTCAGGAATTGTCAGTCCCACAAAACATCATTCCCACACAACAGGATCTAAATAATGTTATGCACAATGATTTTTTTTTTTGAAAACAAGTAATCCATATAAATATTATATGAATACAATGAGTTGAGGTATAATGGGAAAGTTTACACACTATAAAAATTCCCAATTCTTGTAGTAAGTGAAAACTTTTCATCATGAGTTGAGGGGTTGTAAGTGTAGCTCAAGGTTGAACAAAGTGTTTTTGACATGCTAGGCTGAAATGCCTTAAGCAAAAAAAGTTTGAGTTTAGTTTAAAAACACAAGAGTATACTAATGACATGTTGTGAAACAAATTGATCAATATCTCAAGACCAATTTCCAACTAATTTGGTTACATATCATTTCACCTTTGTAGAAGTCAATCTTTCTTGAAATTGTGTACATTGTGGAGAAATCAATGTCACAAAATGCTTTAGATAGATAGATAGATTCCAGACAAGGGAAGGAAGAGGAAGAGGAAAAAGAAAAGGTTGGTTTTCATGCACTAACGTGAATGTGAATGTGTAGTAGCTTTTGGATATGACAAAAAACAGGTAAACAATCAGGGAAGACTCAAAAGGTAATTCGTATAACATCTAGGTGTCTCAAATAAGTTTAATTAGGACAATCGCATGATCATTCCAGGGTAGTTCATGATTTGGAGTTACAAGTTGTTCCTTTTAACATAAAAGATTCAAAATCGCTCAATCACATTACATTTAATTTGTGACAGTCAGTCAACCTCACGATATTTCCATTGGCAATAGTCTAGTCATGAGTTCATTGTGAATGGACCAAGTGCGGTGCACAAGCATAGGCGCAACCATTGGTAAGAGTCTTGAATTAGTATCCCATTTAAATCTCGTTACCAAAGCCAAGGGCACTTTGGTGTAGTCAATAGTCTTGTGTTAATTAAACCCTTTTGATGTAACTTCAAAAGGAAATACAGTGAGCATTGAGAAATAACACATGAGCAGTAAATGGTAACATGTGAGCCATAAAGTCAAATATAGAACATTCCCATGATTATAGGGGGTCATAACTTAAATTTGGAATATATTTATTAATTTTATTTAGTTGTGTAGTATTAACATTTCAATATTTGAGAACATAAGGAGGCCTATTACCATGGACTACTAGAACAAAATTCAGTCAATTGCTAATTTCAATTGTAATAATCCAAAACGTTGTTGCGTGCACAAAAGTTGATTGAAAATAAGTAATGTCATCAACGGACATTTTGCAACATTACAATGAACACTATACGAGCATCTCTACTTGTGTTCGACAACACCAACAAGCTCAAGTGGTCACATGACCTTGTTGTAGGTATATGTTGGAGCATGGATGACCTTGTTGTCGTTGTCGTAATTCGCCTTGGATAGAAACTTGAACTCATAGTACAAGTGTATGCGATACACCAATCTTCCTTTCTTTCCCAAAGCCATGCAAGACAATTTGATGAAGTCCAAGGATGTATATTATGGGATGTCATCAATTGTGACACATTAGGAGTTACCCTCCTTGGAGACGATGTTGGTAAATACTTCAAATCTCATATACAAAATGGCAGCAACTCCAACAACATAGTATCTGTTTATAAGTCCGTTACTCTCCCATTTGCTTATGTGATATGTTGTTCATGCTATTAGATTATGATGCTTTATATTTGAAAATTTGGAAGTTGATTGGATGTCATGTTTAAGGGCACACAAAATGCAATGTGATGAAAGGAGGGCATTCTTGCATGGAATTTGTGGATGAAAAATGCAATTTGTGGATGGATTAAAAGTAAAAAGAAAAGAAAAGAAGAATCTAGAGCTCCCTTCCCCGGCCATTGGGTTCTATAGTGTTATGAGGTGCATCCCTATGTTACACAATGGTCTACAAAAAATGAGTAGTCAGATTAGTGTGCTTACTAATATCTTGGCATGAGTATGTTCAAGAGTGTTATGAGGTGCATGCCTATCTTACTCAATGATTTATAAGTTGACTAAAACTATACACAATTGACACTTGCCATTGGTATGCTCAATAATATCTTCCTCTTGCATACTCATGTGTAAACACATGCCACTTGCCATTAGTACGCTTAAAAAAATATTCTCCTTGCATACTAAAACGCAAGACTATCATCTAAAGTATCCCAATTTGCTACTCAAAAAATGTCATAATGTAAATATTTGTTCACTCAAAGAAATTACTTACCTTGACAAATGCAATCATATTGGCAATTAGCGGGTGTACCACTTTGAGACCTCTAGGCATCTGGTTTTGGCCTTGTGTAAATAATGTACGCAACACTAAATACCATAAAAAGTGTAGTATTTGCACCTAAACCCTCACCACAATACATACATAAAGTGATATTGCCTATCTCTAAACGAGGTTGTCAATACCCAAGCTTCTTTCACACATGAAATGAAAGGGAATTGATTTTAGAGTCCAGGGTAGCCGAAAGGCTTGCATGCAAACACATCCATTCCAGGTACGTTGCTACCCTTCCCCAAAGCCCATGTTAAGTTCGTGTGTTGAAGAAACCTCAGCAATCCCAGTTAATTTGTTGACAGTTTCTAGTTCCAAAGGACAGCTTTTGGTGGCAAAAGATTGTTGAGATCATCAAATGTCTTTGGAATTCGTACTGTAACGTATTGACCAGATAGTTGAGATATTTCGCCCTCAGAATACGGAACATAGCATCATCTCACCTGACCAAGCCAAAATTCATTCACTCTGTACTACACTACACTAGTCCATGGACTCTGGTTTATTTCTAGATGTGTAGATTTCCGACATCTCCTGCTACATAGGTATATTAGCCTTTCAATTTCTAAGTTGCACTTCATTCAATTTGGATGAATCTAAGGAAGGGGCTGTTTACACCATGGACCATGACGTCGTCCCAAGGCCCTGTAAAATCGGTGATTAGTTGTTGGAACTCGTGCCAAGGTCCTATGAAATCTTTGATTGGCTACTGAGTTTGTCCCGGGACTACTTTGGTTCACACCAAGGAAAAAAATGTTAGAGTGATCATGGAGTTCATTGACATGGTCCAACGGGTTTTGCAGTAGGAGAGGCAAAAGAGGTGCTCTGGCAGAAAATGGCAAGGGCCCATGGCAAAGAAATATTTTTGTAATGCATTTTTAATGAACTTTTTTTGGGGGAAGAAAAGATGAAGACAAGAGAAGACAAAAGAATTGTCAAACTTGATTTTTTTTTAATTATTTTTTAAGTGCTCTTTTTGGACATATATTAAAAAAATGAGCACATTCATTTTTTGGTGCATAGTCATTCCTCTTGGTCCACATTCGGTTTACACCTAGTGAGGGCCCTGAAGGCTTTGTAGATTGAATTTCTAAGAAATTGGACCATGGAAGTTGGACCCTAAACCCTAAACCCTAAAGTGGATCATGAAGTCGAACCATGGAAAAAAGTCCATCTTTCATGGTCCGACTTCATGGTCCATGATGTAAACCGGCCCTAAGCACCTTCTGGAGGTTCAACATACTGCATACTCCGGTTCCATATAGGTATTGTGGTAAATACCACGTTTATGAGTTGTTTAGAACTACACCGTGTATGGTATTTAGTGTCAAGTGCACTATTTGCAAAGATCCCAATCTAGATACCTAGAGGTCTCAAAGTGTCATGTCCACTAATTGTCAATATGATACTATTCACCAACATAAGTAACTTTCATTAGTGAGAAAATATTTACATTATCATGACATTTAGTGTAACACATTGAGATACTTGAGATGTTAGTTTTGTGTTTTAGTATACAAAGGGAAGATATTATTGAGCACACTAATGGCAAATGTCATGTGTTTAGATTGTAGTATGCAATCTAAGGAAGATATTCTTGAGCATACAAATGCGAAGTGTCATTTGTGTACACTTTTAATCAACTTGTAAATCATTAAGTACGATAGGCATGCACCTCATAACAATTTTGAACATACTCATGCCAAGATATTGGTAAGCACACTTAAACACCAAGTGTCATGAGGTGGCACTGGTGATAAAGTTGTTAATCTAGCACATGCCTCAAAATAGGGTAAGTAACACTATTACACATGTGATACTAATACCATAAATAGTGAAACACCACAGCCTGACAAGGTCAACTTAGAGGATTTGTTAACATATAAAATCATATTTTTTTTATCATGTATGAACACGATTTTGATCTCAGATTATATATGTCCAGATTCTAGTAAAGAACAACATCACCTCCACTAAATTTCATAGTCAGAAGATATATGGTTAATGGACTATACTGATTTATCCACTATCCACCCACACTAATAGGGTGTACTATTCCATATACACTACAGTAGAGGCACCCATAACTAAGAGATTCTGCACCAGATCTGGAGAAGTATAAGGAGGTGCAATTTTTTCATGTGTAGGAAGATAAGACATAAGTAGGACTACAAATTTTTTGGTAAACTTATTTTTTAAAGAAATACTTATGAAGTTTTGAAGTCAAAATTGGCCCAAACATATTATCAATGTCGAGAGTCTGCCATAAGCGCTCATTTTGGGACAAATTCCTCCTCGCTTTAGTACTCAAAACCAAGGACATGTGTTAAGGAACTATTGATTCCGGCCTAATTGAAATTCAATTCCAGCCTGATCAAAATTCTAGTACGCTATAGATTCCCAATGGGTCCTGATCAGGAATAGGTGATTCGATCCAGAACTTATAGCATTCAAGTATGACAGTGAACACTACAAAATGTAGGACACATTACACATAATCCAAAAATCACTAAACCCTACCCATCAATTTTACTTGCTTAAAGGCCATCTCTGTCTTTGTCTCAAAGGAAAATTATGATTCACATCAATCACTGTTAGAAGTATGTGTTGCGACTGGAAAGAAAATCTGAGTCATTATTGTGAGAAGAGAATCGTCTGTCACACAAACGTGTGCAATTTTCAGTCACAGCTGAAGTGAAATGGTTTGAAGTCGATGCAAGATCTTATTGATGAACATGGTGAACAATAACCATACCAGTAGAAGTTGACTTCAACACCTACATACCAAATACATTTTACATTACCTTAATATACAGGCCATTATCATCCATATCTGCATGTATGCCTAGGTGTCAAGCCCAAACCAATTAAAGATATAGACTACCACTCTCAGATTTCCAAAGAGTTCCAAAAAATTAGGGTAGAAAGGAGCAAGTGTCACTCATGTCTGCATGTATGGTGATTGCGACTGATTGTAAGAAGATTGCATCTGCAAGTGTGGTGGCTGTGTCTGCAAATGCTGTGGTTGCGTAGGCATCTCTTGTCGGGGTGCTTCAACTGCAGGTCGTTGCATATGGCCAGACTGCGCTGTAAGTGCCCGTGCCTTCTTTTCTTGTTCCCTTTGAATCAAGGCCTCAGCCTCCCGCAATGATTTCTGCCTCTTCTGATCTTCTTGTTGAGCAGCAAGTTTGATTGCTGAAGCAAACGTGTATATAGTCTTGGCAGCCTTATGCCTGTTTATTTTGACATTTGACACTTAATTTAGTACAACAGGAGACTGTCGATTTCAAGTCCACGGCAAAAATTATTTAAATAACAAGATAACGATCCTGAAAAAAAAAAGGATAAAACTTCCACAACATAGTAAATGCATAGGAGAGACGGAATTGGTTGTCGCAAAAATGGTGAATGACTGTCAAATATCACCAAAGCCTTGCTCTATCTCACACATGATACTCAGGTTTTCATACGAGACAATTCATGAACGTTCATTCATACATTCATTCCTAGGAAAAATGTCAGCCAACTATAATTGATGACCCAAAAATTGAGTGTGGGCATTCCCTGAAATTACATGATATTTCACAGATTGCTTCTTGAAATGTTTACACAGGCTTTGTAGGAAGGCTCCACCACAAACAGCAAACAGAAGTCAGACAACATACAATCAGATTTGAAGTTACTTACTGTGCATCATGGTTAACATCCCCTGCACCACCTACAGACACCAATCGTCCCACTATATCCTTGCAGACTCGGTCAAATTGTTGCCAGTCACCGCCAAAATCCTGTTGATACAAACAGTATAAGCAACTGTTCTTAGTTACAAAATACACCATGTAAACCTAAAAGAAGAAGGATGAGTCTACCTGTGAGTCTATTTATGGTGCAACATCTCCTACTAAAACATGGGGATTGAGTCAGAAATCCATCAGCATTTCTACTGGTAATAAGACATTCCCATCTCAATCTCCTGCTAATCAAGTCATTGGGAGTCCTATTACACTAGACACAATGGGCATGTGGAGGAATACGAGAGAAATAGAGGATAGAACACAAACCTCCGAGCACATAAGAATTGCATAGTAGAATTCATGCACCATTGTGTCTCTGTCATAGTGGTCCTTGCCCATCCTAGACATGTTGAGGTATTCTTGCAATCCCTGTAATATTGAGCTCTTCTGGAAGTTACCAAATTTGAGTGCTTCATCACTCATGGACCCTGCCAAAGTCATTGTCATATCTAATGGCACTGTGCTCTTCTCAGGATCCAGCTGCAAAAACAAATAAGTAATTTTTAGCACTGTATCCATGCAACAAGAAATGCAAATCTAAGACACAACATAAGATACACATGGTGATTTAAAAAAATTATCCGATAATTTTTTGATTTGCACTCTAAAACTCATAAATTATACTACTTTCAAGGACATAACGTTGCAATGTCCACTTATGCTTGCCATTCACACAATTGAACATATATTCACACAACCATTTGACCTGCCATCAAATTGGAAACCCTAAACTCACCAGCCTCTTAGCTGTTTGCTGCGAAACAACAATTACTTCATGTTTGTAGCCGGCAAGTGATAGATAGTCCAGCTTCTGCATTGCTGCACATCAATCAGATTTGTCAACACCAGACAAAGAGATTTGCAGTATTAGAGTTGTCCTCTAACTCAACATCATTTCATGTCAAGCGCTTGTTAATCTGCATACAAGACCTTTCATGTTTGGTTAGTTTTCAGTGCATTCTTGGAGGTGATAGTGTGAAGGTTTGAACAAAGAACATTCTAAAACGGTTGCTTCATTGAGGGTCGAACTCAGTTTGGCATGCAATTAAGAGGTGCTATAAGATTAGTTTGGCCCTCAATGAACCCCACGAAATAAGTTGCTCTTCCTTCTATCGAAACGCTACCTCGGAGCATGCACCATCATCACGATTGGCAAGAAACTACTGTAGTGATATTGTATGCAAAACAACCAATAGAGCAGGTCATAGGGGACCAACTCTTCCCAACGAAAAGTCCCATTGAGTTAAAGGATAACTCTACTGAGATTCTCTTTTACTTCAATTCGATTCTACTGGAGGGACCAGATCCTTCGGGAAGTTTCAAACCTTGGAAAAGAATTTCGCTAGGAGGCACCCCCCGTTTCCTGAGCTCGGCAAGAACGTCAGCCTCGTGTTTGTTGGCGTAGCTCTTGCGCACTTTGCTGAGGCTTGTGGAAAGTGCCGCCATCCCTTGCTTGGAGGCGCTCATCATCATGCCTAGCCCCTTGAGCGCGAACGCTCCGGCGCCATCCGCACTCATCCTCACAAAACCTTCGCAATAACCAAACCCTAACAAAAAATTCCTCGTTCCCTGAACTTTCAACACTCCGATCTGAAAACACAACCTAGAGCAATAGAGATCACAAAAATCAGACAATGAATCCAGTAGTGCAATCCGCAATTCCAGAGCCTCTTCAAGCAATGTTAAAGGCAAGAGATCAGCAAAAGCTTTTGAACCAAGTGCACAAACTTACCCAAACAAATTGTATGAAAATCAGCAAAAAATTCCAGCCAGCGGCAAGGACGGTGGATCTCGTGTCTTCACCGACCTGTGCTAAATCTGTGCGAGAAGCGGCGAGGAAAAAAATGGGCGAAAATAGTCCGCGGAACTGATAGATGCCACCACCGCCAGCCTCTAGCAAGAAGGAGACCTGCTGTGGCCACCGTCTAGGAATGTGATTGGTTTAGACGATTGTTGATCCCATGTGGCATAGCCATATGGTGTGGTGGCATGCCACGTAAGGTGATGGATCCTGTTTCAACAGTAGCACTCGCGTGGTGGACCCGGTCGTCTTGCCACGTCGCCGTGTAAATGGGGACGTGTCAAATGGTGTCCAGGTGGAGAGGTGTTGTGGTGTGCTTAACTATAGATGTGTCTAGATACCCAGACAAGTACAGTATTTCGGACGGTCTCTGTGCTTGAGCACTTGAATTTACAGGGGCCAGGTCGAATGGCCCAGGAAACATGGTGGAGCCACATCATTAAGGTATGTGGGTGTTATATGGTTGTTTTTCATGTTCTCCAACTTCAACTGATTAGATCGACATTGGAAAAAAAACAAAAAAACAACAACGTGTTGCATTAGCAAATCTACAATGAAACATGTGCAAAAAAAAATTGGGTTGAAAATTGAATCTCCCCTAATTTAGTTATGATTATCAGATGGGCATGCTTGCTGATTTTAAAATAGATACAGAGGTCCTCCCAAGTGTGTTCATTGTTGAGCATAGAGCAGTTGTTAATATTTGAAGACGTTGCCCAATCACTTTTAAACACATGTCTTTGTGATGTTTGTTCTTTGATCCTCACTGATCCGCATTCCAATCAAATATAGGGGTCCAATTAAGAAAACAAGCCACTAAAGACCCATCTACCTTAGGGTGTCTCATGAGGCGTAGTGCAATGGTCTCGTTGGTCATTGATGCTCCCCCAATGATCTAACAACATGCAAAGCAACCCACCACATGCATGGGTGGAAACAAGGGTTTGGTGGGGGGGGGGACTCTATGGCATGCAACACAAAGCGATGCAGGATCCACGCAACTGAGCATGCTCTAAATTGGCCAAAGAATAACCTCCACCCACCCCCACAGGTCACACCATACCCACCATCCCACGTCCACTTTCCTCCTCTACCTTTTCACCACTACAAGCATCCACGACATGTCTATTGGTTTGGAGTCTTGTTGGACATGTAAGGTAGATGAGGTTAATTCGGTTAGCTTCCTTAATCATACACTTATTTTTGGCTCCTAATTGGTGGTACAATTGTTTTAATTTGGTGGATGAGTAATACATGGTGATTTAGTTGTTGCCTTGATGATATTTGGGTTACTCACCTTGGCAAAAGTCAAACTACACACACCTTCCTTCACAGTTAAGAGTGCTATCCAGCGAGCTATGACACGCTTGATTTTTGTGTCCGAGGTGGACAAATTGGGCGACAACAACTTAAGCAAATTAGGAGGCGGCGTGTGGTTGTGAGGTGCATACCAACTTGTATTGTGAGTATTTTATAACGAAAAAAATAATTTAACAACATTTTATCTTACATGTGACAACTTTGGAGACATGACATAGCTAGTATTGGTATTCAACTTGGTTTTCATTGGCAAATGACCCATGTAGAATTTTGCTAATGATGTTGTCCACTTACACAACATTGTATGACAAAAGAGTTCCCCCGCTATAACACCACATTGGGAAGTAGAAAATCTTTGATTAGGCAACCTAGATCAACGCCTTCCTCAACTCCAATTTTAACGATTTCAAATCCTTTGGTCATGATTCCCAATTGCTAACATGCTCAAGCTTCTAATGCTCGATTCATTGGTTGGATGATTCCACAAAGTTGGAGGTGTTCACATTAGCCTCATCTACCTTATAGGTGTTAGACTCCAACGAAGTTCCTCAACTGATCAATAGTAAATTTCAATCTCTCATAAACCTTACCAAAAAACCCAATCTCTATTGGATTGTTTAAATGCATTTATGTAAGCAAGATTTCAATGATGAGTGAGAATGGCATTGTCAACTAAATGAGACAATTGGTCCGCTCAAACTAGCTAGTATAGGGAACATGATGGTCAAATCGAATGGTCACTTATCATTACATTCTTTGGACCAAGTAGTAAGTTCATCAACTATATTATGCCTTTAAGCCCAACTACGTGGATCAACCCCTTGTTGGGTTGAGGTTTCTCTTGATGATGTTTGGACTTCATGAAAACGTCATCTCACTCTTTGGGAATGAAAGGGAAATGGGTGTACTGCAAACATCTTTATTATGTGTTTAGATTTATGTGCAAGGTGATTCATGAGAGTGACAATTTCATTCATGCTCCAACTTTTACTTACAATGAGGTTATGTGGCTACTTGAACTTGATGGTGTTGCCGGTGTTGTAAAATGTGAGTAATGTTCCAAGTAATGTATTTAACCGCATGTTTGAGAATTGTCGGTAAGTGACTTGTATTGGTGTGATTTGCTATAATAATTACAAACCATGAATTGATAGTTTTGAAAGTATGAATGGTAATAGGCCCTCTTCATGCTTGTGCATTCAATTATTGAGTAACTGCAATTAAAGGAGTTCCAAATTTAGAGTATAGAGCTTAAAGTCATGAACATTAACTAAATTTGGACCCAACACTCAACATGTTATAACTCATTGCTCATGTGTTATCACTCACTACTCACTTCTCACCACTCATTGCTCATGTCTTAGCTTCCCTCAACACGAGCCCTAGTGAATATTCCCTGGGTTTAAAGTTTTACCCTCAACATATAGTATTGCTCAATTGTGGGGTTGTTAGTCTTGCACTCTAGTAAATATCCACCCTTAGCACCTTAAAGTTTGGGTACACAAAGCAAACATGGTTAAATTAAGGTGGGTTTACATGAGGGCTTGCATCCAAGAAACTTGGGATCCAAAAATTTGCTTAATGAACCTTACGTTTAGACTCAAGGTTGAACCCAAACTTGAAGATTGTTATTTCAAACTAGGGGTGGTATTTTCTTTGAGTGGGAACTGCCAAGATTTGGTAAAAAAGTGATGCCACAATAGCAACCACTTAAATAACACTCAAAATTGGTTTATTGAGTCTCATCCAATCCCATAATTCCTTTCCAAGAGATATATGAGTCAACCACTTAGGCTAATCATGGTGCTAACACACTCCTTACTTCATACCTTGGACTTGGACCCAGACCCTAGTGTAAACTCCTTGGGTCCAGAATTGTGCTCTCAAGCAATAAGATCGCTCAATTATGAAGTCTTTAGTCTTGGGCCCTAGTGTAAACCCACCCTTAAGTTTGGGTACACTGAGGGGCACTTTATATTAGGGCCCATTTCTAGGGCCCATTTCCAAACCCTAGGCATCAACCAACGAGAGTGCTTAGATTGCCCAAATGGGTCCTAATATGGGCCCAATGGCTTTATATTGAGAGTCGGCCCACTTCTCCTAAAGCTTGCGTGGCGGGTGACATAGCGGCGTTTTGGAGGGAAAAAAGTGGGCCGAAGGCAAAAAAATGGGTCGAGGGTTTATGGAGACCCACTTCGCACCTACGGCCCACTTCACCCAACTTCCGTCATATAGTCATTTATGACTTTATGGTTTTATGACTTTATGACTTTATGACTTTAGTTCAAGCAAGGGCATAATTCATTTAAGACAAAGTGGGCCGTGGATTGGGCCTTACAATATAAAGTCCCTAGGCCCATTTGGAAGGCCCACTTTAAAGTAGAATTTCCAATTTGGGCCCTACAAGTGGGCCTATGGACTTTATATTGCAAGGCCCACTTTGTAAAGTAGGGCTAAAGTTAAGGCCCACTTCAAGTCCAAGTGGGCTCAACTCCAAATGGGCCGGCCGCCAAATGGGCCCTAATATAAATTGCCCCTGAGTAAGCGGGGTTAACTTGTTATGCGTGTTGCGATATTGTTGCGGAGTCGCTCTGATCATCGGGGCTTGATTCGCAGGGGTCCAATTTTTGGCGAAGGTTTTTGTGTAGAGTTTGGAGCAGAGTACTTCTTCATTCCCGGTGTGTTGTAGGAGTCCCCCGTGCATTCTCAGTTGTTGTTATGCACTGGGTTTTGGAGAATTTTTGAATGGTGGGACGATTTGTGGAGGTTTAACAAGGAAGGAAGGGCGTAACGAGGAAGGAAGGATGCGGGAAGTGGTGACTGTGCAGGTCGGAGGGTACGCCAATTATGTGGGCGCCCATTTCTGGAACTTCCAGGTACTTCTTTCCCGATGTCAATACATTTGGATCGCGCATTGCATCACAGAATTTGGGTCTTAGGAAGCACTGAGGGTTTAGCCAGGGTTTAAGCTCGGAACCCTAAATATCCATCACGGACCTCTTATTTCATATACCAATACTGAATTAACATGGATTCAATCACATCAGTGCAAACCAATCATAGGGTTGGCATAGAGTCAATCTTTTGTTACTATATTTTATAGTTGCAAGACCTAGGAGAATAAATTGTGAGTTGAAACGATGTCGAATGAATCACTAAAAGCTGATCACTTGCATGTTGAGATGAAATTTGGATTGCGTATTGCTACCTCCCTGTAGAGGAGTAATGGCAGAATTGGCTTTTATGAAGCACTGAGGTTTAACCATGGTATATGCTCTGAACCCTAAACATTCATCATAAACCTATAAATTTATATACCAACACCGATGTCACATGGATTCAGTCGCATCAAAAGTACAATGTTGAATCAATGCCTATCAACCACAGGGTTACAATTTAGTCAGTCTTTTATTTGTACATCTTATAGTTGCAGGATTTAAAAGATTGAATTGGGAGTTGAACCAACGTTGATTAAATTCCTAAACGCTGGTCACTTGCATTTTGAGATGATGTTTGGATCGCACATCATTACAGTACCTCCCTGAAGCTTGGTGCATGGGAGTAATGACAGAACTGGAGTTTAGGAAGCACTAAGGGTTTAGTCAGGTTTTTAAGTTCTAGACCTGAAAACTTCATCACACACCTCTAAATTCATATATCAACACTAAGTTCACATCGATTCAATCACATCAAACTACACTATTGGATCAATGCCAATCATAAGGTTGCAATCAAGTCAATCTTTTGTTCTAAATTTTATAGTGGCAAGGCTGCAAATATTGAATTACTAGTTGAATCACTAGCTAAATGTCGAGTCAATACTCACTCAGCATTAAACGCCTGTCACTTGTATTGTGAGATGTCATGCTCAAAGTACCCCACCTCTTGAGTATTGAGATTGAGGTTGATGGAGAAGGCGAAGAAAATTGTCCGAGCCTATGTTTGAGCAATTTGATTGTATTCTCTGGGTTCTCATAGGCATGTTTCCTTAAACCCTTCTGTCGCGGTAATGTCATGCCAAGTCATGTGTAATTTGAGCTCTTAACAAGATTCCTTTACATGTGGCAGGATGAAGCTCTTGGAACTTCTGAAGATGCTGCACTGGGGCAGTCTGCTACCACTGGTCTGGACATGGGTGTTCTCTACAGAGTTGGCGAGACTCGGCAGGTATTTCTCAGTTTTGCTTTGTCCTTGTAGTTGTTTTCAGCCCTCTCAGAACAACAGTGCTTATTTCTTGGAGTGTTTCCATGTACATTTTTTGTAAGGGGATCATATCAGGTGTTTCAATGGGCAAGTCTTACGCTATTTCTGTTTTGAGACTCTCACACTCTTATGTAATGTTATATTGGCAGGGCGCTGCAACATATACACCACGAATGCTTGCATTTGATCTACGTGGTAAGTTTGCTGCAGTTTGGCTTTTTCAAAATTTGGCAAAGGTGCACTTTAATACTGTAGACCTGGATTTTATGACTTAAGGCACTATGATCTTGTTACTGGCATTGTCAATACCATCTTACTGGTCTTTTGGCCGCGTTAGTGAATTTTACAAAGAGATATGTATTGGTGGATCACATTGAGAAATGCTTCATAAATGCATCATGGTTTGTGTTTTACAGTGTTTTTGGAACAGGTAGCTTGGGTGCAGTTCGTGCTGTGGGGTCACTTTATGAGCGCTCTTCTCAACCTGGCCCCTCATCTGTTACTTCTTGGTACCCATACTTTTCCTTACCTTTTGTGTTAGTTTCTCAAGTGAACCTCCTTGTTGGCTCTCATGCACTTTCTTCCTCCTAACTCTCTCACTATCTGCTGTAGTTTTTTATTACAGTTTTTGTTCATGGTTATTTTACCTACTAGCTATAGCATTTTTGACAAATAGATGAAATAGGAGAGATGAGAATGTCACCAAAATTGCTGGATTCCTACAACGCCATTCACTTTGTTATATAGTTATCCTCTCTGCTACATATCATCTCTCACTATGGAGCTGTTTTATTGCAGTTTTTGACACAGTGATTCCTGTTGATTTTTGCAGGTCTGGACAGTTGGTTACACACAGACAAGAGCCTATTGAGAAAAGTGACTTTTTAAAAAGTCTTGATGAAGAATCAGAATGTGGGACTTCTGAGGATTATCCTGTCCAGCCAAGTGTGTCAGGTACTGCAGAGACACTCTCAGAAGCAGCAAGAGAGAGGAATTTGGTGCAGTCTTTAGATAATTCAGTCCAGTTCTGGACTGATTATCTCAAGTCTTATTTACACCCTCGAAGTGTTTACGAGCTTCCCAATACGTGGCATGGTGTTACCGACTTTGAAAACTATGCAAGTGGTCAAGGGTTTTTCAAAGAGCAAGAGCAACGAGAGGAGATAGAGAACCGATTACGCTTCTTTGTTGAAGAGTGCGACCATCTACAGGTTAGCCTTGTGTGATTTTGAGGCATTTGAAATTTAGAACAAAGTTGACGGTTTTCTCCCTTTCTGATTATCTCCTTTCTCTGCCAAGAGTTGTAATTTTGATGACATGTAGCTGCTTAATTGTTCTTTGTGTCTCTTTCGAATTCAGCATTGTGTACCAACTTTAGACTATTTTAGTAAGTTAATTGGTGGATGCACTGGTGTAGGGTTTTCAATTTCTGGTTGACAACTCAGGCGGCTTTGGTGCAGTTGCGGCTGAGTTTCTAGAAGAACTTGGGGATGAATACAATCGAAGTCCTAAGCTTTTATTTGCCTTGCGGCCCCCTTGGACCCCTCTTGCAGTCAATCACCGCAATTCAGTTGTTTCTAGCCTTCAGGAATCAGTATCCCTCGCTCGTCTTTCTTCTCTCACAAACCTGTTTGTTCCAGTGGGTCTCCAGCAACTTGCCTCAAGTAAGTAAACTTTGCAGTCAAGAACTACTGTGCTTTTTTCTAAATTTCCTCTGAAGAAACTTAGGTCAATTTTGTCAGTGTATCAGGGAATCACTTTAAAAGCGCATGGATTGGACACAGAAATATTACTTTCGTTTTGCACCTGTGTGATATCTATCTGGTGGGTTTTGGTGGTTGGTGGTTGGTGATTGTAGTTTACTTTCTTTGACTCTATTTTAGAGGGACAAGGAGGGATGGGCGCATCAATGACAATCACAACCAAGCCTACCCTCTTACTTGTCCAACTACAATACAAGGTGTAGTTGGAAGTAGTCGCGATGGTTGTGGTTACTATGTGATAATGGGAGAGAATTTGAAAGGCCAGAGCATGGGAGAGGATTTTTATGAGGCAATTCCTCTCAGGCTAACTTTTCACTGAAATCCATTAGTGTTTGTCTCCACTCCACGGATAAAACTAAATAGGAGGGACAACCATTGAGGCCAATTCCACTCATCAACCACCAGAGTAGTTGTGTAAACAAAAATATGGTAGTTGTGGTTGAAAGTGGGTTCAACCACAACCATAACCACTTGACTACTTGGGTGTGGATGCACCTTTCTGTAGACATCCAGCCAACCTTGGGCTTCTAGAATGCATTTCTTTGTTTCCAGGTATGGGTTTCATTATTGTTGATGGGTTTTTTTGTGTGATCTGCAGGCCCATTGTCAAAGTATTTGAGTGTGAATGATTCAAAGCTCTTTCACACAAGTGCTGTCTATGCTATGGCATTGAACACAGTAACTTTACCCTTCAGGATGGAAGTATCAGGACCAAATGCAAGCTCTCGAGAATTTGGCGTTGGGAGCAGTGATTTGAGTGACATGGTCAGACTTGTCTCTTGCTCACAGCAGAAAAAGCTCGCTCTCTTAGAAGCCTCACTACCTGGACCAGCTGTACCTGGCAAGTCACTTTATATTGTGTTTCTTATATTTGATCACATACATCTGCATGTCTTGAAGTTTTCATTTTTTGATAACAATTGTCTACATAGTATACATGCTCTGTAATGTTGTAAACTACACTAATTACTCCTATTAGTGTAGATGGGAAACCAAATTTGGAAATAATTTAATGTGGGCCACATGCTAATTGTCTAGTCAGGGTGTGGGCCACAGACCCCGGGTCTTCTCTAAGTCTTCCTGGAGCTTTCGACCAGCCTAGAGTATTAGTTTAAGGACAAAAAATAGCATAAATAAAATAGTCACCCACATCAATTTCCTAGAAAAATAATCAATGTGGTCCACACCAATAGGACTATTTAGTGTACTGGAGAGAGTGCTCAAAGCCCAGTGGTCGACTTGTAAGTCAACCACAGTGGGGGGCGCCAAGTCCCCCCACTCATCTCCATTGAGTATCTCACCTGTGCCAGATTGTAGGTTCCATGTGGAATTCAAGTGGTCTCAACCAATGTAAGAATCACACGTGGCATATTTTGAGGGGAGAATAATCTATATTTGTCAGAATAGAGAACGGTCTTCAGTACCAATTTTCTGTCAACTTATACTCTGGTACTGTACAAGCCCAAACAAGCGACAATTTGTATTGGGTGGAAGCTGCAGCTGAATCTTTTCGAAACAAGTTACTTAAGGTTGTGTATGTATCTTGCAGTTGACAGGAAGCACAATGGCCTTGACCTAACATCATTGTCATCTTTGACCCCGGATGTGGATCATTCTGATTCTGGAGCACAAGCAGCTGAGGCTTTAGTTATTCAAGGCGCTCGATTAGCAGGTTAATTGCTCTTCCATTTTGCAAAATGTCACCTAAGAATTCTTGTTGCTTCCTCCTCTCATGGCACATCCTTGCTCTTACACTGAAACAATGATCTGCTTCAGGAGCCTGAAGTATAGCAGTACTTAAATATGAAACTTAGAAGAAGTATTACAGTTGCAAAATGAGTTGGCTACATATATATCTGATTTAGTGTGGCATTTAAATAGATGTGCCATCTTAATTAAAGCGGCCTTCATGACTCATCATGTAGCAGCAAGTGTCCCTTGCACCTTCTACTGTTGCCACCCAGTGATTGCAAGATCATTTACGTGGGTTAATGATGAAAAGCGTGGGCCACATTAAATCAGATCTATAGTATGGTGCTTGTATGGCCAGATAATCTTAATGTTAAGAAAGAGCATGTCAATCCTTTCAGTTCAAAACTTGTAGATACACCGGACTCTTCCTACTTGGAACTGTAATTTCTAGCCTAACCCAGTTCCAAGAGCAGACTCTGGTAACACACAGATCACAATGTTAGTTATGCTCACACATGAAAAATATCGGTCATTAGAGTGACCCTCTAACTCCACATGAAATTTGTTCGGAAGTTGGCTGTTTTGAATATAACACCTTCTATGTTTGGTACGTTTTTGGTGCATGCTTAAAGGTAGTGGAGGTTTGAACAAAAACCATTCTAAATCGGTTCATCAAGGATCAAACTCATTTTGGCATTCCAAGAGGTTGGAAACCGAGTTTGACCCTCATTGAACCAAAATAGGTTGGTCTTCATTAAATTAAATCGCTACCTCCGAGCATGCATCACACGAGGAAAGAAATTATTGATATTGTATGCAAGAAACCAATGGAGAATCACAGGAACCAACTCCTGATGAAAAGTCCCATTGAATTAAAAGTACAATTCTAATTTGGATTAAAGTTTCCCCAACTGTCTTTAAACCATATTACCTTCTTTAACTGCTGGTTATTTGTCTCATGCAGGTGGAGGAGGCCCAGCCTCTGTAGCACAGGTGTTGGAGTGCACCTATACAGGTCGGACAGCTGTTCGGAGAGGGGCACTTTCTCTTTGTCAATTGTCAGTATTTCCAAGCCCATTGCCAATCCCATTACCATTTCCTTTTATTTTTGGTCCCAACATAACCCTCAAGGGCGACATAGTGTCGAGTCCCATCTCAACTGTGGCAGGGAGAGGGGGAGTGGATATTATTTCCCTACCAATGGCAGCAAGACTGAGCAGCAGCGAATCCCTATTACCGTATGCAAAGAAACGATTGACAAATTATCGCAAGCTGGGTCTTTCAAGGGCATCCTTGGGAGGGGATGTGCTTGCAGACTGGGGATTTGATAAGGAGGAAGCTCAGGATTTGTCTGAAGCTTTGGGTAACTTGACTGCAGCTTACGATGATAGAATGAACGATACTTCAACAGATTCTGACTGAGGGGCTTCTGACTGGGGTTTGGTTACTAATACCTGATACAATAGAGTAATCTTCAAAGTTCCTTGAAGAGGGACCAAATTCTAGGAGTTGGGTGCCTCTTTGAGGGTCTTTTCTATTAAGAGCTCAATACAGCATATTGTGTTAAAGCCAATTTTTGAAACATGGGTGAAACTCGGACCTCCTCTTTCAATCTAAATTATTTCAAGAGAACTGTAGGATCTAAATTAGGGTCTGACTCATGGGACTTGCCACCTTAAATCTTGGCTTGGCCTATGCAAGGCTAGCTTGGCCCACTGATCCTAGCATGACAAATTAGGAAGCCAGTTTTTTTTTAGCCCTGCCCCGCTCTTTCAACATGTTAAATTAAGGCTTATGAGAACTTGGGTGACTTTATGCATGAGCTCTCAAACTCACCACCCAGCCAACTCACCCAGAGTGTGACTGTAATGTGTATGTGCTTTGAGCTACAATAGTACAAATTTTGGAGTATATATTGAGAGTTTGAGTGTGTAATGTGTTGTTGTAAGATATGAGCAAACTTCATTTTACTTTGTAGTAATGGCTGCAAGATTTCCAAGGTTGGCAAGATGTGTATTGTGCCTCTTCGTGTGAGGTAAGTGGTGGATAAGTGGTGGATTGGCCTTTCAAAGTGGATCAGTCAGAATTTTCCACATACCATTGTGGTCATATAGGGAAACTTGTTTCTGCTGCCCATCTTGTTCATCCTTCATATTTTGCATGGGAAAGAGGTGCTTCTTGACTAAACTATTATGGTTTTGTGTCTTGCCCCAAAACCTCATAATTGTGAGATTGTGAGACCATACCAACTCACTTTGATAAATTAAACCAAGACAATTCAAAAGTGTAATAATCTGTTTTTTAATTCATGTTGATAGGCAAAATTTAGCCCCTGCCTTCAATGAGTTTGGCTTACAAAATATACATACATAATGGGTATTGTTCCACCTAGTTTTGTAGAAATAGATAAGGTAGTTTGTACTTTGAAGGAGAGGTAAGTGTATCTTAAGGCCCTCCTAAGCCTTCTCACAAGACACATTTATTTCATTCATATACATCTTATACCCTCTAAGAGTTCATATACGTTCACCCTTGAAGCAAATTCGTAATCTCTTGTGTCATATTTCAATAAAAAGTAATCTATGAACGTACATATGTGGATTGTTCAGTTTCCTCCCTCTCAAATTGTTCATTTTTTGTATACATAATCGAGGCAATTCACCATAGGATTTCAACATTGCCATATACATTCACGAGACTGTTACATAGGCTATGATTTGCATGTACAATCTTTTGTTTGGTGATGAAAATTTAGTACATAGGAGGTTATCATAAGGTGTCCCACACACATATAACCTCCCATGTGCAAATCCTAGTCTAATTGAGGTGCGAGATGAGTCTCTACAAACCCTAGGCAAACTTGGCCCAACAAACATCTAATGGCAAATCCAACAAGAATTTCTAAGCGTACCAACCATGCTCCTAAAGTTCTCATCAACAATAGATGATACGACATCCAAAAAACTTCATCCAACCAATCTTAGACAAAATCCAATGCTAATTTAGATTTACCAATTTCCCTACTACTTCCTCTTTACATCCATCCTATAAGAGCAACTTTGAATCAAATATTCAAATATTCATTTAATTCCAAAACTAGAAACCAACAAAATAAAAGGTCAGAGTTTTCCAATCACTCTTGACCATTTTAATTTCTAAAAATAGAATAATGAAATTGTTTTTTTTTGTGAAATATAATAATTTCAATTGAAGACACCTAGGTAGGATGGTACATAACACTAAGTAACAATGCTAGCAGGGTACCCTTTGAGTACCCACAATATTACCTCAACAAAAAGGAAAAAAATTGATCCCACTAACTTTTCACATTGCTTTATAGCTATTTAGATTTGTTTAGATTCTAATTTAGCCTAGATTAGAACCTTTTAATTGGTATTAGTTTTGTCCTAGAAATTGACATAATTAATTCATAATAGTGAAAGTAATTATTCAAATAGACTAAAAGTAGCCCAAGAAAAAACTCAAAGGTATTGCCATTTTTGCTCTCAAAAGAACATCAAACTTACACACGCCAATTTGATGCTCTTTTGAGGTGGTCTTTCCGGGCTTGTTACTTAATGTTATGTTACATTTCAAATTTCTTCAACCCTTTTTTTGGAACCATTGGTGGCCCATAATACTAGTGGATGAGTCACAAGAGGATTTGGCCATGGAGAGAGAGGTTGTGGAGCATACATCTCCTGAAAGCAAGCACATCACCAAATCATTGGCCACCGGGTGCCAAAAAAACTAAGGAGGATTGACCAATGCACAACTAGAGAGCACACATCATGTGCACAAGCTCAAGCTTCATTGAAGATGGCGCGAACAACTTGCATGAAGGCCCAAATCTTGCAAGACACTGCCGCCCAATAACTCTTTGGAATCAATATTGATTGCATAGTGATCCAATGGCACATGAGCATTGCATCTTGAGACAATATGAGGAAGTTGCAAAATAAAAATAAAAATAAAATAAAAAATTTGACGAAGCTAGATTTGATATTTCCTACCGAGTTCGAGACGAACGTTTTGACGAACCTTCTTCCACACTCACCTCCTACTCAGTCACACTCCTCACCCAATACAAGGATCATTCCAATTGCCAAAGTGTGTGATGACATTGTTTAAAAAAAATGTAGTCCAAAAATGATGAGGATGACAATGATGAGCATGAAGGCTATAATTGCAATTCAGATGAGGGAGTCATTTCTCCCCACATGTGGGTTGATGATTCATTCGTTGAAGAAACACAAGACATTCAAATTTGGGTGAGAGAAGTGTTGAACCCAAGGAAGTGGCCACAATACTAAACGCCTAACTAATAAAACTCCCCTCAACATTTGACTTTGCTACATGACATGTGATCATGCTATTAACCTATCCAACTTTAGTTGCTAAGTGGTACCGTTGTACCGTGGTTCGTCAGACCCGGTGTGCCCCACCTTGCCTTGGTGGCAATTGCCTCCTCTAGCCCCCATACCACATAAGACCACCAAGGCCCTTGGACGGGCCTTGGTGGATCGACAACTCGGATGCACCATGGTAGCGACTACACAAGGCCCATTCACAACACCTCAGTGCAGGGATCATGAGATTTTTGAGCTCAACCAGCTAAAATCCATCCCTTCACAACTTCTACCGATTTTTTCAGGATTTGACCGGTTACAAACTTGTTGCCATTAATTTGGACCGGCCAATATCCTATATTTTTTTCCAAGTGCTGGCTAATTTCCTCTTCATTGTAATGACAACAGGCCAAAAACTTGGGCATTGATAAGTAAGCCGGTTTTCCAATGTAGCAAAATTATATCTACAAACAACATACATCATTCAACAACAACGTCCAAAGAACATATCAACATACAACAATAATATGTAATGATATCAACGTCCAACAACAATGATCAACAATTTATCCATAGCAAGAGCTGAACCTGAAATAACCCATCAACCGGTTGATGGCCATGGATTTACTCTTCTATCATACCTAGGTCTTGAAACCTCATATTAGATTTGAGGCCACAACATGATAAAAGAGTAACCTAACATACCATACTATATACAAAAATGAAATTCATCAACTGTTAGAGTAAAAATTAGCAATATCATCTTCACCTTCAAGAAGGAAACGCCCTGAAAGGTATCTTTGTGGATGTGAAAACAACCATCTAAACTTTGTACAATTCCTCATAAAGCTATGGCTTCCATTAGTATGTTATCAAGATCACCACGAAGATCTTCTATAGACACACTCATAATACATTCTAAACGCTAGCCGTCAACAATGAAATGCAATAATGAAGCAAAAGCTTCGCATGTCCGCCATTCACCAAATTGCTTCAAGCCTAAAACGAACACATAACCTAAACCCTAGAACCAGATGATATCCGGCCCTAGATGAATCAAACCAGATGAAATCCGGCCCTTTCACAATTCATCTGGGTAAAAATCCTCCTCAAAATGGTTGCCGGTTGAAATCCGGTTTTTTTTTAAAAGCATCGGTTTCACATCCTCCACTTTCCCAATTCAACCGGTCTTTTCACAAAACCAACCGGCCGCCATTACACTAAATACTGGTTCTCCCCGGACATTGCCTCAGTGACACAGGCCACAAGGTGTTAAAAATCTCACAATCGACGGAACCATTTTGCAAACATCTTCTGGCAGTTGAGTCTCTTTAAATAGGCACACCCAGTGAAAGGTGCCACAATGTTTTTGCACAACAAAAATGAAGAGCATGTTTGGTACCTCAGTTCCTTTCTTTTCTGGAAGGCAACTCAAACAGTTTAGCAAGTCTGTACCCAAATAAAAATTACAAAACTGTGGCAGGAAAGCCACCAAAGTTGGTCTACTTTACACTGGGGAGCCAATATTGTAGCGTAGAAAAGGATCTTACCACCTCTCAAGTGGAAATCCAAATCCTCACCTACAGTTGCTAAGAAAGGAAGTACTGCCAAGCTTGGGCTTCAACCTGCTCTGCATAATCCTCAGATTTGAACTTCAATCCTCTAGATTTAAAAGTCTGTTAAAAGTCCATCATAATATACAATGAGGGTTGAGGCTGTACTAAACATAAAGGAAGGGTGGTTGTGTGGAGTAGGGCTACTACATAAAATGTGAAAGTTACATGGTTTGCTCTACAGGTGGTTATTGTTACATGGTTCAGGCTCCTCTTCCTCGTTCTCGACACCGACCCAGTCTGTGAAAGCAAACAGAAACTCCTTGAATGTGATCATACCATCTTTGTCCCAATCCATTTCTTCTGCACAAGGGTAAACAACAATAACAGATTATACTTTGATCCATCCTCTTTTTCAAAGATTATGCAAGTTTCAAGCATTTTTACACATCAATTCAGCAACACAAAACAGCTGGAATTCAAAATAGAAATGGATGCTGGGAATTTAGTAACCCTTTCCAACAGAAACTTCTACAATCGAACAAAACAATTTCGATCCAAGAATTTTCTCATGGTTTTCTCATATTTATTGCCTATGATTCCTGGCAAGTTTGTTTTGAAAATTTGTAGTTGACAAGCATCAGTATAAACCCAAACTTGACAAGGACAAAACTGGGGTAGAGGATGACCAAATCTCTGAACACCAATCTTTGTCCCTTGCCGCCCCGGTGATGCCTCGTTGATTGCATAAATCATTTCCTTCTTACTCACATAGCCATCTTTGTTACGATCAAAGAACACGAATGCCTCCACAATCTCGTCGAATGTGGCTTCCAAATCTGGAAGTCCAATTGCAGATTTCTGATTGCCAGTTAAGATCCACTCTTCAACATAGTGCCCACTCAGATTGCAGAGCAATATTGGTAAATACATGTTGGATTGATTATGTAAGTGTAGGCCAGATTCAAACAAAATAAATTGATAGGTAAAAAATTAATATAAAAGAGAGGATACAGCCCCTGTATGTGTTGGTCTGCCAAGTAGGTAGATGAGAGCCAACACTACAATAAACTCCTTGAACTGGATCCCATGGCTAGAATCCATGTCACTCTCATGGTGAAACTCCTCAATTTCTTCATCTGAGTATTCTACTTGGAGCTCCTGCAAACATAGCTTCAATTCCTCCATGTCGACTGACCCATTCCCATCTTTATCTGGGAAATAAAATAAGAAACCACACAAGTACCTTGTGTTAAACAGTCGGAAGAGTTATCTGAGTGAAACTCATTAGATGTGTGGTTTAACCTGCATAACAATATTAAGCTTCACAAGAATGTTCTGTCAGAATCAACGACACGTCTAAGAGAATATCATGTATTTTGAGCCTTAGTCTGAGAATATGTGAAGGCTTCTCATCTTAAGAGGAGGCTTATAAATGGGATGAAGACTAGTAGAAGGCTTAATAATGTTATTATTTGACCCACGCAAATGATACCCAGTTCCAGAATGGCCAGAAGCATGGAGAAAAAATGGAGGGTCAGTAGGCATAGCTTTTTCAGTAACATGGACACTCTGTAGTCTGAAACCCTTATTGATGAAATCACGTGAACAGGATTCTACAGAGATTCTAAAATTCTGTCAAGGTTCAGGAACAGGGGACATAACCAGTGCACACAGAACTCATTCAAAATGAGCAAAGAGAAGATTTGCAGACAATAGAAGCACTTTCTTCCCAACTGCATTATGGCCTCTAAGTCCTCAAGATCATACACCAGTAGATAAAACCTAGGAGCTTGTCCTAGACACGCTCCTCGCAATCTCTCCTTCAATTCAGTATCGATTGATGCACCATGTGGATACAGCAGATACACGTAGGGTGTTGTTTAGTTTGACAAGTACTTTACCACGTGTAGTATTCAGATTGGCCAAGACCCTCTTGAAACCCACATGGACATTTCCTTTCGGAATTCTGGACAGTGTTGAACAAGACAACACTCTACTGGTACCTAGTTTTGTATATGTGCTATCTTGGTAATTGAGGATGTCCTTGTTTGGTCCTCTTAATTGCAACTCAGTTCATTAGCACTAGAACCCCTTTCCTATGCTAAAAAGATTTAGCAACAGGAAAACAAAAGAGGTATCCACGTCATGACTAAAGTAGATACTTCCCAGCCACATGGCTCAAAGTGCGAGCTTGTGATAGCATTAGTGCCGAGGAGAAGTCCTTTTGAATGAAGCTGCTCTCTTACATGTGTGTACACAACCGCCTCCCATTTCACAACCATATCCAAGTGTTGCGGTGGATAAATTACATGGTTAAATGAACCGACAAACAATTGGAGATTGTTTTTATCTCCGCTTCTAGTGCTCCCATTTATAAAGCTCCCATCTCATATTGCCCCCTATTGGTGTTCAATAAGAACATCAGCTGCATACATAAAATTATTAAGTATTATCAAGTGGGGAGATCCTGTTCTCCTCTTGCCCTGGGGAATAATCCAAGTTGGTTGCACTTTGATTCTAGGATAAAAGTGCAGGATAAAAAATATTGCTTCAATTTCAACCTTAATCTGAAGTGGATGGGAGTGGGTTATAATAGGATTAGCAAGAGAACTTGCTCCATAGGGCGAGTACTGTTATGTTCTAGATACCAAGTATGGATTCTGCAAAAGTGGTACCGATACATACTCAGAATCCATACTCGGTATGTAGTACATAACAATACTCACCCTCTGGAGCAATGTCGCTTTCTAATCCTAATAAGCAGTGTGTTGAGAGAAGCATTAGCCGAAAATGCCAGCTCACCATCTCTGTGTGAAGCCTACAGCTACACTCCCATCTACTTCAGATTGAAGCTGAAATTGAAGCAAGATTTTCAAATATTAATTTATGAATCCATACATAATATAACATAACATAACATAACATAACATAACATAACATAACATAACATTATGTAATGTTATGTTATGTTATGTTATGTTACGGTACTTTATATTCGTTTGGTAAAGTTATGTACCCGATCCCGAGTACTGTCCGCAAATGACATGGATTCGCAGAGTTGCCCTAACTATGGTGTGCTTGTCAATGCTAATGACTAGACGGTCAATCCGAAACAGCAATCCTTCTCTTGCAGATGGGTGTATAGTTACATGAGTACCTGCTTTGTTGAAGACTTCTCGGACAGCCTCGAAGGAGGCGTCGATCTTGGGGAACTTGAGGATGAAGGTGTTGAACGTCTTGAGTGTGACGTTGGCCTTTTGCGCCCTTTCCGCCATGGCCTGCACCATCCTCTTCTCGATCTTCGTCAGCTGCTCCCTCTGATCCCGGCTGTTTATCAGCCCCATTATGATAATGATTATACTTATGCCTTCTTCTTTTTCTTCTTCTTCTTCTTCAATTCTGCCCCTTCAATCCGCTCTTCAGTCTGCTGAACTCAATCTGCTCAACACATCAAATAACAATCATTATCATAATCAACCAATTTACCATCGTCCCCCAATTCAGCAAGTCCTCCGAACGATCGGCATTGCATGGTGCAGGAAGCTCAAACGATTCCACCTTGTGTTAGATTTTCGCACTTCATTCCCTGAACCCTACGAGGTAAATTTCCGCAGGGAACCCTTCACCGAAATATGGAACCCAACAAACTCCGAATACACATAAGGTAACACTTTTGCTCAGTGCGCACACAAAACCTTATTAGTTTTGAGGAGGCGGCATTGGAGCAGAGTTTCACAAATACAACTTGAAAATGGAATCTACAATAGTGGAATCCACCTTGTGCTAAATTCTTGGACTTCTTCCCCGAAGCCCTCCAAGAAAAGTTGCACCTTGGCTCTACCTAAGCATCGAGCCGTGAGGATCAGAGCAACCCAACAAAATCCCAACACAGACAGGAACTTAACCCTGTTGATTGCCACGCACTCCACAAAGAGGTGCTAGTCCTCCTAAGAAAATCATTGAAAAACTGATTAGTATTGAGGCAGTGTCAATTGAAGAGCAGAGCTTCACAAAACAAACTTGTGAATGTGAATGCCACCTTGTGCTAAATTTTTGCAATTCATCCTCAAAACCCTCCGGCCTGGCACCTGCCCCCACCAAGGAAAGCACTCTGCAGGGAGCGTTTGCTCTACCTACGCCATCAAACTCAACAAAATCTCGATACACATTCATAACATACTAACTCAACCCTGTTGCTCATTGCGCACACACAAAATATATTGCTAGCTAAGTCCTTACAGAATCATTCAAAAACTTGTTAGTTTTGACTCGGCAGTGGCAGCTTCGGCACAAGAGAAGGTGAACATGGCAATAAGGTCGAACCTGGGGCGAAGTCATGAACTGCGCAGATTGAGGAGGTCCAAAACAAAAGCGGGGCGGACGTTTTTGGCTTGAATTAGGTTTGCGCCCGCCGTCTGGGGCGAGGTAGAGGAGAGGCAGGTGGAGACTGGTGGTTGGTAGCAAGAATATCGATTGGATGCTTCGAAATTCGGTCTGTAATAATAATAATAAGTTTATGAAATCATCCCACAAAACTACCCACAAGTGACAAGCCTTCGGATAGCGCTCAAAATTAGGTCTGTCATGTCGGATCCACCGAGTTCCGGCGGTTTCTAAGCCGGTGGAAGAATTGGGCACCCTGTCGGCAGGTGTACATAATAATTGGGTACATTTATGGTGAAGGACGTCTAATAATTTGCTGGTCGCATTTATATACGAAGACCATGGGTACATTGCATTCAAGCCTGGTGGTGCTGAATCCTGATCATTGATGAATTTGCTCAATGAATTCTGGCCACGAGATTCCAGAGTTTTTGATTACTTCATTAAATTCCAGCTGCCAACGGAACTTCCACCATTGATTGTAGAAGAAAGCAGAATTCAAGAGTTGACGAGTCATCACTTCTAGGCCTCGTAAAGTTATTATTAGAAGAATTGCATGTGGTCCTCTATGTTCACGCCATAGAGCTCACCTCGTGACGTTCACGACCTTCTTAACACTACTCATGCTCGTGTCATTCTAGTCACTTTGTGTCGAATTGTTGTGTTGTGAAACTATCACATTTCTAGTTAGTGTAACTTGGAGTTGGGACAACATTAACCTTGCAATCTATTCAGTTCGAGGATGACTTTAAGATTTAGTTTTACCATTCTTAAAGTCAAAGTATGCATCAAAGTGCATATCATTTGTCAATGCCCATCAAGTCTCATTATATTAACAAAATTATTTTCATTTGAAAGTCCACTTGTTTTTTATTCATCATTGGCGCCATCTCTCTCTCTCTCCACACACACAAATATGTTTTTACTTTCAATTTTAATATGTATTTTTTGATACAATATTGAATATATATATATGAATTTTAAGATTTATTTTTGACATTTTGGTTGTGTAAAATATCTAGATTACATACTTTGGCAAAACTTACTCCAAATTCATCGTGGGTTATCGATAACACGTTCAACGCAAACCAATATTTTTTGCCTTTTTATGATGATCTTTATGAAACTATAAAAAGTTCGGTATATACATATGATACCACCTCATGTTATGTCCCAGTGCTTATAGAAAAGTGCACGGGGCAATAGCATAGAGACTCACATTGCAAAGTGATGTGAGAAAAAAAATATGGCTTAATCATACTAAATGCATTAAGTCATTGATAAAAGTATGACAAAATATAAGGCTTTAATGGTTGTCAGTGATCAAAATCCACGGTGTTGGTTTGACAATGAATGGCCAAATGATGAATACCAAGTCACTTATCAATTGCTTCTCTGTTGGTTTGAGCTTGTTGAAATGCTTCTTCAATCCCATCTTTAAGCTTGCCAATCTCATTGCATGCTTTATGTCATCCCTGTTCTAGGCAAACAAAGATGTGAGGTGACCTCCAGGTTTTGTGCCTAATTAGCGCAATCTTGGCTCCTAGCTCTAGGTTTTGGTTGAGGAATCATTTGCAAGTGCCCCAAGGGGTGGACTATTCGTTGGGAACCTAAATGGCGTGCATGGGTCACTATGAAATCAAACCCCCTATAAACAAGAAGTTTATAAAGAAAAACAAATGTATGTGTATTAATTGTAGGCTAGAAAATGGACTCATATATTTATATTACGTTTTTCAAGTTAATATGATGAATGCTTCCACCACATAAACAAGATCTAATCCACGAATTGAATATGCCTTTATTACATATGAAATCCACTTTCACTTTCCAGTGAGAAAATCATAATTCTTTTTTTCAACCACAACATGTAACTCAACGATTGCATAAAACAAACAAAGACAAAAGCAAAATAACTTAGCCACAACATGGAGAGCGAAACTTAAGAGAGCCCATGGGCACTCCAAGAGCCTTCAATTGGTAAACACTTAGAACCCAAAATGCAAACCCTATCAAGAATGAACATGGTAGTCATGTAGGACTACTACCCAATGACAATAGTGGATGCAAACATGAATTGGATGAAACTAACACATCTATTGTCAAGTTTTTTCTCTAAACCTTAGGGTCCCTTGTGTACATCTACCTTTACTTCAAATTTCTTGATAGCCTTTTTGGATGTATAAACTAAAGATATACAATACCTCTTCCTTATGTATACTATGTATGCTAATACCTGAAAATAATACCCCTCCTTACACTCACCTTAATTTGTACGTGGTATGAAGAGTCCACCCCTTGAGGCAAGTGCTTTGAGCAAACCACCCTGCCACCTAGTGCCCGCAAGACAAGCATCCTTGAGGTGCAATAGGGCACCCCTAATACCTTCATGATAGTAAAGATGGCCAATATAGATTCTCCA
Organism: Polytrichum commune; assembly: GCA_950295325.1. Lineage (NCBI taxonomy): Eukaryota > Viridiplantae > Streptophyta > Polytrichopsida > Polytrichales > Polytrichaceae > Polytrichum > Polytrichum commune. The sequence continues at coordinate 1,009,673 of OX485804.1, forward strand.
ACTCTATCTCGCATAATGATATTCGCATCAAGGCATCCGAAGTGTCCAACTTTAATGAAGCTTGCAAGTGACTCTTGACAAAATCTTGTTTTGAAAATCCTCTTTCACAAATGGCAATCTTTTGCAACCTGCTCCCAAACCCCATGGTGAGTTGACACAAAATTCCTCATATGCAGAGCATTTCATGTAACCTTGTGTGGGCCCACCATGTGGTCTCGCATGCATGAGCCATTTCCTACCAATTTTCCAAGATGATCTAACATCCTTTCATATGTCCGTGCCTAAGCTCTTGTAGGTGCAGGTTGTTCAACTTCTCGGTTTAGGTGAATGTTCACTTGAGTTTGTGGTGCAATTTGTACAAACCCATCCTTGATTGATTAAAGTGTAAGAAAATGAAAGCTAAAAGACTTTTGTGAAAATAACACAAAGTGAAAGAACACTTTTGAAAAAAAACTTGTGGGGTATAATCTTAATAAGTAAGATAATACAAAGTAAAATTATTCTTTGCATTTTATTCACAATTCAATCATATATATATAAATTCATCATAGTCAATAACTTCAAAACATACATAGCTTGGTGGAAACGATCTCGGGGGGTGCACCTTTCATTAAAACCTAGAATCACGTGCGTTCACTGCATACTCTAAAAACCCCCTATATACAAGTTATTTTTTGTGAAATGAAGTAATACACATACAATTGCAACAATAAATATACAAGTGACAATATGTATACACAAAAAAACATCCATTCATATATAGTCATTAACATAAGTATACAAATATACTTTTGAACAATAATCAACCCCTATAATATGTATAACAAAATATCCTAGCTTTCATCAGCAAAGTCGTTGAAAACTTTTTCATCTCCCGGATGTAACTCATAAACATTTGATTCACCAATATATGTCATTGTAGCCAATGCAATTATTGTCTCTAAGTCTACCATCAAATGATCAGTAAGATCATATGTCCACTTGTTGTTAGCCCCTTTTTGATACCAACATAAACCAATCTCCACGTTTGATGGACAGTCCATCACGTCAATTGGATCCCTATACTCCACCCAACGATTACCAAACTTCCTCCGCATCCTATAAACTCTCCCAACAAACCAAACCTTATGAAAACTTATAATATGTAGTATAGTAACAGTACCATACAAGTACAATTATTATATACTTTTTAAAGGCCTTCCATATATGTACTTAACTATAAATTATAACATGTATACCATATGTATACGTAATATGGCAAGGTCCAAATCAATACCCCTCTTGTGCACTCACGTATACTCGTACATGTTTAGTACAATGCACCCCCCGAGGAAACGATTTAAAAATATGCACCTCTTGAGAAGGCTCATGTCTATGTGAACCTTGAGAACCAAATAAAGATGTCATGACAAGTCCGTGAGGATCCCACTTTGGTTTGTTGAACCTTGAATTACGTCCTGATGCCATCTTGAGGTTGATTTGATACTCTAGTGATATAGAGTTACATATTGAGCAATTATTAGCACCTGGATAATTGCCAAAATGCTGAACTTTAGCTTCATTTTTTTCATTATACTTATCCTCGGAAGAATCAGGGGCTGTGAAGTTTGTGCAACAAAAAGAAATGAGTGTTGTACAAACCAGAGTACAAAGTGTAGTTTTTAACAAATTAGGAACCAGCTTGCCTGATTGAATGAGCTTGCCACTTTCTGATTCAAACACCCTCAATGATCTCCCCTTCAGCACTTAAATCCTCTTTGCAAGCAATACTATTGTAAAAGAAAACAGAAGCCAACATGGTTTGTTGGTGCATCATCCTCAGTGAAAGAACCAGATTGATTTTGCTCAAATCGACTACCGAATCAGTCTTCTTCATTCTTCGAATACAAGACATGTACAATAGTTGCACTTCCTGATGATGCAAAGGGGGGTTCCCAGTATGAGATGGCTTTAGTTTTTATTTTTATTTTTGAATGGAGGAAAAATCAATCTCCTATCGGTTATCGGTTTACTTATTTAACCATGTGATGCATCACGCAGAGGAAGCGCCACTTGTTGGTGCACTTGAACCAACATCTGGACACTTGTCTGTACCGAGTGGAGAAAGTGACTCCGAAATAGGGTAGTCACTGGAACAATTAGATGCTTGAGGGATGGGAAGGCGATTGTGTGCGCACATATAATAAAAGAGCAGCCTTCGTCAAGTGACTCTTCCTTTGCATTGGTGTAATGACAAGGTTGCACTTGAGCAATGTGGCCAGGGAATGTAATACTTCACTTTTGGTCATGACGTGAATTCTCTTCGTTCCTTTCCTTTTGCTGATTCTTTTTGGCATGGGAGAGGGGTACTAAAGCTAATGAATCAAGATTCAATAAGGAACCCAACAAACAACCTCTTTAGCTCCATTCTCGAGCATCCAGTGTTGTTGTGACTGAACCTAATTGGGAACCCCCTAATTCACCCCATGGGAACCAACAAACAACCTAGCATATTCAGCTCCATTCTCAAGCATCTAAGTGTTGCGGTGACTAACCTATTTTAGGGAACCCTAATTCACTCCCTAATTCACCATTCACAATCAAATGGCCAGGGAGGAAGGAAGGCATGGAACTCTCACTACCTTGATTTTGAATCACCTTCTCTGAATGATGCACAATGGTGAGCTGTGGTGGAGGAAAGACTTGACGTGTGAATGCAGTTGCCGAAGCATCAATCAATTATAGATGTAAGTAGAAATCTGGACCTAACATATGCTGCTCTTGCTCTTGCTCATCACGTCATCGGTGGACATGGCCATCGACAGTTGTTTTGCAAATTTCCTGCAAATTTGGCACTGCATGATCTTAGACATCTTTGAGAAACTTCATCGGCGGTGCACAGATGAGCGATGTGCAACACTCTGAGCATCTTGGCATCCCAGCCTGGTTTGGCATCATTTTTGACAAGCTCAGGGTTTAAGAATTTTGTGTGCTTATCGCTTCTTTATCATCTGCTGCACCCAGCCAACCAAATTCCCACCCTCGATGTCCTTGAACTCATCCCTCATCGATTTCTTTTCCCATTAAATGCTCAAGCAAGATGATGCTGTAGCGGTTATATGGTACTCCCTATTCAATTCCCTCCATTTTTGCCCACATTATCTCCCCTTCCATGTCAACGAGGCCTTTTATCTGGAAGCTTGCTTATCTCCCTTACCGCGTTCGTCTTCTCCTTCCCGTATTCGCACCGTTCCTGGATGTGGTACGTGGCTGTACACCTAGAAATCTGGACCCAAGATATGTTGCTCTTGCTCATCATCACCTGATCTGTGGACATGGCCATCGACAGAGCTTTTGCAATCTTCCTGCAAGTTTGGCACCGCATCTTCAACATCTTTGAGAAACTTCACCACCTGCAGCATGGTGGGACGCCGCACGGGATCATCGGATGTGCACAAATGCGCGATGTGCAACACTCTTAGCATTTTGGCATCCCAGCCTCCTCCAACACCTTCTTTGACAAGTTCAGGGTCGAGAATTTTGTGTGCTTCCTTCTTCTTGATCATCTGCCGCACCCAGCCTACCAAATTCCCCCCCTCGATCTCCTTGAAGTCATCCCTCGTTGGTTCTTTTCCCGTTAAAAGCTCGAGCAAGATGACACCATAGCTGTACACATCCCCTCGAGTAGTTGCCCTCCAGCTCTGCCCATACTCGGGTGGAATATACCCGAACGTGCCTGCAATGTCGGTGCTCACATGCGTTTCGTATGCAGAAATCAACCTCGCAAGCCCGAAGTCTGAAACCCTAGGTTCGAATTCACAATCGAGAAGGATGTTGCTAGCCTTGATGTCGCGGTGAATGATGTGTGGGACGAAGGCGTGGTGGAGGAAACATAACCCTCGGGCTGATCCTAATGCAATCTTAAACCTTACAGGCCATGTCAAAGCTTCTAGTGCATCTGCTCTGTTTCGCAACCAGAGATCGAGGCTGCCTTTTGCCATGTACTCGTACACCAGGAGCTTCTCCTCTCCGAAGCTGCAGTAGCCTAGCAACGGAACGAGGTTTTGGTGCTTCACCTTGCCTAGAGTTTCCATCTCAGCAAGAAACTCACGGTTCCCCTGGGACAAACCTTGACCTAATTTCTTGATGGCAACAATCCGGCCATCTGGAAGCTCAGCCTTGTACACAGTGCCAAATCCACCATCCCCAACGATGTTGCGTTTGCAGAAGCCATTTGTGGCGAGCAGGACATCGGCTAGAGTCAGACGTAACAAAGGCTGCTCGAACATGGCAACGTTGATGCTCAGTGGCTCCTTCAGTTTGTCCAAGCTTGGGTTAGAAGCTGATCTTGAGTTAGAAGATGATGATTGTTTCAGTTTTGCCTTCTCCAAGTCTTTACAGGCTTCCACTTGCTGCTTCAAATGCCGCAAGCGGAGAGCCACGAACAAAACCACGAGCATGACAATGATACACCCTACCAGGATCCCTAAAATTCCTGCAGGATTGAGAGCTTCACCGGTGGCTGTTGAGGCACAGACCGTATGGATGGCATCTCCGCAAAGTGCCATGTTGTTGAGAAAGGATGATGAAGTGAAGGAAGCGCATGCACCTTCATTCGGAATTTCACCATACATCATGTTGTCGGAGACATTGAGAAACTCAAGGCCCAGGAGATTGCATAAGTCGGCTGGAAACTCGCCGCTGAGGTCATTCTCGGACAAGTCCAGGTAATTGAGCTGTGCCAAGCTGCCGAATTCCGCAACAATTGCTCCGGTGAGCTTGTTGCCTCGAAGGTCGAGATAGGATAACCCTGAGAGGTTGCCAACAGTGGAGGGGATGCTGCCACTCAAAGAGTTGTAGCTCAGGTTGAGAGTTCGCATTTGATGCCACACTGAGCTTTCAGAGAACAAACCAACCAGGGCGCCGGAGAGATTGTTTTTGGACAAGTTGATGCTCACAACAGACACAAGGTTCGACATAGCCGCAGGGATGCTGCCATTAAGTTGATTCTCACTCAAGTCAATGTGCCAGAGGAGGGTTAGGTTACCAAGTGTGGATGGCACCGAACCTGACAGAAAATTGTTTGAGAGGTTCATCGTCACTAAGTTCTGCAGATTGCCAAGCTCCGGTGGCACCGAACCTGAGAGCATATTAAATGCCAGGTTCAGTCCTTGAAGCAGCGAGCTTGCACCTAACTGTGCAGGAACACTTCCATTCAGCCTGTTGCTTGACAAGTCCAATGTGGTCAAATTGGTGAGGTTTGCAAGCTCTGCGGGTATGGCACCTGTGAGCAGGTTTCCATTCAACCTGAGCTCCACAAGCACCGCGCAATCTCCCATTTCAGGTGGAATCCTCCCACTGAGACGATTGTTGGAGAGGTCCAGGATGCCATGGTGCTGCACAAAGCTGGACTGCGGGAGGGTCAGAATCCGGAAGTCGTTCCCTATTTCAGCAGGAATTTCTCCACTCAGCTCATTGTCTGCAAGCACCAAGTAGTCCAGGTTTACAAGTTGCCCTATCTGCTTCGGAATGAACCCGGTCAGAGAGTTGTTCCCTAAATTTAGCGTTGTGAGGTTCACGCAGTTACAAATCTCGGGGGGGATATCTCCCATGAAATTGTTTCCGTTCAATGACAACACAGTAAGATCTGTCAATTTTCCAATTTCAGCCGGAATACGTCCACTGAAGTTGTTGTTGTCAAGCTTTAGGTACTGCAATCCGGTCAAGTTACCAATCCGAGAAATAACCCCACTCAACCGGTTATACGAGAGCACAATCTCATACAACGTTGTTGAGCTCCACAACTCATCTGGCAAAGTTCCAGACAAATCATTGTAATCCAAGGAGAGGATGGCAAGCTTTGGCAGATTTGCAAGGTACGCTGGCACGGTGCCTGATACTCGATTCTCACTTAGGTCAATCTCTGACAAGTTTGAGCAATTGGTGAAAGTTGCAGACAAGGTGCCAGAGAGGTTGTTCTCGTTCAAGGAGAGTGTGTCAAGGTTGAGTGCATTGCAGAGCGATGAGGGAATCTCTCCTATGAGATTGTTGTTGTCAAGGGCTAGGGTTCGAAGGCTGGTGCAGTCACCTAGCTCCGGTGGGATGGATCCAGTGAAACGGTTGTTGGAGAGGAGCAGGGATGTTGTCTTCTTCCAGTTGCTCAGCCATGGGGGGATGGTCCCTGTGAGTTGATTGCCTCCCACTGAGAAGGAGATGATGTTCCGGAGGCTGGAAAGGGATGCAGGTATGGTGCCGTTCAGCTTGTTGAATGCCAGGTCCAGCACCTGCACTTGCAATTGCGATGACCATATATCAATCCGCTGGTGCGAGCATCACTTTCTTTCATTCTAACAAACTACGTGCAGCAACAATATGGCCACACAAGACTCGTTATTCCTTTCCGGATGGCCGTCACTGTGAACGTCATTCTCAAATTCTGCGTTTCCTGCTGAGCGGATTGATGCATCGATGAACTTAAAGCCTGGCAGCATCATTTTCTTTATGCAAATTGTGCAGCAACAATGGAGCAGGACTCGTTTCCTTTCGGCATGACCGTCATTGTGAATTTCATTCCCAAATTCTGCGAACTTTTCTGCTGAGCGAAATGATGCATCGATGAACTCAAAGGCTGTGGAACATTACGCAACCCTAACCCTACAACCGGCAGAATTGCTTATCGACATCGACCTACTGTACTTGCAATGCATGAAAACGCTCACTGTCAAATTCGAAAGGTTTACTTCGGCGACACCAATTTGACCTCAGAGACCCTTGAATCAAGCGTCCTAGTCGTCCGTTCGGTGACCCAACTCAATCTCTGACATTAAGAGTTGCAAAACCTTCAAAAAGCTCCTAGTAATTGATTCTACCCTCCTTGTTGAGCGAATTTTAGTAATTGGGGATCCAAGCCACTCCTTGTACCCAAATTTCAAGGAACTTGAGTGGCGAGTAGAATATTATATTCAATGTTGGTGTTGGACCTTACTGTAAATGCTTTAGGTCCAAAACCAAGCCTCTTTGCTTATGATCCCAAGAAACCACTCTCAAATGCTCAGCTGCTCAAAGCTTAGCCGATCTTTGAATACCGATTTTGAAGTTATTTCTTACCCACATCAAGCAACTGATTGCTTTTAATCTTGCAGTACAATCACTATTCAATGAGCTATCAGTCTTCATCTTCCGTCGAGCCTCTTGCACGCAGTAAGCTTCCAAGTTTAGGTTCTTTGCAACATTCATGTCGAGCTCAAATGTTGTTCAAATGAAATAAATAAAGAGTCTATTTCTCTCAAGAACTTTCCAACGAGCAGTCGGATTGAACAAAGTCAGCCTCCAAGTCCAGGTGTGCATTAAAACCCTACAACTCCTACAACTTCTATGGTCATAATCTTGCCAACCAACGAAACCGCTGATCGACATCGACCTACATGAAGAAAGTGCTCATTTCTCACATTCTTTATGTTTATTTGGGCGATACCAATCTGACCTCAGAAACCACCTAATCAAACAGCCTGTAGCTAAGGATCCTCGTCGTCCTCTCGGTGACCCACTTACAATGTACTCAACCGAGCTGCCCATTTCGAAAGAAATGCAAAACCTTGACAAAGCTCCTACTCCTTGGCTCTACCCTCCTGGTTCAACAGCAAAATCGAACCCATTTCGGGCCGCCATAGCCAAGTACTCATCAACATCATCAACACTTGCAACAACCAGGTGCAGAGGTTTGACGCTCTCTTACCTCCAGTTTGGTGCAGTTTGCAAGAGATGCAGGAATGCTGCCGCTGAGGTTCATCTGCGGCAAATTGAGGGTGACGAGATTTTTGAGCTCACCGAGTGACTCCGGGATGCTCCCCGAGAATTGGCTGCCTCCCAAGTCCAGCTTCTCCAGCAGCGTACAATTGGCGAGTTCGGGAGGAATGCCACCACTGAACTCGCCATCGCCGAGATACAGAATTCTCAAGTTCACCAAACTCCCAACCTCACCCGGGACACTACCCGAGAGTTTGCAGCTACCCAAGTCGAGCTCCACCAACGATTTCATCGTCCAAATCTCACCAGGGACGGATCCAGTGAATGAGTTGTTGCTGAGGTCCAAATGTGTCACCAAAGGCAACGAGGCAATCAACGGTGAAATCTCCCCCGAAAATAAGTTGGAGCTGAAGTCGATGTACTCCAGTTGGGTTAACCCTTGCAGCGCTGGGAGGCTCCCGGTGAGGGAATTCGAGCTCACTGCGATCTTTCGCAGGTTCGTGAGCCTGGCCAGCTGCGGTGGGAGAACTCCTTCAAAAGAATTTCCACTCAAGTCCAGCAACTCCAAATTTTTCAAATACTCCAACTGCGGAGGGACTGCACCACTCAACGAATTTCCCACAAGCAGAAGGGTAGTTAAGTTTCCCAAACTCCCCACATGCGTTGAAAGCTCCCCGGAGATGGCATTGTAGCTCAAATCCAAGTACTCGAGGTTGGTGAGGTTGGTGTAAAACTCGGCTGGGATGGGGCCGGTGAGGAGGTTGTTCATGTTGAGGTCGAGGAACAGGAGGTTGTGCAGGTTGCCGAGCTCTGGGGGTAAGGCTCCGGAGAAGGAATTGAAGCTTAGGTCCAGATATTGTAAGCTTTTCAGAGAACCAAGTGTTGGAGAGATTGAGCCTGAGAGCCCAAAGTTGTAAAGAGAGATGTTGGTGACCTGGTGCATGTCGTTGCAGGTTATACCGGTCCAGTTGCATGCAGATGTGTCGGTGGTAACCCAATCGGAAAGCGGGTCCGGGGAGCTCGAGTCGATGATCATACCCTTCTTGAACGCCATGAGAGCTGCAACTTCGGTGGTGGTGATGGAGCTCGCGAAGATGAAATTCAGCGGTTGTTGCATGCAGAGTAGCGAAAGGGTGCAGATCAAAGCCGTAAATCGCTCCATCTCATAATAAGTTTGCGGCATTTCTCAACCATCAACTTCAAAACTTTGAATTAGTAGCAGAGGCTGATGATGCAAATATGGCAAATTTCAATCCGATCATCGACATAAATTCACGTTTCGGTGGTGGTGAACATAACCCAGTCAGTGAAGACAACCGTATTACAAACGCCAGAGATTCAGACTCCGGGCCGCTTACATACAGTAGCACTCAATCCATCACAACTCTTCCAAAACTCTCCCAAACATTCCCCAGAGCTCAATCAATTCTTTAATTACTGAAACTACAGCCCAACCCAGGAATTTCTCCTCTCCCACGTTGCAGAAATCACTCCAGGAAGAGTGTCCTGCAGCTTCACCCCCGGTGGTGATGATCTGAAGTAGTACGCCATCAGCTCTCTAACCCCCTGCACAGTCACAGATCCCATTTCCCAACATACAAATACAAATCTCCCAATATCCCTGCAAATCACCCTCCGTTCAACCTAATACAGAATAAATCCCTCAATCCCTCCCGACCCACATAACCTCGACTGCAGCAACATGCAACACTACAACCTTGACAACACAAACGTATACCCGGGGACATGAAACTTAACCCAAGAAAATATCCTGGAAAATTATAAGCAGTTGCACAGCTAGCTGCTTCACTAGAGGATCAGCGAGCTATCCCTCTCTGAAGAAACTTCCTGCATGAAGAATCATCAAGATCTTGTGATGAGAGCGTGACTCCGGAGAGATAGCCAAGAATTGATCATCTCCTGGAACTGCTTAACATGCAGCTGGCTGCAGCTGGCTATATTGTGAGTAGTACTAATTGGACACCTATAAGATCCTGTTGATCGATCTCAAGAAACTTAGGAGTAATGTGTGTGAAGAAATGTAAGGAAATATTTATACGAGTGAAGACTGTGATGGGAGGAGGGACGATCATAATGTGGACCAGCATCCATCGATCAGTGTGCAGTGTGACAACCGCTGCATCTTCATCTCCTTAGGCTTCTTCATCATCGAATCATATTGGTGATCTTCTACATACATATGTTACAGGGAACCAACACGGGCCGGGTCTGGTATGGACCCGGCCCGCGATGTTTTACCCAGCCGGCCTTTGTTTTCATTTTGTCTCTACTTACCTTATGTCCTTTGGGTTGCGGGGGGGGCTTCCTTTTCCCTTTTTCCTTTCCTTTCTGAAAACTTTACCTGTTTGGGGCTTTTTTTAACTTTTATGGGGGCAGGTCACTTTTTTGAGGTGGGTGAGAGAAAAGGAGTTTGTGTGTGCCCGGACACGGTATGTGTGCGGATGTGTGTTGTCAGAGGGGAAGAGGACGATGTTGTCGGGACAAGGGGCCAAGGACTTGAAGCACAGATTCACATGGTTTCCTTTTCAACGAGCCAATCTGCTACTAGTTGGGAGCTTGAGCAAAGGATGATTATTAAAGGACCCGACCCCACCACACACATGTGTGTGGTGGGCCCCGCCCTCGGGGTTGTGGCGGGACGCACGTATGTGAGCTCAAACCCAACTTCAAGGGGGCAGCCCCATAAAGGATAGGTCACATTTAATGTTTCAAAGTAAGGGTTATGAATGTATTAGGAAAAAGATTAGAACATTCATTTTGAGAATATAATAGATGTGTTTCAAGAATATTCATCAAAATATGCATAACTTCATAGGCCCCCTGAAAATACCCCAATATCGCATTCATATACTAACAAAAGAGTTTATCCCCCCCCCCCCCCTCCCATTGCCCAAACATCTTAGAGTACATGATTTAGTCAATGATGTAGGTTGAACATACTTTCTAGAGTCAAAGGTGCATGTAGTGAATGGTTGGATGTTGTTTGACATAACATAGCTAAACGTCATGCTCTCTCACCCTTATTATATAAAAGGGATAGCATGTTCCATAAGGACCTCATCATGACATTGAGAGCTTGACCGTTGTATTGTGAGAATCACAACATGTTTATGCCCAAACCTTCGTTGTATTATTCTTGGCCTAGGGTAAGTGGCAGGTGGAGGTTAGCGAGGATATGAATTTTTGTGTGAGATGGGTGCATTAATTGTGAATTGAGTATGAAATAAGTAGGTGTGCGCATATATTTCTAAACCGTTATTATAGTTTCATGATGAGATACAATTGTTGTTCAGTGTTCATACTGTGATAAGGTACTAATATTGTGCATGGTGTTTCTAAATTAAGTACCATGATAGTTTTCTGCAAATGAACTACCGTGAGACATCTATCAATTTCATAAAACTTACACAAACCTATGCACACACCTAATGCCCTAATGATCGGAAGACAATGCGATTACATCAAATATGTCATTGGCATTAAAATTTAAGTGCCATGTTGAGTAGGGTGGCCTCTAGGTATTGTCGTGTAGCAACAAATGTCCCATGCCACATTCTTTGGTTACCAGCTCATGATTGCAAGATGTCTCAATGATGAATATTGTGGGCCACACTTCGTCATATGCATAAGGTAGAAGCACCTATTGCAAACACTTTGAGCACTACAGTCCCTTACCTAACCCAAACAAATTATTCAATAACTTATTTGGATTAGCAAATACATTGTTTGGATTGCAACAACATTGAAAGAACATGAATTCAAGCATATATATTTGGTATAGAAACTTCATTTGACCCTTCCAAGCCATATACCCCCCCCCCTTACCCAACAAAAAAAAATGAACGGTGTTGATCATTGATAGTTGTCATAATATTATTCAGTTGCTTTCATATGTTCCATTCTAATAATATTAATGACATTGCTTCACCCGAGTTTATCAGGCTGAACATGCTCTGCTAGGAGAATAACCATGGGATAGATTCCAAATATTATTTGATAGATTCACGGCCCCATCCACCCTCCATACTTCAGTTGGATGATGTTATGGTCTACTTCAACCAATGAGGTGCATTTTTTGTCCCTAAAATAATACAATGACATTCATGTTGAAGAAAGTACACAGTTGTCCACTTTGAAAGAAAAGTACGTGTCAAAATTGGGATCACTAATGGAGTTGAGCGCTCCTACCCTAGTGTGATTCCCAAAGATGGGAGTCCGAGGAACAATGAACAAGAAGAACCAACCGCTCGTTACAGACAAGATTAAACGGGTTGAGTTTGAGAAATAACCGGTTGAAATTCTAGACTTCATAAAAATTAATGTATCTATGGAATATACCTTGAATAATTAAAGAAAAACCCAAAGGATCACAACATGTAACTGCACCAGTAGAAAAGGTGGGTCTACATGACACGTCAATCGAACACGAAGTGTCTAGAATGACATCGGTTGGTGTCATTTCAGACACTTCGCGTTAGATTGGTGTGTCATGTAGACCCACCTTTCCTAGTAGTGTTGCTTGGACTTGGAAACTCTAGGATCTTGACCGATTATGCTTAAGAATCTCAATGGACACTATGGAGGGAGTCCCTTCATTTATGGAACCTGGATAGATCCTCAATGGGTAATTGACATAATAACAATTATTCTATGCAATCCAATGTAAAAAATAAATATTTCTATAGTGAAGAGTACCATAGAGGGCTCCCTATTTCATCTGTACGTGTGCCGAAATGTAGTTTCCACTATGGGATACAAGTGGGTCTTGACAAATGTGAACATGACACATGGTAAATTTTGAAGGGAAAAAAATCATTCATATGTGTCGGAATAGGAAGCCCTCTACGGTACAATGATACCCATTTCACAATTCATCAATTGTTCCAACTTCCACAACCTCAAATGACCAAAATCTCATTGTCATGCCAAGGACACATTTATAAAATAGGTCTCCATTGCAGTTTCCTTTCTTCTTTCCTTAAAGTTATGTCATGGGCTCACAAAGTCATACAAAGGTCTTCTCACAGATGCATAAAAAGCACTTGTTCAGGTATTTAGCCTTCGGGATTCCTGACACATGAGGGATTTCCCCTCCCATTCAATTGACTTTGTTTCGTCAAAAAGATCCGAAGGGAGAGAAGGAAAGGGAAAGGGAAAGGGAAAGGGACCCTTGTTGCCCATTTTGGTCACCTTTTTCCCAAAACGTTTTCGAGCTACATGCCGGCATAAGGTGCCAACTGCTTGAAATCGAAACGCTTGCGGACACCCAAAGGGACGAAAACCCCTTTGTCGGGGGCTAAGATACCTTGTTGCTTTGGAAAGACACAACATAAGTGTCTCACAAGCCATGAGGTGAAACCAATCTTTGTCCTTTCTACTTACAAAGGCATCTTGACCCTAATTTGTGTCAAGTTTATTGCTCCAAAAATTATTCATGCATAAGTTAATGGCCCCATCGACAACCCCCCCCCCCCCCAATCTACTATTGAAGACAAGTGTTTTCAATGCACCCAAGACATATTATGACCTATTTATCGAGCGCAAACTTGCAAGAGGTGGAGATGAAAGCTTCATTCTTTTGTAATTTGGCTTCGTATCTTATGATTGAGGTTGGTCTGGTGGAACTTCCAAATGCGTATTTTGGAGCTATTTTGATTTCTTTTGATTCTTGTGTTTCATCAAAATCAGAGGGTGTTGTTTGATTTGACACAAAAATATTATGTTTTAAGAGAATTTTGTTGCGTGTTGTATTCACATTGGTGAAGACCTCGTTGAATCACACGTGGACATTATATTTGGACAACTTGAGTATCAAGCGATACCTCACTCTATTTATAATAATGTGTGTCAAGTTAGAGTGCATTGGTGTTGTAGCACTGGAGACCCATAATCCAGCCTACAATAACTTTAACATGATAAAACCCAAACTGACAAAATAAAAATATGTGTCAATCATTTCTCACTTGGTTTCTCAAATTCCCCAACATGTGATTGGACAACCGCAATACATCAATGTAACTTTCTTTCTAACAAGGATCCACGGGTAGATCACTTAGTGCATTTTAAAAACAACGTGCGGCATAATATAGAGAGGATTAAAATCATTTGAAATAAAAATTATAAAGGAATTACAAGTAATGAAGGGGCCATTAAATGTAGACAATCCCATTATAAGTAAGTTAAAGGGACATAAAACATGGGCCATTATTTTTTTGTAAAATTAATATAGGGGCTGAAGATAAGGATCCTAGAAGGTATGTTTAGTATGGTATGTAAATGGGTTTAGGACTCACGGGGATGGATGATAATTGGGATTTCCGTCTGTCCAAAAATGGCTTAAAAGGAATATAGAGTACAAAAAATTGCAGTGACTTGGACAATATAAGTAATGGAAGGGTGCAAACAAATGGGCCACTTTTGAAATCTAAGTAATTATAGGGAGGCTTTAATTCAGCCCTTGAAGGTAAATAGCCCCAAAACAAAAAACCCCCAGCCGCACGTGGTGCACAAAAATGCCTTAGAGTGATCTACCCGTGCAAGGATCTCAATTTTGGGGATTGACTAGAAATACCAACTAGCACCACAAAATCGTTCTCTGCCCCAAGTTTCCCAAACGTTCAAATCTCAAACACGTAACTTCATTTGAAAAAAGTTACATCGTCCAACATGTTGTTTACAAAGTTTGGAATTGATGTGCACATAACTTCAACTCAACAACCTCATCGTGCTTTGTGGGTCCCAAGAATAACACATCATTGAGATCAAATTGTATCCTCGTTATGTGAATTATGTGAATTTAAGGCGACTAATTTATTCTATGTAAGATGTTGGTCAGAAGTCTAAGTCTCAAAGCATATTGAAGGAAAGACCCCATGTCTTCACCCACGTTATTTCCACCCAAGTCTTTAACCCACAACTAATAAGATCAAGTCCACTCTAATTTTCCACCCACATTAATAGAATTAATCAGTGTCCATGTCATTAATGAGTAATCGTATGCAATTTTTCCTCATGGCTTGACATTAGATAATGGCCATTGGGTTGCTTCATCTCTTCGTCATCACATGCCGCTCAACCGGGGTCAGGTCTAAGATACCCACCTCTTTGAGTTGAGCACCACCACTATTACCTAAAGTGAGAATGCAACCAATCATATTATAATCCGAGTTTTCAAAAGATGATTTGATCCTGGAATTAGTGCCAGAATCCCATAATTAATCTAGAAGGTTGAAACTAAGATGAATTAATCGCAAGTTTACGGGGACATGTTTTTACTAGACCCCCTTTCCCTGGGCCATAGTGGTGGCGGTGGAGGGAGGGGGGGATGGGGTGGGGTCCAACTCAAAGAGATGGGTTGTCTAGCCATGGCCCCCTCGAATAGGGCCCACCCAATGACCAATTCTCCAACAACCATGCCAACTATCACAAGTAGTTGCGAGTATATAATATGTGAGACGTCCCCTATACAATTGTGTACTCCATCTTGCTATCTCTTATGGAATAGTGAATCATTGGGCTCGGGTGACGGCACCCAATGATTCGGGAGAGCCCGACTGCTAACTTAGTTGCAGACGAAGCGGTTGAGCTCGAGAAATAACTGGTCGAGGTGCAAGGACTTGAAGGAAAACTTACCCATCATTTTTAGAGGAATCTAATAGACCGATGCCTCCAATCAGTAAAGGAGAGGACAACAAGCAACCGGTGGGAGTTGGGAACACTAGGATCTCGACCGATAATGCCCAAAAATCTCCCCGGACACTACCCGAGTCCCAACGTCCTTGGGTGACTTAACGAATGCCGACGGTTTTCACTCCCGATCGTGTGGGGTGGGGTGGATGATCAAGTGGCCCCGATATATATATATATATATCTAGAACGGATGAAGATTGACTTAGTCTAGAGGTGTCATAGAAATGATTGAGTGGCAGTGGGAGGGAGCGTCCTTTAATTCCTGACTCCCTAGAAGCCTTGTACAGGAACACCAACACCAGCTGCACCGTTGTGACACACCCGGAAAAAGGCGAATTTAATGGCTATATGATTGACATGTCCGGCAGCCAGCCCCTGCTTGCTTGCTTGCTAGCTAGCTGGCTGCTGCTGCTGCCAACTTAGTAAGCCCCCCTTCCCTTGCCACCCTTCTTCCACAAATCATCTACACTACTCCTCCCCAGCCCCCCATTACCATTATCGACGGGAAGGAAGCCGCTCCTCCACGCCTATGATCGGGGAGAACCGGCAGTTAGTTACAGATGAACCGGTTGAGTTTGAGAAATAAGCAGTTGAAGTTCAAGACTGCAGGAAAATTACCGATCATTTTAGAGGAATCTATAGACGAATATACCCCAATTTAGTAAAGGGAAACCGAAGGATGTCAACATGTAACTAATTGGACTTGCAAACACTAGGATCTCAATCGATTATGCTCAAATATCTCCCCGATCACTGTTCCACATTCGTCACTGATGATATGAACCATATGGTGGGACTCCGGAGTCTCATCAACTCCTGGCTCTCGCATAAACTTTGTAGCACCGTCAATATAACTCTAATTCTTTCTATGAAGGCGGCAGTCGACTGCTCACATCATGAGCTACACAGAGACATTCAAATCGAATTTCCTTTAATGGTGAAGCAATTAGTCATTTTTAGAGATATCATGCTCATTTTTTCGAAGGGTTTTTTTGGAGAAATGAGTAAGAACAAAATTTTGAGAGGACCTTGGCTTTCTTCGGGCATCCTAGCCTTGCCTTAACTAGTGCCGATGCAGACTTGGCCATCGCTTCGACCGCTACACACTGGCGCTTGTTCTAGCGCGTGGTCGGGGGTTGAACTCCGTCATTCTACTTGTTTTAAATTTGAGACAGACGAGCTACTGGAATTGCCGGATAGCATGGTAGGTTCTGGGGCGGGATGGAGAAGTACTTCTTACCGAGCGAGACCAACTTCTTGTTAGTAAGCGATATAACAAGTGCAATCGGTAATGACTTCTAGCCAAACATCTACAGACGCAACCACGGACACCGCAGTCCGCAAGTTGCAACATAAACACTCCAACAAAATAAATCATTAATGACGTTTTGAGACGGAGTCTATGCGGACCCCCGGGGTCCCGCCATAAGGTTCATATGTGCCATTTGGTTGCCCCAGACTCATGTATCGACATCCCACCCTATTTTGGAATGTTCCTTATCACAATACCACAATACAGCATCCTTACTCCGGTGTCTGTATGGATGAGTGAATGAGGTTGTGGTGATGAGAGTCTACTACCTCGCTCAACATGCTCGTTCGAAAGCTCTTGAGATCCCCAGCAAGAATCTCGAGTCCTCATCTGCTTCATTTGAGAAGGATTCTAGCATAATAATTCTAGCATCACAACACCCTAAACTTTGATAAATTCTTTGCATTCAACGACTCGGCAAAATTGGGACGATCGGCCACAAGTATGTTGGAATTTGTGGTCCCTGAATCCATAAAATCGCGCATCAACCGGGTGATGCACCCTAGTGTCCGGAATTTTGGGAGCATCATGCTTGACCACCCCAAAATGAGTGGTGTTCAACATGAGTATTTTGCTCACTTTGCAAGGTCGAAGTGGTATTTGGACATAACCGTTGCTTCAGTGACTAAACATACATTTAGATTGTGGTTTTGAGAATAAATACATTTTGTCGTGCTAGGCAGCTAGTATGCTGGGATTGCACATGGAGCTTGGCACCGGTCGACCAGGTTAATGTTGACGGCAAAATAACATGGGGCATGGAATCATGTGCAATAATCATGCAGAGTGGGGCCGTACTAGCCTACCCCCTCCCCGTTTAGAAAGGGTGCAAAGAGGTAGGCTAAATAATGTTATGTCTTTCAAAACGCTATGAAATTTATGAAAAGTATTAGTATATGAATTACATCACTCTAAATACCCAATCTCGCCAAATTGACGGGAATGGGCGCAATTACCTTACGTGTAGTTAGATTGAACAATTCTGACCCAAGCTGGAATGAATGCAAAGCCATCAAATGTTCTACCGAGTCAAGTTGTGAAACCTCAACTAACATCAAACCCCCACCCAAGGGTATTTCAACTAGAGACACCCCAATCAATGTCCCCGAGAAGTGTCGGTGAGGGGGCCTCCTATGGTGGGTTGTTTGGTGAAGTGGTGCATTGGTTGTAGCATGCTACTTTGCCAATTGGGTCGGAATCTCGGCTTGGTAAGCACATGTCCCACTCCATGCTCTTGCCAAGGGCCAAGGGTCGTGACCATGTAATTGTGAGGGTTTTTGATTCTTGTCCAAGGATGTATCACTGACACAGTTTACTGGAATTGCATAAGGCCTACCTCTTGAAGGTGAGCTTGATGCAAATTCCAGCAAACCATGAAACATTATCTATAGTCTGTCATGTAGAATCACATGTAATTTCATCCATGGATTTTTATTTTCAATAGTCAACATAAAGCCGGGGGGGGGGGGTTATATGACCATTTAACAAGCACAAGAATCTTTGTTTTGCTAATAAATAAAATATTTATACGAGCTCCGAAAATGATGAGAAAAGCGACAATGAACTCGATTTGGATTTGATAAACCATCTCATATTAATCGCGTATTTCATATCCTAGGAGAAACGGGCTAGTCGAAAAAAGTACCATCTAGGACTCATCGACCTTATCAAATATAATTTTTCACGTGGGATGCCCCCCCGGCACGTGCCCCACAAAACTAGGTGATCTACATTGCCAACCTTGAAGCCGGAGCCAAACCCAAGGCAGGCAGGCGGGGTTTTATTGGCTAGCAAGGGGACAACTACATCACACCAAGATGGCCTAGAAAGACTCTACATATTGATGAGTTCGCCGAGAAAGAGGCCCAACTCCCGATTCGCATGCACTAACTTACACACGATGCACAATTATTGTGTTTAAACGATCCAAGCTAAGTGCCGCTCTAGGCCCGTTGACATCGACCTATTTAATACGCATTCATCTCAAGTGGGTGAAAATTAACAAGGTAACAAGTAACAAGGACATGACATTGGTGTGATGTGGCGGGCTTCAAGTGCCCACTGACACACACCTAAGCAAGTTACTTACACCAAGAGCTCTTTCTCTCTCTATATATAACTTAGAGAGAGAGAGCGAAAGGCCCATTTCTCACAAAAGAAATGGGGGTTTCCAACATCTAGGAGAGATGGACATAAATGAAGATACCCATGTTAATGCAGCATTCATGGTAGACAAGAACATGAAATTGAGACACGGTCAATATATGGGGAATGCCAAGAAACAACTGTTTTTGGGTAAGGAAGCCTTTCCATCAATCACATGTTTCATATGTAACTGCGCAGACCGTGATACATGGCTACATGTATTTCTAAAGTGAAACCAACACCACATACATGTCCTCCAAACCAAAAGACACAATAAAGCAATATGGGAATCAAGAAAACTTATAATGACATCAAAAAAGTCAAGATGCTATGTTCTCATGAATGCAAGCACATTCAATATTGACCCCCAAAAGAACATTGTCCCTCCATGGCTATTACCTTGCACGTGTGGCCAACAAAGATGCCACTGCAATGCCAGATTCAAACCAGACCTTCTATGTGTGAAAGGACTACCATATCAGTCTCCACCACCAATAGAACCTAATGATAAGCTAACAATACAATTCATTGAATTTACATATTATAATGCTAGAATACTAGATGAAACTATAATCCAAAAAATAGAAAAATGTAAACCACTAATAGACAATGTTATCAACAGAGGCTAGAAGGTAGATCCACTAATAGTCATCATAGCATGTGCTAGGGCAACCACACACATTCCTTCTATGGAAAGTATTGAAACAACATTCAAAATCCCTAAGCTAAGCATCAAATACACATTTGAGGCAATCAATGTCATCGCCATACAACATGCTATGTTCATAATTCTACACAAAAGGAGGATAGAAAACAACGAATCACTACCAATAGACACACAACTACCATAGCAACCCCAAATATCCACCAACCAATAAATAATTAAGATTACAAAAGAATAAATGCCAACACTGGCTAAGGAACCGTCACAACTTACAGTAGGGGCTAGTGGCTATAGGATACAACTTTCCTACCAAGTCACTCACATCACAATACAATGCTCATTCAAGGCCGTCAAGGATTGAACCTGGACCACTAAACATGTGATGCAACAATGAACCACTGCGAAGTCTTATGACTTGGCGGCCACCTCATGAAGAAAAATGATCATATACCCCCTACAACACCACAACCACAATAACCCCACCACTACAAAGACCATCTAGTCACTCAGTTCCCATGGTTACTTTGGTCACCCTAGTTATTATAGTGTCCACTCCAAGAGGGGTTAGTAGTCCTACACCACTGATATTATGTCCAGTGGACATAATACCAAGAGTGGGTCGAATGGACATTTCAATCACGTTGATCTCACTAAGTTTAGCGTTTCTTCTCTCTAAACGAGAACACGTGACTCATTGCAGTTTTTAGGGTGGGTCTACACTAGGGTCCAAGATATAAGAAACTTTCAAGCGATATACTCTAACCTCCCTAATATCATGCATGTGGTAATCGAAGTGCATGTGATATTAAAGGGGGTTGTAGTGTTAACATGGATGCATGATACTAGAGAATTAGTGTAGCATGTGACATTATGGAATAACACAAAGTCAACATTGCAAATAACAACACAATGCATGTGAACATGTGGTTTGATTTCTTTGGTGAACTATTTAAATGTCAAAACCCATGATATATGAGAGGGAAATGAGACAACAAGGAGGGAGACTTAAACTAAGCACATCCGTTCTCTAGGGTTTTGGGAAATAAGAGAAGAAGTGACATTACAAAGGGTGACATTATGGAGGTTAGGGTGTATTCCTATTGGTTGTAGGCAAAATTTCAGACCCAAGGACGTTATATATACAAGGGTCCACATCCAAGGCATAAAAAATGAAGTGGCCAGGATTTGGCAACACTTTACCACCAACTCAAGAAAATAATTCCACCTAGATTGTGTAGCCATTCTCCAAGTTTGGGTCCAATCTTGAGTTTGAAAGCAACATCCATTAAGGGGTGTATTGGACTCAAGGGAAGCTAGCATGTGAGTAATGAACAACAACATAAGAGAATTGTTGTTAAAATATACCCTCGGGGAGGACACTTAGGAAAATTAGTAAACATGGTGCGTTAAAATATAGGGTGTATTTTATTCATGAGCAATAAAATTTAGAAAAAATTAGATGTAATATAGGATGCTTAAAATTCAAGTAAGGAATAATTAGAGAATATATCAAGAACATACCTGGAATATTATAGACTATTTGATAATATACCTCAAATATTCCAATTATGTGATAGCCTCATTTAAATACCCCTTTAACGCACGTGTTCACACAAAGTATAGTGAAGTGTCCCCCCCCCCCCGAGAATATACCAATTTCACATATAGTTCATATAAATTGGTTGTAAATGAAACGCACATGTGACGTTTCATAGTCGGAAAATGGGACCTATTATCATGGAAATCATGCTCTATGGCTAATTACGGTTATAGATACTTCATTGGAGCGCTTGTAACATTTAGTGATTTTCAAAACAACAAGATATGGATATTTGCATGTTAAGAAAATTGAATGGAAAGGAAGCTATGCATGACTCAATGACGATGAAGCAACAAACATATACAAAAGAACATGTGGTTCATTGTTGATATCCACATACATTGATTTTATTGTTGATGAGGGAGATGCCCAACATTACAACAAAAATAGCAAATTGCCAAACAAATCCAAAGTTGGGTTGATGTCATCATCTTAGTCATTATGACCATTACAAACTCTGTACTTAGTTCTATCTTGGTTTGTCAAAAATCATATCAATGCCTTCATCTCGAACTGCAGCAACCCAATGCCCCCATACAAATTGGCAAACCATGCCATGGAAATCATATATCATCCCTAGACTTCTTGGCTAGTACAATTTCACTAACCTCCTCATTTTGCAAGACAATTATTGTCCAATATTCATAGTGTCAATACAAAAGTTGAACTCTAAACATGGGCGTCGCCAGGCCTAGGCCATGTGTCCAAAGGGCCCACCTGATAGCCTAGGTCATATACAGAAGATGATAATTTATCCTTAAAAAAAACATGCACTGGATAAAATTTGATTTCCTGAACAAGCCTACCCTGAAAATCAAGGTTGGTGACGCCCCTAACTCTAAATCCAACTTATTATATCTCTTGGACTAGATTGTCCGCTCTTCACCTAAGGCAAAGCCAACAAGATAGCAAGCCTAGATGCACAATGCCATGAGGATTGCAATTGACGAAGCTTAAGTATAACTAATTGGGGATATGAAGGAGCATAACTGAAGACAAACATACCACTTAGTTTCATAATTCCATGCATTATTTGAAAAAAAAATTGGTGCTCACGTTTCCTAACTTGTAGGGTCAATTGAAATGGTAAAACTTGATGGCAATGGTTGAGTAGGCCTAAGTAATTTCGTTTATTGTAATTGAGTAAAGGCCACCACAATAAACCTGACAAGGAAATTAAGTCTTGAACTAGATAATGTTTGATGGTCTTATCCTGGTCATTGGGAAGTTGTGAATGAGACCACCTAAAGAGGTTTCATCACTAGAATTTTTTTTTATAAAGAAAATTTATTAGCACAAAATGGTGTAATGATTTGGTTCATCACCTCGGGGGGGGGGGGGGGGGGGGGTAGTCATTGGTTGGAGTAGCAATACACGTGCGAACAAATGATAGGGTATTTAAAAAACATGAGGGCAAAAAATTATAATTGGACTTAAGAGTAATATAGGGTATCAAAAATGGCATTGGACATCTTTAAAGTACTTTAGGGTATGAAATAATAGGTAATTTGGAATTATAAGTAAGGCAAGCCATTTTTCTATTAACCCAAAGTAGAAGTTTACATAATGATAGCATGTGAAAAAAAGAAGTGAATTGAAAGTAATACCTCCCTATAAAATAGTGGTTGTTCGCACCTATATCCTTAACTTTTTAACACACTGCCCCCCCCCGAGTTCATCACTAAACCATTTTTTTATAATCTTTTGGAAAATATGGCTTTCTTCCTCATAGAATGTTCCTCTTATTAGCCTATTAAATAGACTACACTGCCCCAAAATATTGCATTATCTTTTATACGTGAATCATGATCAACACAAGGGGAACGGACTCTCAACGTTCATGTTGGTGCCAAAACATTGATGTTCTCTTTTTATTTCCCCTGTAATTATGTGCCACTAATTTGAGTGTTACATATAGACATGTTTGTTGTAGTTTAACATGATGGTCAAATTCATCCGTGTGACTCTGACCTAAGTTGAAGTACATTCATGATGAATTCCCAATCACAACAACCTACCCTATCACTCTATGAAACTTACTAGAACAACAAGTACATGGGGGAGCACACCATATGTATGTTTGTGTGTATAGTATATATATACATGACTTCAACACCATCTTGACTATTCTACCAAGTTCCAAAGTTTCAAAAGGTTTGAGACGTACCAAGGAATTTCACTCCGCCACCAAAATTCCTTGTGTACCTACAAAATGATTACATGAGACCACCTTCCAATTCATGTACTAGAACTCCGTAGGCCACAAGTTTTCAAAGTTCACAAGAACTAACCAATAGTTTATGCAACCCATATTAACCCCTAAGCTTAAACCCTAGACACGGGGAGGTCACTTCATTGTCAAGTTGACACCACGTGTGGACAAAGTTTGCTACCCCTATATTACATGCCATATATAATTTTAAAATTTATGATATTTTTTCTACATATACATAACCATTGATAGTATCTTTTGTATATTTTTTTGAAATTTTTAGTTATTTTTTTAGTAATTGTTTTAGTTCAATTATGTGTCATTCTAGTTAGAAACGGTATGTTTTATGAAAAAAACAAATCATCAAATTTAGTTACCACTTTTAACTATGTCATAGGTATTGTGTATATCTACTCATGAAAAACATTTGATAAAATTTTGACCCATTTTGGTGGTGCAACTTACCAAAAGAAGATTTTTTTTGGTCGCACGTGGTGTTCAACTTGACAATGGAGTGATCTACCCGTGACCCTATAGGCCTAATTTAAGCCTCTCCATCCACAAAGATATGTATTTGAGCTACACAATTTCAGTTTGCTAATTATGTCAAAAGTAACCCTATCTAAAATCAACACATTATTTAGCGTTCTTTTAAAAATCAGTTGATTATCTTAATTTTCTTGAATATTTAGATTCAATTACACTACGCTAGTATTCATGGATGTAAACACATACATAGTATTTCCATGATCGATGTCACATGTGAGGTATTTATATTGGATCCTCAACATCAGATTATGTACAAAAACAAAGACTCAAACCCATAAGTAAATAAATATAGGAGGTTTAAAGTTAATGAGGCTTATAGAAAATTTGTTTATGGCCTTACATTGAGCTCCTTGTTCTTTTAAAGGCAAATTCAGACAATTTTTGAGAGCATTAATTCTTTTCATTTTCTATTAGTATGAATTCTAACACGCAACTTAAAATCATATGTATAGTGTAGTGTACAACTTTCTTTGGTAACTCATCCATTGCTCCCAGGATAAGGCCAATTAATGCTAGAGTCTGTGGCTTGGGATGTGGATACTTGCTCACTCCCATATGCCTTGGCTAGTCCACCATCCAAAAGAAGAAGAAGAAGAAGAAGAAGAACCCTGATCCTTGGCGAGGGCTAGAGTGAATAAAATGTATGTTTGTAGAACATTTGTAGCCATGCTCAGGAGCAATGATGTGGGATGTGTCCACCATCCCAATATAGAAAGCTTGCATCAAATAACGTTCATAAATTTTAATTGACATAATGATGTGAAGGTTCTAGTGATACAACATTGCAATCATATTCAAATTCTAGTCGTGAATTAAATGGTCTAGTTTTTGCTTCATTGGGAGCTCACCTATCAATGATTGTTATGTATATTTTCAAATTTTGACCATGTTACATTGTACATTAGACATGCAGGTCGTTCTCCCAATTTTACATTCCATTTAGTAAGGAGTCTATGAAATATGATATGATCATTTTTCTAATATTGCTATAACTGGTATATATAATTATTCAAACATAGATAGAGTTATCTTTTTATTTGAAATGGTCTACTTTTGGTCACAATTTCATTGTTTTTCATGTAAAAACTTTCCATGCTTGGTGAGTTTTGGTGCATCCTTGGAGTTGGGGTGAAGGTTTGAGCCCAAAAAAAAAATCATGTATTGTTCCATTGGGGGCCAAACTTGTCTTTATCCCCAATGTTCGATTATAACGAGTTTGGCCCGCAATGAACTGTATAGAATTTTCTTCATTCAAACCCCCACACCAACTCTGAGCCCCAACATAGTTTCCATCACTATTCTTGAATACACGAGCTAATTATGGCCATGTCAAAAATGGCAAAGCATATCACCTCAGGGACCCATACATGTAAATGTCCGTATTCTACACAATAATTACACAAATTAAATGTTTTTATTTTTGAATGTTTCAGTGTTTTAGAGTTGAGCAAAAATTCAAGGGACTTGATTATTTTTAAGATTTGGGATGCTTTAAAATACAACATTTGTGTGAAAATGTATTTTCATATTTTAGAAATGCAAGTGTAGGTGGCGGGATTTGAACCTACATTTTTGTCCTCCCAAAATTTATTCCAACTTTGCTATAGACATACTCTTAAAGAAGATGATGAGAATTTTCACACTTTTATATAATCATAAAGAGCAAGGTGGGAATGGATCAAAATCTACTCTCACCTTGTTCTCTATTATTGAGACCCTCTAGGGAACATTGATTTACCATGTACACTTATCACGATTCTGAAACATTTGTAGATTGTAATAATAATAATAATAATAATAATATTAAACACCATAACATTAAAACTTTACTATGGATAAATACCCATGCAGGGTCCCCAAGACAACTATTTTTGCATATTTGACAACCATAATTAGCTTGTGCATTCAGGACCAGTGATAGAGACCATGTTAGGGAACTCTAAACATGCACCAAAAACTTGCCGAACATGAAAAAAATTGTGTATGCAAAATAAGTCATTATATTCATTAATCACAAACTTTGGAAAGTCTCAAAATAAATGCAAGTGATTTAAAATCTAGTTTAATTTCTTGTTGTGACAAAATGTATTTGTGCCAAATTGATTATTGATATAAGCAACTCCGGACCAACACCAAGACGGAATTAAAGGATAACTTTAATTCAAGAAACCCATGTAATTGGTGTGGAATGGCTAGACTTGTGTGCTTGATAAGTAACTTAGGGTGCACATCTTGAGGTGGGTTGTGTTTGTAAACCGTCATAAGTAGTATCCGCCATATCCTACGCACTTCCTTCCGTGTGCAATTCAAGCGTAATCATCACCATGTGAACGTAGCTTCACTTATGTGTCAAGCTTCAAGGACAAGTTCAATGACCAAATCAAGTAGATCAATGACCTTGTGGTTGCTTGTGAAGATTGTGCACCTCTCATCCTAGTCGATGTCACCAAGAGCCCTTCCAAAAGCCTTTCATATGAGGGCTATTTTACACACGTGACCGACGGCCATGAGAGAAAATAGTTTAGGTCTTCTATTGGTCATGGTTGGCGGTCCGAAGTTATGATCACAAAAAAAATTTATCTTTTTATTTAAGAAAAAAATGTGGTTAGGAGACGTAGTGTAAAAGGGACTTAGATTGGGATGTAGTGTTTTTCATGGGAAACTGTGGAATATGTTACGGAAAATATATGTTCTTCAAAATGGTCATTTTCATTGGGAAAATCTATTCAATCTTTGATGTTTTGTTGCAAAATCTAAGCAACTATAAAAAAAACATTATCCATTTATGTGCATTCAGGATACCATGTCACTTCTCTTGCATTTTCTAACATGGCCAATCTTATGTTTTGTGACATTGTGTAAAGCAAAAAGTGGAATCGCCACTTGTTTCTCAACCAGTAAGAGGATTTTGAAAGTGGAGGTCATGGTTTGTGGTCCAATACACACATGCCCTTACTGTATGTTTAATATTGATACTCCTACTACCTACAATCTAGAGCGGTAAAAGTTTAACACCTACCATTGAGGGCGTGGTAACAAAAATAAGATGAAGAGTTTCTCCCTTTGATCTCGAAGCAAAAGGGAGACAAGGCATAACATTATTAAGCAAAATGCATTCGTTCATGTGGCCCTGAGAATATAATTATGGGATGCCACATCTAATGTAGCTTAATAATATTATGAGGCCCTTGCCTCAAGAGGTCTACTTAGAGTAATTGTGCAAAGAAGGCACACTAGTATCTGAAACTTGGTGCTTATAATTAGTTCAAAAGGAGGCTTCTAGACATCTCCACTACTAGGCATCACGTTTACAATATGGACAAGATATTGATATTAAGGTAGACATGCCTAAATCTAACACAACATTGATTTACACACATATATTTAAGTGGTAAGGTAGATATACGGAAAACAATGAATTTAAGTTGATTCGGCCATAAAGAGTGGCTTGAAATTGTACAATACTTTTCAAAGATAGAGAAGAGGGAATGATGAGGAATGCAAGTTGTTTCATAATTTTATTCCATGTAAATAAATAGTTACATGTTCCCTCGGGGCGATCACATCCCCTTACGTCTTGTAACCACGTGCGATAATGGGGTATTTAATGGGGGGATATTTATGCACCTCTCAATATCTTTTCTTGCCCTATTTGTAGATATAAAGCTATTTTGACGCATTTTTTAGCACCCTATATTTATTTGTAATTATTTAGAGAGGCTAATTTTTTGGCACCATATCTTTTTTATAAATCATACAAGTACCAAATAGTGGACGGAATACTATAGCATTGCAAAATTGACTATGTGAGCAACAAACATTCCATACCATCCATCTTGTCATTCAATTGACTTCAATTAGTTATACCAATCCTAAACCATTCAAAGTACCATTCAAAACACAACCAATAGCATTTGGGTACTAGTTAAAGGGTTACCAATAAACATGGAGATAACAAAATATACAAGCTATAAAGTTGTAAACATGGATAGAACAAAACAAGAATTACAATAAGTTATGACAAGACATAGAATTTTGCACAACTACCTACTCCCCAAAAAATATTGCATTCAAATACATGAAAGCGAAATACAAAAGCCATAATTATTGTATTGATCCTACTACATACTTTTAGGGGGATCCAATATCTATAACCCTATTTTTTTCTACTGATTGCTAAAATGGAGGAATTATTCACCACCCTATTTTACATATAATCATGTAGGAGACATATTTCCAATGCTAACCCTACACATGAATGAATAGCGTAGTTATTGAGGACTATTACCATATGACAACGATAGATGAAAATATAAATTGGATGAAACTAATACATCTATCCTCAATTTTTTTCTCTAAACCTTAGGGGCCCCCTTTTGTACATTTATCTTTATTTAAGAATATTAATAGCCCTTTTAAATGTACACACTAGAGAAAACCAATACATCCCCCTTATGTTATGTATGCTAATGCCTCCAATACTACCCCTTTCTACACTCACGTTAGTTAGTACGTGGTATGAAGAGTCCACCCCTTAGGTTATTCGGGCCAACACTTTTACAATTAGCCATTTTGGGTCCACACAAGAATCATTCTACCCCTGATCTTTGATTATTTTGATGAAGGAAGGATGATACAAAAATATAGTAATTTGATTGTATAGAACTCCCTCAAAAGAAATATAAATAAAATCTTGAATTTGGGTAAAGTTTCAAGATCTTCTTCTTCCAGAACAAATAAATGTTCCAATCCCATTGTAACATATTTGCTATCGGTTCTTAATTACAAGCCTTGTCATATATGACTTAAATTTGTCCAATTAAAAAGAGTGACCACATAAGAGCCACATACATGAGATGTCCAACTTGCAGCTTCTAGAAAATGCCCATCTCCTAATCGCCCAATGTAATGGTTTAAAATGGTGCAAACAAATCAAGCAAATAGTATTAGAACCCATCATTTGGAGTCATCATCAACCAACATCCAACAACACTAATTAATCATGTGGATTTTAAACTTGAATTCATCCATCCATCCATCCATCCACATATTCCTTTGCATTCCAATCGGATCCATGCCCATGCATGGGTCATGCGTGGGCCATGCATTTATGGATGATGCATGATCCTTTGACCGATATTTCACCCATTGCCACCCACCCACCACTCCTTAAGCATTGGATTGGCTCGCCCTTGAGAACCAAAACACGTTATTATAAAGTGCATTTGGCATTCAATTGAGGCACATGCCAACATGCATGAATATAGCACCCCCCCGCCATCACAAGGGGCCATCCATGGGAGCGAATCTTTGTTCTTTTGTTGTTGTTGTTGTTATGGCCAATCGAGTTTGTTAAATGCATCACATTGAGTGGGTGGGTGGGTGGGTGGCACGGGTGGGCCGGGCATGTCATGTGGGTTCCCATGTGCGTGCCCGCCACCGTTTTGGGGTCTCCAATTAAGGTGACCTGCTATACGTGACTCGTATTTAAGTAAAAGTGAACAGAGGATTAGTCCAGGACGAAGATAGATGGGTCTTGAATGGTTAGTTTTTTCAAGCAGCCCACACCTCTTGGGATATTAAACATCTCGATTGCGACCAGATGATTAGCAAATTCAAACCGGGGGTTGTAGCCACTTTCCTCATAGTTTTCGGAGCTCCTATGAACATCTTTTCATCATCAAAGTGAAGCTATTCGTGCTGATTACATGGTCATGTAGCCCCCCTCCCCTCCTCCAAGTATGATGTTGACTATTGAGCTTAGAATGGTTAACATATTTTGAGCATGTACTCGAATCTCTTTTAATCACATGTCTTTTTAGTCACCATTCTTGAAGCCACATTTAATCATGTACCACTCAAAGAAAGGTGTCCAATTCATACAAGTAGTTGTATTAGGCATGTCTACTTTAGATAGATAGGCACGCCGGTCCCTATGAGGACAAGCACATGTGAAGAGTCTCTTCACCTAAGGCAAATAGAAAATTTACTATGTGGATAGCTACACTGAATGTTGTGTTTAATGTCACTTACTATTTGAAATTATGCAGTGCTACAATTGTTTTCTATTAATGCACTTTTTTTTTTACCAAGTAAAGACGTCGGTGTCCTATAATGTCCAAACAACCAATTTGATCTTTGTTGGCAACAATTGAGAAATATAGTAAATAGTATAGCATTGCGTAATTCTAAACACCATGAATCCTTGGTCTTGAAAGTTGTTTGATGCAGCGCACCACCTAATACTGCATATGTTAATGTTTCTAACATATGAGTACGTATTCAAGTTCAAACCACACATATCCAAAAGAAATTATGTAAGATTTCTACTTTATTATCAAACCCTTCAACTTCATATACCAAAGCATTCACGGGTAGGTCACTTAGTGCATTTTAAAAACAACGTGCGGCATAATATAGAGAGGATTAAAATCATTTGAAATAAAAATTATAAAGGAATTCCAAATAATGAAGGGGCCATTAAATGTAGACAATCCCATTGTAAGTAAGTTAGATGGACATAAAATGTGGGCCATTATTTTTTTGTAAAATTAATATAGGGGCTGAAGATAAGGATCCTAGAAGGTATGTTTAGTATGTTTACTACACGGGTAGGTCACTCTAAGGCATTTTTGTGCACCACGTGCGGCTCGGGGTTTTTTGTTTTGGGGCTATTTACCTTCAAGGGTTGAATTAAAGCCTCCCTATAATTACTTAAATTTGAAAAATGGCCCATTTGTTTGCACCCTTCCATTACTTATATTGTCCAAGTCATTGCAATTTTTTGTACTCTATATTCCTTTTAAGTAATAAAAGCTAATCTACTTCCTAACGCATTGACGAGTGTTAAGGGAAACCATGGAAACAAAGAAGGGTGCAAACAATAATATCATTGCAAACAAAATTATGAAGAAAACACATAGGAGACCATAGCAAACATTATACTAAACATACCTTCTAGGAACCTTATCTTCAGCCCCTATATTAATTTTACAAAAAAATAATGGCCCACATTTTATGTCCATCTAACTTACTTATAATGGGATTGTCTACATTTAATGGCCCCTTCATTATTTGGAATTCCTTTATAATTTTTATTTCAAATCATTTTAATCCTCTCTATATTATGCCGCACGTCGTTTTTAAAATGCACTAAGTGACCTACCCGTGGTTTACTATGGTCTCCTATGTGTTTTCTTCATAACTTTGTTTGCAATGATATTACTGTTTGCACCCTTCTTTGTTTCCATGGTTTCCCTTAACACTCGTCAATGCGTTAGGAAGTAGATTAGCTTTTATTACTTAAAAGGAATATAAAGTACAAAAAATTGCAGTGACTTGGACAATATAAGTAATGGAAGGGTGCAAACAAATGGGCCATTTTTTAAATTTAAATAATTATAGGGAGGCTTTAATTCAGCCCTTGAAGGTAAATAGCCCCAAAACAAAAAACCCCCAGCCGCACGTGGTGCACAAAAATGCCTTAGAGTGACCTACCCGTGAAAGCATTTCAAGTTTCACTTCCTAACACATGTTAGTTGTGTGAGTGTGTGTTAGTATGAGGGATCACATCCTCGAATGACATGTAGGGTCAAAACTACATTATTAAATAGTCCTATTAGTGTGGGCTGAAAATTTGCATGGACATAATTAACGTGCGCCGCTCTAACTATCTAGTTGGGGTGGAAATAACGTGGGTCCAAGACACTGGGTGTTTCCTTTAGTCTTCCTTGACATTTCCGACTAGCACCTTATTCAAAATTAAATAATCAATTTACATCAAAAGCAAAATAAAACAGAAATGTTCACCCACATCAATTTCGTAGAAAAAAAGTAGTGCGACCACACAAGTTTTAGCTTGGAGATTTGATATAAGATGAAAATTAGCATGGCCCACACTAATAAGAATATTTAGTGTAGCAATGGCAATATTTTTCCTAATTTAATGCAATAATACATTTAAAGCAAATGTTTTGGTCCAATGTTACAAGTAGCATCACAAACAAATAATATCTAAGATAGGGCTTGAAGAGAGCTTGGATTGCTATAAATCATTGGGAAATTCATGTAATTCGCACTAATGGGCCTAGTATAGATGGACGTTGTATCATAAATAGACATGTCTCCTTGTTAGGAGTGGCTCAACCTGACCAAGTGGCAAATGAGGTTTGTGACTTTGAAGACTTCTATAAATATTAGATATGTTATGGTTCATGCGATCTTATTATTGGTGTGCTCAGAACATAATTGCCAATCCAAATAAATTATAGGATAATTTGTGCAAGTTGGATGAGGGACCGTTGTGCTTGAAGGGATTTTCATTCCTAACACCTACCATCATGGGTGCAGTAAAAACTTGCCCCTTTGAATTCACTGCTGATTGATACTAAATTAATCACAAAAGTGTAATATGGGGTCTTTGATTGTGATTTAGGGGCTCTATTATCTTTAAAAAAAATTAATATCTAGGTTCCACTTACACTTCGACGTTTTTACCTTCCCCTAGTGATAGGTGCTATCAACATGTACCCAAACATGTCCTCAAAAGTGTCTGCAACTAGTGCTCCTACCTTGAATTATATCCCTATTACCACGCAAACATGGATAAGAGCCCGTAAACAAACATTACATACCAGTACACAACGAACATTGAAATTCCTTTTCCTTTTCCTTTTTTCTACCACCAGCCTCTGGGAATGGTCATGAGTTACATAGTGAGTGGCACTTGCAACATCTTCTATTATTATTTGTAATAATACTTTATCATTTATTTTATTTATTCATTTAAAAAAACAACTTTCTATTGTACAAGAATTGAATTGCCACAAGGACTTGTGTGCGCTAAGTTGTGAGGCCTTGGGAGTCTTGCAAGCCAGGCTGCCCTTCACGTGGGAAACTCGGGCCTCCCTCTTTCGATTTTGAACTTTCCTCTGACCGTTTATTTCTTTGGGGGTACCACGTACAAGGCGCGGATGCCCCACCGCCATCATTTGCTCAATAATTCCAAAGAGACACCCAACACACAATAACACCAAGCCCTCGCGTCAAACAAAGCCCGTCACCAAACGACATTATTTGCGCACGTTGACTCGTGGCTATGGTGGTGGTGGTACCCTTGGATCATGTGATACGCTATCGCCACGCATTCTTAGTGCTCACCTTGAAGAGGCTACATTAAGGTGCTAATGGCCCCTCTCCACTTGACATTAGCAAATAACCAAAGACTTCCCTAAAACCTGGGTAAAGCTCCCTCGGTTATAGCAGACATGTCCGGCTATCCCAATGCACCTACAAGAACTTGCTCTGGAGATTTCCAAGTAGGTTTTAGTTAAGTAGCTTTCACACATGTTCGTTGTTTTCATCTACCAACCAATGAATGTTGGATAGTTTTTGTCCCATCCCCAAATGCCTTAATACTTACCGTCAGTTTTTGTTAATGGAGCTCCTCGTGCCCTCATAGCTAAGACTAAAAGCAACCAATCACAAGAGCGGGAGGCGACACTTTTAGAGGTCCTACATTCTTGCCTCATGTCTAGGTACCGATGGGAGGGTCGGTAGTTTTAGCTTAAAACCTCCACTTTTAAGCCATGCCACATCATTTGCCAACTAGGCTCGGCATTGGATAATGTCGATGGTGTGAACGCTCATTTTTAAGAACCCACTTTTAGGCTTAGCTAATGTCAAGTGGGGAGGGGGCATAAGAAACATAGTGCCCCAATACCCTCAAACATCGACACTAGTATGTATGTACCACCACCAAACATTTGGGCACTTTCGTGTATGATAGTGGTAACATAATGCGGGTCTCAAGTCATGCAATGGTTTTGGGTATGGTTATCTATCTCAAAGTGTTCTTAGTGGAACACGTTGTTATTGTTCGTGTCAACCAACCTCGACGGAAATTTATTTCTGCGTGTTTTTGGAGCTCGAGTTGGGCCTCTCGTACAAACGGTATTTTGGAACTGTACAACGTGACTATAGATTCTAATGTGATTTTTTAGTAGATAGTGTGTGATATTTTAGTGGTACATAGTGTGGGTTTTAGGTCATGTGATGGTTTTGGGTATGTCTACCTCAGACGGCCCTTAGTTGAAGACACTCTTATTGCTCATGTCAACCGACTGAAAAAAAATTTGGGTGTAATAATATACTAGATTTGTCCCGATATATGAGTTAAATAGGCTTGACTCTTTATTAGCATGCAAATTATCAAAAATCTAATGAGAGTCTCTCAAATTGATTAAGGTTGAGGCATCTGTAACCGATAAAGTAAGAGACTTTGCATCTGTTTAGGAGGAGTGGTAGCGGGGGCATTATTTTTCTTGCAAAGAGAAACAAATTCTAAGAAGAATGCAAATATTTATAAACAAAATGATGAATATGGAAATTGCTACAAGTTATGAAGCGTAAAATATAGGGGTACAACATAGTCCATCTATAGGTTAACGCATAACTGCTCATCTCAAATGTTACCCCTTGGTTACGACAATAGTCACAACTCTTACAAGGATAATCAATCACAAGCCACCATCACATAACCTTTAACTTTGTTCGCCTAAAAAATACATACCTCATCTATGTCGGCATTGCATGACCCTAATGAGCAGTTAAAGGGACTTGGTCAACTTTAGATGCCTCAATCTTATCATATATGGATGCAAATGACACGTATGTTCTTGTATGCATGGATGCGTAGCATCCATGTCCAACCTCTAGATTAATGGAGAAGTGCATGCCAACATTATGGATAGGTGTAAATGGTGGTTCTATTTATAGGAGCATACATAAATGAAGTACCTCTTTGCCCACAGACTATGCACCCTTTCGAAGGTAGGCTCTATCCCCAAGTAACACGATACGTCGATTGTCAGGCAACTATGTGTTAAGTAAATCTAGACTTCTTCATGAGTTATGGACGTAGTAAAATTTCACATGTGTACTTCTATAGGTGGACCTTGTGACAGAAAAGACAAATACTAGTCCTACATGTGGATTGCGTCACTTGTTGTAGCACGTGTTAGTTGCATGCACACTGTGTTATTTGTGGAAAAAATACTCATCTAGAGGGCCATATTGCTTCTCAACATATGTATAATTGGGGTTTTCATCATATTCTTCTAGTTTCTTTCTCCAATTACTTTGTCATATAATGTGCATGTCTCAACTATGCAATGAATACTCTCAAATGCATCAACAATTATGGACAAGTCTTTTGTCCATATATACTTAAATCCTAGGTCTACATGGTAAGGTCGAGTGGAGGGTTGAAATATAAGGCAAAAGTGGTTGGATGGGGGGCAAATCAAGGGTTGGTTGAATGGTTGGTGAGGTTGAGGATTTGAGTGAGGTGGTGGGCCATGTTCGAACCCCATGAGGCACCGGTATTATGATGCATTATATAATTATCAAGTGAATATGAGGAAGCGCTTTATAGCACTCTTAAGCATGTGTAAGGACGTTCTCCTCCTATTCTTGCTTCAAGACTAAGTTTCCAAGAATCAAGGTCCTTGATGCATGCATGAATGCCAAGGATACCTAATCAAGTCGCAAGCTCTCATTACTTGACACCTCATTGTTGCCTATCTTCGGACACAAAGTCTTCCCCTATCTACCATGATTCAATTGAAGAGGCATGCCCTTTATGGAATCAAGGTGGAACCATTCTTAGGTTATCCGGATATTCTAATATTGTTGGCATCGCACCTCAGGCTAAATAGGCTAAATGTTAAGAATGGCAAGTTGATGTCAAGTCATAGGTTGTGATTTGTGAAGTAAAATCTCATGTCATGGTTACCAAAATAGCTTGAATTTTTTTATAGTCCTTATTTGAAGATGCTCCACATGATTTTTATCAACATTAATATTGAGATCATTAGAGGTGGGTTGGGGAGGGGGACTCCATTATTTCAATAAGAAAATTACACAAGTGTTCTCCTTACTTGTAAGATGAAATGATAGGTACTTTTTGTTTCTTGTGTTTCTCAATCCATTGGCTATATCTACCCCTTAGGGGACCAACAAAAATGTGCATTTTTTCATCAAAGTTTTGGGCTTAGGTTTGTTGTCACTCTAGCTTAATTTGTCTACAATAGGTCTATCATTACCTTGAAGGACATTGGATGTAATCAGTTAGTCAGTTCAATGTTGCCTTTGAAGACCATCATTTCGATAATTATACACGAGAGAAAAGCATATTATGTAGGAGACTCTTCCAATCATAAATCGTGGGTAAATCGTTAACAAAAACAAAAAAATAACAAAAAAAAAGTTCTAAAGTATTCAATAACTCTTTCTTAACGATGCGGGACTCTCTTAAACAATTTGCTTGCCCTTTGTTCACATGGAAACTTGCAAAATTGGGCAAGGATGTCAATAAATGTATAAAGGGGTCTCGAAAATCTCTCCCACATCCAAAATCAAGTTCATTGTAGTAAACTTGGACTAGATAGTTTTAGTCTAGTCAACAGATAATATTGAGTACTAGCTTCAGAATATTATCCTCTTTGAAATTTTATCTCAACTATGCTCTACTAAATCGCATTATTATTATTATTATTATTTACAACTTAGCATGAGTATAATGAATAGTCATGATAATTTATAAAAATAATGACCTTGTAACTAGTATTAACTACACAACTTACATCCAGTAGAATTAAGCATGTGCATGTCATCCAAGGATTAGGTGGTCGACATACAAGAGTTGCAACATACTTACCATAGATGGCACCCATAAACATTGAGCAGTCAGCTATGCCCTAGTTTTCCTAATTATTATAGACTACATAACCAACAAGAGGTGAGTAGATGATGAGCTGGGAAAGCATCAAGACACTCACCTACTCAAGTTATTTATGAGGAATATGGTAGACAACCCTTATTAGGTTACTTTTCTTAATTCGACACCTATATTTGACAAGTATGTGATTAGGTGGTGCTCCTAAATCGGTTACCGAAAAGATGTGTGTTTGAAAGAGATTGGACTACATTGTCAAAATATAATAACCATTGTGGACACAGTAGTCAACATAATTAAGGGGACCTATATGACCATATACTAAGCACAAGAAATTGGACTTTGATAATAATAAGATATTTATCTACACTCCAAACATTATGAGGAAAGTGGCTATGGCCTCATTTTGGATTTGCTAACCATCTCGTATCAATCTTATGTTTCATATCCTAGGAGAAGTGGGCTAGTCGGAAAACGCAAACCGTCAGAGACCCATCTACCTTAACCGGTCTGCTTAATTATAGACCAAAATTTGAGGTCATGGATGAAAATGCTCCCTGCTTGCATGCAAAAGCACAAGGGAGTTGCTGGAAGTGCTGTCTCCACTTGGATGAGTGACCGGACATGGTTCTTTTGAGCACGAATTTGCACCTCTCAGTCTGGAGTTCTGCAATTGCGCGCTCACTCAGTTGCACACAATGATGTGAGAGCACAGCTTATTATTGCATTGTATCCAATGCAGTTATGACCAATGTTACCACCCCACAACAAAAACTAAGGACACGCTACGACAACAATTACTGATACATGTCAGCCAATCTTCTTTACATTGAAGCCTACACAGGATGAATGACGATGATGAGTGAGCCCTTTTTAGTCACCCGAAAAAGCTTCCAGCTCTATATTCATCGAGATACTACGTCATACATTATGCCTGCCACCAACCAGCCACCTCGAATCTAGTATAAGTTATGTGGCAATGCAATTCGAAAAGCTACTCAGAAATCTTACATTGACCTGCTGAGAAAAATGCAAATGTGAGACAGCAAAAATGCCATTTCACGGTGGAATCCGTTTTGTGAAGCGTTCAACCTGAAAAATGCACAACTTGTATTCAACAGTATTGAGAGCACCATAACTACCTTTTCCACATGCTGAAAGGTGCAAAAGTTGAAACATGTTGTAAAGTCCCAAGAAGTAGGATTGAGACGACACCTACAAAACTTTTGATCTTTTTACTTCAGCAGCAAATGTGGAACAATGCTTTGTAATGTCAAAAAATATTATGCAAGGATTGCCAGTTTATACATATAGTACAAGGGGAATCCAATTCTGCAGGGCTCTCACAAATTTTTCTCTTACACCCACAGGGTTGATCGAATGTCGCATTCGATGCTTATGGCACACATGCAAACTCATGTACATTGACAGCAATCCAAAGACACCTTGTATCATTGTCTCGTGGTGTTTGGATACAAAAACCTTGATCCCCAAGTCCACTGTCAATTCTGAATGTGACTGGTGTTGCGTTACTCCGCGACATGTACAGCACCTTGATACAACCTCCCGATAAAAGCCATTTGTCCTGGAATTAGGTTCTAACTCCAGAGATCACATCTATGTGTCCATCATTCTGGTGCAGGTCATTCTCTGCGACCGGACCTGCAGATGCCTGTAGTTGAAAACTTGGAGCAATGCTGAGCCTCCCTTCAATATATGGTGTTCTCCATGTCCCCACCAGTGTTGCTAAAACCCCCTTCCCCTCTTTTTATGACCCTCTTTCTCCTTGAGAACCCTGCAAAAACAAGCTATTTGTTGAAACTTGAGGTTTGTGTTTGCTTCCTATTGTTTCTGATCGCAGAATTTCATACTCTCGTGCTTGAAGATGGAAAATATCTCATGGCTTTGACTTGAATCTCTACTGCAAGACAATTTCTGCATTGCATGATATTTACAAATATGACTAAGAAACTATAGTACATCACATCAGAAGCCAACAACTTACCGAGCAATCTCTGCCCGCCTTTGGGCTTGGGTGGCAAGCTCATGGCCTTTGGAAGTAGGAAGCGCATTTGCCTGATGTGCACCTTTGACTTCTGTAGGATGGAGAAAT
This sequence comes from Polytrichum commune, assembly GCA_950295325.1. NCBI lineage: Eukaryota > Viridiplantae > Streptophyta > Polytrichopsida > Polytrichales > Polytrichaceae > Polytrichum > Polytrichum commune. Next base: position 1,048,439 of record OX485804.1, read on the forward strand.
ACAAAATATTAAAAAATATTAAAAAATCCTTTGTTAGTACAGTAGGAAAAGTGTTCCTCAAAATGCTACATAGATGGTGGAATGTTTTTGCAATTTTGACCGAGACATGGTTGTAGAATCTTTGAGATCAGAAACATGCAAATTAATTCAACTATTCTCTAGACTGAGTTACCTTGATTGATGAAGAGGACAGAAGACAACTACATTTGTTTTCTACAAGGAAAAAGCTTGAGCTTGTATACCTTGTATAAACGATTTAGCTTTGTTGAGCTTGGCTCCCTTATTTTTGGGGTCAACTCTTGAAGCACTGCGAGAAATAGTTGCCCATTGGGCTTGTTTATGATCTCGCCCATAATTCTTCTTGCGAGTGAAGAGCACTCTCTGCTCTGTCATCAGTGCCCATGCACGACCGCTCAAAATGTAGCGAGTTATCAACTTGATGACATCCAATGGAAAATACCATATTAAACTGCCACAATAAAAAAACATGTCCACAATCAAGAGCATTCAGAAAATGAAGTTCAGCCACTACAACAAACAATGGATACACCCCATTACGTTGAGAAGGTTTCGGTCCAGAATTAGCCTTCACTTAATGCTCAATTTGGATCTGCAGCAAGAAACACTTCATGGAGGGCGGCAAAAACAACATTCTTTCATTGACTTGTGCTTACTCGTATAGCCACACGATACCAGCCCAACCCCATCCGCACCCCTGCATTCTTGCAAAAGTCCAATGCGCGTAGACTGCAATGATGGTGGCAATCAACTGGGCTATACAGAAGGCCACCATCAACCATGTTCCGGGCCTGTCCTTGAATGACCATGAGCGTGCGCGTGTAACAAATATAAGAGCCTGGCTCTGTATACTCACTTGCAAGTAGATCACAGCCACTTCTTGAAAGGGGCTATCTGAAAGCGGAACGACCTACACAGAGAACAACATTGGTCAAACAGACCCCATTTTCAGACTTCAGCAAGCAGCAAGAAAGTATTCCTTCACAATGTTCTAGTTAATCCAAAACTGAAAACTCAGGAGAACACCAAGTGTTATCATGTTTCCCAGTAGATAGAGTCCCTCAAAGTTGTTCTTTGCAATGTGCATACAATACAAATTGCTGCGTGTGAAGCTAGAAGACAGTGAAAGATAATGGTTCCTGCCGAATTGTACGTCAACTGCCTTGGTACAAGAGGTGGACCCTCTTATCTGCTGAAGCTGGGGTCCATTATTTGTTAAATCTAAGAAACCAATATCCCTTAACATTGGAGAAATGTCTTACCTATTGACCATCAATTTCAGAGCTAGATTGACGATCTACACTTCCAGCAGTGGGGAAGGTTTGAGAGTACATGGAAGGTCCTTTCGAACCATGTTGTCTTGTGCATAATGTAGAAGAAGATGATAGTCATAATCGCTTGGTAGGTTCCCAAGCAAATTCCCTGAATGAACAAATCTCCCAGCTTCCAGGAATCTGGCTTCTTGGACGGGGTCACAATGTCCTGTCCCCAGGTAGGATACAACCTTTTAAGTCCAGATTAACCTCAAAGCCTGTATTCTTATCCTGCTAAATTGACGTCATACAGTAATGGGCTATCCACTTGAAACATATTTGTTGACTGTAATTTGATGTCCATCACTAGCTTAATGAGTTGCACAAGGAGTAATAATTATTACGATTGAAGAAATAAGTATCGAACCTTAGAGATAGTCATTATGGTGCCATCGTTGAGAACGGCAATAACTAGGATCATGAATGGGGAGAAGTCAAACTGCCAGATTAGAGCGAGGAGACAAAACCCCACAACAATACGAACTGTGATTGACACAGCATAAATGGTGTAGTTCTTCATTCGTTGAAAGATGCAGCGGCTTGTGAGTATGGCCGATATGATTACACTTAGCCCTGTCATACTTGCCTAGTATGAGAGATGTGCCTTTTTATATATGAAGATTGTATTTCAAAAGATTCACAAGAAGAATACAAGTTGCTACCTTAATACAATCTTGAGGCAATCTTTCTCCAGTGACATAATCAAATACTGTTGTGGTCACGATTGGGCCTTTGTATTTTGCATTCTCTATCCTTTTCAGTGAATTTTTTTGATGTAGCAGTGTCTTACCTGGCTCAGTGAGTACAATATCAGCTGCATTGCGAGCAGCATCAGTTGCATCGGCAACAGCAATTCCAATGTCAGCCTTCTTTAAAGCAGGTGCATCATTCACACCATCACCAGTCATCCCACAAGTATGCTTTCGCTCCTGCAACATCTTCACTATTTGAAACTTGTGCTCTGGAAACACGCCTGCAAGTTCCTGGGAACTCATGTTTCTTAGCTTACAAATTGGAGAAGAGACAGACACACATGGACTCCCTCCGGCCCACCCCTAGCAACAGACCTGTAGACTCAACAGTGTGTTCACATTCCTTTAAGAAAGTGTCAACATATAAAGAGAGCTCCATACATTAGCAACGCCAAAGCGATTTTGCTTTCACAATTGTATCACCTGCAAATCCGTCAGCTTGCTCAATCAAGTCATGCTGGTCCATGCCAGCAATACCAATGTCTTCTGAAAGTTCTCCTTTCTTACTAAATAAGGAAGAGGAAGGATACATGTTGATACCCATTCCCAGGCGTCGACCAGTCTCTTTGGCTATGGCAAGCTGGTCTCCCGTGATCATTTTTACTGATACACCAAGCTCAAGTGCTCGTCGCACTGTATCACCAGTGTCATGGCGGGGTGGGTCAAAGAGAGGGAGCAATCCAAACATGTCCCATGGGCCCCCTGGAGAATCCTTCTTACCCTCTGGTACTTCCTGCAACCATTCGAGCCCAGGAGTGTCAACTAACATGAAACATCTTTCATACTTCAGCCTAATTCTTAAGTGTAACATTAAGGCAGAGTCTTACATGTGAGTTAAGAGTATTATTCAATAATAAATCATGAAGCAGGTGGCAAAAACTTTGAGCAACTAGCATCCTGGTGATTATATATGCGCTTGCTTACATGCATACATGGTTTTAAGTCTAGCTATGAAGACAGTCACAGGAGAAAAATAGGAGAACCATTAAGGAGTCACTAATTTTAGATGAACGGGAATGTCAAAGCGTTGACAGAAATAAGTTAGCTCAATGGAATGGCCAAGATGTAAGAAGTAGTGTTTTTTTTCTGCAAAAGATTACTCACTTGATAAGCAACACCCAGGCTTCTCAAGCCACGCTCAGCAAAACGGTTGATGATTTCGTTCACCCTCACTTCAATCTCAGAACGATTTGCTGCGAGCGCCAGGATCTGCTCTGGAGCCCCCTTGGTTGCTCGGTGCATGGCGCCATCAGGGGTGGTGTATGTGATGGCTGTGCGCTTGTCAGTGGGATTGAAAGGCAAGAAGTGAACTTCAGTGATCCCTCGTCTTGCCTCTCTTACATTGCCAAGCATGCTGCATATTGCAAGATCTATTGGATCCTGAATCACACAAGCAATCATGCTATAGCACTCTCAAGGCTACATTATTCTAATAGTTAAGTCATTCCAAAGTCACCAAATCACTGCAGTAACGAGGATATGAAATCATAAAGCAGCAATAAAATAAAGTTCGCCACTTATAACAGTTCCTGAATAACAGGGCAGTGGATTTCAACCTGGTTCTCAACCCTTGATGCATGTGCTGCCGTGAGCAAAAGGAGGTCCTTGTTGGCATTTGGTGAAGTCACTTCAATGACAGTTTTGTCAACAGTGAGACGATTTAATGTCAATGTGCCCGTCTTATCGGAACAAAGGATATCCATGCCTGCCATCTCCTCAATTGCTGTCATTCGCTTTACTATAGCACCCTTTGTGGCCAAATTATGTGCACCAACAGCCATCGTGACAGACAACACCGTAGGCATGGCTATTGGGATGCCCCCGATAAGGAGGATCAACATGTTGTCGATGCCAGACCGATACTTACGATGCTGGACTCCATAAATCACAATGATTTCAATAGTTATTCCAATAGCAATCGTCACAATGCAGAAATTCCCAATCCTTGTTAGAACTTGCTGAAAATGGCCAGTGTGATGGGTTGAGTCCACCAAGTGAGCTGCTTTACCGAAGAATGTGTGGATTCCTGTGGCGATTACCAAAGCCTCAATCTCCCCCTGCTTGCAAATGGATCCTGAAAAGACTTCGTCTCCTGGCCTCTTTGTCACAGCCACAGATTCACCAGTGAGTGAGGATTGGTCAACCATGAGAGGGTCGCCATCTAAGAGCCTCGAATCAGCAGGGATGATGTCTCCCAGCTTTATAGTGATAACGTCACCCGGAACCAATACTGCGGCATCCTCTTCTTTATACGAACCATCTCGAAGCACTTTAGCCTTGGGAGCCAACGCTTGCATTAGGGCTGCAGCTGCCTCCCCTGCATTGCTCTCCTCTACGTAGCTCACTGTGGAGTTGATTAGGAGAAGTGCAAATATGCCCACAAAGTCTTGCCAGTCTGGGGGTAGGCCATCCCCATTATCTAATACCAAGGCCATCATGGCAGCAAGCTCCATCACCCATGACAGCGGGTTCCACATGAACATCAAAAACTTCAGAAGTTTATTCTCTTTCACTTCCTCGAGCTTGTTAGGACCAACAAGTTTGATGCGCACGTCAGCCTCTGTGGATGATAAACCTGACCGCGTGCATTTAAGCTTCTCAAAAACCTCGTTGATAGGAAGGTGCTCCAAATCTGCTTCATCATCCTGTTGATCGTAATCGTTGTAGCCGCCTCGGTAGCCGCCTGTGTCCTCTTCTTCTGGTGGTTCATAGTTATCCATCCTTGTTTCTCAACAAACCCACCTGCTACCCAAAAGATAGTCAAGTCCTCTTCACAGTACATCCCCAGAGCCACCTCCTCATCTCGGCTCCAGCCCTCTCTCAATACAGGGTAAAGGAAACACCTCTAGCCTTGATCGTAAAGGTCAATGTCTATTGTCCCAAGATGACTCGGGAGTTTCTGATTCTGCTTTCGGCATCTCCTCCCCATCCTCACCACTTTCTTCAACTGCACGCACCAGTCAGTTAATGCTCCGATTTGACTTCCAGATGTGTAGTTTGTCCATAATCAACCACCATACATGGCTGGCAGCACGTGGAACTTGGACCTACATGTGACTCATGTAAATTGCATCATTAACTCCTAAATTCGTCAAACAGGATGAACTCGATAAATTGCCTATATCTATCACAGTGGTCTAGAAATGGATTGGATGGTGTCTGTATCAATCGCTCAAGCCGGATAGTACTGAAAATTGGCTACTGTTACATTAAAATGTGTAGGTACTCACTTCCATGACCATTTCCCATAACGAGCAATTTAAAACATTTTGGCCTTCCACGGCAGAAATCGAAGTTTAAGTTCCTGAGACATAGTGAGCTGGGAGCTAGGGCAAAAACATGTTAGGGTAACCCTAACCACTTGCCTGTGCTTTGTGATTTCTCAAGAGCCTTGCGACCTTAATAGAGATTGCAATATCCTGGTCCTAATGGAGAGGATGCACTTGTGTCTCAAATAGTAAATCTCTGCAAAGAAATAAAAAAGATGTGAAAATTTTCTCCTGACTCTTGGCCACACTTCGTTAAAATACGACTGTTTTGCCCGCATGGCGATACTATGAAAGCATACCTCTTCAGCTCTGGAAGCCATGTTGATGAGAGGTTTCGCCATGCCTAGGTAAAACTACCCTAATATCACTGTACCGAGTCCCTACCCAAATAACAACTTGGTGTAAAAATTATTCGGCTCTCATCTCGTGATAATTACCCATTCAGTATCAATATTTGATTGTAATACAGTGTTGACATTGGTCCACGACTGAAAGTTGCTTACCAATCCATCACAGTAACTACGTCCATTCATCCGGTGATGCGCAGCACTTCCAAAGAATCATCAACAGCATCTTCAAAGGCGAAGCGAAGAATAATCCCCAATGACTGGCCGCCTCATTCAAGCTCCTAGTGATCGCAATCCTTTACAATCTCGTCAAGGGGCATGAAATACAGTTAAGAATGAATTATCTATTCCGCAGCCTGTCCGTGCTGAAAGGACTTCTGTTGCAATTCTTCCCCCATTGCTTCCATGACTGACTTGCTTACTTTTGCATCTTAGACCGAGAAATGTACCTCTCCGGATTCCTTGGATCAAACTGACTCATAGCAACAGCATTCACGTCACAAGCTAACAAAGAAGTGGATTCTCTGCCCCGAGTTCAGCACGCACATCTAATTACAAAATGGTCAATTTCTTCACCAAATTCGGGTACATTGAGCTGCAAACGAGACTCCCAGTGAAACCTAAGCTCCCGTTGGCAAAAATCTCGTCAAAAGGCAAACAATGCTGCCTCCTATAACCTTCCATTCTCACTCAATTCTCCAACTTGAAATCAAGAAACACCAGACTCTGAATGCCTCAGGTATAATCGTCTCATACATATCACATCACATCACATCACAAGCTCCCGAGGATCATTCTCTTCCCTGCAAACAAAACATTGACCATAGCGAAACCTCTTATCAGAATCCCATTGAGCCGAACCGAAACCCTCCGAACATATGACCAGAACAAATGCCTTAAAGCATATCATTTCCAAACCCAAAGGCTAAGAATGCTAGCAATTACCTAACTGAGCTTATGCACGACAGAAGTGGATGATACGATTGACATGTGTGAGTGAATGAGTAGATGGTGAATGTGAGCTCACTGGCCACCAAATTCAAGCTCCCGTTGGCTGCAAACTTTACAATCTCGACGAAACGCAACCAATGCTCCCCTACTATGACCACGCATTCTCGAGTAAATTCTCCAACTTCAATCAAGGAACACAATAAATTCTTTGTGCACTACATCACATCACATCACATCACATCACAAGTTCCCGAAGATCGTTCTCTTCCGGGGCTGCAATCACGATCCCTTACGTACAACTTGCAAAACCTTTCATCAGAATGACATTGAACCGAAACGAAACCTTCAGCGCACGCCGCCATGGCAAATCTCTTGCAGCATATAATTTGAGAAACCAAATGACGCCAATTGGCCAGGCTTAGGAACGGGAGAAGTAGACGGTACGCTAATGTATAATTTTTTTGCGCAAGTGAATTGAGTAGTAGGAGCGATGCATGATCGGCGGAGGAGGGGAGATTCGAAGGGCGATTGGAGGCAAAGGAAAGGTGCCGAAGGATGCATTAGCTTCTCCACTCCATGACAAAACTTCATTGGCTAAATTTCTTTCCGAGTTCCCTATATATATTTCACAGTGTTGGATTTTCCCAAATGGGGGCACTAGAAATGGAGGGGAAAAAAACTATTTCTCACTGGTCATGGCTTCATTTAAACATATGAATCACGTGGGTGGACCGACATGTGGAGACCTAATTGTCAGACTGAATGAGCGAGTTGGTTAGTCATTCCGACGTTTAAGGGCCACTTCACACACCGAGACTGAGAGCCCGTGACCATACACTTCAAGCACTTTCATTGCTGGAAAAGGCGGAGCCGGTCCAAGTTCGCTTCACACTACGCTTGAGGGACCAACGGAGTATGTGAATGCAAGATGGATGTAAAGTCTACATGGATTCCTGCATGGCATCAAATGAATCATGTTTCATGGTTATTTAGACTATTTTCAAAAACCATCTCTTGGGGTAGGTCTAACACAAAATTAAGAGATCTTGACACTCCGAATATTCAGAACCGTAGATTTATTTTATTTTATCATGAGTGAGGATCCACATGAATAGAAATATATTGAAATAGCATTTGGCTAAGGGTCCAGTCAGATACGACTTCACACTACACTTGAGGGTCTATGACCAAACTACATGATTTTGGAGGTGTCTTGGGACAACCTTTGAACACTTTTTTGGGGGCTCTCAGAATTTCATGGTCATGGCTCTTGGCTTGTGTGTGAAGTGGCCTTGAGATCCCATGACCATTACATTTCAAGCACTCTCATTGGTGGAAAAGGTGGAGCCGGTCCAAGTTTGGTTCACGCTACGCTTGAGGGACCAACGGAGTATGTGAATACAAGACGGATGTAAAGTCTAGATGGGTTCCTACATGGCATCAAATGAATCATATTTCATGGTCACTTAGACGATGTTCCAAAACCGCCTCTTGTAGGTAGGCCTAACACAAAACCGGGAGACCATGGCGCTCCAAATGCTTACAACCGTTGATTTATTCTATTTTATCATGTGTGAAGACCCACATGAATAAAAAGATATTAAAATAGCATTTGGTTGAGGACTTGGTTACATATGGCTTCACACTACACTTGAGAGTCCATGACCACACTAGATGATTTTGGAGGTGTCTTGGAACAACCTTTGGACACTTTCTTTTGGGCTCTCACAATTTCATGGTCACGGCTCTTGGCTCGTGTGTGAAGTGGCCCTTAGAATAAAATTGGAAGTAAGTGAGTGCACTGTAAGGTGCAACACCTAGATGTTCAAGAATAATATCGGAAGGTGGTCTTCACGTAGTTGAATCTTTGCTAGGTACTCATTTGTTGACCATTCATCTTGTACGGGCCTCGAGCTTCAGATGAGTGTGTGTGATTGTTTGAAAAATGGAGGAAATAGTATGGTTTTTAAAGGAAAACTTTTTGCATTTCAAATATAAATTGAGGGGTACTTAGGGGCATGGGTGAGCCATGACTGTCACGTTAAATGGAGTGAGTTCAATTGTGGAGCTTACAATAATTGGGGCACTGCATGTGAAACTTTAACAATCTAAACTCCCATTTTATTCTTATTAATTCTTCGCTCATTTAGATTTGTTAGTATGCTCATACAATTTAACCATGTACGTGTTGAAATGCATACTAAGTCTAATGGCCATTTTTAGAGGTGCATTAAACTTAGCATCAAGTTTCTCTTGAAAGTCAGTAGATAAGCTCGTCCAGCATCCTGAATCAATATATATTTAATGTTTCCTTTACAATGTAATCACCTTTCAAATCTCCCCTACTCCAATCATCATACAATAAAATCACAATATGTGCTTTAAGGTGGTAAACTAGGAAATGAATGTGCCCATCAAAACACCAACAATGACCCTAAAATTCTGCACAACAACACATTTATCTTAAGAGTGTCTACCACCTTAACATCATGCTAAGTCTTGTGGATTGAATTGGATGTTTTTGGGTCATCTACCAATAAAACATCAAATCTCGTATTAATAACTCCTACATACATAATTTGAATAAACATAGTACTTTGACGCATGGATATCCCCCTTTTGGATTGCTAATAAGATCCATCACTTAAAATGTTCTCAGTCTAATAATAATATCTATAATTAGCATGTATATCCCAACACCATGTTTTGTCCACTTCATTGACGCATGTCTTCCTTGTGAATCGTATTTGAAAACATATAAAAGGCGTCTTAGAAATGAACTTTTCACAGAGAATTGACAATGCGCTCACATGTTCTTCCGAGTTTTGTAGCTCCATGACCAATCACAAATAGAACCTTGCAAATCCATTGGACCGCCTGCTATTGTATTATGAAAGCCACAAATCTATAGTGCTCTAACTTAGTGGACAAAATCTGAGCACTTCTACTTTTCTTTCAATATGGTCATCTCATGAGCACCCCAAAATGTCCTATTCATGTCTATGCGAATGCCTAGAAAGGTGATTCAAAGAGCGGAAGATCATGTGTATCTTTGCAATCAAATCGGACAATTTGTCTCCATATGACGTCAAACACTACTTGGCACACTGCCTCCATGATGCGAGTGTCCACAAATATGTGGCCCTATTGTGGGCACTTTCAACTCCACAGATTGTTAATATGAAACCAAGAGTTCTCTCATTCATTAGCAACTATGAATTATGCAGATTTCCCTTTCAAGTTACAGAATCAGTCTAAGTTGAGGTACAAAAGTTATAAGAAGTCAAAAGGAAGGAAGGGAAAACCAAAAAAAAACCAAAAAAAAACTCTTCAAATAATTGCATATGCGCTTTCACTTGTGTTATCAATCAAACCTACAATAGTCATTATATTCTAAGCACAAAGTCCAGGAGGACCTTAAGTTCCCCTCCACGAACTTTTCGGGGGAGGAATATTCGGGCAGGGGCAGCCACCTGTCCAAAAAATCAAGATTTTCTAGACCCAACTAAAAATTGTTGCTCGCCCGCCTGACTTCAAAAAAATCATTGCCCTTGCATTCTTGAAGGCCACTTATCCACAAATCCCATATTGAGTGCACTTCATCTTCAAGGTCCCAAATCCAACATATATGTTCATTTCCATTGAGTAAGTACTAAGCAATTGATTGGGATTTCATTTTCAAAGTGAAACCGCCAATAAAGCATGTAATTAACTTGGAAGTCAAAAATATCACAAAATCCTCATTAGCACTGAGGTTATAATTTTTGCGACTTACCATTGAAAGGCTCTTTGTCATTCTAAAATGAAACTAAAATTAGTGATTTATTTCTAGTATGTTTAATATTATAATATTATATATTTGATAATATTTCAGTTAATACCTTCTACTATCACAAAGTTTTCATACGCATTTAAACTAATTAAGTGTGATTGAATGTAACGAAGTCTAATTAACTTTGATTAATCCTAATTAAGCCCAATTAAGTCAGAACTCATGCTTACCAAATTAAACAAGCCTAATTAATTATAAAATGTACTTACTGGAATTAATCATGAATATTCCTCCCTGCCCCTGCCCGAATATTCCTCCCTTGAAAAGTTGGGGGGAACTTAACGTCCTCCCAAAGTCCACTCTCACCCCCTCACGTAGTTACACATTTAGTGCCTTAAGTTTGTGGCCCATTCTTAACTACAAACCTTGCCATATATCACTCATATAGAGCTAAGAAGAGTGACTACACAAGGCCCACAAACCTTATTCTATGTCTTGGACACCTGCATCAAAAGACGGGGTTGAGGATAAGACATGAGGAAAGGGAGGTTATAGATCGAACAACGTGAATGGCTTACTAAAACCGTTTGACCGTGCCTCATCAGTGCACCGAACAGATGCAAATCAGGTCTTCTGTACCCTGTGCATGCATCGTTTCTGAAGTGGTAGGCAAGTGTTGGGTCCAGACTCCAGAACACAAGGTGACAAGAGCGAAATCCATTGATATGATAGGAAGATACCCAGTAAGGCTCAATCTCATGAATAGACAAACAGTGAATCGAATGCTTTGCGAGAGAGGATGACACGTAGGGGACTTGGTGGTGGCCATGATGTCCGAGTGGGTGTCAAAATCCACAAAAATGACATAACTGCTCGTTCTGGTTCATTTGTGACGGCACCAGGTCGAATGAAATAAAAGTTGTTATCACGGACAAGCACTTCGGTACCTCGCCAATCGCCGAATCTTGCTTGGAGAGTAAATATTCCTTCTACATGAAACCAAGACTTTCCATACGTTAACATCACCTCCGTTGTAGTCTAGATGGTTAGGAATTGCTCTTTCATGCACTTCCATATAAGGATGGTGCTTCTTAAAGCATGGCGACACTCCATGCACGTCGGCATGGAGGCATGGGCGAAACTGGAACACCTTTACGGCCGGAAGATGTCAAGATTTGAATGCAGGAACACTTACAAGGACTCTGTGGGAAACTACAAATCTGATGACATGAACTCAAGAAGTGCAAGGAAATCCACAGACTGCAAGAATGGGCACTGATCATCCAACAAAAAGAACAGATCATATCCAGCATTCCAACTTAATGGTCGTAAAAACAACAATTGACATTCATTGTGGTGTGCAGCTTACTCTTCGAGCAGAGCTTCCACAGTGGAAATACCTCTACAAATTCTTCACAAGTTTGTGAAGCAGAAGTTCATCACCGCAGCCGGTTCTCTATTCCGACCCAAAAAGTAACTAATCCCCGTTCAAATGTTACCATATGTCGGTCTCACATTGCTTGACACCCAGTTGAATCCGACGTGGTAACTACATTCCATACCGGCACTAGTAAAGACGGAATAGAACGCCCTCTACTGCAGCATTCAGTCCGGCCAATCTCAAAAGTGGGCCTTGAAGAATCCCAAAACCCCTAATTCTCTGTTATTAAGAACGGAGCAACAGTGATAACTTAGAGCAATACCATCGGAGCTGTGAAAGCCGAAACCGAAGCTGCTGTCCTTGAGCCTAACCTAGAGACACCATTCACACTGATCGGAAAGCAACTGTTCACACAGAAGGCTCCAGCCTGCATCTTGTTCACCGAATGCAGGGTGATGGTAGTCGTCGTTGACCGAGTACTCAGGGTCATCGCACAAACTCGGTTTCTGATTCTTCTCTCCCCTGAAAAACTGTTGGTGTTTCTTCCGGAATGCAAGTTCACGCTACCGGAACTATCATTCAGCGGAGTCACCATTACGGCTCGTGGCGTGGTGTAAACTGGAGTTTTTTTTTCTTGTACTGATGGTGAGCCTGTTGCAATTCCGGTCGTGACTTCCCATGTCAGCTTCGGCACACTCTTGTCTTCCACCGGTGCATACATCTGCGTGCGGATCCATGAAGCCACGAAATCAGACAACTGCGGAAAGATAGATCCCCTGGCGACTAAACCTCTAATACAACCGCAGGGTACTTGCGATCTGGTTCGACGCAAAATAGTTTTTTTTAGTCACATTGGTCCAAAACGTTAAACTTCAATCTAGCTGCTCGGGTTGATCTCGCTCTACAGAAACTTGGGGATCGATCAGGACGACCTCACGAAGTTAGTCGACTGCGGACTGATAGATTCCTGGCGACGATTCCTATGCAACACCACCTATCTGGTTCGACACAAAAATTAATCCTACTCGGACGAACGGTTCCACGTGGCTTATTTACTTTCGTCGAGACGTTTGGAGTCCCAATGTGGAAACTACCTTGCAGCACTCTTTACGGTACTCCCCTCATGTGACGTTCGCTGAATTACTAGTTCTACTTTGCTACTGAGATTCTCACATAAACACTTGCTATATATTTCTGTAGCTACCGATGCAATCACTGCAGATTTCAGGGTTGCTTGTTCGTGGGAAAATTCACAACACCTCCATTTTGGTGAGAAGGTCGGAGGCCGTGGAAGCGGAGACGACGATCTGGCGGCTCGCCAAGTTGAGGAAGCCTTCATCCAGGGCTTTGTCGAAGAACGCCAACAATGTGTCGAAGTACCCGTCCACATTCATGAGACCAACCTGCACCACATGACCGAGCGATGCATAACCTCCAGTTCAACACTTCATTACAACCAGTAAAGACATTGGTGTCACAGTTGAAATTCGTGACATCGGTGACATATATGTACGGATGTTCACATTCCTAATTTATGCATTAGAAAAGCAAGTCGCTGGATGCACAACTTTTACAGAATTTAGGAATGGCACTTACAGGTTTAGTGTGGATGCCAAGCTGCGCCCAAGTGATAATTTCCAGGACCTCTTCGAGCGTGCCATACCCACCTGCAGCAAAAAAACACGTCGATAAATGACATAATTCCATTCGTACATTCTGCTAAAGATTACGAATCCCAATTTAGGTCATCGGTAGAAAAATTCTTGTACCAGGCAGGGCAATGAAGGCGTCAGCTCGGCGAGCCATTTCGGCTTTGCGCTGATGCATGTCGTCCACGGCGATCAGATCTCCCACCGTCTTCCCGCAAATCTGCAATTCACAAAAACTTGTCAACCAGCAAGAACACCAATGCCCATCAAGATTTTCATACTGTAAACCCTGATGAAAACTCTGCCTGAACTCGAAGAATTGCGAGGCTCAATGAAGTATCGACCGGAAGGGCTTAAGGGAGTGGGTACCTCTTTTGGCATCAACGCTTTTGGGATGACCCTGCAAGAATACAAGAGTGAAAAAATCAGAAATTCACACATTAAAGTGTCCTATAGTGACGTTCGAGTCTGTTTCCAGTGCTTTCCGAAGTGGATGTGCCAACAGCTGGCGAGGAACCCAGTCTGAAGTTAAGGTGAGTTTATTTTCTCATGAAGAATAATTATACGTAAGAAAGGGAATGTATCAACAAAAGTTACGGAATTGTCTCCTTACCCGACAACGTGGCCACCGGCGTCCTGGACAGTCTGGGCGACTTTGCCCATGAGCCCAATGCTGCCGCCTCCATACACCAGGTCGATACCTCGATTCACCTATTGCAAGCCACGTTATAGATACTCATGATGAATTGCTACACAGAACTGTAACAACTTTTTCGAGGTACTGATTCTACAACGGGAAAAGGAAAAAGACACTATTTGGAAGGATAGGATAGCGATTGCTACACACCAAAAAGAGCGACACACTGACCAGATTCACCTGTTGCAACCCACATTATGGTATCTCGAGCTCAATTGCTACACAGAACTACAACCTCCACAAGGGGAAAAGGAAACAGTAGCCATTTGAAAGGATAGGATATCGTTTCCTACAAAAGAAGAACGGAAAGGCGAATCACTCACCAGTTCGTTGCCGAGTTGCTCGGCAACTTCGGTGTAGATTGGTTTCTTCCCGCTGCTGCTGCCGCAGAACACACACATGCGCTTGAAGAGAGAGTCAATGGCTTGTCCAGGCTGATCCATAGCGATGCCCGGGGAACACGAAGTCCAGAAACTTACTTTGAGATGGAAACTGGAAGAAAAGAAAAGAAAAGCAGGGAATCTCAAAGCAGGTAGAAGCACCGCTAATGGAATGAAGAAAACGATGGAGAAGCAAAGGAGATGCGAAGCTCCAGAACTGCGAACAAAGGACAGGATAACAAGTCCGGACTGACCACCCACCAGCAAGTTCACATAAAATAAGAAATGAGCAGATTTGCAAGTGTTCTTAAATGGCTATATGTCAAGACCACGACCTGGGTAGCCGAGAGGTTAACCTTCTCGGAAGGTGGAGTATTTTAGGTGGTCACGGCACTCGTTTATGAAATTCTCTCATAACCACTGGACATATTGCTGCCTCGAATGCAGAGTCCTGATGAATTTCAGCAGTCGAGGGTGGTACAAGTGATCGATAGGTGCAACGGGCGGAACCACCCGCAGACAGGCAGGAACACGTAGCTTGCAGACCTGCAATGCAAATCCTTGCAGGGAGCGACGATGATCCAAAGGAAACATCGAAAGACTTAAATATTCCTAATTCCTATCGATGCCCATGATTGCGAAGACCTCTCTCTAGCATTCGGAATTCATCAAATCTCATTCAACTAATTACCTAAAGGCACGAACATTTATGTCACCTGTAATCCCTTCGCAAGCGAATCTTTCACATGAGGCACTTTGGTATGCCTCATTTAAGTTTCTATTAAAATGGGCCTACAATCTCGGCCACCAACACGTGGTGGCATTTACAGATTCCTTTTCGGAGAGTTCGTCAGAGGTGTTTCCTTTTCCACGCGCACGGTGGCAATTGTGGTGCACGTTTTCAAGTCTGAACGTGACTTGTCGTCGGGGGTTGCAAAACGTTGTAACAACGTAATATTTGTAGCGCTAAGGAAACGATGCAGGGTTCATTTCTTTTCGTTAGGTGAATGGATGGCTGCGTAATCAGAAGCAACATGTCTGTCCGAATATGGTGTGTTGATGGTAAGTGTTCCATTTCTATCTTGGAGGTGAACATTAATTGGCGTGAGGGTGATGGAGGGAGGGTGATGGTGGAAACCTAATTGCTATGACATGTATGTCTCCCAACCTCTTTGTCTGTCCTCTGGCCTGCCAGAATATGTTCACCGTTTTCAGTTCTTGCAGGGCGTTTGCTTCCAGATAGTGTGATTCCTCGCTTACTTTTGTCTCCTCTACTTTGCAACCAGAATGATGTGCATCCTGTTCAACAATAGCAACCGGCAACAAATGGCTTGTCTCCAGGCCTCAGCGGGTATGTATTTTATGAAACGGCAATTAAAGATCATAAAAGGATCATGGGTATGTTTTGTTTTCTTCTAAATCGGTACCATTGAAAATCGATAAGATGGTGAAGAAAGAATTCACCATGTGAACCTTACCCTGGAAATTCTCATGAAGCAAAAGGAGGCAAATCGGCTCAGAGATCGAATAACATCATACCATATTACATAGCTGCACACTTACAATTTCGACAGGAGTTGGAGTTGTATTTGTAGTCGTTAGAGGATTAATAACCTCTGACAAATGACAAAATTGCAACTCAATCCTAACGAACCCCCTAGAAGGACAGCAATAATTAACACTTGAAGATCATACACCGACTCCAATTAAAACATAGAACTAACGATGTTATTTACCGCCACTGCATCATGCGCCAGAACTTCGTTGGCAAATCAGAAATCTTCATTCGAGGCAGCGAATGACACAAAAAAAGGGTAGTCTTTCTTTCTCGGGAGCTTCCGTTGCCGGGACTCGAACCCGGGTCGCTCGGGTGAGAGCCGAGTATCCTAACCATCTAGACTACAACGGAGGTGATATCTACATGAAGAAAAATAAAGAGTATAAAGAGATTCTCAATGATATCCAGTTCCGTATGGGGCTACGTAAATAAGCTTGAGAAGTTATGCTAAAGGACTATCACGTCATGTCTAAGAGGCGGCTCGTTGAACATGGATTAAACACACCCATCGTGCCAAAAATGTGGTGAGCATTTCTACAAAATGCTCCAGAAAAACCAGGAAAATTCAGTCACTATGTGCACTACGGTACCGATTGATCCATCAGAACATTCAAGTAAATCACTTCTACCAAAAGCCCCAAATCAAGTTCATATTTCTCTTGCAGGTTTGATCACAGTAAGGCAGTTTTATTCCACCTTTGTCTACCTTGGGAACCAAGATTTCCAAACCTCAGTAAGCTACTTCTTAAATTTGAAACAAATTGTTTACAAAATTGTGCAAGTAAATCCAAGAGAATACAGCATGAATAGGTCTATCACAGATGCGAACAACCTATTCACAAGACAGTGAGCAACTGGGAAATCATATACAGAACAGGAGTCATGCAACCTAAGAGGATAAGTAACCTCAATCCTACTGATACTCTTAAGAATGTATTGTGAAAGGGAGTGCCTTCTACTTCAAGATCCTGTGCATGAGAGAACAGCTGCTGAGCTCTAGAACAAATCCAGATCTCCCTCTTCCTCAATATCGTCTTCGAACTGGGCTGCGAGATCGGTGGCCCCCACCTCGTGGTGACCTGTACAAATATGGGGGAGCAAGGTGAGAATGAGGCTTACATCAATCCTACAGAACTTTCACAAGCAACAAGAATTGAAATCCCTCATCAAGAACCCAAACTCAACCATTAGATCCACTGAAACTCTTAAGACCTGGAGGAGGTTTAGGGTTTAAGCCTAGTTTAGGATTTAGGATGGTCTTCAACTGGCCACCTCAGTCTCCAGCCTAGACACACAAAAAACACTCAGAAAGCATAATGATAATCTCACCTTCTTCGCACATTGCGGCGATGCAGAGGACCACTACTGAAGGCCCAATTCACAGATATGGTTTGTGTAAGCAATTGTTTCCCATTCAGGTTATCGATAGCTCCTTGTGCCTCCTTCTTTGTCTCGTACTCAATCAAGGCATATCCCTTGACAAAACCAGTTCGACGGTCGAGATTGAGATGTAAATTCTTGATCTCACCATATTCAGAAAAAGTCTCGTGCAGGTCATCCTCCTGTGCTTCCTCATGGACCCCAGTCACCAGAATGATCCATCCCTCCACAGCTATTGATTAAGAGTCAAGAAAAGAACATTGGGTTGCATCCCAAGAACTTAAAAACAGTTCAGCTCAAAGATTCCCAGTATGTACCTCTATTCCCCTACTCCCAAGCTCTTGCAACCAGCTTGGAATTGCACGAAAGGACATATGATACATGACTTGCACAATTTTCTACAAAAAGTCAATAAAAACTCCAAGTCAAGTATATTTCTTCAGCAATGTACAAAAGGAACACGTCAAACACCTTTGTACTGTCTTGAACTCTCTTGAATTAAGTATTCTTCCATCCAGGAACAACAGTGATGAAAAAGAGAACAGAAAAAGCCTAATATTCAAGGTTCTAAAAAATTGATGAAAAAAAAGTGTCTCTCTGCGAGGTTCTCTTTAGAAAACAAAAGATTTCATAGTGATCACATAAACTGCTAATGCTGAATCCTCTCATACAAGGAACTTACTCTGAAGCTCCCAAAGGCGTCCAACACTTGTTCTTACAATGAACAAACTTTTAGGAAGCTCCTAGTTACGTGCAGACAAACTGTGAATCTCCTTTTGGTTGAAAAGGCAGAGGGATGGATAAAATGTTAACAGTTCAGCTCCCTGCAACTTCAACGTCATTGCAATATTGGGTCAAATGTGGACTACAGTGCGTAGAAAGAGGGAAACAGCTTGGTAAGTTGAGTAGTATAAAGTCCACCATATTGGAGGACTATATATACATATATACAAAGCGTTGCCCCGCTCACTCTGACTATTTTAAATCTGACACATGGTCGATTACAAGACCTGTACAAGAGAGCACACCAAAGGCTCCTAATTCACATTGTCTCGTGCCTTGCCAAAACTGTACCCAATCTGTTCAAAGGATGACGTATTAAGTGTGGCTCGTGACCTAATATATTAGTTTTGAAGGATTGATACCGAAAATTTTATGAAGTGTTGGGTCCAACAGGAACGCTTATGAGAGCTTTCTCATGAGTTCTCAACCGGTTCCAGATGTCTGTTGCAAAATCCGAAAGACAAACCCCAATGCTCTGGTGGCGTAAACCCCAAGACCTTTAACTCGAATCCCACGAGAACTCTGAGGTTAAGCCGCCAAAGGCCAAGTGCTCGGATTTCGACCTTCCTAGCACTTGCTTTCCAAATAAATTATAGTGAGGTATCCGGTGAACCGGATATTTTCAACCAACCATGTGGAAACCTATTGTTTACAAGTATTCACCTCTGAAAAAAGGTGATTATCTTTGGAAAGCCCCTAATTCTGGGGCGCCCTTTCTAGGATTGCATATAGACTTAGACCAACTCAAAGATGCAGCAACGCCATAATTCATACTTCACGCGGTGGCAACATCGGAGTCATCTTTCTTTTCCCGAGTAACCCTAAGTTTTCCATTAACAATGGGAAAGACAAGACATTAAGCAGCAGCTCCATGACATCTTCTAAACTAGAACATCAGACAAGGCATATATGCATGGTAAAAAAAAGGAAGGAAAAAGAGGATACACCGCTGCGGACCCGGTCCACCTCCAGAATCGAGGCTCTCAAACTCCTTCGTGGCATAGCGTTGAGAACGGTCCACATCCGCTTCCTCTCGAAACCCTCTCCCCTTCGTCTTACGACCTGCAGCTGCCGCGGCCGCGGCAGCACCACCACCACCCAGATGCGAAGCTCCGGCTCCAGCTCCAGTTCCGCTTGTGATTATGGTCGACTTCAGCTTGGGCGCCGGCGCAGGAGCAGTCTCCATAGGATCCTCCATGGGGACATCCTCGTCCAGGAGATCATCCTCTTCGGGCTCGAAGTCCACCGCGTCCACCTCTGCCGTCGTCATTGCAAAACCTACCCTTACTCAACCCTCTTTTCAAAAAAAACCGATACACAACACAAATATGGAGCGTGTTTAGAATTTGGAGAGGAAATATGCAATGGCAGAAAGTGGAGATTGAGCTGATCCGATAAGCTAAGATATGACGATAGCCTTGGCGGGGCGATGGCGAAACCCTAAGCGAAACACAGACAACGCGAAGAGTGAATGGAATGCGAAGAACCAGAAAGAGCGCCAAACCCTAAGTGGCAAGCGGATGTAAATACTTGATGAATTATTATCATCCTTTCACTGGCATTCATCTGAGGACTTGGTCTTCTCTGCACTGTAGGCTTCAGGAAAACCCTTCTAACAGCCAATGTCAAGTATGTGGCTTATATGCCAAGCTAGAATGGAAGCATATAGCCCAAATGCATGTTTTTGGTCGAGATACTTATTGGGGGCCACTTCACACACCGAGACTGAGGGCCCGTGCCCATTACACTTCACGCACTCTCATTGGTGGAAAAGGCTGAGCTGGTCCAAGTTCGCTTCACACTACGCTTGAGGGACCAACGGAGTGTGTGAATGCAAGATGGATGTACAGTCTACAGTCAATACTCTATAAGTGTTACCCCTATAAGCGTTATAATTTCATATATGTTAAGAAAATTTTACTCCTCTACAAAAACACAATTGGTAAGATTAGTGAGTGTTATGTGTTAAGTGTTATAACATGATCTACTCCCTTCTTTGTTAATTGCACCTCTATAAGTGTTAATTTTGAGAAAATCAAGGTAATAATATATGAGAGCATACATTTTAAACATGTAATCACATTTATCCCATATTCTTTGCGAAATAATTCAAAATTGTTGGATGCACACGGGTGCTCTTTCAATCTCTACTGAGAGGGAGATAAAGGAAGCTAAGCGTTTGGTAGAGGTTGATGAAGTTGCTACTCTACTTCATCAACTAACGTTGTTGTCGTCTGATAGTGAGGTGGTGACATGATGTATGCTCATGAATACCTCAGTTATGAGATGGAGTTTGATTTAAACAACCCCTATGCCCGGGTACGCAACTCCCGTATTATATGGTCCTGATTATAATCACTTATAATGCGTTTTAGTCCAATATTGAGTGATACAATTTGTTTTAATGTAGGAAACCCTTGTAGCCCTTCTAACAAGGAATCCAAAAATGTAATTATATATAGGAAATGAATATATTTTGAAGCATATAATTGCATTAAAAACCTAATTATATTATTTTTTAAATACATGTACCATAGGTCAAACTACCCAACTTTTTGGACTTTTTAATAAAATTTTAACATTGTGAATGAATTATAATTTTAATGGGAGGCAACTATTCGTGGCTTATAATTTTAATGGGAAGCTTAATAAATATGCAACCCAACTTTTTTTTCATCTCATTTTATTTAATTTGGTCTTCACCCAACTTTTTGATCATTTTAATTTGATATAATTTGATATAATTTTTACAAAAGCCGTCCTCTAAGCCGTTTTAAGTACGATGCCCCCTGCGTATAATATGGGGGTTGCGTACCCGGGCCCCTATGAACCTACCGAAGAGGAGTTTTTGGGTATGTATTCCTCATAACATCAAGAAATTGATATTGATGAGGTTATGTTTGATGTGGTAGAAGAAGTTGTAGGATTTAGTGTTGTTGAGCATTCTCTAGAGAATTTAATGAAATACTTTGAACAAAGACCAAATGATGCCCTATCACACATCAAGAGCATTCAAGGTCTCCATAAGGAAGTTTCATCTCATCATTTGGAAGCTTCTCGTCATACTACTATAGACTCTTTCGGTTAGTTTAGTTGGAAGAATCTCGTCAAGTTACTACTATATAGATTATTTCTTTCAATTATTTTAGTTGAATTATGTATTATCATTTGTTTTTCATATTTTATTTTTATAAAACATTATGTTCTTCATTTTCAAAATTTTGAAGTATTATTTCTATAAATGTTATTAATCATCGGTATGAATTCTATAAGTGTTACTTGTTATAATTCTATATATGTTTTTTTTGCTACTCCCGACTTGTAACATAATCAACAATTATAGTTGTACTCTAAGGCGTTAAAACTCGAGCATGGAACATCTGAATGAGAATTCATAACGGAGTATTGGCAATGTGTCGATACAATGCTTGTACTCTAATAGCTCAAATCTCAAGGGAATTCAAGATTTTGGTTACCAATAACTATCGCAAGGTTACACAAAGTTGTCGTATGATTAATCGATCTTTCATTTGGTCTAGTGTTTTTATGCTTCCTATAATCCTTGTTTTATCGGTTCCTCTTTCATTTGAAAAGAGAATTTTGGAGTCAATGATTGCATGTCCTTCATATCATGTTTCGATTGGTTGTTTGAAGGTTGTTAAGGAAAACAATTTGCAAATGTGAAGGAATTTTTGTCTACTTCATATGAAAGACATAAAGTACAAATTTGGGTGAACATCATGCATACATCGTTGAGCCTTTCAAAGATTTGTGCACACATCACGTTTACATCTCTTAAAGATGTGGAATAGATGTCTAGAATAGAATCTTGACTAATTAATCATCCATTTAAAACCTCACTATATGATAATATTGTTTCTTAACGCTACAAATGCCAATTCATTTATCTTTAATGGTTATGAGCAACTAGCAAAGAATATACGATGTATTGTGGTTTGCCGATCAATACCCATTACATAATCATTATAATTCTCCCACAAAAAGTGATGGGCATAAATTATAGTGGCAAGATATGGAAGTCAAAACATCCTACAAACCAAACCCACTGCTTACACTACACCACTCATGATATTGAGTGTCACTTACTATTTGGAATTATACAAGGCTATAACTTCTCACTATACATTTCATTTGTTACCAACAAAGATCAAATAGGTTATATGGATAATGTACAACATTAAACAACTTCAGTTGTTTAAAATACACAGTCTTAGCAAAAAGTTATAGCATTGCATAACTCCAAAGAGTCGGTGACGCTGAATACCATATACGGTGTAGCAATCTTTAAAATATAACTACCCCATTGCACATCTCGAACCTATACGGACAATTCTATCTACAAGCAATGGACAAGCAAACAAGCCGAAACAAGTTCGCTAAAATCGAGGCCACCAACCACGTGGGAGGCCAAGTTCTTGCCCTACAGTCTAACCTCGTCAATACGGCACCCTTCATATTACGACACATTTTTGCACAAACCAAACTTTTTAGTTCAAAACTCCCTCTTTTACACGACTACGATACTCGATACTACGGCATTTAGAATCTCCATTTTGTCACATTAAAGAGGTAGTTAATGCTAAAATCCCTTTCATCTATGTTATGTACATCTAAAATACATCCATTTTTCACTTGGGAACTTCACTTATGATTGAGAACTTCATGACAATTAGGGTTACTAGTGTAGAATGGACATGGTTAGGATTAAAGTGGCCTCCTGCCTAGTACGTTGCCTTGTACACATGTGATATAGTAGGCAACACCAAAGATCTTTGGACTCCTATTGCAAGAGTTTTTGAGAATATGTGTATTTGTTTGGAGTCATAATTTATTATGTCATACCATATAGATTGCGTAAACTTGTTGTGTGTGTGTGTGTGTGTATATATATATATATATATATATACTCATTTATTTAAGCTCATATTACTTGTGTTTTCATATTCCATCAATAATACGACAACTTTACGCCATTTGTCATATTAATGAGAAGACGCCACCTCAATAATACGACTTCTTTTTGTGTTTCCCAAACGTGTCATACTAAAGGAGGGAGAACAGTACTGCGAATTGGGGTTTTGGGTGTCACTAGAATGTCTAAGTTTCAGCCACGGCGGATGTCCATAAATGAAGATTACGCCTAATACCCCATGCAACAAATTTGGCCATGATATATAACCCATATGGGTTGCACCATAATGTGTAAAGCAGGATTATAGTCCCGTTTATATTGTGGAGCAGTCAACCGGGTGGTGTAGTGGCCACTTGTAACCCAAGCGGGGCCAAGAGGGTGTGGACATGAGGTGTCGGGTTATGGGCCATTGGCCGCATGTAGATGGCTTGCCCTTTCCAAACCCGGAGCCACCATTGATGTCTAGCCGGAGGGTTGGGTGTCATGGGTGTTAGAGAGGAGGGCACCGCGTGAGGCGGGTAACCGAACAACGCTCACTTCCCACTTCGGGTAGTGGAGGGATCACGGGCTTGAATGTTGGCTGGCGATCACCCTGCCTAGCATGCTCTCATGAACCACCTTCTCTTTTGTGTTTTTGTTTTAGGGTTTCGTTGTCGTGAGGGAAGAGATCCATAGGGGGTTTCCGGAGTCAACGTTGATGTCTAGCCGGAGGGTTGGGCGTCACGGGTGTTGAGAGAACGGCACCGCGTGAGGCGGGCTTGAATGTTGGTTGGCGATCACCCTGCCTAGCATGCTCTCATGAACCACCTTCTCTTTTGTGTTTTTGTTTTAGGGTTTCGTTGTCGTGAGGGAAGAGATCCATAGGGGGTTTCCGGAGTCAACGTTGATGTCTAGCCGGAGGGTTGGGCGTCACGGGTGTTGAGAGAACGGCACCGCGTGAGGCGGGTAACTGAGCAACTCACTCTTCCCACATCTTGCGAATGGAGGGATCATGGGTTTGAATGTTGGCCGGCAATCACCCTGCCTAGCATGCTCTCATGAACCACCTTCTCTTCTGTGGTTTTGTTTTAGGGGCTGTGTTGCCATGAGGGAAGAGACCTCTAGGGGTGGTCTCTGAAATAAGCCAAAGCATGGCATTCAACCAAGTCACATATGTGTTGTGATTCAATGGTGTTAGTAACTCGCTCTTCGAGTGGAGTTAAATGGGCCATCAACTGCTTGTAGATGGCTTGCCCACTCCAATCCCGGAGTCACCAATGATGTCTAGCTGGAGGGTTGGCCGTCACGGGTGTTAGAGAGGAGGGCACCTCGTGAGGCGGGTAACCAAGCAACACACACTTCCCACTTCGGGTAATGGAGGGATCACGGGCTTGAGTGTTGGCCGGTGATCACCTTGCCTAGCATGCTCTCATGAACCATCTTCTCTTTTGTGGTGTTTTTGTATTGGCTTCGTTGTCGTGAGGGAAGAGACCTCTAGGGGTGGTCTATGAAATGGGCCAAAGCTTGGCATCCAACCGGAACCGGTCACATATGTGTTGTGGATCAATGATGTTAGTAACTCACACTTCGAGTGGAGTGCAATTGTAAGTGAGTGCTAACCCAAAGTGGTCTCCAAAATGAGCCACAGTTTGGCCTTGGTTGGACAACTAACCAGAATTAGCCACGTGTGCATGTTAATATAGTGCATAATGCTCTTGCGACATGTTGCTTGTTTTCTTTGGGAGGTTTTTAACAATTAAGGTGGCCATGCCTAATTTTGTTACTTCTTTCAATTGGGACACCTATATTTGAGTAGTATGTGGTGTGGTGTGGCTCCAAGAATGGATGCCCAAAAAATTTGGACTAAGTGCTCAAAACACGATAACCATTTTAGGCTCAACACTCAACATAATTGGGGGGTGGGGAGACCTATATAGTCTAACCTCATTAATACAACACTCGTTTATACGACACCCTCGATATTATGACACGTTTTTGCGCAACCAAATTTTTTAGTTCAAAACTCCCTCTTTTATATGACTATGGCACTTGATAATGTGACATTTAGAATCTCCATTTTGTCACATCAAAGAGATAGTTAATGCTAAAATCCATTTCATCTATGTTATGTGCATCTAAAATACATTCATTTTCACTTGGGAACTTCACTTATGATTGAGAACTTAATGATAATTAGGGTTACTAATGTAGAATGGACATGGTTAGGGTTAGAGTGGCCTCCTCCCTAATATGTTGCCTTGTACATGAGTAATATAGTAGGCAACACCAAAGATCTTTGGACTCCTATTGCAAGAGTTCTTGAAAATATATGTATTTGTTTGGAGTTATAAGTTATTATGTCATACCATATAGATTGCTTAAACTCATTGTATATATATAAGCTCATATTACTTATGTTTTTGTATTCCCTCAATAATACGACAACTTTACACCATTTGTCATATTAATGAGAAGATGACACCTCAATAATACGACTTCTTTTTGTGTATCTCAAACATGTCATACCAAAGAGGGAGAACGGCATTTAGAACGCGGGCTTCTCAATCTTGCTCTCAAGTCTAGCTCCACACATGCCCGAGGTCCTTGAACCCCGGGTCTTCACAAAATCTATACCGAGACCCTCCACTGAGGTACACAACCTCGAGGTGCCGTGCCCACTCCCAATGACAAATATCAAACAACTTTACCCTTCGTATAACTTGGGGACCGACGTGAAAATCTTCAAAGATGTTACGTTACGTAGAAACTGAAGACCTAATTCAAGGTTGGTTGCCATGTCCAAGTCGTGAAGGGCAACTTCTAACCTACATCCGCATCGTTGAAACTTGGAACAAACCACATTGTCATTGCCAATCTTCACCAAAGTGTTTTAGAAGCAATCACTTTAAATATTTAAGTACACATCGACATCGATACACTTTGGCCTAATTGACACAAAACAAAATAAAAACAAAATAAAATGGTTGCATGATAATGTTTGAAATTGGCAAAAGTGTTGCAACTAAGAAATATTCAATATGAGATTAGTACATGAATTTGAGAAAATATTCATGCCCAATGTTGGGCCTCTTAGTAACCCAAGGGCTAAGTTTATCCCCCCATTCTCCATAATCATGCTCACTACATAATATCTAGAGAAAACAACCACCCCCTCAAAAAGGAAAAATAAATGAAAATAGGAGTCAAACTAAAGCCAAGAAGAAGAAGAAGATTGTTTCCCTAATGACCAAATCTTCCTACTTTTTCCTATAAAGGATAACGCCTCTAGCCCGAGGGAATCGCACTTGGACCATAACCTCATTTTTGTGGACTTTGTAGGGTTAGCGTGTGAGCTTAATACATGCCCAAGGATGACTTGGCATCTCTCTCTCTCCCTCTCTCAAAATATCAAACGAGAATGACAACGTTGTGAAGAATGAGCCTAGAGTTAGACGATTAGATATTTTCCGACAAATTGAAAAATGCTTGAACCTCGTTGGCTCGGGGCCCATCAAAAAGAACTATCCTCTTAGCCAATCCAAAGGAACCCTTTTACACGAGCTCGGTTGATGTGAAGCAACATTAATAGCCCAAAGGATTGAGATCTCCTCACCAAAGTACATCTTATTATGTGCATTTGCGCACTATGGATGTTTTGACTCGCCACATGTCGAGCTCTCAACCTAGAAATCTAACTTTTGGACGGGCGGGGGGGCCACACTAATTGACGCTTCGATGCTCCTTTGATGGTGCCATGGTGGATGCTATAGAGCACGCGTTCGTGAACCTTCGCCTTGGAATTGCAACCCACCTCGTGAAGGTTGCTTAGGATTGCCAAAAGTGCAATTTCTCGTTACGTGGGCCCAAAGCCAATGGGTTTCAAACATTCTTTAGTGGTGATAAGATTGTCCAAAGTCGCGAGATCGCTTTTCACCTTGTTAAGTATTTCGGTTTCATTTCACTACGCTAGGACCCATGACCACTTGATTCCTAGCATGTCATGCATCATATTTCCACCACAAATTCTGAACATTAACGTATATCTGTTCTTAAATACATGAGAATACTATGACGTAAAAAAGGAACTTAGAAAAAAATAAAATAAAAAGGAAGATGAACCCATGTGTTTACCAACACTAATATGATTTATGAAACATTTTCTCCACATGCAATTGCCACAACTAAGAGTTGAATGGAACCGATCAAGCAAATGCACGTGCACTGCATTAAAAGAACACTTTGCAAAGAATAATCCATCTAATAATTACAATCTTGTTATATTTTTGATTGATTTAAGGTAGAATGTAGAAACAAGATCGCACCATCTGTATGGTGCTCAAACCCCTAAACGCCTACATGTGGGTATCTTGAAAAGATATTGGAAGACCCTTTGCGAAGATCACAACTTTGGTGATTTTTATTGTCACATTTGAATCAAGTGAAGTGCAAACCCAACCATAACATTGTTCCAAAAACATCATAGGTGAGGGGTGCCACAAAAAGTTTCAAAAATCATATATATTTTTTGGTTTTATGGAGTTCAGTTATACACCATTACAATGGTACCGAAAATATCGACCACGTGAAAACTTATAACTCCTACAAATGCCACATTGTCAATTGTTGAGGGCCTTCGCTACGGAGATTGGACATTGTCATATCATATCCCAATCTTTTGGTAGAAATACATGTGGAACTCAAATCAAAATATTAACGGTATATGTGACACAATGAATATAATTTTTTTCATAAAAAAAAGCATAATTTCAAAATCAAATGGAATCAATATGACCCCCGATAGTTAACAACGTAAACCCTTGTTTGGTTTGGGGGGACAAATACACTAGAAATCCCAACCAGTGTGCATTTGGAAATTCCCAAGGTCTCATCTTTGGTTTTATTTTTAAAAAAAGAAAAAAAGAAAAAAAAGAATCATCACCATCATCTAAGGGGCGGTTTACACTATGGACCATGAAGTTGGACCAGGGCTCTGCAAGGCAGCTGATTGGCTCTTGAAGTTGTCCCGGGACAACTTCGGTTTACACTAAGGAAAAAATGGCAGAGGGACCATGGAGGTTGAGGTCCCCAAAATACAATTTTTAAGGCCTAATAAATGCACTGACATGGTCCAACGGGTTTTGCGTTGAGAGAGGCAAGAGAGGTGGTCTGGTAGGAAAAGGCAAGGGCCAATGTCAGAGAAATGCCATTTCAAGAATGTTTTAATGAATCTACCTTTTATGTGCCTTAATTATATTATAGCCCATGAGACATACCAGCACTATCTTGCCCTACCCTTTAAACCCGCTTACACGTGTTTCATCAAACAACGCGGGACATCTAGAACTCAAGAATTCAAGTGCAGATTTGTTTTTTTGGTCTACCAGCTGCAATGTTTGGAATTTGGAGGCGTGTAATATACCGTTGGAAAGGTCTTGAAAATACCTTTCCAACGGTATATTACACGCCCCAAAATGTTTAAAAACTACAGTTGCAAAATAATAAAGAAAAATACATAGTCGTTTAGTGATTGTAGATCAGGGTGGTCAAAAGAAGCGCAATGGGAAATCTTCTAACATTAATTATCAAAGAATTGAAATTTAGTGTTGAGCAAGGTTGGGTGGTAACAACATTAGATATAATCAAACACTAAATATCCTATTTAGTGTAGTGAAACACAAGGTACATGTCACATGTACAATTGAAACGCTCATTTTCTTTTTGTAAAAATTGTTGTGAGAAGATTTGCAAGCCACATCTTCGACACATTTAACAAGAAGTGAAGATAGTTGAAGCCTAAGAGATGACAAGAGAATGATCAAACTTTAAGGCGAAAAGAAGAAAAAACTAATTGACAAGATAAGTGAAGGCATGTGCAGGCAAGTGAAGGCATGTGTAGGCAAGTGAAGGCAAATTGAAGTCAACAAAATGGTCAAACTTCATTTTTCCCCAAAACTGCCCTTTTTGGGCTTATATTAAAAAAATCAGCACATCCACTTCTTGCCGCATGGTCATTCTTCATGGTCCACATTCGGTTTACACCAGTGTTGAACGGGTATGTTGTAAAGTGCATACAGGGGAGGCCTGGTTTTTGAAAATTTCTTGGAAATGTAGAACATCGAGGTATTGATATTACAAAGGTTTTGTATTTTCAAGGTAGGGTATGTGTATGTGGTCTTGTAAAATTTCTTGAAATTTAGGGTACGTGTTATGGTGTGATTTTTTTTCATATACCAGGGTGCCCAGTGCAAGGGTATGGTATGTCATTTTAAGGTTTTTAAGAGAGAATTTATTTAATTAATAATTTAATAAAAAATAAAATAAAAATCCAAAACATATGAAGCATGAACTTGAGCAAACTGATCAAATTGAATCATGATTTGAATTTATCAAATTGTCATGCTTGACTAAGTATTGAATCGGATCAACATGGACTACTTCGACCAACATCAGTTTAATCAAACAAAATTGAATTGATAAAAAACAATCAAACAATGCCCTCAAGCTAAATCTCACTCTAGCTCACCCGCTGCAATCAACTCCTCTTCACTAAACTTGTTTAGCAAACACAAACCCTAGTTGTTATATGAAGTTGGTGCTTCAAGCAAAGACAAAACGGAATTACCTCTTCTTGAAGGTGCAACACCCTCTCTCCCACATTAATCAACGTTGCTAGCTTAACCCCAGCAACAAAGCTCCACTACTTGTAGTACGCTGTGCACACAACAAACCCGTACATCGCCGGAAGCAGGCATAATGAACAAAGACGTGCATGTTTAAGGGTTTCCAAGCTCATCGTTGAGCAAGGTACGGGTTAGTGACAAGGTTTAGGGTTGGCAGTGAGTCCAGGGCCCGGGTATGAACCTGGTATTTGCGCAATGCTTGGTAGTTCAAGCTGGTATCACAAACCAGTGTACATACCCTTTTACAGACCCGTGTGCGGGACAGATACCCGTTCAACACTGGTTTACACCTAGTGAAGGGCCCATGAACCATGAAAACTAATATTTTAGTAACTCGGACCATGGAAGTCATCCCATGAAGTCGTCCCACGCAAAATAGGCCTCTTACGTGGGACGACTTCATGGTCCATAGTGTAAACCACCCCTAAGGGAGTCCAAACTCTATAGCACCTAACTTGCTTATATATATTCCTCTGTGCATGGTTGGAATAATTTGTAAAATATTCGCAATAGCTGTAAACAATTTTCAATAAAATTATTTATTTGAAAGATATACAGTCTAACCTTGGTAATGTCACACCATCCGTTTCACCAAAAAGAGTGATATAAACAAGGTGTGACATATTTGATAATGTCACATTTTGAAGATTTGCGCATAATGTGATATTATCAAAAAATAGGTAGAAAATAAAAATAAAATTACAATGTAAAAAAGAAAATAACAAATACGAGACTTCAATGTTTTTGAATGTAAAATCTAATTCAAAATTGTGAATAACAACAAGAGCACATCATAATGTGTCATTGAGATCATGTAAAGACCTCTCACTAGAGACAAAGAAGCTTCTAATGTCACATTGTTTTGTTGATGTTAAATGTGCAACACCAATTCTAATGAGTTTGTCATGGATTTTTTCCATTCCTAACAACTCTAGAGTGTTGAAAATCTGAGAACCTTGGCTAGCCATAAAATTCAAAACATCTTTAGCATAATTTTGTGCATCGCTTAGCTTCACTACTTTAGACTCATCGACATTGCTATCAACAATCAATGGGTCTACTTCCATGGAATCAAGAACATGTTCGTCATCTTGCACTAATTGCACAAGCTCCTCAATAGAATATTCCACCTCAAAATCATCTTCACCTTCCATGTTTATGTACTCCAAAGGACAAAGCTTTTCTACAAGCTTGCCTTCGACATCCAAACCCAAATTCAATGCGGCGATAAGATTGCCCAATTCCAAAGTTGCTTCCTCCTTTTTGGACTTCATATGTCCATCAAAATTGTTGATATATGCATTCCACTCTGTAGGCAATATGGCGGACTTTCTCCAACAATTTCTAATGGTTTGATCATCTAATTCATGCCATGCTGCCACACACCATAGCATAGCTTGAAATAGATCAACATTCGGTTTCCCCAAATCTTCATTTGAGTTGTTATCAATTTGTTGCAAAGTCCAGGCAACAAACTTGCGCTTATAGCACATTTTGATGGCTGCAATCACTCCTTGATCCAAAGGATGAACAACTGAAGTCACATTTGGTGGAAGGAACAAGATAGTGATATGGGAGAGTACAAAAACATTAAACCCATCTATAACTTTCTTGATCTCACCATGAATATCATGGCTTCCTGCATTATCCATAATAATGCAAATCTTTCTGTCTTTCAATGCCATTCTTCGGTTCTCAGTCTTCACCCAATGTGTAAAAACGTCACCATTCATCCAGGCTGAATTGTTAGAATAATAGTGTACTATACTATTTGGATCAAGATTCCGAGGAAAGCATCTGGGACGTGCTGATTTGTGAATGAAAGCAAGCTTCAATCGCTCCTTCCTTGAGATATTAGTGCAAAGCCCCAATGTCACACGGTCCTTCTTTTTCTTGTTTCCTTTCGCATTCCCAATATTCAAAGTCTCGCAAGGAGAGGCTCTATAATACAGACCTGCCTCATCAAAATTGAAGATGTCTTCTGGATCATATTTCTTCAATATGAACGGGATCTTTGCCATGGCCAATGCAACTCCAACTCCATCTACATCTCCACTTTCTCCATGCAGATAATAACACTTTATTCCATGTCGAGTTTTGAAATTTTGCAACCACCCATGAGAAAGCTTGAACTCGGCATCAAATATGCCAAATATGTCCATCCAACCATCACATACAATCCATCCATACTTGGTAATATCACATGTACACTACGGATTTTGAAAAAAAATAGTGACATTACCAAGGGTGATAGGGATAATAACGAGGGAGTTTTACACTATGAAATTGGTTTCAAACTTTTAGGTGACAATATCAAGGTGTTCTATTAACAAGGGTGACATTATCAAGGTTAGACTGTAGACATAGTCAATTATGAGTTTATAAAAATTCAACTATTCCTTACTACAAGGTTTTAATGCCCACTCCAAAGCTGCTGCAATCTACAATTGTGGTACATACTCTCAAACCCTAAAGCTATGCAATCCTTCACCGTTTCAACTTCTCTTTCAAATGAAGGACACACAAGCCAAATTTAATTGACACAACACTAGGGAACAAACTTCAACCTCAAAATTTGTGCCTCGTTTCATGTGTCATTTGGACTAATTGTAGAGGTTATTTTATGAACGACAATATTCTAACAACGAGATATGTTATTCTTGGTAGAAACTTGGGAGAAAGATGAGATAGGAATAGAGAAAACCCATGGTTGTAATCATTTCTCTACTACACAATATGAATGCAACAACATACAATCATGCACCACTGTATTGTCTTGTATAATTAGTGTGGGTTACCATTCTAAGTTACATGTTGCTATAACCTTTTTACAGACCTTATTCAATTTTCCCAACTAAGTTATATCATATTCATTGGTGTGCATACTAGCTACTCATGTTATTTGGGTAGAAAATGGTACATTTAGTAAAAAAAAGTTATAGCAATATGGAACTCCAAATGGTAACCCACACTAATTACACAAAACAATGTACTTGAGAACATGGGGGTGTTGTAGATGGGTCTCACATCTCTACATGGATATACGTATGTGGATATACATGAGGGGGTGCAAGCATGGGAAAGTGGACCAAAAAAGTGCTCCGGTATTCTAAAAACCATGTTTTTTTTGGTCAAACGTCATAAAGTAGTAGTAGAAAATTGAATATATTCTTGTGGTGACTTCTATTGTTGTGTCAAGGACTTGAATGTAGAACACCAAGATAAGATCTTCAAATTTTATCATTGAAAGTAATGTTCAAAAGCAAATGGCTAGATGTGGTTTTGGACATAAACTTCACGACCTTAACTATTTGAACTTTTTTTATATACTCTTTAGTTCCAATGTGCACTTGAGGTCAACATCAATTTTTTAATTTTTTTTGGTAGAAATCTTCAATTGAATGTAATTTTACCATATAATAGGCAAATTATGAACAACTACTTGCTCAATATCACAACTTGCACACCACTTGCACCATCTTCTAAAATATGTAGATTGTTTTGGAGATTGTATTTGTCAACATAAATTTTTTGGCTTTGTAATTATATATGTTTTTTTTAAATTATGATTTTTTTAATCAATTTCACTTAAACATGTGCAAGGATCAAGAGTTGTTCACTATAATGTGCTTGCACCCAAGGATATAGGTCTTTCCACATATATTTATGTTGGTATATGCTACTTCCCACCCTTTAGTGCCAAAAGCTATAAACCTACAACTACATACCCTCACGCTCTTATTTTCATTGAGTTTATTTCCTATCGATCTTCACAAGAGGTTTTTATGCGAGTGATTTTAACGCTTGCAGTGATTCTCACCAAGGACAAGACTCTCATCTTGATGTCAATGGCATCAACCTACTAAAGCTTCATAGACCACAATGGCTAAGAGAATCCGAAGACAATGACCATCACATTGCTTTTGGTTGATTCTATAGTAGAAAATTTGTCCTACTCCGACTATGCGCTTCTTAATGGGGAAATGAGCTATATCAAAATTTCACTTGTTTCTCTAGCACAGTTGGGGTTAGTGTAGTTGATTACCTCATAGGTGTTCTCAACTCCCTTTGCAAGTCTATATCCAATTTTTCTATAGTAGTGAATAACCCAATTCATACCAATGCATTGCCCTCTCTTCTTTGAAATATGTTACAGTATAGGATCGAGGTTTCCATCCTTGTCTAATCAATGTCAAGTTCTTCACCCCAGCCCTAAGAAGGCAAACCAACATGTTCTAAATGTCAAACATGAACTCACTTGCATGGAAAGCAAGACCTACACTTCACTCTCAAACGTGGTTGAATTTGATATTATGCATGGCTCAACCAATCTTCTCCAAAAAAAGAACACTAGTTGGCAAACAAAAAGGCAGACTGTCCAACACATGGTTGAATAGTGATTGTCAAGAGGTCACGGGGAGGTCACTCCATTGTCAAGTTGAACATCACGTGCAAACAAAGTTTGCTACCCCTATATTACATGCCATAGATAATTTAAAAATTTATGATAATTTTCCTACATATACATAACCATTGATAGTATATTTTGTATATATTTAGTCATCTTCATTTTTCTAGTAATTGTTTTAGTTGAATTCTGCATCATTCTAGTTAGAAATGGTATGTTTTATATAAAAAAAGCAAATCATCAAATTTGGTTACCATTTTTTACTATGAAATAGATACCGTGTATATCCACTCATGAAAAAAGAATTAGTAAAATTTTGACCCATTTTGGTGATGCTTTATGTAGGAAGTAGATTTTTTTTGTTCACATGTGGTGTTCAACTTGAAAATGGAGTGACCTCCCCGTGCAAGAGGTTCAACAAAACTATCATGTAGTGTTAAACTCTTGTGACTTGGTCAAGACTTCATGAGTATCTTTCAAAAAAGTATTGCATGATGATCCAACATAAGAAACACTCTTATGTGGAGCTCAAACAAAAGAAACTACATCTTTTGTTCAAAACGGACCCAAAAATGTTTGGAAGGGCTTTGAAAAATAAGATGATTCGACCCTCCCATTTATGCCACAAGGGGCAACAAATTATTGCACAAAATTGCACACCTCATGACAAAGTACCATTGATGATTCTATTCCAAATACCAATTTTCTAGATGTTTTTACAAAAGGGGAAATTTGGGCCGTTATGACATATTTAGCAAATTACAAAGTATGAGATATTCATGGGCTAAAACATGAGATTCTAAATTGGTAGTCTATGGGGAACTATAGGACTTCATACCACATCCTTACTTTACATACCCTAATCAAACAAAAAGTATAAGCACGTTGATGTCTATAATCATGTTTTTTTTTTGTTATCAAAAAAGCTTTCAACAAAGTTCCACATGACAAGCATTGGGAATGCCTAGGCATACCGCATCATTCACAACAAGCTATAAAAGCCATGTACACTTCGACCTCTCTAATATCACACCTTATGGCAATCAAAGTGCATGTGATGTTAAAAAGGTTTGTAGTGTTAACATGGATATGTGATATTAGAGAGTTTAGTACAGTGTGTGACATTACAAAGCAATGTTGAAATTGATGATTCCATATATGGGACACGGATAATCTCCCAAAAGTTGCTCACATATGCAAATTTCAAACTTTTTAGGATATGCTCGTGATTTCATAACAATACGTACAAAATGGCGAGAAAAAATACAAGTACAACAAATACTTTTACATATATAACATGTAAATGGTCACTATCAACCATGCAACATAAAACTTCTGATATCAAATTATTGTTGTCTTAGAGTTCCCTCCGAGTGAATCATGTAGACCCACTTGTGTTTAGGTACAATTCCATGCCACAAGCTTATTGTTAGATTTGCACAAACCCACAATGCATATTTTAAAATAACAATAATAATAATAATAATAATAATATCACCAACACCACAACTTTGGCTTGGCGAAGCTACTTGCACAAATTTTAACCAGAGCAACATAATACATGTAGAAGATATGTGAGCTTTGAATCATGGTAAGGTACATCCTGTGGTTGAACTTGAAATCACTAGGATCTTGGCCGATTATGCTAAAAAATCTCCCAATGCACTAACCCTCAATGATTTGATATATAACGTTCTTTGTTCAAACCTCCGAACTACCACTAAGCATGCACCAAGAACTTACCAAACATGGAAGGTCCACCGAGTATGAAACTATGTATGAGGTTTCTTTATAGGATGTAAGCTTTGAGTGTAGTCAAGGATACGGAAAAAAGAACTACACATTGTCATTGAGCATGAACCTAGAGAGAAGCTTTGAATATAATTGAGATACAAAGAACATAATTGCACCTTGTCAGTGAGCATGAAACTAGGTGCATGTAATCCATTTATTAGAAAAATGGATTATTCACAAGCACGAGCTTCTTTACATAATATAAGCTTCAAATGTAGTTAGGGCTACGAAGAATGCAACTATTTCTTGTCACCAAGCATGAAACTAGGTTCAAGATTCTTCTACAACATATAAGCTTTGAACTCCACTTTGTCAGTGAGCATGAAACCATATACAAGGTTCTTCTACACTATCTTAGCTTTGAATGTAGTTAAAGATACAACAAATAGGATTCCACCTTATCACTGAGCATGAAAGTAGGTACGAGTTTCTTCTAAAGAATATTAGAATCACAAAGAACTTTACAATGCACAACGTCGTGAGTTTGTATGAGAATAATATAAATTTGGATTATGAGATCTCCCTAGGCCAACTTGTTTGCTTTGGACGACATGTCCATTAATGTAGTGCTAACCCCATCCAAATTATTGTTTTGGAAGCCACTAAAACCCACATAATAATTTGTAAGCAATTATCCAAACAAGCCACATGCCTCTACCTGAAATCCCATTCGTGTTTGCATGTGATTATGAGTA
Source organism: Polytrichum commune (assembly GCA_950295325.1). NCBI lineage: Eukaryota > Viridiplantae > Streptophyta > Polytrichopsida > Polytrichales > Polytrichaceae > Polytrichum > Polytrichum commune. The sequence goes on from OX485804.1 coordinate 1,085,178, forward strand.
CTGAATAATCAAATAGAGACAAAAAAAGTAAGAAAAACATAGAATCTTGCATAGAAATAAGCAATGGCCATAACCAAAACTCTCTAATTCGCCAAAAAGACGAGATAACTCAACAATAAAATGATTTTCTACTACTTGAAACGATGTTAAAGAGTGACATTGCCTTCATACCAAACTAAATGGATTAAGCTAAATTGTGAAGGCCCTTAAACCCCTTTATAATTGTTGACACGATCTTCACTTATGATGGAAAAGAGTGAATAACAAACCCTACAAGTTATGTCCTTATAATGAGACATAAATGAAAAGAAAAAAAAACATAGAATCTTGCACAAGCAATAGGCAACCACCATGACCAATATACATGTAGTTCTTCACAACAACATAAAAAGTGGAAGAGTGATGTTTCCTTCACTAAATGGTTTAAGTTGTAATTATACATACCAACAAAACATGCAAATGACCATGTAAAACACATACCCAAAAATCTCAAAGAATATCGGAATGTCAAAGAATATCGAAATGTCCTAACCCTCTTGAGCAAATTTTGTAACAAGTTCTCATTCATGACATGATCATGAAGAAATCCAATTCCCACAAAATTGGTTATAGCAAGAAACCCACAAAAATAAAACTAAACAAGGTAGAAGTACATAGAAAAGGTAAGATGCTAAATTTATAGACCTTTCTTTTTTATTAAAAAACATAACAACAATCATGACATGCACAATCTAACTTTGTTTACATGATTCGGTGAAAGTCCTTTTGTTAAGATTGCTCGAGTTGTGATGCATAATGTGACAAAAAATCCACAAGACAAAATAAGACTTTGCACATTAGATGGAATAAATTACATCTACGAGATTATATGAGTTCATCACCATGGGATTGTCCAACTTGAGATCCGTTTGAGTAGTTTGTGGAATTGCATATGAGGGAGAGAATGAATTGGGAATTGCAGACTTGAAGAATCAAAGAGTTGAAGAAATGAGGGTGGGTAAAGCTTGAATTTAGAGATCACAAATGTGGCATGAAATTGTAGTTACTAAAATGATGCCATCAAATGTCGTAGTTAAGGTTTTAGCTAGGGCTCAAACTAACCCAAAGAAAACAACCCAAGGACTAGGTCTCAAGGAAGACTGAGTTAGTGTTTATAGAGATTAATGTCACATTGGGTTAAAGTTCTAATAACAATCTAGGTCTTTTACTTCTTTATTTCCTCTTCTTGAGGCTTGATTTCCACTCTTATGGTTCATTGGTGCTTTAAGTCGTGTGTGGGTTTGTCCTATCCAACGACTCTTATTACTCTAGTTTCATACGTTCTAATTTCATCGTGAAGCTCAAAAGCTTTGGCAATAGTCTTTTCGTATCTTAGCAATAGTCTTCTATTGGATTTTCATCCTATTGGGGTTAGTATTGTTTTGCTTCCGTAAAATAACGATGCAATGCCATCAATGTTAATTCGAATGATTTTATTCAACACAATAGTTCAATTAGTTATTTTACTTATATTAGTAGTTATTTATAAACTTATCTCATTCATGAACCATCACACATAACATCTTGGTCTGCAATCTCTGCATAATTCAAGATAAAACAAACATACATGGCTATATTTTGTATTAGCATAAGTTTCATTAGCCAAGTGTTAATCACGTTAACAAGATACACAATAGTAATTCCTAATTCCTCAATTCATCATTTTAGTGTCAAGCGGTAAGGTCACACATCAAGTAATGATGCATAACACACACTCGGCCCATACTGCTCTCATATCTAGGGCTAACATGTTCATGTTCTTATCATGAAAATCTCTCTCTCTCTCTCTCTCTCTCTCTCTCTACTATGTATTGCCTTAACCATAAACGAACCAAACCAGTAACTTATGCTAAACCCAAAGTAAAGTTACTTTAGGGTAAGGTTAGTCTCAACTAACGGATATTCATCATAGATCATGGCATCTGCATATATGGCCATAAAGGATTACCTAACTCTATATTAAGAGAGTGAAGTCACAAGGACCGTACCTCCTTTTGCTGGCTAAACGGCGGTGGTTGTTTACCCTAAGTAACTTTTGAGCTTAGTGTAAGTGGTGCAATTTTGGTGTGTTGGGAGGTGTATGTAACTCAACTCTAACCTCGAATGCACAAGGTTCAAATGGCTAAGGAACAAGTAGAGTACTCCACGGAAGTATGTGTATTCTTTTTTGCAAAATGTATGTTCATGCTGTACATTATTGTGTGACATAGATAACAATTGGGTTCTGTTGTTATTCACCTCGTGTATGTTACTAACCCTCTCTTTGGACTTGGTTGGTGGCATGGACATAGGTGAGGCAGACCCTTCACAAATTTGACAACATCTTTAGGTTTTGCATACCAACTGTTGTCAAAACATAGTGTGTATATAGGGCTTAGACATTCTTTAATGATGAGGAATGTTAGGCAATATATCAAGTAATGATAGGAATTTGAAGTAGTAGTGGACAAGGTTTATACTAGAGGATGGCATACTTTGGATATGAAATACATTACTTTATATTAAGGGTGCAAGAGTAAATCCTTAGTAAAATAGTTTACTTATGGTTGTTTACTTTCTTAAAGACATACCAAGAGATGACAATGACCATGGTAAGTTGTTTGATGTGCAAGGGCATAGCCATGAGAAATGATCCCACCCACCCTCCTAGGTTTTGAAAGGTACATGGATATGCAAAAGAATGGTATGGCCTCTTGATAAGAGGATGTATTGCACAAAGACTAAGCTTGACAGTAAGCATAGCATTGAGCAAGAAAAACCCTAACCCACCTAAATCCTTAACCGTGAGGGTGCTTCATTGGTGATAGATGGGAGGGAAATGTGACAACAAGGAGGGAGATTTGAACTAATTACATCCGTTCCCTAGGCTTTGGGGATATAAGAGAGGGAGTGACATTATGGAGGGTGATATTACATGGGTTTTGGTGTATAGCATAGTTTATGCAAAAACACAAATCAATGATGACACACGTGGTAAAGTAATGTATCGCATTGGTGTTAAACAAGGATCATGTCCCCCGCACTATTGCATTGATGAACTTGAAACATGTTTGGATGAGATCAATAGGTATTCTTCATGTTTATTTAACATAGTGGTTGTCATTCTCCTTTATGTTGATGATGTTGTTATGCTCTCTAAATTAGGAACATGATTACAAAGAATTGTGAAGAAGTTATATGAGTTTTGCACTTGCCTTCATGTCAATTTATCTAAGACCATAATCATGATCGTAGATTATGCCACTTTTGTTTTTATTATGTAGTTGAAAACGTGGCACACTTTTGTGTTGGAGAGTCCCCTATATAACTCCATTGGAGATAAGTTTCAATCACTAATGGAGAATGTAGTATTAAGGAGTCTCAAGTATTTTATTTTATTTTTCCTATTGGACCATCAAGTTGATATTAACGTCTATCTCACGGATGCTAGCACACTCTGCCATCAATTTGAAATCATCGTGATGTACTTTTAGTCCCATAAGACTTTTGGCTTTCCAAACTTCAAAATCAATTTCATTGCATTTCAATTACATACATTGTAGAGGGCTCTCTATTCCAACAATAATTGACTATCTTCTCCTTCTATCGTGCCACATGCCATTCCTGCATTGGATGAGACCCTTGAATCCGAAGTGGAAACTACATTTCGGCACTAGTAAAGATGACATATAGCACTCTTTACGGTATATGTTATGTCAAGTGAAATGACTCATGACCGTAGTACTTCAACTTGTCATCAAGAAATTTCTAACTACATTAGACTTGACAATAATTGTTTAACATGAGCGCCACGTGAGATTAGTCTCCGCACGAACCAATATATGAACGACACGTGGCAAACTAATCCAACTGAATCTAATGATAGGCACCTACAGCGGTGAGTGAATCCCGGGATGAGAGGCGCAACTTGTGAGGCATGTTTTTTCTTCTTCTTCTTCTTCTTCGGCTGCCTGCCCGATCTCTCCCCCGGGCAGCACGCTTCGTCTCCTCCAAAACAATTTTCTGCTTCGTCTTCTTCTGCCCCCCCACCCTTCTTCAAGTTCTCTCGCACTCGCCGTAGCCACATCAAACCCTAACCTCCCACCACGGCTGTGTGTGGCCCTCTCCACCCCGAACTTTCCTCTCTTCGTGTTCCTGTGGCTCACCTTTTTCCCTGTCCCCGGTGGCCGTAGCGCCAAACGCCTCGATCTGCCACATCCTTTCCATTAACCGGACAGGGGTTTGTTGACAGAAATTCTTAGCTCTCTCTCTCTCTCTCTCTCTCTCTCCCCGTTTACTTACAGGAATCCTAGTGTTTCATCTTTTCCTTCTCGTGCTGGAGGTGAGTTTTTGTGTTGCATTTGTTGGTCGAGGTAAAGACCTTGATCTGTTGGCAGCTTGTACACGGAATCAGGGCAAGGGTTCGGGGGCAGGGTTTGGGGCGGGGCTTGTTGAATTACGGGCAGGGAGCTCGCTCGCTCACTGGTTTCATTAGTGGGAGTCACTTTCGTGGAAATTTGTAGCAGTGTTATATTTTTTGGATTTTGGATTTTTTTTTGGTAATTTCTGTTTTGTATAGAGTGATTTTTCTGGTGTGATATTCTTTTGCTCAAGTTAGAGAGAGAGGTAGTCCCGGTTGGTTGGACCTGACGCCTCGGATCTCATCTTCATCTTCCTTGCGTTGGTTTTAGCTTGGAGGAACTTTTGCGTGTTGGATCCCGAGACGGTTTTGCGTGTTGGAGGTTGGGAGGAGTAATAAGGACTGAGGCGTCCTTGCTTGTTTGTTCGGTGGTGTTCAGTAGAATTGGTGGAGGCCAGGAGTGAACGTGGTGCGTGAACGTGTTGTTGGTGACGTGGTTGCCTACGTGGCGAGAACTGATTTTCGGAGGCTGTGGTTTTGTTCAACCTGAGCTTCGGTTTGGTCTCGCCACACATGGCGGACAACCAGGCCAGTCTGTTGTTGCGTAAGCAGCTGAAAGGTACATCTGTCCGTGACTGGATTGTGCATCCTGTGTGATGCATTTTTTTGATTGAATGATTTTTGTTTCCACATATGTGGATGAGAGCGATGGGTGACTCGACTCCACTCCGGATCGGTCATCTCTTGGAGAGACTTGAGTTGGAAGGAACCAGGAAATTCTCATTTCAGCTTCGATTAGGTCATGAGCTCTGCCTGCGATTTGACAATGTTCAGACCTCCCCGTTTCTATGCTTAGGGTTAGGCATCGGCATGTATGTCTCTTTGCTAATTTGTAACCGCATAATAAATATATGGGAATGGATAGGTGTCTCCCTCTGTATTTGCGTTCAAAATGTGTAATCTGTCAAGAGATAACGGAATTGCTGCAATTCTGGCTTCTTTCCGGTAGCTTCTGTTTTCTTCTGTATATGGTGTTTGATTTAGTCGCGTAATTGACATAGCTCTTATGCTCTCTATGTGCTGTATGAATCTCAGATTTGACTAGGAATCCAGTCGATGGGTTCTCGGCAGGACTTGTGGATGATGCTGATCTGTTTGAATGGAATGTGACTATTATTGGTCCTCCAGACACTCTTTAGTAAGTAATGCCTCCCTGCTATGGCCACATCTTTTTTGGGGGGATATGGCTACTTACTGGGTGGAAGGAATCCTTCTCGAGATGTTCTAGTTATTTAGATAGACAATCTGGAGTTGTGCATTTTGCATGAGATTCATGCCTTTTGTTTTTGTTTCTATTTCTGTTGGGATCACTTATGAATTTCAAATACATTCAAGCATGTGAAAGGATGTCAGTTTTAAAGATTAGTTTTATGAATTGCCACGGTTGTAATCTCTAAATCATAGTACTGACCCGCAGTTTTAATGACATGGAAGTGGAGTAACTGCTTAAATATATTCTAGACGTTTCTTACTTGTTACAATGTATTTCAGATATTGCTAGCAGATAATGTCGTCCATATGGCTTAGTTGAAATTCACTGCTTCCCTCGCAATTTTGATCAGTGAATCTTTTTGACAAGTTATTGGGCTGTTGCACCCGTTTATTTAATTATTGGGATGATTTCTGAAGCACATTGATCTAATTTGTCACCCCTGCTCATGTGATTTTCCAGTGAAGGTGGTTATTTCAATGCTATCATGAGTTTTCCATCGAATTATCCCAACAGCCCGCCAACAGTTAGGTTTACATCTGATATGTGGCATCCAAATGGTTAGTGAGCCGCTCATTCTAATAGAAGGATGATGGGATGTTGTGGCATTGTATTTCTGCGTTTTCCTGTTCAGATTAATATTTAGAAGATAGAATCAGAGTGCTGCTTGGTGTTTGATCTCCAAGTTTAGGCCTCCACTACTTTCTTCCCTACAGTCCGATCAAGAAACTGGCCAATTTGTTTGACGTTCTTGAATGACATATCCTGGTTGCACGTGCAGTATACCCTGATGGACGGGTTTGCATTTCTATTCTTCATGCTCCTGGGGATGATCCAAATGGTTATGAGCTGGCAAGTGAGAGGTGGTCGCCTGTGCATACTGTAAGTACTATGTGTTATGATGGTATTGAAGACCTACATGTATTTCTATCATCTTAAGAACCTATCTGAATGAATGTAATGGCATGTGAAGTACCGTTTCCCTGCTAAACTAATCAGCTACATTAGTGTAGCTTTTATCCTCCTTGATTTTGCTTGTATTTGGTTTAGTGTGAGATGAGGTTCATTTCGATGCCTTTCGTAGCATTTTCCGTTTCCTGTTAGGAGTCACGGGAGAGCTGGATAACTTGAAAGTTCTCACACTTGGTCTTTGGCTGATGTAATATTTCATGTATTATCAGGTGGAGACTATCCTGCTTAGCATCATTTCAATGCTTTCAAGTCCCAATGATGAGTCACCTGCAAATATTGATGCAGCGGTAAGTAGTTTCCAGCTTAAAAGATCATGTGCATTCTTTGAAGAGATTAAGGGTCTACATGAGTTTCAGAGATTGACTGGGCATCTAGTGCTGTTTTGAGTCTCTCACCAACGAGACTGCTGTCTTGTATGCAGAAAGAGTGGCGAGAACAGAAGGATGAGTTCAAGCGAAAGGTGAGCCGGATAGTGAGACGCTCACAAGAATGTATGTGACACATTCGTTGCAATGAACACAGTCAAGACTTGATGGTGACAGTGGCTGTTGGTGCATATATGTGTAGCCATGCTATGGATTCTTCAGTTGCACAATTTTCTCAGGAAAATTTAAGGAGTTGTCAATGCTATGCTTGTCTGGTGCTTCACCTTGGGGTCCTGGTGCGTGCACTCGTTTTTGGCTTTATGTAGACACTGCAACTTACAAATTAGGTGGTTGATTTAGCCAATATAGGCAGGCTGTGATCTGTATCCCACTGGTGTTCTATGGCTTCTCAGAGCCAAAAGATTGGCAGGTCCTTTTGAACGACTCAATAAAGAGGGCATGAAGTTCATGTAGGCCCTGCCTCGACACATATGCAGATTGTGAGGGTATGGTGGATATTTAAGTGTAATGGGAATGTTTCTGGGATCATCTCTTCCTACAAAAAGCTACAAGGCTGTCTTCCTAAGTCCTGGCATCTTGTTCAAGTGTGTGTGGAGCAAAGTGGAATCTGGAACACAATTTGCTACTGTGTCTTCCAGATGCAAGTAGCATGTTTGTGGAATATTTGTGATGTTGAAAGTTTCTCAGATCAGATGATGTAGAATAAAGTTTGCATGGTGGGCAGCACAGTGAGAAGGATTAAGCTCTTGAAGAGGTCTTTAGTTCGAAAGAATTCACTGTAATGTGTGATCAACATTTCGTTGGTTTTGGGATTTAGTTATATCAAAAGACTCTCGTTTACTGTAGGAAGTTTAGGTTGGTGACTCCACTTTCTAAAGACACGTTTCTTGCTCAGTCTTCACGTGAAAATATCACACCTTTTATCCCGGCCAAGTGCAACTGGCTTTTGACTGTTCTGAAGGGGTGATTACCATCTTTAGCATGCCATGGAGATAGTCTGGAAATATTTGTACTACCATTTTTTCAGTGCACATATTCTGAGGATTATGAAGATATCCTGTGAGATCTTTCCTGCTCATCGAAAATGTTTTGCTTATCCATTCCTACTTAAGGAGCTTAATCGCATGCAGGAGGTTAGCAATCCGATGTTGATTTCCACCATGTGGGAACCCACAGAAATCTAGAGCTAGGATTCGGATATCAGGGTTAAGTATCACAAACACAAACATCAAAATGTTGTCCGAAATTGCAGATTTTTGGGAACAGAGATTATCATGCTGGGAATACGCAAACTCACTTTACATGATGTACACGCTTGAAAGGACAGTGAGTGGTAAACCTTTTCAATGAAACAGCCACTTGGCACTCAAGTGTACTTCAAGCCTAGCACATGCTACTTGCTCAATAAAAACCACAGAAACATCTTTCACCAGCGTACATCCAGAGAACCACTGTAACGCCTCAATGCGTTCAAGTGCAGTCACTCTATAATCTACTGGTTCTGTAGATTTCAGTCTAAGGGATTTGCATTTAAGTGTACTTCAATCCACTCCAGTCTTGTACAAGCAGTAAATGCACAGAAATACTGCATGATTGTAGATTCCAAAGGAAAGCAAAAGGCTGCCCACCATTGTCTGAAACTTTAAAAAGAAGAAGAGGACCAGACAGGTGGATCCCTCCCTCCTTAGCCCACCTTCCTCCCAGCCTTGAGCTTCTAAGGTAGAGGGTGCTCAAACCAAACACTTTAAACTATTGCACATATATATGGCTATGCGGTTGATATCTAAATATATCCATATTAGCACATGGTCTAAAAATAGGTATAAGAAGAAGAAAAATCCCCAATTAAATATTTGATGAATATTTAAAATCAAAACCACTAGCTTCCTTAAACCAATCTATGGGTCTTGTGTATGATGACTTTGCACATGATGAGGACTCCCACCTTTATTGTCTAGAGCCAACACAAGATTGCCTAGAGCCAATATAACATAGTTGGGTACTAGACCCAAGCTAGATCAAAGCCCAACTAGTAATGGTGTGCAAAGTCACATGGCCACCTCCATGATCCCACCCAGTTTGATAGCAAACCCGTCACCTTGCATCCTGGATACGGACCCCTTTTGTACTTTGTGGGCCTACCTCCTTGGCGTTGTGAATAGAATGACTAAAACCATCCCCCCGTCATTCGTTCCCCCTGCGGTGGATAGAATAGCTAGAATAGTCACCAACAAGCCATCTTAAACCCACCTTGAATTGACCCAAGATAGAGTGGAACTTGTTACCGACCCTACATGGAGGTAGTGGAGGCTAGTATGAGGTGGCACCACTAATGGCACCTAAAATTGTCGCTCCATGGGTCTAGGCACTCCTACACGATGGAAAACGGTTCAAGGTAGTAGAATGTTGACGATTAGGAGGTGTTTATAAGTGTTGGTTTTGGGTGGGGTGTTGGTTTTAGCACCCTCTACTTTAGCTTAGGGCCACCTCACACACGAGCCAAGAGCCGTGACCATGAAATTGTGAGAGCCCCAAAGAAAGTGTCCAAAGGCCGTCCCAAGACACCTCCAACATCATGTAGTGTGGTCATGGATCCTCGTGACATAATATCAAGGGTGGGTCGAACGGGCATTTCAATCATGCTGATCCCATCAGGGGTCAACGTTTCTTCTCTCTCTGGATCCTCGAGCGTAGTGTGAAGTCATATGTGACTAGATCCTCAACCAAATGTTATTTCAAGGAATTTATATTCATGCGGGTCCTCACACATAATAAAATAAAATAAATCAACGGTTGTGAACATTTAGAGTGCTATGGTCTCCCAATTTTGTGTTAGGCCTACCTCCAAGTGGTCACGAAACATGATCCATTCGATGCCATGTAAGAATCCATGTAGACTTGACATCCATCTTGCATTCACATACTCCGTTGGTCCCTCAAGCTTAGTGTGAAGCGAACTTGCACCGGCTCTGCCTTTTCCACCAATGAGAGTGCTTGAAGTGCAATGGTCACGGGCTTGCGTTCTTGTGTGTGAAGAGGCTCTTATTACTTCCTTAGGCCTCGTCTTCCAAACGAGGGAGGGATCCTCTGCCCATTCATGAAAAAAATAAACATAAAATAAAATCTGCCCACGCTGCCCCTTGCCCAGGAGCAAAAGAAAAGAGTGCTGTAACTTTAGATAGTGTCGAGGGCCGCCAGCTCAAAGGCTTGAAGCCTTGAGAAGTGGAGTCACGCTGAGATCTACTGCATCTATAGATTCCAGGTCTATGGGTGATGGCAGTCAAGTGTATCTCTCTAGCCTGTGCACATATGTTACCACTTGGAGAAAAGACACCACACAGAAGTCTTCGACTGGTGTAGATCTCGGACGGAAACAAAGCCACCAACCAGCTCATAGCCTACAAGCCTGGAAATGTACAGTCACTCTGAAATCTAAGTCTCGTGTAGATTCTGAGTCTTTAGACTCTCAGCCTGGGGGGAGTCAGAATAGTAGACGAAGACTGAGAGAAAAGCCGCAGGAAGAAAGAAAGGACGGAATTCGGATCCCCTTCCTTTCAGGAATTTTCTCTTCGGGACCTTCGAGGGCGGTGAGGTCGCCCAACCGCATCCTGTGGAGAACATAAACTGCACTTGAAAAGTCCATAGAATTTTTTCAGTAGCGTTCTTTTGTAGCATTTTTGCAAGAGAGGTTTAGGTCAGGAATTTCCCCTTCCGGATTTGTACTCGGTTTCGGTTGTAAGCCATAATCTGTTGAGATTACAAGTGCATTGCCAGAGTTGCAGTTGCGTTCCCAACAATTCTGCAAGAGAGGTTTAGCGTCTGATTGTTCTTAACCTTTTTCAACTTGCACGGGGATTTCCCCTTTTGGCTCACCTTTGGAAACAAAAAGGAAGGTAGGTTGAAGGGATTTGGAACATATTGCTTTCTATTGCAGAAATGACGCAAGGGAAGCTTTATGCTTGGGTTTTGTTGTAAGCCCTGCTTCTGGGGTTGATCGATCACCGTTTCCTTCCTTCCTTTTTGCAATCCTCTCCTGCATTGTGGTGCTTGCAAAGTTGATAAACATTGCAAATTGAGATGGTGGGAGAGGGCATAGTGGTGGAGGCAAGAGCACCTGGAAAGGTGATCCTTAGCGGAGAGCATGCCGTAGTGCATGGGTCATCGGCCGTAGCCGCTTCCTTGGGCCTTTATGCAACTGCGTCGATTTCTAGCTGGCCTTCGGCAGGTACTTATTTATTTATTTCTATTCTTCTTTTAATTAATCTTGAGCTTTTATGGATTCAATCGATGGAGTGCGAGGACTTATGTATGTGTGAAGCTGACATTCTTTCTCTTTGTTGCATTGCAGGGACGGAGGATGTATGTGTGCTAGACCTTCCGCAGCTCGGCGTGTACTTCAAATGGCCCCTGAATGTGATCGAAGAGATTGTGAATGTGGCCAACTTGTTGGACCCCAAGCCTTCGGAGGTGACATCATTTTCCGAGTCGGAGTTGCCGAAATTGTCTGCTTTTGTTGAACAGCAGCTCACTTCGGACTCCGTTAAAGGAGCGGATGCGGCAGTTACAGCTTTTCTGTTTCTATATGCGTCGATAGTTGGGTGAGGATATTGAAATTTCATCAAAAATTGCTGTCTTGAGAAAATTGGATCCAAAGCATTGGTGGTTATCTGGAGTAGGAGTTAGCCATGGTGCAGGAGATGATATTTAGTGGTGTCCGAATGGGTTTCTCTCCTTTCTGTGCTTGGGAGATTTTGGGTCTCTTTGTGGAATTGGAAATTCACGAGGGTACATGAACAAGGTCAAGCTGTGCATTAATGGTGTATGTAAAAGGGTCGACGTGGTAACAAGCAGAGAATGATGGGCTTTGGTCACCCAAGAAGAAATTAATTTGTCTGAATCGGGGATTTGTTCAACAAAGTTTTCACCTGATTTTGTAGCCAACAACTATTAGGGTGACAGTAGGTGCTAGCTTGCGAGGTTTTGGTTCTCCTGGTAGAATTTATAATTCATGAGGTTAGGTGAACCAGGTCAAGCTGTGCAAAAAAGGTGAATGCAAAGGGTCAACGTGTTAACAAGCAGAGAATGATGGGGTTTTCTGGTCACTCAAGCAGAACATGCTTTGTTTGAATTGGGGAATGAGCTACCAGAGTTTCCACCTCTTATTGCAGCCAGCAACTATCAGAGTGATTTGTGAGCTTCCAGTAGGTGCTGGCCTTGGTTCTTCTGCTTCCTACCGTATGGCTCTCACAACTCATCGTAGGCCTAATGTGTCCTTTATTTAAAAAATAAAAATAAGAATAAGAATGTGCTTGGGGGGTTCTCGTTCACCTGGTAGAATTAATAATTAATGAGGTTGTATGAAGCAGGCAAAATAGGGGAATTGCCAATGTGGCAACAAGCAGAGAGTGATGGGTTTTGGTCACCCAAGCAGAAAATGCTTTGTTTGAATTGGGGAATGGGCTAACAGAGTTTTCACCTCAGATTGCAGCCAGCAACTATCAGGGTGACATCTGAGCTTCCAGTAGGTGCTGGCTTGGGTTCCTCTGCTTCCTACTGTGTTGCTCTCACAGCTGCCCTCCTAGCCTTTGCTGGAGAGCTGGACTTGCCACAACAAACAGAGGCGAGAGAGGAGGACTATGGAAAGAACAAGACAATATGGCTTGACGTGAACGAGAAAAAGCTAGACTTAGTCAACAGGTGGGCATTTGAGGGGGAGCGCATTATGCATGGTCGTCCTTCAGGCATTGATAACACTGTGAGCACCTATGGTAAGATACTGGGGCACTATTATGACCTGCACTTTTCAAATGCACCAAGAGGGCGAAGAATAGACATTAGAGTTATCCTTTAACTCAATGGGACTTTTTGTGGGGAGTTGGTTCCTTGTGATTTTTCCCTATGTTGTTTTGCATACAATATCAATGAGTTTCTGTCCACTTGTGGTGCATGCTCGGAGGTAGTGTTTGGATTAAAATGAAGAGCAACCTATTTCGGTTCATTGAGGACCAAAGTCATTTTTAGCACCTCTTGGCATGCCAAAGTGAGTTTGATCTTGAATGAAACTATGTAGTATGTTCTTTGTTTAGACTTTCTCACTACCTCCAAACATGCACCAAAAACCAAAAACTGAACATGGAGGGTGTTTTATGCAAAACAACCAACTCCCAACCAGAAAGTCATGTTGAGTTAGAGGATACTCTATTTTGTTGGAGATGTGTATCTTGTGTAACTGGTCTAGTTATGTTAGATGGCTTTTGAATACACGCGCATCAAGGAGTTAATAAGAAGACGCGTACCCTCATATGACATTTCTAGAGTGAATCTGTCATTTTGTTTCAGGTTATGTGGTAAAATTTAAAGCTGGTCAGCTGACTCGTCTCCACACGTTGATGCCTATCCGGATGCTTCTAACCAATACTAAAGTTGGAAGGAACACAAAAACTTTAGTGGCTGGAGTAGGGGAACGGGCCCTCCGTCACCCGGCGGCCATGAACGCTATTTTTAAGGCCATTGATGAAATATCGGAAGAAGTCGTAGCCATATTGTTAACCCCACCTCAAAAGGAGTCGGAGAATAATGCAAGTGCTGGCAAGAAGAAAGATGAGAAATGGTCAATGGTATCATCTGATGAGTGCGAGATTCGTGAGGTCCCAAGAACAATGGAGGAAATCAGGCTTGAAGAGCTGGTGGAGATGAACCAGGGATTGCTCCAAGGAATTGGTGTTAGTCATCTTTGTATCGAATCAATTGTACAAACCACGTCTTCCTACAAACTGCACTCAAAGCTTACTGGAGCTGGCGGTGGTGGTTGTGTCTTGACACTTTTACCACAAAGTATCCTCAATTGCAGAGTCTTTGTTGAATACAAAGTGTGCATTCACATCCATTTGTTGCTTTCTTTCCTCATCTTGCACTTGCTGAGTTATTCTATCAATGGCCTTCAAAGATGAATAGAATAACCATGTGACATGTTTGTACAATAGTCATCCTGTAACTCAACATGAGTTTTGGTCGGGTGTTGGTTGATTTGTATCCAAGACCTTCCATGTTTGGTATGTTTTCGGTGCATGCATGGAGGTAGTGTGGATGTTTGAGCAAAGGACATTCTATATGGGCTCATTGAGGGTCAAACTCATTTTAGCATGCTAGGAGGTGCTAAAATAGGTAAGCCCTCAATAAACCGAAATATGTTGCTCTATATTCAAATGCAAAACACTACCTCCAAGCATACACCACGAGTAGAAAATCAACCAATGGGGAATCATAGGGAACCAACTCCCAACGAAATGTCCCATCGAGTTAAAGGATAACTTTATTAGCGTCAGCTTATTTTATTTAGTTGGCAAGCTTTGCATCCAAGATGTCGAACTCAGATAGATTGGCACTATCCTTATTTCTTTGATTGTGTCTGAGTCATCATTATTTGATGGAACAAGTCTATTCTGTTTTAAAGGCAGGAAACATCTTTTATTGCACATGGGAAGTGGTATCCTTGACATGGTTTTAGAATTGCCCTCGGCATCAGTGGAATTAGTGAAAGTGGACTTGGAGGGCAAGGGATTTTCTTGTTTTGAAGCGGTAATTGGTGGCAATGGGGTTCAAATCAGTTGCCGAACTCAGTCAGATTAAACATGAAATCTCGCTACGGTCCGGAGGGGTTGGGGAGATTCTGGTGTTATTATAGCAATCTGGGCGTGCCACTTGACGCTTGTTATGAAGGGACAAGCGATAAGCATATTGCACATAACTGAAGTTCTATTTCTGAGATGCAGCTGCAAATTCAAGCCCAGGTGACAATTTTATCTTCGGTCTTCTTGAAAATTGTGATTGTGGAAGATGGAGAATGATTCATATTTTTGGGTGGAAAAATCACCTGAATTATTTTGTAGATTACAGGTGGTAATTGGCCTGCATTTGAAAGGCCCGCACTTTGTATCAAGGCATCCAATGTGCTATATACCTGGTTGTCAGGGTAAGGTGCTGTATATCGGATGGCTTCTGTGATATAGCAATAGGTATTTTATGAATGATGTTCAAGAAGAAAATCATTCTTAATTTTTTGGTTTTTTATCAATACAGGATTGGTCAATGGTGTTGCTCCCTGCTTCCTGTTCAGTTTGCGCATTTGTAGAGTGTTCTCTACTTGTACTTCTGACTCTGTGTTCCACAGATTTCTAGGTGGGGATATGTACCTTGAAAATAAAATAAAATATTGGAACCTGAAAGGAATGTTGGTTACAGAGATTAGTACTTGCCTTGAATGTGAAAAGTCACCCAGGCCACACACATGACAACACTATACTTTATCAGATGTTTGTTAAAAGTAGTTTCATGGTGATGTGGGCATGCCTGCAGTACTGATTCTATCTCTGGCTTTGCACAAGCAAATAAATTGGCACCATTTGTCAACATCAGATCATGCTAAGAAAACCTGTGTATATTCACATACTCCATCGAAGGTAACTGCCCAGCCTGGGCAACCCCTACCACCATGCTTGTCTTCCTCTTTTTTGTCCTTCCAGGATAAGCTTTCTGCACATGATTTACCTCCTCTCATCCTTGAGAGAGATCCATGGGCAGTATTTAGTTGCTGCTCCACATTGACCCAGACTTTGCAATGTGTTCCTCAAAACTGGTAAAATATTGCTCCGTTTGAGAACACTATGGTGTATTTGGAGTCGTCTGTTTTTCATAGTCCGGTTGCTGCTGCCCTTGACTTCGAAGTATATTGGACCTCTAAGATTATGCATGAATGTTGTCACTTATAGAGTCTTGAGAATAAATTGGGGATGAGGTTCTCAGGCCATACACAGAATTGCACCTGTGCCCTCCACAGAAAGGAATGAAAGTGAAACCTGGAGTTGAAAGAAGACACCACATTGAATCTGGTTTAGTGGTATCTGAGATATTCAACATGGGGTTCTGTGCAAGTTTCTCTTTGTAAAGAGATCATCAAGCACTTTCATCCCTTTCAGTACACGGGCTGCAGAGTTTGCCATGAGTTGGTATCCTGTAACTACTTCAAGCTTCCGCTTCTCCTACAAAAAAGAATTGAGAATGTCAACTAATATGAATTCTTGCACCATCATTAAGATCTCCCAGCTTGTTTGTAATGGGTTAACAGTTCAAACAAGTCACCTGATCTTACATACCTACAATGTTGTGGATAGGATAGGAAAGACCATAATGATGGCAACAGGGGTGTGGGCTGCTTTTGACAACTGGTTTTACATGTCTGGAATGAGTTTCAGATTGTCAATAATATTAGTTACTTGTTCTACATGGCTAAGATATGAAAAGCATACCGCTTGAAGTTTGTCAAGGTAGCGCCGCCTATATGCTCGCTGAATTATACGTGCTGCAAAATCCTGCACATAAAAGGAATGATTTCTTGTGCTACTGTGCTGTGATGTAACTTAGGGGATGTAGCAATTTAGCCTGGGTCTCCTCCGAGGATGGAATATATTGAATTAAAGCAGTAAAATGCAATAAAAACTTTGAGGTGAAGATTGGGAAAAGAAAAATTCAGCACCTTGGCAAGTCCTGCATTCAAAACATGGAGGGGTCCAGGAATGATGTTCAAGTGAGTTCCCATCTTCAACCTTGTCAGCTCAGCCTGTAGGTTCTCTATTCTCTGCTCTCCAATGGACATATATAGGAGCCATCACAATATTCACGTCAGTTTGCACCTGGAAATAATGACTCATCCAGGGAGTGCATATTGAAGGGATTTCCTAACTTTATGCTTCAAATTTTTCGGTATTCTCTGCATGTTGTGAATCTAAGTTCAGTTGCATTCCTGATGCCGTGTCTGTTAAGAAGAGGGAGGAATATCACTGTAATCTTAATGGTTTAGGCTTAGGAGAATTTGTGCAGGGTTCTAATTGATATAGGGATTGAATATAGGGATTCTATTTGAGCAGGGTAGGGATTGGTACACTGCATGAATGGAATAGCTCGGTGTTGCTGATGATTTTACCGAGTACCACTAAGCGTAGATTTTTGTGATGTGCAAAGCTTCCATTGTCAATGGGGTTAAGCCACAAGGCCAAGAAGTGGTCCAATGTGAATGGGACTGGGAAACTCTCTAATTTGAAATAAGAGAGCTCCGATAGCAATGTTGTGCAGGTCTAGAGGAGTTTATGTGGCACTAACCACCCATGAGCTAAGGACCCAGCCATGAGCTATGGAGAGGAGGCTTGAGAAAAACCACACGAGGGTAATGCAAATTGAACAACCTCTTGCTCCCCTCCACTTCTATAGCTCCCCCCATGCCTCTAGTTTCTAATTCAAAAGGGGGTTTCCCAGTCCCATTCACATTGGACCACTCTAGGTATTGTAACGTGACCCCACTCACACGGAAGCTTTCCACGTCACAAGCTTGCATAAGGCCACTGAGGCAGCTCAATATGCAGCTTCAGGATTCTACCTTGAGAAACTTGGTACTGTGTTTTGTGAGAGTGAAATATATTGTGTTTTTTTCTTGCAGACAAACCTTCTGATGGCTGTCAGTTGCAGTGCTTCTTACATTCTCCAGCCTGCACACTCCAACAGCAGAGTTGCAAGTCTCTAAGTCTCCCACCAGTTTGAAATCAAAGCTTCATCTATGCTTTTACTCAAACAACCCCATCACATGGGCATCTATATATTCCAGTTATTGTAGCAACTCGACTCTTTGGACGAAAACCACTTGTAGCTTATAAAATGTGGATGCACCTGTTTTTCCAGCTCTCATCCTTAACCCGGAGTTGCTCCATAAATTTCTTGTTGAACTTGTTCTGCTCTTCCCGCAGTAACTCCACCTGCCTTGCCTTCTCTGCCAAGCTCTGTCTCGCTTGTAGCAGTTGCTCATCTTTCGACAACATGGACGCCTGCAATACCTTGAACTCAGAGACTCAATGCAGTCTCTAAATCCAGGTGTGTCTTGGTATTGATATGGTAGCTTCAGGAGATATAGCAAATATATCCTGAGCTGCAATTTATGAATTTATTGCATAAGGACAAATGGATACCTCAAGATGTTGTAGTTTCTCATCTTGCAAATCGAGCGTCTCCTGAAGATTTCTGGTGAGAACCCTGAATTCCTCTTCCACATTGACTATGGCCCTGGTGGCTACCTTCATGGCCTGCTCATGTGTCGCAGGATTTTCAGGAGTTCAATGCA
The DNA here is from genome assembly GCA_950295325.1 of Polytrichum commune. Taxonomy (NCBI): domain Eukaryota; kingdom Viridiplantae; phylum Streptophyta; class Polytrichopsida; order Polytrichales; family Polytrichaceae; genus Polytrichum; species Polytrichum commune. Next base: position 1,103,348 of record OX485804.1, read on the forward strand.
CTACCAATGAAACAGTGGAAATTTGCAAGTTCATCCTGTCAGACGATGGTATCTATTACATATCAGAAGGTGGTGATGACGATGAGCTTACTCTTGAGCCAAAGTGCAGGGATGATAGGGACTCCTGCAGATACTCACTGCAAGGGGCAATGTTGATCACTAATGATGTCTTGGCATTTCCTGTCCATCAAACGGATTCCTCTTAAGCCTTGCATGCTACCGTGTCTATGACTCGACAAAATACTTTCGAAGAAGAAATCATATGAAATGAAAGACGCAAATCTCGAAGAGATGCACAATTGAAGGTGCAAGGTCAGGAGCATATATATAAAGGATCAACTACCTCCAAGTGATTCTTGAAGTAGCCTGGTGAGCTTGGAGTCGCGGAACGGCACGTGGGTCATGTTTGGGTCTGCCCTCGCACTGATACATTTGCCTGCACATAATAATTAGACTCTGAGGATTTCAAGAATGAGGACACCTCACTCAAAGCTGGACCTGGAATTGCAAAAGGATTGACATGCATTGGGGATTCAATGTAAGTACCTAGGCACGTGAGAGACAAGTTCACGCTCATTGCTTCACTTGCTCGAATGCCTTCTGAACCTGCCAAACACCTGATCTTGTTTATTACCCGTGCCAATGAGGAAATCCTGACTATGTTCATTGAGACTTCACTTGACACCTATTACCACCAATTGTCACTCAAGTTCTGATGATTTGTAATACAAGTGTATACAAGTGTATACACAATAAAGAAGTATGATTCTATCAAACCGCCACATAGCATTTATATTTGTTGCAGATTTTGACACTCGTTTGGGAGCAGAGTAATTAAGTCAATGTAAAGTGCATTCTGCTTACCGCTCTTCTTCAAACGCTCGGAACCAGCTAGATCAACGAGAAAAAGCTTCCCCACGAGAACCCTGAAATTTCAAGGCATCATGGGCTTGAGTGGGTCTTCCATTTTAAAATGGAAAACAGTAGATGATAGCAAAGTCGAACTCCCAGAAAGGGGGTCGACCTACATATCCTGAGTCTCCCTGTGCAGTGGTTTAGCTCAAAACAGAGTTTGCTGCAGTGAAATTCTTTCAGTTTCGGAGCAGTACCTTTCACTCTCTAAGAAGCAAGAAGAGATTCGCCTCCTCTCCGCCAATCCAGCCTTCTGTTCGGCTGTTTGGTACTTCGCCTTCTTCTCCACCGTGAGAATCACAATGGTATGACTTCGAGACGAATGTGCATTCTGCAGACCGCATGCGCAACATGAGCATTGTTTTTTTGAATTTCAATCAATTGAATAATAGTTTTGTAAAGGTAGCTTTCAGGCTCAAAATTGTATGTACCAGCTTCGTGAAAGCGAAGCACCGATTCCTGTCACCAAGCATCAAAAGCTTCATAGCATCCTCCACCGACGTCACTTGGATCTGTCGTAACCCAAGTATCAATCATGTTAGTAGAGCTTCTTGACATAATATAAAGTCAAGCACTCCTGGTTCGCTGAAATTGCATATCAGCGCTGCAATAAAGAGATTATAATCTGGTTGTAGTACCTCTTCGACACCCGACACATAGACTCCATTGTCGCCTTCTCGAATCTGCATGTTGCAGCTCTCAGGGCGCAGCAGATCTTGTATCTGCAACAACCACCCATTCCAAAATTACCACATCAATAAAAAACACCACTTTGCAACACAAATTTTAAAAGATAAACACCGCCCCCCCCAATTTAAAAGAGGGTGAATGAAATCATGGTGGAACCTGCTCCATGTAGATCTGGATGTAGGACATGGACACATGGTACTCGCAGTCCCTGTCCGCATCCGCTCTTTCAAAAATCTCCGCCGCCGACCTTGGAATGAGACCTGGACACATAGACGACCTTGGGTTGGAATGAGCTGGACATTTCTTGGTACAAAATTTCTCCATTGAGGTAAACTTAGTACATCATCAAGGATATCATAGGATTAGGGCTACCCACCTCCCACTGCGGTGATGCCGCCGCCAGTGGAAAGCTTGTCCGAAAGAGTGTATGTCTTGCCAGCACCAGTCTGACCGTATGCCATAATTGTTCCGTTGTACCCATTGAGCACATCCTGCCATGAGGAAGCCTTAAAATATGTCAAACTTCGGCGCTCATAAGTGTTAACAGATCGCAGGATGTAGCATATACATTCTGAGTATCCTACATCTAGATCTACATGTAACATACACATCTGTGTTGATCTAATCAGGTATGGATTTGCACAATGTCGGAGGGAAGCTAACAATATTGGTGTGGGATCATGTTTTGGTATGTACAAGAACAACAGCGCGGGCGGCCATGTTGTAAACATCGACTTGCAGAGCAGTCGATGGTAGGACGGCATCGAACTGAAACTCGGTGAAATCCACAAAGCTTCCCCTGCACATATCCAGCACAGTTTTGTTTGCCAGCCCATAAACCTCAGGTGGGTAGACATGAGACACATACCCTTGCATCAAAATCCTTCCCATTAGGTATGAAGAACACAACATTGGAGCGAGTCAAATTGGATGTCTGTGCATGCAGGGGATAGAACGCACTTGCGCCGCAGGATGACTGTGTTCTTGTCGGTGTCCAAGAAGATGAAGGGAGCGCCATCCTCTTCCTTCTGCTCCGCCCGGGTGGGCGGCCTAACCCTCACTGTCACTCGCACTCGCTCTGCAGCCACCGATTACGAGGTATGTCTTTAAGATACATTTCTCCGACCACACATCGCCTCAAATTTCTCGAGGCAACTCAAGCTATCCAGAATGGTTGTGTAATACATATTACAAGTTAGTAACATATTCAACATTAAAAATGAGGCTTGACATTGAGTAGCTTTCCCAGTAGAACTACGACAAGAACTTGCATGGTTATAGAGTTACATGGCAAGTGTAGGTGACGTTTGCGGCATGTGCATTTGAGCTCGCTTCGGAAGGTTATTACATGGCGTGGTTCCGTGTAATTTACACAATAGAACTGGGAATAGAAAATGCACCACCACTGTCTGTGATACATACTACAAGCCGTTGACATACTCAGAAAGATGAGACTCGACCAATAACCCAACATTGAGTAGCTAACTACAACAGAGAACTGTGACAAGAAGGAGCATGGTGATAGAGTAGTGACAAAAATGTTTGCACATGAAAGTGGCAAGTGGAGGTGAAGCTCAAAGAATGTTCATTTGAGCTTGCTTTGGAGGATTTCTCCGGGATCATTGCATGTGCTCGACTCAAGTAGATCCAGATTTCAGACCACAATTTGGAGTGGCTTCATGAAATTCTCTCCACAGAATTGAATTAGAGACTATTGCAATACCACTGTCTGTGATACATACTTCAAGCCGTTGATATATTCAGATAGATTAGACTCGACCATATCTCCTTGACCCAACATTGAGTAGCTGCCAAAATAGAACTGCGACAAGGAGGATCATGGTGACAGAGTAGTGACAGTAAGATTTTTCACATGAAGTGGCAAGTGGAGGTGAAGCTTGCAGGATGTTCAATTGAGATTGCATGTGCATCAAGTAGATCCAAACTTCTATTTCAGACCACCATTTGGAGTGGTTCCGTGGAATTTACGCAACAGAAATGGGGATGGGAAGAGAAATTGCACTACCACTGTCTGGGTCTCCGAATGAAGGACGCGGCCGCTTGTTGTCCGGGTTGGCGATGGGCAGCTTGGAGTCCATGCTCAGGACGCCGCGCTCCCGCGGGCACTTGCGTCTCTTGGTCCCCGTGAGGTTGGCCGCCGACTGACGCAGCAACGTCTGCTCGAGCAGGATCTTGTCGATGGGCAGGGACGACATATTGCTGCTGCCGCCAGCCGCCGCCGTAGTGGGCGGCATGCTGGACGTTGAAGCACCTGCTGCAGCAGCGGCGGCCATGGTGCTATTGCTGCACCGGACCTCTTCATTCGCAAACAGCGTCAAACCCCTGCCTTTCCCTATTTTAATAACTTTTTTGCCAACTCAATTCCTCCCTGTCGATGATGATTCTTCGTTCACCCCCTCCAAATCTTTGAGTATAACAAACTCCTTACTTATTTACCCACTGTTTATGGTTATCCTTGATTGCAAATTCGCATCATGATGCTTCTCGACCTTGGTAACTCGTCGATGAGCTGCATTTCGAGAGGTTGGTGCAGTGCGTCCTTTGGAATCCTGAATGGGCTATCAGACTCCCTACTCCAGAGTTTCCGACCCATTTCTCCTCAACAGGTTTCTTCCGTACATGTCGAGATTTCTGGGTTCTGTGAACATACCGGCGATGTTTCGTATAACCTGCACATCATCAACTCCATAGTCTCCACTGCATTCCGCTTTCATCAACGCGAAGATTCGTAACTTGGAGCGTTAATTATGTGATTTCTTCATGCACTTCGTGTGAACTCCGGCTCGAATCATCGGCAAATACGTGGAGAACGACATATGGGGAGGGCGATCCTATCCTTTTCATCATTTAAGTGCCGGCCAACGAGTCACAAGCCCTGCATCTACCCTTCAGTAAAATTCTGTCTACCGGATCATTTTGCTGCAGACAGAATCGAGAGATTTTCCATTCAGACTATTTGTCATGCACCGCCGTGAGTATCGTTCCCTCTTCAGTATTGCTCAAGGAATCATCACTCGCAACCTTCACACCTCCGATAGCGAAACTCCCGTCAAGACCTAAGAACAAATTGCTCAATACTCTTACCTCTGAGCGGAATAGATTTCCTCCTCCCCAGCCAATGCAATGAGATAATAATGCCGTGCATTGTTGTCCCGAACACCATAACACCGCAAAACCGTGCCTCGATCGACCAAGTAACGAAATGATGTTCCCGAATGTCCAAGATTGCTGCTGATGAAAGCCAAATGCTCGACTCACGTCGCTCCGAAGTATTGTCAATCAGCACCAAGAGGCCGGCCTCTCTGTACGTGCCGACATTACAGAATCGTTCAACGATGTGTGACATTCAACTCGCTGCAACTAATTTAGGTATTTCTTGGAGAACTCAGCTCTGGCTTAGATGATGCGAATGATGTTGATCATTATCTAGGGTGGAGGTTAGTCTATGCAACCTGAATTGGCTGCCTCGATCTGCATATTGCGAGGCGGCGGCCATTAAGTGCGTGGAGGCGAGGGCGGGCAGGCAGGCAGGGGCCGGCCGGAGACGCGAGAGGGACGAAGGTGTCCGAGGGGTGTGAAAGGATCAACGAATATAACGGTCACTGGTCTTTACCCGCCGGCCGGCTACCTGCATATATAGGTACATTTCCATGTGCGTACTCTTGATTATTTCAAGGCCTTTGCGATTCCTTTCTGCAATATATTAGGGGTGACATTGAACCGACATGTGTATATTTTCCTTTAATGTCGAGGGGAAGATGACTCCCAATTAGTAGGTTTTTCAGCGCAACAAATAGATGCTTGAGAAACACACTTATATGCTTGAGAAATGGAAGGCCTTTGTGTGCAACCTTCTTCAAGCGAACTTGAGCCATGTGGCTGGGGAGCACATGGCTTTCCCTTTTGCTAAACTTGTTTGGCTTGGGAGGGGTTTACCCAATTCTAAAGTATCAGATTTTAATATATAGGGGATCACCCAACAAACAAGCTGTGGTTAAGGTTACCTTCCATGAATTCATGTATATGATTAAGGGCAAAACCAGAATCATACTCTGTAGCAAAACACACATTTGGTCATGTAGTACCGGAAGGCTGGAATACATGGAAGTATAGCAAAGGCAACTACGTTTAGGGTTTAAGGTATATATGTGTAATTATAGTATCTGATGCATGAAAAGGTATATACGGGAATTAATTAAGTTCTGCATGCCAACTATATATATATATGATCATCATGCTCAAGTGATCTCATCAATGCCTCCACAGTGCACACAGAAAAGTACGAAATCTGAGTCCATCTAGAAATACAGTAGATTATTATTTATTTATTATGATTTTTTGAGACAGAGGGCCAACACAGCCAACGCCAAGAATGAAATACAACCAAGAAAACGCGCCCACACCGAGGGGAGGCAGGACCCCTTGGATGCAAAACACCGCCATGTAAAAGAGTAACAAAAACCGACCCCCACCAAGATAACCCCCCATACCCACCAAGCCAAGGACAACCCCCATCCCACCATGACCACCCTCAAGCAAGAGCTTGACCTCCTAACTACGTTGCCTTTTCCAATTTTACTTAATATGCAAATTGTGTCTTCCACAAAGGACATTTCTAGCACCGCAAGTTTTGTCAAAACCTTGGAGCATGGCCGTCGTAGAGAAGCTACTAATTTTGATTTGTTCCATCACCTGGTTCCACACAGCTTTGGCGTAAATGATGAGTTTGTCCCAAATTTGATGGTTGACCTTAAACACATGCCATTGTTCTTGGTTAAACACTTTGTCGTTACATTCGATCTAGAAGGTCCAGAGTGTAATGCCCCTAAGGAGGTGCCAAATTTTAATTTTTTTGCTGGATTTTTGGGAATCCTCTTCCCAAACAATGTTCGCTTCCAATTGAAGTTATCATAATTGCCAGTTTTAACCCTGCAAAGTTCATGCATAATAAACATGGTCCATCTCCAAGCTCTCCTAGCTTGAATGCAGTCCCAAAATTTATGTTTGACCGGTTCGCTCATGTTAGGGAGGCAAAAAACACATTGCTTGGAAATTGATGCTGGCGCAATGCGAGCCCTCCACTCGTTAACAACAATAACTTTGTGCCAAATTGACCACATGAACGCGGCTTGAATCTTTCCCTGACCGGAGCGGATCCCACACCTATGACCAGTAAAACCTATAGTTACCCGGGAGGTAGCCCTGCCATTTGTCCGTCACATGGGTGGTTCATGGGTTCCTATTGATAATGGACTCTCATCCTTCATTGATCCACCGCCACCTGTCCAGGCCCCAAACGAGGAAGGTCACTTTGTCATAGAAGAAGATTATTTCTTCTTTTTCCCCCTCTTTTTTAGGTACTTTATTAGTGTGAATAATTTTAACCTCATGAAAGAAACCTGCCATCTCCTAGAGAGGGTGTTCCCATTCCCTAAGGCATCGTGAGTGGGTGCTACCGTAAAACAACATTATACTGGAAGTGGCTTTGTAATATTCTGCCATTGCATGCAGGGGGTGCAAAGTCAGTAGCAGTGTGTATGTTTGACAAATTTCATTTGACGTTCACCTTCAAATCTAAAGTGTTGAATGATGTTTTCGAAAACGAAAATGAATGTCAATCTACATCTACATTTTTTTTTAAATGTCACTTCAATGTCATACTTCTAGTAGTATGTGTCATTTCAAAATTTTAAAATGTCCATTGATGTGTGGTTTTATTCTTGACAAGTCACACTACATGTCAAAATCTAAATTGTGCATGTCAATTGACGTGCATTTAATTTTTGTGCAAGTTTTTGCGTGTCAAATGCCAAAAACTTGCAAAAACTTTGTCAAACAGATACACTGGTCAGTAGCACTTAGGAAAACAAAGGCCGGTACAGTAGATGCTTTCGAGAGGTAGGGGTTCACACGGTACACATGACAATGATTATCATAGTGGGCTGCTTATTGATCACGGCCATCTCATCACAAGATGGAAGCTCTCCTGGAAAGCGGAGGAGATGATAATTAACTGATTTTTGAATTTTCTTACAAAGCCAATGCTGGGAGGATCATCCTGCATGCACAGTCAAGACAGATCATGTGCGAAAGAGGGGCGGCAAAAGGCACCTGCCGCCATTCAGTGGGTCCGAGCTCCGCTAATTCGGGTGCTTTGCATTCTTTGGATCTCAAATATGACAGAGTGACGCTTTCCCGCTTTTCGGGAAGTCCGCGTGGCTGGTTTGCGGTCAGGAAACACTTTTAAGGCATGCAGGCAGCAGGGTTTTCAGACTCGCAATATTGCAACGATGAACTAATCCGCAGGAGGGAGTGGGTTAATGAACTTACTCTGCAGCATACATGTTTTCAATTATTCTCAGCCGTTACTGCATCAGATTAGATATTGTCTCGTCCCGCGGCAAATAGCATTAGCTAATTTACGAAGATTGTGGTTTCAAGTTTCAGAATCACCGGACTTGAGATGCAAAGTGAAGGTTCTCATTCTCATTTACTGATCACAAACTTGACTCTCCCAGTTGTGTTCAAGACTATTGAGGTTAGAATGGTGCCTATATTTTTAGCACATAGTCCCATCTTATCGCAACACATGTCTTATCGATATCGATTCTAAGTACAGACTTTGCCATTATTCTTCAATTATCGGTGTACGATTAAGAAGCGTGATAACGTACGGCCCACGTACCGTAAGTCTGCCTCTTTAGCGTGTCATGAAATTTCACTCCGCTCAATTCAGGTAACGGTCCTCCGAGGGTCCTCCGCAAAATGAATAAATACAAGGACTTTAGGAACGAGCACAAGGGCCCTGGAGTTCATCACATCTTGCTCAGTATTTAGGATGATGTAGACGGTGCCACTGGTGATATTGGCACATCTACCAATATCCGAGGTACTGGGACATAGGTGATGAACTTTGGGGTCCTTGTGGAGGAGGATGCAGAAAGCGGTGAAATTCGGTGGAATTGGCATGCATGGAGAAAAAATGCTCCGAAATTCTGCAAGAAATAACAGTTGGCACTTAGTATGCTCAAGAACATCTCCCACTAAAATGTAACCAAATTTAAAGAAGGCTGCACAGGACACTTGCTGCTACATGACAGGTCATGGAGTCTACTCTAATAATATGGAAAATCGATCTTAATGCCACACTTAGATGAGATATTCAGTGTAATGTTCTACACAGCAACAAATCCATAGAAATATTGTACTATACCAAAGACAAATTAAGCTTTACATATTTGGGTGCTTAAATTTTGAATCTGTATAATCACTTGCAACGAGAAATTATAGCAATTGTATATACAGGTGAGCGAGTTATCTACAAACTAGTCACACCAAGCTGCAATATTCTAGACACTCTTTAAGCCTCGAATACTGTTCAACGCATCAAGTTTTCAAGCTGAAGCGAGTCTTTCGGATTGGAATATCCTCCTTCATACATTTTGAGAGTGTCGCCTTTGGTAGCCAACGATCTCTTCAAGTCCGTAATCTCTTGTTGAAGCCGAGACAAGCGATCTGCGCGTTTCCTCTTGTTCTCCTTCACCGCTCGCTGCAGCCATGCATTCTCCCTCTGCTAATTTTTCAAGCTCATTTCCAGCTTTTGAAACTCTTTCGCCGTCTTCTCCTTTACAGTGACTTGCAGCAAGTGCTCCCTGGCTTCCATGTAGCCTTGGAGCTTGGGAACCAGACCTTCCACTTCCTTCTTCAGGCTCTCCAGAATCTGCTCTTTCTGTGCCAGTGACAGGTTCAACTGTGTCCTCTCCTCTGCCATCCTCTGCAATGATCCAGACATCCAAACGACAAGAATGTCGTGTCAGAACCTGATCCGCACATCCTAATTTGACAGAAACAGGAACAGGAATATTTTCTTTCAACAGTGACCTTAATCTCTAACTCGTGCCCTGGGCCTCCTATCGCTACATGATTCATTAGCATTACTCTCCCATGCCATGATTCAGCTAAAGGGAGAAAAGAAGAAGAACGGACCCACGGGATGACGCGGGTCCCTTGTTTCATTTTGCTATAACTTTTTGTTTTGAAAGAGGGACATACTAGTGGTAATGATCAATGGAGTTCGATAGGGAAGACCACATATAACGGTCGATTACAGGGTCAGAGACAAGAGCATTTCTTTTCAACACAAATCCACCTACTACGTCATACCTGTTCTTCGAGATGATACACAAACAGCCAAGTTGCAGCTCCTTGATGTGCTCCTGCTGTGTGGCGACCACAGCTCGTAGTTGCTGAGAAGCCTGGGTGGAGAGAGACGCCAAGAGCTCCTCCGTGTCTGTGAAGGGTTTGATCTTCTGTTGGTCGTGTAAGTGCATGCAGATCTCATACATTTCCTTCACCTGGACTGCATGCAGCATTTGGAGGCACTCCACCTGCTGCTCTGCACGTTGGCGTGCTATCAGCATTTGGCACTCTGCGAGCCCCCTTAGTCTTTGAAGCTCCTCCTGTTTCCGCACCTCGAAGCCTCGCAGCATTTCCTCCATATTGACCCGCCAGTGCTGCACTTGGGCTGGAGCTCGTGGATCTGCTGGCTAAAGACGAAGTACCCGTCAGTCGCTGAAGTAAAATTGTCATCTGTAAGTCCCAGCTGAGGTTTATTTCGAACGTCACTGGAACTCTTCTTCCAAAACTCGAGAGCGAGCTTGGCATACAAAACCTCACACGCCACAGTGAGTGAGAACTCTGGGTGGATCATCGCCGTGTCCGGGGCGTCTTCGAACTCTAACCCTGACAGGGTGCTCATGATGGATGAACCACCCGGCTTAATCGATTGGTGCACAACTGAATTAGGCTCCAAATACTAGCAGGTTAATAAATTAGAGAGGAATGTTGCTGGAATGACAAAATGAAATTTAGTTCAATTTGCATCCGGAACCTCTGCACATGGGCAGTCCATACATATATGCATGTACACAAAGGCAAAAATCTGCAAGCCTTTAAGACACTAATAACTAGCTATCCGCAAGTCGACATTGATGTGTAGGTCAAGATTAACTTTTGGTGCGTGATGTGTAGGTCAAGAGTGACTTCTTCGCCACTGCCAAGGGGCCGCGAAGTATCGGCAATGGCTTGAGTGAAATGAGGAGCTTGTGATTGATCAGCAAGTTGTACCAGAAGTCAAAGGATTAAATTTATGAAGTAGAGGCTACTACTTCCAGATTAATTAGGTTACAATATTTGTCCTGCTGGCCGAATTGGCCGCATTGTGCATCGACGGTGGTCAATTGCAAGCCTACGCCTTCTTCCACCTGCACATCATCGCAATATCTCACGACTATCTGGAGAAAAAGAGTGAGTAGTGCAGCGCCCAGGAAGCTCGGAAGCCTTGTAAGGCAACCCATACCATGCTCACACCAATAGCTTCCGGGCATTTTCCACCTCTCATCTTCCCCGAAGTTAGACCGCTTTACAATTCCTTCCAGTTTTTCTCTCTTAAATCCTCCAAGATCATGTCATGAGGGCTACAAATGTTTAGCGCAATTTCAGTCCGGAAGGAAACCGCAGAAACTCCAAAGTGGCTCCTTACACAGGAAAGCAAATTATGCGTAATCAGTTGCCTAATCAGCCTAATTATGCCTAATCAAACTATGGCTTCTGTTGTAGGCTCAAGTATTACTTTCTGCCACTACATGGGTTTTTGCAACTTGAAGTACTCCAACTTGAGAGAGAGCCACCAGAAACTGCAGGAATGATAGGGTTAATTAATTAGGTTGCACCCTCTTCACATTGAACGCGGTTCTTACCACTGATTTAGAAAAGTTATGGCCACGAAGGTTCTAGAAGGTGCTGGTTCTTGCTTCTACTTGGCGCGCGCGCTGCTGTAAGAGTGAGTGCGATGATAGTCGGTGTGTGAGTGCAGTCGATAGAGTATGAGTGTAGCAAGTTGTAGTTACAGGGAATCATTAAAAACACGTAGTGAGTATTGAATCGAATCGTCATTTACTTGAGTAAAGAAGTACTTGAGAATACATGGTGTGTGCATTCAATGATAGCTGTGAACTAATATGTGTTGTGTACAGTTGCATGGTTGCTCGCTGTGACTGTATTAGAACTCTGGAGTAAAGTGTGTTATAAACAGTAGATTACAATAGAAACTACAAATTTGTGAGCATTTTCGTTCTTTTCCTACCAGCTACCTGCACTTTTTCTGTACGAGGAATCATTTCCCTTCACAGAATTAATGCCCTTGAAGGTGTAGTTTGTCAGTCTTGAACTATGTGCAGTAGTTGCTAAATTGCGCTGGGGAGGAATTTAATTAGCACTGAAAATGTACTGGAATGCCAAATGCGTGTTGACGATGCTCACTTGAAATCATCGTTGCTTTTCGGTAGGTCATGTCGTCCACTCCTGCCGAGTCAGCAAGTTTGCTTTACCCCAAACATTCTGGAATGTATCAGAAACTTCTTGGAGGAGAAAGGCACATGTGCAGGCTTTTTAGCAACTGGCAGGCTCATGTGCACTAAATCAGCAGAGGATTTTATTATTTTTTATGATAAATTTAGATAAATTCAATTTTTAGACGAAGGCAATATGAGTCCATTGCCAGAAGAAGGAAAGTCATTTAGAAAGAAATCACTTGGGCTGTGAAGTTTGCTCCGAATTCCTAGCAAAGGTAATATATAAATAAGAAAAGGACTGAACATGAATTTCTTTTGGGTAGCTTCAAGACTTGCGAATAGGGGTGCTACAAGTGTCATGATCTACTAAATTGCCGTCAGTGCAGGGACTGGTGATCTTATCATGGTTAATTAACATTGTGTGACAAATCTTGCTTGGCATTGTTCAGAGACTGTAACTTGTTGGTCCCAAACAACATCAAAACTTCCTGAAGAAATCAGATAATGCAACCATCTCCTGCCAGTTCGGCATTTGCTAGATGAACCTTGCAACGCCTCGTTACATGTTTCTGGTTTAAATTACTATTAAGGCATCTCGATTTGCTACTCTTGCATCTCCGATTCATTAATCTCCAAAACGGCCCAAAACTCCAAGGGCTCTCCACTCATGGGATCACATTATGCCCCTGGCGATATAAGGTGTGTGCGTCTTATATGATCTCTCCTTAATCGGATACCTGATCTATATATGGGAGTGGTATATGGCAAGCCTAGTAGTTTATAAGGAACGAACAGAAAAAAAGACACGTGTTACGATGAGGGTCGACCACGTGTTTAAAACTCAATCGACAAAGTTAGAACATGTCATCTGATCATTTATTTATAAAGAAGGATTTTGAGCTTTTCTAACTTTTGCATCTCAACTTTAATACTCCTGAAACTCAAAAATTGGCAATTGTAAATTAAAACCGAATTGAGTGAGTTTATTCCCAGTCTCATGCAAGAGCCCAAATTGTATGTGGAGTTAGAAATGCCCACAATAGGCCCATATACCTTCCAGATTCACCTTGCTCTCTATTTTTTGGGTACCGGTGGTCTTGTATGTTTTCAGGCAATGAAATAAACTTGTTTCATTTGTAAAAAACCAAAAACCAAAAAAGCAGAGGCATTCATTGTTGAAGGAACAGTAAGCTAGGAGACGGTTAGCTAATTAGCGTGTCTTCAGATGGATGCCGAAGTTGTTGAGAATTGCAAGGATCGGGTAGGTGATTATTAACAACTTCGGGACCACTTCCGCTGATTAGAAGAAAAAAACCCGACAGAGATCACGGTAATGTAAACAGAGGATGATGACACAACAGTTCACATCGAATCCTGTGTGCCAACAAGTGGAAAGTTACCAACTGTATTGATTGACTTTCGACACAGGCAACCAGCTGATTCCTTTCAATTCATAAATTGGGAAGAACAACCAAAAGACACTCATCACTCCCGCTAGGCCACGTTCAAAGTTCATCCGAGAAGACCGCCGACGGAAGTGTATATATGTAGAAATCATGTGTATATATAGTGTGCAAGGCTGAGCGGACAATGTGAATAGCAGCATGCTTTCGTATCTACTTATTTTGTAGGGAATACAGCATGTTGGCTACGGGTTCGTGGTGTCTACATAAACTCATCCACTGCGAAGGTGAGAACGTAACTATTTTTAGACGACTTGAATCCGGAAACAACACGAGAGACCCCGAATTACTTGAGCAGAGTCCAGTTAGAATGAATGGGCCGTCAACTTTACAGGGTACTTGTTTTTCTAGAGTCCCTTCATTCACGATCGATGAGTTAACACAGACGCCACGAATCCCAAGCCCCCGGCAGGTTTTGTGTAGACAGGGATATTACACGACCGGTTCAGAATGAGAATGAAGCTAAAGAAAGCTGGAATGTAGAAAGTGCACCTTTGTATCTTGAGGGTAAGTGTATACATAGCTACACTGATTACCGTATCCCATTTCGTGCGTGTTACTATTTAGAAGTTTGCAATGCAATAATGTCTTACTCAGCAGTTTAATGTTTACTAATAACGGAAGTTCAATATATAGGTTGTTTGGACATTATAGTACATGAATGACTTTGTCTGGTAAAATATTACATTCTCATTGAATATAATCTATAGCACTGCGTACTTCCGAATAGTAACACTCACTAAGTGGGATAAACGATGTAGTTCCTCGCTCGTGCATCCACAATCTGGTTGTTTCTCTCTTCCAAGTTCTTATGGGACTAGCCCGGGGTGGCAACACAAACAAATAATTACAGGGGGCTCGCTCAAAAATTTCACAAAGGCATAGATTATGTACACATGTAATCTAGATTATGTTTCAAATAATCTACAACTTTCAACTATTGAAGAGGGGTTGAAGAGTTTCATAAGAAAAGCGGGAGAGAAGCCACCGAGAGGAGTCGGGAAGAGAGTTAGGGTTAGGACTTACAAGCCAAAATAATCTATATTATCTTTAATTTTTTGTAAATTATATAAATTATAATTAGGTATGATGGAGACCAGATTATGGACTAGCCCCCTGGTCCAAGAAAACGTTCACATTATTTTCAAATCATTCATGTATTATAATACATAGACATTTTCAAATCAAAAAATATTTACGTATTATGGACGGTCTCAATGTGCACTACATCACTCCATTCTAAGTTTTGTAAAATTATTCTTTGGTATGAATGTACAAGAATAATATGGATGGATTAATCTATTACAAATTATTTGTTTGCATTGCCGCCCCGGGGGGACCAGCAAACTTTTATTGGATTTGTTGCAGAATTATGCCTCCAGATTCCAATGGAAAGTGACCAAAATATCAAAGACAAAATTCAAGGAATTTGTATGGAGTTGTGGCAATGGGAGGGCGCTTGACGATCAAATTACGCTCATTTAGTCACCTTCAACTTATCCACTTAGGGCCACTTCACACACGAGCCAAGAGCTCTGACGATGAAATTGTGAGCCCAAAAGAAGTGTCCAAAGGTCGTCCCAAGACGCTTCCAAAACCATGTAGTGTCGTCACAAGCCCTCAAGTGTAGTGTGAAGCCATATGTGACTGGGCCCTCAACCAAATGCTATTTCAATGAATCTCTATTCGCGAGTGGTCCTCCCACATGACAAAATATAATAAATCAACAGATGTGAGGTTTCGGAGTGCCATGGTCTCCATGTTTTGTGTTACGCCTACCTCCAACAAGTGATTTTTGAAAATAGTCCAAGTGACCATAAAACATGATCCATTCGATGCCATGTGGGAATCCATGTAGACATTACATCCATCTTGCATTTACTTACTCCGTTGGTCCCTCAAGCGTAGTGTGAAGCGAACTTGGACTGGCTCTGCCTTTTCCACCAATGAGAGTGCTTGAAGTGCATTGGTCACGGGCCCTCAGTCTTGTGTGTGAAGTGTCTTGTTTACCAGAGATATTGGCATGAAGATCCATGTGTGAGTTCAGAAGGTAGGTTATGGGGTGTGCATCAATGGATATCAATTTTATTTTGATCATTGAAAAAAATTACAAAATAAAGCCTACCAGGACGACAAGCTGCCATGAGCTTTGACATTGATAAGGTCTGGATCCCTTGCAGGCCCGTTGAACTGCTCACTCAACAGCATCCTTCAAGAGGCTTCAAGATATTGTAGCAATTGACAAGTCATCAACTGCTTGAGAACATTGAGAGCAGAATGAGAGCAGGTTCTGATGTTAATGGATCGAAGCTGCAGGGGTATAAAATTAAGTTGATTAGCATTATTATGTAACTGGTATACGAACGAGGCATTATAATTCAAGCCTCATCCTGCAGTTTGTAACTCATGCACAAATTTCGAACTGGTAGAAAAAGATGGTTGAATCATTCCATTACTCTCCATGTTAAACTTGATGTCATTCAAGACCTAAAACATCTTCTCATCACGTTGCCATGCAATCGAGTCGCATCCAACAGTTGCTACCTTTACCACAATCACTATATTCGTTAATTGGAGACTTTGGAAAGTCTCAAAATAAACTTTACTCATAGTTTGGGATGCAATATAATTGTGAAAGTGGAGAACATTGGTAATGAACTTTCTACATATTCATGCATGAGGAGTATATATATTTCTAAATATAATAAGTATCTATATCATAATCAAAACATGCACTAAACACAATATGAGACTTGAAGTCTTTGATTAGTCTCCAAATCATGAAAAAGTCTCCAATTAACGAATAGAGTTGTGACAACCATAGTTGCAATGAAACACATATCTGTTCGTTTCAAAACAAACAGAATGTTCATTTTAAGGATGTTTTGAGAAGAGTCTAGGTTTAGGGTTCAAGTTTCGCAACAAGAGTAGACCTTGACAAAATCCTTCAGGTGAAAGACAAAATAGTATAAAGATGGAGTTAGTTCTAGCATTGTCTGCACATGATATCTCACATATTGCACCCATTATGGAGGTTTGAATCTGGCATTATTTCCCCTCCTCTCCAAGATGGATGGATTGCATATTTGGATATGGTATGTGCTGACCCGATTGTGAAGAATGAGCTAGAAGATTTGCTTCTAAACTTTTAAGCAGAGAAAGAACATTTTCTAATGAAGAAGCTCTTTTAAGAGAACCAATGTTGAGACTTGTTTCTTGGTGGGAAAAGCATGGCATACAAGTGTCATATTGACAATATATTCCATTACGTGTGTTATCATAACATTGCAATTATTCTGAGTGAGTGGAACTGGATGACCTTCAACTTGGTTTAAACCAAAAAAACGCAACAAGTTATCCTTCTCTCAAATGAAAAAGTTGGTTTTCATTCAAATGAACTTGAGGATGTTGGAGAGCATGGGAAATTATGATGCCATTCAAGAAGGTTCCTTCTTTGCCTTCTCGGTTGAAAATTGAAGATCAATTTTCCTTCTTGTATGAAGAAAGAGCTTAGCCATCTCAACATGTGCCATCCAATTTCAGTAGATGAATCTCAATTTCAAGAAAGCTCTACTTCAAGCCAAAGCCTTTTTGAAACAAGCAATTTGGGAAGCAACACTTATGATGATGATGATGATGATGATGATGATGATGATGATGATGATGATGATGATGATTTTGGAAGTGGTAGTCATGATGACCATTTGAGTACTTTAGATGATTTAATTGCTTCCAATTTACAAGAATTTGACAGTTATGAAGACCCTCGTGTTTATTCTCACCAAAAACCACACTTTAACCTTGTTAGGGCTTCGTACAAGTGATGGATTGTAATCCTAGAGCTTATAATAAACTCTAATTTTTTTAAATGATTTTTTTTTTTTTGTGTTTTAAATCGTCTTGAAACATTTTGAATCAATTTTGAAACATGTTTCATTTGTTTCGAAATGCACGTTGCAACTATGACTACAACCATATGGGGCCAATTAGGGTTGAGTTCTTGTTTCTAAAGAACCCCCAAGTCTACAACTGTCCTACATTTAGAGCTACTCCAGTCAGCAGAAGCAAGCGCCGACTCTCTCATATGGTTGTAATTAAGGACTGCTTGACGTTTCAAACCCCGGTGAAACACCAGTGATCAGACGCTGCTGCCTGCACTTAGTCTCTGAACTTAGGGCCGGTTCACACTATGGCCAAACTTCGAGAGGAGAAGCGTTTCGACCAATGAAAATGCATAAATGTCCAAAGTTCGTCCTCTCGGCCTTCACACTAGAGGCCGAAGTCCAAAGGACGTCGCCTCCAAAAGAGCCTACGTGGCAACACTTTTAAGAAAATATGGCGGGAAGAGTTCGGCCTCTCAAGCCAAGTTTGGGTCGAGCAAAATGCTCGACCCAAACTTCCGTCGAGAGGCCGAGCATTTTTAGCCGTGGATTATTTTAACATACTTTTTCAACCCAAAGGCTTCTCCTCTCGACATAGTTTGGTCTAGAAAAGTGACGCTTCTCCTCTCGACTTGGGCATAGTGTGAACCGGCCCTTAGTAATACAAAATTTAATTCATCATGACCAGATCACCAGTCCACACACAGACGGTAATCTCCAGATGACACTTGTCCCAGCCTTGTACATGTTCGCAACTTAAATATTCATATTCAGTCCTTTTCTAAGAGCCTAGCTCGATACCAATATGGGAATGGGTGTTAAGAGGCTCTAGAAGTTTGCTAAATTGGTCATTCTCTGCACAGCCTGCCATGTGCTGAAAGCGCTTCCAGGAATCCCATATTGTAGGGATCACACAGATGTCCCTTTCTGCTCCAAAAGTTTTTGACACATCCAAAGTGTTGGGGTAAACCCAGGCTCACTCCACATGATCTACACATTCTGACTTCCACTTATGTCCTTGTTATAGATAATTATTACCGTCAATTCGCATTGCGATAGTACAATGCATTTCGTCCGTGCTAATTATGTAATTCCTCCAGATAGCTATCGGCAGTCACTACTGTGGCTCATCAAAATGAGAATCAGTTCCACCAGTTTCACCAGTGAGAACACAAGGGGGCGACTCCTGGGAAAAGATGACCAGGGCAGTAAAAAGCTCCGGAAACTTAAAATTTTGGTATGGGCATCGTATGGGCTTCCTGCCAGTCTGCCGCTATTTTCTGCTTAATCGTGGGAAGTCTCGATCTAGGAGGACGAAGCAAAGTGGGCTATCTGCAATTGACCACCGTCTCACAATTCGACGAAATTCTGCAACGTTAAGCCTGGAAGTAACCTCTTCCCCTCTAAAATCTATTTTTGACTTCTGGTATAACTTGTTAATCAATCACAAGCTCCTGATCATATTATTCAAGACATGCCGCCGATATTTGGAAGTGCCGGAGTACTCTTCACCTGTGAAGTTCAGGCACCATTAACACTTTGCCTTGACAAATTTTAGAGTCGATATATAATTTAGCTAAGGTTGTAGATTTGCATGTGTGTACATATGGACTGCCCACACATTGCACAGCTTATTTCACATGCATGTTGACCTAAATTATATTTCCTCATTCCAGCAACGTCCTTCTCACCACCAAGTTAAGGTGCCAGTATCTGGTGCCTAATTCAGTTGTGCACCAATTAAACAAGCCGGGTAGTTCATCCATCATGAGCACCCTGTCAGGGTTAGAGTTCGAAGAAGCGCCGGCGATGGCGATGATGCACCCAGGGTTCTCACTCACTGTAGCGTTTGAGGCCTTGCATTCCAAGCTGGCTCTCGAGTTCTGGAAGAAGAGTTCCAGTGACGCTCGAACTAAACCTCAGCTGGGAAGTACAGATGACAATTTTACTTCAACGACCGACGGGTACTTCGTCTTGAGCCAGGAGATCAACTGTCTCCAGACCGAAGTGCATCAGTGGCGGGTCAATATGGAGGAAATGCTGCGAGGCTTCGAGGTGCGGAAACAGGAGGAGTTTGAAAGACTAAGGCAGGTCGCAGAGAGCCAAGTGCTGGTAGCACGCCAGCGTGCAGAGCAGCAGGTGGAGTGCCTCCAAATGTTGCATGCAGTTCAGGTGAAGGAAATGTATGAGATATGCATGCACTTACATGACCAACAGAAGATCAAACCCTTCACAGACACGGAGAAGCTCTTGGCGTCTCTCTCCACCCAGGCTTCTCAGCAACTACGAGCTGTGGTCGCCACACAGCAGGAGCACATTAAGGAGCTGCAACTTGGCGAGGTTGTGTATCATCTCGAAGAACAGGTATGTTTTCGTAGGTGCGCACATCAATTAAGGAGGATAATTATGGTGGAAAAGGAGGTTGAAAGAATTTACTGTTCTTGTTTCTGTTTCAGTAGTAATTAAGGATTTGCGGATATAGTACTGACGTGATCTTGTCGTTTGTTTGTCTGGATCATTGCAGAGGATGGAAGAGGAGTTGACACAGTTGAACCTGTCACTGACACAGAAAGAGCAAATTCTGGAGAGCCTGAAGAAGGAAGTGGAAGGTCTGGTTCCCAAGCTCCAAGGCTACATGGAAGCCAGGGAGCACTTGCTGCAAATGACTGTAAAGGAGAAGACGGCGGAGGAGTTCCAAAAGCTGGAAATGAGCTTGAAAAATGAGCAGAGGGAGAATGCGTGGCTGCAGCGAGCGGTGAAGGAGAACAAGAGGAAACGCGCAGATCGCTTGTCTCGGCTTCAACAAGAGGTTACGGACTTGAAGAAATCGTTGGCTACCAAAGGCGACACTCTCAAAATATATGAAGCAAGATCATGCAGTCGAATGTTGTCCAATCCGAAAGACTCACTTGATCAGCATTCGATTAACCTTGATGCTTTCGACATTAATCCAGAAGGCTTGCACAATGTCTAGATTACTAACGCAACGTAGTGTAACTAGCTTGTAGATAAATTAATTCACCTGTAGCTAGATTACTTTTAGAATTCCACCGAGTTCCGGAGGCTCACCATCTTCAATATGTACAGATTCAAAATGTAAGCATCGTTACATGTATACATGAAGCTTAGTTTGTTAATTTGTCTCCGGAATGTCTCAATATTGGCTATGAATTTATTGCTTAGATGAGGAATCCTGGAGGCTCCGTGGTACAGATTCATGCACCTACACCTATCTACGTACTGCTTCATTAGCTACTTAATTCTGTCATAGTTTGCTTGGTTAGTCATAACTGCCACCCTCTTTCCGGTAAATGTGCCGATCCCCCAAGGATACATTCAAGTGTGTACTGTTCCTCAAACTACAGGACTGTCAGCACTTGGTTTCAGATTCTGCAAGTAAGTCAGCGGATGAAAGTTTCAAGTCGAATAATAATAATTGAGGAGCATAGATCGAGGCTGTGGGTGAACAATATCATGTACGTAGCATTACCACTGACCTGTATGAGGTCAGGCTTTGAAATCAGGATGAAGTCGAGGACCTGTCAGTGCTTGGTTAGTGTAGGCTAGGTTTATCAATGGTACAGAATAGCACCAGAAGGTGTTCCTTTTCCCGGCGGAGGGATTCTTATAACATGTCTAAAGTAGTTGAAAAAGACTTGAACCTCCGGCGCATGCATTGTGGTAACAGCAAATAGTGGCAACTCACTGATGAGACACTTGTACGTTTGAGCACACGCACCAGACTTGCGGCTTAGGGTTCGTGGCGTCTGCTCGTAAACTCATCGATCGTGGATGAAGAGGCTCCAGTAACGATTCATTCTAATTAGAGTTCACCAGAAATATTCTGGGTCTGATGCCATGTTCGGAGTCAAATGAGCTTATAATAGTTGTTTCGGGCTATAAAATAAATTTCTGCATTTTCACTTTGCTAGTAGATGAGTTACGTAGGCACCGTGAATCCCTCGCCCAGGCTTGCACAAAAGTAGATCAAAAGGTGAAATTCTTGAAACCATAACTTGCAGAATTTCCTTCCCCAGCATGTTTTGCCTTTTGTCTTGATTGAGCGGAATGGGAAAATGATTGCTCGACATAAGTTGCGCGTCTTTAAGTTGCCTCGATTAGCCGAGTCACATGTAAAATATGTTTGCCGCATCTGAGTAAGTTTATCTACCCAGTCACACTGATGGAATCCTGCCACAAATTTTGGTTTCCTGACAGCGAACCAGCCACATGGCGTGAGACTTCAAGTGAAAACTCATGTAGAGGATCTGTAAAGCAATATTTCTCAAGAGCAAGAATGCGCCACGTTGTGGAGATCCACTGCAAATGCTAAAGATCCGACTAGCCTTGCGCACAGGGCCAGCCACGCGCGGTCGCCCATACGATCTCCCACAGAAGAATGGCGGCAGGTGCCTTTCTCGCCCCCATTTCGCACATGGTGTTTTGACTCTGCATGCACCTTCCCGAATCGGCTTCTACGATTTCAGGCACACCCGCAACACTTTCCATTTTGGAATCAATCAGCTGCACTTGCAGTGCAGTGTGAATTCATGAATTCATAGCCCACCCACACTCACCAATGAACACTTCCATTCCTACCAGCACTGGTTACGTCCACTGTCTCTCATGCCCCGATCACACCAAAGTTTTCATCCAATTTCGGCCGTGAAATTGTTGGGGGATTATGTTGAGAAACAGATGTTGGCCCACCATTTTTCACACTATTACAGTAGAGATGGCAACGGATAGTGCCATAACTCGCCGGTGTGATCAGCCCCTCGCTGGTCAAACCGATTCTAAACGTGGAGCCTGTTGGTAGGAGTTGTTCGTTGGTCGCCCATACCACTAAATTGTGAGCATGCTCTCATCGAACATTTCACCAGATTCTCTTTGTATTTCTAGATTGGTTCCAGTCACATGTACAATGTTTGGAGAGATTTTTGAGCATAATCGGTCAAGATCCTAGTGTTTCCAAGTCCAACCAGTTATATGCTAACATTTTTTGGTGTTTCTTTATTGATTTGAGGAACATTCTCTAAATTCCTCTAAAGTGATCGGTAGTTTTCTTGAAGTCTTATATGAGATTCAAGTAACTTTGGACATAGGCATTGTCCAAAGACAATAATCCAACATTGCATTGTCTAGCTTCCATGCCAACAAATTCTCAGTGTACTAATATGAGATTATCCGAATTAAACTAGTATGGGTCTTCCCCCATTGCTCAAAATTGTTATGGTATGAATTTTGGGTTTTTAATATGAAGCTTTGCACATCATTTGGAATTGTCGCGGAGAACACAATATGGTATGTTTGTATACAACAAAGTTCCTCCCTAAATTCATAATATGTTAGTACAATGAAATTTAACAATTATCAGCTTCATTTGTCGATTGGCCTCCAGCGACTTCATTCGGATATCTCACAGTTTAAGATATGCAATGTGCTTGAGAAATTAGGCGACACTTGACTTTTGAATCTAGAACCTTTGAATTCAAAATGAGTATGATGTATAACCATTCTAGATTCAATAGTCGACAAGGAAATTTATATTACCATTTAATGAACACAATAATCTTAAATTTGATAATGAATTAAATATGCATATGAGCATTAAAACTAACAAAGCGAGTGGCTATGGCTCGATGTGAATTTCATAAGTATCTTATTCTAGTCACATGTACCATGTCATGGTCTCCATGTTGTTGCGTTATCAATTTTGATAGTTGGTATGTCCAATTACGTATTTATTTTTAAGTATTATTTTAACTTTGAATATTTTGTGAGAGAACTTTATAAAAATAAGATTTATTTATGATTTTATGGCACATAATACAGTGGAGATTTCATATAATAATGCAAAGAAAAATAATAACAAAGAAGGCAAACAACCTTGTAATAATCCTTAAAGAATTCATAGGTCCAAGAATGTGTATTTTTTTCTCATTGAAATTTATTTTTAAATATCTAATATAGAGAATGATCATGGCTTCATATGAAAATCTTGAATATACATTATCATGTGTAAATAACACCACCAAATTTAGTATGATATAGAGCATCTCGATTGGACAAGGCCCTTTCACATTATATTCCAATGGATTTACTTGTCTAAATCAATGCACAATCAATATTACTATTTAATTGTTGCTAGATATTTTAAATACTCTATATTTTAAATAAGGTAAGGTGCTTACAATGTTTTAAAGAAGCCAATTTTAGAATATAATAGTAATTTTGTTTTTAAACTCTATAGTGAAGTGAGAATCGATGTGTTAGTAGGTTTGTTTTGGGGACCTCACAAGAATACGTTTGAGAAATATGAATGGCCTTTATAGGATGTGGAGATTCAATTTCATGCGGAATTGGAAGAAGAATACTTGATGTTCAAGATTGCATTAGTCGAGACTCACGTACTAAATTGAAACGTTTGAAATTAGCAAAAGAATGCGCATTTTGTAATCCATTTGTGTGGAACTCTATTCCTACTTCAAATCCTAGTGGGTTGAATGGCTGCAAAGGCTTTTCTAAGGGAACCCTAATAGTGCAAGATAGAAAGTCTAAAGAAATTGTGTTAGTAATCACTTTTACTTCATTTGCGGAAATGGGAGTTAAAGATAAAGAAACCGTGAGACTATTGAAGGCCACTTCACACACGACCCAAGAGCCGTGACCATGAAATTGTGAGAGACCAAAAGAAAGTGTCCAAAGGCCGTCCCAACACACCTTCAAAATCATGTAGTATGGTCACGGACCCTCAAGTGTAGTGTGGAGCCATATGTGACCAGGCCCTCAACCAAATGCTATTTCAATGAATTTTCATTCATGCAGGTCCTCACACATGACAAAATAGAATGAATCAACGGTTGTGAGCGTTTGAAGTGTCATGGTCTCACGGTTTTGTGTTAGGCCAACCTCTAAGAGGTGGTTTTGAAAATAGTCCAAGTGACCATGATCCATTGGATGCCACGTAGGAATCCATGTAGACTTTACATCCATCTTGCATTCACATACTCTATTGGTCCCTCAAGCGCAGTGTGAAGCGAACTTGGACCGGCTCCGCTTTTTCCACCAATGAGAGTGCTTGAAGTGTAATGGTCACGGGCTCTCAGTCTCGTGTGTGAAGTGGCCCTAAGTAAAGAATTAATTCGTGTTTCTAAACATGCGAGTGAAATCAAATGTAATGGTTCGCATATGAAGGGCTGTAAACAAGGCGAAAATGTCCGTTTTAGAGTAGCATGTGGGTTATAGCAGCAAATACATATTCGATAGATAAGTAATTTCTAATTTAAGAAAATAATAATAAATTCCTAGAATAGTGGAAGTTAGGTCAGGTGAAGATTTCGAATATAGATATTTATCGAGATAGATTTTGTTCGCTTTCACCACTTTTGTTTCATAAAGCTAGCACAAAAGCAAAAGTAGCATGAGTTCCGGAATATTTTTTAACCTAAAAATTTAGGGAAATGGATACTAGTAATGATGTGTTTACTAGTAACCTCACATATACCTTACATGTTTTTAGTAATACATTTCATAAAGATTAGGATTAAAATAAGTATATATTCGGAATTCGGTTGCCTATTTATGAAACTTCTTGGTAATCTTGCATCTTTTGAAGATGGTTTTCATTGTTCAGGAGAGGAGAATCTGTAGTCAGACCTTATAGAGTCTACATTGATTTTAATAAATGTGAAGGAATTACTGAAATCGTTTGGAGAGGTAAAGTACATTATCGTGTTACTCCAACTTCTAAGCTAAAAGAAAGATTTGTTAGAGTAGGTACTAGAGTAGGTAGTTCGAGCAATACAAAAGTCTAAGTCTATGAAAGGCTTAGGAAACTCTCTAAAGTTACGCGGAGTAACTCATCTTTATGATGAACACTCCCTAAAATAATGTATTTTATTTTATTTTATTTTATAAATTTTATGGTTGATTTTGTTATGAATGGTATAGGATGTCAACTGATTAGATCTATTTGTTGTTAACTTTTCTTTACTATGAAAACTAGATAATCTAATGTAGTATGAATGCATGTAGAGTGAAATCTTGCTATACAAATGTAATAAATATCTTGAGATGTACCTAACATAGGAAAGAAACTTGATTATCAAATACGATAGTTTGGGATTTCTAAATATTGGTTCATTGGATAGACCTTTTACAAGCATGTTGTTATAGATTTCAAAATCTTGTATATATATTGGGTTAAATGATCAGTTACTAGGAATTGTTCAAGTTCAAAGAATCTTGGTAAGTTATTGGGTTTCTTGTTATGTTCTAAGAAGCTTACATATTCCAATGCAAGTTTATTCTTGGAGCCTCTGAGGTGAAGATCTTGAGTAATTAGCAAAAAACCAGAAAATATAAGCAACTAGCAATTAGATGCCAAAATGGAGGAGTCTTTGTGCGGCAAGAACCTATCACTTTGCTTACATGAACCACATAACATGAGACTACTTTAGGTTTATATTTGACTTTATTGTGGACTATCCCACCTCCATCTACAAGTTTGGTCATTGGAAATTTGCATTGCATTGGGAATCATCTCATCAAGCCATCACTTGTAGATTCCAAAGATAAGAGATGTGAGCTGCAAAAATATAAGAAGTCATAATGAAAATTTTCTTTCTCTTCTAGTGATCACATGCTTAGGTCCTTCTAATTATGTTGATTATTATATTAATATTTAAACATATTTTAAGCACACATATATATATATTTTTAACAGTTTAACGAATACAGAGTTTAACGAGCTAGAGGATAACACAATTAAAGCCGTAAGTAAAATACTTCTATAACATTAGATGAAGTTTCAAAACGATTGCTCTTTAATATTATTGAGAGACAATTGCTACATTGACCCTAAAGCACAAGGACACAAAGTCTATTCACAATAAATATAAACATTACCCACAAAGACAAAAACTTGGGGCCGTTTTAGGAGACTTGGAAGATTTTGGGCAAGCATAACTCACTTGTTAGCTACTGGAATTCAACCAAAATTACTACCACTAGAATCATGTTTTTGATAGCTTTCTATTGGTATGGGATTGAAAGTACAAATCTAAACGCAAAACGAGCCACTCGGGGCCAAGGCCCCTCCGTTGGTGGGAGGAGGAGGCCCCTCGTAGGAGAGGCGGTTCCTCATAGGAGAGGCGGTTCATTTGAAACGCAACGAGGGTATGCGGGTGTGAAGTTAAGACCAAACTCAATCATGATATGCTCAATAACGGGGGGAAAAAATAACCAAAAAAAATAACTTAAATTGATATCTTTGAGGTATAATTACATGTTGGCTTGTGATCTTCACATTTCCTCATCCAAAAAACGCAACGTAGATTGTTCACAACATCCTTTCATTTCGAGCTAACTTATGATTAGGTTAGTCTAACTCCTTTATGCTTCATGCTTGTCATGCACAACATTGTATAGAGTTCGCATAGTGCATGGTGAGCACTTGCAAGGCTTGAACTCCGTATGAATTGCTCTTATGTGTGTGTCCAAATTGGATTTCTAAAAACTGGATCCTAGGAGATCCTCCAGTGTGCAGTAAAGTGTGCATCTGCAACTGTCTATTCAACATGGATGAGCCGCAGACATCACAGCTGACATGACAATGTGACAATTCGTGGTGTGCTTGTAGCCGAGAAACATCAGCAAATACCTCCCCACACCGCGGTTCCATGCACACTACATGGTCAATCACCATGGACTCTGCATACCCAAAGGAAAATACATTCAAGAAATCAACATTTCAAGTTGCTCAAGCATCACTTGGATTTTCGTGTGTGTGACCTTTCAACCTTGTTAGCAACATAACTCCTAAATATACCTGATTTAGCACAAACATCAGAATACAAGGCTCATCCATATTATGAAATACCATGTACGAAGCCGCAACAACATAGCTACAAAGTTATATAGAGAGGAGTACTGAAAAAGTCCATTAGGTGAATCCTTTAGCTAGAATTGTTGTACGAAGATGAGCTTAATGTGACCATGTCCATTGGGGTTGTGGTTGGACATCAGCAAGTCAATTGCATGACTTAGCAGAGCTTTAGAGTGTGGATGCTCTTTTACAATCACTTAAGCAATTGTCAACTGACACTGTTTAAAATAGGCACTCGTATATAAGAAGTTATGAACACATGTTTGCATCTTTTTGGAGTGACCTCTTGTGTGACTTCATGCTCTACAAACAGGGAATTGGTAATGTGGTGACTAAACCAATATTGGGAATTTCCTTGTGGCTGGAGGGACGTGCCACCTCAACTCTTTTGACAAAATTATTTTTCTGCATATTAACAAACATCAAGTGGCATGCTCTTGATATTTGTTGCAAGGAAGGCATTGTGTTGGTCAGTTGGTGATTAAGCAAATTACGTGCATCTTGTATTTGAAGGCTCTTGATAGGATGTTGGTGGATTTGTAGCGAATACATTGGACTGGCCGGATGTCATTGAACATATGGAACAAGACTTGTAACAGATGTGGTCTATTTCCATAGTAATTGCAAGGCATTATCTGGTACCCATTTATCCAGGGGCTCGTTTGAATTCCTTAAAAGACATGACAAGATTGAATATTGTTTTCTTATGGGTTGATAGGCCTTGGTGAGCGTACGGAAGTTATATGTGGTTACTTCCATTGTGCAAATCTCACTTGTAGCATGAAGACGTGCACATCTCTAGGTCCTCAGTAGCCCAAAGCCATCTTTTGGACTTTATATTGTGCTTGATCTTACTCCAATGAAATGATGAGATGTTTTGTATAGCTCCTTGAGCTTTATCTTATCAGCTTCCCCTCACCTAATTTTGCAGTTTGGATTTTGTGTTCATATTAATCTCATATATTGCTCAAATGAAGCAATAAAGCTTGTTTGCCCTCTTGAGGACTTCCTAGTAAGCTACCTCCCATTAACCCTTAATGTTATTCGAGTACCACCCCCTTAGCACCGGTTGGAGGTCCTGGGTGAGAAGAGGATATTTTTTTGGCTTTCTTCATAAAGATGTTATGAAGAGTGGATTTGGGTTCACCATGCCAATCTCCCACCTGGTGAATGGTTTTCCCAATGGAATTACTATATATACTAAAACTATTGACTTTGATCCTCAAATGGTGTTTATCTCCAAAGAAGAGTTGTTGGGAATATTTTTCTCTATTCAAACAAAAAAGTGAATTATAAATAAAATTGAAATTACCTCAAGATTAATCTTTAGTGCATTAAATTGAAGTCAAGGTGCCAAGGTGAAAATGTATGAAAATAGTAAAAATTGGACCAACATTTCAGCTCTAATGAATTGAATGACAAGTCTTTAATAATTGAAAATTGTTGTTCACATTCTATACATGTCACAATGCAAACTGTTGTACAAGCTCTTCGCTTGAGTTGGCTAAATTCAAATTCTGCCATAACACTTGGCTTTGTCTCTAGGAGCATGTGAGGAGTAGAGGGAATTGTTTCATCATACGCATTCCTCTCCAGCTCACAGTAGGTGAAAGCTAACTTCTCTATGTTTGCTATCTCAACCTTCCCAAAGGGATCCCTATGTGCTGGCACCCAGTAGGACGGGTTCTTGTCCAACATTCCGAGCCTCCCATTTTCGTGCATGTTACTTGTGTTCTCCACATTACGATATAAGGAATTTGCTGATGCCCCATAAATGCTTGGCCTGTAAGACGTCTCTTTCTTCACCAAAGGAACAACATTTCCATAATGGCCATGTCCGCATTCATCACCGGCATTCAACACTGTATATGTAGTATTTTTAGCAAACTGTTGAAGTGGGAGGTAATTATATGTTGGAGTGGGCATATCCAGAATGGTTGTTGTCACCCAAACCCGGTATCAAAAGAGGACTTTTGCATTCTTGCAATTTGACCTAGTTCTTCTGGAACTGCAGAAAATTAAGAAAATTATGAGGGCCTGCAATATTTTTGCAATTCAGAGATGATGAAAAGGGCAGATGATTAATTTTTGAATATGAGAACATTGTCAACTATTTAAATTTTATCCATAACTCCAATCACAAAATCCAAATGAGGGGCTTAAACACATTGAGAACTTCGAGGTCAACTTATTGACAAAATAAAGAATATTTTTCGCAAGAGGAAGAATAGGTATTGGATGTTGTGGAAACTCACCGGTCCCTCTTGGAGAACAAAGAGTTATGACTGCATCACAGAGGATTCCCGATTGCAACAATGTTTTCGACTTGATTTGAGTGGTTCGTAATGGTGAGGATCATGTTGTATCAAGAAGTGGGCATGGAATGAAATATGAAGGTAGCAGTTTTCTTACGATCTTTAGGTTTTGTCTATTTGTTGTTCTAGAGAGCATGATATAAATTAATCCGGGGGCGAATGCGTTCCGAATATCAACAATAACTTTGGTTGATATTGTTGCACCTAGTGATTTATGGCCTGTCATTGTGTATGCTAGAACAATTGGGAATGACGCTTTGTAATAATATTGTTCATATGTGTAATTGTGTTGGAAATTCTGTCGTTTTAAGGAGATTTTGTGGCAGCACTATTTGTTCAAACCGTGGTGGACTGGTCACCAAATCAGACCCTGCAATGTTGTTTAGTCGCAAAACTCGATACTTTCTTCAATTAGAAACATTAGGGACTATTCTTGGATTTCTGAACTTGGGTACGAATGGATGAGCAGGAGAAATCCGGAAATTATGCGACAAGAGAGGTTGTTGTTGCAGTCCACAAAATAGTACAGGAAGTGCGTTAATACAGGAGAAATTTTGGGGTTAAATAAGAGCTTCGACTAAGATCAAATTTGTGCAGAGGTGAAACTCTGCCATGGCTGAGGATGATCTCGGGAGACAACCAGAGACATGTGCCCATTTCTTATCATGAAATTAAAAATGCAGAGGGGGAGCTTCATTCTCTTCAGATTCTTCACCACAACCTTTAATCGAACAACACCAGGACAGAGTTCTGAAATCTCTTAACGTTCTCTGCAACGTCCACTCGTCATTTTCCAGAATGGGCAGCAACCTTCAGACTTTCCTGTGGCTCCTTCCCTTCCGTCACTGCTAAGACACGAGAGACCGATGTTTTGCAAGTCCAGGAAGTTGAGGTCACCATTAGGTTGAACCAAACATCTCATACACCTCAATGACCGCGTGCACCAAAGATGCACTGCGCAGGACAGTTTTCGGGACCAAGTTCAGAATTTTGCAGAGGTTAAACTCTGGCATGGAATAAGCTGAAGATGATCTGCGGAGAGAGATAACCAGAGACATGTGGCCACTTCTTCTCACGAGATTTAAAATAATGCAAAGAGGAGAAGCTTCATCCTCTTCAAATTCTTCATCAGAACCCCTAATCCAAACAACACTAGGACATACAGGGCTCTAAATTCTCTTAACATTTTCTACAACGTCCACTCCTCAACCTTCGGAATTACCTCTTGCTCCTTCCTTCCCTTCCCTCACTGCTAAGACACGAATAACAGATAGTTTGCAACTCCAGGAAGTCGAGGTCACCGTTTAGGTTAACCCAAACCGAACAAGCTCCAACCAGCACACAAACACCAAACAAAAAACGAGAAGCTCGATGTTCCCTAACCTTGAATGCTCCCCCAACGATAGACAGCCTCGATGAAGCACGTGGAGTTAGGATTAACATCATCATCCCAGAGACCATAGTACACTACCATACCCTTCATCTACTGCTGTAAAAAGTCTGTTACCTCCCAGTCTCCATCACAACTCTTCACAATCCACAGCCCCTCCGCACCTAGCGCTGTCCAAGCTTGATTACACTAAAACGACATAGAGTTGCAAAATTCTCTGTACTCTCTCACTCTCTACAACCCCGATCGAAAGTGTGAGTGGAAGTAACGCAGGACGATGCCCTATTCCAAACACTTACTCCCACCCACAGGCTTAATTAACTAGTACACACGAAACTTATAGCTCGGCCACATGTGAAAATTGTTCAGAGCTCGATTCCAACATGATCCGAGATGCTCACCCTAAACCTTGAGCAAGGAAAGAGTGGAATGAATTATCCTCTCCTACAACCCCATCTGTAGTATCCCATAAACCATAAGTACGAAAACACCGCCACAGTGACGACACTCTTTCCGAAGATTTTTGAGTCGCGGATGTGACGATGCGAGGATAGGAGTGAGACAATCGTGCCTGGTTTTGTTTTCTTCGTTTGTCGAATTGTTCGCAACAACTAACCCCACTTCGGTGCATTGTCTGCCGACCTCGTATGGATGGCGGACGAAAACTTTAAAATCGTTTCATAGGTTAGGTTTCTTCGAGGATTAAGGTTGCAAAACCATAAGCCCACCATCATCATCACCACCACCACAGCCTGTCGGTTCCTAAAATGCACCCAACCACCAAACCAAAAAAATCGTTGTGCAAAAACGCACGAACAAACAGGGGCGACGCCCGCCCTCTTCTTCCTCCTGCTCTCGGGGCACAAAAGTCGCCAACGAACCCTAACCCTAACAGGTGCACGATTCAAGAGGCAGCGATAAATCTCTCTTTACGCCGACTCTCGAATCTTCCATTCCATTTTCATTCGATACGCTTACAAAATCGTTGAAAAACGCCACGATCAGCATCTTTCCATTCCAACCCCTGATCCCGAATTCAAGAGTCCTCGAATTCGAAGACATCCAGTTCACACACAACGGGAAAAGAAACACTATCTTCCTGTAAGCGGAGGAATCACCTGTCACCAGAAGGCGTGCAATGAAACCTGATCTGTCGCTCGAAAAAGCAAATTCAAAGTCCCCTTTCGTCCGAAAATTCCGTTTCTTTGTGAAATTCCTTTGCAAGCTATATGGAATGACGTAATCGTTAGATTGTGCTCGGGTGCAGCAGCATCGCAATGTTTAGTGCCCATCGCCATTGACATCGCACAAAACTCGAACTCGAACCGAAGAGCCTAGAAGTCAAACTCGAACTCGCAAACTAACCCTAACCCTAAAACGAATAGGTGACGTGGCCGCAGGAGAGGCCAACATTTCGGGAGGAGGCTCTAGGCCTCCTCCTCGAACAACATTCTCAAGAGTTTGAGCATGGGTACATTGCGGTTAAAGCAACTAGGGCAAATTGAGTTGAAGAGACTCAAGAGAGACTTGTAATTAATACCATGGACTTCATCATTTCTAATTGGGGATTTATGTGAAGTCCAATATGATATGTTGCATTTTATGGTATTATATAGTACAATAGTAAGTTAACATATATAGAGGACAAATATACAAAGAGAGGTATAGAGATTGAGGTAACACTCAATGTCTTTGTAGTTTCCCCAAGTAGGGAGCAAAAAAATTCATAAGACATATGGAACTTTAACACTTATAATGATAACAAATATAGAGAGTAGAATGTACCGCCAATCAAGCATGGCACAACGTTGTTGCATCATACTATAGAACTTTGAAATTCATAGTCCACATGTGATACGAGGACTTATGTGGGTGATACAAGAATCATAGAACCACAACATACCGTGTACATACAACCACAATGCACCATATGTGCTTGGTTTCGGTGTCGTTTAGGCCATGTTGACGGCTAGAATTATCCAAAAATAATGCAAAAATCCATATATAGTTGAATCTCAAAGACTTGAACTTCAACCGGTTATCTCTCAAACTTGATCTATTCATCTGTGACTACACTAAATATACCAATTATTGAGGGTGGTATTGATTCAAGTCACACGCACAATTCAACCAAATCTCAAAGTTACCGAGGGTTGAAGTTGCTACTGAGTGACACTAAATTCATGAAGATTGTATATTCTATGTTCATTTACAATAGATTTCAAGAAAACTAATGCGCGCTTGTGATTAGTACATACCTCATGCTTGTCAATGAATAATGCCAAGTGCCAGTACTCTCATGCCAAGTGTTGGCACCCTAAATGACTAGTGCCAATTGCCAAGATGAACAATGCTTCCTAGATCTTTTGGTGACACTAATTCATATTGTAAAGAAATTTAATATCACCTTGACTAATTTCCCACACTCACTATTAGCCCACACTCACTAATCAGTCCTCCATGTTCATTGGTTATGTACCTACTCTATGTGTGCATTGTGCAAACATCGATGAGATCAATCATCGGGTGTATAGAAGTGGTCATGTCACATGTATATATTTATTACACTTGGTACATACCATGCCGTGCAACACTTGATGCATGACATGATACTGATTATCCCAATTAATGCGTGCTACTATTTGGAGTTATGCAGTGCAATAGTGTCTACCTCAAGAGTTCAATTTTAACAAACAAAAGTTCAATGGGTTGTTCAAATTTTACACAACAGAAATGACTTTACATTCTCATTAAACAATTATAGCACTATGTAACACACACTATGTAATTGGGATAATCAGTGTCACTTCTACCATTAACTATGTCATTGGGATAATTAGTAGTTACTGCACTCCTGGCTCCCTTCACCTCCAGTAAATGAATGTTATCTCGAACTGTAACTTTTTTAGATCTGTTGCAGATTAGGCTTCCAGACTCTAGATCGACAGTGCCAATGCCCAATAGTTGATATTGAAGGGATAAATAGTGCAATGTAACTGTTACGGAGGTCATCGAGGGGTGTCTAAGTACTTTATTTTCAATGGAAATGTACTTAGAATAAAAAATAAAGAGGGCAAAAGTCTACACCGCTTATGGTATTTAGTGTCACATGTGTAATAGTGTCATTTACCCTATTTTGAGGCATATGTTAGGTTACACTAATAATCAACAACTTCATCATTAGTGTCATCTCTTGACACTTGGCATTCAAGTGCACTTTCTAACATCTGACATGAGTTTGTTCAATGATGTTATAAAGTGCATGACTATGGTCTACAAGTTAATCAAAGTGTACAAAAATGACTCTTGACAATAGTATGTTCAATAATATCTTCATGTTGCATACTAAAACATATGACACTTGCCATAATAAAATCTCCCCCTTGCATACTAAAACACAAAACTAGCATCCCAAGAATCCCAATGGCTATGCTAAATGTCATAAATTAAATATATTTTCACTTGAAAAATTAACTTGTGCTGACAAATAGAAAGAGTGGTGATTAGTGGACTAGTCATTAACTGACTGAGAACATTGAGACTAGAATGAGCATGCCAGAATTCCTTCAAATTCAACTATCTTCAAACAGACGTACTGAATGTACATCTGATATGAAGCTAAGTTGCGGACCTTGATCAGCTTTTATTGATGGGATGAGAATTTCATCTCCAAATTATTTTTCTCTCAATAACATTTTTTGTTGGTTGACTTTCCCACATGCAGGGAAGTCAAAAAAATTTAGGTTACAGTGAAGGGACCGTGAAAGATCTCACTCACGGAGTCCCGCCTGATTGGCCTTGGGGTCAGATGCAAGTTACATCTACAGAACTCACCTTCTCCAGAAACAAGGAGATGGATCATGGGACCAAGGGGAAAAAGACTCGAACACACTCATGCTGTGTGGTAGGGGAACCCCCTGTGTAAAAATGTCAAGTTTCATGTTCTAATTGTAGGACGGACCTTATTGATCACCTCTTTCTTCATGCTTCAGTGCTTTCACAGATACTTGGCCAGCCATGGCAACTCCTTGTCGTCCTTGAGAGCAAAGGACACATCATCACTGAACACAATCGAATGACAAGTGTTAGGCACGTGAAACCTGTTTTGTACATCTTGAATCTTCAAACAGCGAAGGGATCAATCCACTGCAAAGTTGCATGACTTTTTTATTAGGTTAAGAGAAGGTCCCAAGACTAACCTTGGGAAATTTAATTGCAATTTTTGGTGACGATGGCGAATAGCAGACTCGCATAATAGCAATCTAGATGCTCCAAGCTTGCACCTGTCCATATGCCATTGGAACCAGTCTGAGAGACTGATAGGAAAACCGTAGAAAATAATGGAAAATCAACTCTACACTGAAGCATTGACTTACACTCACTACAAACCTGATAGACGAAGCAGAACACAGATATACAGTTGATGACTCATGAACATTAGAATCTAAGAGAAACTTATGTATGAAGTAAGAACATGTTCTTTGTGGAATTCAGCAGTATAAGCTTACCCAATGGCCATAAGGGAATCTACACCAGGAAGGTGCTCCTTGTGCATGTTGCACAAGCGCATAAACGCAGCCACAACCTGAACATAAATGCAAGCAACTTTGAGTTCCTTGATAGAACTGGCGGTACTATGGCACTTGGTGGACAGTATGTCAAAAACAATTTGTATTCTGAAAGTAATTACCTTTTCAAATGTAGTTTCAACCATTGTGGTTCGATGCTGCTCAGTAACCATTGACACAAGAAAGATTTTTTGATATTTCGCACATTTCTTCATGAACTGCGTAGAAGTATAGCATGTTAAAATCAGGAGCACTTTGCCTCCAAGCACCCAGCACAATGATTTGAACAGTGAAACTCTTTGATAAGAACAGCATACTCATATTCATTGGGTATTGGCAGTACCTGGATATGGGGAGCTTGGAACATCTCTGTGATAGCCGCCTCAATGTCAGCCATGCCAATCAGTTTGTTAACTGCTGGCAGAGGATCCAGAGGAGCTTGTAAAAGGTCTGCCGAAGGAGTCGCTGTATTTTGGGATGAATCCGTAGAGGCTGGGCAGATAGAAGAGACATGAATCCGTTGTTCAGTGATTTCAGCTGCTCGCCTGCAAAGCTCCAAAGCTCGTCGAGCATCTCCAGAAACTGCTGCTACCTGAAGAAAGCACACAGAAAATTTAACATCCAATTATTTGAGTATTTAGATACCAATAAGCTGTCAAAAATTTCTTCTGTATTGAATAAGCCCAACTTAGAA
Source organism: Polytrichum commune (assembly GCA_950295325.1). Lineage (NCBI taxonomy): Eukaryota > Viridiplantae > Streptophyta > Polytrichopsida > Polytrichales > Polytrichaceae > Polytrichum > Polytrichum commune. The sequence goes on from OX485804.1 coordinate 1,139,523, forward strand.
GAAAAGGAATCCACCCTCACTTTAATATGCTTCAATCTACAATGGTTATGTGTTAATTTAATATGCATTGAGACTTGTGTGTTATCTAGTATCTATAATGTGGGGGCAACAAGCTACCTTGCGAGAAGCAAATTCAACAGCTTGCTTGTCGAATGCAGGAATGCCTTCCAGTCGTGTTGCCAATATCTGCTGAAGCTGTGTGTGCGAGTAAGGGCCGAAGGAGATTCTGTGTAGCCCAAGTCGACTTCCAATACGGGGCAGCATACGCTCAGGTAAGTCCATTGTGTTGGCAATTCCTGTAACACACACAGGAGGGGGGAGGGAGGGGGTCTATGAGGGGGTCTGCTCACAAAACCACTTACCTCAAACCTACAAAGTTATGCAATTGAAGAAAGCATGCACCTCTTATCATAGCAAAACAATAATCATCACATGAAAAGGTTGCTACTCCTGATATGCAATCCCTCAGGTCAAGACTAAAAACAGCCCTGCCCAGTGCAGTCACATTAGGTATGAGTAGCAGCAACTTTGATAGGACTTTAGGAAGGAACATTACCTATTACAATGAGGCGTGAATTTGCTCGGCTGGGCCAGTCGAACAGGTTGTACAGCACCTAAAATCAACCAACACATTATTATTCAGTTGGATAGCAGGAAACAGAGTTAAATTGTTGGCGTAAGCATCAGTTTGAGCATTTCATTTGTTCTGTTTTGGATTCTCACCGACTGGTTGCGTGTGACCAAAAGATCGAGCTCATCCACCAGAAGAATACAAGGCCGGGCATGCACGCCTTTCAGTGGTTTTGTATCTGAAAAGCGGGCATCAAGAAACTGTAAAGCTCGTCTCCATCCACAGTGTTGGCCTGTAAGTGCCTCATGAAGGACCTGCATATACATTCCTTAAGCATTAGTTGGTTACCACAATCAAAGACTCTTCTCAATATGATCCACATCCTGGACACACAAAAAGAACCCTTGCATGATTCCATCCATCATCATTCCATCCATCATTCCTTATGGTTATGATTCAGAGAAGCTAAATTGGACACCTGATGGCTCCATTTGTAAATTCAAGTCTGTACCTATTGTTGTGATCAGCAATACACGCAGACTTCAGGGACATACCGTGTAAGCATGTTCTGGAGAAGGAAGACGAAGTCCATTGATCTCAACAAAACGGTAAGGAGGAAGTTCATCTTTGTCCACTTTAGCTCTCAAGCCTTTCATCACCTCCAACACTGTTGCAGTCTGGTAACACAACAATGGGGACACTTTAAAATGAAGTAATTGCAACATTAGAATTCTGGGTCTTGCTTTCAAACTCAACACATCAAGAACATGCATATCAAGTATAGTGAAAAAAAATTGGGGGCACTGACCTTGCCAGTGCCAGGAACACCACTGATGTATAAACAGCGGCCCAAACAGTGCTCTCCAGCTGCTACTGCATCTTTCACAAATGCTTCAATTTCACTCTTCTCCCTGACAGAGGAAAATTTTGGATTTATCACACAAGAACCACGTTTGAAAGAATCAATCACCATGCTTCAGTGAATCATTGATCTCTCAAAGAATCAACATCTAGAGATAAGTCTCAAAAATAAGTAGCAATTTTCTGTGTACATACCTGTCTCGGCAGGGTAAGGTGGCTGGAGTGGCGCCCAGTCCAAGGGCAACCTTGGCTTTCTCAAGATCCGTCAAGGGCCTCTTTCGAATTGGAGGTACAGTCTTTGCTCCAACACCTTCAATGCAGCCTTTCCGCAAATTCTGCAAAGCAGAAAGTAGGAAACATCAGTGGAAATGTCATTTAATGCCAAACACAGACAGCTGACACATATCTTAAGGGTCACTCAAGTGGGCAAATTTGGAGTATCACTAACATTAAACTGGAAGTAGATTCCACCAAAAGACACATTTGAAACAAGACTTGAATCTCACGTACTCACCGCAGCTCTTGCAGTGGAAGCACTCTTTGGACGGCCCCTTGCACTATACTTTCCTTTTTTGCAAAATTTCCCACCCATATCCTCTTCACAATCACTATTTCCATCACTTTCACTGTCATCTTCATCCTCACTTTGAGCAAAGGAGCCACGTGCAGGGTCAAAGCTTTCATCATCAGTGTCATCCTTCTCACTTGCCTACACAACAACCCAGAATCAGATTCTGCTTATAATTCTCTCAAAGTAAGACACTGAGCAAATCAAATCAACAAAAATTACACATGTGATGCAATACAGCACTTTCATTAAATCACGATGGTTAGTGCACAACAACCCAGAAAGAGATTCTGCATTAACCTCTCTCAGGTTACACACTGAGAAGAGCACATCCACAAAGACACATGTGATTCATATCAGCCTGCATTGTCATCAATCATCATGGTCAGTACAGATTAAACGCACAATTACACCACTGAGAGAGCAGGAAACCTACATCATCAAACTCATTAGCAATTCGTTTGAACGTTTGGTGTCGAAAGTCATACTCATGACCGCACATGAACACATCATCACCTTCCTGGCCTGATCTCGCATACTCATCAGGTGTCATAACATAGCAGTGTCTGAGAATTGTGTCCATCTGAAACATCAAAGCAGTGTTATTAGAAATGTACTACTGTGTTCAAATGTATGAAGGTTAAGACCACATTCATGTGTTCAGTCGACAGCCTAGAACACTGTGAAGCTCCAAATTGAGCAAACGCCAGGTCGGAAGAGTGTACCTCATTTTCATCCACCATGTTCGTCCTAAAAAGCTCCCTGCGCCCATGCCACGGTTGCCGTCCTTCTGCTGTCTCTTCTGGTATAGCCCACCAGCGACCTTGGTAGTATAATGAGCCGTCTTTGTCCCGCCACAACCTGTAATCGACCCAGAATTAGGTTCTCGAGAATGTCAGAATATAAACCTGAAGGAAAGCAAGTAGGGCAAGGTACGCAATGCATACAAGCAAGTACCCACAATTCATTATGAGCGGCAGACATTACTTTTCAATATGCGCAGCCCAAATCTCCTCAGCCAGGAACCTTTCGCGTGCAGTCCTGCGTCTCTTCTTCACAGGCGTACGAGGAACCACCTGTAAAACCAAGCAACCTTCATGTCAATCCTTTCAAAAATATACTTTTCTGGACTCATTTGCTATGAAAGTCAGTGAATTGCAGTATTTCTTGACAGGCACTCTTTCATTAAGAAAAACAGCCACAAGGAGGCATGCTGACTATTTATCGAGTTAAAGAATTTCAGGTTTTTGGGCTTAATCATAAGCTTGGTGCCAATATGGAGATTCGCTTCTAATGAACTTAGAAAGAAGTTATGGGTGGACGACGACTTTGGGATAGTTTCTACAATTTGAGGCATACATGAACTCTAGTGCTGTACTGGTCACAAAAGCCATCAAGTCCCACTTCTCATGAATCTTAACATTCCTGAGATCGCTTCGTTGAGCGCCAATTGAAAGGGATGCTCAGATTTGACTTACACTGTCGCCTCGTGCGAGAGCCTCACAGGTAGAGCAACTCCAGTCACCTTCTGGAACATCTTCCAAAGGCGGAAGGAGGCACCCAAGATGGAATCCACCCAAGCAAGCATCGCACTCGATCATGACCTCTTTCCCGGTCTCCCCACACATCAAGCACTCCTCAACTTCCTCATCGGAATCTGATGATATCTGCTGCTCATTAGCAGCAGCAGATGCATTTGTGTCCTCTTTCGCCCCTCTCTTCACATACACATCATCACCGACCCGATACTCAACACCTTCAAAGATGACCTTCTTCACGTACTTCCGAATCTGCCCCTCTTGCACACTTTTCCCCGCCCTGCAAGTTGGACCACTCACCCCTTTCTTGCGAGGCTGTACAACGACTGGGCTTGCCTTGGGGCCACACCTTACAATCTTTTTGCTTATATCCTTAGCACGGCGTTTAGCTTTCTTGTCAGAAAACCGAGGGGACTTCCTCTTGCTGAAGATATCATCAATTCTCCGATTCTTGGTTTCAACATTCTTGGCTATCTTTTTCTTGGGTGAAGGCTTCACTTTTACAGTTGTTGTTGGGGTCACAGCTGCAGCTTCTGCACCTTCAGAAGAGTCGAACAAACGTCTGGGCTTCACCCTCTCCACAGGAGCTGAATGTGGACATGGTGGGGGTGGGGCCGAGGTCATGGTCATCCTGTGAGCTTTCTCCTCAGTTTGTGGGGACTCTGCGGGACTTCCGAAATGCAGCACCGTTGTTGGGGATGTCGCCTCCGTCCCTTGAACATCCAGACGACGAAGTTTACCTGGATTCCGAGCAATCACAGAGGTGAGTCAACATTGTCTCTTCCTAATTTTGCAGCATAACGTCCGATTCTCATATTGCACCGTACAAGGACATCGCTATCGAATCTACACATCCCAGTGAGGGCTTATGTCAAGACAGGGCATTGATACTGTTGAACATTCTCTCTTGCCAATTCCATGGCATTGGATTCCTCAGATTCATCGACAAATGCCAGGAGTAATCTTTGGAAGATGGGAAGACAAACAACATATGAATGCTGGTCACTCTGGCAAGGCTTTGATCACCATACTCATCAACATCCAATTCTCAAATACGCATCACAAGTACATAAGCTCTCGATACTACACATCACAGGCTGCTCTTTCTATATCCCCTTATCCATCTCCTAAAGTTTGGGTAATCAGAACAGTTTGCACAATGCAAAAACGACATCTCAGAATACATACATCCCAGTGAGGGTTACGCCAAGACAGGGTATTGATATAGTTTCTCTTGCCAATAATACAGCATCGGATTGCTCAGTATCAACAACATTTGTCAGGATTGACCATTCCAAATAGGGAAGATATTCTGTGGAGGGATGCCGGTCACTGTAAGAAGGGGATAATTTTCTATTCATCAACGCCTGATACTCAAAATGCACCGTACAAGATATAAGGTCAAGAATCTACACACCGCAGGCTCTTCTCCCCACATTCCCTTCACACTGTACTCTACAGTAAGGGTGATCAGAACAAGTTCGCACAAGCAGAAACGACATACGGAAACCATCAAGCGAATGATACCTGGTGGCAAGCCTGCAGCAGACTCGAATCCCCTCTCCCTTGCCCGCTTCAAAATTTGCTTGAAGCTATTCTCTCGACCTTTCGGACGTGGCTGCGATTCCTGCTGCAGGTCCAAGCTCTCCAACCAAGCTCTGTTCATTGCAGGCGATGCCTTCACTTCGGAGAATGGTTGTTTGCTGGCCTTGGGTGGTCTGCCCCTCCTCTTCACTTCCACACTGCCCATTGTGAGGACTTGTGAAGCCAATTCCCAAACCCCAATCCCACCACCTTCACACTCTATTATCCCACCACCAACCACATCACCCACCGGCTACCAAAGCACCCACAATATAAGCTTACCCCTATAATTCACACTCAGAGGTCCCCAGCTCGGGCACCAAAAGAAAGGACTGGTTTACCTTCAGTCAAATGGTAATCCAGTCTCAGCAATGCCTTGCAATCAGAAAAAAAACTCCCACCACATGCGTAACACACCAGGTACTAATGCACCAAACACATGCCCCTACTCACATTCACATACCCCCTGCTCCAAAATCAACAAAATCACAAATCCCCCACTTCTTCCAGGTGCTTCAACCCACTCAATTTCCACCTTCACCTATCAATGACAACAATCTCGGTTCTGACCATTGCTTTGGATGCCGAAAAACTACCACCACATGCACAACCTACACGCTACCAATGTGCCCAACCCATGCCCTACTCACACTCGAATCTCCCCTGTTCCGGAACCAACAAAACCACCAATGCCCCTCACTTCCAGGACACCAAACTCCCTTAATTTCCACTTTCACATATCAGTACCACTCACATTCGTTCCTGGCCTGGCCTGGCCTGACCCCACTTATACCTCACTTACACTCTCAGTGCTTTCCAGCTCTCAAGCCCACAAAGCAATCTACCAAAACCAAAAGATGCAGCTTCGCGCTTCCTGCTTACAATACCGATGGCGAACTCAATATACAACCCTATTTTTGCAGCTCAAAAACCAACAGGAACCCAATCAACGAATCAAGGAAGCTCCACTTGCAACTACATGGAATCCAATGAACTGTATCATTCTATCTATACACAGCGTTGCAGAGAGAGTTCTAAATGGGAATCTGTAACCAACTGGAGCTCCTCTCCTACACCTCACTGTTACATTGCCTGCTGCGGAGAGAAGCCGAATCCTGATGCTTCTGTTCCTGCGGATTGGATTGCCAAGAGCAATATGCTTGCAGCTCGGCCAGAGAGAGAGAGAGAGAGAGAGCCTGGCGGGAAGCGCAGGAGGCGGGAAGGCTGACGTGGCCTGTGAACGTTGAGGTTGGTGGGGGCAGCGCCAATCAGGAAGCTCGAGCTTGCCACGTCGGTGGGCGGGAAGGTGATGTGGGTCCCGCGCGGGTGGGCAGTGGGCGGGAAGGCTAAGGTGGTGGGCCCGGGTGCATGATTGCTTGTGATCGTTTGGTATTAAATGGGTGACCAGCTTTGTGGTTGTTCATTAACCTTTAAGTACACTGGTATGCGCAATTAGGTTGATCCACACTAATTTATCGACATTCCACACTATTTTGAATGTTTATCAACACAATAACAATAGACATGATTATGTGGTTATGTGGTTATGTGGTTATTGTGGTTATTGTGGTTATTTACTATACGGATGAATAAACAAAGGTATAAATCATCGTAATTTGATTTTGACCTACAATGATTTACATGTGTAAAAGAGGCAACCTATTCATGAAGGCAACCTAATTGCACATATTGGTGTAGTGATCTTCAAGAGTGGGTCATCAAGATTCACGCAAAGTGACTTCACTTTTAGTGTACTACAATGTTGTGTCACGTAAGTGCTTTGAGTTGTCGATTGATTGATTTGTCATACACCATCAACATCGGATCGTGAAAAAGGGCCCAATTCAATGGGAATGTTGTTGTCGTTCCATCTATTCATATCAAAGATTGTTGTTCTTTTTTGGGGGCCGGGTTGAGAATTTGCGTGTTGGCTACACAATGCACAATGGAAGAATGCCATATGGTTTTTTGTTTATTCTCTTCAAATTCCAATCTCACGACAAGCTACCTTTTTCTTTAAAATTGGAGTTAGGTCACGATGGGGCTACTAATGTGGCGGATGTGCTAACAATGGCATAGATTGCAGATGTGATTTTTGATGCAGGGTTGGTAGTGATCCGCCTAAACACGTTGTCCCGTTGATTAGAATGTGGAAAACATCTCAAAATGGGAAGTGGTCATGTTTTTGTTATGATGGGAGCTCATGTGAGGGTGTTGACTCCAATCAATGGTTGTCATTCCAACGCAAACTTTGCATGGACATCAATGATGCTTATTTAGATAAAAGTGAATTATTTTGATGTTCGTGTAAAAATAACATGTGTGCCCACATCGACCATTCAATTTAACATTTGGACACTCTTAAATGTTCATAGAATTCTTTGCATATACGTACATGGTTAAAAACATGGGACAATTTACATACTCCAAATGCAAGGTGGCTAGCTTGTTGCAGTTTGCACATTTTGGCATGAGAATTTGTGGAGGTGCTCAACTATTGATGAGTTGTTCTCGTGCAATGGATCACACAACCATTATACTCTTTTTCCATGTAATTTTGATTGGTCAAGGACCTTTTGGGGGCACGGGTAGATCACTTAGTGCATTTTAAAAACGACGTGTGGCATAATATAGAGAGGATTAAAATCATTTGAAATAAAAATTATAAAGGAATTCCAAATAATGAAGGGGCCATTAAATGTAGACAATCCCATTATAAGTAAGTTAGATGGACATAAAACGTGGGCCATTATTTTTTTGTAAAATTAATATAGGGGCTGAAGATAAGGATTCCATGCTTTCCCTCAACACTCGTCAATTGCGTTAGGAAGTAGATTAGCTTTTATTACTTAAAAGGAATATAGAATACAAAAAATTGCAGTGACTTGGACAATATAAGTAATGGAAGGGTGCAAACAAATGGGCCATTTTTTAAATTTAAGTAATTATAGGGAGGCTTTAATTCAGTCCTTGAAGGTAAATAGCCCCAAAACAAAAAACCCCCAGCCGCACGTGGTGCACAAAAATGCCTTAGAGTGATCTACCCGTGTTTGGGGGGGGATAAGACATGTCATTTTCTTGTGCATCCCTTCTTTCAATTGTTATAATCTAAATATCCAAAAAGATTACCATAGTACCTTTACCACATTGGCTATTTATAGGCAACAAGTATTATAATCCATCTTTTTGAGATTCAACAATCTCAGATTGAAAGGAAAACTCTTGTTCTCACATTATTTTTTGATACTTTTAACATAATGTTTCCAAGTATTAGTTTTTTCTTCAAATAGTTTGATTTGTGCTGAAGTGATAAAAAAACTATAATATTCATGTCCATACGTTCCCTCAAAATAATTTGCCTCACGTGTTTCAAAATCCTACAGATAAATCCCATTTGAACCTCAAATTTTGCCCATAAAAACTCCACAATTGACATCGAGTGAAATGCAATCAAAACAACCCTTTCATAGGCTTGAGGAAGTTAAGGGTTGAGAAATGGAATGGGGTTGTGGACACAATGAGCTCAAAAGGCATAGAGTATATCAGTTGTTTGATTGGGTCTCTTCAAGAGAAACATGAGTGGCTCGTACATCCACGTAAATAAAGAGTGCACTTGGTGTTTGACTAAAATAGTGTGTATTGTACTTCGAGTTGTCGATTGATTTGTCAAGGAACAAACATTGATGTGAAGACGGAGCCGGTTCCATTGGAATTATTTGGTTGTCTTATAACTAGTATATCCTATCCATTTCCATTGGCAACTTATTTTGGCTCAACTTCCGAGTCCCCCCTTATCATGTGAATGCACCCAACATCGTGGATGAAAAGGTGTCCAAAAAAACACCATGTCCATAATAAATCCCTAGGCACTTCTTTTTCAATTAGGAATCAACATGATGATTTGGACTTTGTAGAAGGTCAATTTTTTATATTTAAAGTGGTCTTTGGTTTGTTGATTACGTATTTCAACCTTTTGGAGGAATGACTTTACATGATTGGTGGGGAGTTTTGGCCCCAACTAACCCACACTAATTAGATAAAACAATGTAGCATTTAGACAACCATAGTGACTTCGATTGCAAATTATAACATTATATTGTATGTTTTGTTTTTTGGCGATTACATATATCAAAACATGGAGGCATGGTTGATTAAATCGTCTCAAAATAAGAGTGATACTTGGTTTGTGTATGTGGGGGGGTGTGAGTGGTAGACCAATTGTAGAATTTGTGTGCACATGTCCTACAATAAAATTACCAATAGAAATTTAAGTTTCTATGGTAAACAAAAGACCGAGGTAATCAAGGTATGTTGTGGTTTACAACAACAAACCAAGTAAGTCCTACCTAAGAGAAGTTGTGAAGCTAGTTAATTTCCACACCAATGTAAGTCGTAATCATACAACTTTTGCATTGACCACAATATTAAGGTATGTCAATGTTAAGAATTGTTAATAGATGTATCCTTAAAAGAACAAGAGCAGCCATCCAATGTTTGGAGTTGCATCTTGTTTTTGGTGTGTTAGCTAAAAACTCTCCATTTCCAACAAATAGGTTTCTCAAATAGCAACGGGAATACTTATGCACAAGTCAAGCCCCACTTGAATCTTGCGACCCCACCATAGCTCTCGAGAAGTTTCCAAACTCAATTTACATGTTCTCAAGAGAAAACAACTAGGTTTGACACTAAACTTTTATGAGGTTAAGAATATTAGGGGCAAAATCTTTGAACTTGTGTTTATTTATAGGTCCTCTCACATGAGAAACAAGCCACATAATAGTAGCATTGCCTATGAAACTACATGATAATCTTCATCGTGTTTCCACCTCTATCCGACCTTTTGAGGACCACGTTTCTTCTTGGAAAGAAAAAAGTAGAAGGATGGAAAAATGGTAGCCACACCATTCTTGAGATGCAAATTCCATCACTTTTGTCGCGACCAATAGACGAGCATGTTCAATGATCCAAAAAGACCCGGAGCTCAACTTTCGGTGCAAAAGCCGTATAACTTAGGTATGCACATTTATGCACATTCATGCATATTGACTACTATTTGAGCAAAAGTATATTGTAATTATTCCATGTCAAAGTGGACTTGCATGAGTGGTGCCCAAAATGGCATAGCCTATGAGCGTCCTTAGGGTCCTACCTAGCCGCAAAATACTTGAAAATATTTATGGCCAAAATTTTGATGTCCATGTGTTCGGCACATGTGGACAATTCAAACACGCTCTTGATGCCAACATCACCTATGACCCATGGATGATGATATGTTATCCAAGTCAACCACCTCGGCTACCATGATGGATGGGGAATAGCTCCAAGAAAAGCTACAATGATTATCCCATTTAGCAAGGGTGGGCTAATAGTGCATGTGGGAAATTTGTGAAGGGAATGGTAAATCTCTTTATGATGTGAAATTAACGTCACCGTAAGATCTAGGGTTTTGGGACTCCTTGAAAGTGTTGAAGTGCTGGAAACTCTCCTCAAATTTTGAGTGTCAACAGATGCATCCATGAGTGAGAGGTGCCTATTGGAAAAGAAGAAGATGTCTCTTTGAGCTCACCAAAACAAATTGTGCACTCTGGCAACAACCTTAGAGCACACACTCGTTTTCTTGAAACGTATGGTAAATGAGCACGTATTCATGAATTTAATATTGCTAGTTCAAAATACCAATTTAATGAGCATGTGTACATGTTGATGAGATTACTATAAGAAATATTGTGCGTTGTTTTGCGAATCTTTGTGACATGTTGTATAAATAAGTAAGGATGTTGTCATAGAATTATTGTTAGTTGCGGTTTTTGGTCATTCAACAACCAAAACCGTCAATTTATAAATCTTTGGTCAAAAGTTGCCATGAACACGTCATGTACAATAAACGGTTGGCACGAACAATAGTTTTTTTTAGTGGAAACATCTACATGTGAGTCTATATTAGTATAATATTAAGTTGTGAATACGGTTCTATATAATATATATGCATATATAATCAGGTTACTATAAGTGTGATCTAAGAATACCTAATCTTGAGGTTGGGCTTTAGCAATGATGTCATTTACGATTTCACATGTCAAAATGTAGCTCATCTACTTAAACGGATTGACATTATCCATATTGCAAGCACTGAAGTCATTTACCATTTTGATTTTGTAAATTTATTTTCAAATTACACTAGCTCAAAACTCATGAATTCAATCACATAACATTGTTCATGCGGTACTATGAACATGTCAGGATTGGTGTCTGCATGTCTCCAAGATGTTATGACCAACCGTGTTGTAGTAGTACCTAAAAACTACAAGCACGGAAACTCACAGTCATATGTGCAAATATAAACAATTATCAAAAACTCAAAACGTGTGTTTTTATAATAGCATCTTAGGAAGAGCCAAGCAACAAGTACCCCAATTAAGACCTTTCCTTATTATGCTTGAATTAGTGGACACTCTTAATGGTGTCCATAGTCATTCAAAGAAAATAAATTTCTACACGGGTCCACATCTTTGAAAAGGAAATCAAGCAAAATCTTTCTTCCTTACCTCCCTCCCTCCCTTTCATGCTTGTCTTTGTCTCCCTCTCTTTCTTCCCTCCTTCCTACCTTGTGCATCTCCTTGTGTTCATATACATTGAGTTTAGATAAGCTAAAGTAAGTTCCATAATTATTACTATGCGTATTGAATGAGAAACAAAGTTGTCCACGAATCGATGAAATACCCAAAGAAAGTAGAAGACTAGACATGCAATTACCATGTCAACACGTCAAATACCAATCCTTTCATGGCCTCAATTGACCATGGCATAATTCAATTCGAGTTCAATGCTCAAAAAACAAGAGGTGTCTACACTCATATGCAATAATTCCTTTTCAAAGGGGATGAGTGGGAATATCGCACAATAGCATCCCTCTTGTTCATCTAACATAAAAACCCTTAAATAATACGTAGTCCAATTGTCATTTTTTAGGGGAATTGATGGCAAAAGTGTGTTTAAAGGCCCCAAACCTACCTAGTGGAAATTAGTTGAGATGAATTGACCTCAACCCTATACTAGAGGGCAAGTTTTGATGTCGGATGGATGACAAGTGCACTTGTATGCGATAATTCCATTTTCAAGCCCTCGGGGTTAGTGTGTATGTTTGACAAATTTCATTTGACGTTCAACTTGAGATCCAAAGTGTCACGTGACGTTTTTAAGAACGAAAATGAATGTTAATGGACATCTACATTTTCTTCTAAAACGTCACCTCAATGTCACATGCCTAGTAAGTACGTGTCATTTCAATTTCCAAAGTGTCAAATGACATGTGTTTTTTTTGTTTTTTTTTCACAAGTCACACTACATGTCAAAATCTAAACTGTGCATGTCAATTGATGTGCAATTTATTTTTGTGCAAGTTTTTGTGTGTCAAATGTAAAAAACTTGCAAGAACTTTGTCAAAAAATACACATTGCTCGGGTTGGGTGCATGTCTCAAAATGAGGGGAATGTCCTAAGGGGGTAGCTTTATGGAATTCAACCCTAAATGCCTCAGGGACCCAAAGGTGGTATATATTTGTTATATAAAGGCCCTAGGTTTGTGTAGTTATTGTATTTGCTAGAAGTATATAAATGAAATAGGGCGGCATTAGTCCCAAGTATCATGCTAAAGTGTTTGAATATAGTGATTAGAATATTTGTGGCTTATGTATACCCCCTATGTGTCCTAAACACATATTGGGGCAGGGTGGGCATGCACACTTGTAATTGTTTGTGATACATGTGACATTCATCACATAGTATACAAATATGCCATGTGGTATATATCAGTCACCAAGCCGTTAATCGTTGGCTTAGCTGGGCTAGTGTCATAATGAAGAGCCATTCAACAAGCCATGAAGGTCCAAATGTGACATGGGCACCTAGAATATCATACACCTTACATATTAGATGGGAGTGTTTAAATACCACCCATGTCGCTATTGCTTGTAACATCCATCTTCCTGCATGGTGGGGCGACTATGATAGTTGGAATGGTACAAAGTGAAGCTTAAACACTTTGAAAAGACATGTAAAGAAACTTGTTATGATCTTGGAAAGCGTTGTGTAATATTGTGGTGTGTGAGAGATCTTGGAGTCCGGGCCCCCCAAAACCCCATCAAATTCTAGACCATTTGTAGTGTGATAACTACATTAATTACCCCAATTGGTGCGTGTTACTATTCGGAGCTACGTAGCGCTATACCTATTTAAACGAGAATGTAGTATTTTACCAAGCAAAGTCATTTATCTTTTATAATGTCTAAACAATTTATTTTGTACTTTTATTAGCAAAATCGAACTCACGAGGAAGACATTATTGTGCTGCGTAACTCCAAATAATAACACACACTAATTGGGATAATGAATGTATTCATTACTGCATACTATATCCTTCGCATACACATAAGCCTTAGGCAAGTGCCCTTAAATTCCATAATGCATGACTCCGAAGGGCATTCCTTACTTAAAGATTGTGGAAAGATTATGTCATTAAAGATTGTAATAGAGTTACGTAGGCCATAATGCACTCTAAACTACACATGTGTGGATTCTCTAAAAGAATAGACAGATTTTGAAGAACACAAAAGAGTTACAGGTCCTTATGTGGTTTTAGAGTCTTCAATGGAATATAATGGTCGCCATTTTAGTAAGAAAAGGGGGAAAAGGACAAACTCGGCAACTCTAGGTATGGCATGATGGATGGATGAGAAATAAACATCAAGCATTGGCTAAGTAGTAAAGGCCTGGGAGTGTGAGAACTTTGTTACTCCGGAGAGGCTGATCCATCGGAAGAAGCGCAGCTTATAAGTTAGCGAAGAATAAAAGGACGGGTCGGTCTGACACAAACCCTAGCGATGGCACATGAGCCCCATCTTTAGCTATGGCCGTTGCTGTTGCTGTTGCTGTTGCCGCTACGCAAGCCTCGCTTCACCACCTTCTTCGCCCCGCTTTCCTCTCCAACAACTCCTCCTCCTCCGCATTTCTCCGCTGTCATCAACACGCCCGCCATCGGTTGCCATTGCCGCTGCCGGTCCTCTCGCTGCCCGGATTCGGATCACATTGGAGCTCGTTGTCGACCAGGGGCTTCGCTTCCCGGAGCAGCGCAGCAACCATGGGGCAGGAGGTGGAGACCATGGATCCTGTCCAGAAGCGGCTCATGTTCGAAGACGAGTGAGATTTCTTCGCTTATCGCATTGCTTCGTGATGGATTCTTTGGTTATTCAGGGAGGAACAGCGTGGGATTCGGGTGTGGAAGTGTATCGATCTGTTCGGAATGGTATTATCAAGAGTCGGGCGGTTATTATGATGGAAGCTTCGATTCAGACGAGTCTATTGGCAGTATACTTTTTTTTATTTGGTTTTGGTCGTGAGAAGTGAAGGTTTCGATTAGTTCTGTAGAGATTATCTGTTTTCTTTCTCGAAATGGCTAAATTCGTAAAGTACGGCGGTTGAGGAACACATATGCGACAGAGAGCTTGTGTTGAATGCAATCGTCTTTCTTACAGCTAATTGTTCTTATCGTCGAGAAATCCTGTCCAGAATAGGCACATGTTTGAAGACGAGTGAGTTTTTTTTTTTTAAATTTTTTTATTCCCGCTTTTCGTCGTGATGGTTTTTTTTGGTGTTTAGAGAGGACTAGGTATCGGGGTGTAGAAGTATATCGATCTGTTCCGAATGGCGCTGTCAAGAGTCCGGCGGTTATATGATGGAAGCCTTGATTTGGGACGAGTCTATTGCCGGTATACTTCTCGTCGTGAGGCATTTGCATATGCTGTAAATGCAATCGGCTCTCCTACAGCTATTTCTCCTTCTAAATGCCGAGAGATCCTATCCAGAAGCGGTTACTACGATGTAAGCCCCGGATTCGGACGAGTCTATTGCCAGTATGCTTTTCGCCGTGAGAACTAAAGGATTGAGATGCCCGTTTTACTTTTACGAAATGGCTGGGATTCGTTAAGTACGGCGATCGAGGAACACAGATGATGCAGAGGCATTTGTATTGAATGCAATCGTCTCTCCTACAGCTATCTTTATTTTTCCTTACGATTGCCGAGAGATCCTATCAAGAAGTGGCCCGTGTTCGAAAACGAGCGAGATTTATTTCCTTACCACGTTTCTTCGCGATGGATTTTTTGGCGTTCAGAAGATCATGAAGAGTCGGGCGAATTAAAATGGGGAGCTTCGGTTTCGGACGAATATGCATTTCGTCGTGAGAATTGAAGGTTCTGATCAGTTCGATAGAGATTCTCGCTTTGCTTTCACGTAATGGCTGGGACTCGAAAAGTACGGCGATTGGGTTAGACAGATGATACCGAGGCATTCGTTTTGAATGCAGTCGTCTCTCTCGAAGCTATTTCTCCTTCTAACTGCCGAGAGATTCTATCCGGAAGCGGCTCATGTTCAAAGACGAGTGACATTTCTTGCTTCAACATTTTTAATTTTAGGATGGAGTTTTGAGTCTGGCGGTTATTGTGATAGAAGCCTCATTTTGGACCTGTTGATTGTTAGTATACTTTTCCTTGTGAAAACTGAAGGTTTCGACTAGTTCTATAGAGGTTATTGTTTTACTTTCACGAAATGGCTGAGGTTCGAAAGTTCAGCTCGGCCAGGATTTGGTGATTGGGGCATACGGATGATGAATGCGCAGGCGTTTGTGATGAATGCATTCGTTCTTACAGCGATTTCTCCCTTCAATTGTTGAGAATTGCGATTCAGAAGTCGTAGTCAGAGTACTACCGTGCGTTCAAATATGAAATGGAGCAATTTTCTAATTTAGAAAGTAAATGGAATCCCGTAGGTGTGCATACTTCATTACTCTGTATGGATCGTGCAGGAGGCATAGAAGATAACAGGGTAAGTTATTGGAATATTACCTGAGTTGATACGACTATCTCCAGGAAACAACTAAGATGGCTCCAGCTATTTATATTTTTCTTGTGTGAGGCTGGTCGGCAGATCGCTTTACTTCTACCGCCTCTGTGAAGCTTGCACAGAATGATCTGCCAGGAATTGGCCGTGCACTAAAACGCAAAGAAGATATTGATGCAGATTTGATAGCTAAAATTCGAGTTAAGGATGTTGGTCAATGTGTATGTGCTGTGCAGGTGCATATTGGTGGACGAGAAGGACAATGTGGTCGGTCATGACTCCAAGTACAATTGTTAGTTTTCTTCTCTTGTCTAACTTCAGCTTTTTCTTCAACTCTTTAGCAGCCTAATGTCACAAGTGTTTGGAAAAGCGTTTTAATTTTTTTAATGCAATGGTAAAAAGACTTCTTACAACTTGTTCTTATTTGAATTTGACCTGATTTCTGACGTATTCTTATTGAGATTTGTTTCAATCGGTAATGCAGGCCACTTGATGGAGAAAATCGAAGGAGAGAATTTGCTTCACCGGGCCTTCAGTGTTTTCCTTTTCAATTCCAAACACGAGCTTCTACTTCAGGTTGGGACTTGGTTTTATCCTTCGCAAACCTCTTTTTGTATCTGTATGCAACTCCTTCAGAGTGGCTCCTCAACACCAAAAGTGCATCACCTTCCGTTTGTTATTATAAATCAAAGCACTCCTCATCAAATGGTTTGGTTCCTCAAAGTGAATTTGCAACATTGCTATCGTCCAGAATATGGGCTACTGATATTACTGACCTTTCTTGGTCATTTAAATAGCTCCAGAAGGGTGTTATATTTATATGACTAGATTGTATGAACGGTAAAGTGAGTAAAAGAATTTTCCGAGTTTCTTCAGGTATTCAATGAACTTGATGCCAACTGCCAACTGCTTGCAGAAACGTTCAGCCACAAAGGTGACCTTTCCCCACGTCTGGACAAACACGTGCTGCAGTCACCCTCTTTACAGAGAATCAGAATTGATTGAGGAAAATAATCAGGGTATGGCTTCTGTCTCATGGAGGTTGCTGACAATATGTTGTCATGTTTGGCATGAAACATTGGCCTTGTAGAGGCAATAGTAGTACCTTGCATTAACTACCCAAGATTGTGCAACTTCTCATGGTGTGGACAATTATATGTACAAGCAATTTACTTTCGTTCTGTCAGGTAAAAGAAATTATATGTCTCTTAAGTCCCTGGCAGCTAACACCTGAATGGAGCAACTATGAATCAGGTATATTTGTATCTTATTTTCCCCATCTTGTGCTTGATGGGTTGTGCAGGGGTGAGAAACGCAGCCCAAAGGAAGCTGTATGATGAGCTTGGTATTCCAGCTGAGGATGCACCAGTGGATGATTTCACGTGCCTTGGTCGAATTCTCTACAAGGCCCCATCTGATGGCAAGTGGGGCGAGCATGAATGTAGGTGACAGTGGCCCAGTCCGTCCAGATCTGAATTGTCGTGGTCTTGATTGACAATAAGAGGGCAAATGGTCCAGTTTCTTCAAGGGTTAGATACATGTGCTCTTTTGACCATCTTGTTGTTTGAATCTCATTGGCTTCTTCAATGTGTCCCTTCTTCACTGATTATTTCATGCTGACTTCCTTTGGTATTGGACAGTGGACTATCTGCTCTTCCTGATCCGGGATGTGAAGATTCAGCCCAACTCTGAAGAGGTTGCAGATGTTCAGTATGTGAACAGGGAGCAACTCAAGGAGATAGTGAGGAAGGCAGATGCAGGAGAGGATGGCATGAAGCTGTCGCCTTGGTTCCGGCTAGTGGTTAACAACTTCCTCTTTGACTGGTGGAAGAGAGTTGAAGATGGCACTTTGGCAGAAGCTGCTGACATGGGCACCATCCACAAGCTTTAAGCAGGATCATCCATTTCTGCAAATGGGGACAGACCTTCAAAACTTCCTTCAGGCAACCCTAGTATAGAGGAGTGGATTAATTTTATGTGGCTGACCTTGCACCTCTTCCTTCCAAGTTAGGAGGAGCAGTACCAGCAGGGCGACCATGCCACCTCCTTATACCTCAATCCGCAGTTTTTGCAAATGTATCATTGACATCTTGGTAGGCTAGCTAAGCAGGAGGGAAACTCTCTGGATTTCCTACAAACAAATCACCATCATTAAGTTATATCTTGGATGGGCTGGATGAAATTGTTCTTTGTGTTTCTATGTTGAGGCAGGCCAGAAAGAACTTGATGTACTCTTTGTCGGCCCACAAAGTTCTGTTGGCTTGAACTTTTAGGGGCGTCTCCCAATTTAATATCAGTTGGCACTTGGGCCAGCAGGGTTGAGAAGCCTTCTATCAATGAAATCAAGTCTAACGTGGTCTACAGTAAACAGTCTGATGGATGCAGGTTATTTCAATAAAGTAAGTGTTTATTTGTTGAGGTTTGTATGATGCATGGTGTTATTTAGCTCAGTATTTTGTATTGCACCGGTTAGATTCTCTGGAGTGGGGCAATTGAGAGATTATTCAAAGCAAAGGTATTGATTGCCCAGAGTGGCTAGACTAGATTGGGGGACTAGGTACAATGGCAGGCACCTCCAACACCTTATGTGATCCTAACCATGTTGAAGTTGTAATGTTCTATGTCAGTTTTGTCCAATAACAGCCAGTCTTATTAGGATTATCTTATTAACTCTACCCTTGCACTGCTCTTTGGAGTCTTGTTGCAACACCAAATGACATTTTTGGTGGTCCATGCTAATTTCGGTACAATCTTTCTTTGCTTTGCACTGACTTAACAGATAGTCCTCAAAGCTGCTTCGTTCCAAGTTGCCAGAATATTGGTGGTGTTCACAACTTGATTGACTTGGCTCTCTACTTGTGAATTGGTCAGTGTGTTCACTTGTGATTAGTGATGCCTTAGTATGTTCGCTTCACACTAATCTAGGATTGGCTGATATTTCGTCATGTAAATGGGGACACAGAGAATGACTTGGACGCTTCATCAATCTGAACAAGATCAAGGCACCTGTTGCTCTTCATTAGTCTAGCTGATCTGGTAGGTTTGAGTCGACAGTTTCTATTTTTGCACTAGTGAAATGGTGAAGGGGTGCTGTAAAACGATGTATTTGTCTGAACTAATAGGTAGGTAGGTATCTCCCAGGAGCTGTGTTTCTCTAGTAAACTTACGAACTCCTGAATTTTATTGTCTACCACTTGTTTCTAAGATGTTAGTTTCTCTAGTTGGGTACCTACCTATAACTAAAATTACCAGCATTTTGTTTCAGAACTGGCAAATTTCTGGCATTCTGGCTGTTTCTGTCTTGTATGAAGCATGTGATAGCTTAGGAGGTTCACAAATGTCACCTGCCCTGGTTGACTTAAAATGAAGTTCTAAGGTTGAGCAAACTCTGGTATGTAATTGTTGGCTTTTCCATAATTTATTGCCAACTGCCTTGATCATGATGATCTGTAGTATACGGAAGTAGGTGTGCTGGGGAGACTCTTGAGATCATGCAGTAGGTATGCAAATGTGTGCAGTTGGAGACACAGCACCATTACCTCCTTAGCAGAATACAAAATACTCCCTTTAAGACATAATGGGTGAAGTTTTATCAAATCCTTCTCAATTTTGTTGTGGAGGGAAATCCTTTTATGCTGTTTGTTTTGTTTTACAAATCTCTCGGGCCCATCGTGTCAATGCTTATTATTGGCTCAACATCCTGAATTCCGAGGCTTGTGGAGAACAATGGCGGTTGTAATCCTTGACACATAGATTTCTCCTCAATTTCCACACTGGAGGATGATATGATATCTCTGAACCCCTTCCATTTAGTGTATTGAAAGCATTTTGCAATTCAGTCTGTACCGGTTGGGAATCTGAACTTCATGTGGCCTTTAGTTTTTGAAAACTACTGTGCTTTCTATTTTTGTTTTTTGAAACATCATTGTGACCCTTCTATACTGGTGCAGGTTTGCTAAAAAGGTCAAATGGGTCATCAACTTGTTTCTCCAGTAAGCCATTTCTCGATTGCACATCCTGCATGAATATTTCTATCCTGGCGCATTTGTAATTTGTCCTCTCATGACAGAATGCTGAGGGATTTACATTATACCTCTATGTTACCCCTTAGAGATGATGGTAATCCCATTCCTTAACCCAACAGCTGTGATTCATAGTTTGAGATCCACCAGATTGCTGCCCCAGGAGTTTCATGCTTGAGCCATATGGACGATTCCTGAAAGACTTGCTGTTGGGCGGTGGTATCTCATGGCTTATTTATGTTGCTGAAATGGGAACAACGATTCAATGATGGTGATATTCTGTAAATCAGCGGTAATTATGTTCAGAGGTTGGTGAGGAAACAGCAGGACTGGGGCATATGTTAAAATCACGTGGTGGCACTCTACATAGAAGGCAAGGGATGAAAGCGAGGACACATGAGGAGGAAGTACAGGGACAGTGGTCAATGGAGCATTCTGTGGCTGCTGATGAGCGCTGCTCTTGTGGTGGCAGTCGTGAAGGCCGATGGAGTGTCTCCTTCGCCACATGGACAGGTATGTAATCTCGACATTACCTTCTCCCCAAAATTCCTAAATCTGTTGAGGACCATAGCGGGAAAGTGTGAAAGTGAAGGAAAAAACAATTTGTTACTGGTCGTTGGTTCATTTAACCATGTGAATCACATGGAGGAAGTGTCACCTACATGTGAACTTGAACCGACATGTGGGTAGTTGCTCTTAGAAGTAGGGAAATTGTTTCGCAAGTAGGTTAGTCACCGCAACTCTAAATTTTGTGAGAAATAGAAGTGGACCTCCTTTAAGTGGACTTCTCATTTGCACTTGTGCAAGGACAAGTTTACACTTGAGCCACGTGGATGGGAGGAAATCTTCACTTCTGTTATGACGCAGAACCCTTCTTATTTTCGTTTTACTAAGTCTTTTTGGCATGGAAGGGGGGGCACTAGAGCTAATGAATCAAGTTCCATCAAGCGACCCAATAAATATTCAAAAAGGATGGGGAGCATACTGGTGACACAGACCTTCAGATTCTCATGTAGATCAGTAATTAACTCCAGTAACTACAGCCTTCCCAGGAGATATTAGCCTATGATAAACCGGAATTAGCCTCTTACGACCTTTGGAGTAAGTGGTAAACTGTTGGACTTTCTATTTAATTTCCCAAGGCTTTGGAATTCTCAAAACTTGATATATGTAGGAGCTCACCCCTTTTGGCCAGAAGTGATCTTGTGTCATGCCTAAATGTGATACAAAATAATTACACCCTGAGTACTTAGCAGTTTGAAAATAACAAAGATGATGAGAGGAATGTTTCAGGATGGAGCTGTACGAAAGGCGCCTGCGCTTGTGAAGAAGCCACCTTCTTTGACAATGGAGAAGTGTCTGGGTGCGATCCCACGCCGGGACCCTTTAAACCACTTCAAAAGATATAAGGGCGGCTTCAATGTCACAAATATGCACTATTGGAGTGTAAGTGCAACTAAATACTCTCCACGCATGGCAATATCATGACACGATACCACTCCTATATGCAAAATGAAGATATTACACTTTTTCTTAATAAAACCTGGGTATGGGTATTTGATACCGTTCAAGTCTATATGCCATGCAAGAATCTTCATACCTAAGGAAAATTAACCCTAGTATCATTATGGTTTCAAGATGGTATGGAGCCAAATAATGACTTGGCTATACAAAGATTCTCTTATATTGAGATAACTCGCCAAGTATCAATATTCGACTTGTGTAGCAACTTTTATACCATAATGAATTTGTGTATCGAAACCATTCATTCACCTATAAACCTGTCAAACATTGTCCACTCCCCCAAAAGGGCAGGAGTGCACTGGAGAAGAGGCTTTTCATTCATTCTTGTTCCTCCAGGAGCCAATATATCTATCTATCCATCCGTCTATCTATCCTGTTCAATATTAATCAGGAGGCTGATGGGTTGATAATGAATGTTGGCGGGAACAGTCGCTGGCTTACACAGGGATCTGGGGTTACTCGGCTGCAATTATCTCAGTTGTCATTGGAGTTGCATCAATTTGGTGGCAGTGCAGCACATGGTCCAGCAGGGGAGGAGGGATAAGGAAATTCAACCCCAACTCAGACTTGCACCATAGCGTGCCTGTGTGGTGTGTCATCCAGTTCAGCATCTTGCTTTTGTCAGCTCCTCTCCCCTCCATTTCCCATTTGTTTCAGCCAGAATTTTCTATTGGAATACTTGTCCCTACAGTTGATATCATCATCTCCCTACTGGCCAGGTTGTGCTGTTAAGATGGCCAGCGTACATAAGATAACATTCTTGAGTAGCCTATGTATTCCCCCAGCACAAACGGAATAATTCTCAGGTTAGGTTATGCTGACAACCGAACGTTGATTCCATTTGGGACGCACCCATTCAATTGTATCTTGGTAGATTGTAGAAGCCTCCATGTCCGGAGATTGGCAATAATAAGTTTGTTGACTGAAGAGAGAGCTTGCCACTTGCTGGGCGAATATCCATGCATTTAAGGACCTGCTTCTTTACCTCTGTGTGTGTGTGTGTGTGTGTGTGGAATAGTACTTAGATGGGCTTGCCTCGGGGAGATAGGTGTTGGCTAGCTTGTCCATGCCCATTCAAGGTGTTCACCTTTCAAAGGAGGCAGTAGTCTTCGGGGGCCCATCTAATTTTTGCAATGCATGTTTCAGGATGTCACATAGACTTAGACCAACTCGAAAATGAAGCAACATCTTAATCCACGCTAGTGGCAACATCAGAGTCGTCTATCTTTCGTTCTTTTTTTCTGTGTTGCAACAAAGGAGACGAAAAGGTTTACAATTTATGTGTAACTGCAGGGTTGATAATGCTAAAGAATGCAGGTGAATGTGCAGAGCAGCTAGCGGTGTGATCTTGTGGGGAAATGTCAAACTTGGTCAAGAATTAAGGACAGCTGCAGGAACCCTCATCAGCACTGTTGATAAAGTCACGGTGTGTTTATTAAATCTATACCATATCAGCGCATCTTCAGCTGGTTTATGTGAGTGCGAATTTCAGGCCCCCTTTTAATTAGAGAGCTCAAAAATTTAGAGGTTGAGAACTCAAGGAAATGAGCCTCTCACTCACACTTGTCCACTTTCCAGTCGAGCTTTCAATTTGAGACCTTCAACTTTTTTACTGGGCTTACAGCGCTTAGATGGTGCCTTGATGGATCCATGTGGAACGACAATGACAAGCTGTGTCATTTTTAAATATCTCTTAGCCAAAATCCTAAGCTACCCTCATGGAGGTCGCTTAAGAATTCTGAGAGTTCAAGCTCATTTTGTGGGTCTCAAGCCAATAAGATTGACTTGTCATGGATTCACCTGTGTAGTAACATTTTCCCCTTGATATTGGACTTTGAGCATGGCCACTTGTACACTTGCTCCAGACTATTGAGAGCTTAAGGGTTTGTCAAGCTCTAAATGTCAAATCCAGGCATGAAACTCACAAAAATTGCAAGTCGAAGCTCTCAACTCAAGCTGTAGTGTGAAGGGGCCTCACCAATAACCCAGAAGATGGCCCTGACAAAATCTGGTCTGTACAGGCGCAAGTGGATGGAGCAATTAACTTGATCCCTCCGGCAAAGATTGGGCCAATTGCAAACCAAGAGGTAGCAAAGAAGTTTTTGTTGGCGTGCAACAACCTAGCCTCCACTTTCCGGGAGCTTACCAAGAGAGTAAAAGTGAACAAAGCCCAAGTCTACAAACTCTTCTCCTCGATGTAAGCCTCTGGTGGCTACTATACCCATAATAATGTGTTTTGGTTTGACTTTTCAGCCAATGTACTGGATCTTGCATAAGGAGTGAGGGCAAAATCAAGATTTTCTTTCTCTTTATGTGATCACACAAGCGGTAGTACAATAGTGGCTACTTCACCCATTATAACTGCTCCATCTCAATTTCGATCCAGGAATTCATGATGGATATCTTTGTAATCTGCACTTGCTAATTGAATGAGACAGTTCTCGAGCCTATCCTATGGTCATAAACATATGTGTATACATCATGGATTGCAATTGTTTAATATCAATAGAGTTCTCCTTTAATGCAACTGAAGATTTGGTCAAGAGTTGGTTGTTCAGCATACAAAACTTCCCATGTTTGATAAGTTTTCAGTGAGTTTGGCCCCCAATAAACCAAAACTCTGCTTGAATTAAATAAAAACTCTAATATCTTACTGAAACTTGGTGAGGAAGCCCTCTGCAAAGGTGCAAGATAAAGAAGGATAAGGAAAACCATTACTCTCCACATGGAGGTTTACCAAGTGCTGTTAAACTTGTGCAGGAAAGTGGCTATCTCTGTAATTGCAGCCTTTATTGTGATTCTGGTGGTCACTGGCCTAGGTACTCACCACCAATGAGAGTGAGGAAACTCATGTCACTTGAAATTGAACATTATAGTGACTCCTTGCCTTTCTTGGAGTCTTTGGAACACTGGTACCCTTTGAATATCCCCACATTTAATCGCATCACTTAAGATTCGAACAAAGTTCTTGCTCAGCTATTTAGTGCAAGCTTGAAGGGTTTACAAAGATGGAGCACTTTGCACTTACTGGGGTGAAAACGTAATAGTGTATTTGTCACTGCCATCTTTCAGTTGATAGACCATGTTACAACCACCACCAATTGATCAGTAGTCTAAAAGGAGATATTGATTGCTGGGTCAAGTTCTTGATGTGTGCGGTGAAACAAATCATGATTGGAATCTGCAATTATTCAGCACAATTCAAAAGATTTCAGAAAAAAGGGAAGCATGATTGCATTTGTTTAGGTTCAAGTGACATGACATGTGGGGATGATGATTGGGCGCAGTGAGTATGCTGAAAAGTTGGCACACACTTCTCTTTGCGTAAGTTTTTGCACCCTAACGTTATATCAACATACCATCCCTCTCCTCATCTTTATTTTGTTGTTTCCTATTCTTATTTCAACATTGTTTCCCTTTTAAAGTAAAATGCACTGACTTCTAATTAAATTTGTTGGTGAAGTTTGTTGCATTTTGCAATGCTAATAGATACCTGGTTGTGCAGTTTATACTCGGTGGCCATATTCATCTTGGTTTGCACATGGATACTAGCTGGATTTAGTTTTGTCCTTGCCAGGTAAAATCCTTAAATACACATATGATGCTCTGCCCATTCAATGCAATGCTTTCTATATATTTTTGTGCATTATGAGGATTGATTGACACATACAATCTCAAATTTGAATATACTTGCTAATTAGCATCATGCCCATTCTTATTGATAATTGCAACGATAAAAGAACCATAATGAGTAAAGGCATGTATCCTCATCCTCTGATCTTGTTTGTCAAATTTATGAGGTGCAGTTTGGCTATAGATTGTTGCCAAGCTATGGAAGCTTATGATCGTAATCCGCACAACTCCAGTATCGCCCAACTCCTGCCATGTTTGACCCCTCAAGCAGCAGCTGAAGCTTTGGATGGAGCCAAAAGAGCAATCAAAACGGTCATCCGACGCTCCAACTCAGCTGTGGACCTATTGAACCGCCAGGAGCAGAGGTTGGCTGCTAAAGGAGTTATCAATCATGCAACTATCGTACCCCATGTTTGTGATCCTTTTGGTCCGGAGCCATCCTTCTTCCCAGTGGGTTGCAGCCCTGCAGATGGCTCTTTCACCCGCTTTGAGGAGGTGAGATCTCCCCTTCCCTTTTAAAAAAGCATGCGTAAAATGTACATTTTGAGCTTTGCACCCACTTGACCTAGGATATGAAACATGCAATTAGTGCGAGATAAATAGCATATCCAAATCAAGGTTGTAGTTCTTCCTCATAATTCCTCATATCATATTCATTATCAAACTAAACATCATCTTTCTTCTTAAATGATTGTATGGCTTCCCCCAATTACATTGACCACTAAACCTAGAATTATTAACAAATTGAGCATGTTGCCCAATCTCTTCTCAACAAATGTCCTTTTGATTTCTGTTTTGTAGATCCACACACCACTCAAATATAGATGTCTGATTACGAAAAGTAACCAAAATTGGCCTGCTTCCGTTGAAAGTGAAATGAAAATACAGGAGCCAAATTACTGCACTGGCTTGAACAGAAAAAAGAAAAAAAGAAAAAAGAAAAGACACTGATCACAGATATGCAGGCCATAGCAAACTCCATGCATGCCACAAAGCCCACTTGTTGACTAGGTATCAGCTGTACTTCCCTCCACCAAGGTTTGATGTGTCATGTCTGCTGATGCAGGACTATGGAAAATACCGGTGCGAAACAGATGATATAGAGGCATGCTTAGCTAGTCCTACACCCATCCCCAACTTTGCATTCATCGATGCTACAGAGGCGATGAATGCCACAAAGGATGTGTACTTGATTTTACCAACCATATTCCGGATCATAACTTGCAATTTTGTAAAAATCACATTTGAGGACATTTTGATGCACCACTGTGGGCCGTTGAAGGGAGTGCTCACTTTGCTATGGGTTTCCTTATTGATTGTTTCTGTAGCTATGATGCCACTTTTGGGTCTATGGGCAATGCATGGGAGGACCTTCTCAAACAACAGAGTCAAGTATATTCTGAGGAAAAAGGCTAGAGAATTTGGGTTTTGATCCTCTATATTGAGTGGCCAGACCAGTTTTCTTAGCTACTTCAATATCTGTATAGCAAACTTTTGATCTTGATCCTCACTGGAAATTCAACGCAGTTTTAAGAAGCAAGCAGACAGACAACCAACACCTGATTCAATGGTGAACCTGAAACTGGTGACGCTGGCAAGCTCTCTGAAGTCTAGTTCAAGTGTTGCAATCAACTGCCAGGATTAAGCTCTTTCATCCTACGTTATGTACGAGCTGATCCACACATCCACTTCCTCCTTTGGGGACCTTTGGAGGAAAGAGATTCCAGTATGCTTTTAACTGAGATACAGACTGGAAGTTAGAACTTGAACCGGATTCCACAATATGAGAAAGTCTTATTCTTTTGGCACCTTCATGTTGTGGACAGCATTCCAGTAAAGCTACTTCATTATTTAAGAAATTTAGGCGCCATCATGTCCAGTGAATGAAACACAAATGGCTCAAACAATGGTATTGATATATGAGGTGCATACCTCAGACAATGCATTCAAGCTGGTAAGGACATTGTCGGTCTATCAGGGTGTAAAGTCTTCTGTTGCTGGATTTGCAAGATAATCAATAGGTTGCAACCAGTGTTGGACTGAAATCATCTTTTTTTGATACCATTTGGGTTTCTATAAAGAGAATTTCATGCTTTTTGGCGGGTATGGGTATTTGACGGTATTATCGTTTTCGATACCATTCAGGTCAATATACCATGCAACAACTTTCAAACCTTGGTAAAATCACCCTAGTCTCAATATGTTTTAGCATGGTATTGACCCAAATAATAACTCGGGTACACAAACATTCTCTCACCATGACATACCCACCAAATATCAACATGTGACTGATATTACAATTTTGATATCCACGGGTAGGTTCTTGATACCATTATTGATGTTGAATATTGATACCATGCATTCACCTATATACTGGTCCAACATTGGTTGCAACCATGGTCATTATCCTCATGTACTTCAAAGAGTCCTGGAAATCTCTATTCTACAAATATGTACACACAACCTCAAATGCTATAGGCCTACCCCCTGCCACATTGACATGTCTGCAATGAGGGACCGGAGTTGGTCGATGTGGAGCTTTACGATCTGGTTCTTCTTCTCAACTTCCTGTAGCATAATAGTCAGTCAGAAGGGGTTGCCTCCACTTAATCTTGCTGACCTATTTCACTTCCCACTGACATCAGAAAGAGGACTCTTCTTTCTCACTAATACCCTATGATATGCTTTAAGAATTGTTTTTGAGCAATCCAACTTCCAGAACCCTCTGTACCCATTACTGCTTACAATGTTCACAAGCTGCAAGTTGGAAATAAGTTTACAATTAACAGGAGAAACATACTTCTCTGAGGCTGTCCACACGCTGCTCAAGGTAATCTAACTCGCCAGTCTCCATGTCTTCTGCACCTTCCCCTTCCTGCAGCTGTATCCATTCAATATATCCAGACCTCAGCTAGGAAATAGACCACATTAAGACCTACAATCACCTTGACATTCAAAATAGCCTGGTTTTATCTTCTTTTATAGATTTCTTATCCTCAACTTGTGAATGTAGGACTCTATTGCTACCTAAAAAGTGGCCAAACTTCATTTTGTATTAGCTACATCATCAACAGACTATTATCTGATCATCCTGTGTTGTGCATGCCATTGTGAAGATCTCCCAGTAAGCAAACCACAAAAATAAATGAACCAATTCCAGGTTCTCCAGAATATGAGGACAGCCTTGAATCGACACTGAGCTCTAGAGAGGGGCAAACAGTTTGCTAAATTATCGCGTAAACAACCAACTGTAATGATTGTCTTAAATCTTGTGGTGGACAAGTAAATTTGATAGCCTCTTCTGCTTTGACCTCAAAAAGCCTCAAAATTCATAGTACTCTGCCTTACCCTCTAAACCCTAAAACCTTCTAAGGGACGTTTGAGAACTAAGGCAAGTGGGCCTAATTCCGTCACTTATCTTAATTGGATACCTATATTTGAGTGGTGCGTGGTTAGGTGTGGTCTTGAAAGAGATTGGACTACGTGTTCAAGATTTGTTACCCATTCTACACTCAGCAGTAAACATAATGGGAAGGGGGACAATGTGGTTATAGCTCCCTTGAAAATTCATATCAATTCAGGGCGGGCTCCAAATTTCTCTGCGATTGAACTGGGCTTCTCCATTCCCAATTGTGGATCAGCTAAGATTTACAGTTCGCAAATCGGAGTTGTATTTCATAGAGAACAGGAAAGAGTGACCATCTGAGACCCGTCTACCTTACTCTGCTTTCCTCTCTAAACCCTAAAAAACTCAAATGGCCATTTTCCACAGAAGATGCATGAATTACTTGAGAAATGGAATAGGTAAGGATTCTTATGAGTTTCAAATGCCCGCAGTCTGAAAGAACACGACAACAAAGAGTGGAAACAAAAAACAAGTGAACAAAAAAAAAAACGCTAGGGTTTCCATAACCATCACCTGCGCGGCCTTGACAATGGCAGCAACGGTGGCACGAAGATCGGCCGTGGCATTCTTATACCGAACCCGAGTGGCATCTAGAGCAGCCAACCCCTCGCCGTCATCCGTCCCTTTCTCCTTACCCGCTGCTGCACCATCCCCTAGACCTAAGCCTCCGTCACTTGCACCCGACGGAGCATTAGCATTCGCATTGGCATTAATTTCTTGAGCAAGGGCGGGCTGCGAGGATGGGGCAACCCAGAACGAGGGGCTGCAAAGCGCACGGTTGAGAGTGAGCAGAATGTCGTGGGCTGCCTCCACCACGGCCTCTAGTTGCTTCTGTCCGTCTTCGGCCAGCTCTTTTGTGCTTCTGGACGGTTGCGGTGGCTGTGGCTGCTGTGCCGGAGCTTGTTGTGATGCCTCGCCCTCCATCGCTGGAAGGTTAGGAATCGATCGAAACCTTAGCTTGCTTCTTCGACTCCTTCTCCCGCCATAGCCACAGCGTTAAACCCTGAACCCCTGCCTCTCCGAACTTGGTTCGTGTGTAAAGTGGCCCTTATTAGGGTGGGAACCTTGTTGGCCTCACAAAGTAAAGTGTCCATTGAAAACACTTCTCTCTTCTATTTCCTATTTTTTTCTCTCCATTTCTAGGATTTCCAAAAATCAATTTAGGGGCGCATTCACATGGGGGTTTAGGGTAGTTTCCTATTATTTTTCAAACTCAATTGGCTCATTTGTAACTACACAATTTTGTCTAATTAGTTTGAGTTACCATTTGGAGTTACGCATTTCTATAACATTTTACTAAGAGTGTCATTTTTTATCAACTAAGTTATTTCATATTCTTCGGTGTGCATACTAACTACCTGTGTTATTTGGTACTCTTTGTACAATATTATAGCAATGCGTAACTCCAAATGGTAACCCACACTAATTAGACAAAATAGTGTAGCACCCGGTTCTCTCCCCATTCATTGAGCTCAAGTAATTAGTTCACATGTTAAGGTACATGGTCTTAAATAATTTCAACTAGCCTACTTCTCATAGGATATGAAACATGTGATTAGCATGCCCAACTGTGGGCTCCAAGAACAAAACATATTAAAAGAAAAATTAGGTATTAATAATCATCATACTGATTGGGGAGGGGAAGGGGATTGTATGACCACTTAATTTACACAATATTCCTCACTTTGACAACGAATAAGATATTCGTACGAGCTCCAAAAAGCAAGAGGAAAAGTTGTTATACTTTGTATCTAGATTTGCTAACCATCTCATGCTAATCATATATTTCATATCCTAGGAGACGTAGACTGGTTACAATAATTATTTTAGACCCATCTCCCTTATCATGTGAACTAAGTACATGAGCTAATTGAACGGGGAGAACCGGCTCCTAGTTACAAATGAGTTGGATGAGTTTGAGAATAACCAATTGAAGTTCAATACTTCAAGAAAACCTTGTCATTTTAGAGGAGTTTACACAATACAATCCAAACTCCCTAATATCATGCATGTGGCAACCAAAGTGTACGTGATATTAAGGAGGTTTGCACTATTAACATGGATGCATGATAATAGAGAATTGGTGTAGCATGTGACATTATGGAACAACATATAGTCAATAATGACAATATTAGCAATATTGACAATGACATTGACAATAATGATAATGATGACAACGTGTTGCATGCGAGCGTGTGGTTTGAATGCTTTGGTGGATTATTTGAATGTCAGAGCCCATGATATATAAATGGTAAATTTGACAACAAGAAGGAAGATTGAAGCTGAGCACGTCCATTCACTAGGGTTCTAGGATATAAGAGAGGGAGTAACATTATGAAGGTTAGAGTGTATACCCCAATTTACTTGAGAAAAATCGAATGATGTCAACATGTCATCAATTGAACTTGGAAACACTAGGATATCGACCGATTGTGCCCAAAATCTTGCCGGACATTGCTTGAGCTCCTTCCCAAGCATGGTTACAAAGAGCTAAGTACCCACAATAAAGTATGTGGGAGAAATAATGAGAAGCCTAGCTCCTCCGTGAGTCCATCCCTACCTAGCTCCGCTATGACAAGAACTCTTTGAGCTACTCTCAACCTACTTGAAGTTGCCTAAACCCATCCTAAATAGTCCCTATGTTCTTAGACCACGGATCCCCATCTAAAGCACCCCGTATTGTTGTGTTCGGAAGTTTTCTAGTGTTTCTCCTATGCCATGCATTTTTCTTATTTCCACCTAAGATTTTTGAGCCTAAATCTAAACCAAAACATTATTGATGAGTCGTTGAAGGCGCACCATTGTAATTCCTCTCATGTGGCAACTCCTTGCCCTCTCAACCAATGAGAGGTCTCCGCTTTGGAGAACATCCAATCATGTGGTTTGGGCCTAATTATCAATGATGTCAATGACACTAAGGTAGACGAGTCCTAAATGGTAGTTTATTTCCCCAGCTCACCCACTTCTCCTAGGTTATTAATCCAGTTGTTGGTCTTGTTAGGCTCATCAACTTATTACCCTGATGCTCTTTTTAACAAATTTTTTTTTGTAAACATGCGATTGAGAACTATGAGGTGATTAGCAAATCCAAATCAAGGTTGTAGCCATTTTCCTCGTGATTCTCAAAGTCCATATGAATATCTTATTCAACATCAAAGTGAAGATTGACATGCTCATGAAATGGTCACATACGTCTCCCCAATTATGTTGACTATTGAGCCTATAATGGTTACCATATTTTGAACACACTCCAATCTTTTTTTAAACACACATATTTTTGGTATCCGTTCTTGGAGCCACACCAAACCACCTTGAGAGTAGGGTTCGCACCCATCTCTAGGCACTAGTCGCACTACATATTATCCAAATGCTTACATTGCTTTTAGTCTCAATAGCATTGCTTTGTTCCGCAATGGGCTTGTCTCTTAGCTTTTGATATAGTGATATGCATT
This sequence comes from Polytrichum commune, assembly GCA_950295325.1. Taxonomy (NCBI): domain Eukaryota; kingdom Viridiplantae; phylum Streptophyta; class Polytrichopsida; order Polytrichales; family Polytrichaceae; genus Polytrichum; species Polytrichum commune. The sequence goes on from OX485804.1 coordinate 1,171,574, forward strand.
GGTGGTTGGTAGCCATGAATGTGATTTTCTCTAAATGGTCTTTTTACAATTAGGTTGGTTCATCCAAAAACTTGTATACATTTTCTAAATCACAATCCCTCATATATGTTCCACTTGAGTTTTATGTAAATGATACAGATATGAATTCTATTGAATGCGAGCACTGCTTGCAATACAAATTTGAAACTTTCAATTTGTATTCACAAAGAGTAGAATGCACATGAGAATTATGAAAAATTAAAATTAAAAAAAGACAAACGTGTTTGATTCATCTAACAAAAAATACAAAATGTTTGGTAACACATGCTTTGCATAAACTCAAACACGTATTAATGTATAATTGCTCACAACCACCAAATCACCAATGCAAATGAGAACAAGGATAACTTTAACTTCACATGGAAACCTCCTTGTGTCATAACGGAAGTCCAATATATACAAAAATAACTTACGCAACCTGAAAACTTAATATTTCATACGAATCAAATTGTTTGCTCATGCAAACATAACAAGACAAACACTAGGGTGAACAAACAACGTTATCCCAATATTTGTCATGTCCAAAGGTTCTTGAATTTACTTGTGGCATGTGAATATTTGACAAGATTCAAACATATAACAATTGACATAACATACAAACTTCAATCAAATAATGCATAATTCTTCGAGTTTTGCTAACATGGTAGGTCTGACTCTCCACCAAAATGCAATGGATGTTTGTCCACAATCTCTTGAAGGTGAGGAAATAGTTGGTTGGAGCGCCAAACACCATCAACATCTAATGATAAACCGCAATCGATCATAGATTTCCTTGCAAAGGACACTCCTTACCATCGGATTGTTCATTCACTAACCATACACTTTCAAATGCAATGCGAAGATAAAAAGAAGCCTTTTTGGGATTAGAGACCAACCACCATCTCCCCTTGCCTTGTTCTCCCATGCCCCATTTTCAATAAATTTTATATTCTTCTCCTCCCACTATGTTGTCCATGCATCTTTAATCTTTGAAATTACAAAGGCGTCAATGCTAAATGTCTTGTGTTAGCAAAATATAGTATTTTGCATTTTCAAGAACATCATTTAATACATTGTTCTCACTATTTTTAGTGCAATTGTTGAGCCCGACATGCTTTGGCATCCTTGTGGGTCACCTTAAAAATAATGTGGCTCATTGGACCAAATTACAAATATTTGCATATCCATCCAATGTTTGGAAGTCGTTCAGTAGCACACACGCACAACATTGTCTGGGGGACCTCTTTTGTTGCAACTTTTGTTCACAAAATTTAGCATAGATGATTTGATATGGGTTTTCTTTTGACTTGTGATCCACACCACCATAGTCATGGCTTCTCCATTGCTTACAACAACCACGTTTTTGACACTCTGACTATCAACCACATCAAGTATATGATTGTTGTCACAAGCGAATATAAAATGGATTTTATCCATGTTTTCCATATAATCATCATTGATTTAATATTATGTTTGTGCACGAAATATTGCACACATTGCAAAATTCGTTATTTTACATCTTGACATTGCACATGAACATTTGGATTTTGGTGTTCTACTTTATGAAATTCCTCCAATATTACACCTTCGTCAAAAACCCAAAACACATAGAATTCGAGGATAAACTCCATAATGACACAACAAACATGCTTTCAAAGTAAATTATATGTCTTGTATACTTGAAAAACCATTTTGCACTTGATGGATGTAGATTGGCCATCAATAGGAGTTGGACGACATGATCTCAAAATATCACATGATCTCAAACGACCATTTACTATGGTTTCATCTCTCATCATCTTCATTGGCCTGCAGAAGAATCTCAAACCATAGTTGTTCCAACTCTCGAGGCTTGTTGAAATGCACAAGTGCAAATAAAGGAAGGGTTAATTGTCAAGATCATTGGACCACTATGACTCCTTAATGAGCTTGACAATCTTCACTCTGGAAATGAATAAGATATTTATATAAGCTCTCAAAGTTATGAAGAAACAACTATGTATGGCCGCGATTTGGATTCACTAATCACCTCGCACTAATTGCATGCTTCACATTTTGCATCTAGAAAGTTGCACTAGTTGCACTACTTTCACCACTTAGGCAAGCGGGTTGAATTCAATGACTAATCTAAAACGGACACCCATATATGAGTGGTGTGAGTAGGTGTGGATCTAAGAACAAACACCAAAAAGACACGTGCTTAGAAAAAATTGGACTATGTGCTCAAAACTAGATGGACATTCTAGGGCCAATAGTCATTAGACATCCTAGGGCCAAATAATTGTGAAAATCCAAATGGTCATTTAGCAAAAAATCTTAGAGAGACTTCACTTTGTAATTGAACAAGATATTCATACATGGAACTATGAAAGTCACGAGGAAGATATCAACGATATGGATTTGATAAATCACCTCACACTAATTGCTTGCTTCAAATCACAGAGCCAACCCAACAAGAACCTAGATAGTATTGCACAAAATTCACAAATATCAAAGATAGAAACTCATCTCGCCCACGAGTTTGTGTTGTTTGAAGGCACATTGAGTTGCACTAGTTTGACCACCAAGGCAAGCATGCCTAATTCATTGAATCATTTCTAAGAGACACCCATAGATGATTGGTGTGGATAGGTGTGGATCTAAGATGGACACCAAAAAAAAACACGAATTTAGAAGAGACTGGACAATGTGTTCAAAACTAGGCAATATAACTCAATATAATTGGGTATATAATAACATTGACTCAATATTCTAGCTGGCAATCTCAGTTGGGTATGCATTGATTCAATGTTGTAGTTGGATCAATGCACACCCAACATTTCCAACTTAGGGTTGCTATTTGTTATATCTTCTTTCAACTCAAAAGGTTAAATTATGAATTTGCATCAATGTTGAAGGAGTCATCAATTGAATGTAGAGCAGCCAAATAAAATAGATCGAACCCTAAAAGATGTGTTCAAACATAAACTCAACATAGAATGCTTAGTTTCTTGCATTTAGAGATGCAATATGGATTGAATACAAAAAAAATCAAAAATATTATTCCTTACATATGCGTATGAATACCAAGCACATAGAAATGGCAAGCTCTCCCATGAAGTAGAAAAAACTCCTTGCAACAAAGGATTATTCAAAAAGCGTCATCAAGGTGTTGAAACGTGGTGGGGATGTCTCCAGAGCACAATCAAGATGGAATTGATGGAAAGTCTCCATAGTGAATTGGCCTTCCACCCATGTTATTCCCATCCCAATTAGGAAGTCAATATGGGTTGCACTAATTATTTCCATGACAATGTTCCACCCACACTAATAGGAATATTTATTGTAGTGCCATGTATATTATTTGTGAAGGGTTACACTAAAATATCTACAATTCTACAAATGTTAAGTCCACTATTTGTGAACATAAAACATTTCTTAAATTGCTTTACTTTTCTTACACTTTGACATTAATTGTCAAAAGTGAGAAATGATGTGTGAAGTAAAGAGTGCATGACAAATAAAATATCAGTATACTACATGTTGTATAAGATGTAGACTCCGTGATAGGTTATACTCCTTGTTTAAACCTCGTAAACATTTATGGCCCATTGAATTAATATTGTGGACATAACATCCCTCAAATATTCCCAACACTTGGTGCATTACTTGCCAAACCATCTCCAAAAATTGCAAGAAATCATGAGGCGGACTAGTCTATTGCTCTAAATATGAGGCTACCGTGGTTTCCACATCTTGAGACTCTTCATGTTGATCTTCTTGAATGCCAAAATTGGCATTATCAACTATAGCATAAGCAACACAATTTGGTAACTTTGCATTATGTGGATGTAATAATGGACAATTCAATGAGATCAATTCATTCATGTTTTTTGAGGCACATATAGTAGGTCCGGCAATACAACCAAGCTTGTACAATGGGAGACCCTAAGAATCTCAAGAGTGGGTAAGCCCTTGATGTTTTCCAATGGTGTCAAGGACAAACATCCACTACATTGAGAAACTTCAAGCTAGCCAAATTTGTCAAATCTGGAAGCCTTTGCATGAGTGTTTTGTCATATAATGGAGATTAAAGATACATACAATTCTCAATGCCATGAATGTCTTCTACATTTGTCTTGCCAATATCCAAAATAATCATATTTGAATAATTAAAGTCTAGCAAAATTTTCAAGTTTTTGTAATTTTGCGTCCTTAGGTTTTTAAGGCATGGTAAGGTGTCTATACTGTTGCTTGGATTATCAAGGGTTGAACAATCAATTAAGTATATTTATTCGAGTTTGTTAAAATCTTTACAACCGGTTAGGCTCTTAATTTTGTTTTAGAGAGATCGGTGTAATGTATTTCAATCGAATAAGAAAGCTATGAAAAATCTTGTGCACAAAGCTTTCATCTTTGTCATTGTGCACATAGCGTTGCATCGTATAACAATAAATAGTGTTTACAACCAAGTTGGTATAAGGTAAGATCTAAGTACATTCTTTGATATTGTGGGTGCAATAAACTGTAACTTGATCTTAGAATAAAAAAATGAGATGTATATTTTTAGTGGAGCAATGCTTTGTAAAAATATTTTGCCATCCTTCAGTCTTTGGGTTAGCTTGGCTACCCAATACCTTTAAATATAGTGGGTGATATTTGCTTGTAGACATATCTTCTAATTGAAAACAATGTTGCTCCACAAGTTTCTCCAACCTGTCATATTATCTACTAGAGAGAAATGATATATCACAAATTTGCATGATGACTAAATAAGGAAATAACTTCATTCCTTTTGAGTGTTGGAATTCTCAGGCATGTGTTTGAAGAGATTTTGAGTTTTCTCAAAATATGCATGCTTCGTGCAGTGACTACAACCATACTATACCTTTTGCAAAGGGAAGAGTAAGATATATTTGTACATCCTCAAGAAATGATAAATTGTCTGAGACATTATCAATTATAAGACATATTCTTACTTTGCTTCTAAAGTCTTTCAAAAACTTCAATGTTTGCACAATAAACTCAAAAAAAAATAAAAATTTATGCAAGATAAATTCAAGCTCTAAGATTCGTAGATATTGTAGATGATGTTTTTCTTGTAATCATTTTTTCAGCAATTGTGATTGAACAACATTTTGAATTTAAGAAAAATATAATTACTATAATATATGATGACAACTTGTGTGTACCTTCGTACCTTCCCTAAATCATTTACTTGGATGTTGGTGCTATTGAAAGCAACAATTGTTTTCACAAACTCCAAGAAATCTTTACTACCTAGTTTAATGTGACAAACCTTGCCCCAAAACAATTGCATCATGTTGTTGCAAAAGACCTTAGTCAAAGTGGTATTTCTTGAACCTGCCATTCCATATATTCCAAGAATATATGGTGAAACATAATTGTTGATTTCTTTGTTTAGTCTTTGAAGATTTTGCGCGTGAATTGATAATAACACATCAATATGTAACATAATTGGTTTTTGCATATTACATAATAACTCTAAATATAATCTTTCAATAACTATATTCACATTTATAAGAAGAGGTTAAATGATGCAGCGTACGAACCTCTTTGATAATCTTGGTCATGCATATTGATCCTTGTACATGTGAATCATCCCATAAAAGATTCGGTGGCACTCTATCACAGATGGACTTTATAATTTCTTCTCGTAGCTTCAATTCTCCCATTCCAGGATGAAAATGAATTCCATTATAAGAAGGAATGACACGTAGTGCTTCTTTCTATAAACATACTTCTTGTTTAGATGCAAAACTTTTTCCAACTCTTTATATACAATTGTTGGCGCCGAGACTGCTCGAATTCTTCCAATGAAAGTTTTTATAAGATGGGCAAAATCTTCAACTGGAGACAAACCTTTTGTTCCTCTACAAATGTTGCCAATTCGAACACGGGCCACTTTCGAGTAAAATATTCATCTGACATCAATATGACAACCAACTCACATTCCCTTCCGGCAATAAAAATCAACAGTGGAAATCGTTCTCCTTTAGGCAAACTGTCATTATCCTTGTCAAAAAAAGTACTCCCGAATGGTAAGTGTGTTGTAGATCCGCATGTAATTGCTCCACAAAATCCTTTTGAGCCCCAGCATGGCTCAAATATATCTTACAGTTCTTATCAACAGATCCATATTCACATTCGACAATGCTAGAGATGCCTATTAAATGTAGATTCACTCCAGTCTGTGACATAATATTAAAGCCTCCCACACAAACCTCTCAATCAGAATGCTTTGTAGTGTAAGTTAAACACATAATTACATCAACCTTTGAGAATACACACACACACACACACACAAACCAAAACCAAAAATAATGGTCTCACCGCATCTCCACATGAGAATGTCGAGTAAAATAGTCATCTGGAATTAGGTCTGAAACTGACAACCCACTATGCGCTGTCGGCGCCTCCGGCTCTATTCTCTCCCCGGCCCAACGTGCGCGGTGGGTCCCTCATCTTCCCCAAAACCCTTGGGTATGTAGCTCAGAGTAATTCCGAGGTTTATGATGATGGTTTTTCCAAGTGAATTTTCTTGTAACTTTTCTGATTTCAGTATTTTATAATCTTCAAATTCTCTCATGATAGGATTTTGTTGTATGGTGATGCTGCAGACCAGTGATCGGGGAGATTTTTGGGCATAGTCGGTTAAGATCCTAGTGTTTGCAAGTCCAACCGGTTACATGTTGACATCCTCCGGTTTTCCATTATTAAATTGGGGTATATTCTTTAAATTCCTCTAAAATGATCGGTGATTTTCCTGGAGTCTTGAACTTCAACCGGTTATTTCTCAAACTCAACCGGTTCATCTGTACCCAACTGCCGGTTCTCCAGAGAGTCCATCATGTGTACTGACCAGCAATGACGCTTCAACAATTCTCTCCCAGATTCCGCTCTGTAAGAGTCTATTTTGTCTCCCACTAGGCAACTCGTCCCGGAAAAGAAAAAAGAAAAGGATCGCCGCCAAAATAGCAAAGGTCAGCCAGGTAGTGAGTGAAGTGGTGCATGCCTGTAACTTTCCGACTTTTCCCTTCCTCCGAGGAAGAAGGTCCTTCTGGATCCATCGTGTGCCCAGATCTCACCTCCCCGCTTCGAAACACCATTGTCGATCATCACAAGCCTGAACCAACTTCCTCCGCTGCACTGTCGATGCAGATTCAGCAAGAAGTGGTGCAAAAATCGGTCTTGAGAACCTTTTTTCGTGGTGCAAATGATTCGGGTTAGTACTGTAGGTCTATGGTCCGTGGTTGAATGTACTTTTGGATTCGGGTGGGTGGAGGAAGAGGAGGTTAAGCCAGTTGCTTGCTGCACGTTGGTTATAGTTTAGGATCGGCCACCAAATGCGAGGAGGAAGGATGAAGTTGGCATTCGTGTGCGCATTGGTGTTGGTGGTCATGGGCATGTCGGCCACTCAAACGCAAGCCACGGACTGGGTGGTTGGTGGATTGACGCAGAAGTGGAACTTCCTTCACGCTGAAGATGTGAAGACTTGGTACAACACGGATTGGGCGGCCAACAACACCTTCAAAACTGGCGACAATCTAAGTATGTCACCTCACTTCCCTTCCCTCACCAACTTGCATCTCCCTCAGAGTCTCTCAAGTTTTCGGAGTTTCATTGGAAGATCCCAATGTAAGATGGGGGAAATAGGAAAGGAAACGAAAAACGGTCTCTTGTCAGTCGTTTGGTCGTTGGTTCATTTAACCAGATCCTCCACTTGCAGATTAGCATGTCGGGGGAATGTCACCCAAGTAAGTAGGTGACTGGGTTAGTCACTCGCAACACTTGGGGAAGTAGGTTATTGGGAAATGGAAGCGACCGGGAAGTAGGTTAGTTACCGCAAAATTTACGAGCTTGCGAAATGGTTACGTTTAGATTCTTGAGAAATGGAAGGCGACTGTCAAGTAGGTAGATTAGTCATCACCGCAACATTAACATTCTTAAGAAATGGAAGGAAGCTCCACTTGCAGGTGCACTTGACACTCCACCTGTAGATACTTGCTCGTAGCAAGTAGGGAAAAGAAAACGACTCCAAGTAGATCCGTCCCCGCAACACTTAGATGCTTAAGATATGGAAGGTGATCAGTTCATGTGTACACATGCATTAAAGTTGAGCAACCTTCTTCTTCGTTTTCTTCTTCTTCTTCTTCAATAGGCCTTGTCCTCCTTTGCACTTGTGCTTGCAATCATCATCACAAGTCTGCACTTCGCCATGTGGCTGGGCAATAATACTTCACCTTTGTCATGACACGAGCCTAGATCATCCCTTGTTTGTTTGCTTCTGCTAAATCTTTCTGGAATGGAAGAGAAGTACTAACTTAGTACTTCTGGAATCAATCCAAAGGGGATGTTCCCAACAAAATAACTCGCACAATACGAACATTGTTTCAGAGCTTTCGGAGACTTGTGATGAATCTGTTTGATTGAATGGTTCACAGAAAAAGAAAGTTTGGACCCGGATCCCTTAGTTTCATTTTAATTTAAAAAACTTATCTTCCTTCTGCTAAGTCTTATTGGAATGGAAGAGAGGTACTACTGGACCCCAACCAAAAAATTCGTAGTGCGCTTTCGGAGAGCTTTCGGAGACTACGATTTTCTTTGATTGACATGGATCCCTTGTTTGTTTCCTCCTTCCGGACGTTTTGTTGGCATAGAATAGGGGTACACAGCTAAAAATCCCCAAATTGCGAACGATACAGAGGTTTTGGAGCTTTCGGAGACTTATGATGATTCCGTTTGATTGCAAGGTTCGCAGAAAAGAAAAGTTTGGACTTGAGCGATGTGGCCAGAATACTTCTACCTTTTCCATGACCCGGATCATCGCTTTCGTTGCCTCCTTGTGCTATATCTTTTTGTAGTGGAAGTGGAAGTACTAAGTGCTTGTGAATCAATAGCCCCACAAGGCGAACGATTCAGAAATTTCAGAGCTTTCGCAGACTTATGATAATCCTTCTTGATTGAATGGTTCACATCAAACCAGTTTGGACTTGAGCGATGTGGCCAGGGAATAATACTTCCTTTCCAGGGCCCGGATCATCCCTTGATGGTTTCCTTCCTTTTGGAATGGGATTGGAAGTATTAAGTGCTTATGATTCAACGGTGTGCGTTTTGTTTTCTTTGTTCTTGCTGCAGTTTTCAGCTACGACAACACAACCCACAACGTGGTGCAGCTATCGACGCAAACGGACTTCGACAACTGCATCTTAAGCGGCTTCCAGGTGAACGTATTCGGGACAGGTCACGACGTGGTGTTCATTCCGAGTGCGGGCACCTACTTCTTCGTCTGCGGATCGCCCTCGCACTGCGGCCAAGGCATGAAGGTGTCCATCACCGCCACTGGGGCGCCTGCAACTGCTCCACCTGGGGGCACATCCCCCACCACGAAATCATCGCCCGCACCAAGCCCCAACCACTCTCCCCCCAGATTCTTGCACTCCACCACATTACTTCTCTCATTCGTCTCCGCCACCGCTGTTGCTGCTGCACACATCCTGCCATGCTGATCCAATCAAGAAATGGGAGTTGGTTTTCTTTTATTTTCTTTTTGTTTTGTACATCTAAAATACTGAATTAAACCCATTTTTTAGCCTCCAGCTTCGGTGACAAGCCTGCAGGAAGCAGTGATCAGTGGACGACGAGTTTGTGCTTATAACCCTTGCTCGAGAACTTTTAGAAGAACAAAATCTATTTGTTGATGGATTGTAGGTGGCCAGGAATTCTTATGGGGCAGTGCATGTTTCCTATAGTAGTGATAGTCCCTGATCGGCACTTTTGTGATTTATTAGCATTTAACAAAATTGATATTCTCCATCGATTCTGAAGACGAACCAAGTTCCATTAATTGAGGGAGAAGTGCGTTTTTTTAACACTCCTTCAATTAATGCAACAATATCAACAAGTTTTCTTACAAATTGAGTGGTTGTTGGTATTGTTCCATTATATGCTCCATTACATAGATGGTCATTTTCTAGTTTCATCTCGGCACCCTCCCAATCTCGGCACCCTCACTTGTTTAGACCCAATCCGGTTGTTAGGCCCACTTTACACTAGGAGTCGAGGCCAACGGCCGAGGGAAATATCGATGCTATTGGTTTAGAGCTTAAGGGCAAGCCGAAAAGCTTCAGACTAGGAGCTAACAATGTATGCAATTTATGAAATTTTGGCCTTGAGATGTTCACCACGGTACAAAAGCCAGTTTCATTAGGGTTTTAGGAGCCTTAATCAATTCAGTAAATGGTACACAAGCTTTCACAGCTTTCGCTTCTAGTGAACACCGGACTTTCCTTTATGTGTCTGATTGTGAGTGTGTGCAAGTTGCGGGCATTTGTGTCTCAGGACGTGAAAGCATATGAAAGAGGATAATGGTACTATTGCAATTGCATATTGAATGCACAGGACATGAAGAAAAAATTTCTATTCAATTGCCTTGTTACTGTTTCTTAGTCGTATGAACTAAGTTTTGGTGTAAAACTCTAATCGGTAGAAGTAGGAGAATGAACGAACAGCCGCATACCTGAACTGGTTAGTTCATACGCTATTTCTTTTATTGAGAAATACGCCTCAGCAAAATACAGTGACAAATATCATCAACACCATGCACAAGAATCGCCACACCATGTCAACGTGCGAATACTTCATAGCATGTGGCAAAAGCCGCAAAAAAAAAATCTGTCCAGAAAGGACTCGAGCATCTCTATATTTTACAGCAATGGTGCTCTGACATGCTAATTAGTGAGCCTGCTTGCCTTCACTGTCCTTTACTGACTCTTCACATACTCCCTAACAACATTGAGACCCTCAGTCTCTTCACCGTAGTCCTTCACAACAACGCACGAGCAGCCAACAACCTTGCGTGCCTTTCCCTCGGAGTCAATCTTGCAAAGACCTGCCCACTCACCCAACTTCTTAGCGCTGGGGACGGAGATCAAGTTCACGTTGTGCTCCTGGCACAGAGCCTGGACCAACTTGGTGTAGTCGGGTTGGTTGCAATCCTCGGCCAACACACACAGCTGTGCAGCGTGCTTCTCAATGGCCTTGGCAGATTCATGGAGACCTTTTGCAAGACCGTCATGGGCAAGTGACTTCTTCAATACAAGCTGCAGGCCTGTGAGGATGTCCATCGGTTCCCCGGGTGCGGGTTCAGCCTCGGCGGCGGGCTTCTCGGCGGGCACCTCAGCCATGACTTCCTCGTCAGCCATTATGCTTCAATTCGTATTGACCTCTGCATCAATTGATAAACAAAGGATTTAATAACCACAAAACTATACCGCTACAACTTTCTAAGTACGTCAGTGGGAATATCCTAACGACTCGGATGTTTATTTGAACGACATCCTATCCCAGAAGGCGAGTAACCCATGAAATCAGAAGTATATAACATCAATTGATTATTAAGCAAAGGGTTCAATGATCACAAGGATGAACCACTAAAATGTATCAGGGGAATACCCTAAGAACTTCGATATTTACTTGACCGACATCATATCCGAGAAGGGGAGTATAATTCATCCCATGGTGTATAGAGAGCGGACAAATGTGCAAAGAGGATTCAAAAAATGAACCCTCAGGTTTTGATATATTTCCAGACCATGGTACCCCATTAGATCAGAAGTAACCATAGGAAATAACATGGTCTGGACTTTCCATCTTGCAAGGAAAAAATTGACTGGATCCAACTGTTCGGATACACCAGAGTAACCTTGCTTAAAAGCACATATACTCTGTAAAGGCATGCAATAGAACACAACAGAACTCAACGCTGGCTATCAACATGTTTCCAGATCATAGCACCCCATTAGATCAGAAGTAACCATAGGAAATAAAATGAACTGAAGTTTCAACCTTGGAAGTAAAAAATTGACAGGGGCTAACAGTTCAAGTCCACCATAGTAACCTTGCCTAGAAGCACATACTGCTTTTCTTCTAGGTTTAAGAGGTATGTAACAGATGATACAATTAGCAACAACCGTATTCACAGTGCCGACAATACAATCCACAGGACATTCTTTGCAACAACATGTAGTCATCGAGTCCCAAACATCGGGTGGCGCACCTTGTTCCCAGAACTTCCTGAGTGCCTTTCGCCACTAAAACCAAAAACAAGTCTAAAATTTTGCTCAAACAGACGCATCCCCGTTCAGCGAGCATATGATGCATACAAGAGATGTTAGCAAAATTTTCATAATCATCACTGCACAGAACACCCTCTTTAAATGGCCCACCATATGCGTGACCGAGAAAAGCCATCACAGCCTGTTAGTTAGACTTTTCACCGCCTAGGCCCAGTTTTTCAACACATACACTTCAAGCGAGGTTGCCTAACCACAAGAATACTATCTACTAGTCAAATAATGAGGTTAACCACACAGCAATACATCAAGTTAATGTCGACATACGAGCAACATTCCAAACGTTACTAAACCCTTACAAAACTCGTAGCTGCGTACCGTGTAGGACTCCATGAGAAAAACACAGGAGAAACCTGTAAAACACTTCTAGATACTTCTAAAAGTACAAGGCAGATTACAGGAGCTATGCTTGCCGGTTATGTTAATTGCTCGTTGTAGAGCCTCAAAACACTTCGCTAAGTGTCTTCACATTTTATACGAAAGATTCCACTTCTAGTACTGGAAATAGTCAGCGATATCGCTACAGATCCCAAAATTTGCGATCCCAAGCCAAATTAAAGAATGCAAAAAAAGATTATGTGTTTAATACACTACCCAGTATCTCGATCAGTTGGCTGACAAACCCATGGCATGTGCTACTTAATCAAACAATGTGAAACATTTCCCCAAGAGAAAGTCATGCCCACGTGATTTTGCAAAACCACAAAACATCTTCCACGCCCTTTCAATAGGAACAACACCGACCCAAATAGACATTTTCGCAAAAACACGGGCAACTTTTCATTACAAAGAACCAGCTCATTACAAGCACGTGTGAACGATGCACACAAGGCTCCAAATAAGACAACCAATGATCGTTCAGGATAGGGGTGGTAGTGGTGGTGGTTTCCTTTCTCTGGTTCTGTTCCCTTTAAAAAGGATTAATAAATGATAACCACAACTATGCTCTCCCTCATTAACCCCACTAACTGAGCATGGTTAATCACCAAGACCCTTAAGATGGTTGTTCGTGCTTGTATAATATGTCAATAGAAAGCTAAATGGATGAGGCTCTACAACGAGCAGTTAACATATCCGGGAATCCAATCCAATGCCAACAAGGATAGCAACCATATAATTTCTTCTCAACTTCAAGACCTAACCGAGTGATACATTGCGAAATGGAATATCGACCCAACAAAAATCATGACCACAAGGATTTACACAAGACAAGCGTGAATGAAAAACGCCAAGTTATAGCTGATTATTGTGATCAACATCAACGACAACCGTAAGTATGGTTGGAACATTTCGTTCAGGAAACGGAGGCGCACAAAAACCAGAAACACAAGATAAGTATGTGGAGATCTAAGACACCGAATCATGGACACAAAATGGTTAGCCGATCAAAACGTCGAAAGTGGAACGGAGGTTCACGAGGTAAGATGGCATTGCAGAGATAGATGGCATACTCACCGTAAATGAGATTCAACGAGGCGGAGGACTAGAATCGGAGCTCGGCACGTCCTTGGTTCTGAAAGAGAAGGAAACTGTAGGGGTTGCGCTATTTGAGGCCGCCTAGGGTTAGGGCTGACGTCACCCAATTGGCAGCTCGTGAGGGCTCTAGATGGATGGATGTGCTTGAAATTTAAGAAAGTTGATGAATGAAATCATTCTGAAATGGCTATTGGAGGATGGGAGTGAGGACTATGATACCATTAACAAGCTAAGCCACACTAGACCCCAAATGAAGTAATTTTGTTGTTATAGTAGCCCTAAATGTAGGGGGTGCTATCATGTGACCGGTGAGTGAGGGAAAGTATTTGAAATTACATCTACTAGTCATGTACCCGTGGTATTTTGGCATAAATAATAACTTATTTCATAATAATATGAGTGGAATTGTATTTAAATATTGTCGTTAGCTTCAACATTCAATTCTTCAAGAACATTTCAAGTGTTGAGCATGATTTAGAATGTCTTTTTTAGAATTCACATAGGTGTAATGAATAAATTGATGGTGACATTCCGGAAGAAAATAACTTAAGCTTTTGGACATAGATGGAAGTACAAGAGAAATTGCTCACATTAATCAATCTCCAGTGATTATGGAAATTTGAAAGGAAAGCCCAAGATCCAAACATTGTGACACAATTTGAAATTATTATCACTTTGATGTAGAGAAATTATCACAACAAAGTTGTTTGAACACATGGAGAAGATGGGTATAGGGAAAAATATTGATTGCACACACAACACAAGGAAGAAATATTTGACTAAAAGATAGGCTTTTAAATCAAAATTGGACTATAATAGCATTTAAAGGTTTAAATAGTAATAAGTACCCTTAATTCACCATCAAATGTAATTAGCAAAGAGAATTAGAAATAATGATATTATATAATATGAAGACAAAGCCCATATAATATGTGGAGATTACCAGATGCCTTGTGGACCAGGAGATCTCCCCATGTTAGTGCCGAATATTTTGAATTTATCGAATAATATAATGGGCATGCCTCCTCGTCCATAATGATAATACATGTTGAAGCATATTATGAGCATATCTCACATCATGGGGGAGATATTCTAGTGTGGCTCCAAAAGTCAATAATGAATAATCCACTAATATCGCCTTCGAAGCCACACCGGGAGATATCCCAATATCATATCCAATGAAAATTTTAATAAATAAAACAACAATATCATATGCAAGAAGAAAAAGTATTTCCCTTGATGTGGCCTTCAAGACACAAACTATAAGAGTTTAGACAATAATTTTAGACATATATTAAAAGAGGTGAAGACATGAACTCAAAGAATTTAAGACATTGGACTTTACGCCATATTCTAGGAGAGTTAAAGACATGAAGCTATAAACATAAGACACCAAGGGTTAAGGCATTAGACATAATAGATAATGTGAACAATAACATGACTTGGGAAAAAAATCTACACATGGACAATAATATATTGGGAGCCCTCCTGATGTATGATCGAGAAGAATGCATTTTCGCATTTTAGAACTAACCATAACATTACTCATTGAAACATAAACAACAATATTCATACCTAAAGATATAAAATTAGATTCTCAAATGATTGCCATGTATTAGTGAGACAGAAGAATTATCCAACTCACAATTAAAGGTAATCCCAAATGGCTTCATGAAATTCAATAGGAAAACTTATATGAAAAACCAACATGAGTGCTCCCAATGTTTTCCTTATGTTGGTTGGCTAGAATAGTTTACCAATTCTATAATTTGTTGGGGTGTGTCTTTTTTATTTTTCTAATTTACACAACATAATTGTCGTTTGTGTTTTTCCTAAATTTGTTGTAATAAAGTACATAACTACCACAACTAGAATATGATGACTGCACACGGGGAGGTCACTCCCTCTTTAATTAATGCATACACGTGCGCTCAAGACCTATTTATCGGGGGGCTATTTACCTTGCAGAAAAGATTATAAGGTATGGTATTTTTCAAAATAAAGGTACATGCTTGTATTTTAATACACCCTATTAGTCATTATAATATTTTTGGGGAATCATTTCAAAATACCATAGTTTATTTATACTGCATTTTTTTTCTTTTACCCCAAGTAACCAATTTTTTGACTTTACCCTATATTATATGTACGTTTTTTTGCAAATTTTACCTACAATGAATATATTAGGCCTTATTTTTTAATTGCACGTTGTTTCTACGATTTTTGCTAGTGACCTCCCTGTGTGACCGCACCAACAAAACTATAATTCTTTGTTGTTTGGGGCATTACAAGACATGAATTGATTAATTTGCATAACATGAATTGACATAACATGTCTTAGTGTTCAACAAATATGGTGTAACTTTTGTTGATTTGGTATAGTCATGTCGATTACCTTTTAGCTAAAAAGTGATTGACAAAATTGATGATGTAGCATTGTTGGGTGTTCTAAATCTTGATTTTTATCCCATTCTTTTCTTGCCAATTGTATTTCTATCATAAAAGGTTCATGTTTAGCCTCATGTATATCATTAATAAAGTGCCATCCAATGCCTTCAGATCTAACCTTGACATGATTGATAACTATTATCAAGGAAATGTTATGTTTAATATTAAATTCATAGGTCATTTACTAATAAATTGCAACTACATGTCATGCACATGAAACGCTATGTATGTGAACATGATGCATCTAAAATGAATTGAACTGTATTTAATTGGATAATTAACAATGTTTATTTAGTTTAGAATAAATGAAGTGTGTTATATGACATGAAAAACATGAATTTAAATTGTACTATATAACTACATAAACATATAAATCCATGTCATAATTTTATATTCTTCAAAATGTGCTCACAAAACTTATGTTTGAAAAAAAATGTTCATAAAGGGAACCCACTTACACAACCATGGAAAATTGTTGCATATTGAGTGCATCTAAGTGAAAACACATTGAGATATCTACATGCCATTTTATTTTATTTTTTATTTTAAAAAAATTGCTTTGACATCATGTGAGCCCAATATTGCGCCCACATGTCATCTTAATCATAAAAATTTATTAAACCTTAGAATTCTTGTTTGCTTGCATATTCAAAAAGATAAAAAGAGTGATGTGTTAAAATTGAGAGTTGAATTGAGTTAAAAGGTTAAGTTAGAAGTTATTTAGGGCTAGAGGCCTAGATGGATTAATTTGGGAATTAGTTAATTGTTGGGTGATACTTAGGGTCAAGCCAATAGAGGCCAAGTTTTATTGTTAGAATTGGTTTCTCTGATGTTCGTTTTGGGTCAAATAGCCATATTTCCTAGCTCACACCTCCGATTGAGGTGTTCTTGAGCATTTTAGAATCTTGACGTCATAACTTACTCATAGCTTATGGCCTTACCCTTGTGACTCCTAGTCTCCATGGGTGGGAGGCGTTTTAAACACCCAGGGCCCTCACCACTATCATTACTTGGGCCTTCTCACCAATGGTGCCACAAATCCCGGGTGTCAATCCGGGGTCCCCCTTGTGCCCATGGTCTTTTGGGCACTCCTCATGGAGAGGTGCATGACAAAAAAGGATTTTTAACCATATTGGATGAGTTGTATTGTTGTCTAGTTGCATTAGCCTCTAATTTTATAAATTTATGTGTGCATAAGTTTTATAACATTAGCTTATGCTTCCATCAATTATGCCTCCATTAGCTACTGCTTGACCTCCTTGACCACATTGCATTTGACCTCTTTGATCACATTGCATTTAAGATGATCTAGGGGCTTGAAAGAGATACCAGAGGCTTTAAAGAGATACCTGGGGCTTTGGGTAAATTGAACTCTTAAGCACCTTGAACTTTGCTTATTGTATGGGCTTAGAGGAGATACCGGAGGCGTTGGGTAATTTGACCTCCTTGACCGCCTTGGTTTAAGTTATTTTGAGGCCATGAAGGAGATACCAAGGGCATTGGGTAATTTGACCTCCTTGACCTCCTTGACCCTAAACCCTACCCCTCTTAAGTAGAAAGTAATTTTAAGTATATTTCAAAAGAGTGCTTCAAAGACGAGAGATACAAGTAAAGTTCAAGTGTTGTTGACACTTAATCTTAAGATAACTTCGTTCCTACGAAAAAAATACTTCTCCCAAAAGTATCTCCTTATGTATAATTTTGTCTTTCTAACTCAAATTTATTTCTTGTATGATATCAATATTTTTCTATCTAGATTACAACCAATCTATGACAATCCTAAATGAGAACTATTCTTAAATGGTTGTAACCATTAAGCCTCTTGAATGTTCATACACCTAAGATTTTACTTCCTTCTATAGGATAGCTACATGTTCCAAACTTATCAATACTCCTTACTAATATAATTGATGGTCCCAATCCTCAAGGTAGAGGTGAGGTTGCTTCAAAATGATTGAGTTGGCCACAAGCTCCCTACTTAATGTATGACAATTAATAGTCTTAGATACTTTATACTCTAATGCTATATTCTTATTTTATGCTCATAATGTTTTCTTTCAATATGATGGTATTAATCTATTGAATTTCTCCATAAATACCCTTAAGCCACATGTCTTCTTCCTAATTCCATGGCAACTTCTAATTCCGTGGTTAGGTTTCCTCACCTTTCTCTCATTCTTTTTTGGTTGATGCCTTCACCTTGTTCATTTCCAACTTATACAATTGTTGCTTGGCAATGGTAATGGCGATGGCGATGGCGATGGTGGTTGTTGCCCTTCATAAGATGTTGATGCTACCCTTGTTGCTAATCTTTCGCCCAAGGTCATGTCCTTAGTATGGCTTTCTGGTAGTTCATATGACCCCTAATCCTGGCATCAACACTACATCTTCATAATAGTGTTGTGTAACATGTATAATCTTCAGCTTTGCATTATGTAACATGTATTGAATCTTCCTAGAATGTCATTCTTGGAGTTTGACATTATGACACGTGCTCCATTGCCCCGAACATCTAAGGTGACATATATACACATTGATGAGTTCGATTTTTGGTACTTTGTACACCTTGATGGTGTTTGATGATTGGATGATTAGATTCTCAATGGCCTACATAACCACGTCTAGTTCCAAGCAACTAGATCTCAAGCCATGGATGAAAGCCCTATCCACAAATTCCATTAATTAGAATTAAGTTCTCTTCACCATTTGAGAATGTAGTAGTAGGAGGTCTCCAGTCTTTCCTCTAGTTGAACCATCAACTTGTTGATTCTAGCCTCTATCTCACCAAAGCTACAACACTCCGTTGCTATCCTAAGGAACTCGCACATTTGCCACCAACTTGATGTAATTGTAGTCCCATAAGTCTTTTGGCTTCCTGGACTTTAAAATCAATTTCATTTCATACATTCACTAAGAAACTCTATGATGACCTTAGAAAAAACAATATTCATACAAAATTAAACACGATATTCAATATTTTGAGAGAGTGGGATCCTCTCAGAATAACATTGGCCATTTGGACACCTAAAAGTCATGTTAGGTTGATAAATACTAGATTATACTTCAGACGTGTAGTTTCCATTAAAATGAGAGTATGTTAAGCTGGGAAATCGACTCATTTAGGTTGAGTCAACCTAAATGAGGACAATATGTTAGTCAATTTAGGTTGAGTCGACTTAAATGAGGACAATATGTTGTCAATTTAGGTTGAGTCGACCTAAATGAGTCGATTTCCCAGCTTAACATACTCTCATTTTAATGGAAACTATGGCAGAATTTACGGCGGAAAATCAAATGTTATTTTTTTACTTGTACTCTACAACTTTCCAGTGGTTTTCATTTCATTCTTGAATCAATAATTTGCTTTATGTACTCTCAATTCACTGGAAAACTCTCATTTTAATGAATATTGTGTTAATTTAGCTGTCACCCGACTCCCCCCTCTCCCAAAGGGGTAGGACAGAAATAGCTTTGAGGTTAAGCTTGCTTTTGATGTGAGTGCGATATTCATCCTGGTGTCCTATCTGGCAATGACATCATATTTTTCTTGTTGAAGAAAGAAAAGAAAGAGTATCATCAACAACTTTAGTAACTGTCAAAGCTCGCACTGCGAAGACCCAATTCCCATGGCATTGCAAGAGCTACAATTTTGAAGCTTTTGGGTGAACAGAGATTTCCATGGCGAGGAGCACAAATACAATCAGGACTGTACCAAACTACCAAAAGCGGCCGTGCTCGGAAGGGAGTAAGTACGAGACCAACCAGTACACAACAGGCCAGGAGAGCTCTAGTCTCTCTTTGTGAATATACATTCATAAAATACAATTTGAGGAGGAATTTTAGTGTGAACAAGCTGAGCAGCTGCTGCTAGCTGTGTGCGCAAAAACTCCAGATTTTTTTATTCCACTTTTAAGCTCTGCAGCCCCACCAATTATTGCAGCAAACATGAGGATGACACCAATGATGATGCAAACCTGCACACGATACACCATCCACGACATGCTAGTGAGAAGAACTATATGAAACTGTATGCCATTTGGTTTCCGATATTCGTTCCCTATTATCCTAACCCATTGAAACGAGGAAGTGAAAATATAGTTATATGTGACAGCGGTGATTAGACATAAATCATATGTATTTGAGTCTGGGTCATTTATACAAGCTCACATCTTCCTGTTACTCAATTCTTATGTATGCATGCTCCAATTAAGGTAATGTATATGATAAAAGGGGTAATTTAAGATAGGGTCAGTTTTGACAATTTTAGCTAAAAGTTTCAAGAAGACTTCCACTTAAACCCCTCCGTGTGACACATTGAAGTCCTCGGATGTTTAAGAATTAAGACTGGATTTAAAAATTCTACAGTGAGCAGAAGAGATTCTCAATCAAATTGTCCATCTGAAATTTATTTCAACCTAATCCAAAATGAAGATTTTGTGTCGTAATATGCTCACCCAGCTTGCAATCCAATGCTTGCTGAAACGCCGCGGCTTTTGTAGCACCAACCACATGCAACATGGAAGCTGAAAGATACCCATTTCATTGACTTGATATAAAATTTATATAAACATGAAGATAAATAAATAAAATGTAATAAGACAAGGACGACCAAAATATCATTCAAAGAAAGATCTCGAGCTATCACAAGTTCTACAGTGCATGAAACGAGGATTGATTGTTTTGGTTTGATTGTTCCATAACCACAAGAATGAACAAATAAATTTATGGAGACTTACAAAATAAGTTGTTGGGCCGAATGCAAATCCTCCAAAGAAACCCAGAAGAGATGAGAAGAAAGGAAGCAACATAGCCATGAACATTGTGAAACCTGTGCAATCAAGTGCCAACCCTCGATCAACCTCTGAACCTTTTTAAGAGCCTACTTTAATAGTTCATGGTGTACAGTACTGGCTGTACAACCTTCAACAGAAGTCTTAGGAAGGGAATTATGGTGGCAGATTTGGTTTCCAAATGAACAGAGGAAGGAATTTTCTCAGGAATAAAGACAATCTCTCACAAATCAATTGAAAGAATCTAGCTCACCAACATATCCGATACGGATGCCAAATCGTAGCATGTGGGAAGGGTTAAACTCCAGGTGCACAAATGCGGTTTCAAACATGTCATAGAGTGGCTGTGCAAAAATCTGTCAACACAATGAAGTTAAGCTTGCATTCTCAGAATTTAGCTCAACAGTCACCTGGTTTTGTATTTGTTGTTTTTGATGATAATTAATTAAGGCAGTTTGTGGGCCTTATGTCGTTCTTCATTTTTCTTCATGGACACCTATATTTGAGTGGTATATGACAAGAGTTAAAGTTAAGATTGGACACCAAAAAGACACATGTTAATTACAATGACATTAAATTCTTCATTCAAAAACATAAACAACACCCTAAGTTTCATAGTCAACATTAATATTCGGAAAGCCTATGTGATCAATTTGAGAGGAAGAGAATCTTCACTCTGGACTCTTATAGCTTTTGCATCTTAAGTATGATCATGAAACTTGAAATGCTAATCTTTGTGAATCACAACTGCTAGTGGAATAAAAAAGTAATCCAATCTGATCCAATGGCCAACAAGAGAGCAACGTATCACTATATGATTTTATTAGCCTATTCAATACATCATCAGATAATAACAGCTTAGTTCTCCTCTGTTCCTAAGTTTCTATGGATGGTTTTTCTGATTCAGAATTTTAGTGAGGTTTAATTACCTGATAGCTTCCAGTGAAGTGAATGACGACCATAAAGTTCGCTGTGATGACCAACCACTTTGGCTCGCACATGAAAGTGAGAATATTATCCGACACTCTGTCGTGATACGCCTGATGCCCAATAATAGCTACCGGGAAGTAGCAAAGTGCAACAATCACATAGGCAAGTAATACCCCAGACCACATTTCGTGCTTCGATTTCTTCTCGGGTGACGATGGGATGGTGGCTTGAACCTCCAGCACGACATTGTGCCCCGCATACGCAAAAGCAACAATCCCGAGTGCATTCATAATGTCTAAAGGTCCAGGAGTTGGTGAAGTATCGCCGCATGAATTCCCATGCTTAGAAATGTCGTGGGCAGAAATTCCCCATGCAATTGTTGAATAACTGCCAAGAGATCATGGCCACCATCATGATCAGTACTCACAACTAATCTAAAATGATCCTTACAAGAAAGTAATAACGACGACTCCGATGTTGCCACCTGCGTGAACTATGGTGTTGCTTCATTTTCGAGTTGGTCTAAGTTTATCTGTAGATTTCCCAGAATGGACATCACGAGAATCAGAGGGCCCTTGAAAACTGCAACTTCCTTTCAAAGGTGAACACGTAGAATGGACGTGGACAAGCCGACCATCACTTAGGTATCTCCCCCAAGGACAAGCTTCTAACTTTCCACATGATTGGTTGAAAATATCCAATTCACTCAGATACCCCCACTATGCTTGGGTGGACCATCAATGGGTAGGGTCCATCAAAATGAAGTGCTACGAAGCAGTGTCTGGGGATATTTTTGAGCATCATCAATCGACCTCCTAGTGTTTTCAACTCCAATTGGTTGCACAGTGACATTTTTCGGTTTCTTTATTAAATTGGGACATATTCTGTAAAAACCTCTAAAATGTCCATTGATTTTCTTGCAGTCTAGACCTTTAAACTATTTATTTCTGAAACTCAACCGGTCCATACTTAACTGATAGCCAATTCTCCTACGAAGACCACCCATCCAAGCACTATTCCAGCCTTCGGTGGCTTAACCTCATACTTCCATGGGATCTGGGTTAAAGTCTAAACGAGTACATGAATGAAAAGGAACATTGATGATCAATGTGTATTGATATAACGGGTAGGAAAAAATCCCATATTCAAACACCTACTACACATGAGAAGTCAACAACCCCAAGTGTGAATGTACATACATCTCGATTTGTTTAGTTCTCAACTCATTTCTTGTGCCCAAGTTAGGCTGAAAATTCTCAGTTTAAAGATTCCATAACGTACAATACACTCATCGCATGATGTCACAGAATTTCCAAAGTGAGAATTTACTGTCACGCACACGTTGACAATCACTTTCATCAACAGCTGGAAGTAATGGTGATTCAAGTGATCAAAATGAAAGATGTATCAGATTCGGCTCTGTAGCTGTTAAGTTATGATATGTCTTAAAAATTAAAGGCATGAGTCAGAGGAATCTGTAATGTTGTTCTCTTACCTGACTGACATTACCGCAGCGAGGATGGAAATTCGGGCTATGGAGCCGAGGTTGGGCAGCAGGGACAAAATCATTTGTACAAGGGCGAAGGCCGCAACGCACACAAATATGGCGTATTCGGATTGACCACCTAGAAGTACATAAATATGTTGTAGGGATTCCCCCACGGTGACCATGTACACAACATCTAAGCTTACCTCCACGATTACTTGCAACGGAACCACAATCCACAGACCCAGTTTTGGTCCAAACGCCTCCTGCCCAAGCTCATGGTACTTTTCGAACCGCTTTTTTGGAACCGCTTCATGCAACTCCACCATTTGCCATAATGTGTATAGGGTAATCAACCAAGATACCACCAACAAAAATATCCCCCCTGACCTGCACGACACAAAGATAAAAATCAATTTACATTTTCTGATGATCTTTCCATGTAAGCTTTTCATATATATATGTATGTATATTTAATCTTCTCAACAATGCACCAAAGATTTATAATCGATACTCGTAATGGTCACACCAAACGATTTGTTTGACATGTCTAATCTTGATTGGAGACGAGAAAGCATGTTATCACTTGTAATTGACGACTTTCTTATGGCATTACCAATATGTATCATGGTAATGGACGGTAATGGGCACGTGTTGTCATGTCACCAACCATAATAGGTTTGGGTCAAAGTCATTTGAGACAGATATCCGAGGCGTTGAATACATTTCACCAAACCCATGCACGCCAATATACTCATAGCTTAACATATCGTACAAGCATATAAATCATGGATAATTATTTTGCAACATTAAAAACTTGTCTTATGTCACTAGAAGATCTGTAAATCTACCAAAGACATAGATTTACAATAAAATTCTTTCACCAACACAAAACAATTGCCTAGGACTCATATGTTAATAATGATGCATCAATTGACCAAGCATTGAATACCATCTTCGTTCCATGCATCAATAAAGATAAGTGTTATTAAAGGGACAGTATAACTGGACAAGCATTGTGGAGAGCTGGATGGAATCACGACAGTGTAATTTTTACAGTCGCACATTGGTGATTAAATTCTCATTGATTTTATTATGCAAGGGAATTTGGCGATGGGTCACAATGGTGAAAAACTTTTTCTTACAAGGTAAGAATTCTGAAGACAGCAGGTAGGGCGAGAACTCCGGCCCCTACTATAGCTGTCACATTCTGGCCAGCAGCATCCCATTTATTTGCTTTCTTCACACATCCCACAGGCATCCATTCATCGTTGCCTTGATCAATCTCTAAGGCAACCCCATCATTCTGCATTATCACAAATAAACAGGGTTCAAGATCATTGTCAATCACCTAATTTGACCTTCCAAAATTATCCCATCAAGCATACAAATATTTATTTACAACTTATACAGACTTAGAAGCACTACATGCATGACGGTTGAGTACCACGTCCTACGTTGGTGAAAGAATCCACACATCTACCATATTAGTAGATTTACAGACTTTTCAGTGACGCAGAACAATTTCCTCGACGCATGACATGTACATCCTAACCTTTGTAATGTCACCCTCTGTAATGTCACTCCCTCTTTTACATCCCAATCCCTAGAGAATGGATGCGTTCAGTTCACATATCCCTCCTTATGGCCACATTTGCCTCGCATATATCATGGGTTTTGACATTAAAATAAACCACCAAAGAATTCAAACCACACGTTCGCACACATCACGTTGTCATCATTATCATTATTTTCATTATTGCAATGTTGATGTTGTGTGATTCTCATACTATCACACACTACACTAAATCTCTACTATCATGCATCCATGTTAACACTTTAGACCTCCTCAATATCACATGCTCGTTGGTTGCCACAGGCGTGATATTAGAGAGGTTAGAGTGTAACCCGGATCTCGTATGCTTCTAGTGAAGACAATGCAGAACTATCTTGTAATAGCACACATTTAATTATTAAACTGTAGTAGGTAGATGTTCTGCAAGATGGAAAGATTGAGTGCCATAAAACACACTCATATATGTGGTGTGGTCCAAATTATAGCCCTCTTTCAACTTATAGGATCCCTATTGGCAGACAGCAAATTGCAAGAGCAAGCTTTGTCATTTGCCAGAATTTAGTCCAAGTGCAACCTGGTTGGCACAGGGATGATCTAATCAAATAAAGCTAAGATGAATGCTATTTAAATGGATATATCTAGTGAGTTCCCATTTTGATGTGAGAATTTATCACAAGATCCGAGTAACTAAAATGCCTTGCATGATGATGAGGCTACCAAGAAATTTTAGGAACTTGGATTGTATGCTTAAACTTCACTATATTAGTAAGGGAACTGGGTGATATTAGTCCTCTTTTCCAGATTAGATTCTGTACTTGCATCAACAGATCAGAAGGTTATGAGGTAATTTGTAATTATCCATATTTTAAATCAGAACATAGAAAGCAAACTTTCAAGCTTCAATACTACAGTGGGGGTATCAATGGCATTGTATGATTCTAAATGACCAATTTAATGCCAGTGTTTCCTCACAGAAGCAAGACATGATTTTGGTTTTCATTTTTCAATTCTGCCCAAATATTATGGGAGTTTCAAGGAAAGGAATTAGCGGCTGCAGATTAGAGACTACTTCCTTTGACCTAACTCCTAATTTGCATCAAATACATTTGGGAGTATTACCTGGTGGTCTTGATTCATCCTTCAGCAGAATCCACCCAAGGCTTCACAAATGAAGCTGAATCGAGCTCCGTCCTGAATAAAATTAGTTGATTTCATTCAGTACTCAAGGTTGCCACCAATTAACAGCCCTTCTCCTGGAAACGCCAATATCTAACAAATTAGTAAGTCTAACTATAACATTCTTAAGACAAACTGGAATCAAAGTGCACAACCTGGGTTGTCATTACATATATATAAATAGAAAAGAAAAGGCGCACCACTCAAATCTTAAACCTAAGGAAGACCACCTTGAGCAAGTCATCTTACGATCTAGAGCATAATCGAAAGTCAAATTTTCAAGACACGTCTGAACAAATTCAAATGCCACTACTTTATGAATTGTTTGGTCTTGATGTGGAGAATATGGGCTCATCCAAATCCAAAAAGTGCCAATGGCAAACTGCCTTATCAGATTAAGAGCTATCTAGCCAGGTGATTCGATGACAGCATTTGGTAGTAGTTGATGGCATGACCTACTTTCAAAGTCTTCTGAACTTATACTCTGGAATCACAAGTTCAATCCTTTCAAGAGATCTCCAAAGGTTGAGGTAGTAAGTACTATGTTAACAATGTTATGACAGCAGAGAGATTTCTAGCAAAGAACACAATACACACAGATGTTTAAGTATGAAATTCAATAGAAAATGGTGAAGGCATAGAGGTGGTACTGGATTCCGAATGTTATGAAACCACAGAGATTTCTAGAAGACAATAGACACCGATGATATACAAGTATAAGAGATCGAGCAATGACGAACCTACGTAAGTGGCCGCTTTGCTGGCTGATTTACGGTGAGTTTGGAACTCATCAAACTAGAGCCTGCAGAGAGAGAGAGAGAGACACACACACACACAGGAGATTTGAAAGCATTAGTTAGTTCATCTCAACTACAAAGAATGTCAAAATCAAGACAAACCACCCAAAAAAAAGCCATAAAAGAGAAGGAAAAACACCTTGCTACGCTGACGCTGTGACCGACTTGTGGTGATGATATATACACTTCTCCTTGAATGAATAAGATAAGCGTAGGTGTCGATCGACCTTTATAGACACCGTAGCTTCTACGTAAGCCCCTTATAATGCCACAATGGGAAAGTGATTGTTGATCACTAAGTTGAAGTACTGATTCTAAGAAGGCTCTCTCGGAATTGAGCAACCTACTTATGTAATGTCGTGAACGACGGAGTCGGTTACGCAGATGTTTCCATTCTGCAATCATTTGGAAACTTCCTCGCAGTGTCGGCGAACCCATCTAGGTCAAAGGTCCAGTCTGTGCACCTGAATGAATTGCACGAGTCCACGCCGGAGTTCACTGTCGGTATGTATACAAAATATATTTTATTGGGAAGTTGGGTGGAAGGAGGGACGCAAAATGAATCGGCATGCAGTGACATGAAATGAATATTGAAAGTGCTTTTAAAGTCCGGGAAGTCAAAAACATTTCTGGATCCAATGCAATGAATGGGGAGAACCGACTGCTTAGTTACACTTGAACCTGTTGAGCATGCAGAACAACCAATTGAAGTTCGCAATTTGGGGATTATTAATAACCGATCATTCTATTTTCTTTTTTGAAACACAAGAGGCGCGCAGTCACTTGGCTAATTTTTCCATCAAGAGGAGAAGATTTCACGGTCGGAATCGAATCACCAACCACTCCATGCCTCTCCAAAATCATTCAATGGTTTAGGATCATCTCAAACTCTATCCCAATTCAATATAGAAAAACCGAGAGATGTCAACAAGCAACTGGCTGGACATGGAAATGCTAGGATCTCAACCATTTATGCCAAAAATCTCCCCGTCTCCGGACACTGTTCTGGATCCGATGACAGACAGTGGATCCAATGATACGTTTGTGGCTAGGCACATGAGAGAATAATTATTTAGCCTCCATAGTCAACCTCCGACAAATCTGTGGGCCCTAGAATCTGGTTGCATTTTTCTTGAACAGTAAGCAAGTTAGGACACAAATATCATGTGCTCATAGGATCAGAGTAGGGTGATTTTCCATTGAGGCTGTTCACACTAGATTCTAGATAATATTGGGTTAGAGGTGTTCTCATGTAGATAAGCACAAGCCACCAACCAACCATATTTTGGTGGTTTATTAGAATGTGGAGGACCATGGACATGGGCTGCTAAATTTCCATACATCAACTAAAACACTTTTTGACCTATAAGTGCCACAACTTGTGATGAAATATTATCATGGATGATTGAAGTTTGTATGAAATATTACTTGGTAAGTGATAGTGAGAATATCATCTCGGGTCCCCTGAAGGGTCTCTTCCCTCCCCGGTCCGGTCCCTTCCCTGTCCTGGAGGGAGAGGGACATGGTGTCCTTCAAGGCTTGTAATTTGTTACCTTTCATCTTAAACCTCGGTGAGGTCTTCATAGCAACACTATAAATCTATATTCCCCCAAAAAAATTACAAGCTATGACAAATAATGTTGGGTTAACATTTATTGTTGGCGATACTACACTCTAGTTTAAATTTAGTGTTGAGCAAGACAATTAGAATTGGTGACACAAAATATCATATTTAGTGTAGTTGGCACATACAAACCCTATGCCACCAGATTTCATCTACACTTGGGTAGGATTTTCCTATTCCCATTAGAATATGGTGAACAAGCAGCCTACATGGAGACTCGCCCTTAGGGCCACTTTACACTACGGTGGAGAAGTCCACCGGTCATGTATTCTAGGGGAATTCTGAAATTTGATTGGCCGAGAGTGACACTCTTGTGTGATGGTGGTTTACACTACGGCCAAGAGTCCTTTGGTGGAGAACTTTGTACGTGGATGAAAAAATGACATGGTTGCCAACTTGGCAACACTTTTTTGAATGGGAGTTCTCCATTCTCCAGAGGTCAAGTTTCTTGGGCAACCTCTAAGCCTCGGACAAGAAACTTGGCCTCCGGAGAACTCCAACTTGAATAAAATATTTTTTCCTTAAAGAAATCTTTGCACTATTGTTCCCCCTCTTTAGTATGACACGTTTGGGAAACACAAAAAAAATCGTATCATCGAGGTGTCGTCTTCTCGTTAATATGACAAATGGTGTAAAGTGGTTGTATTATTGAAGGAATACGAAAACATAAGTAATATGAGCTTAAAAATATATACAATGAGTTCAAGCAATATAGAGGGTATGAAATAATAACTTATAACTCCAAAAAAAATACAAATATTCTCAAGAACTCTTGAAATAGGAGTCTAGAGATCTTTGGTGTTGCCTACCCAAGTTAGCAGTTGTCATCTTATCTAAATTCCCAACTAACTTTTGGAAACTAATAATTTCATTAACACCGAAATATAAAGAGTTCTTTAGTAAGAAACTAGACAACAATGATGCATGACATTTAGCATCAAGTTACCGGTGATACTATATCGCTTGTGTACAAGGCAACATACTAGGCCAAAGGCCACTCTAACTCTAACCATGTTCTTTCTACATTAGTAACCCTAATTATCATTGAGTTCCCAACAATAAGTGAAGTTCCCAAGTAGATCCTAAGTGAAAATGGATGTATTTTAGATGTACATAATATAGATGAAAGGAATTCTAGCACTAACTACCTCGTTAATATGACAAAACAAAGATTCTAAATGTTGCATTATCAAGTATTGTAGTCGTATAAAAGAGGGAGTTTTGAACTAAAAAGTTTGGTCTTGCAAAAATGTGTCGTAATATCAAGGGTGTCATATAAACAAGTGTCCTATTAACAAATTTAGACTGTACCAGAATGTAATTTCTTTAAAAGTCAATAAGAAAATCATTTTACCTACTTCTTTACCTCATTTTGGATGTATTATAGAGGTGGAACATTTTAGTATATTATTATTCTTAAGAAAGAAGTTCTAAATCATTGCCGTATACATTTTATTTTTTGATCAAGATAATTTTTTTAAATTTCAATACAATGATCATTTAGGGGGTAAGGTGTCTACTATGGCCAGCTATGACCATTTTGTGAAGCAGTCCGGTGGACTTCTCCTCTTGGTGAAGTTGTCCAATACACTTCTCCTCTAGGTGGTTACACTACAGCCAGTCAAGACTTCTTAAGGCATTTTTTATTGTCTTTTCATCTTCTCCGGCATACCATCCCTCGCCTCAAATAACCATGTCTTGAGTTAAAATTCTTGACTAACTAGTGCACTTCTCCACCATAGTGCAAAGCAGCCCTTAAACTACGGTGAAGAAGTGCACCGGTCAAGAGTTTTAAGGAATGGAACAATATGATTGGCTATGAAATGGATTATACACCGGCCAGGGTTTACTCTACTGCCAAAGCTTCTCTGGTGGAGAACTTCAAGCTCGTGGATGAAAACATGACACCAATGCCATCATGGCAACACTTTTTGTTAGCGGGGTTCTCCAGAGGCCAAGTTTCTTGGACAACCTCAAATGATTGGACAAGAAACTAGACCTCCAACAAACTTCAACTTGAGACATGTTTGTATTGGGGTTTTTTAATTTTTATTTCCATCTTGTCCGCCATACCAACCGTTGCCTCAAACAACCTTGTCTTGGGCAAAAATTCTTGACCAACTAGTGCACTCCTTCACCGTAGACCAAACCAGGCCTTAATCTAAATTTGCGCCATGTCTAAGCTATGCCTCTTGAGACCAATTATAAGCTCGGAATCCATATCCTACCGCTGGTTAACTATGCTTTAGCATGTAATTTGTCACCCTTTAATCCTACCCTACCTGTCACCACATAGCACTGGCAATCAACGATGATTCGACACTCCGTCACATGTGTTGGGTTAGTCAAGACTAGTCAAAAATAAAATGAAATGAAATTGATTTTTAAATCTAGAAAGCCAAAGGTTTATGGGACTAAAATTGCATTAGGATGGTGTCAAATAAGCTATGTTTTTTAGAGTGGCAAAGTGCGGTAGCCTTCATGATATATAGGCTAATGTTGATTCAAAGGTCCAATTGAAAGAAAGACTTGAGATTCTCTAATAGTACATCCTCAAAAAGTGATTGAAAGATATCTCTAAGGGAATTATATAGGGGACACTCCTACACAAAGTGTGCCTTACTTTCAAGTACTTTGTAGGAGCAAAAGTTGCGTAATCTATAATCTCCAAAGATAGGGATAGTCGACCACAGTCTAGTTTCAATGGTCCATGCGCGTGGGGGCGGGGGGGGGGTGGACTTTTCGTACCACATACGAACTAACGTGAGTGTAAGAAGGGGTATTATTTGAGGCATTAGCGTACATACTATACATAAGGGAGAGGTGCTAATTTTCTAAAGTGTATACATTTAAAAAGGCTATTAATTTTTTTGAAGTAAAGGTAGATGTACAAAAGGGGACTCTAACGTTTTGAGAAAAAATTGACAATGAATGTGCTAGTTTCATCCAATTCGCATTCATTCATTGTTGTTATATGGTAAAAGTTCTCAATGACTCCCTTGTCCATTATTGTTAGGGTTTGCATTTGGGTTCTAAAACAAGCTAGAGGCTCTTGGAGTGTTCATGGGCTCCCTTGAGTTTTGATCTCCAAATTATGGCTAGGTTGTTGTGCCCTTGTCTTTGATTGTTTGTTTGTAGCAATCATTGAGTTACATGCTATGAACAAAATGTTCAATGACTTTCTTATTAGAAAGTGAACATGCGTTTTAAATGTAATAAAGGAACAATTGATTTATGATTTATGATTTGTATATGTAGTGGAGGCGTTTATCACATGAAATTGAAAAGCCCAATATAATTACATGAACCCATTTTCTAGCTTGCCATTAGTACGTATACATTTTTTTTTCCACTATAAGCTTCTTGTATATAGGGGGTTTAATTTCATAGTTTAGGTTCCAATGAAGAGTCCACCCCCATGAATCTTTGATTCAAGGTGCGGTAAAGCAACAATGATCATGTGTTGTGGTGGTGTCAATGGTTGCTTCAAGTATAATTCACATTTGTATTTGAGGAAAACCTTGAGGTTGAGGTAATCTAGTTTCTTCCTTGAGAGATGGAAATAGTTCCACTCTTTAGAAGATAAACTTCCTTGATATCATCAGATACAATTTTTGATGTGGGTGGGTTGTCAAGGTTCCCCAATAAGATAAGCCCCATGATGCCTTCCACATGGTTGTCAACATTAGCCAAGTATTATATCCTTGTTTGGCAAGGTGTCGGGAAAGTGAGGTTGCTTGATTAACCAAGAGGAGGGTAGGTGGGCAAGCCATTGTTGAAAACCCATAGTGAACTTAAGAGCATATTATTCTATGGGAAGTTCCCCAAATTCGGCCAACAAAATATGTTAAGTTGTCGTAGAACGCACTTTGACATGAGACATCATATTTATCTTCATGCTCTTCTCAAAAACCTTCCAATGAGATTTTTTCAAGCTACCTCCCCAATTTTCAATGTCATATGCGAAAGTTGGAAGCAACAAAGCCTTGAATAGATGGAATTTAAGTTCCCAACCTGTAACTCCAACTACTATTTCTTTCCTTAAGGTGCCCATCACAGGCTTTCATAGGTCTTGCAATTCTTTGCATGTTATTGGAAGGCTCAAAGTAACCATGTGAATGGAACTCAATCCCAAGATATTTATATTCACGGGTTATCTCAAAATTGGTCCTTCTCTACATAAAACTCCTCTTGCTTAAATTTTCTTTTGTTGCAACCAAACATCATGATTTTGGTCTTAGGTAAGTTGACATCAAGGCTAAGATAAAGTGCAAAATCCATATAACTTGTTCAAAAGTCTTTGTAAGCATGTTCCTGATTAAGAAAGCATAACAATATCATCAGCATACAGAAGAACTACCAACATTATGTTAAATAAATATAGAGAATTCCCATTGATCTCATCCAATAACATTACATGTTCATCAATGTACAAGCCGAACAGTGCATGGGGGAGAAACAAGACATCCTTGTTTAACACCAATGTCAGATCTTACTTTACCATGTGTGTTGCCGTTGATTCGTATGTTTGCGTACATTGTGTTATACATGATTCTTACAACTTAAATGCTCTTCAGTGCTTGGACCTGCATGATCATCCATCCACCCTGGAGCCATGCTTCTCAAGAAATGATGCAACCTGAGCAACAACATTTTGCACGTTTAGATTTTGACGGTTCGGTGGCCGAAAATATGCCCAACATCAACACTTTTATATATGCATGGTATTGCTAACCATTTGGTCTATGTCAGGGCTCGGGGAGAACCGGTGCTTAGTTACAGATGAACCGGTTGAAGTTCGAGACTTCAGGAGAGTTACCGATCATCTTAAAGGATCTATAGAATATATCTCAAATGAATAAAGCAAAATCGGAAGATGTCAACATGTAACCAGTTGGATTTAGAATCACTAGGAACTTGACTGACTATGCCCATAAACTTTCCAGGCACTGGTCTACATTCCTGAGAACAAGCTCATTGTCCAGTACTCTTCCTCCAAGGTACTAGGATCACTACATTGATCATCCCCTTTAGTGTGTGTGGTGCTAATTCCCGAAACATGCAAAATTTGTCAAATCTCAGAATTAGTGAGCGTTGGAAATATTGTAGTATGTAGGTAAATGTTGTAAATAATGTTAGTATTATCATAGGTACTATTCAAAGACGTTGAAATAGAGGGTCTCTTGAATTCGTCGTAGGTGATTTTTATATTTGATGTTGGTTTTAGTATAAGTATTCAACGATGTGATGAAGAAGGTTATAAGTAATAGAGGACGTTTGAAACAAAATTTAGTTACATCCTCTAAAATCTTCAGAATGTTCTCACAACATGGCAATATATTGTAGTCTTTCATAAATTACTCCTTGAATGTAGATGTTTCATTAGCCTTTATAGGAAATGAATATCAATTGTACACCACATATAGACCACTTTAATGTGGCCTTTGAATTGACCTGCAACATACATTGTTGTTGTGGGTCACATAAATATTCAAACTCTTTCAATTTCATGGGTTGTCTTGTTAGAAAATCATTGAAGTCTCTTGTCAAAGTAGGATCTCATTTTTATGTGCTAATACTACTACACTAAATATGATATTTAGTGTCATATGGCATTTTATGTCAATGCGGTAACTTTTTTAGTGATGCTTTCTATGAATAAGTTTACAAATATTGTCATCCCAATTTACTCTCAATTCATCCAAATGCCAATTATTGAAACAAAGTTTCGTATTATTTGCAACCTAACAAATCTATGATGAAATATTGTCATGGATGATTGAAATTTGGATGAAAAACAACTTTGTAAGTGACGATACTTACAACACTGTAAATATGTAATGCCCAAAGTTTTTTTTAACAAGGAATGTCAAATACTGTTAAGTTAACACTTAGTGTTGGTGACATTACACCGCAGTTTGCAATTAGTATTGAGCAAGACAATTAGAATTGGTGACACCAAATATCATATTTAGTGTAGTTCACATTAAATCGTGTTCATGGTAAATCATGTGGTCCATGATAACAAGCTTTATTGAGAGATATGTGTTTCAAGAAAACTAATGTGGCCCACAATAGTTAGTGTACCAGTCATTACCATGGGCCAATGATGAGATATGTGACCTACACTAGATTATAAATATATATATATATAGCAAATATGCAATAATATTTGAACAAGTCCCTTGTATTTTCCACTTTAATGCATTTGCTGAGGAGATACACCCATGTGGACTTCAAGTGCCTTTAAAATATCTCCTAGTTTAATTTCCTTTTGTTGCAGCCAAGATCATGATTTTGGTCTTAGATAAATTGACATCAAATGTGTAAAAGCTGTGCAAAACTCAGATAGTTTGCTCAAAATATATGAAGACATGAAGTGGCGCCATGGTGGCATCTCTTCTCATAGAAGCCCAATGAGGCTCCCTCCAAAAAGAAAGGGTTAAAACCCATAATGACAATGCAAGTTGACAATGAAGCACACTTTATGTTCGAATGTGTCCTCTACAACTGCACTAGAAATAGGTTTACTTCCCTGATTCAATTCAAAATGTAGTACTAGGTTTCTTTCTTGAAATTGGACCATCAAGTAAGTGTTAGCCTCTCTGAAGCCACTGCACTCTACTATTCGGTGCTATTCGGTTCAGTTTCCATTATCCAACTTCTACATACAAGATTTACAGAACAAAACTTGTGTTGCATTAGGATACACTGGCAACAGTCGGATTGACAATCAGACCTCGTATGATTTAGATATGCTTTTAAAAATGCATGTTTGATAATTCCTTGATTGATTACATAGGTGCACCTAATTATGTTCACTACCAATTGTGGAGTAGTTAATCAAATTTGAAGACAAAGTCCATTTTCTATTAAACATGTGTCTTAATGGTATTAGTCATTTGATCCTCCCCTAACAACACACCAATCAAATATGACTCTAATCAACAAATAACCGAAGAACAACCCCATAGCTTTTGGAATCTTGAATGTACCGTATTGTACCCTTAAACTAGAAATGCCCAAAAGTCATATACAGTAAAGAATAAGGTCACAATCTGATCGTGCTTTGGATTTGAAATCTGCATAAACTATGAACACACTGCAAAATGCAAATGGTAAGAGTTTACAAAAGTAGTCGAGACAAGGAGTATCAAATCTTTCCACAGTACATGTATTTTTCAAAATTGAATCAGATACAACAGCAGGGTCACCCCTTTCACACAACCCCCTTTTTTGCATTGATCTGGATAAGCAACCAGTATTAAAGAATAACCCGACAGGAACAGATAAGTCAGCAATGGATGGTAACCTGACAGACCTGCTCCAGATTAATACCTCTACGATGTGAACTAGATTGGAAATCCCTTCTGAAATAGAAGACAAAAGTCTAACATAAAACAGAGAGAAGTTTACTTCCAAACTCTTTTGCAGTGCATTGCACAGGAGACGGGTCTAAGGTGGATCTTTGCAGTCCCTATGACAAACCATAACCTTTTTGAGTACTTGTTAACTCACAACTTGGAAAGGGACAACGTTTATGGCAACTAAATTTTAGGGAAACCATTTAGAACCTCTAACAATAACCACTATGGTGTTCCTCATGATGAGAAACAAAGGAATATAAAATCATCTTCTCACAATACAGGGGCGGCCAAAATTGATTGAAGTGTGGCCTGTTGTTGTGGATCTAGCGTAGACCATGTAGCTGCTAGCGCATCTGGAGGTAGTGTTTGTTGCAATCGCCTTAACAGACTGACCATCCGAGCAGCTGTCTGTTCTGTTGCAAGATCGCCACCCACACACAAAACCTGCACGAACCACCAAATTCCAATGTGACAATTGACATTAGACAGGAATATGAAAGAAAGTCTTTGAAATTATCTTCAATCAAACTTTAATTCAACTCTAGTTCTTTGTGACAAAAAGAAGCACATCAAATGCTTCACAACACATGCGAAGTCCCTTCATGGAGAATAAAAAATTGCTGGGGGATGCAGTCATATCCGACACGAGAAAATTCCCATCCAAGAATAGGTGGACTGGTAACCATCGTCAAGGTTGTCCATATAACAATATATGTTTATCATTGCACAAATGAATGTACATAATTACTAACAGTCAGAGAAACAAAAATTCAGAGATCAAATCCCAGATATGTATTTACTGTCACTACTTGAAACACCTCTGAAGTTTATGAGGGAAATGGTCACAGAAATTACCTCGGCAAAAACTGAGATGATCTTTGATAGGAATTGGTTGTTTGGACCTAGAAGTTGGGCGTCCGACCTGGTACAAACAGCGTCTAAGTAAGGACAACTAGCCTTCAATCAAAACAGGAGATTATGCACTTCGACCATGTGTTGAAAACCATACCCACCATAGACTAGATGCATTTTCACTTTGACGACACTACACAGACTATTTCGAGTTGCAACAACTTCACTATGTTGAAGCACCAATGCCTGAAACAACTCTCTTTGAAACAAATAACTAGGAAAATGAGGATAACCAGGCACAGATCATGAAAGCATCCAACTTCCAATAGGGCGACCTATTCACAGGTTATAAAGTTACTTCCAAGAAAAAGAAATGATCTAACCCACCTCTCCACCATAGAGCAAAGCTGCTCATGGACAATCTTGGCTTCAACCAAATCACCTTTCAGGGGCAAGCATCCCAACCACGCAGGTACCACCTGCATTGTCCCAAAAGATAGTCACTATAATAATCATTTACAGTGATCTTATTATAGGGTGACAAAGGTAGTTGAACACCAATATTAGAGGCTAAATCAGCTGATGAAAATGTTAATTCCCTTACATTTGCTCCATCTATGCTATCTCTTTGGTATTCACAGATCTTGCCAAGGGCTGAAACTGCATTATCAGTGGCCATAATATTGTCTGCAGTTCGTGAGTTGGGTTCACTGATTGTGGCATTAAGCCTTTGCAAAGCAGCTGCAAGGAAAGCCAAAAGGAAGCCACAGATTCAGATGGAATTTTTAACTTTCCTAAGCAAATAAGAATCATAGACTGTAAAGAGATCAAA
Organism: Polytrichum commune; assembly: GCA_950295325.1. NCBI lineage: Eukaryota > Viridiplantae > Streptophyta > Polytrichopsida > Polytrichales > Polytrichaceae > Polytrichum > Polytrichum commune. The sequence continues at coordinate 1,209,080 of OX485804.1, forward strand.
ATATCAGAAATGCAAATACTTGTGGCTTGCACCTCCCACCACCTACCCAGTACTACTGAACATTTTAATTGTGATAACTTTACAAATGATACATATAAAGCCTTGAAGTTTAGTTGCCCACCTCCAACTAGTGGCTTGAATGCAGCACCACCAAATTCAGCACAGACACCAATTCCATAAACTGAAGCCTGTAACACCTCAACAGAAGTCACAGTTAGTAAGAGATGGAAGTCAATGCTATACCACATTAGCCAAGTGGCTTGATGCCACTTTTGGCAACATGAATGACCAAAGTTCTCCAAGACTGATTATGCCAACAAGGACAGTGGACACACTAGCAGACTATTGAGGCATAAATGCTAACAGACACTAAAAGAACAAGAGGGATAAGAAATATGCTCAAAAACTAACCTGTCGCACATCCGCAACAGCATCTGTGCATGCTTCCAAAAGAAACGGAAGGAACGTATCATAATATCTGCACAGAAGGAAAGTAAATTAACCAAGCTGTGAGATCTCTGTAGTTAGAGGTCCAAATTAAAAGTAGAGGATAGATAGTGACAAACAGAATGCACAGATGCCACAGACGGTGTATTTTAGAATTCTATAAATTATCTTACTTAATAGCTGCATCTCGACATTGCTCAGCTACATCGTCAAAAATGCAAATGGCCACCCTCCTCTCCTCAGGTGTCCGATCTTTCCCCTGTAGAAAAAGCATGCACACAAACATCATTCTTATATCCTTCACCAATTATCCAAGTAAAAGAGAAGAAAACAGGAAAAGAACATTTCACAACACCTACTCCGGTAATGTTTAAGAAATGGCTCTAGTGGAACCCAAACCCAAACCCAGTGGAACACCAAAAGAACTGCAATCGGCGTAGCTTGAGTGAACCATGTATATTGAGGATAGCCCCTAAGCTAAGTAGATGTATATAAGAAAAAGAATTACTCACCAGCATTGGTGTGATGTAAGATATGAGCTCTTCAAAATATGGCAAAAAGGCCACCTTGAATGTCTTGATCAAGGTTCCGAGACATTCTCCCACCTGATGAAACAAGAGCACAGACCCATAATTAGGCACATTACATAGTACATGTCAATGTAATGAATGCAGGTTAGTAACCAAAATTGCATGTGAATATAGGAGACATTCAAGAAATACCCCATGCTCATAGGACATACTGTGGAGAGCAGGAAAACTGTAGTGGGCCTTCCAAACTCTGACTAAGCCAGATTTAGTGCAATACACACTAACGTTGAGGAATGTAGTTACAGGCCCCTCAATGGGGGTTTTGATGGCAAGGCATACTTTTTGTACTTAGGTGGTTAAAGTTAGATCTGTGCTTGGTCGTCACGACCTCACCTGATCTGGTAACTGCCAAATCAACAGAGCAGGATGTGCTTGGTCATATTGGGTTGAACTGGAAAAGATGTTCTCACCTGGTCAAAAACTTCCTCTTCTTGTTCATTTTCTTCTTCAAGAAGCTCACCCTCCTCTGCATCGAAGTCCTCAGTTTGTGTCCTCTCAGCTCGCTCTCTTTTACGAGTGCTGCTTGCAGTAATCACTTGCTTGAATTCTTCAACCATTGACTTTATCTGACCTGCATCTAGCAATGGTCCAGCAATCTACAAAAAAGGTACCAGAATTAGTACTTTAGCATATTACACATCTCAGGAGGAGATATAACAGATCCTATTACATTAGAAAAAGAATATATATGTTTACAACTAATGCATGTGTTCATGCAGTCTGAGGATGAAAGAATATTCACATATCCAGTAAGAAGATTTTTCAAAATACACTGCATAGCTCAAACCAGAACTGTAAGTTGTGCCTGTCTGCACCTACTATATTTAAAAGGTCGTCAAATTAGCTTATAGCAATGAAGTGTACACACCTGGATACACTCATTTAAAGAATCCAGCATGTTCGAGCAAATTTCAGTTTCTGGTTCCTGCAAATATGGCCCAGAAATTGCATCAGAATGGAAAGGACAGCAAAGACCAATATCACGAAATTGAAACCCCTGAAGTGCCCCACCTCCCTAAGTGAGGGGAACCCGTCCACCAAGTTTGAAAACAAACACCAGAACAGTTCCAGAAAGCCTAGATACACCTATAGATTAGGGAGTATATTGAAACCCTTCATAATCGTCACTGTGAGAAAAAGGAAAATAGTTCAGTAATTAACAGCATTGATTCCTTGAATGCTGATAGTAGCAGAAAAAAGTGCGCAACATGTGCTGCCCCTATCATTCATACAAATAATAAGCACAGGGAACACAACCTTGTGCATGGCTTCCACAAGGGGTGGGATGATGTAATCTGCAAGCTGCTTCACATATGACTCATCACGCCCTGGAGCCTGTCCTTTCTCCACTGCTAATTTACCTGCTCTGAGGAGCTCTGGCATAGCTGCAAATAGAACAAGGAGAAAAACCTGTTAAGTTGATGACAACATTAAAACAACATCATTGATACAGGAGTTACATGTAATTGAAGTTCAGATGCGGGAGAACATAATGCGGGATTCGGATGAGCTATTTATAATACTTCACCGCATCCACCGCACCCCCAATTTTTAATCACTAATCATGGCTTGAACATGCAGATAATGAAGCAATAGATAAACAGATGAAACATTGATCCAACCATAACTACAAGTGAATATCTGTAATACAAATCAGACAACACAAACCTGACACAGCAGCCTTCCGAACCTCCTCGTGGAAATAGAACTTAAGAAGGGGTACTAGGATTGGAGCAACCTGGTACAAGCAAGTGGCAGAAACTGTGAGAACGAACTTCACATTTGCTACTACCAGGATGCACTCCTCCTTTCCCTAAAAGACCTCATTCTTTAGTTGAGAAATTCCAATACACAATTAAGTTGGAGAGATGAGACATGTGTATACTGGCTGACACAATATAGGTATAAATTTATGGACATAATGGAAGAAAACCAACCTTATCCCACTGTTCGAAATTTTTATAATAACAAACAGGAACACATATTGTAACTGAAATGATGGAAGTACTGGTTCACCTGATCAATCCAGGGATAAAAGCCCTCCTTGAGCTCATCTGCATAACAGCACAACATGTTGCAAGCAGTAGCCTTTTCTTCTAGAACACTGGTTCGGATGCCAATTTTCTTATCCCCAATAGTAATGGTTTCCACGCTGACCAAAAATGTCATGTTCAAAATATACGTCAGAATAACTCAGATGAATTTTAAAATCCAAACTTACACTTTTCTTGAGTTAGAAGAAAATTTCTATGAAACCTTCAGAAGCTTCCAATAAAGTTGTTACCCATACCTGTCATCATCAGACTCATTGCCTTCATCTTCCGAGTCAGCATCTGTGATTGTCACATCAGGTTTCAGCTGAGCCGATCTCAAAAGTGGTGGCATGACCACGCTCATATAGGGCAGAAACTCCTGGCCTAAGCACTTGCACAACCTGGCCCAAGCCTGTGCAGAAAGACCATATCTTTGTGAGAACCATACAGACATGTATTTATCTGTTGTGCCCAAAGCTAAGAAGGATTTATAAAATTCAATAACTATCTCTCTTGAAGGTGAGAAATCTGAAAATCCACATGCATGTCCTGCTTGTTAAAAAAATGAGAAATGCTACATCTCACGTATTGAATAGCTTACACAACTTATTCTTGAGCAAGTAGACAACCTCACGACCACAACCTTTTTACACTAATTTTTTTAGAAAACTGACAGCATTTTCCATGACCTCAAGGGATTGATGATACCAAGTAGGTCCTCATACCTGAAGCATGTAACTAATGGTAGGGTCATCATCTTCCATTTGCACTCCCTGCAGCGTCATTAGAACTTCCATAACCTGCTTGGCATCCTCCCTGAACTTGTCCTTGCCCACAGCCATGCCCACCAAGCTAATGCACTCCATTGACTTTGCTCGCAACATGCGGTTTTGTTTATCATTTGCTCCCACCAGAATAGTTTTCAAGTACGGCATCACAGCATCATAGTACTTCTGAAAGTGTGCCTGCACACACATTCAGGAGGTAATGGTCAGAGAAGGAATAAGTATCCTCTAATTATCACTTATATCTAGCAAGTCAGAATCACAGATACCTGTGGAACTCCCAAGTAACACAACCTTTCATCATGCCCCAAAAACACAAAGATGGATACTCTAGTACTAGCAATAAACTTTGGTAATCAAGAAGATATTTAGGAAGCACAAACAACCTAGGAGCTCATCTCAGAAAGATGGATTCTCCAAATGATACCTGTGCAGAGTCCGCAACTGAAGCAAGAGCTGTTAGTGCACCTTCTTGCACCATCCTCTTTCCATTCTGCAGCACGTCCCACTGAACAATTACTTTCTGAACTTTAGAGAAGCACTTTGTCACCAATAACTGGTTGCAGGCTTTCCTAAGACAGGCAGTAGAAAGCGAGCACTTAATTCAAACAAATACAATGTTATGATTAAAACATACCTGGAGAAGAACCAGAAGCTTTGAGATAACACCGTCCAAGTAAGGGGTCAATATTTCAGGAGTGCAGCTCTCGCTGAAGTTGAGGACAGCTGCTGCAGCATGAGCCTGAACAATTAACAACATTGATTTACTATAGCAATTCTTGTCTGCAATTCAAACTTCACGACCCTAATTGGTCACAACAAAACAGAGTTTACAATCCTCACAAAAGGCTCATCAAACGACAGTGTAAGATTGGAGGGAAAAAAAAAGTGGAAAAGTACACAGCTCAAATCATTCATAATCACATAAGAAACAGGCAGCTAGCCCCACAAAGGAGAAATAACAAAATATCATGTTTTCAAATGTGGAATCAAATATTCCAGTATAAACACTTGTCAAGCAGTAAAAAAGAAAAAAGAGAATAGAGCACACCTGCACACGGGGAGTCTGGAAATCATCCATGGCATTTACTAGGGCAGGAAGAACTTGCTGATGGTAACCTTGCTGCAAGTCAGGGCCAAGGTCGGTAGACAATTGACCAATGGCATTGATAGCAGCCCACCGGACACGTGGATGTGAATCTCGGAACGAATTCAAGATCATGGTCACAACTGGCTCTAAGTTCTTTGTCATCACCTGCAAATAACCACCATGTACAAGCAAGTGTTATTTCATGAACCTTAGTATTTATCACATACCAGCAATGTGAACTCTAGGGTGTATGAAACCATAGGGCACAAGATAATATACCTTGAAGCCCAATATACAAACACTGGGATAATGTAAGAGCAGTGTCAGATGTAAGACTCCAAGACAAGAGTTGGATCAATGTGTACCTTGGCACAGCCTTCAGCAATTTGTGCAAGAGTAATGAGAGCAGCATGTCTTTTCTTCCAATCAGAGTCGTTAATGAAGGCAGGCAGCAACTGGGAAGCCACAGGAAGGACGGTATTCCCTCCGAGAGATATGGCCAGCCTGTCCAGACACTCTTGTCCCACTTCATAGTCTGCAGTTTCACCTGAGTCTTCCTCCTCAGTATCAGCAGCATACCACTGAGGGTCATCCTCAATATCTAGTAGCATTTTCATGAGAGTGGCAAAGAGCCTGCTAATAAATTGAGGTAGCTTTCTCATCATCCCAGGAGCTCGTTCCCTAGCCTCGGCCAGAGTGATCAGGAACTCAACTGCCAAATGTCTGGTCCCCTCCTCTAGTTCCGTTGCTTCAGCGATCTGTAGCATGTTCCCCACAACTTCAGCCAATTGGCGTCGTAAAAATCGAGGCTCTGTCCCAGCAACTTCTATGAACATTTCAAGTGCTTCTTGTGCAGTTGCCTCTTCGCTGTTATTGAGAGCGAGTGAGAGAGTCTGCAACATTCCTGGAAGAAGATCTTGGAAACGCTCCCTGTCTTGAGCTGTTTCTAGTGTTTGAACAAAATTGGTGGTGGCTCGAAGAGCAGCAATACGGACATCACTTGAGGTGTCAGCAGACAAATTCTGTTGAAATACTCCATGAAGTGTAGGTAGGTAAGTGCGGAGCTGGGGTCCTATGTACTGTGCAAGTTGTGCAAACATAAGAAGTGCGCTCTCTCTCAGGCGCATGGAAGGTGAGCTAACACACTGGAACATGAAAGGAAGAAGCTCAGGCCACATGCCCTCCTCAAGAATACCAGCTGCAAGTTCTGCAACGGTATCACATAACTTCTTTGATATGCTTTTCCCTTCTTCTCTCTGAACACACATAAGAAGCTGGCTCTTCACAGAATTTTGTGTGGTAGGTGCAAGCTGAGGCCACAATGAGACATCGTCCTTGGTGATAAGTTTGCGCAATAGGATTGCAACCATGGCCCTTACTTCCAACTGCTGCGAGACCTGGAGAAGCAAGGCAATAATAAGCATAGGTAGTGGAGAATCTCAGCCCCGCTGCACAAAATGTAGCTTGCGCCCAAAAATGGAGATATGAATTGACCAATACCCTAAACCCCATTCATTCCACCAAATTAGATAGCCAATTCAAGCCCATTATACATTTGATAGTTAAGGTGTCCTCAAGAAATAGTTGACAAAATGGCAAGTGTTATGGATATCCAAGCGGACCCTACGACGACGTGTATAACAGCTTCCGTCATCAGCTCACCAGATCTTCAATACAGCATACACTAGAAGCATTTAAACGTGCGATAATCATGCAGGATCTCCTATTCGAGTGATGATGATAGCCAGAATCGAGATAGACGTGGATCAATTGATTGAACCGCATGTGTCTTCATTTTGAGTGAATAAAGCCAGGATGTTCTAAACTTTCACACGCAAATATGGAATACAATAAGCCAACCAAATCTACACCTCAATTTCCAGTCACTGCAAACGGCTTCATGTGTACTAAATTCACTTGAACCATTGCCCAGGATCCGAGAAACTGTAGCAATGGCCAACCTAGTACCCCCCCAACAGACCACTCCGAATCATCTCAGAGAACAAAAGCGCCACTCCGCGGTGCAATGTTCCTCGATAATTTTGAATGCCAGCCCTAGAAATAGCTCATAGGGGCGCTAGCTCTCACGATTGCTACCGACTTCGACAAGACGATCTCAGAATCACCATATAGACGTCCCATGTGACAACCGCGCTCTGTTTATCCAATCTAACCTAACAGTTGCATCTAAACCATTATCCAAATGCATTGGAGAACACATACGCAATCTATGCCATCGTTCGAAATGGTAGAGGGAAATTTGGTCACCATCGGAGCGTCCCGTGTGACAACTCCACTATTTTTTGCGAAATCTAACCTAACAAGTGCATCTAAACCTATATCCGAATGCATTGGAGAACAAATAAATATGCAATGTTGTGAAATGGGGGAGAGAGAATTGATCTGCTCACGGATCACATCCACTCTAGTCATCAGCAGGCACGCACTCAACTAACCTGCAACGCATGAATCATCTTCAGTACGAGCGCATCTGCATGATGCTGCTTGCAGTAGTTGAAAAGCTGCTCAGCCTGTCCCCGCTGCTCATTCCCAGGACTCATGAGCTGGCCGACCAAAGCTTCCAGAGGCGCCACCCCGTCGCCTGCCAACACTAAAGTCACCTGCGCATCCAAGGCCTGGCCTGCCCCTATGTCCATCGCCATTTAGCTCCCACCCCCAACCCCGACAGGTACTGCCCCAGGCCACACAAACCGTCACCAACCACTCCCTCAAACCCCCACAAGCACTCACCAACCCTTTTGATCCAGGAACACGAATTCCCCGATGGCGATCCGCATCAAACCTCAAAAACAAAACTTCCCCCGTTTCACCACACCGTCAACCTCCACCTCACCAAATCAAATCCGAATGGCACGGACCATCCAATGCGATAAACCGCAACAAAAACACAATACACTACAACCACAGCACAAAATTCTCCCTAAAACCTTCCTTCCCCACGGGAACGAATGGTCACCGACAGACAGACAATCTACACGCGTGCCTGGATCCCTGCGAAAGAGCAATAGCGAATGCGGAATGCGAGCGGAGTTGGAGACGGAGATGGAAAACGAGGATAGGGGAGGTGCGTGCGTGCGGGCGGGCTGGCGGGCGGGCGGGCAGGGAAACCCTAGAAACCCTAGGCAGGTCGTGTGAGACGCAGAGGCCACCGTTTGAGGTGAGAGATGGTGCAAAAAAAAGCGCACGCGTGAGGGAGGGGAGGGGAGCGGAGCGGGGCGAGGCAGGGGGGGATGGCGAGCAGCGGGCTGGGGCGGAGGGGCCAGCGGGGAGATTGGAGATGGATGGAGGCGAGGCAGGGCAGGGCAGGGCAGGGCAGCCACACCAACGGGGGAGGGAGGAGGCAAAGAGGATTCAATTAGGGTTTGGCGCTCCTTCCTCCTCCCTCCCCTCCATTTTTAGCTCCTCTGTTTTCTCTCCCGTAATCCTTGTAACTTACCATCCTAAGTTACAACCTTTGCAATCTCTTCCCCCTTTCCTAAGTTTCACCTCTAAACCATCCGCTCCCTAATTTGGTTACCTTACCTTTGACCGCCTCCTATGGTTTCCTCAACACACATCATGTCATAAAAGCAGCGATCTAGTTCTCAATTATGGAACTCGAACAATTATCTGAATTTTGGGTGTGAGATCTATGATATTTTATGTATATCAATACAACTTTGTATTGAAATTATCGTTTGTGGTCTACTTCAGATTTGGAATTAACATCTACACCCAAGCGGGGTGGCCTCAATTAGGGTTTTGTGCTCCTTCCTCCTCTCTCCCTCCATTTTCAGTGCTCTCTACCACCTTGTTTTTGGGCCCTAATAATCATCATTGCAACTTATCATCCTATAACTTTTGCATTTTTATTTTATTTTTATTGCATTCTTTTACAAGACTTGGGACTTGGAAATCCATGTGAAGTGGCAAGTCCCAACTTCCATGCTCTCAATGGCTGAAATCGCAAGCATTGACCTCAAGTGACTTAGGACCCGTGTGAATTGGCCCTAAGTAACCAAGGGTTACTTTAACCACCTCTAAATGATGGTTGACAAACTTCTTTTCATCAAAAAAAAAGTAGGTGATCGTCTCTAAATCTACCAATCTATTTGAACTTCGATATTTCATCTTCGTGTCCAAAACGTAGGTTTGGTTACCCTCTAAACGATGATGTCTAGTCCAAGTTCACCTAGATCATTATCTAATCGACCAATAACCCATGCCAATGGGTCGCAATTAGGGTTTGGTGCTCCTTCCTCCTCCTCCTCCCTCCTCCTCCCTCCTCCTCCTTCCTCCATTGTTTCTCCCTCTAACTAATCTTTGTAACTTAACCGTCCTACACCGCTTGCAATGTCCCCTTTCTTAAGTTTCACCTCTAAACTCTAATCACCATGTATTCTAATAAAAGGTCAACTTTCACCACCGAGTCTTAATGGCTCTCTCGACTATGTAACACTTAGGCCGACGTGTGACCTCCCTAGTATCTAACTTGATTTCCAACGCACTTTACAACTATGATTCACCCAATCATAAGTTAGTCGGGTATCCGAGGAACTAGATAACAATATTGGGAACCTAGAGGATAGGTGTTAGGGTTGGCTTGTCATGCCCATTCAAGGTGTTCATATTTTATAGGAAACAATTTTATTCAAGGTCTTGGCACTAATTCAACCGTTCTTGAGATACCTTAGTACCTTTACCACTTCGGCCCTAATTAAACTATTTATGGGAAAACTTAGATTTTTAAATCTTTTTTAAATCTAAAATTATATATGGAAATTTTCATTTTTTTGTTTAACCCATAATTCTCAAATATTAAATTATAAAACAAAACATTCATTTACCTATAAATAGTATAAATGATAAAGGTACTACAGTACATCTCCTCTATGTTTCCTTGTTCTTAAACCCAATAATGGACCAATATCACTTTCTTGGATACCACTCGGATATACATATAATAAGAATTATGGTCAATGAGGATCTTTTCTAATTCTTCTCCCCGTTTGATGCCCAATGTGCAATTACTCCTACCTTATAAGTGATGAATTGTTGAATTGTAGTTTAAGTTTGGTAGGGCCCCCATGACCCTATATATTCAAACGGCATTTTCTCCCATTGAATATCACTAGGTTTCATGTATGCCAAATATTGACAAGTGAGGGCCTCGCTAGAATACCAACCAAACAAAAAGAAAAAAGAAAAGAAAAGAAAAAGGCATAGATTGACATAATTTTTTCAACTAAAATGGTTTTTTGAAAAATCTTCATTGGTTCAATGTGGCCAACATTATTCTTCATTGACTCCTGTGAATTATCTTGCAATTATTGGATGGCAGCCATGTAAGGTGGCATGGGACACTTGATAAAAATCGTTATTAGTCATTGATGGCAATATAATTAGAATGGCATATCAATATGATGCCACACTATATCAAATATGTTATGTACTTCTTCTTTTCAAAATATTTTAATATTTATTGTGAAAGGTAAAAATAAATAAAATGAAGCGGTGTCAAGCTCTAGTCACAATTAAGATTGCCAACTCCTTTCCTCCGTTTTGTCTCCCACCTCATTCCCCTTTCCCCACATACACTTGTATTATGTTATATTAAAAGTGGACCCTTAGGGCACAGTTCCATGTATCAACAAAGTTGGCAAAAACCAATAGATCACAATAAATTATCCCTTCTCCGTATGGAAGTGCGCCATGCTAATTTTCCCCACGAACAACAAATGGTCAACACAGTTGTAGGGGATAGTTGAAGTTGAGGGATAGGGATCAACCTCTCTTTTCCAAAACTTGGAATTGACTCTCGTCTGAGTGGAGGAAAAACTTGATTTCTCATATTTGTGTTGGTGTAGACCCAAAGATGTTGTATTTTCATGGTGCAAAATTCTTGTTCTTCAGACCTTACCCGACGTGTTTCAAAATCTATGGACTTCTATTGATTTTTCTTGCATCTCAAGATTAAAATATTTTAAAAAAAAATCAATCAATCTAGCCATGCAATGTTCAAAGTGGGTAAGTGTGAGGATGGCCACAATCCAACTTGCATGTTGGACAATGAGACAAATCCACTATCTTACATGGAAGTGCTCGCCCAAGAGGGTGCTTCAAGATACTACACTAAATATTGTATTAAGTGTCACCAATTCTATTTGTCTTGCTCGATACTAATCGTAAACCCCCGATGCAGTGTCACCAACACTAAATGTAAATCTGACATTTATTTGTGTCATTCTTTGTGTAAAGAACATTGAAGAAATATAGATTTACAATGTTGCACAGATTGTCACTTACTAAGTGATTTTCCATCCAAATTTTAATCACCCATGATAATATTTCATAACACGAATGCTAGGATGTAGAATATACCAAACTTTGTTTCAATAGTTGGGTAAGCTAGTGGATGAACTGGAAGTAAGTTGGGAAACAATATTCTTACCGATTCACAATTGTTAACCAAATGATCCAATTCACGATCCTATCCAACAACTTGAAGTGTATGTGGAGTTGGAAGGGGGCATGCTATCATGTGAGTGGTGAGTGTTAAGAAGAAAATGTTAATGACAATACATGGACTAATATCATATAATCGTGATTTTTTTGCAATGAAAAGATGAGCCATGTACATGGGTATGGATCACTTATATGGTTATTATAGTCACCAATCAAATTTGTTTGCATTTTAGAGTGTATAGTCGTGATCAATTTAGTGTTACCAATTGCCAACACATTTAAAGGCAGCAAATGAAACCATGTATGAAAATTGGACAATTGACTTGAATAATATGTTTGATGAAATGATGAAAGGGAAGATATCCATTGTAGGCCTACGTATCTTAGCTTAGACCACCTATACACGGTCCTCAAACAAATGCTTGAGATCATTTGTTACATTTGAATGCAAGCATCTTCAAGTGGGATTCACCCCCCTGTGGATGTAGGCACTACACCTATAAGTGTCCCATTGGCTCAACCTAGGACCATATATAGGAAAATGGGCTCAATTCACATGGCATCAAAATAGCTTTTCTTTTTCATTTATTTTCAATGGGATAAATAATAATAAAAGAATGTAGTCTTCTTTTTATATATTTGGTTATACAAAAGGCATCCCAAAGTCAAACTCCGATAATATTTTATCATGGGAGGGTTGGTGTGACAAGGTACTAGACAATACGGACTTGTTTGAAGACATATAATTGATAAGTACATGTTGGGTGTGATGGTAAGGCTTGGAGATTGGAGTCTATATCCTAGAAGTTTAGACTTAGAACTCAAGGCTTCAAATTCGATTTTGTATTGGTTTTAGATTTTGGATGTGACATATGGCCCCCACATATCGACACGAGCATAAAACCCTCCATCAATTTTTGGGTTCATTAGCTTCAAAGGGTAAGTCGAAAACATCCCTTTCATGAACCAATTAATCTATAGGGCCGGGAGCTTTGAAAGGATGGAAAGTGCAGTAAACAATCCTCTTCATGTGGGTGGAGAATTAGTGTGAGCCACACTAATTGTCTCACTAAGGTGGAAATAACATGGGCCCGAGACCATGGTTGTTCCCCTAAATTTTTCAAGATTTTGAACCAATATCTTAAATGAAATAAGATACTCATCTTATATCAAAAGTTGGATACATTAAAATAATCACCCGCGTCAACTCTAGGGAAAAACAATAATTGTGGCTCAAATTGATAAAGATTTGGCGTGGTTTAAAAATTAACGTGGCCCACACTAATAGGAGTGTTTGGTGTATTATTGTAGTGAGATTCTTAGATCTATTGTTGACAAACGGAAACATTTCCTTATGGATGAAACTAATCCTTGGTGGCATGTGATTTGGCATAAAAATCAGGATTGCAAAGAAGTTATCTTTCTTTGGTTTGTTATCCACAAAGTGGTTGCGGTCAACGAATGGAGAGGTAAAATTTCAAATGAGGTGGACAAGAGTTGTTATCATTATGGGCCCCCAAGTGTAGAGTTGAAGAAACGCAGATTTTATGATTGCGTGTTAGTGCAATATGTCTAGAGGTATGTTGCTAACATCATGTGGCAAATCCATGTTAAACACACTAACACCGGGCCATGGAAGTATTTTTCTATGCTACAATTCCTCTTTGATAGGGATATTCCAGAACATCTTAAGAAATACCATAGGATTTGGTTCTTCCTTTGTAGTGGGCTTACATGGATTAATTGGATGCATCAAAATGATACGATTTTCAATTCCATTCACTGGCATGTGGAGAAAACACACCAACATGTATGGTATGCTCTCTTTGACTATGGGAGGGTTGAGTGGCAAAAGACCCTTAAAGTTCTTGAGATAGCACATCATGTTGCTTATGATGATGTTTTGGAACACTTTGATTTGGTGTAATGTGCCACATGCCTTATCGCCACTAGGAGTAATTTAGTAGAATCATGGAGGTTTAGACCCAGGACGGGTATTATCACTTGATGCCCCGTGGGCCCTTGAATGGGTTTTCCCCCATGGCGATTTTATCTCTAATTACCTTTTTGCAATTAGATTAATTTAAATTTATATCCCCCAAAAAATTCTTGACTTGGATTTGCTAACCATCTTGTATCAATCGTGTGTTTCATATATCCAAGAGAAGTGGGCTACAGGGAAGAAAAAAAAAACCAATCAAGACACATCTACCTTATGTGAACATGAACGCACATCATAAGTTACAGTTTTCATGGTATCCGTATAGGTTTGTCATAAATGTGGATAGGTCATGTCAACCCTAAATCGAGAAGGAGTCCCTTTTGTGAGTGAGTATCCTACACTACTCATTAATACTGCCTATAATTCAATGATCGTGTTTTTTCAATTAGGGCTGGTTTACACCATGGACCATGGAAGATGGTCGTTTTCCATGGTCTAACTTGATGGTCCAACTTCCATGGTCCGATTCCTTAAAAAATAAAATCTACAAAGCCTTTGGGCCCCTCACTAGGTGTAACATGAATGTGGACCAAGATGAATGACCATGCTCCAAAATATGAATGTGTTGATTTTTTTGGTATATGTCCAAAAAGGGAAATTTTGAAAAAATTAAAGTTAACCATTCTTTTGTCTTTGTTTTGTCTTCATCTTCTCTTCCCCAAATAAAAATTTCATTAAAATTTGATTATAACGGTATTTCTTTGCCACGGGCCTTTGCATTTTTCAACCAGACCGACTCTTTTGCCTTTCCCACCGCAAAACTCGTTGAAGCATGTCAGTGGGTGATGTGGGCCATAAAAATATGTCTTTTGGGGACCTTGAACTCCATGGTCACTCTAACGTTTTTTCTTTGGTGTAAACTGAAGTGGTCTCAAGACAAGTTCAACATCCAATCGCAAATTCTACATGGCCTTGGGATGACTTCATGGTCCATGGTGTAAACAACCCCTTGAAACCACGATCCAACACTACACTACAAAGGGACCAATTTGAAGCAAATTGAGGCAAATTGAACCCCCAAAATACAAAAAGCCATTAAACCTATAACATTTCCAACCCCAAGGTGCAATAGCCTAATGTTGAGTAATGTTATGAACTTGCAATCATTGGGTGGCAATTGTAGTTAGGTTTCGACTATCACTTAAATCAATCAAAGAAAATAACCCATGAAACTAGATCTCATAGAAGACTGAGCTATTGTCTATAAAGATTAATGTCACATTGGATTAAGGTTTTAAGAGCACGTTATGGTTATTTCCATTTCTTGTTCTCTTCTTCGTTAAATTAACTCACTCGTAAGGATTCATTCATGCCTCCTCTACTGTATATGATTCCATCCTATCTTTTGGGACTCTCTATCACTCTAACAATTTGACCCGCTTTAGTCATGAAGTTCAATTGTTTGGCAAATAGTCATTAGCTCATAATTAGGACAATACGTCCGGGGTGTTGTCTTTTGAGTAACCACATTGTCTTGCATTGTCGTGAATTATGCATGCGGTAATCTCAATTTTAAGTTTTTTTAATTAACTTACAACCATCATGCAAGTCTTTGGAAATTGTAGTAAACACCTTTTTTTTTACGTAGATATGGTAGCTCAACTCAAAGATTATCCACATAATTAATACAAAACAATGCACAATAATTAGGTTATAACTCTCATTTTATGCATTAATATGTTTACCCTCCAAGTGACTTGCATTGAGTACAATCTTACTCTCGTTGGGTGAGGTATTTTTTTCTCTTATAGTATTGTCTTTGCAACATGTAGCCTACACAAAATATCCTATGGCCTCATCACTCTCACATGCAAACTCTATGTCTTTTATTGGCAATGTGCGGTCAACTCATCTAAGCTATCATGGTGCTCACCACATGATAATGTCTCTTTGCTCTGTAAATAACTTCTCCTTCTGACATGGCTATAGCCCGTCAAATTTATGTAGTCATGACTCGGGGAGTTCAATGTGATAATATTAGAAAACAACGTGCGGGAAAATATAGGGTAATTTATATTCACAAAAGGAAAAACTTAGAATTTTCTTAGAAGTAATATAGATGAGTATGTATGATAAAATTTGTATTATAAATAATATAGGCTTGATACAAATAACGCATATTTTTAAAATATTTGTAAAAATATACCGTAGGATTTAAGGATCCTAGGTTTTTTTTTAAATAGGGTGTCCTTTGTGTTCAGAGGTGGGAAGATTTTGGATGAAAAACTACGTCGATTAAATTGAAAAAATGGGATGAAAGATTGATGAGGGCGATGACGGATTCATGGGTTTAGGATTAAAGACATGCATTATTTGTTGATTATATACTAATGTTCTTAAAAGCTAGGAATTGTTTTGCAAGATGAACATGACATCTTTCATTTGCTATGAACAATTTTGCTAGTGTTTTTAAATGCTAGAAACAATTTCTCAAGATAAATTAGAGATTGGTTGGTCTTGTGTATGTCTGCTTCAAGCAAGATGTTGTAGTATTAACTCTATACCCTTCTACATTATTACATGGACCCTATTTTTGCTTGCTTTGTTGTTGGTGTTTTAATTGTTTTTTTTACACTCAGTATCGTTGTGTTTAATTATGCATGTAACTTGATTGAGGAACATGGGCTGATTTTGTTGTTTGAAACTGTTTATGAACACTCTTAATGTAAAACCTTGTTGTGCCTTGGATTTTGGTGACTTAGTACTTTGAATGCTCTGAAACCCTTTGGAGCAGAATCAAATAATTATAATGAACATACCTAGCTTAAAATTATAGCTTCATCAAATTTAAAAGTAATTATAGGGTCATTTAAAAAACAAGAAATTAGCAAATTATATAATAATATGGTACAAAAAATTAAGGATGGATAATTAAACACCCCTTGAATAAATACCCTTGTCACGCCCGTGTATGCATATATACATGTCTAGTGAACTCCCTGAGAGTCATGATTGTACCCATCTCAGGCCTCTCAGTCTCTTCCTCTCTTACTCATGCTAATTTCTCTCCATTCCTTTGTAGGGATTGAATTCTTCTCAACTCACCCTCTCTCTAGCCATTGCCTAATCTTTAGGTGGCTATGGCCTTTTCGCAAGATCTTCAATCTCTCTATTTTTTTGTTTCACTCGGTTATATGTCTTTTATTTCCCATGCATAAATTACTTGCTTCTTGACCTTTCATTGGTCACATACTTACACGTCCTTACCTCCTCTCGCATGCTCAACATGCTAAACAACTTACATGCTTATCAACGACTGACTCTATTACCTCTTACATTCAAACTCTCTTTTTGGTTATCGCAAGAGTTGGTTATTTCTAGATCACTTTGATCCTCAAAGTTCTATTACACCCATTTGTCTCCTTCACAAATTGCCCATGCCCGGTAATTCACTTAGTCAAGTTGACTCAATCTTGGTTTCTCAACCCTCAACTACTCAATGGCATAAATCTTCCTCTTATAGTATTGCTTGTTTTAATTCTCTTAATCATGATATTCATAGACATTTGTTCTTCCTTCTTAGGTTCCAACTTTCTTCTACTTGGCATGTCGTCCAAATGCACTAGACTTCAACTCTAATAAGCTTCAAGCAACTTCACTCACACTTTGACAAATGACTGGGTTAAACAAATTCTCATAGCCACTATTCAATCACATCCAAGATATTACTTCTCATTCTCTCCGAATCACATAACAACAACCATCAAATTAAAGTTCCACTTCAAAACATCAAGACCATTGCACAACAAAGGTATTTATTCTTCATATCAAAGTTCAAAGATTCAAGAATCCGAATCACTCGGTTCTATATCATCCTATTGTTTTTTCTCTCAAGTATCTCACTTTGGAGAATGCCTATCTTTGGACTCAATCATTGAGTTCCTACCACTTGGTAAAGTTTCTTTGCTTTATCGCTACAAGACTATGCAAGATTCTACAAGTGAAAAATAGCCTCCTCATGACTTCCCTAGCCTCCTCCTTATGGTGCCGAGGAAGGGAAGGAGACGGTTACAAATTATAACTTATCCTTAACGGCAATTGCTTTGGCTTTCCATTGTGGATGTCTATCCAACCGCCAATCACCGGACAAAAGCCATTAAAACTTAAAATTTATCAATTTCTGCTAGGCCATGGCCCAAAAATGTTGTTTACAATAACCATAAAAGGATGTATAGTACAATCTAATGACATGTGAAAACACGGTCGGTTCATAACTTGTACATAACCTAAACGTCCTATATATCAATATGAGTTCATGCACTCATGATGTTTTTGCACAATGATTGTGAACCGAAGACTTGTAAATCATGGTGGTAGTTGGTGACAAGACAGGCCTAGTATATACATATATATAAAAGGCTTAACAAATGGTGTTCATGTCACATGTGGCATTTTAATTTGATTGGCTAAGGCTAGACACCTCACCTACAATATATGGGTTTTCATCATTAATTGGTCCCACTAGTCTTTTGGCTTCTTGAACTTTAAAATCAATTTCATCCAATTCATTTCAATTGAGTTGGGTCTATACCACTATTACATGAGGCAAAAACGTAAACAATTCTATTATAACATGTAGGTCCCTAATTCTAGATAGTTTAATCTCGTAATTAGCATTAGAGACCATACACTTGAGATGAATAAACCAAAACCTAAGGAGATTTCGTTTTTACTATACCTTCATAACAATGGTGTGAGGCCCAACTCAAAGAGGTGGGCATCTACACCTTGGCCGATTCGATTAACACAATTGATGTCGCCCCAATACAACTCGGAAATGAATACCCAAACATGAGGATCTACACACCAAAAGTGTCAATTAAGGTTGTTTTGGGAAACCATTATTTGTGAATTGCCATGTGAACATGGTCTGATCACTTAACATATTTATGAGTTTAAGGTGTTTACATTAGAGTCCAAAACCAAATAATTTATAATGCTGAGCAATCCTATTGGTCAAGATTTTAAAACTGGACCCAAGGAAGTTACATTAGGCTGTGTGTCCCAAATATAAGGATATGAAGTGTCGCTCATCTTAACATTATTAAGCCTACCCTCCCTTTGTAAAGGGGGATGGACAATAGGCTTAGGGCCACTTCACACACAAGGATGAAGGCCCATGACCATGGTAATGTAACAAGCTCTCATTGGTCGAAAAGGTGGAGACCGTCCAAGTTCACTTCACACTAGGAGGTGAAGGCCTCACGGCACAAAGAAAAGTTCATGGATGAAAAGTTTGCATGGAGTCCTACATGGTAGGTTGTGGATAAGGTTGCATAGTCTGTCGGAATTTGCGTCAGGCCCACCTCTAAGAGGTGGGCCTGATGCAAATTTCAGGAGACCATGATTTTTTTATTTTTTTAAAATTTTCTAGTAGGACATATTTCAGGACATATTGCAGGGAAGATTCCATAATAGATTCCAGTATTGACAAACACCACCAAGTAATTCTCTTAAATTATTAGAGTTTGAGACATATTATATTAAACCAAAATTCTCCCCTCTTTTTCCGCCAACAAAATATGCAATGGTCCCGCAACATGGTCCATTCTCACTTCACATTATGCTTGAGGGCCCGTGACTACATAAAACAACTTTCCCAACACCCATGGTACGGCCTTTGGATGGGAGTCAAGGGTCCTCACCATTACAAGGTCACGGCTCTTGGCTCATGTGTGAAGTGGGCCTTTATAAGCTGGCATATTGGATCAGTAAGTTGGTTTTGTTCCAGCTGCGAGTCTTGAGAGTTCACAACAATTGTTTGTGTTGATGACCTGCCCACTGGGCATGCAAACCCACATGGGCTCTGCCCAACAACCCCACACTATACCTTGATATTTTAATTCATTATGTGATTTTTGATTGATCATTGCATCCGGGTTTCAATCGAAGTATATCATGGGGTCTATATCTCATTGGGAAACCCACAACAACTCAACAACATCAAAATTGCATTAGATGATAACAACAAGGCTTTTGGTTGTTGTTAAAGAATGGAAATATTTCCATCTCTCAAGGAAGAAACTAGACGACCTCCACCTCAAGGATGTTTTTCAAATAAAAATGTGAATTGTACTTAAAGAAACCATTGACACCACCACAACGCAAGGTCATTCATGCTTATTGCACCTCAAACCATAGACTGGCAATTAAAACTCGACAGTGGTTGACTATCCCTATCTATAGAAGATAATAGACTATGCTACTTTTGCTCTTACAATGTAGTTAACAATGAGGCGCATTTTGTGTTGGAGTGTTCCCTATATGACCCCATTAGAGTTACGTTTCCATCAAAAATTGAGAATGTGGTTTTGGGGAGCCTCAAGTCTTTCTTTCAATTGGATCATCAAGCTGAAATTAATCTCTAGTGCATTCCGCCACTCTAGGGAATTAGCTGGTTTGTAACCATCATGAACTTGATTTTTGGTGCAAATGTTAAAATCAATATAAAAATAAATGGTTTTTAGTCCCATTAGCCTTTTGGCTTCCCATACTCTAAAATCAATTTCATTTCACTCTATGTTCACGGTGAAGTTGTCAAACCTTGCCACTTGAGTTGGTTGGAGCTGGAAGTGAATAGACATGGGCCGAAGGAACATATGAGTAGTTTTTCAATCAAGATGTATATAGGTAGACCACTTAATTCAACTACTTATCTTGGTGGGACACATTTATTTGAGTGGTATGTGGTTTGGTGTGGCTCCAAGAACGGATATAAAAAATACATATATTTATAAGAGATTGAATTGCATGCTCAAAATATGATAATTGTTTTTAGCTCGATAGTCAACCTAATTGGGGGCACTTGTAAAACCATTTGATGAGCATGAGAATCTTCACTTTGGTAGTGAATAATGTATTCATAGAAACTCCAAATATTGCGAGGAAAATGGGTACAACCTCGACTTGGTTTTGCTAACCACCTTGTACTATTTGGGTCTTTCATATCCTCATAGAAGTGGGGTATTTGGGAAAAATAAATATTTAAGACCCATCTACTTGATAGAATGATTGGGTGGCTAAAACCCAAGGCCTTAACTCGGGTCCCACAAGAATATTGAGGTTAAGCTACTAAGGTTGGAATAGTGCTCAAATGGGCTTTGCCACTTGATTTTTGGTGCATCCTACCACTATGGTCCACCCAATCATAATACGGGTGTATGGAACCTATGGGAACCTAAGGGCTTGCCCTTGGAGGAGATAGGTGTGGTTTGCATTGTTCAAGGTGTTCACCTTTGAAAAGGAGGCAATATATCTTCAAGGTCCCTTAGATTTTTGTGATGCTGCTTCATGTTACATATAGAATTAGACTAACTTGAAGATGAAGCAACACCAAAATTCACACCAGTGACGACATTTGAGTCACCTCTTCTTCTTTACAATTTTTCAATGTGGATGTAATTTTATACAAGAGCTCCTCAATGTGACCTAAGTAAGACATGCCTTTATCGAACATAGCAATAATTTGAAACAACTATATTTGAGCGGTATGTGGTTAGGTGTGGATCTAAGAACAAACACTAATAAGACATGTGTGGAAAGAAACTGGACCACATGCTCAAGATATGCTAACCATTCTAGGTTCAATAGTCAACATGATTGAGGGGGGTCCTATATGACCACTTAATGAGCACAAGTATCTTCACTTTGATAATGAATAAGATATTCACATGAGCTCCAGATATTATAAGGGAAATGACCATGGGCACCATTTGGATTTGCTAATCACCTCACAATAATTGTGTGTTTCATTGCCTACAAGTGGGCGCAGAGAGAAAAAGTATCCAAATACAACCCGTCTACCTTATGTATACCACAGTAATTTGGTACTAGCAAGGGTACATTTGCCGAGCACATCGCATCTTCTCAACATGGCTCTGAAACGTACGAACTTGCGTTTGCTCAAACTCTTCAACTTCCCGCACAAGCTTTCTGTCCACAAAACCACCAAAAATGCTCATGACTTTAGTTTAGTTTTCGGCAGCAAATCTGCTGATGATCTGGTTGTTGTCAGAATTCATTTTGGATGACATGAAATGATGCAAGCAGTGACAGTTTCTGAGAACATATTTTTGTTGACACACTAGAGAAATATTTTCGATATCAACTGTGACGGAAGACTAATTAAAGGCAATCTGTTCCCAGAATGAAGCACACATATTTACCTCCAACGCTCGTTGTCTTCATTGAGAGCCTTCAAGTCTTCCTCATTCTGCATCACATGCAAGCACCTCAGTTTTCAAATTTAGTTTCTGCAATTACATATGTAAATGGACCCTCTCATGAACTTTGCAGGCAGGTCATCTGTTCATTATCCATATGTATGATCTACTATGAAACTGAGAATCTGTGAAATAAATTATTTAGAGTTTCAGTTTTCTGAATTGACAAGGAATGCAGGAACTTAACTGGATGAAATGGATGGACTGCCTGACGCTATGAAATACAAAAATAGAACTTATATTGCACTAGATTTCAGGCTGTTCAAAGTTGTGATTTGTTCCAAATAATTTTTTACAGAAAGAAAATCACCTTTGCTAGAGATGTGTGTAGGGCAGCAGAATGTTGGCGACCTTGTTCCAGTGCATCTTTGACCCTCACCACTTCCGCCTCACTCTGCAAATTTCAAAAAAGATTAACTGTGACAAATTTGACCGCAATCAATGTGAAGTTGTTGTTGTGAAAGGAAATCAATTAAAAAATCAAATTGTGTGTGGGGGGGGGGGTTTGTAAGTTGATGAAACTAGACTTACACGTTCAAGCAAAACACGAGCTGTTCGAAGTTCTTTTCTCACAAGCTCAGCACCAGCCTCTGCAGTCTCTTGCGCTGTTGTAATCTGTATTTAAAGTCCAGTTCCCAGACAGTGACACCAAAAACATTCTAAATTTGAGCAACGTGTCACTTATTGGTAAAAAATATAGCATTTCGGCATCAAAATAATTGTCACGGGTAGCTCAGCTATTATACATCCAAATAGGTGTAGGTATCATCACATGTGAATTTTGAAAATCATGCTTTCGCTGAACCCCTTTTGTTTTTGTGTGTGGCAGGAATGGAACTTATGCTATACTTCAAGTGATAGTGGGGTGTATGTAGTGAAGGCAGAGGCAAACCTGTGAAATTTCTGTAGAGAGCATGACATTTGCTTGCTTGAATTCGTCTCTATCCTGTTCCAAAGCATCTACCTTCAAGTTCTCCTGTTGATACTCCAAAAAAATGGATTGAAGAGATGTTAGGCAAAATTCCTGCTTCTTGCATTACATGAATACCTGAATGGCAACTTCCAACACCAAGTGTGATATGGGCTCTATCACTCCACTATATAGTCCTATTAGTGTGGGCCATCGTGATTCTCTAAAACCCTCATTGATTTTCAATTTACACCAAATCTCTAGTTTAAAACTAGTGCAGGCCATATTAATTGGCCTTGTAGGAAATTGATGTGGGTGACTATTTTATTTTATGCTACTTTGGTCCTTGATCCAATACTCAAGGCGGTGGTCAAAAAGTCTCCAAGAAGATTTAGGGGAAGACTTGGGTCTTGGGCCCACATTATTTCCACTTTGACTAGACAATGAGAGTGGACCAAATTAATTATTTTCAAATTGATTTTCCAACCCACACTAAGGTAGTTCAATATAACACCAACAACGAACCTATAACCACCCAAATGAATGGGCGGGCCTCATTTTAGACTGCAAATCTAGGACGTCCAAAGATCACTCATTCATTGAGAGATCCTTGGATGTCCTAGATTTGCATTCTAAAGTGAAGCCCACCCATTCATTTGGGTGGTTATGGTGTTAAGTTGAGCTACCTTAGTGTGACATTTTATTTTGTAGAGTTAAGCAATTTAAAAGAAAAACAACACTTTCATCACAAGCAAATGCC
The DNA here is from genome assembly GCA_950295325.1 of Polytrichum commune. Lineage (NCBI taxonomy): Eukaryota > Viridiplantae > Streptophyta > Polytrichopsida > Polytrichales > Polytrichaceae > Polytrichum > Polytrichum commune. The sequence continues at coordinate 1,232,384 of OX485804.1, forward strand.
TACCCTCTCAAGCTGCTTGGCAAGACGCTCCACTGTCTCTTGAAGTGTCCGAGTCGAGTCCTAGAAACATAACATAAAAAACATCAAGTGGTCTTCAAATCATCCGGCCCAGGTACTTTTAAACTTCAACATAAAAATCATGAGATTTTGGAGCCCCTACAGTCTCAGCAGTTCCCATTATGGCCACTTTACACCTTGCCCAAGGGCCGTGACCATGAAATTTTGAGGCCCCTTCGAAGTCATCTGAAGGCGGTACCATGGAATATTAGTATTCGTGTGGTCACAGGCCTTCCAGTGTAGTGAAAAGACAAGCATGATCAGGCTCTGACGCAAATGATATTTCATTATCATCCTCTTCAGGGGAATTCTTCCACACATGAAGTTAAAAATAAATCAAGGGTTGTGAGATTTTGAAGTGTCATGATCTTTTGGTTTTGTGTTAGACCCACCTCTTTGAGGTGGGCTTGATGCAAAATATGATGAATCATGAAGCATTATCCATTTTATGCCATGTAAGACTACATGTAGATTTTTGATCCCATTCAAACTTTCTTGGTCCCTTAGGTCCTCAACCTCTAGTGTGAAGTGAAGTGAGACACTGTCAACATTTTCCAACAATAAGCGAATTTAGATTTTGATAGTAAGGGCCCTCAAGCATAAGTGTAAAGTGCCCCTTCATTTTTATGCGTAAAAGAATAACAAAATGCAATGTTGATACTACTAGTCTAGGAGCAATATTGCATATGAAAGAGATTGATAACCTTGGTTGCTGCCATCTCCCCGGAAACCCGCTCAACAATGTTTTTGGATTCTGCAACTTGCTGTGATCAGATGCCACGATATTAACACAAAAATCTCATGGTTAATGCAAGAACCCATGCTGAGCAAAGGAAACATGAGCAAAACATAAAAAAACATAAAAAAACATAAAAAAAACCTTACATTGAGGAGAGATGCTTTTTCACGATCCATCAACACTCTCAACTGCTCACCACTTTGAAGGTCCATTTCCAACTTTTGTATCTGCCAGGACAATACTATGTGTCAAGTACTTTCATTTGTCCATATAACGAGATGTGCAACTATTTGAGATTACCGTAGTAGTGACCCTTGTTCATCAATAATTAATTATAAAATAAAAAATATGAAAACTTGCAGAATCTTGGAGCCATGAGGGTGAAATCTTGGAAAATTCAATCTTTGGTGTATGAGCAACAAACTAAATGCAATTTTGTGTTATCTTTGTTCACTTTTAGGACAATGTTTCTTTTAGATTCACTTTTGAACTAGTAATGAACTTCTTGAATCTTTTAGTTTAGTCTTAAACAAAATGCTTTCATGACATTCCTCAACTGATGAGCCGTGTTCATGGACCCCGCAATAGATTCAAGAATAAAGCTTCCAGATGCCGGAATCCCAGTGCTTCAGATTGAATTTGCAATCAGGGCAGCTGAACATAGCTCATCAGCTGAGTAATATTATGTTCGTCCAAATAAATAAATAAATATTTTGTCGCTCCAGTGGTGATGTAGCCTCACTCCTACAGTAATCATCTTAACTTGTAGCAACTAATTCCACATGAATGATATATGCAATTATTGTGAGGAAATTCTCAGACCTGTAACCTTTCCAGTGACTGGTGGAATGTGATGAGGGACGTGTACTTTTAAGCCCAAAGGGTGTGTTAGAAAATAGATTTAGATTAACCTTGATTCTAAGATCAGTGTTTTCTTGAATTCCGTCTGTCTGCCCTTTCCTTGCTTCCTCCAGTGAACTGTACACAGAAAGTGCAAAGAATTACAACCTTAAGTTAAGACCTCCAAGTAGAAATGTCAGTGGTTACGATAATCATGACAAGACAACCTACTTCCAGCGCTTTGATTACATATTAATTATCTGACTTAACTAATACTATAACTCAAACAATTTGAATAAGTCACAAACTTTTAAGGGTTCAGTACTTTCATGTCAATGTATCAAATGACTGCTAAAATAACAAGCATTCGTTCTCACCGAGAAAGCCCCACAACTTTAGATTCAGTTGTTGCAAGTGATTGGAGAGTCTTATTGTGCTCTCTCTCTCGATTTGCTAACGTTTCCTCAAGCCTGGTTATCTTCGCCACCATTTCCGACTTGACCCTCGCACTCTCCGCGTTTTTTGTCTCCAGAGTATGAGAATGCATTTTCAGGTTTGAATTCTCGGCAGCCAGCTTTTCAATTTTCTCATTTATGGTCAAGACCTGGTGCCGGTGCACCTCAAGATTGTGCTCGAGAACTGAATTGCGTTCCCGTAAGTCTGCCTCTGCAAGGCTCTGACGACCCCAAGAATATATTCAAGAAAAATAAAAGGATGATCATCAGCAAATCACCTTACATCAAGTGAAAATGAAGGAAAGGTTGATGCCTACATTCAAAGGCTTCAACAGGTTTCAATTTGGAATCGCGACTAAATGACGTGTGACACAGAGTTCTACAAAAAATGTTGATAGTGCTTTCGAAAGCAAGCTGAAGTAACATACAGGGACAAATAAAGCCCTTCACCACAGTTCTCACCTTTGCTCGAAGTTCGCTTTTTAAAGCTGTGACTGTTTCTTGCATGCTAGCAACCTCTTTGTGGTGGAGTTCCAACTCTCGGGATGCAAAATCATTCCTCTCGTCGCCATTTGACCGAGCTTTTGATACTAGTTCCTTCACCTGCTTCTTTACCGCCTCTAATTCCCTCTCTAATGGGGCACCACCGTTCTTCAATTCTAAACCCTTAGGAATCTCCGGAGCCGTGAAACTAGGGACGTCAATATGAGTGTCTCTATCTGCTCATAATTTTGAAAGGATGTGAGAACCTTCAAAAATTGAAGATCTTACCGAACACTCAAAATATTCACACGTAATAGAGACGGTGAGGAAACCTAACGCCATCAGTAGGTGTAAAAGTGATGGGCTTTGATAGTTTTAATTGAAGATCTTACCGAACACTCAAAATATTCACACGTAATAGAGACGGTGAGGAAACCTAACGCCATCAGTAGGTGTAAAAGTGATGGGCTTTGATAGTTTTTATGAGCTCTAAACTGATGCATAGATGAGCTTTAGATTGTTAAATTGATTAAAGTAGATGAATAATTTGACATAAACATTGATAAGACGTGATATTATTTTATGCTTTGATTAAGTCATGGAGGTGCAATATGTCAACTTGTAAGGCTCAAAAAACTTGACCCAACAACCTGAAACATCAAAAATCTAAAAGGCTTCACAACATTCACAAGAATACCCTCAGAATAGCATTTCGGGTTGAACTTCACCAATAAGACATGCAAGTTATCTTCCTTGCTGAGTATTGTCAACTCTCCTCTGAATTTCAAATAGACAAACTTTTTCTCACCAAGCCCTTTTCATGTCTTTCCGATGCTCGTTGCTTACCATTTGTTAATAAAGTATAATCTAATGTGCCAGCTGGTGGACGACGGGGTTTTTTAGTACTCCGCCATCCCTCTACAGGTTCCCTTGCATTTTCTTCCTCAATTGGAAATGAAAACCTTCGCGACTTGACTGGGATATCACCTCTTCTTGATAGCCCCCGTACCAGTGGATCAAATGGAGCTGCAAAAATTAGAATTCCAAGATTTGATTACAACAGCCAGATACCTCAACTGTCAACTTTGTCAATTTCAATGATTTAACCAGTAGTGTAACCTCTTTCTGCGCTTAATAGCTAAAAGTGACCTCAAGTGCAGAAATTTGATATTGTACTTGGTGGATGAAATATGAAAACAGTAAAGTTTCCTTAGACAAATGAAGGTATGAAGCAACGCATATTTTGAGTAATCCCCTGTACTGATAGGGCATAGAAGATTTTTGTCCTTATATCTATTAATCATTTTGATTGAATCCAACTTTGTTCTACCATATAGTACTTCATACTACAATTTGACAACCATATCTCATAGCTTGAGTTGGAATTAATACTTGCAAGTTCAGGAAAGTGGCGAAGGACATGAATATCATCAAAAGTGACACCTGCAACACCACCAGCCAACCAATTTATAATGTCAATTTATGAATATGGTTCACTTTGGTGACAAAAACAACACGCACTGACTGGCTTTGACCCAAGTTTAGGCAAGCAAGAAATAAGATAGAACCAATTTAGTTCCAAGATGAGTAGCATGTCTTATCAACACCACATTCAAAAAACCCTCCATGTCTTGGCTGCAATTTCAGTCAGAGTTTTGAAGGCCTTTGAATATACATATATGATTATTATAACCAAAATGAGTAACCTTTATTGAATTAAGATTGGCCTGAAAGATTGATAGCAAATTGCCAATTATGGAATATATATATATATATATATAATTTAATTTAATTTAATTAATTATGATAGATCAACATGATGTACATCTGATAAACCTGGCCAATTTCATACATGAAAATGTGGGACTAACCTTGACCTCCATAGCCACCGAAGATATAGAGAGTGGAGTCTTTAGCAATTAAACTGTGAGCTGCACGACCACCCGGGCCAATGGACAATGTATCTCCTGTTGTGTTTCTTTTCTTGCTTGCAGGCTTGGGAGCTAAATCTTGGGAAATAAGAAGCCATGAGACTTGTATCTGACCATTCACGTCCAGTTGAGCTGGACTAATCTGATAAAAATAGATAAATTTTCAGGTATGTACCCAAATATCTACAACTGTTTTATTTCCTTTTAAGTCATGGAATGTGAAGAAATCAAATGCAATCATTTTCCCCAATGGAGCCAAAAGCTCAAAGGATTACATCTTGTTGACATTAAGTTAGAAAGAGTGAATTACAGAGCATACGGGTAAACTGTTCGTCTTTACCAAGTACATATTCCACATGTTTGAATGGCTAATCTATTGAAACTTGGTCTACACAAGAAATATGGGATAAATTGGTTAGCTGGGTACTTACCAATGTTGGACCTGTATATAGGTCAATGCATGAGACTCAATGTAAATAACGGTATATTAAGAACCTACTCAACTGGTTTTGAAATCGTAATACTAGTAAGATACTGATACTTCGTGGGATCACAAGATGAGAGAATTTTTGGATAAATGAGTCATTATTTGGGTCAATGCCATATTGACACTAGGGTAATTTACCTAGGTATAAAAGTCCTTGCATGGTGAATAGACCCAAATGGTATCGAGAACAAAATATCTTCAAATACCCATATAAATGTAACATCATCAAAAGTATAAAATCCTCACTGTATAAATACCCAAGTGGTATCACAAAAAAGGGGATTACCTTGAGAGCGCAGGTGTCGCTCAAACGTTCGGTCCCATTGCGACCACCATGTATCACAATGAGGTTGTCACCAAGCAAAGCAGCTGCATGATTTGAGCGTTGGATTGGAGGTGTGCCATGCACCTTGGGAACAATCCATGTATTGGAGACAGTATTGTACACACTGTAAAATGTAATAGCTCTGTCAGAGAAAATAGAAATTTCTTGTCCAGGTGGCCGTTATCAAATCGATAAAGGTTAGTGCTGGGAGTTATTTAGCACTATTTAACACAAGACCCACTTTGGAAACCAGATAGAGTTATCCTTCAACTCAATGGCACTTTCATCGGGAGTTGGTGCCCTACAATTTTCCAATGGTTGTTTTGCAAGAATTTCTTTCCATTTGTGGTGCATCCTCGGAGGTACTGTAGTGTTTGAATATGAATGAACCTCTTTTGGTTCATTGAGGGCCAAAACCATTTTAGAACCTCTTGCATGCCAAAATGATTTTGACCCTCAAATGCACCGATATAGAGTGTTCTTCATTTGAACACTCTAGAAAGTCAAGTCAGAGGACAACTCTAGAGGATACCTGCATAAAAACGTAGACAACATGAGAGGAGCAAGAGAAACTAAAAGAAAAATGGGAGAGCCAAAGATTGTAAACCTGAGATTATTGTTAGAAGAGCATATTCCGTGTTCTCCTTTACCTCCAAACAGAATTAGAGAATTCCCCACTGTGGTCAATGTATGGTACCCCCGTGCAGAAGGTGTGGCGCCTTTTGCCTTGAGTAATTCCCACTGCAACGTATCTGAAAGCTTCCCCAAATCAAATTTTGATTCCAGCTTAAAAAGAAAATTCATATTCAATGAAGTTAGCTTCAAATTAACTCAGCATGCACACAAAGAGAGGATTGTATTGATCATCATCACTACAACTACTTTGCTATCAAATTTCAAAGAAGTTTTATTCACCTGTGTGAAGAACAGCAAGTTCATCAAGCCATTTTGACTCAAGGCCTCCAAATCCTCCGTATACTAAAATTGCATTCGGTTGCAAAGGATGCACTACAGCTGCATGAGTGCCTCTTAATTTGCCTGCCAATGGCCCTTTCGCCACCAGACTTGCCCACTGCAATCAATCAGAACAATTGGTTATGACCAAAAAAACATTTAACTGGCATAAAGGTGAATGCATGGTGTCAATACACAATAACAGCAATGGTATCAAAGAACTTAACCCTACCGAATATTAAAATTGTAATACTAGTCATATAATGATACTTGGTGCGTAAAACAAGATGATTGAATATTCATATGAGGTAGGTGGGCTTTAAACAGACAATTTTAGCTTTTGCACCCACTTCTTGTGGGCTATGAAACACACAATTAATGCGTGGTCATTGACAAATCCACATCGTGGCTGTAGCTGTTTTCCTCATAACATCTTGTTCATTCTAAAAGTGAAGACTCACATGCTCATTAAATGGTCATACAGGTCCCCCCCCCCCCAAATTATGTTGACTATTGAGCCTAGACTGGTTAAGTAATTTTGAGTGCATAATCCAATCTCTTTCAAAAATATGTTGCCTTCTCGGTGTCCATTCTTAACCACACCTAACCACACCACTCAAACATAGTTGGCTGATCAAATAAAGTGACTATGAAAAGCCCACACACCTCACCCAAGTCTTTATTGGGTCAATACCATCCTAGTACCCAGTGTCACTGGGGTGAGTTTGACACCTATATTTGGGTGGTATGAAGTTAGGTGTGGATCTAGGAACTGGCACCAAAACGACCTGTTTAACAGAGATTGGACTGTGTGCTGAAAATATGCTAAGCATTCTGGGCTCAATAGTGAACATGATTATGGGGGGGGGACCTATATGACTGCTTAATGAGCACACGAATCTTCACTTTTGATGATGAACAAGATATCACATGAGCTCCGGATATTAAGAGGCAAATGGTCACAGGCACTATTTGAATTTGCTAATCAGCTTGCACTAATTGCGCGTTTCATATCCTACGAGAAGTGGGTGCTGAGAGAAAAAAGCATCCATCTAAGGCACGTTTAGAGATTCAAACCCAAGAAAATTATTACCTCAAGAGTATCTGTGTTGAACATGTGGACATCTCCATACATGACATCCTTGTCGCTCCCTCCAATAACCCAAAGCTCGGAATCGCGAACAAGAGTTGTCGTGTGGTATGCACGTGCGCTTAGCGACGCATGAGCTTGCACTTGTTGCCATTGCTCCTTCTCCGTGTCAAACACCCACACATCGTTGTAAAATACATTCGCGTTTCGGCCGCCAATCACAAATATTTTCTTCCCAACCAAAGTCGCCGTGTGGCCCGCTCGCCCCTTTAAACTCCTGTGACCTGTCAAATTTTCTTGACACCTTAGACAAAAAGTATTCATATGCGACAAGATGACATCTGACAAGGCCTAACATTAACGTATACATCATTCCCAGTGGCTTTCTGAAGACTTCAATTCCATTCTTGGTAGGAGGGTTCAGAATTTAGGGTTTTGCAATCCTGCTGAGACTCCTCAGTATATTTGGCTCCAAAATATATGCAGCTTTTGTGACCTGTTACAATTCTTTACATCGGACAAGGCCTAGCATTTAACATGTACATCATTCCCAGAGGTTTTTCGAAGACTGAAAAAACATGTTTGGCAGGAGGTCCAGGTTTTGGTGAGATTTTTCAATAAATTTTGAATCTAGGAATAATACAGCATTTAGGAAGCGAATTCAATTCAGGTAACTACACCTAATATCAGAATTAGGGCCCATCATCAGCTACACCTAGGATGGCATACTTCAAAGTATCAATCTGTTGGGAATATGGATTCTGTTGTGAAAGAGAGGAGGAAAATATTTTGTGCTCTTAAACCCCCCGAATACAGTTTGGTGCGAAAATTTTGATTTAAACCCCAGAATTTTCAGAAATCTTGGGATGCACAGTTATAGGTAGTCAGCCCCTAGGTTTTTGCAATGGAAATCAATCCAGTGCAGATGTAATCAACAACTACACAAAACCGAAATATGGTTTTTTGTTGCAAGTTTTATGCTCTTAGACCCCTGATTCAAACAAACAAAAACATCCATAAGAAGTTGTATAGCAGGTCATCTCACCCGGCAATCGCTGCCACTTGGACTGCACCATCCGCATCACCAATTTCGAACCACACTTTCTACGGAAAAACACTAAGAAATTGCATGTCGAAATTCCTCCTGTCTTGTGCAAGGCATCGAAATTCTCTGCACTGGAGTTTCACAACCCAATGCTTCCGATATTATTTGAACCTTTCCACTTGCGCTTCAACATCTTCTGAAATCCATTCAAGTTTTTGTTACAGAAGGAAAAGGAGCAACAATGTGAGTTTAGTGAGCACTATTATTTTGCAGTTGGGACTTCAAATTTATAAGGCCTCAAACAGAATCTAATCTTGTATGCAACTGAGAGAAATTTTTAAAACTTCACCTTGAAGCTCAACATACAAACCTGGGGAGCAATTTCCACTTCACTTCTGAGGAATCTCCAAATAATCACTTGACAAGTTACAAAGTTGAGCAGCTGGGTCTCAAGTTCGCGGAAGATCATCACGGAGTGAGGAATTTAGTGCTCCAAAGATTTAAAGCTTCATCCTGAAGCTCAAGTAAAGACACCATTGAATTTTTTTGGCAAAACCTCCCCGTTTGACACCAACTGCACTATACATCTTGATTTTAGTGTGAGCCACACTATTTTGTCATTGACCCACTTAAATGATCTTGCAATCACTAGAGTAGAGGAGTCCATAACCAATCACTTTAAGAGATTTGCGCCACGTCTTAAGAAGTATAAGGCGGTGCAATTTTCTCATGTGTAGGAAGATAGAAATCATAAGGACTATGATTTTTTCGCTAATTTTATTTCTTAAATTATGATTACTATGAATTTTTGAAGCAAATTTTGGTCCGAACATGTTACGAATGTCTAGAGTCTACCATAACCGCTCATTCCTCCTCACTTTAGCACGTCTGTCATGGCATTATTAATTTTGCCTTGATCAAAATTCCAATACCCTATAGACTACTGATGGGGTCTTGATCGGATATAGGCGCCTATACTATAGATTACAACCATATTAGGTGTCATGGGACACTTGGTGCTACATTATAAGTAACTGAGGCCACTCTAAATAACATGGCATTTTAATTTTTGTGCCACACTAAATCAAAGATATAGTGTGTCTCTGAATACTATATTATTATGGTACTTAGTATGGGCCCATGTTGATTTTGAAATGGGATGGATAATGTGGGTGTCACGTAGGTGCTAATCGCATTACATGGCAGTTGATATGTGTTGTGTGGCAATCATGTAAGGTGACATGAGACACTTGACACTACATGATGAATCATGGAAATCACTCTAATTAGCATGGCACATAAATTTTGATGCTATGCTAAATCAAGGTGTAGTGTGCCTCCAAGTACTATATTAATTATGGTAATTAGTGTGGGCGGTGGTAATTTTGAGATGGGATGGATAGCGTGGATGCCACATATGTCCTAGTTGCACTACGTGGTGGTTGATATTTTGTGTGATATTTTGTGTGATATTGACTTTGACTCTCCTATTTCAAGGTCTCTGAAGCTAATTATAGTGTCGAGTTTATTATAAATAGTATCATCCGGGCTACACACTTTTTCAAGGATTTTATGTTGGATGTATGAGAGATACGCTTTTGTGGGCGTTTCCAAAAACAAATCGGCCTTGCATTCTTCAAGGCCGTTTGTCCACATCAAATCCCATATTAAGTGCACTTCACCTTGAAGGCGCAAAATTCTCTCTCTATATATACTCTCTTTTTACGTTAGCCTTAATGATTTTACTAGATATCAAGATTTTAGCCCAAAGGAAATTACCTTAGGGTTTCATCAAAGTTTACCTAACACATATCCACCGTAGATGTGACACTACACATCTAAGGTGCAAATTCTTTACTTAATCCTATATTAAGTGTAGAGAAATGTGAGCACCTTCTTTCGAAGGTTTAGCCGCAAGTGGATACTTACCCTAAGTAAAAAAAAAATTAAGATTAGTGTAAGTGGTGCGGGCTAGTAAAAGTGGGTGGTGCGTGTAACCTACCACAAGCTTTGGTTACACAAGGTCTGAATGGCTAAGGAACATGTTGAATACTCAAGAAAGGGGTGTTTATTCTTTGATACAATGTATTTGGTTATGCCATGATTGATTGTGTGACATGGATAACAATTGGGCTTTGTTGTTATTCACCTCGTGTATGCTACTAACCCTCTATGTGGATTTGGTTGGTGATATGGGCACATGTGAGGCAAACCCTTAACAAACTTGGCGGTATTCTTAAACTTTGTATCTCATCTTTTGTTACAAATACTATGTATATTGCTTAGATATTCTACAAGACAGTTTAGAATACAAAGCATTTTTTATTAGAGAAAAAAAAACCTTTGAGGATAGCTTGTGTTGATATTACACGTATCTTTGTTTTTGACTAAGTGAGAGATGGGTATGAGGTATGGCATAATACATAACTTTACCTAGACCAATACCCTATCAATATAGTAAATAAAGATATGATGTTTACTTTGAGTTGTCCACCAAGTTGTGTAAAGTGTTGATTATGGTAGGAAGTCTTTTTCCATAAGGGAGGGTCCCACCACCCTCCCGGAGTTTGAGGGAAACATAGATAACTTATATGGAAGGAATGGTTTGGCCTCTATACAAGAGGATATATTCATACATGACTAAGCTTGAATGCCAACATAGATATGATCAAGACATCTCTCTCTCTCTCTCTCTCTCTCTATATATATATATATATATTCACCTCCCTTAGTAAATAAGGAATGGATTGGGATTTCATTCCCAAGTTGAAACCAAAAGCACTGTAAATGGATATCAATAAAGCATGTAATGAACTCATAAATTTGAAATATTACAAAATCCACATTAGCATTGAGGTTATAATGTATGCGACTTACCATTTGAAAGGGTTTTTTATCACTCTGAAACTTATATTTGTGTGCTTTTAAAAAAAAATTAATTTTATGAAATTTAGTTTTTCCTTTTAATTTCACAAGTATTCATACATATTCAAACTCATTAAGCTAAATAATGCCCCTTTCACTCAGATAGATAGATAGAAACTCCGGTCCCTTTTAGGGGCCGGCGTGAATGGAGTGTCCGTTCGTAATGCCAACAACCCGATGCCCACAGGACATGGGGAAGCTGGGACAAAACTACTCTCCTCTTTCGAGGATGGACACTATAGTAACCGAGAAACAAATAACGTGGGCCGATCATGGCCCACGGCGGTGCATGCCTTTTAGGTATAATTAGTGTTTTTGTTATGAGAGTGAACGCCAAGTCATGATTCCTCGGTTGGTTGTGGGAGGATGTTTGAGTTAAGACGTTCCGGGTTCGATTTCAGTCGAGTCCGTATGATCGTCTAAAATGTAACGCGTGACTTGGTGCTGCAAGTGAGTAAAAGGCAGGAAATTTGTACCAACCAACCGGCACCAATCCCTCATTCTGAGCTGTAAATAGATACTAAATATTATATAAGTTTACTAAATATTATATAAGTTTTTTGGGTTTTATGGAGGGTCTAAGTTTTGGGGGAGCGGTTGGTGGTTTTCAATTCTCCTCTTATGGAGGAGGATGGACATGGCATATTGTATTGCAATGGTATTAATGTTTTTAAAGGTATTTTTGATGGTAACCAGGGGTATTTTGAGATTTTCTTCTAGTATTTTCATAGATGGGATGTGGGCCGTAGCTCGGGCCCCAGCTGTGATGACAATAAGTGGTTCGATTTTCCATCCTCTGGAAGCAATACTATCAATCAAAGGTTTGTATTTGTTGTTTTTTGCTTCTATTGTTTATGGGGAAAATCTGTCGTTACAATATGTGAATTCAATAAATTGTATGGTGAGGTTAGGGTCAATGTCAATGGGAGGGTCATTTTGATATGGTAATCCTTTAACGCAGAGTATATCAGGTCGAAATCTTGCGTTGCAATGACATCTTTGTGTGTTACATGTACAGGGGAGTAGCCAATTGGGGACTGTATTTTCTTGGGGGTTATTATTGAAGGTACCGGCATTCATGAGAGTAAAACATCGGGATTTTTCGGACGAGATTAGAAGCTTCCTAATTTCTCCGACTGCTTTGTTATGTCTTTTAATTCGTAGTGAGTGTATATGTTGTTGGTTGCATTTCAGTAGAACATGCAGCCAAGTGTCTGGATCGTTTGAATTGCATATAGGGCATGTGATAGAGGGGTACCTCTGGTGACCGAAAAACATTTGTTTTCTAGCATTACCCATGTATGTTCCTGTGCGGAATTTAATAAGGCAGGATTTTTGTTTGTCTGTGATTAAGGGATTTGTCCAGAATTCGTTGGACAGTTCTTTGTCAATGTCTATATTTTCTGTCCATTTACACGTGTTGGGGGTTTGTGTGGCCATGATTGCTATATTGGTTTCCCTATCATATTTTTTAATTTGTTTTTCTAAGAATCTTACTGGGCCTTTGTCTGGGACGTCTGCCATCGAGGCCCAGACGTCCTTTTGGTAATAGTACGGGATGGCGTGGGCATGTTCGTATGGGTGGATGGCAATTCTATGTTCTAATTCTAACCCGGCTTTTGCTAGTTTATCCGCTTTTTCATTACCGTCAATGTTGACGTGTGCTCTGACTTTGTATAGTGTGATTGGCTGTGTACGGTCTTGGAGGATTTTTACCATGGAGTTGAGTGTGGTTTGGTCGGGGTGACTATTATGGAGAGTGGGGTGTTTAATTTGTGTATTGAGTAGGTATAATACGTTTAGACTGTCTGTGAATATGAATGCGGGTTCATTAGGGAATTTTGTATTGATGATTCTTAGTGTTTTGTGTATAGCCATCATTTCTGCACGTAGTATGTTTTGATGCCCATGGAGTCTTTTGGCGATATTTAAGCCTTTGGGGCTATAGATACCGTATCCAGCTCTTTCTCTTCTCCATACCCCAGGGGCAATTTCTTTGGGTTTTATAAAGGATCCGTCTGTGTAGTAGCTAAATTGGGGGTGGAATTTTAGCGGTAAGTTAGTTTGGTAGTTTGGAAGTTGTGGGGTGGGGATATTATTGTGTAGGGGTGTGTTTGGGTAGTTTGATTTAGCCCATTTTTTACTAGGGTTAACGGTGATGTTTGGAGGGGTGGGTGGTGCAGTTTGTGTGTGATTTGTAGTATTTTGAGGTTATTTGTTGTGTCGCTTATTAATTTCATTTGTTCGTAGGTGCCTATGTTGTTATTTTGGTGATGGATACAAAATATTTGTATGGTAGATGGTTCTTTTCTTGTGATATTGAGCTCGGAGGGTATTGTGGGTTCCTCATACGTGATCGTATCAGTGGCGAAATGGGCAATGACGTGTGTGTCTGGGAATGGGCCTGTGTGTGGGTTGGAGTTTTGGTACCAATTAGTATCCGGAGATATAAGTATAGTGATTGTATATGGATCATTTTGGGCCGCTATGCGCGCCCAGTGAATAGCTTGTTGTAGGTCTGTTGCATTATGAGGGTGTGCGTAACCAATTCCTTGCCATTTATGGTCAAACGCTTTACCTAGGGATCCAAATATTATGTCTCGCGAGAATGGTGAGTAGAATTGGGTGAATTGTGTGGGGCATGTAACTGGGGATGAAAAATATGAGTGGTTAATATTGAATGTTGTAATCAGGAGATCTAATATTTGGGTTGGTATTGTATATTGGGCTCGTTTGAGTGGGTCATTTTTTGGGATACGGTATTTGTACCTTTGGTATAACCAAACAATTTCAGTTTCGAACGATTGGGTAGATGGTTCTAGACCGTGTGTGTTGTTTTTTGCCAATTGGTATTGTTTCCATAGCCATGTTAGTCTAGCTTTCGGGTTGGTAATGAGGTGTCGGCCATTGTCTTCGTATATGTGAGCGACATCGAATTGTGTTTGGATGGTATCAGAGTTTGTTTCGATGTCGTTTTCTGGGTTGCATTTATTAATAGATATATGTGCTAGTGGAATTATTGTGGTTGGTGTGACGTATCTTGTGTCTCTATGTTGCTCTGTGGAGAAGTAGGCATTAATTATGTTTGAAAAATGTTTGTGTTGTCTTTCTTTGTAGTAATGGATAAGTAGGTCTGTGTTGTGATTACATGTGTTGGCTTCACAGTAGGGGTATAGGTCCCTTTGAATTCGCCATTTGTTATATGTGTTGTAATTTGTTGTAGTCCATTGACATAAGTACGACATGACTGTTCTTTTTATTCCGTTATGGTCATTGGATTGTTTTTGTTTATGATCGATTATTTTGTGTATGGGAAATTGTCGGGGGTCTTTAAGCATGTTGTTGGGAGGAGGGGGTAGAGGGGGGATGGGGAGGTTAGGGGGGTGTACGGGGGCGGTTGGTGGGTGTGGTAGGATATTGTGGTGTCTTATTATATATTTATTTTTTAGGGATCTTGGTGGATGGTGTTGTTGGCATGGTAGGGGGCATTGATTACAAGGGGGGTGGCAAAATAATTGATTAGCTATATTAAGTGCGCTTTTGATAAGTTTAGAAGAAGTGGAGTGGTATGTTTTGAATTCGTCTGGGTTCATTAGAGTGATACCATTAGACATGGTAATTTGGTCTAGTGTGATTATATTATGTACAAGTAGTTTGTGTAGTAATTTAAGTGAGGTGTTGGGATTTAGGCCATGAAGCATTTGTGCTTCCTGCATCTATGCAGTTTCAAGTGGGGATGGGGTTAGTAGGAAATTGTTTATTGTACTTTTTAGGTGGACTCCGGCTTTATGTTTGAGCAAGAATAATGTTCTAGTGATGGGTGATCTAACACAGTGGTGGTATTTAATGCGGGTGATTTCCTTAGAGCCCCCATATTTGGCGAGTATGAATTGAAGTAGATCAACATATATTTTCCCAATTCTACCTTTATCATTGAGGGCGTTTTGTAGTTGTTCTCCAATGCATCTTAAATAGACATTTTGTAGTGAGAATGCTTCGATTCCGAATAGATTGTGTGGGAGTTGTGTAGCGATATTAGATGTGCATTTGGGTATTCCGCATATCGTTTTGTGAAGTGCTATGATTTTTTTATCTAGTTTTTTGATAGCTGGTATGGAGTATGGCACTGCGTAGAAGCTGTATGTTATTCCAGCACGTATAACTGTATCTGCCATGTTTAATTTTTGTTTCATAGTAGCTGGGCATGTTACAAGGGCTTGACACTGTTTTATTACTTTAGTTGTAGTGGTATTTATTTGTGTTTTCCATTTGAATGATGGTGCAAGATTTATTCCTAGATACGTGTATGGTTCATGTTGGTTTAAGACTGGTATAGGTTGGTTTCTGTAGTTGATATTGGTAGATTGGATTAGGGCTTTAAAGGTTGTGGGGTGAAGTTTGGATTTGTTTGGGCATCCAGTTATTGCGCACTTGGGTATTCCAAGATCTATTCCTGCCCATTCGCAGAATTTGTCTAGTTTGTTGAGTTGTGTTTGTAGTGTCTCTAGTTTATTGGCGATTGCTGCTAGGTCATCTGCATATGCTGCTGATGAAATTTTAATTTTAGATGTACCAAAAGTGTATCCATTATTCCATTGTTGAAGCCATCTGAGGAGGGGTTCTAGGAATATGATAAATAGATATGGGCTAAGGGTATCACCTTGTATTGTACCTCTTTGAATGGGGATTGGTAAGGTTTTACCGAAGTGTTCACCAGTGAATATTGTTGAGGATTGTGAATATATGTTTCCTATGAGATTTATGGAGTCAGTGGGATATCCCAGATCTTTCATTATGGCTAAAAGTCTGGCGTGATCAATGGAGCCGAAGGCATTTTTGAAGTCAATGTACATGATATATATATCTTGGTTCGTGAGTCTTGCGTCTTCAAGCGCTGCGATTAATAATTGGATTTGTCTAGAAGTGCTTCTCTCTGCTCTAAACCCTTCTTGACTATCGTGTAATATTTGGTATTTTTCTCCATACGCTGATAGGATAGAAGTTAATGTACACGTGTAGAATTTATATATGGTGTTAGCTAGTGCAATAGGTCTATGGTTTGTTAGTTGTGATGGGTTACCTTTTTTGTATAGTAAAACTGTTAGACTGGTTTTCCATGATGCATGGATTTGTTTTTGTTTATAACAATGTTTAAAAAATAAGAAGAGTAATTTATGGAAGCGTGGAGGCATGTTTTTTAGAATTGAATTGGGTATTTGTCTGGGCCTGGGGCTTTGTTATTACTTAGGTTTTTAAGACAGAAGTCGTATGTTTTTTGGTCAAAATACGTGTGTAGGGGGGTTTGGGGTTCTCCTCGTTTGTCAATGATGTATCCGTCTAAGTCATGCCATGGATATTGCCGAACTCCACATGTGCAGTGTAGTGGGTGTGTATTTTGATATTGATATGTGGGGACTGTAGGACGGTTACTGATGGATTGTTGCGTGTATATTTCTGCTGCGATGTCTTCTGGGTTAGTTAATATATTGTTTTGTCTATCAATGATGAAGTCCAGGGGTGAGGTTTCAGTGTTCTTGAAGACTTTTCGATTTATCTTTTTGGTGTTTTTTTCATACATTTGACGGTATTTTGATACGGCCTTTAGAATGCAGTCTTTGGTATATTTTGTGGTGATTTTCCTGGCTTCTTTATTTGCATTTTTTGTGATAGTTGCTATGGCATCAATCCATTCAGTAGGAGGTGCCGTTGTAACAAGTGGGTGTGGGATGTTTGTGTGTTGGTGGTTTCGTATATCGTTTAGGATGGGGTATGTTTGCCAGAGTGGATCGTGTTGTGCAATGTATATGGTTTTCCTGATGAGGTGATATGTGTTGAGGTGTCTTTTCCATTTTCTCGCAAGTTTGCGTGGCAAAAACCCACCTTGTTGTGATGTTCTGTTCGTAAGGTTGGGTAGTGGGTCTGCTTTACATGTTTCTTCAATTGTTTCTGAAATTTTGTA
This sequence comes from Polytrichum commune, assembly GCA_950295325.1. Lineage (NCBI taxonomy): Eukaryota > Viridiplantae > Streptophyta > Polytrichopsida > Polytrichales > Polytrichaceae > Polytrichum > Polytrichum commune. The sequence continues at coordinate 1,249,674 of OX485804.1, forward strand.
TATAATGTGGTCGAATGTTGTACAGGCTTCCGCCCATTGATCCGGGCTTAAGTGTTGGTGGTTTTCGAGTAGGGTGGTAAGGGCTTTTATTTGTGCAGAGTTTTCTTCGAAGAATGTTGAATTTTTATGTTTAAATTTTTATGTTATGTTGAATTTTTCGATGTTTTCTGGTGGTATTGGGTTTAGTATTCTAGTTGGTGACGTGTTTGTGGGGGGTGGGGGTCTGGCTATAAGGGTGTTGTGGGGGATATGTAGTACAACTGGATAATGGTCTGAGTTTAGATTCATGTTTGTGTTTGTGGTAGAAATGAATTTGCTGTTGTCGGGTGAGTGAATGTAGAATCCATGTATAAGACTTGTTGATGTGTAATTATAGCCTCCTTGTCTGGAGATGTTAGTGTTAGTTGGGATATATTCTAGGTTGAATGATGCGGTGAAGATTTTCCATTGGTAATCTTCTTCTTGTGAAGGGGTGTTAATGTTGTTATTTTGTCTGCCTCTAAGTGCGATATCTCGGTTAAAGTCCCCACATAATATATACATGTGATTGGGGTGTGTAGCGATTTGCTTAGTGATTTCGTTCTTAAGGTGTGGAATGAGGCATGTGTCTTCTAAGTGTGTAGGCATGTACATGTGTATGATTAGCCAAGGTATTAGTGGATGGTTGTTTGTTTTAATTATTTGTAGGTATGGGGATATATTTACTGGCGTGAGAATTTTGGTGATATTCCCAGGGAATGCATATTTCTTGTGGATAAGTGTGAGTAAGCCTCCTCTTCCGGGGGTATAAGGCATTCTTTGTTGTATGCATCTTGTGAGTGCATGTGTGTTGTTGAAAATGAGTTTAAATTCCGGAAATAGGTTTTGTATGTATTTTGTAGATTTATTTGCAGTTAGTTTGGTTTCTTGGATATGTATGATTGCTGTGTTGTTTAGCGAGTTGTTTATTAGGCTTTGTAGGTTTGGTAATGATGTGTTGAGTGATGACGCATTCCATGTTATTATGTTTGTTTCGTGCTCGGTGTCGGTGTTAATTATTGGGGTTGGTCTTGGAGTAGCTGGGGGTGGGGGTGGGTGTGAATATTCGTTGATGCTTTCTAGGCATCGGAGTGCTTCGGTGATCAATTGATTTGGGAGGAAGGGAAATTTATTTTGAAGGTTGATTGGTGTTGGTGTAGTATCTTGGTTGTGGATAAATTCATATATCTCTGTGTGTATTGATTTTTTTGGGTATATTATATCTTGATTGTTTTTTACAAAAGTTGTGTAGGGGTGAGGTATTGATATATGCCTTTCGGGGGGGTTGGTGAGGTTCGCCAGTCTGATAATCAGTGTGTTCGTCCATATGTTATTAAAGTGGTAGTTTTGGGGTTGGGCTAATATGTTATTGCATGTATCTATTGAGGGGTGGATGGTGATGATTAGAGCGTATAGCATATGGGTTAGTGGTGATTGTCTTTGTGTTTGGATATATTGATGTAGATGCGGGTAGGTGGTTATTGCTTGAGGGTGTAGTGGGTGTGTGTTTTTTAGTATGGGGGCAAATGTGTTTGCTATGTGTTGGTATTCAGGTTGTAGTTTTATAGTGTTTGGAATGAAGTAGATGTTGGCTCTTTTTTTGTGTGTAGCAGGGTGTGTATGTAGGATGTTAGGCATTGGTCCGGGGTTGGGTTCTATGTCCCCGCATTTTAGCAATTTTAGTTTGTTAATAAAGTAGTATCCGTGGGAATGGAGTGTTTTTTGATTTTTCATGTTTGTTTTTAGATATATTATGATTGTGAACTTGGTTGTAGTAAAGATGTTAGGTATAGCGGGTATGATGTTTTCTATTTGTTTGGGTGAGAAGTGTGAGTTTGTATTTTTTATAGATTTTTGGCTTGTTATTGAGTTAGGTCTCCAGTTATTTATGAAGTGGTATGTGTTATTATTTGTGTGGCGAGGCCGGTAGGCCGAGGCCATTGTATCTTTTGGGTGAGGTTGGTATTTTGAATGAGGGTTTAATAGGTGTTTGAAATAGGGTTTGTGATGGTGTTTGATGTTGAGGTGAGGTTTATTTAAGGTGAGTAGTTTATATTTACTTTTTGTAAATAGATTAGGTAAGGCAATTATTGTTTTTTGTGTAGTTTTTGGGAGGTAGTGTATAGGTTTAGTATGTTGGTGGGTAGGCTTTGTGATTGTGTTAATGATGGGGTTGAGGGAGTGGTAGTGTATATATCTTGTTAGTTTTATTTTGTGCGAGGCCGGCAGGCCGAGGCCGTATTGTGTACTTTGTTGTATTGGATAGGATATTGTTGTATTGTGAGTAAATAGATTTGTTTTTGCGAGGTGTTGGGGGGGTTTTCTTTGTGAATTTTTGATGTTATTGTATTCATGAATACTATAGGTAGGGTTTTATTTTTAGTATAGATTAATAATTTAATTATGTTTTTGTTTTTAGTATATAAATATACTATAAGTAATTTATAATTGTACGCCGCCGGGATGTTTGTCGAAATTAGTTTGTCAAGTCCATATTATTTTCAATTTCCGATATGTCCGGATGAGACGCTTCGATAGCATCCAAGGTAATCTTCATTTGCCTTTGAAGGAGTTGTATTTGGAGCTTGGAGTTCTTGTTTGACTCCGCTTGCACATGGTCAGCATAAACCTTTGCCTCTTGCACAATCTCATCTTTAAGGTTCACCATTTCCTTTCGTATTTCATCCGTCCCATTTTTTACCGCTGCTTCTACCATTTTGTTGAGATCTTTGTTGGTGATGTTTTGGTGCGGTCCATTCTCCAGAGCTTGGATGGTGTTTGCAAGTGCGGTGTTCACGTCTGAAAATCCAAGTCTAACTAGCTCTTCTTTACTAGGTGCATTTATCCCGTCTAGACTTTTTGGATGGGGGGTAAATTCAACATATTTACCAAATATTTTTTCATTTTTCTTAACAAATTTCTTGTAGACAAACGAGTTGAGGCATTGGACATTGCATGAGCCCGTATGTTTCCCGTTCTCAAGTCTAAAGTAAAAACCGAGAACATTTAGTTCTCCCATGCATTTTCGGATTTCATCTTCGATTTGCATGGTTGTTTTTACCTTATTGAGGTTACGGGCGATTAGAATGAGTGCATTCTTTCGGGCTTTATCATCTTCTGAGAGTTTTTCGTTACTTGCAAAGTTTACATCTACTATTTCATTGAAAAACGAAAGTTTGAGTGCTTTAATTCTTTTGGCTTCCTCTGGAGAGGGTGCTTTAATCCAAGCAAACTCTGCATCCGCCGATTTTTGCACATTCGTTATTTCAAAGTCAAAGCCCCGTCGAAATCCATCCCCAACTATTTCTACAAACAAATCATACCATTCTTTACCCTTGATTGACGGGGTTGTGATTTTGACGGAGAGCATGGATGCAATTGCAATGGTATCAAAGGATTTACACACTTTGCCTATAGCATGTGTAAATTGGCCAAGCTTGAGGATGCAAGGTCTCAATCCACAGAGAATGCCATATCCATCCATTTCAGGGTTTTTAAGGTGGAGTTTAATAATTACACTCCATCTTTTGGTCCCATGAAAACAAAGGACAGCTATGGGCTCTCCTAGGACTTCCCCGACCTCTATCCTCATTGTTTTTAGTCTATCATTTGTTAAGTTGAGTATCACATCTCTATCCAATTCTATTCTTTCAATTTCAAAATGGATAGATATGTGATAGTCCAAAGCAAATCCATGGTCACCCACTTCCACATCTGAAGGAATCTGGGTGAGATTGTAGTGCATTCCCTCCTTACCATCCGTTCGTATAGAAGGCCACTCTTCTTGGGCAACGAACGGAAATGAGGGAGATGACTCCACCATTTCATGTGCTTAAGACTCACACATACCTTTTTTGACTAACTCAGTGAAAGAAGGTGTTTGAATGAGAGGCATGTTGGCAAATTTTGCAATTGTGTTCATAGCTTGAAAACCAAGCCAATAGAGGGGGCGTGTTCTCTCAGTGGGTGCTATTCCTTTAACCTTTTTTTGACTTGACAATACCACAGCAAGCACTGGACGTTTTCCACTTGTAGAATCTATATTTTCATTTTCAAACAACTTACGGGATGATGAGGTTGGAGTGATGGTTGCCATTCTGATATAAGCAAAGCATACAAACGTTTTGTACTTTAGTTTTGAATGAGGTATACTTCTTATTTTCTTTCCTCTAATTCCTTTCCACAAATTAAGTTGTGGGCCTCCTAGGAATTGAGAGTGAAAGAAGAAGTGATTTGCATGTTCTAACATCATATGAGTACTAGTATGAGTACAACTTGCATTCATCCTATGATAACACCTTTTCCTATTCATATGAATCTTCATATTAGTATTTACAAATTGGTTGTAAGTGCTCTTATGTACTAGATTATGATTTGTCACAACTCTAACATTCCATACATCTCCTAAGCATTTGAGGCAAGTATAACTAAAAGCACAAGCATCTACCGTTACTACCACGGATCCATTATTTCTAATGGAACATTCATTTATGATATGAACATTAAGGTTGTTATAGCATACCTTTGGATTTATGACGTTCTTATATGTGTTTTTAAAGCAAGAGTTTGTAAGGCATTCCCATGTGGTATGAGAGTTGACACTATGAGAGTATATCCAGTATGGTGTGGCTAGTACTAGCCACATAATGATAACAAGGTAGGTTGCATATGCAACCTTCATTTTGCTTACTATCCTAACAAACCTATCAATGCTATGATGTGTCTAAGACTATGTGTGTGCCTATGTGCAAATAATGAGAAAACAAATTAATGTGTAAACTTACCAAGCCTCGGCAGCAACTTCTGTCTTGGCAGCAGATTTCTTCAAAAAACTCTCTGCAACAGCAGGTATCCAGGCTCTTGGGGCAGGTTCTTCGTAATGCAATCGCCCTCCAGCAGCTTCGTAAACTCGATTCGGCTTCACTGACTTGAAAGTACTATGATCTCAACCGGTTATGCCCAAAACAGATTGGATTTGAAGGTACTAGGTTCTCCACCGATTATGCCTAAAGTAGATTGGACTTGAAAATACTGGGATATCTGGGCACAGACTGTAGTTTCCTCCGATAACCAAAAAACTATCTTCGGCAAGCAGATGTTACCTCCGTCCTTGTTTTAGCCGCTGTCTGGTTGCCACTTAACTTCTCTCTCTGTTGACTTACTCCTGCCGGCGGATGCAGCAGCCAGACTCGGCACTTGGTGCCCCTAACCACAGCAAATGAGTTGTATGCAGCAAGATTTCTCTATTTCGGCAGTAAAACTACCTAATTTCGGCAGCAGGTATCTAGTTCCGGCAGCAGAACAACTTGTTTCGGCAGCAGCAGTACCTAATTTCGGCAACATAACTCCCTGGTTTCGGCAGAGAACAGCAGACTACCTGGTTTCGGCAGCATGCTTACTTGGTTTCGGCACAATGTTATTGAGTCTCTCCTCCGACCCTCACTTCCCTGTGCCTACCTCTCCCTTACTCCCGTTCTAAAGTGCTAGGTACAGATCTCTTAAGTTTTTGATGCTAATCAATATGATGCTAGACTCTAACCAACTTTCAGTGCTGATGAGTGTTTTACAACACTTTTGACGAGTTCATAGATCTAAGATTTCACCTAGTATAATTCTTGGTTCAAAAACCTTCTCTCTAATCTCTCAAATCTTCTCACAAATCTAAGTTGAGTGGTTCGAAATATTTTACTCTCGGCAGATCTAACTAGATCTAATGCTATCCTTCACTTAGATCTTGGTTTCTGTGGTCAATATTGGGGCTGCAAGAAAGAAACGACAGTGTTATGGTTGTTTTTGGTATTGCTTCACTGTATGCTTTGTGGGTTTCGAGTTGCTCCTGATGTGGCTCCTTTTGATGAAGTGTTGTGCCACTCCTTCTACGACAGTGCTGCAGTTTCGTCTGATGGTGTGGATCTTGGGTTGCTCTTGGCACAACTTCCTTCGGCGGTCCTCCTGGCACAATCCTTTGCTGAACTTCGGGTGTCGGTGCTGGATTCGGTGGTGGATCTACAGTCAGGGGGTGGTGTTCTTCCTCTTCGTTCTTCATGAATCGGCGTTATGCTTCAACGACTTGCCTCGGCAGGTGCAGCTCCTTGCTTCGGTACTCGTGGTTGTCTCTCTGGCTGCAGCATCGGCTAACTTCTACACCATGCTTCGAAAGCGGCAGATCTCCGGTGTGTGGTGGCAACGTACTCCTTCTGCATCTGGTTTCGGGAAGCTCTGGAGGGGAGGAGTGTGTATATGCGCGTGGGTTGGGTCTTATATATTGAGGTTGGATGCTAAGGCCACGTCTTACGGTGCCCCTACGGAATCTGAAGTGGTGGGTGGCAGGGGGGGGGGGAAGAGTATGAGGAGCAGCATAGTTGCCGCTTCAACTCTTGTCCCTTCCCCCCTTTGCCTCCAGCAGCCGCTCTGATTCTACAGGGCTTCGCCCAAAGCGTACTACATCAAAGACCGACACCTCATATAAGTCTCACATTAAAGCCCCCTTTCACTCACTAAACAAACTCAAGATGTTTCCCCTTTTGCTTTGTAGATTTTGGTGCACACCATGAGAACCTACAACCTCATGGTTGGAGTCTTTTAGGATTGTGGGCACCGTTTAGGTGGATGTGCTCAATTCAGTGTCTAATCTTAAACTAACACCTATATTTGAATGATGTATGGTTGGGTGTGAACATAAGAATGCACACCAAAAAGACATGTGTTGAGAAGAGATTGGAGTACATGCTCAAAAATTGTTAACCATCTAGACGCAATCCCGGGGAGGGCACTCCATTGTCAAGTTGAAAACCATGTGCAACGGAAAAAAATATACTTTTTCTAAAAAGCATCAACAAACTGGGCCAACTCTTATCAAAAAAAAATTATGAGTACATATACATGGTATCTATTACATAGTAAAATTTGATAATCAAATTTGATAATTTGTTTTTTCTAGAAAACATACCGTTTCTAACTAGAATGACGCATAATTGATCTAAAATAATTACTAGAAAAAATGGAGATGACTAAAAATATATAAAAGATATTATCAATGGACATGTATATATAGAAAAAATATCATAATTTTTAAAATTATCTATGGCATATAATATAGGGTAGCAAACTTCCGTTGCACATGGTTTTCAACTTGACAATGGAGTGCCGTCCCCGTGGAAGCAATAGTCAAACATAATTGCGTAGACCTATATCATCTTTTGATAACTGATGAGAGAATATTTACTTCGACAAAGGATGAGATATTTAAACAAACTTTGAATTTCATGCCGAAACTTGTTATGGGGACGAACTGGATTTGCTAATCATATCGCACTAATTATGTTTTCCACCTTTTTCATATCCTACAAGAAGTGGGTGCAAAGAGAAAAGTGTTTGTTAAAAACCCACTTGCCTTACCACCAAGCAATGCAAGTTTTTTATGAGTGTTGCTCTCAACTAATGATTCCTTGAGGCCAACCTTGTCGTTGGGTAAATGTAAAATGTGTTTTTACTATATTTTGTAGCCTTCACAATGACTTGCCTTGGCGGCAACCACTTTTCTGTTGTGTTGTACAGCTGCTCGCCCGGCTACCCGGCCTCCCCATAGACAAAAAATAGATGTCAGTGCGGGACAACAAAGCTCGGCCATGTGCCCAAATCCAAGACATATTGTTAGCTACAAAATATTTGACATTACAGCCCAACCTCGTTGATACGACACTCCTTTATACAACACCCTCGATATTATGACACAAATTTGCACGACCAAACTTTTTAGTTCAAACTCCCTCTTTTATACGACTACGACACTCGATAATGCGACATTTAGAATCTCCATTTCATTATATTAAAGAGGTAGTCAATGTTAAAATTCCTTTCATCCACGTTACGTACATCTAAAATACATTCATTTTCACTTGGGAACTACTTGGGAACTTCACTTACCATTGGGAACTTAATGAGAATTAGGGTTACTATTGCAAAATGGGCATGGTTAAGGTTAGATTGGCCTCCTGCTTAGTATGTTGCTAAACGTCATGCATCATTGTTGTCTAGTTTCTTATTAGAGAAATATTTCTATTTTGGTGTAAATGAAATTATTAATTTTCAAAAAGTTAGTAGGGAATTTAGATAAGTTGACAATTGCTAACTTGGGTAGGCAACACTAGAGATCTTTGCACTTTTATTTCGAGAGTTCTTAAGATCATTTATATTTGTTTGGAGTTATAAGTTGTTATTTCATACCATCTATATTACTTAAAGTCGTTGTATATATATATTTTAAGCTCATATTCATTATGTTTTTTCTTTTTTGCTCGATAATACGATAACTTTGCGCCATTTGTCATAGTAATGAGACGACGACACCTTGATAATACGACTTTTTTGTGTTTCCCAATTGTGTCATACTAAAAAGGGAGAGCAGTAGCTGGAGAGGGGTCAACAGGGTTGGGGCTCTTACCCTGGTTCTTCCGGTTCTAACCTCCGCTAGCAAGGATTCCATGTAGACTTGGAACTGACAACCAGGACAGGCGGGAACGCGGTACAATAAAATAACTCTACATGTGCTAAATGGGGGTTGAGGTTCAGCCTTTAGGGTCAAGTGGGCAGAGAACCTTAGAGCATCTCCACCGTTGGCTGGGAGGCGTACGCCAACGGTGGAAACTGCGTGGATTGGCCGGGTTTAGGGCCCACCGGCGACGCGGCAACGGCCAACGGAGCCCCGTTCACGCCAAATACTCTCCCGCTGCCGCTACCTTGCCGAGACCAATTCTTCACGGCAAACAAGAAGATTCCAGAATATATCTGGTCTTCGAAATTTGTGAAAAATTATCCTATTTTCTTGCAACAGGCTGACAAGATCGCGACTTTGGTGAAAGCCGCCGGCGTTCAAGTGGAGGGCTATTGGCCAGGTCTTTTCGCTAAGCTTTGCGAGAAGAGGAGCGTTGAAGATTTGATCACCAATGTCGGAAGTGGTAAACGACTAAACAGAGATCTTACGGATGCTGGGGAAAAATATGCACATTACGGTTTCATATATCCTTGTTGAAGGGGCGATCATACAATTTTGACTGGCGGAAGAGTGTAAGGATTGAGACTACTTGCATCAAACCAAGCAATTAAGGTACTGACATTCATGATTGGTATTCTGTGTTATCAGGAGGAGACTACATGAATTGAGAAATGCGTTCTCCATGTGTTTTTCTACCTGAAAAGCATCTTGATTTCAATCGTAGACGCTCCAGAAGGCACATTATTTGAATGTATAAGTTCCTGTTTGACACTAATTTGTCACCGATATGCTTTACCTGGATAAACCATATCATTAAAGCCTACCATTAACAACTACTGTCCTGGACACATCTGAATAGCTATTTGTCTACACTGAATAACTGACAAGATTCGTTGTGAATTAAACCGCACTAGGAATTGTGCCTAATGAACCGCGGTTGACAAGGGTCCTTCAGATGTCTACGATTTAGTCATTGCTTACCCAATGCCAGTTTCAATACCTTTGGTTTCAAAGAGTTTTCTTCTGGAATCCAGTCAGAACGAGATGTCAATGCAAGATCAATGCGAGAGTTCTGCAGCTCAGGAAGAGCTAAAGGCATGAAGAATGAAGATACTTTTGTATCTTGGACACATGCCGTGAAGTTTTTGAGCTTTGATACATGCAGCAGATTTTGCTTAATTATCCGCAAAACTGCCCTCGACGTAGGGTAATCACTTTGGTCCCGAGTTGCATATCATGTTCATTGTGTTGATAGATGAACTTCCACCAAATCCCAAATTCCTGAATCCAAGATTGAGAGGAAATGGAGGAAGTATTCTATTTTAGAGTAAGTAGAATGAAATCAGTGAGGTAGATTAACTTGTCTGATTCCAGGAGCGGAGACAGGAGCGGAGACAGCTGTTTTCCGGGAGCCGGGAGCCGTTCGGCGAAGTGTCTGCGGTGGGGGGATGCCGGGTCCCGCGACCGGCCACCTAATTTGGCACCGGCCAAGCCCCCGTTGGCGTGCCCGTTGCCGCCAACGGGTGGAGATGCTCTTAGACATGGCTCAGATTCAACGTGAGAGCAGTAGCTGGAGAGGGGTCAACATGGTTAGGGCTCTTACCCTAGTTCTTCCGGTTCTAACCCCGGTTCTAAGTTTTGAGGATCCCTTTTGTGAGTTGTTCTAGATGTCTGGAATCCATGTACTTGTAGATTTTTGAGAACCAGTGCATACTAACTTCAAAGGTCTTCTTTGTCTCGATGTTTGGTCGGGAGTTGGTTGTTTTGCATACAACACCTTCCATATTCGGGTAAGTTTCGGTGCACTCTTGGAGGGAGTGAGGAGGTTTAAAGGAAAAGCTCTGCATCGGGTGTTTTTGAAGGTCATACTCATTCTGGCATGCCATCAGGAGGTGCTCGTCATTCACCTCCAAGGATGCATCACAGTTGGAAAGAAAGTGTAATTTGATATTGTATGCAAATCAACCAGCGGTAAATCATCGGGAATCATCCCCCGACAAAAGGACCCTTCGAGTTAGAATTGCCGACCAAAAGTCAAGTTGGCATTTTCAGGTTTTGTTGTTGCTAAAGTAACTTGAGTTCTGTGTTTTTATTTTATGACAACGCTGTGATTTCCACTGCAGCTTCCAGAGACATCAGCAGACTCTGCCATAGCGGACTCCACCATGGTTTTGCTTACGTTAACAGCTTACAGATCTGTGGAGAGGCCGTTTACGGGGTTGTAGGATTTGGGCGGCAACTAGGGTTAAGTGGTGGTGGTGGTGGTGGTGGTGGTGTTCGGAGCTTTGCAGTTTGAAGGCTTTTAATGGTTTGTGGTGAATGGGGAGCTTTGGCAATATTGTTGCTGTAGATTTGAAGTGGTCATGTCATGTGGGCAGCAGTGAGATGATGACGACAATGCTGGAAGTGCAGTTTGTAAGTTAGTTCAGGTCGGAGGAAGGAGGCATGGAGGCGAATGGAGGTTTAGTGGCGGGGTTGCAATACTTCCGGAACTACGACCTGGTCGTCGTGATTCTTACATACTGATGGGGTAACTTACATTCTCTCACTTTCGCATCTCCCTCAATCCCACATGTTTATTTTGCATGCACTTGGTCAAAGCAAGTCGTCGTTTGCACACGCAAACAAAGGATTGAAGGCAAGAAAATGTGAATGTGGGGCAAATGGTGAAGGAGAGTATTTAGGGAGGAGATGGGTACCTCCTCTCCTCTCCTCCACTGCCCTCTGCAATGTTCGAGGAGGTGCGTCACCAATTCGTTTTAGGGTTAGGGTTTCGGCAATGGAAGTTGCAACGATTGATGCTTTTCACGTCATCGTGGCGCAATGCCCGAATTGCATCAGACAAGTCTCGTTTTCTTGCACGTCATCACTCTCACAATAGAACGAATCGCACTCCACATCCGTTTGAAATCTCGCTACGAACACCAACTTCCGAATCCTGAATTTTCCCGCTTTTGTTCAAAATTTTCCTCGTTTTCTGCCATTCATTCAATGATTTTTCAAGCGTCTGTATCTCATGCTGCTTCAATTGACTCACACATTCGAAGGAAGGAATCCGTTCAAGAGAGCGTTTGTTTGTTTCGCGAAAGGCCCCATGATTATTGAGCTACTTTGCGTCCCGCTCTGCTATTGAAGCGGTGCAATAAGATTGATGCAAGACAGTCGTGGTGGTGTAACGCGCACAGATAAAAGTTTGGTTTCTATATTGCACACACGGGAGAAGCAAGCTTGGAAGGATTGAACGAACGGCACTGATTGATTTCTTCTCTGTCTGTCTCTGTTTTCTGCTGGTCAAGGAGACAGAACTTTTTGCGTACCTTGGGATTTGGTCATTAGGTCGGGGTTGCTAAGTTCGAGGGTGTTGTTGGTCAAGCATCATGGGACTTTTTAGGGTTTTCTCTCGGAGGTACCATGATCCGATTGCACATCCTGCGCTAACTCAGAGCTTCTTTAGATAGAGAGAGACACATATATAATTGAAAGGAAACTTCATGAGGAAGATGGTGCTAAAGCCGTCATTATAAAGTTAAGTTATGAGTGTATCTGTCCATAATTATTATTATTATGGGATTGATGAAGTTTTAGATGTTTCAGATTGAAAGGGGATTTCATATTAGACGCACCAATTGGCCTGCTCTACCATAGAAGGTCCTTGTGACCGTGAGAACTTAATAAGTTGATGGCTAGTTTGAAGTTTGCATTCTGACCCTGTTGTGCTCAATTGCACGTCCTATGGAGGAGAAATCCCCTTTGGGCAAGTCAAACAGAAGTATACTGTGGTATACTTGAGGTCATAAGTATTCAGTTTCTTTTGTGTAGTTGCGGTAGCTCGGTCAAGGAATGTCGGGGATCAATTTGGCATGCAAAGATGCAACCAAAAACGCAAGTCTTGGTGCCAAAGGATGTCCTACGAGGAGGTGAACTATCTTAACTCAAGCCAGTGCAATCTGGATCGTATTTTTTCATTGTAATACAAGACCACTGCTACATAAGCACACTAATCTTCATTGGACTCATCAAATCAGTATCTACCCACAATGTCTCAGTTTCATTTTCAACCTGAGGTTCAAATATTTCCTATGGCCATTTTATGGTGGAGAAAGTCATGCCGGATGGAGTAATTATGATTTGAGAGCTAAAAATCACAACAATTATTCCTCAAGATTTTGAGGATGAGAGAATGTTTGAGAGAGCAGTTTTTAGTGCTCAGTTCTGGAAGCACGCGTTGTTTTGTATGAACTTTTTTGGATAATGCGAATCTGCTATATGAGTTTTTGCCTTGCTCAGAGCTCTTACATAACTTGTGCCATATAGATATTAGGAGCTACCATATTTCATAGCCTTTGAATGACCCAATCACAGCCATTTGAAGAGCTTGTTGTATAACCAGTTTGATTAGCTGACAGAGATGCTTACATTCTGCAGGTCCATTAGGCTCTCTATAGATTGTTATGATTTTGGGTTTAGTTATAAACTGGCAGTTTTTGTGAAGAATCCGTTGCAGTCAAAAGCAGCTAAGGGCTTGGTGTTTACCATCTCTTGAGCTTAAAGGATTTTTTTGCAGGGCTGATTACCTTGTTTGGGATGTATGATTCTCAGGGTGGTTTTGTTTCTCACAATGGAAAATACAAGTGAGCTTATATCTTAGTGATTTGTGCAAAAAAAATAAAAAATAATTATCATTCTAATCTTAGTCTGCCCCATTACAACAGGCAGCTAATTTTTAGATACAGAAAGTGGATGACTGGACTATGCATATCTATCAGAGAACAAGTAGGGTCAAGTTTTAAAACTTGTGATTTGTCTGTCACAGTTCAAAATTCAATAACGGATATGGTGAAGGATGTTGCGAATGAGCCTTCAGTTGGTCTCTACTTTGTTCAACAGCATGTACATAAAGCTGTGCCGGGACTTTTGTCTCAAGGTTACTAATAACTGCCTGTAACTAGATAATGACATACTCAAATGTTTGACTTCGAAATGTTGTCATGTTTTGACTCAAACTGTGTGCTGGTTGCGAATGGTTCTTTAGATCTTAAAAATAACGTTTTGTTGTTGCTAAAGTAACTTGAGTTCCATGTTTTTATTTTCTGACAACGCTGTGATTTCCACTGCAGGTTCCAGAGACATCAACAGACTCTGCCATGGCGCTCCACCATGGTTTTGCTTACGTTGACAGCTCACAGATCAGTGGGGAGGCCGTTTACGGGGTTGTACGATTTGGGCGGCAACTTGGGTTAAGTGGTGGTGTTCGGAGCTTTGCAGTTTGAAGGCTTTTTATGGTTTGTGGTGAATGGGGAGCTTTGGCAATATTGTTGCTGTAGATTTGAAGTGGTCATGTCATGTGGGCAGCAGTGATGACGACAATGCTGGAAGTGTAGTTTGTAAGTTAGTTCAGGTCGGAGGAAGGAGGCATGGAGGCGAATGGAGGTTTAGTGGCGGGGTTGCAATACTTCCGGAACTACGATGTGGTCATCGTGATTCTTACATACTGATGGGGTAACTTATATTCTCTCATTTTTCGCATTTCCCTCAATCCCACATGTTTATTATGCATGCACTTGGTCAAAGCAAGGCCGTCGTCTGCACACGCAAACAAAGGATTGAAGGCAAGAAAATGTGAATGTGGGGCAAATGGTGAAGGAGATAATTTAGAAAGGAGATGGGTACCTCCTCTCCTCTCCTCCATTACCCTCTGTAATGTTTTGATTTCCAGACATACACGTGGCGTTGGTCGTTGCCTCACACCACTTGAGGTCAAACCTAAGGTTGCAAGATCGGTGGGCCAAGGTAAAGGACCTTCGCCCTTACATGAGCCAAAGAGGGTGGAACTTTGTCTTTAAAGGTTGGTCTCCGCTTATTTTGGATTGAAACTCAAGTTCAAGCTTGTGTTCAAGTCAAGTCCGATAGTTACAAGTCCAAGTTTTGGGTGGACCTTGAAAATCCTTCCAAAATAAGAAGGAACCAAGCCACTCTGACCATGTTACACACAAATAAAACCTTCATATTCTTTCATCTGGGCACACTGAACTTGCAAGCTTGTCCACGTTGAGCTCAAGATCCAAGTATGTGGCTGGCCCTTCACGCATGTGACAGTGACTGATTGGTGAGGGGTATGGTGAGAGAGATGGTTCTTTTGTTGCAATTCATGGCACTTGCATACCTGACAGTATGTGCAGGCTGCAGAGTAGGACTTTTATGCATGTATATTGTAGTTATGTCAGAGAACCTCCTTGCAATGGAAATATGTATGTGGTAAAGCTTTGTCCGACCAGGTTTTAGAGCGAAGCAAGCAACAAGAGTAGAAACGACAGACTTTATGTGTTCGATCTGCACACTAGTGTGTATTGTGCAAGCTTATGGCTAATATAAGCTGCTAGCACCAAATGAGAATATTATACTCGCTTTCATGTTGCCTCTGCCACCTACAAGGCAGGAGGCTCAGCTGTAGTATGTAAGATACGACGACGAGATTTTTCAAGAGCTTCGACAATCCCTTGCAGGAGTTTTTCCGGAGCTCTTGAATCCATGTACTTGTAGACTTTTGAGAGTCACACACTTAAATCGAAGGTCCTCTTTGTCTCATCTTTGTCCATCAGTGGAGGAAACATTTTGAGTGCCCGTCAAAAAGAACATGATTTACTTCCGCCGTGCAATGCACTTGAGTTATCCTTTTACTCAGGGAGAGTTTTGGTTGGGAGTTGGTTGTTTTGGGTACAACACCTTCCATATTTTGTAAGTTTGGGTACATTCATTGGAGGTAGTGAGGAGGACTGAACGGAAAACTTTCAATATTGGTTTATTGAGGGACTTGGGTCGTTTGAATTGGGGGTATGTTTTTGTGGCTGGTGTTGGCTGCCTTGCATGTGTAATGTTGTTTGAGTTGTTTTCAATGCTGATACAATGAATAGTTGGTAACAGTTTGCAAGTTAATTTATTAACCGAGTGTTTATATGCAGGGATATATAACTTAGAGCCATGCTTGCCGACTCTGGGAAACATGAACAATGGTAGTATACTTTATTCGAGCTCTGTAGGTTGGGAGGACTTCAGAGTTATTTGGTTAGATGATTTTGTATTAGGTTAAATTGTCTGATGGGAGGTTGGACTTGTGAATGGTGATGCCAGGGATTACAGAAAAATGATTTGGAGCCTACTATGATTTTGTGCAATCAAAGTTGTGAATAGTATGGCCAGCGTAGTAACTTGTCAGGCCAACATTAAGATACCGATATACCATAAGGATTCCAATTCACTTTGAAGGCCGACAAGGTAATGATGGTATTGATTTCCAAGTTGGCCATGGTTGGTGAAATTTCTTGTGTAAGTATGTTAGAAGAATGGCCATTGGGAGCATTGTTTGAGCAGGTGATTTGGAACATCTGGTCACAGACCTCTGACCTTGAGTAGGAGCCATATAGTAAAGTGGACTGATATAATAACCTCAAAACTTTTGGCACCTGCAAGCAGTAATAACTGTAAAGTTTAGGAGCCTTTCCTGACAACCTGTGATTGCTTGGAGCTACTCTGTTTATCGAATTAAGTAACACCCTCTGAACAATATCACTTCACCTAACTTACATTGAAGCCTATGTACATTTTTTATACGTTTTGGCAAGATGGTTACAATTAGTGTCAAAACGAAGGTTAAAGTAATACCAAGGTGAGTTTACAAGTTGAGAAGATTCGATGTGCTTGGCAAATGCACCAAAGGTAGATGTGTTGTATTTGGATACTTTTATCTCTGCACCCACATCTTGTAGGATAGGAGACACGTGCAAAAATTAGTGCAAGATGATTAGTACATCGGGATCGTGCCCGTATCCAATTTCTTTCAGAGCTCATAATAATATTTTGTTCTTTATCAAAGTGAGGATTATCGGTTAAATAGGCCCTCCCCCCCAATTATGTTGACTATTGAATCTAGAATTGGTAGCATATTTTGAGCACGTAGTCCAACCTTTTGTTAACACATGTATGTTTGGTGTTTGTTCTAAAATTCACGCCTAATTACACACCAATTGCATACAGGTGTTCACATATTTGTTATGGTAGATCAATGTTGGTCTACCTTACTCTCCTCTAGAGGACATGACCTACAATAGAGAAGGCTCAATTGTAGTTTTATATGAAACATGAGAAAATTCAAAAGCTATGGTCATCTTTTTGTGAGTTGTGATGTAGCTATTGGAACAATATATGGATTTTTGACAATCAGGCACTCACTTCAAAGATTGTCTTTGTCTTATGTTATCCTTATCTACAGTTCTATCCGTGTAGCAAACATTTTTAGTGACCTTGAGTACGATCAACAACTGCACTGTGCAACACACTTTCATGTTCATTTTTTGTTGATGTTATCATTTGTCAAACTCTCGGTTCATTTTCTGACAACGGTGTTGATCTCCAGGTTGGCCATGGTTGGTGTGTAAGTTGAAGATCGATGTTGAAGAATATTGGAAGGGGAATGGCCATCGCGAGGTTCGTTTGGGCCGGTGAATTGCAACTCTTGGTCACATGTATACATGTAAGCTTGAATAGGAGCGACATAGTAATGTGAATTGAAAAATTGACCTCCAAACCTTTTGGCAACTACACGAAGTAATTTCATCACTTAAAATCCCTTCTTGACATGTTTAAAACCGTGAAAGGTGATTCTTGGAGGTACATTGTTTATGATAAAAGTATGCATGTTTAGGGGTATTGGGTACATGTTTTCAATTGGTGTTGAAACAAAAATGAAAGTGGAAGATGAAAATGAAAGATGAAAGTGTGTACATAAGAAATTGGATCCAACTGTGTATCTTGTGTGTTAATTTTTGTGACTTAATAATTAATCATTTTATACAAATATAAAGACCTCTCCCACTTGTGAGTGATCATTTTGAGGGATATAGACAACTTGTTTTAATTGTTGGCGAATAGTTCACACAACAATTATAATTACTATATGAAACAATGTAGTGCTTTGAAATGTTTATCTTAGAGTCGAAGATTATCCTTAATGAATGTGATGCTTAGGAATTTGCAAGGTTGATGAATAAGAGAGGCTAACTTTGAGCTTAGTTTGATTGGTGTTGACAGCAAGAGTTGTTAGTCGAAGTTTGGACTGGAGTTAAGTCTTAGTACATCTTTGGATTTACACAAAAAAATAGAAGGTACACATCTTCAACCACATACCTCTACATTTGCATGTGACATAGGAATATCAATGTGATTGCAATTAGTTTGGCATGCGATATGGCTCACTTGAGGTGCTCAATATTGATTAGAACCAAGATCAAATTTGATAATGGTACTTATTGTGCACTTGTAAACATGTTTCTACAATATATTAAACCAACACCAATGATTGTGTGACAACAACAAAAAGGATAAAAGAAAGTCAACGGTGTATTCATTGACATGGAAAAGGACGTTGGCTTAAATTGAGAAACAAGATTTGGATGACCTTTAAATTGAGTTTTTTCTACACCTTCGGAAGTTATGTTATGTTCGTTGACATCAAACTTTTGAAAACTTGTGAAATTTGTGATATAGGGTTTTGAAGATTTCCAATCGGCAATCATTGCATCATGGACGAGAACTTCATGCTACCATTGGTCCAATGCTCAACACAAATGCAGAAGTTGGTGCAAGGATCAAATTTGTTGAATGGAAACCAATGTTTGCACATGACAAACATATCATCTCTTCTTGTGGAGGGTATCCAAAGCACGGTGAAAACTTTGCATGGAAAGGTCAAGCTTGGATCAAGTATGGAGGATTTGTATCGAGTTATGAAGAGAGTTGAGGTAATAATCCAAGATTGTGCTAAGGCTGATTGGGTTCGTGCATCACTATGGCAAATGGACAATGAAGAAGAGTTTCGAGAGGTACTTGAAGAGTTGAGATGCAATTTGGACACAATGTGTGGCCAATTTCAATCAATGGGTGTAAATGTACATGGCCTTCAAGAATCCATCAACTTTAGTCCAATCAAATTTTTGGAGGTGGAGAAAGACCAAAAGGCGTTGATGTCCCGTTTGTTGGCACATATTCAAGCGACAAAAGAATCTCCTGAAGAGCAAGAGATTGTGAAGCATGCCCATAAGCGGTTGATTTGTCGAATGGATGGAGAAGGCGGGGAGTTGGATGCTGCTAATTTTCCCACATATCATTGGAGTCCCAAATTGACAACTTCATTGGGCAATGGTGCTGTTGGACAAGTATACATGACAAAATGTTTTGGCCTAGACGTTGCAGTGAAGGTTTTTAAAAAGGTTGGTGAAGAAAACATCACCATATCAAATGCAAATTTTAAGAAGGAAGTGGGTGTTTTAGCAGGGTTGAGCCATCCCAATATTATTAAGTTCATTTGTTGTGGTGAAAACTTGGACACCCAAAACTTTGGAAATTACATAGTGATGGAGAAAATGGACAAGAACCTCGCAGATCATTTGGACAACAAGACTTTGAGAAAATCTTATCTTGTTACCATTGATATTGTAATGCAGATTGCGAGAGGTATGTTTTACCTTCACGACATGAATGTTGCTCATCGTGATTTGAAACCTGAAAATGTCCTTGTCAACTCTTGGGGGGACTCCAAGTTGGATGGGATGGGTTATGTGAAAGTGAAGTTGGCGGACTTCGGAATTGCAAAAATCGAAGCCAAGGATGTGGATGAGGAGCCAACTTTGGGAAAATTAGGAACGACTGGGTATAGAGCTCCGGAGACTTTTCTCAAAGGTGGCAAGGCAAATGCTTTCAAAAGCGATGTATTTAGTTTTGCCATGTTGTGTTCATATGTTCTCACCACAACCACACCATTTCAAGGAAGGACTCCATCATCTATAAAGAAAAGTATGGAGGATGGAGAACGACCAAAGTTGCCTCATGATTGCCCTCAGTCCTTGGCAGCTTTGATAGAACAATGTTGGTGTCTACATCCGTCAGAAAGGCCAACGTTTGAACATATTTGTACGAGGCTTGGCAAAGTAAAAGGGGAGCTTTTGGAGAATACTCAAAAGATCTCGAATGGTTGGATCAATCTTAACACCTTTGGGCAAAATGGGTTCCATTTGCTTCAAGCTCTTGTATCTTGTTTTTGGTTGTGGTTCCAAGTGATGGTAAGTTGGATGAGGGCATGTGTTTGGTTTATATCGGGAAAGATGAACGGTGTGGATCATGTGAACATTCCGGCTAGTACATATGCAAACAAAGGAGAATGCGATGTGTTGGTCGGATCCATACATTGCACGGAACTCACGAGGACAAAGGCTCAACACAATGGTGCACAGAAGCTTGTTGGTATGGACAAAAGAAAGTTAAAGGTGATGACGGAATTGGTTAAGCACTCGATGGTGGTCATCATCGGGATGGGTGGAATGGGGAAAACCACTTTGGCAAAGTATGTGATGGAGCATATGTGCCAAGAATTTGATGTATCGTGCTTCACGTTCATGAAAGCCCAAGGATGTGGTATTTTAGAAATATTGAAAGACATTTTGAGCAACCTAGGAGTGAATCATGAGAATGTGCTTGACATTGCAGAAGGGAAAAAGTTGCTGGAGGAAAAATTCACTAAGCAAAGGACTCTCATGGTTCTAGACGACATTGGTAGTGTAGACCAAATCCATGAATTAATGGATCTTGAGATCTTCAAAGTGGCCCCTGTGAAGAACAAAATGATCATCACAACTCGTGATTGGGGCCTTGTCGAAAGCCTTGAAGGTGCTCAACGAGTGGATATGAATGAGTTGAATTTGGACGAAGCTATGAATTTGTTTACTCTGCATGTTTGTGACAATCAAAGGGTCTTTGAAATACCACCTCATGTGGAAGACATAGCGAAGAGAATTGTGGAAACTTGTAGGGGACTTCCTTTAAGCTTGAAGGTTGTGGGTTCCACATTACGTGGAATTGATCGCGTGCGCATATGGATGAGGACTTTGCAAAGGCTACGAAGGGCAAGATCATTAGGTTCAGAAAACGATATGGAACTTTGGCAGTGCTTACAAGTAAGCTTTGACGACCTCAAGGATGAAGAAGACAAGAACATGTTTTTGGACATGTGTTGTTTTCTTAGCAAAGATTTGTTTGCGGAAGGTATGTTAAGAGTTGAAACTGCTTTGCAAATATGGAGCAACATCAACGAAAACCCTACAAAATCCTTGAAACATTTGGAAGATAAATCTTTGGTGAAGATTGGCAAAGACGGAGGCTTGGAAATGCATGACCAATTACGAGACATGGGCCGCATGATTGTGGAAACACAATCCGAATATATGGGAACTCGTTTGTGGAACATACATGCTACAAAATGGAATGAGGAAATTGGAAAAGATATGAGGCACATGGAAAGTCTTTCCTACAATGAACCAACAAAGGAGGTCGGATTCATGGACATGAAGGAACCATTGCCTTCTCTTCGATTGTTCAATTATCAAGGGTGTGAGAGTCTGATATCAATAGGACCTATTGTGAACCACTCTAAGCATCTTAGTTGCTTGTTGGTGAATTGCAAACAAAAAATCTTCATGTCTAGTGGTGAAGAAATGCAAAATCCAATCTCCTTTGTGAAATGGGAAAATCTTCTGCATTTGAAGGTTTTGGTGATTACGGGTGTATCGCGCTTAGAAGCACTACCTGAAAGTATTTATGGGTTGGTATCATTGAATGAAATGACAATACAAAAATGCTATAAATTTCAACACTTACCAGAGAGCATAGGATCTCTACACTCTTTGAGAAAACTAAATTTATGTGGATGTAGACTTTTGGAGTATGTTCCTATACAAGTTGGCAACCTGACCTCCTTGACCATCTTGAATTTAAGGGGTTGTAAGCGGTTGAAGGCGATACCGGAGGCGTTGGGTAATTTGACCTCCTTGACCACCTTGGATTTAAGTGGTTGTAGGGGCTTGAAGGAGATACCGGAGGCGTTGGGTAATTTGACCTCCTTGACCACCTTGGATTTAAGTGGTTGTATGGGCTTGAAGGAGATACCGGGGGCGTTGGGTAATTTGACCTTCTTGACCACCTTGCATTTAAGTGATTGTACGGGCTTGAAGGAGATACCGGAGGCGTTGGGTAATTTGACCTCCTTGACCACCTTGGATTTAAGGGGTTGTAAGAGCTTGAAGGAGATACCGGAGGCGTTGGGTAATTTGACCTCCTTGACCACCTTGGTTTTACGGTTTTGTACGGGCTTGAAGGAGATACCGGAGGCGTTGGGTAATTTGACCTCCTTGACCACCTTGGATTTAAGTGTTTGTATGGTCTTGAAGGAGATACCGGAGGCGTTGGGTAATTTGACCTCCTTGACCACCTTGGATTTAAGTGATTGTATGATCTTGAAGGAGATACCGGAGGCGTTGGGTAATTTGACCTCCTTGACTTCCTTATATTTAAGTGGTTGTACGGGCTTGAAGGAGATATCGGAGGCGTTGGGTAATTTGACCTCCTTGACCACCTTGAATTTCAGGCGTTGTACGGGCTTGAAGGAGATACCGGAGGCGTTGGTTAATTTGAGCTCCTTGACCACCTTGGATTTAAGTGGTTGTAGGGGCTTGAAGGAGATACCGGAGGCGTTGGGTAATTTGACCTCCTTGACTTCCTTATATTTAAGTGGTTGTACGGGCTTGAAGGAGATATCGGAGGCGTTGGGTAATTTGACCTCCTTGACCACCTTGAATTTCAGGCGTTGTACGGGCTTGAAGGAGATACCGGAGGCGTTGGTTAATTTGAGCTCCTTGACCACCTTGGATTTAAGTGGTTGTATGGTCTTGAAGGAGATACCGGAGGCGTTGGGTAATTTGACCTCCTTGACCACCTTGAATTTAAGTGGTTGTTCGGACTTGAAGGAGATACCGGAGGCGTTGGGTAATTTGACCTCCTTGACCACCTTGAATTTAAGTGGTTGTTCGGACTTGAAGGAGATACCGGAGGCGTTGGGTAATTTGACCTCCTTGACGACCTTGGATTTATGGGGTTGTACGGGCTTGAAGGAGATACCAGATTCGTTGGGTAATTTGACCTCCTTGACTTCCTTATATTTAATCAAATGTGAGGGCTTGAAGGAGATACCGGAGGCGTTGGGTAATTTGACCTCCTTGACCACCTTGAATTTAAGTGGTTGTACGGGCTTGAAGGAGATACCAGAGGCGTTGGGTAATTTGACCTCCTTGACCACCTTGGATTTAAGTGATTGTATGGTCTTGAAGGAGATACCGGAGGCGTTGGGTAATTTGACCTCCTTGACCACCTTGAATTTAAGTGGTTGTTCGGACTTGAAGGAGATACCGGAGGCGTTGGGTAATTTGACCTCCTTGACCACCTTGAATTTAAGTGGTTGTTCGGACTTGAAGGAGATACCGGAGGCGTTGGGTAATTTGACCTCCTTGACTTCCTTATATTTAAGTGGTTGTATGGGCTTGAAGGAGATATCGGACGCGTTGGGTAATTTGACCTCCTTGACCACCTTGGATTTAAGTGGTTGTATGGGCTTGAAGGAGATACCGGGGGCGTTGGGTAATTTGACCTTCTTGACCACCTTGCATTTAAGTGATTATACGGGCTTGATGGTGATACCGGAGGCGTTGGGTAATTTGACCTCCTTGACCACCTTGAATTTCAGGCGTTGTACGGGCTTGAAGGAGATACCGGAGGCGTTGGGTAATTTGACCTCTTTGACTAAGTTGGATTTAAGCAATTGTGAGGGCTTGAAGGAGATACCGGAGGCATTGGGCAACTTGACCTCCTTGACCACCTTGGATTTAAGTGGTTGTATGGGCTTGAAGGAGATACCGGGGGCGTTGGGTAATTTGACCTTCTTGACCACCTTGCATTTAAGTGATTATACGGGCTTGATGGTGATACCGGAGGCGTTGGGTAATTTGACCTCCTTGACCACCTTGAATTTCAGGCGTTGTACGGGCTTGAAGGAGATACCGGAGGCGTTGGGTAATTTGACCTCTTTGACTAAGTTGGATTTAAGCAATTGTGAGGGCTTGAAGGAGATACCGGAGGCATTGGGCAACTTGACCTCCTTGACCACCTTGGATTTAAGGGCTTGTTCGGGCTTGAAGGAGATACCAGAGGCGTTGGGTAATTTGACCTCCTTGACCACCTTGGATTTAAGGGGTTGTAAGAGCTTGAAGGAGATACCGGAGGCGTTGGGTAATTTGACCTCCTTGACCACCTTGGTTTTACGGTTTTGTACGGGCTTGAAGGAGATACCAGAGGCGTTGGGTAATTTGACCTCCTTGACCACCTTGGATTTATGGGGTTGTACGGGCTTGAAGGAGATACCAGATTCGTTGGGTAATTTGACCTCCTTGACTTCCTTATATTTAATCAAATGTGAGGGCTTGAAGGAGATACCGGAGGCGTTGGGTAATTTGACCTCCTTGACCACCTTGGATTTAAGGGGTTGTACGGGCTTGAAGGAGATACCGGAGGCGTTGGGTAATTTGTCCTCCTTGACTACCTTTAATGTAAGGGGTTGTACGGCCTTGAAGGAGATACCGGAGGCGTTGGGTAATTTGACCTCCTTGACCAATTTGGATTTAAACAATTGTGAAGGCTTGAAGGAGATACCGGAGGCGTTGGGTGATTTGACCTCCTTGACCATTTTGGATTTAAACAATTGTAAGGGCTCGAAGGAGATACCGGAGGCGTTGGGTAATTTGACCTCCTTGACCATCTTGGATTTTAGCAATTGTACGGGCTTGACGGAGATACCGGAGGCGTTGGGTAATTTGACCTCCTTGACCACCTTGGATTTAAGGGGTTGTACGGGATTGAAGGAGATACCGGAGGCGTTGGGTAATTTGACCTCCTCGACCATTTTGGATTTAAACAATTGTGAGGGCTTGAAGGAGATACCGGAGGCGTTGGGTCATTTAACCTCCTTGACCATTTTGGATTTACACAATTGTAAGGGCTTGAAGGAGATACCGGAGGCGTTGGTTAATTTGACCTCTTGACCATTTTGGATTTAAACAATTGTGAGGGCTTGAAGGAGATACCGGATGCGTTGGGTAATTTGACCTCCTGACCATTTTGGATTTAAACAATTGTAAGGGCTTGAAGGAGATACCGGAGGCGTTGGGTAATTTGACCTCCTTGACCACCTTGAATTTAATGTATTGTATGGGCTTGAAGGAGATACCGGAGGCGTTGGGTAATTTGACCTCCTTGACCACCTTGAATTTAAGTGGTTGTACGGGCTTGAAGGAGATACCAGATGCGTTGGGTAATTTGACCTCCTTGACCTCCTTAAATTTAATCATATGTGAGGGCTTGAAGGAGATACCGGAGGCGTTGGGTAATTTGATCTCCTTGACCATTTTGGATTTAAGTGGTTGTAGGGGCTTGAAGGAGATACCGGATTTGTTGCGTAATTTGACCTCCTTGACCTCCTTATATTTAATCAATTGTGAGGGCTTGAAGGAGATACCGGAGGCGTTGGGTAATTTGATCTCCTTGACCATTTTGGATTTAAGTGGTTGTAGGGGCTTGAAGGAGATACCGGAGGCGTTGCGTAATTTGACTTCCTTGACCACCTTGAATTTAAGGCGTTGTACGGGCTTGAAGGAGATACCGGAGGCGTTGTGTAATTTGACCTCCTTGTCCACCTTTAATGTAAGGGGTTGTACGGGCTTGAAGGAGATACCGGAGGCGTTGGGTAATTTGACCTCCTTGACCACCTTTAATGTAAGGGGTTGTACGGGCTTGAAGGAGATACTGGAGGCGTTGGGTAATTTGACCTCCTTGACCACCTTGAATTTAAGGCATTGTACGGGCTTGAAGGAGATACCGGAGGCGTTGGGTAATTTGACCTCCTTGACTTCCTTATATTTAAGTGGTTGTACGGGCTTGAAGGAGATATCGGAGGCGTTGGGTAATTTGACCTCCTTGACCACCTTGAATTTCAGGCGTTGTACGGGCTTGAAGGAGATACCGGAGGCGTTGGTTAATTTGAGCTCCTTGACCACCTTGGATTTAAGTGGTTGTAGGGGCTTGAAGGAGATACCGGAGGCGTTGGGTAATTTGACCTCCTTGACTTCCTTATATTTAAGTGGTTGTACGGGCTTGAAGGAGATATCGGAGGCGTTGGGTAATTTGACCTCCTTGACCACCTTGAATTTCAGGCGTTGTACGGGCTTGAAGGAGATACCGGAGGCGTTGGTTAATTTGAGCTCCTTGACCACCTTGGATTTAAGTGGTTGTATGGTCTTGAAGGAGATACCGGAGGCGTTGGGTAATTTGACCTCCTTGACCACCTTGAATTTAAGTGGTTGTTCGGACTTGAAGGAGATACCGGAGGCGTTGGGTAATTTGACCTCCTTGACCACCTTGAATTTAAGTGGTTGTTCGGACTTGAAGGAGATACCGGAGGCGTTGGGTAATTTGACCTCCTTGACGACCTTGGATTTATGGGGTTGTACGGGCTTGAAGGAGATACCAGATTCGTTGGGTAATTTGACCTCCTTGACTTCCTTATATTTAATCAAATGTGAGGGCTTGAAGGAGATACCGGAGGCGTTGGGTAATTTGACCTCCTTGACCACCTTGAATTTAAGTGGTTGTACGGGCTTGAAGGAGATACCAGAGGCGTTGGGTAATTTGACCTCCTTGACCACCTTGGATTTAAGTGATTGTATGGTCTTGAAGGAGATACCGGAGGCGTTGGGTAATTTGACCTCCTTGACCACCTTGAATTTAAGTGGTTGTTCGGACTTGAAGGAGATACCGGAGGCGTTGGGTAATTTGACCTCCTTGACCACCTTGAATTTAAGTGGTTGTTCGGACTTGAAGGAGATACCGGAGGCGTTGGGTAATTTGACCTCCTTGACTTCCTTATATTTAAGTGGTTGTATGGGCTTGAAGGAGATATCGGACGCGTTGGGTAATTTGACCTCCTTGACCACCTTGGATTTAAGTGGTTGTATGGGCTTGAAGGAGATACCGGGGGCGTTGGGTAATTTGACCTTCTTGACCACCTTGCATTTAAGTGATTATACGGGCTTGATGGTGATACCGGAGGCGTTGGGTAATTTGACCTCCTTGACCACCTTGAATTTCAGGCGTTGTACGGGCTTGAAGGAGATACCGGAGGCGTTGGGTAATTTGACCTCTTTGACTAAGTTGGATTTAAGCAATTGTGAGGGCTTGAAGGAGATACCGGAGGCATTGGGCAACTTGACCTCCTTGACCACCTTGGATTTAAGTGGTTGTATGGGCTTGAAGGAGATACCGGGGGCGTTGGGTAATTTGACCTTCTTGACCACCTTGCATTTAAGTGATTATACGGGCTTGATGGTGATACCGGAGGCGTTGGGTAATTTGACCTCCTTGACCACCTTGAATTTCAGGCGTTGTACGGGCTTGAAGGAGATACCGGAGGCGTTGGGTAATTTGACCTCTTTGACTAAGTTGGATTTAAGCAATTGTGAGGGCTTGAAGGAGATACCGGAGGCATTGGGCAACTTGACCTCCTTGACCACCTTGGATTTAAGGGCTTGTTCGGGCTTGAAGGAGATACCAGAGGCGTTGGGTAATTTGACCTCCTTGACCACCTTGGATTTAAGGGGTTGTAAGAGCTTGAAGGAGATACCGGAGGCGTTGGGTAATTTGACCTCCTTGACCACCTTGGTTTTACGGTTTTGTACGGGCTTGAAGGAGATACCAGAGGCGTTGGGTAATTTGACCTCCTTGACCACCTTGGATTTATGGGGTTGTACGGGCTTGAAGGAGATACCAGATTCGTTGGGTAATTTGACCTCCTTGACTTCCTTATATTTAATCAAATGTGAGGGCTTGAAGGAGATACCGGAGGCGTTGGGTAATTTGACCTCCTTGACCACCTTGGATTTAAGGGGTTGTACGGGCTTGAAGGAGATACCGGAGGCGTTGGGTAATTTGTCCTCCTTGACTACCTTTAATGTAAGGGGTTGTACGGCCTTGAAGGAGATACCGGAGGCGTTGGGTAATTTGACCTCCTTGACCAATTTGGATTTAAACAATTGTGAAGGCTTGAAGGAGATACCGGAGGCGTTGGGTGATTTGACCTCCTTGACCATTTTGGATTTAAACAATTGTAAGGGCTCGAAGGAGATACCGGAGGCGTTGGGTAATTTGACCTCCTTGACCATCTTGGATTTTAGCAATTGTACGGGCTTGACGGAGATACCGGAGGCGTTGGGTAATTTGACCTCCTTGACCACCTTGGATTTAAGGGGTTGTACGGGATTGAAGGAGATACCGGAGGCGTTGGGTAATTTGACCTCCTCGACCATTTTGGATTTAAACAATTGTGAGGGCTTGAAGGAGATACCGGAGGCGTTGGGTCATTTAACCTCCTTGACCATTTTGGATTTACACAATTGTAAGGGCTTGAAGGAGATACCGGAGGCGTTGGTTAATTTGACCTCTTGACCATTTTGGATTTAAACAATTGTGAGGGCTTGAAGGAGATACCGGATGCGTTGGGTAATTTGACCTCCTGACCATTTTGGATTTAAACAATTGTAAGGGCTTGAAGGAGATACCGGAGGCGTTGGGTAATTTGACCTCCTTGACCACCTTGAATTTAATGTATTGTATGGGCTTGAAGGAGATACCGGAGGCGTTGGGTAATTTGACCTCCTTGACCACCTTGAATTTAAGTGGTTGTACGGGCTTGAAGGAGATACCAGATGCGTTGGGTAATTTGACCTCCTTGACCTCCTTAAATTTAATCATATGTGAGGGCTTGAAGGAGATACCGGAGGCGTTGGGTAATTTGATCTCCTTGACCATTTTGGATTTAAGTGGTTGTAGGGGCTTGAAGGAGATACCGGATTTGTTGCGTAATTTGACCTCCTTGACCTCCTTATATTTAATCAATTGTGAGGGCTTGAAGGAGATACCGGAGGCGTTGGGTAATTTGATCTCCTTGACCATTTTGGATTTAAGTGGTTGTAGGGGCTTGAAGGAGATACCGGAGGCGTTGCGTAATTTGACTTCCTTGACCACCTTGAATTTAAGGCGTTGTACGGGCTTGAAGGAGATACCGGAGGCGTTGTGTAATTTGACCTCCTTGTCCACCTTTAATGTAAGGGGTTGTACGGGCTTGAAGGAGATACCGGAGGCGTTGGGTAATTTGACCTCCTTGACCACCTTTAATGTAAGGGGTTGTACGGGCTTGAAGGAGATACTGGAGGCGTTGGGTAATTTGACCTCCTTGACCACCTTGAATTTAAGGCATTGTACGGGCTTGAAGGAGATACCGGCGGCGTTTGGTAATTTGACCTCCTTGACCTCCTTATATTTAAGTGGTTGTACGGGCTTGAAAGAGATACCGGAGGCGTTGGGTAATTTGACTTCCTTGACCACCTTGAATTTAAGGCGTTGTACGGGCTTGAAGGAGATACCGGAGGCGTTGTGTAATTTGACCTCCTTGACCACCTTTAATGTAAGGGGTTGTACGGGCTTGAAGGAGATACCGGAGGCGTTGGGTAATTTGACCTCCTTGACCACCTTTAATGTAAGGGGTTGTACGGGCTTGAAGGAGATACTGGAGGCGTTGGGTAATTTGACCTCCTTGACCTCCTTATATTTAATTAAATGTGAGGGCTTGAAGGAGATACCGGAGGCGTTGGGTAATATGACCTCCTTGACCTCCTTATATTTAATCAATTGTGAGGGCTTGAAGGAGATACCGGAGGCGTTGGGTAATTTGACCTTCATGACCACCTTGGATTTAAGTGGTTGTACGGGCTTGAAGGAGATACCGGAGGCGTTGGGTAATTTGACCTTCTTGACCATTTTGAAATTATGGGGTTGTAAGTTCTTGAAGGAGATACCGGAGGCGTTGGGTAATTTGACCTCCTTGACCTCCTTATATTTAATCAGTTGTGAGGGCTTGAAGGAGATACCGAAGGCGTTGGGTAATTTGACCTCCTTGACCACCTTGGATTTAAGTGGTTGTACGGGCTTGAAGGAGATACCGGATGCGTTGGGTAATTTGACCTCCTTGGCCACCTTGGATTTAAGTGGTTGTACGGGCTTGAAGGAGATACCGGAGGCGTTGGGTAATTTGACCTCCTTGACCTTTTATATTTAATCAATTGTGAGGGCTTGAAGGAGATACCGGAGGTGTTGGGTAATTTGATGTCCTTGACGTCTGGTGAGCTCACCTCCCCCCAGGGCCAAAGAGAAGGCCGGAGGGCAAGAATCCCAAGGAGCAAACAAGAGGTAGCCGAGCCGGGAAGTGGGAATGGGAGCAGCCGCGGTGTGGATGAGAGCGGTCGCTGGAAACAAGGAGCGGCCCTTGGGAACAAGGAGGGGTCGTTGGGAACGTAAAGAGGCCCTTGGGAACAAGGAGCGGTAGCCGGGAACGTGAAGCGGCCTTGGGAACAAGGAGCGGTCCTTGGGAACGTGAGAGGCCGAGGGGAACGCGAGCGGCTAAAGGGGCACGAGAACGGCCAGTGGAAATAGGGCTAGTGCCGAGAACTAAAGGGGCACGAATGCCCCCACTTTAGGAGCACGTGCTCAATTAATTAGCTAGGGATATGAAAAGATATGTAAGTAGGAATTACATGTTAGACTAAATAGATTTAGTCTCTATGAATTAAGACTTTTTAATCAGGCTATATTTAGATACAGTGCTAAATTTAGCTGAAGCTAACATTTACAAAAATCTACAAATACCTAGATGTGAAACACTATATAAAGGGGCCAAGTTAGGTCCCCTAATACACTTCATTCTTCCACGAACAACTTACATGAGTGTCGAGCCTCTTAAGCCTTCCGAAGCTCTATAGGCACCCGTGGTGCATTAGCGAGACAATCGGCACCCGCGGTGCACTTAAGTCAAATTGGCACCCACGTTGCGCTAGGGTTCGCAATTGGCACCCGCGGTGCATTAGATGGAAAATCGGCACCCGCGGTGCACCCTTAGTCCAATTGGCACCCTTGGTGCAATAGGGATCGAAATTGGCACCCTCGGTGCGGTAAGGTATGATGCGGCAAATCAAGAGCAAAGTTATCACGTAGGCCTAGGCAATTGTTGAAACACGCGACGAGCGAAGCTTTTGGAAAGGAATCAAAGAACTTACTTACGGCTCATTGGCAAAGCACCACACAAGGGAATTTTTGATAAATGCTTTGTAAATTCATATAAGCTATTTGAAGGAGAAGCAACCGCGTTTACAACAACTTGAGGTTTGCACATAGCAAATCGAATTACGTGTGGCATCCGGTAAAGTCACCCAAACTTAGCAAAGTATTTGAGGTAAGAAAGTATAAGCTAAGTAAATCAAACCACTTAGGTAGTGATCATGGGAAGAGAGGGGCATGAGGCCTCAAGCCGAAGGTGACACCTAAGTAAAAGCACTCATCATTACTTCCCACACTCTTGGATTTGAGTTGCTTCGAGTGCTTACTCAAAAGGGGCTTGACAAATCTAATCAATTGGTAGGCAAGCAAGGGATTTGAACTAAAGGAGGCTAAGTTGTGGCCTCGTCATCAAATCCCCTATCATAGCACCTACCCCACCTAAGGGATTTAAGGCCTAAGGAGAATATTCTGGAATTTACGTTGGCCTTAGCTAAGATTCGGGGCGCCCTTAGAGGAGGAAGCAATTATGGATCAAGCTCTTGGAGATTTTGGTTCGGGAAGGATACACACTTATGAATAATGGAATGAACAAGGGATTTTAGGATATCAAAGTATATTCTTCAAAGCAAGGTAGCTCTTGAATTAGCAAGGGAGTATGTTTGCCTCGTAATAAGTGCTTAGGCCAGGATTCTCAAAGGAACGTTGAAGGAATTAGAGAATTCTCGTGAGGTTCCTTTAGTGAGAGAGGATGCTTGAAAACTATAAACTCTCTCAAAGGGAGCGTTCGAAAAATACTTGGAGAAGGTAAGGAAGATTTTAACCATTCAAACCATGAAAGATATTGTATGTAGAAATGAAGTTCCCCTAAGCACACTTAACCTTGACATTAGGCTTTCGGGGAACATAACCTTGGAAACTTAGAGCACTTTCTCCTTGGAGATTTATTAAGGAGAAACATCATTTTCAAAACACTATGCGATAAGAACTTGATATTGTATAAGAGGGAATTTCCTCTATAATACTTAACCTCGACATTAGGATTTCGGGGAACATAAGCTTAGAAGTCTAGGACACTTTTTAGAGATTTACAAAAGACCAACCTTAAGGTTTTAAAGGAACATAAACTTGAAAACTAGGACACCGTCTCAATAGAGATTAACCCCAAAGAGGAAGTATCATACTAAGGAGACTATGCATGAGTATATCTTATTAGAGATCTAACATCATATTGAGTTTTTGAATTGATGAGTAAACAGACCACCTTCAAGGAACGGAATTGAGGAGCGAGCTAATCTTAGGTGGGCGCAATGTCTGTGTAAACCGGTCAGCAGCGGGTTACACCGTCTAAGGCTGGAAGGTTGAAGGTGGCCTCCACAACGTCCTTATATTTAAGTGGTTTTACGGGATTGAAGGAGATACCGGAGGCGTTGGGTAATTTGACCTCCTTGACCACCTTGGATTTAAGTGGTTGTACTGGCTTGAAGGAGATACTGGAGGCGTTGGGTAATTTGACCTCCTTGACCATTTTGGATTTAAACAATTGTGAGGGCTTGAAGGAGATACCGGAGGCGTTTGGTAATTTGACCTCCTTGACCACCTTGAGTTTATGGGGTTGTAAACTCTTGAAGGAAATACTGGAGGCATTGGGTAATTTGAGCTCCTTGACCACTTTGGACGGAAGCGATTGTGAGGGCTTGAAGGAGATACCCACTTCTAGGAAAGAGGGTCCTTTTACACACAAAACTAACATTTTTCAAGGGCCATGATACATGTTGTGGAAGTTGTAGCCATTATGGAGAAGATGTCATTTTGGACCAATCCTATTTTTTAACAAATGAGATGTCAAAATCGTGTTTTGGTTTAATTAGCAAGTACAGACTTTGACCTCGATTGTCGTTAATTTTTTGATTATGGGTAATTTAATTAAAATTTTAATCATACATATCTCATTAAAAACAATGTGTAGGTATTAGATGTTGAAATCCATGTTTGGTATAAGGGTTCGGGTTTTAGGGTTTTGCAATCCTGGTGAGATTCTTGAAGATATTTGGCTTTGAAACGTATAAAGCTTTTGTGACTTGTTACAATTGTTGACCAACTCAAACATTACGTTTTCATGGCCGCCAAGATGACATCGGACAAGGCCTACCATTTAACTTGTACATCATTCCCAGAGGGTTTTCGAAGACTGGAAAAACATGTTTGGCAAGAGGTCCAGGTTTTGGTGAGATTTTGAATCTAGGAATAATACAGCATTTAGGAAGCGAATTCAATTGAGGTAACTACACCTAATATCAGAATTAGGGCCCATCATCAGCTACACCTGGGATCGCATACTTCAAAGTATCAATCTGTTGGGAATATGGATTCTATTGTGAAAGAGAGGAGGAAAAAAATTTATGCTCTTAAACCCCCTGAAATACAGTTTGGTGCGAAAAATTTGATTTAAACCCCACAATTTTCAGAAATCTTGGGATGCACAGTTTATAGGTAGTCAGCCCCTAGGTTTTTGCAAAGGAAATCAATCCAGTGCAGATGTAATTAACAACTACACAAAACCGAAATATGGTTTTTTGTTGCAAGTTTTATGCTCTTGGACCCCTGATTCAAACAAACAAAAACATCCATAAGAAGTTGTATAGCAGGTCATCTCACCCGGCAATCCCTGCCACTTGGACTGCACCATCCGCATCACCAATTTCGAACCACACTTTCTACGGAAAAAGACTAAGAAATTGCATGTCGAAATTCCTCCTGTCTTGTGCAAGGCATCGAAATTCTCTGCACTGGAGTTTCACAACCCAATGCTTCCGATATTATTTGAACCTTTCCACTAGCGCTTCAACATCTTCTGAAATCCATTCAAGTTTTTGTTACAGAAGGAAAAGGAGCAACAATGTGAGTTTAGTGGGCAAAACACGATTATTTTGCAGTTGGGTCTTCAAATTTATAAGGCCTCAAACAGAATCTAATCTTGTATGCAACTGGGAGAAAATTTTTAAACTTCACATTGAAGCTCAACATGCAAACCTGGGGAGCAATTTCCACTTCACTTCTGAGGAATCTCCAACTAATCACTTGACAAGTTACAAAATTGAGCAGCTGGGTCTCAAGTTCGCGGAAGTTCATCACGGAGTGAGGAATTTAGTGCTCCAAAGATTTAAAGCTTCATCCTGAAGCTCAAGTAAAGACACCATTGAATTTTTTTGGCAAAACCTCCCCGTTTGGCGCCAACTGCACTATACATCTTGATTTTAGTGTGAGCCACACTATTTTGTCATTGACCCACTTAAATGATCTTGCAATCACTAGAGTAGAGGAGTCCATAACCAATCACTTAAGAGATTTTGCGCCATGTCTTAAGAAGTATAAGGCGGTGCAATTTTCTCATGTGTAGGAAGATAGAAATTATAATGACTATGATTTTTTCGATAATTTTATTTCTTAAATTGTGATTACTATGAATTTTTGAAGCCAAAGTTTGGTCCAAACATGTTACGAATGTCTAGAGTCTACCATAACCGCTCATTCCTTCTCACTTTAGCACGTGTGTCATGGCACTATTAATTATGCCTTGATCAAAATTCCAATACCCTATATTAGACTACCGATGGAGTCTTGATCGGATATAGGCGCCTATATTATAAATTACAACCATGTTAGGTGTCATGGGACACTTGGTGCTACATTATAAGTAACTAAGGCCACTCTAAATAACATGGCATTTTAATTTTTGTGCCACACTAAATCAAAGATATAGTGTGTCTCTTAATATTATATTATATGGTACTTAGTATGGGCCCATGTTGATTTTGAAATGGGATGGATAATGTGGGTGTCACATAGGTGCTAATCGCATTGCATGACACTTGATATGTGTTGTGTGGCAATCATGTAAGGTGACATGAGACACTTGACGCTGCATGACGAATCATGGAAGTCACTCTAATTAGCATGCCACATAAATTTTGGTGCTATGCTAAATCAAGATGTAGTGTGTCTCCAAGTACTATAATTAATCATGATAATTAATGTGGGCGGTAGTAATTTTGAGATGGGATGGTGTGAGCCCAAAATGGTGCCCACATGTGTTATTAACCCTTTGATAGATAGATAGATAGATAGAAACTCCAATCCCTTTTTAGCAAGGGGCCGGCGTGAATAAAGTGTCCGTTCGTAATTCCAATGACCCGATGCCCACTGGACAAGGGGACATTGGGACAATACTACTCTCCCCTTTCGAGGATGGACACTATAGTGACACACTATACTAGTTCCTAGCTAGCCACTAGTGCCTTGAAGATACCAGACATGGTATCCCCCCAAAGGGCTTTGAGGTACCCATACAACAAGGTCCAAGGACTCCCCACCATAGTTGGGTGGACTAAGGTGGTGAGCACCACGCCGGCATGGGGAATAGAACCCACAACCTCCTCATTGGGGGCCATGAGCCCTAACCACCAAGCCAAGGCCCGTGGTGCCTTAACCCTTTGAAACCATTAGGAGTTACATTTTGATGTTTTATGATTATTCTCAAAAATATAAAAAGAGTGAGGCTTGGTGTGAAGTTATGTTTAGGCCTTAGGCTTATGTGGTGTAGTTAATTAGAAGCTTAGCGGCATGAATGAAGTTCTTTTGTTAGGTGAGTATAGCATGTGGTGGACCAAGGGGAGCTCCTTGAGTTTAAATATTTGAATTGGGATCCATCTTGTTGGTTTAGGAGTTGAAGGCTTAGCGGATAGGATAAGAGCCTACGAAGTAGGAGAGGATCGAGGGGCTTATCTTGAGCTTTGAGGGGTGCTCACCCCTTACCTTCCCCTATATATTCATTTCTCTCACCTTCTTCACTCACTTGTGTTCCTATTCACTCTCTCTTCCTTCGCGCTCTTCCATCTTGCACGTGTGGGTGCACACGTGTGTGTGGGCACATGAGCATGTTGTATTGAGAGGGGAGTGTGGGTAAAAGGGAGAGGTTCATACAAGGCCTCCTTACCCTCTCCCTTCCCCTCTCCTTCTCTCTCTCTCCCTCTTGTTGTTCATCTCATAGAATTGAGTTTTAGAGTTAGAGTTGTGTGGGAATTAGTAGAAGGTTAGTGGAATTAGTAGAATTCATAGAGACTTGTAGGGGACTTAGTAAGGTTAAGTGTAGTAGTTGGTCGAATTAGTTGATAGGCAACTGATTTGATACTTAAGCCGTGGGCTAAGACATAATTGATAGTTGGGTTAGGCTAGTGGAGTTAGGCTAATTGGGATTAGGCTAGTTGGATTAGGCTAGTTGGGTTAGGCTAGTTGGGTTAGGCTAGTTGGGTTAGGGGCCGCATTAAGGAGTGAACTTGGAAAGGGTTGTGAGGGACTTGTGGAAGAGGAGGCGATGATAAGTGATATAAGTGTTTTTTAACATTTGTGTTAGAGACTTATGTGCCTCATGGAGCCGACAAGCCATGGCCTCAACGAGATCACGAGCACTAATGAGAAAACATTGGCCAAGACCAAGGTTTCAAGAGGAAAATCCTCAAGGGCATGTGTAGCCAAGGCTGCGGGGTGGACCCTTGAGAAGGCCAATGCTCTACCTATTCAAGAGACTAGCATTAATAAAGCATCATGATTTCAAGTGAGTTGGGAGCTTGTTGAGATGGAAGTACATTCCATGTTACCACGAGCTTTGGTATGACACATGTGATTCTCAAAACCATCACCCGGACTAGGACGCTTAAGGGTGGTGGGTTTGGCCTCACCTAAATGGTGCGTCCGCCGGGAATGAAGCGGGAAGTAGACACAAGACTTGGAGGCAATTAAGAAGACTTGGAGGCACAAACGTTGTAAGTGTTTACTCTTAAACTTTTATTTTTTGAATTATTTAGATTAGTTGCCTTTCGATTATTTTCTTGGGATGGATTGCATTGTGATTTATGCAATTTCATTTTGACGAAAGAGCGCGGCAAAGGTATGTCCGCATCCTTTTTGGGTATTTGCTAAGGACATAAAAGGAACTTACGATCGATTAGTTCACTAAGACTTTAGGAAAATTAGACTTTGACACTCACCCCGGGGTGAGTCTCCAAGTCTTGGGACTTGAGAGTTGATGCTATAGATTAGAATTGTTAGTTAGAAATTGTGATTGAGATGTCACATTGAGTCACGGTCGAGGGAGTGCTAACTTACAGGGGGAAGCGATTGCTTAAGGTACGACGACTTCTTCAAAGTGAAATTGTTAATTAATTAATTAATGATTTTAGTACTCGTCTTTATCGTTATCCGTTGTAGAGGGTAATTCCCTAGTCATAGCATTGTGTTGAAGACAAGAGGGTGATGCCTCGGTCTTTAATATGGTGCATGACGAAGGTCAGCCCCTCATTCTCGGTATTGTGGTGAGTGTCAATTTGAGGAATGGCACGGAGGTGATTCTCCTGCTTGACTAAGAATTGACATGAACATGCCTATCCCATGTTTGGGATTTTTCATTTAAGTGGGCTTGCAGATTTTCTTTCCTCACCTCCATAATTTTTAAGTCACACCAAGAAAAGTGATAACATTAAAAAAAGAAATCGGTGAGGAGTATGTTTGGTCAAATGAGGGTTGATCGATTCTTTATGGAATGCAAGGTAAAACTCGATCCCAAAAACCAAACTTGATACTAGGATTAGAAAAATCGACGCGTAAGAGGAGATCATCTAGGATTAACGAAGGGTTAGAAGAAGTTGATGTTAGAATAGAAAGTTGTTTGAATGTCGAGCCTAGTACTAGATCATTGTTAGATACATTAGAATCGGAGGCTCAACTTGAGAAAGAGGCAACTCCTTCCAAGTTGAGTGCTGAGACTTCATCGGAAAATTATATACTTAGGGAAGAAATTCCGATAGACGTTGATAGAGGGTTACGAGAAAGCGCACCGGTTACTATGGATCCGGACTTAGGGTTGGATCCACCACCCATACCTCCTATACCACCCATTGATCCATTGGTTAGGCCGAGAGGCTTACTAATCGTGGGTTCACAAAACTTACAAGCGGTGGACATGTCTTTCCACCTCCCTAAGTTTTATGGAACTAATGATGAGGATCCTTCTAGGCATATGGAGAGGTACATGGAGAGGTTGGTTAGTTCACTCGTGACTAATCTGGGGTATTAGCTAGTATGGTTCCCCACCACTCTAGAGGGTGAGGCATATGAGTGGTATAGGGATCATGCCAAGGGACATTTTAGAAGATGAGACCAATTACAAAGGGAGTTCTTGAACGAGTTCCGTCCGGAAGTTGGTCAAAGCACGGCTTTGAGAGCATTAGCTTCATTGAAGCAAGGTAGGGAAGACGAGATTTCGGCCTATGTGAGCCCAAAATGGTGCCCACATGTGGTGATTAACTCTTCGAAACCAATTTTTGTTTGACTTTGAGGTGTTATGGTTATTCACAAAACATAAAAAGAGTGAAGTATGGTGTGGATTTGAGTTTAGGCATTAGAATGTGTTGTGTAGTATTTCAAGGTTTGATTTCAAAAAGAGGATGCCTTGATTATGTGAGTAGGGGGTAAGGTGAAGCAAGGTGAGCTCCGCAGGTTAAATGCCCACTTTTGGATCCACCTTGGTAATTTAGGAAGAAAGAAGTTTGGTGGATGGGGATTAGTCCCTACTTTGGAGGAGAGGGTTAAAGGATTGTGATTGGGGGTGCTAATCCTCTCACCCTATCCTCACCTCTCTCTCCCTCTCTCCCTCTTTGCTACTTAAGGTGTTTTTTCTCTCATTTGCCTCTCTCTCCATCAAGCGCTCTCAAGGGAGCAAGCTCTTAAGAGCTTGAGCCACGTGTGTAGGTTATTAGTTTTAGTGGAGTTAATTAGTGAAGCTCTACCTCTTAAGTCCTCTCAAGAGAGGTGAGCTCCTAGAGTTTTGGGCCACGTGTGTGGATTAGTTGATGATGTTAGGTAATTAGTTAGTTTACATTTAAGTGTGTAGCTAAGAGGCTCGCATGTGGGCCTTTGAGCAATTAGGTGATTAAGTGATTAGGTGATTATGGTGAATTTAGTTCGGCTTGATTGAGTCCGGGTTAAGGCTAAGCCTGGTCTGACTGTGGGAATTCAGTTGATACTACGCCCTGGAGGGACTGGTGGCTTCGGCTGAGACTAAGCTTGGTCTGACTGTGGGAATTCAGTTGATACTACGCCCTGGAGGGACTGGGTGGTTTCGGCTGAGACTAAGCTGGAGCGGACTGTGGGAATTCAGTTGATACTACGCCCTGGAGGGATTGGGTGGTTTCGGCTGAGACTAAGCTGGAGCTAACTGTGGGAATTCAGTTGATACTACGCCCTGGAGCTGGACTGGGTGGCTTCGGCCGAGACTAAGCCTGGTCTGACTGTGGGAATTCAGTTGATGCCACGCCCGGGAGCTGGACTGGGGGATTTGGTTGAGACTAAACCTTGAACGACCCAAAGAGGGATTGGGTGAGAAGGCATTAGGATGGTTATTTAGGGAGCCTAACCACATTGTATTGACACGAGAAACTAGTCAAGGCTGGTTCTAATTAACCATGCATTAGTATTTCTAGAAACCATTACATTAGGTGTTTAGACTTGGTAGTGCAAGTCAAGTAGTTAAGGCATTAGTTTACTTAGAATCACGTGTGGCCTCAGAGGCAATTGTAATTGTGATGAACCCTTGAGGGAGTGTTTTTCAACACTTACATCCTTTTTGGTAAAAATCGATCACTTATAAAAAAAATGGATAAAGGGGAACACTCTAGCAAGGGCAATGTGGAGGAAAGGGTGATCAAAAGCCAAAGGGGAATATCCCTGAGAACTTGTGTTGCCAAGGCCGCCGGTTGGACCCTAGAAAAGGCCAACGCGACCACGAGCCAAGAGGCTATTCCTAATAAACAAAGTGATTCACAATGACATGAATGCTTAAAGATGTGAAGCAATAAATTTTCATGCTACATACACTACATGTGATTCTCAAGACCATCACCCGGACTAGGACGCTTAAGGGTGGTGGGTTTGGCCTCACAGCCTACATTAGGAGATTTGATTTAGTGTGTACACGATTTGTGGCCACCATGCTCAACGATGACACACTAAAACAATTATTCATTCAAGGATTCTTTAAGTCGGGAATAATTAGGGGTGTTCTTGAGAGGAATCCTCACACATTAGCGGATGCCAAGAGGGCGGCTAGAGAGATAGAGAGTTTGGATAAAGATCACAAGAGATTGTGGAGAAGGGAAGATGAATTGATACCTCAATTCGTTCCGATTCGACCTAGGGTGGTCACGGGAGAACCGGTCAAGTATGAGAGTCAAATTCCTTATGCTATTGTCGAGACGGGTCCACGTCCTTTGGCGGTTAGAGAACCGACGCCACTTCTAGCATTACCGGCCCCTATAGCGCATCCTCACCTTGAGGAAGTGGAGAGAAGGTTGGGTGCTAGTCAATTGGGATTTCAAGAGGCCATGATTAAGCAAATGCAAAGCCTTACGGATCAAATGTCGTTAATGATCAAGAGTCAACAACCGGGACCTCCTCCCCCAATTGAGTCGGGTAGACATTCGTCGGGTTTATGGTGTGTGCAATGTGGCCAACCGGGCCACACTCGTCAATTTCGTAGAAGTGGACAAAACCGTGATCAACGAAGAAACGGTGGTCCACCTCCACAAAATCAACGAGGACAAGCACAACCTCAATATGGTCAAAGAAACAATAGGGGTCCTCCTCCTAGGGGTCAAGGTGGTCAAGACAATGAGAAGTAGGAGTTCCATCCATTTTGTGGAAGGTGGCATGCCCAAGGTCAATGTTGGTCCGAAGGGCAAGGTTATGGTTGTAGTAATTGTGGCGGAAGTCATCATTTGGACGAATGTCGTCAACCGGACAAGGTTATTAGTGTACCTTACCCGGTGGCCAATCCACAACAACAAGCATGAGACAACATGAGGGGAGCTAGACCACAAGGTGGACCACCGAATGATCTTAGGCCACCGAATTTGTACTATGACCATGGTAATGCAAGACAAACGTTTCATCCACCGGCGGGATTACAAACGTCAAACGGGTACATTCCGATTCAAGGTAGACAAGGAGGTCCACAAAACTTTGACAATAGGCGCCAAGCCCCTTCTACGGATCCGGGTCCGTCTAATTCTCAAGACGTTAGATTTATGAATGGTGTGATGGATGCTCATTATGATGACACGCTCCCTCTCGCAATGGGGATTGGAGAGGAACAACGTCAATGGCCTCCACACACCAATACCATCACCTATGAGTTGAGGAATCTAGATGATGAGGTCATTCATGAGGCACCGGCTTTGGCGGTCACAACTAGGGGTATGAGGGAGAAAAATCCATTAGAGGTAGGACTGGAGGATCAAGAGGAATATTCTTCGGACGAAGGCATTAACATTTCCGAATTGGACAAGGTGGCTAGAGTGGCTAGGAGGGTCACTAAAGAGTTGGAAAAATATAATGTGATTCTCCATGATAGGGAGAAACCTAATGTCGTTCATGATTTAGAGGGTACTGATATGGGAGAATGGGAAGGACCGGAAATTCCTTTGGATGAGTTTGATGGTGTCGGCAATGCCAAAATGGAAAAGTCAAGTGTGTATGATTTATGGGCCAACCTTAGTTTGCTCAAGGCGGACATAACCTTTGGACAACTATTGGAGATTTCACCCGTCACACGGAAGACTCTCAAGGACGGCATGCCGGTGAATAGAAGAACTAGGAAGGTGAAAACTAGAATTGCCGCCAGAATTCAATCACAAGGAGGTTGCGACGTGAAGGCTATAGAGATAGAGGTCATCATAGTGGACAAGGTGGTTCCCAATGTGCTACTGGATGGAGGTAGTAGTTTGAACATCTTGCCGGAACACGCTATGAGGAAATTAGGTCTTGGTCTTACGGGTCCTTCACCTTTGATTATAAACATTGCAAATCAAAGTTCAACCACACTTTTGGGAATGATTAAAGATTGTAGGATGACCACCGGGGGAGAGGAGTATTTAGTCACTTTTCATGTGATTAAGATGCATTCCAACATGGGCTTGCAGAAGATACCGGAGGCGTTGGGTAATTTGACCTCATTGACAACCTTGGATTTATGGGGTGTACGGGCTTGAAGGAGATACCGGAGGCGTCGGGTAATTTGCACACCTTGACCACCTTGGATTTAAACAATTGTGACGGTTGAAGGAGATACCGGAGGGGTTGGGTAATTTGACTTTCTTGACCACCTTAGATTTAAGTGGTTGTACGGGCTTGAAGGAGATACCGGAGGCGTTTGGTAATTTGACCTCCTTGACCACCTTGAGTTTATGGGGTTGTAAACTCTTGAAGGAAATACCGGAGGCATTGGGTAATTTGAGCTCCTTGACCACTTTGGACTTAAGCGATTGTGAGGGCTTGAAGGAAATACCCACTACTAGGAAAGAGGGTCCTTTCACACACAAAACTAACATTTTTCAAGGGCCATGATACATGTCGTGGAAATTGCAGCCATTATGGAGAAGATGTCATTTTGGACCAATCCTATTTTTTAACAAATGAGATGTCAAAATCGTGTTATGGTTTAATTAGCAAGTACACGCTTTGACCTCGATCGTCGTAAATTTTTTGATTATGGGTAATTTAATTAAAATTTTAATCATACATATCTCATTAAAAACAATGTGTAGGTATTAGATGTTGAAATCCATGTTTGGTATAAGGGTTCGGGTTTTAGGGTTTTGCAATCCTGGTGAGA
The DNA here is from genome assembly GCA_950295325.1 of Polytrichum commune. Lineage (NCBI taxonomy): Eukaryota > Viridiplantae > Streptophyta > Polytrichopsida > Polytrichales > Polytrichaceae > Polytrichum > Polytrichum commune. The sequence goes on from OX485804.1 coordinate 1,291,997, forward strand.
TTCTTGAAGATATTTGGCTTTGAAACGTATAAAGCTTTTGTGACTTGTTACAATTGTTGACCAACTCAAACATTACGTTTTCATGGCCGCCAAGATGACATCGGACACGGCCTAGCATTTAACATGTACATCATTCCCAGTGGTTTTTCGAAGACTAAAAAAACATGTTTGGTAGGAGGTCCAAGTTTTGGTGAGATTTTGAATTTAGGAAAAATACAACATTTAAGAAGCAAATTCAATTCAGGTAACTACACCTAATATCAGAATTAGGGCCCATCATCAGCTACACCTGGGATCGCATACTTCAAAGTACCAATCTGTTGCAAATATGGACTCTGTTGTGAAAGAGAGGAGGAATAAAATTTGTGCTCTTAAACCCCCTGAAATACAGTTTGGTATGAAAAATTTAATTTAGACCCCAAAATTTTCAGAAATCTTGGGATGCACAGTTTATAGGTAGTCATCCCCTAGGTTTTTGCAAAGGAAATCAATCCAGTGCAGATGTAATCAACAACTACACAAAACCGAAATAGGGTTTTCTGTTGCAAGTTTTATGCTCTTGACCCCTGATTCAAACAAACAAACAAAATCCATAAGATGTTGTATAGCAGGTCATCTCACCCGGCAATCCCTGCCACTTGGACTGCACCATCCGCATCACCAATTTCGAACCACACTTTCTACGGAAAAAGACTAAGAAATTGCATGTCGAAATTCCTCCTGTCTTGTGCAAGGCATCAAAATTCTCTGCACTGGAGTTTCACAACCCAATGCTTCCGATATTATTTGAACCTTTCCACTAGCGCTTCAACATCTTCTGAAATCCATTCAAGTTTTTGTTACAGAAGGAAAAGGAGCAACAATGTGAGTTTAGTGGGCAAAACACGATTGTTTTGCAGTTGGGTCTTCAAATTTATAAGGCCTCAAACAGAATCTAATCTTGTATGCAACTGGGAGAAAATTTTAAAACTTCACCTTGAAGCTCAACATGCAAACCTGGGGAGCAATTTCCACTTCACTTCTGAGGAATCTCCAACTAATCACTTGACAAGTTACAATGTAGAGCAGCTGGCACTACAAGGAAAGGGGGTCCATTTGCACACAACAAGGACAGTAAAATCAACACTTTTCTGCAACCTGCACACATGTCATGAAGATTGCAGCTCCTGTGGACACCGTGTGATCCTGGAACAGTGCTATTATCTAACACAGAAGATTTTTAATGATATTAAATTATCTGATATATATTTATATATGGTTTAAGGCCTTTGACTGCGACAGTAATTAATGATTTTGACGGCCGTGGTAATTAATGATCTTGATCGCCGCGATAATTTATGATTATGGGGGAATTCCAGAGGTACATTAATTTAATCTCATATAATATATCTCCTCAAAAGACATATCCGTTAGCGAACTCCCTCCTCACCTCCCAAGGCTAGAGATCTACAAGTACCTACTCCCAAGTGCCTAGCCAACTACCTACCAAGGTAGGCTAAGCTAAGGGTGGGGGCCAAGGGATTTGGTCCTTGAACCTCTTGGCTCCCGCGTAGAGGCCCTAGCCACTAAGCCACCACTCCTCACATGATGAATGTGGAGTATTTAAAACATTTGTATATAGAGGCCCCAAGTTACTCTTTAGCTTCTATTTACTGTATACAATATACTATCTACTATATACGGTATACTATTTACTATGTATAGTTTACTCTCTTCTATCTACGACATACTATTTACTGTTTTTATTTACTATTTTATTTACTATTTTATTTACTATTTTTACTTACTGTTTTTATTAACTGTTTTTACTTACTGTTTGTGCTAAGTGTTTGTATTTGCTGCTTTTATTTACTGTTTTACTTACTGGTTGTATTTACTATTTGTATTTACCGTTTGTATTTACCGTTTGTATTTGCTGTTTTATTTACTGTTTTATATACTTTTTATATACTATTTTTACTTACTATTTTTATATACTATTTTTACGTTATTGTTTTTACTTAATGTTTACTTTTGTAGATCTTCTAGCTAGATCTAGATCTAGAAGGAAGTCACCTACCTAATTAAAGATAGAACATTCTTTCACGGACTTCCTTGCCATTGAGTATTTGCTATTTTAGTGCATTTATGTTGGATGAATGCATGTAATGGCTCTCTTCTACTTTAATTAGTAGTTAATTAGGTGGGTGACTCCCTTCTAGCTAGATCTAGACCTAGGAGGAAGTCACGTACCTAATTAAAGATAGAACATTCTTTCACGGACTTCTTGCATGACATTAAAGTGACACAACTCTTACACATATGTGTAAGAGTTTTAATCTTTCGCTCGATTTTTGAGCTCCGCAACACAATTCTTACATACACTAGTGGAAAGCCCGGGCATTTCCCACACTACTTGCACAGTGTGAGGACACCTCCGGGCAGCCCCTACACGTGTCAGGGTTGCAAGGTCGTGTTGCAGCCTGTGTGTACGAACAGTCATCCTGGACCAGTCCTATTTTTTATGCCGCGGAAGGTGCAAAACCATGTGTGCTGTGTTCTGGCTGTTTGGTGTAAAAACTTCTGGGTCCGCAGCATATACAGAAGAGTATATATAGAAGTTTTTACACCAAGCATATATAGAAGAGTATATAGTGCGCATTAAATGTAATCATTAATTAATTATCCCTAAATATACGTCCCGCACTTTTTGTGTGTCAGGGTTTTATGGGCCACAATTAATTAGTACATATCTCATTAAAAATGATTTGTATTTAGGTAGGTGCCTACTTCCGGTGGAGGCCTACTGGCCCACCTACAAACCTACAACCTACCTCTAGTTGGTGTCTACCCATCCTCAAAGCCAAGCATAGGACAGAAGGCCAAGGGATTCGAACCATGTACATCATGGTCCCCACTTGGAGGCCTAAGCCACCAAGCCATTCAACATCTTATGATATATAAGGAATGCTTCAAGCCTTTGTATATGGGGGCCTCTATTCGCTCTATACTTCTACTATTTACTGTCCATTAGTTACTGTCTATTATTTACTGTCTACTATTTACAGTCCATTATTTACTGTCTTTTATTTATTTTTTATTGTCTACTATTTATTATTTACTGTCTATTATTTACTGATTTTATTTACTGATTTTATTTACTGTTTTTATATACTGTTTTTACTTACGGTTTGTATTAACAGTTTTTACTTACTATTTTGATTTACTGTTTTTATTTATTGTTCACTTTTGTAGATCTTCTAGGTAGATCTAGATCTAGAAGGAAGTCACCTACCTAATTAAAGATAGAACATTCTTTCACGGACTTCCTTGCCATTGAGTATTTACTATTTTAGTGCATTTATGTTGGATGAATGCATGTAATGTCTCTCTTCTACCAAAAGTATGCGTGCGAGAAACGGACCGGGATGGCGGAGCTCCTCGGCGGCGCCGCACCACGGTGCAGAGCCGCACTCTCAACCCTCAGTACACCGAACGGCGACTCAACACCGCACCGCCCTCACATCCCTCTCTACAACCAGTGTGTATATACGGAATCAAGACACAGGAACAAGGCACAGCATTTCGACACCCAACACACCAACTTCAAGCGAGTGCGGCGCACACACAACCATCTTGAAGTCCTTAGACACAAATCTGCCTGTAAGCACAAACTCTTTATTATAATCACAGTGTTGTACACACTACATAGCAACCCTCGAGCTTTCTGCCATAGCTCTAACTGCTCTTCCTTTCGCACAGCTTGCATTTTGAGTCTCTCTCATCAGTTACCCCTACCCCTTAACCCTAAACTTGTTACTACTTCTACTACGCCCCCACCGCGCTCTCCCGCACCCGCCTTCGAAGTCGCCTTCGACAACAAAGATGGCCGCCGATGTCGACACCTCCAGCCGCCCACGAAACTGCTCCGAACGCCTGCCACCGCCGTCCACACTTCCCAACGCCGACTGCTGCTCCAACATACCAAGTGGTGGTTCCTTCTGCTCCGACCCAGTTCACAAGGCCCCAACACACAGATCCCACACAATACAGTCCTCACACGCCCACTCTTCTCACACAATCCTCTTCAATTTGCAAAATTCATACACACATCTCACACAGATTTTCACCCAACACACAGCCTAACTACATACCACACATTCTTTACTCAATGTCATACCATACAAAGACAACTCACCTCACCATGGCACCCTCAGAGCTGCCTTCAAATAACGCCACCTCCCTACTGCTCACAAATCGGCACTTTCCAACAAACTCCTTATGCTTCTGGAGTAGTCTCGGCCCAGGTCCTCCACACTCCCCACTACCACAAAAAATCACACTTTCATATGCACTCCGCCCACCCAATACACCCAACCCTCACATACCTGTTCACACACGCCTTCTTCCCGACCCTCCTGACATCCACACCTCCTACCACCTCCGACTGCTGCTCAAAAATAATTCGACATGGCTTCATCTGCTCCAATCCAGCTCCCCGGGTCCCAACACACAAATCCCACACAGTACAATCCTCACACACACATTACCATCACACAATCCCCTCCAATTCGCCCACTCCATACACAAAACTCACCCAGACTCTCAACAAGCACACAACCCAACCCTATACCACGCACTCTCCACTCCATATCATACCATACAACGAAAACTTACCTCCACACGGCACCACCACAGCTACCTTCAACCACAACAACATCACTACTGCGCACAACTAGGCAATTTCCCCACAAAATCAATATGCTTCTGGTGTAGTCTTGGCCCAGGCCCTCCCCACTTCCCACTCAATCAAAAAATCACACTTTCATATACACCTAGCCCACCCAATCTATCTAACCCTCACGTACCTGCCCTCACACGCCCCCCCCCCCCCCCTCGAACCCACTGTCTCCAAACGATTGTTTCTCACCACATCCAACGTCACCTCACATCCAGTCGGTATATCAGCCACTTACTCATCAACCGCTACCCTAAGGTTTCAGACTCTGCTCACCCACCGAACCTCGCCGAAAAAATCTTCGAACCCTCCCTCAATCATAGCACCATCTCTCAACCTCTCTACACTCCACAGGACAACTCACACCCCGCACCGCCTTCCCAAAAATTTCCACGATCAAATCCAGCACACCTCCTACACCTACATACCACATGTCCACACACAATGCCTAACACCTGGCGCATCAAAAGCAAACGGCACCGAAACTCCCCACACTCTGCACACAATTCGCGCCCACAAATCCCTACTTAACCCCCTTACACTCCCACACTGCCACACCACTCTCTCTCATACTCTAGTCGCTTACACCACACTATACTCTACCATCCATTGTCACAGCTTTCTCCCACTCTTTGCTCATTGGATCCACCAATTGGCCCCACACCTCACTGGCATCAATAACTCACTCTCCCAGAAGATCTCTTCTCCCCCCAGTACGCCAACATCAACACTCACAGGACCCAGCCCCACATTATCAGTAAGCAGCCCACATCAACATCAACACCACCAACATCAACTCCAGCCTGCACAGCAACAGACACAAACCTGCAGCCCACTCACAGAAACGACACAGCTCTACTCGCCACAAACACAAAAGGTAACTTTTCTAACTACACCTCCCTCAACTCGCTCTCCCATACACACATCCAGGACTAATCCATGTCTACCATGCAGCTCTACGCCGCTCCCACCACACGCACTTAGTCACACCTCCCACCTCGCAGGCTACCCATCTTCAGTCATCTCCCCTTCTTTGCTGCTCGCTCCAGTTCACCAGCACCATCACCTACGCCACCTCCACACATACAATAATATATCACACCTCCACCTTAACTTCGAATATTATAACAAATTCAAACACCTACCAAAAACCCATTCAAAGTACCAACCTCACTTAAGAGATATAATGGGCTCGGCCTACCGGCCTCGCCACACAAAGAATAACTCATATCAACTCCTCAATACTTGGAAAACTAATTCCATAACAAGCCCCAAATGTCCGAATGCTATAAAATCACACTTCCCACCCAAACAAATAGGAATCACCATACCCGCTATACCTAACCTCTTTACCACAACCAAATTTACAATGATAATATATCTAAAAATACATATGAAAAATCCCAAAACACTTCATTCCTACGGTTACTACTTCATTGACAAACTTGAATTGCTAAAAGGCGGAGACATCAAACCCAACCCAGGACCAATGCCTAACATTCTCCACACACATCCTACAACACACAAAAGAAGAGCAAACACTTACTTCATTCCAAATACCATAAAATTACAACCTGAATACCAACACATCGCAAATACATTTGCCCCCATTCTACAAAACACACACCCACTACACCCCCAAGCAATAACTACTTACCCGCATTTACACCAATATACACAAACACAAAGCCAATCACCACCTACACATATGCTCTATGCTCTCGTCATCACCATCCACCCTTCAATAGACACATGCAATAACATACTAGCCCAACCTCAACATTACCACTTTAACAACATTTGGACTAACACTTTGATTATCAGACTAGCTAACCTCAACAACCCTCCTGAAAGGCCCATATTCACACCTCACCCATACACCACATTCGTGGAAAATAATCAAGATATAATACACCCAAAAAATTCAATAAACACAGAATTATATGAATTCATACATAACCAAGATGTTACACCTACATTAGCCACCCTTCAAAATAAATTTCCCTTCCTCCCCAGTCCATTGTTCAAGGAAGCACTCCGATGCCTAGAAAACATTAATGAATACTCACACCCACCACCACCATTAGATATTCCCGCACCAATTCCAAGAACCAACACCGACATCGAATACGCAACCAACATCATAACATGGAATGCGTCGTCACTCAACACATCATTGCCAAACCTACAAAATTTAATCAACAATTCACTAAATAACACAGCAATCATACACATTCAAGAAACCAAACTAACTGCAAACAAATCCACAAAATACATACAAAACTTATTTCCAGAATTCAAACTCACTTTTAACAACACACATGCTCTTACAAGATGCATACAACAAAGAATGCCTTATACCCCCGGTAGAGGAGGCTTACTCACACTCATCCACAAGAAATATGCATTCCCTGGAAATATCACCAAAATTCCCACGCCAACAAATATCTCCCCATATCTACAAATAATCAAAATAAATAACCACCCACTAACATCATGGATAATCATACACATGTATATGCCTACACACTTGGAAGACATGTGTCTTATCCCACACCTTAAGAACGAAATCACTCACCAAATCACTATCCATCCCAATCACATATATACATTATGTGGTGATTTTAACCGAGATATCGCACTAACGGGCAGACAAAATAACAACATTAACACCCCTCCACAAGAAGAAGACTATCGATGGAAAAATTTCACCGCATCACTCGACCTGGAATATATCCCAACTAACACTACTTTCTCTAGACAAGGAGGCTATAACTATACATCAACAAGTTTAATAGATGGATTCTACATTCACTCGCCAGACAACAGCAAATTCATCTCTACTACTAACACCAACATGAATCTAAACTCAGATCACTACCCAGTTGTCCTACATATCCCCCATAACACCCTTATAGCCAGACCCCCGCCTCCCACAAACACGCCACCTACTAGAATCCTAAATCCAATCCCACCAGAAAACATCGAAAAATTCAACATAATATTCTTCGAAGAGAATTTCACACAAATTAGGACACTTACCACATTACTAGAAACCCACCAACACTTAAGTCCGGATCTATGGGCGGAAGCTTGCACAATATTTGATCACATTGTACATAAAATCTCCGAAACAATTGCAAAAACTTGTAAAGCAGACCCACTACCCAATCTTACGAATAGAACAACACAACAAGGTGGATTTTTGCCACGAAAACTTACCAGAAAATAGAAACAACACCTAAACATATATCACCTCATCCGGAAAACCATATACATTGCACAACACGACCCACTTTGGCACGCACACCCCATTCTCAACGACATACGTAACCACCAAAATACAAACATCCCACTTCCACCCGTTACAATGGTACCTCCTACTGAATGGATTGAAACCATTGCAACCATCGCCAAAAATGCAAATAAAGCAGCCAGAAAAATTACTACAAAATATACCAAAAATTGCATTCTCAAAGCCGTATCAAAATATCGTCAAATGTATGAAAAAACCCCCAAAAAAATAAATCGTAAAGTCTTCAAGAATACTGAAACCTTACCACTTGACTCCATCATTGGTAGGCAAAACAACATCCTAACTAACCCAGAGGATATCGCATCAGAAATTTATACGCAACAATCCATTAGTAACCGCCCTACAGTCCCCACATGTCACTATAACAATAACCATCCACTACACTGCACATGTGGAGTCCGGCAATACCCATGGCACGATATAGACGGATACACAATCGACAGACGAGGCGAACCCCAAATCCCCTTACACACGTACTTTGACCAACAAACATACGATCTCTGCCTTAAAAATCTAATTAATAACAAAGCCCCCGGCCCAGACAAAATACCCAATTCCATTCTAAAAAACATGCCGCCACACTTTCACAAATTACTCTTTCTATTCTTCAAACAATGTTATAAACAAAAACAAATCCCCGCATCGTGGAAAATTAGTCTCACAGTTTTACTATACAAAAAAGGTAATCCGTCACAACTAACAAACCACAGACCTATTGCACTAGCTAACACCATATATAAATTCTACACGAGTACACTAACATCTATCCTATCAGCATATGGAGAAAAACATCAAATCCTACACGATAGTCAAGAAGGGTTTAGAGCTGAGAGAAGCACTTCTAGACAAATTCAATTATTAATCGCAGCGCTTGAAGACGCACGATTCACAAACCAAGATATATATATTCTCTATATTGACTTCAAAAATGCCTTTGGCTCTATTGATCACGCCCGACTCTTAGCAATCATGAAGGACCTAGGCTATCATACTGACTCCATAAACCTCATCGGAAACATCTACTCACAAGCATAAACCATATTCATCGGAGAACACTTCGGCAAAACCTTACCAATCCCCATACAAAGAGGCACAATACAGGGCGACACACTAAGCCCGTACCTCTTTATCATATTCCTCGAACCCCTCCTTCGATGGCTCCAACAAGGAAACCATGGATATACTTTCGGTACATCTAAAGTTAAAATCTCATCAGCAGCCTATGCCGATGATCTAGCAGCAATCGCCAATAAATTAGAGTCACTACAAACACAACTCACCAAACTAGACAAATTCTGTGCCTGGGCTGGAATGGACCTTGGAATACCCAAATGTGCCGTGACTGGATGCCCAAATAAATCCAAACTCCACCCCATAACTTTCAAAGCCCTAAGCCAAGCCTCCAACATCAACTACAGAAACCAACCCCTCCCAGTCTTAAACCAACATGAACCATACACATATTTAGGAATCAATCTGGCACCGTCACTCAAATGGAAAACACAAATAAATACCACTACAGCTAAAGTAACTAAACAATGTCAAGCCCTCATAACATGCCCAGCTACTATGAAACAAAAAATAAATATGGTAGATACAGTCATCCGGGCGGGAATAGCATATAGTTTCTATGCAGTGCCATACTCCATACCAGCCATAAAAAAACTTGATAAGAAAATAATCGCACTTCATAAAACAATTTGTGGAATACCCAAATGTACATCTAACATCGCTACACAACTCCCACACAACTTATTTGGAATTGAAGCATTCTCACTACAAAATGCCTATTTAAGATGCATTGGCGAACAACTACAAAATGCCCTCAATGATAAAGGCCGACTTGGGAAAATCTATGTTGGCCTACTTCAATTCATACTCGCCAAATATGGTGGATCTAAAGAAATCACCCGCATCAAATACCATCATTGTGTCAGATCCCCCATCACTCGAACATTGTTCCTACTCAAGCACAAAGCCGGAGTCCACCTAAAAAGTACAATAAATAACTTCCTCTTAAATCCCTCCCCACTAGAAACCGCATGGATGCAAGAAACACAAATACTCCACGAACTAAGTCCCCACATCTCACTTAAATTACTAAATAAACTACTAGTGCATAATATAACCACACTCGACCAAATCACAATGCCTAATGGTACCACCCTCATGAACCCGGACGAATTCAAAATCTACCACTCCACCCCTTCTAAACTCCTCCAAAGCGCACTCCACATCGCTAACCAATTATTTTGCCACCCCCCTTGTAATCAATGCCCCATACCGTGTCAACAACATCATCCGCCAAGATCCCTAAAAAACAAGTACATTATTCGACACCATAACATCCTACCTCAACCACCGAGTAACCCCGTACACCACAACCACCCCCCCCATCCCCCACCTACCCCCTCCCCCCAATAACATGCTTAAAGACCCCCGACAATTCCCCATACACAAAATCCTCGATCACAAACAAAAACAATCCAACGACCATAATGGAATAAAACGGACAGTTACGTCATACTTATGCCAATGGACCACAACAAATAACCACACATATAACAAATGGCGAACACAACGAGACCTTTATCCTTACTGCGAAACCAACATATGTAACCACAACACCGATTTACTTATCCAGTATTACAAAGAAAGGCAACACCAACAAATTTCAAACATCATCAATGCCTACTTCTCCACAGAACAACATAGGGACACAAGGTTTGTCACACCAACCACAACAATTCCACTAGCTCAGATCTCTATTAATGAATGTAACCCAGAAAACGACATCGAAACAAACTCGGATACCATACAAATACAATTCGACGTCGCCCACATATACGAAGACACCGGCCGGCATCTCATTACCATCCCGAAAACCCGGCTATTGTGGTTATGGAAACAATACCAACTGGCCAAAAATACCACACACGGTCTAGAACCCTCTACTCAGGTATTCGAAACTGAAATTGTCTGGTTATATCAACGGTATAAATACCGTATCCCAAAAAATGACACGCTCAAACAAGCCCAGTACACAATACCAACCCCAATACTAGACCTCCTAATTACAACATTCAATATTAATCATTCATATTTCTCGTCCCCAGTTACATGTCCCATACAATTCAGTCAATTCTATTCACCATTCTCGCGAGACGTAATATTTGGATCCCTAGGTAAAGCGTTTGACCACAAATGGCAAGGACTCGGATACGCACACCCCCATAACGCAACAGACTTACAACAAGCTATTCATTGGGCCCGAATGGCGGCCCAAAACGACCCACATACAATCACTATACTTATCTCCCCAAATACTGATTGGTACCAAAACTCCAACCCGCACATAGGCCCATTTCCGGACACACATGTCATTGCCCATTTTGCCGCTGATACAATCACCTATGAGGAACCCACAATACCCCCCGAGCTCCATATCCCCAGGAAAGAGCCATCTACCATACACATATTCTGCATCCATCACCAAAGCAATACCATTGGCACCCTTGAACAAATGAAACTACTACAAGAAACATCAAACAACCTCCACATACCTCAGAGCCACACACAAATTGCACCACCCACCCCTCCAAACACCACCGTTAACCCTAGTAAAAAATGGGCTAAATTAAACTACCCAAATCCACCCATACACAATAATATCCCTATCCCACAACTTCCAAACTACCAAACAAATTTACCCCTAAAATTCCACCCACAATTTAGTTATTACACGGATGGTTCATTCATAAAACCCTTAGAAATTGCTCCTGGGGTATGGAGAAGAGAAAGAGCTGGTTACGGCATCTACAGCCCCAAAGGCCTAAACATTGCCAAAAGACTCCACGGGCATCAAAATATACTACGTGCTGAAATGATGGCCATACACAAAACATTAAGAATCATCAATACACAATTCCCTAATGAACCCGCCTTCATATTCACAGATAGTCTAAATGTCTTATACTTACTCAACACACAAATTAAACACCCCACTCTCCATAATAGCCACCCAGACCAGACCACACTCAACTCCATGGTACAAATCCTTCAAAACCGCACCCAACCAATCACACTATACAAAGTTAGAGCACACATCAACATTGACGGCAACGAAAAAGCCGATAAACTAGCAAAAACAGGATTAGAATTAGAACACAGAAACGCCCGTCACCCATACGAATATGCCCACGCAACCCCGTATTACTACCAAAAAGATATCTGGGCCTCGATGGATGACGTCCCAGACAAAGGCCCAGTAAGATTCCTAGAAAAGCAAATTAAAAAATACGATCGGGAGACCAATATCGCAATCATGGCCACACAAACCCCCAACACGTGCAAATGGACAGAGAATGTAGACATAAACAAAGAAATGTCAAACGACTTCTGGACAAATCCCTTAATCACAGACAAACAAAAATCATGCCTTATCAAATTCCGCACAGGCACCTACATGGGTAATGCAAGGAAGCAAATGTTCTTCGGCAATCAAAGATACCCCTCTATTACATGTCCCATATGCAATTCAAACGACCCAGACACGTGGCTACATGTACTACTTAAATGTAAACAACAACATATACATGCACTCAGAGTTAGAAGACATAATAAAGCAGTAGCAGAAATTCGTAAACTTCTAATTTCGTCCGAAAAATCTAGATGTTTTATTCTCATGAATGCCGGTACCTTCAATAATAATCCCCAAGAAAATACTGTCCCTAATTGGCTCCTCCCATGCACATGTAACACACAAAGATGCCACTGCAACGCAAGATTTCGACCTGATATACTCTGCGTTAAAGGACTACCATATCAAAATGCCCCACCAAATGATACCGACCCTAACCTCACCATACAATTTATTGAATTCACATATTGTAACGATAGATTCTCACAAGAGGCAATAGAGGCAAAAACTAACAAATACAAACCGCTACTTGATAGTCTTGTTTCCAGAGGTTGGAAAACTGAACCACTTATTGTCATTACCGCTGGGGCCAGAGCTACCACTCACACCCCCTCTATGAAAATACTCGAAGACAAACTCAAAATACCCACGAATCTCATTAAAAATACGTTTAAAGATATCAACTCCATTGCAACACACTATGCCATGTCTATCCTCCTACATAAACGGAGAATAGAAAATCACCAACCGCTTCCCCAAACTCTAGACCCTCCATAACTCAAACTACAAAAACCCACTAAATACACATTTAATCTCTACCTAGCAGCTCAAGATGAGGGACTGGTGCTGGTTGGTTGGTCCTAATTTCCTGCCTTTTATCACTTGCAGCATCAAGCCATGAATTACATATTTGACAGTCAAACGGGGATCGAACCCGGACCGTCTTATCTCAACATCCTCCCACAACCAACCAAGGACTCATGACTTGATGAACACCCGTGCAACTAATTCCCTAATTATACAACCCCGTGGGCCAAAATGGACACGGTTATTATTTACTGGCTACTATAGTGTCCATCCTCGAAAGGGGAGAGTAGTTTTGTCCCAGCTTCCCCATGTCCTGTGGGCATTGGATTGTTGGCATTACGAACGGACACTCTATTCACGCCGGCCCCTAAAACGGGACCGGAGTTTCTATCTATCTATCTCTCTTCTACCTTAATTAGTAGTTAATTAGGTAGGTGACTCCCTTCTAGCTAGATCTAGACCTAGAAGGAAGTCACCTACCTAATTAAAGATAAAACATTCTTTCACGGACTTCTTGCATGACATTAAAGTGACACAACTCTTACACATATGTGTAAGAGTTTTAAGCTTTTGCTCGATTTTTGAGCTCCGCAACACAATTCGTACATGTAATTACATGCATGTAAGAATTGTGTTGCGGAGCTCAAAAATCGAGCAAAAGCTTAAAACTCCCACACAAAAGCTTTTTGTGTCAAAACATCGTGTCGAAGAGAACCTGTTTCCTTCTAGTGTGGGTCTCAAGTTCGTGGAAGTTCATCACGGAGTGAGGAATTTAGTGCTCCAAAGATTTAAATTTTTTTTGGCAAAACCTCCCCGTTTGGCACCAACTGCACTATACATCTTGATTTTAGTGTGAGCCACACTATTTTGTCATTGACCCACTTAAATGATCTTGCAATCACTAGAGTAGAGGAGTCCATAACCAAACACTTAAGTGATTTGCGCCACGTCTTAAGAAGTATACGGCGGTGCAATTTTCTCATGTGATATAGGAAGATAGAAATCATAAGGACTATGATTTTTTCAATAATTTTATTTCTTAATTGTGATTACTATGAATTTTTGAAGGCAAATTTTGGTCCGAATATGTTACGAATGTCTAGAGTCTACCATAACCGCTCATTCCTTCTCACTTTAGCACTTGTGTCATGGCACTATTAATTATGCCTTGATCAAAATTCCAATACCCTATAGACTACCAATGGGGTCTTGATCAGATATAGGCACCTATATTATAGATTACAACCATGTTAGGTGTCATGGGACACTTGGTGCTACATTATAAGTAATTGAGGCCACTCTAAATAGCATGGCATTTTAATTTTTGTGCCACACTAAATCAAAGATATAGTGTGTCTCTGAATACTATATTATTATGGTACTTAGTATGGGCCCATGTTGATTTTGAAATGGGATGGATAATGTGGGTGTCACGTAGGTGCTAATCGCATTGCATGACACTTGATATGTGTTGTGTGGCAATCATGTAAGGTGACATGAGACACTTGACACTACATGATGAATCATGGAAGTCACTTTAATTAGCATGGCACATCAATTTTGGTGCTATGCTAAATCAAGATGTAGTGTGCCTCCAAGTACTATATTAATTATGGTAATTAGTGTGGGCGGTGGTAATTTTGAGATGGGATGGATAGCGTGGATGCCACATATGTCCTAGTTGCACTACGTGGTGGTTGATATTTTGTGTGATATTTAAGTTAGTGGAGACGTTCCTATAGCGTAAACCATTTATCTAGCCATACAACACACCACAAGCACCACACTATTGGACAAAGTATAAGAAGTTTGGGGGCCATTATCTCCTATATTTTGGGGCGATGGGTTCTTGAAAATATGTTGAGAAGATTTAGAATATAGACTCTTCAACTCTACCTTCAATAGTGGACCCCCCTTTAGAATCTCCCAAAATTACTTAGAGAACAAACAAAATTAGAGGTGTCCCATCCCCACCATATTGAATGGAGAGAGGGAATTATCGCATACAAATGTATCTCTCATCCATGCAAGATAAAAACTTGGCCCTCAATAGGTTCATGGTCACTTCATTTATATTGACTTCAACTCTCCTATTTCAAGGTCTCTAAAGCTAATTATAGTGTCAAGTGTATTATAAACAGTATCATCCGGGCTACACACTATTTCAAGGCTTTTATGTTGGACGTATGAGAGATATGCTTTTGTGGGCGATTCCAAAAACAAATCGGCCTTGCATTCTTAAAGGCCATTTGTCCACATCAAATCCCATATTAAGTGCACTTCACCTTGAAGACGCTAAATTCTCTCTATATATACTCTCTCTCTATATATATATACTTTGTTTTTACGTTAGCCTTGTTGATTTTACTAGATATCAAGATTTTAGCCCATAGGAAATCACCTCAGGGTTTCATCACAATTTACCTAACACATATCCACCGTAGATGTGACACTACACACCTAAGGTGCAAATTCTTTACCTAATCCTATATTAAGCGTAGAGAAACGTGAGCACCTTCTTTTGAAAGTTTAGCCGCAAGTGGATGCTTACCCTAAGTAAAAAAATTAGGATTAGTGTAAGTGGTGCACGCTTGTAAAAGTGGGTGGTGCGTGTAATCTACCATAAGCTTTGGTTACACAAGGTCTGAATGGCTAAGGAACATGTAGAATACTCATGAAAGGGATGTGTATTATTTGATACAATGTATTTGGTTATGCCATGATTGATTATGTGACATAAATAACAATTGGGCTATGTTGTTATTCACCTCGTGTACGTTACTAACCCTCTATATGGATTTGGTTGGTGGTATGGGCACATGTGAGGTAGACCCTTGACAATCTTGGCGGTATTCTTAAACCTTGTATCTCATCTTTTGTTACAAATAGTATGTATATTGCTTAGATATTCTACAAGAAAGTTTGGAATACAAAGCATTTTTTATTAGAGAAAAAAAAAAACCTTTGAGGGTAGCTTCTGTTGATATTACATATATCTTTGTTTTTGAGAGATGGGTATGAGGTATAGCATAATACATAACTTTACCTAGACCAATGCCCTATCAATATAGTAAATAAAGTTTTGAAGTTTACTTCGAGTTGTCCACCGAATTGTATAAAGTGTTGATTATGGTAGGAAGTGTTTTTCCATAAGGGAGGGTCCCACCCACCCTCTCGGAGTTTGAGGGAAACATAGATATGTGGAAGGACTGGTTTGGCCTCTATACAAGAGGATGTATTCAGACATGACAAAGCTTGAATGTAAGGATAAATATGATCAAGACATCTCTCTCTCTCTCAATGCCATGATATTAAACACTTTCTTATTATAAACTTTCACATTAATCAACTAAAAATTGTCTTCTTTATAAATAGATGACAATACATTCAAGAGATCCTACATATACATACATGGAAAATGGTCATACTTTCCATACCAGATATGTAACGAGGATGTAGATGAATGGAGCAAAGTAACCATGCTTACAACTGTGAACCACGTTTGTAACCCATGATAAAAAAAAATAGGGTTTGGAAATACTTACCATAGGTAAGAATTCCAATATAAACCCCTAACCCTAAAAGAGGCCTCCTTTTTTACCATTCATGCAAGCGTAAGGTGGGGTGACTTTGTGCATACTCACTAGAATAGTAGATACGTGTGAAAAGTGAGAGAAACTAGGACAAATCAGCAAGAGGAGTATTCTACTTGGAGTAACCTAGTCATGGCCAAGGATCAGGTTTGAACACCCATATGTCATTTTGCAATGAGTGTTATAATTTGAAATATTGCGATGCATTTGATGTTGTTTATATGTGTGCGACATGGATATCTTCCTGTTGTTATTTACCTCGTGTACATAACTAATCCTCAAATGTTTGTTGGTTGGTTGCATGGGCACAGGTAAGGCAGGCCCTTCACACTCTCAATACGAGGATGTATTGTGATAATGACATTTTAAGCATTTCTATTGGTTGATGTTACTAGGAACATCTCCTTTGTAAGTACTCCATACATGTGGTGGATTAGATATGTGTACTTTGTGGTGAAGCAAGAAGATAGGTGATTAAACCTCAAAGGTATGGGATAGTCAAACTTAAACATTTGTTGTTGGATACCATTTTATAGGAGAAAGCCTAAGTAAGGTACATAGTCTTGCAAAGCAAAGTAGGATATAACACAAAATGTCTAGGTTATACAACACATAGATAAGCATGATTGCAAACAACTATACTATGCAAAATGCTATTGTGTTATCAAGTAGGAAGATGCAAAGAAAATAGAAAGAGTCTTGTGAAAATTCCCACCCACCCACCCACCCTTGCAATGAAGAAGTTGTTGAAGGATTTGGCCTCTAAAAAGAGGAAGTTCAAACTTTGTAAAAGTTTTGAAAAGTCAGCTCTATACATGTGTGCGTGTGCGTGTGCGTGTGTGTGTGTGCGCACCTCCCTTAGTAAATAAGGAATGGACTGGGAGTTTATTCTCAAGTTGAAACCAAAAGCATTGTAAATGAATATCAATAAAGCATGTAATGAGCTCGGAAATTTGAAATATTACAAAATCCACATTAGCATTGATGTTATAATGTACGTGACTTACCATTTGAAAGGGTTTTTTATCATTCTAAAATTTATATGAAACTTATATTTGTGTGCTATTTCTAGTTTGTTCATTTTATGAAATTTAGTTTTGCCTTTTAATCTCACAAGTATTCATACATATTCAAAAACATTAAGCTGAATAATGCCCCTTTCACTCACTAAATAGACTCAAGATGTTTCCCCTTTTGCTTTGTAGATTTTGGTGCACACCATGAGAACCTACAACCTCATGGTTGGAGCCTTTCAGGGTTGTGGGCACCGTTTAGGTAGATGTGTGTAATTCAGTGTCTAATCTTAAACTAACACCTATATTTGAATGATGTATGGTTGGGTGTGAACATAAGAACGCACACCAAAAAGACATGTGTTGAGAAGAGATTGGACTACATGCTCAAAAATTGTTAACCATCTAGATGCAATAGTCAAACATAATTGCGTAGACCTATATCATCTTTTGATAACTGATGAGAGAATATTTACTTCGACAATGGATGAGATATTTAAACAGACTTTGAATTTCACGAAGAAAGTTGTTATGGGCACGAACTGGATTTGCTAATCATAACGCACTAATTATGTTTTCCACTTTTTTCATATCCTACAAGAAGTGGGTGCAAAGAGAAAAGTGTTTGTTAAAAGCCACTTACATTACCACCAAGCAATGCAAGTGTTTTATGAGTGTTGCTCTCAACTAATGGTTCCTTGAGGCTAACCTTGTCGTTGGGTAACGTAAAATGCGTTTTTCATGTATTTTGTAGCCTGCACAATGACTTGCCTTGGCGGCAACCACTTTTTGTTGTGTTATACAACTGCTCGCCCGGCTACCCGGCCTCCCCATAGACTAAAAAAAGATGTCCCTGCGGGACAACAAAGCTTGGCCATGTGCCCAATCCAAAATATATATTGTTAGCTACAAAATATTTGACATTACAGCCCAACCTCGTTGATATGGCACTCGTTTATACGACACCCTCGATATTATGACACAATTTTGTGCAACCAAACTTTTTAGTTCAAACTCCCTCTTATGTACGACTACGACACTCGATAATGTGACATTAAGAATCTCCGTTTCATTATATTAAAGAGGTAGTTAATGTTAAAATTCCTTTCATTCATGTTATGTACATCTAAAATACATTCATTTTCACCTGGGAACTACTTGGGAACTTCACTTACCATTGGGAACTTAATGAGAATTAGGGTTACTAGTGCAAAATGGGCATGGTTAGGATTAGAGTGGCCTCCTGCGTAGTATGTTGCTAAACGTCATGCATCATTGTTGTCTAGTTTCTTATTAGAGAACTCTTTCTATTTTGGTGTTAATGAAATTATTAATTTTCAAAAGTTAGTAGGGAATTTAGATATGATGACAATTGCTAACTTGGGTAGGGAACACTAGAGGTCTTTAGACTCTTCTTTCAAGAGTTCTTGAAAGCATTTATATTTTTTTGGAGTTATAAGTTAATATTTCATACCATCTATATTACTCAAACTCATTGTATATATATTTTAAGCTCATATTACTTATGTTTTTGTTTTCCCTCGATAATATGACAACTTTACACCATTTGTCATATTAATGAGAAGACGACACCTTGATAATACGACTTTTTTGTGTTTCCCAAATGTGTCATACTAAAGAGGGAGAGCAGTAGCTGGAGAGGGGTCAACAGGGTTGGGGCTCTTAGGGCCAAGTTCCATGTGCCGGTCCCGGTCCGTTTTTTAAATGGGTGAGAAACGGGTGACATCATCCAAAAAATGGGTGATGTCACCCATTTTATGGAGGGGTGCTTCTATGTGGGGTGCCGGTTTATTTTGATTTCCTACTTTCTAACTAATTTGGTGAGTGATAAGACATGACACTTCATGAAGGTCACCGGCAATGTAGGTCATCATCATTTAACTTTTCATATTTGATTTGCAGATCAAATTCCATACATTTATTGAATGAATTCCAAATTATTTGTTGTTGATATGCGTAGGTTGGTACTACTATCATTTATGGAAATATGTAAATATTTATATATATTATTTAAAAAGTTGAAATTGTCATTGTACATTGTTTATAAGTGATTTTTGATACATTTTTTTATTAAACCCGACACGTAACATGGGCCATCATTAGTACATATTGACTAGAATTAAGATAACGGTAGTCTAGAATGAATTTAAGTAAAAGCACATAGTTCATTATTTTTGTGTTAATTGATTTGCAAAAATAACATGCGTTTACATGGTTTAGGGTTTGTTACATGGTTTGTTACATGGTTTAGGGTTTGCCTCATAGAAGAATTGAATTATTACAGAGGAGAGATTCCTCATGTGATTGTCAATATGTGGTTTAGCTTATTGACGCAATCCATGAATATTTTGATTACTTTGGCCAAGATTGGGTAAAAGGCTATAGCATGAGAACCTATTTTAAAATCATAATTAATCTAAGAATGTCAACAATTTTGATTAATGTTGACTACATTGTAAATTTCAAGTTACAGTAATTTTTTTAAATTAAATGCAAGAGTATGAACTATACCCAAGTGCCCCCGGTTTTGGTAAGTAAATGGCCTACTTACTGCCGGATTGTTGTTTAGGTAATTAGAGTGAGGCGAGTGGTTGTCAACATTGCATGTATTGATACATCGAGATTTTTAAAGTTTATACCCCTAATTGATAATCTAATTGTCAATGTAACTACTACATAAAGTGAAATAATCATGTGTTTGTTGTAATAAAACTTAACTGTGACACCCAAATGATACCAAAATAGTTTTTTAAATATTTCATGAATGTTTCCTTTGGTTTGTTTGCCTTATATATATATAGTTAAGATCTAGATTTTTAAAACATCATAAAATACACGTTCCCTAGGAGTACTCCTCAAAAGAAAGGACTTGAAGAACAAGTGGCCTTTAATATCCAAGGGTGTACCCTAGGTGACCGGCCAATCCGGTCACCGGAGCTTTCTAACCGGCACATGTCCTTCTTGTGACCGTTAGGACCGCCGGTCCTTTGGCACCCATTCTTGCACAACACAGAATGTAGGACACCCATCCATGGGGGGTACCGG
The DNA here is from genome assembly GCA_950295325.1 of Polytrichum commune. Classification (NCBI taxonomy): domain Eukaryota; kingdom Viridiplantae; phylum Streptophyta; class Polytrichopsida; order Polytrichales; family Polytrichaceae; genus Polytrichum; species Polytrichum commune. Next base: position 1,312,929 of record OX485804.1, read on the forward strand.
TCCTTGGGTGAGAAGGATGGGCACATGGCACCACCCTCTTTTCACTGGCCCACCCATTTATTTTGAAAAAACGGACCGGGACCGGCGCAATTGCTAACTTGGGTAGGCAACACTAGAGATCTTTGCACTCTTATTTCAAGAGTTTACAAGAAACGCGGTACAATAAAAAACTCTACATGTGCTAAACGGGGGTTGAGATTTAGCCATTAGGATCAAGTGGGCAGAGAACCTTAGACATGGCTCAAATTCAGCATGAGAGCACATGATACTTGGGTCCCGAGTTCAACGTTCGAGAAAAGTACAACCAAATTTCAAGACCCACACATTTGTAGTAGGTAGGCCATAGAGGCTAAATAATAATGCTATCATTGCGGCTACCCACAAACTTGCCTCGTCATCGGATCCAATATTATCATCATCGGATCCCGGTCCTTAAAAGCACTTTGGTTACTTCATTTCATTTCAGTGCCAATTGAGTCACTGTTGGGTGAGAGTTTCAAGTGACTCATTGAGAGCTTCCCAGGGTCCCTTCTTTCATGCAACTTCCAACTCTCAATGTATATATATATTTTCTACACATACCGACAGGAGCCTCCGACGTTCAGGTGCACAGACTTGGACTTTTAGCTTGACAGTGGCGTGACAATTCAGCAAGATAGGTTCGCTGCCACTGCTAGGAAGCTTCCAGCATGATTCCGGAATGGGAACACCTTCGTACCTGATTTCATCGCTTAGGACATTATTTAAGTTGCTCATGAGTGTAAAACACATAGTTAGCAAATTCATCTTCCGAGAAACACTACTTAGAAAGCTTCAAGTTAGTGTTCAAGAATCAGTCTCCCATTGTGACATATTGTAGGGGGCTTGCTTAGTAGCTACGGTGTCTGTAAAGGTCGATTGATGGATACGGTTATCTTATCGTTCGAGTGAGAAGTGTATAAATCATCATCACAAGTCGGTCACAGCCTCAACCTAGCAAGGTATTTTTTTCCTATTCTTTCTTGTTTTCTTTGGGTGGGATGTCTTGATTTTGACATTTTGTGTAATTGAATTAACTAACCAATCCTCTCAGATTTCCTCCGTGCGTGTGTGCCTGTCTCTCTAGGCTCTAGTTGACCAGTTCCAAGCTCACCGAAACTCATTCAACAAAGTGGCCACTTACGTAGGTTCTTCATTGTTAGAGCTCTCATACTTATAGATCATTGGTGTTTATTCTCTTCTAGGAATCTCTATGCTTCAGATCAGAAATATTTTTAAGCCAGTAAACATTATCTTTAGTATGTGCCTTTCTGATAGAATTCATATTTGAACAGATTCAGTGTCTATTGTCTACCGTGCTAGAAATCTCTGTGGTTTCATAACATTCTTTAAACAGTTACACCTAATACCTTTTCCATTTTCTTATAAATTTCATGCTTGAACATCTGTGTGTATTGTGTTCGGTGCTAGATATCTCTGTGCTTTATTCTTAACCTAGTACAAGTTTATTGCCTTGACCTTTTGAGATCTCTTGAAAGGATTGAACTTGCGATCCCATAATACAAGTTGAGGAGACTTTGAAAGTAGGTCATGCCATCAACTACTACATCTCTACACCAAGACCAAACAATTCGTAAAGTAGCTGCGTTTGATTGTTGTTATGTCTGTTTCAAATTTAACTAGTCGTATCGATTATGCTCTAGATCGGAAAATGACTTGCTCAAGGTGGTCTTCTAAGTTTAAGATTTGGGTGGTTTATATATTCACAATAGGTTGTGCACTTTGATTCCTTGTCTTAAGAATGTTATAGCAAGACTTGCTAACTTGATTAATATTGAGGTTTCCAGGAGGGCTGTTATTTGGTGGCACAAAATTGGTTTTACAGATCATACACTACCATTGAAACTCCCCACTCTGAGTGCTGAAGCTTGAAAGTTTGCTTTCTATGTTTGATTTAACTTATGGATCACTAAATTATTTCATAACCTTCTATTCTATCGACGGCAGTACAATATCTAATATGGAAAAACGCGACTAATATCACCTGCAGTCCTTATTGATTTTTAAGAAGTTTAAGAGTACAATCCGAGCTCCCAAAATTTCTTAGCTTCATCATCATGCAGGGAATTTTAGATAACCGGTTCGTGTGTTACTCTCACATCAAATCAGGATCTCATCAGATACACTCAGCTGAACTACACTCATCTTAAATCAATTCAATTAGATCATACCATAACCCTGTGCCAACCAGGTTGCACTTGAGCTAAATTCTGGCAAATGACAAACCTTGCTCTTGCATTTTGTCTTCTGCCAACAAGGAACCTAGAAGTTGAAAGAGGGTTTTACTTTGGACGACACCACATATGCGAGTGTGTTTTATGACACTCAATCTCCTCATCTTGCAGAACATCTACCTGCTGTAGGTCAATATCTGAAGTTGTTCTCTTAGAAGATATCATGTTTTGCTTTCTAGGTCTGTATAAGTCGTAAGATGATATTTGTATGCTTGATGGGGTACTATTGGAAGGTCAAATTAGGTGATGGACAATGATATTGTATATGTGGAGAAGCTAGCTCTTAGGTTCGGTGGCCTGAATTCCTAATGGAGTAGTAGTGCAAATGAGGAGTGAGGTTGAGGTGTGTCATATGGGCCTCAAGTTTCTTAGTTTCATATGTTAGCTCCTTTGTTTGTGTGATGTATTACATCTCGTTTCGAAAGCAAGTAGAGTGACAAGTTGGTAATGGTTTTTAGGTGAGTTTATCGAATGAGTGTTTAATATGTGGAGGGATATATAATTTAGAGCCATGCTTGCTGACTCAAGAAAACATGCACAGCAGTTGTATAGTGTATTCGAGCTCTGTAGGTTGGGAGGACTTCAGAAGTGTCTGGTTGATTGATTTGGTTTCAAGTTAAATCGTCTAATGGGATGGTGCGCATGTGGATTGTTATGCCAAGGTTGGCCGAAACCGTTTTGGAGCGGTACTACGAGTTATTGGGGAAGTTGGTGATTGGGTGACCAACATAGTCTGAGTTCAAGGCGAAGGTAAGATATCAATATGCCACAAAAATTCCAAATTACTTTCAAGGCGGACATGTAAAGGGTAGTAGAGGACTCTGTTGGTATTGGAAGGTTTGCTTACAACTCTTTCTGTTCTTGAAAAGGTCTAACGTACATGACAACGCCTCAGGTGTAGTATATAATAACAACGATGAGATTTCTTTTCAATCTTGAGGATCCCTTTTGTGAGTTGTTCTAGATGTCTGGAATCCATGTACTTGTAGATTTTTGAGAACTAGTGCATACTAACTTCAAAGGTCTTCTTTGTCTTATCTTTGTCCACCAGTAGAGGAAACATTTTGAGCGGCCTTCAAAACGAACAAGAACTATTTACACCCTACAACACTCGTGACTTATCCTTCAACTCAACTCGATGTTTGGTCGGGAGTTGATTGTTTTGCATACAACACCTTCCATATTCGGGTAAGTTTCGGTGCACTCTTGGAGGTAGTGAGGAGGTTTAAAGGAATTGCTCTGCATCGGGTGTTTTTGAAGGTCATACTCATTCTGGCTTGCCATCAGGAGGTGCTCGTCATTCACCTCCAAGGATGCATCACAGTTGGAAAGAAAGTGTAATTTGATATTGTATGCAAATCAACCAGCGGTAAATCATCGGGAATCATCCCCCGACAAAAGGACCCTTCGAGTTAGAATTGCCGACCAAAAGTCAAGTTAGCATTTTCACGTTTTGTTGTTGCTAAAGTAACTTGAGTTCCATGTTTTTATTTTCTGACAACGCTGTGATTTCCACTGCAGCTTCCAGAGACATCAGCAGACTCTGCCATAGCGGACTCCACCATGGTTTTGCTTACGTTGACAGCTCACAGAGCAGTGGGGAGGCCGTTTACGGGGTTGTAGGATTTGGGCGGCAACTAGGGTTAAGTGGTGGTGGTGGTGATGTTCGGAGCTTTGCAGTTTGAAGGCTTTTTATGGTTTGTGGTGAATGGGGAGCTTTGGCAATATTGTTGCTGTAGATTTGAAGTCGCCATGTCATGTGGGCAGCCGTGAGATGATGACGACAATGCTGGAAGTGTAGTTTGTAGGTTAGTTCAGGTCGGAGGAAGGAGGCATGGAGGCGAATGGAGGTTTAGTGGCGGGGTTGCAATACTTCCGGAACTACGACCTGGTCATCGTGATTCTTACATACTGATGGGGTAACTTACATTCTCTCATTTTTCGCATTTCCCTCAATCCCACATGTTTATTATGCATGCACTTGGTCAAAGCAAGGCCGTCGTCTGCACACACAAACAAAGGATTGAAGGCAAGAAAATGTGAATGTGGGGCAAATGGTGAAGGAGAGAATTTAGAAAGGAGATGGGTACCTCCTCTCCTCTCCTCCATTACCCTCTGTAATGTTTTGATTTCCAAACATACACGCAGCGTTTGTCGTTGCCTCACACCACTTGAGGTCAACCCTAAGGTCGCAAGATCGGTGGGCCAAGGTAAAGGACCTTCGCCCTTACATGTGCCTAAGATGGTGGAACTTTGTCTTTAAAGGTTGGTCTCCGCTTATTTTGGATTGAAACTCAAGTTCAAGCTTGTGTTCAAGTCAAGTCCGATAATTACAAGTTCAAGTTTTGGCTGGACCTTGAAAATCCTTCCAAAATAAGAAGGAACCAAGCCACTCTGACCATGTTACATACAAATAAAACGTTCATATTCTTTCACTTGGGCACACTGAACTTGCAAACATGCCCACGTTGAGCTCAAGATCCAAGTATGTGGCTGGCCCTTCACGCAAGTGACAGTGACTGATTGGTGAGGGGTATGGTGAGAGAGATGGTTCTTTTGTTGCAATTCATTGCACTTGCATACCTGACAGTATGTGCAGGCTGCAGAGTAGGATTTTTATGCATGTATCTTGTAGTTATGTTAGAGAACCTCCTTGCAATGGAAATATGTATGTGGTAAAGCTTCCTCCGATCATGTTTTAGAGCAAAGCAGGCAACAAGAGTAGAAACGACAGAATTTATGTGTTCGATCTGCACACTAGTGTGTATTGTGCAAGCTTATGGCTAATATAAGCTACTAGCACCAAATGAGAATATTATACTTGCGTTCATGTTGCCTCTGCCACCTACAAGGCAGGAGGCTCAGCTGTAGCATGTAAGATACAATGACGAGATTTTTCAAGAGCTTCGACGATCCCTTTCGTGAGTTTTTCTGTAGCTCTTGAATCCATGTACTTGTAGACTTTTGAGAGTCACACACTTAAATCGAAGGTCGTCTTTGTCTCATTTTGTCCACCAGTGGAGGAAACGTTTTGAGTGCCCGTCAAAACGAACATGAATTACTTCCGCCGTGCAATGCACTTGAGTTATCCTTTTACTCGGGGAGACTTTTGGTTGGGAGTTGGTTGTTTTGCATACAACACCTTCCATATTTTGTAAGTTTCGGTACATTCTTTGGAGGTAGTGAGGAGGACTGAACGGAAAACTTTCAATATTGGTTTATTGAGGGACTTGGGTCGTTTGAATTGGGCGTATGTTTTTGTGGCTGGTGTTGGCTGCCTTGCATGTGTAATGTTGTTTGAGTCGTTTTCAATGCTGATACAATGAATAGTTGGTAACAGTTTGCAAGTTAATTTATTAACCGAGTGTTTATATGCAGGGATATATAACTTAGAGCCATGCTTGCCGACTCTGGGAAACATGAACAATGGTAGTATACTTTATTCGAGCTCTGTAGGTTGGGAGGACTTCAGAGTTATTTGGTTAGATGATTTTGTATTAGGTTAAATTGTCTGATGGGAGGTTGGACTTGTGAATGGTGATGCCAGGGATTACAGAAAAATGATTTGGAGCCTACTATGATTTTGTGCAACCAAAGTTGTGAATAGTATGGCCAGTGTAGTAACTAGTCAGGGCAAAATTAAGATACCGATATACCATAAGGATTCCAATTCACTTTGAAGGCCGACAAGGTAACAATGGTATTGATTTCCAAGTTGGCCACGGCTGGTGAAATTTCTTGTGTAAGTATGTTAGAAGAATGGCCATTGGGAGCATTGTTTGAGCAGGTGATTTGCAACATCTGGTCACAGACCTCTGACCTTGAGTAGGAGCCATATAGTAAAGTGGACTGATGTAATAACCTCAAAACTTTTGGCACCTGCAAGCAGTAATAACTGTAAAGTTCAGGAGCCTTTCCTGACAACCTGTGATTGCTTGGAGCTACTCTGTTTATCCAATTAAGTAAGACCCTCTGAACAATAACACTTCACCTAACTTACATTGAAGCCTATGTACATTTTTATATGTTTTGGCAAGACGGTTACAATTAGTGTCAAAACGAAGGTTAAAGTAATACCCAAGGTGAGTTTACAAGTTGAGAAGATTCGATGTGCTTGGCAAATGCACCAAAGGTAGACGTGTTGTATTTGGATACTTTTATCTCTGCACCCACATCTTGTAGGATAGGAGACACATGCAAAAATTAGTGCAAGATGATGAGTACATCAGGATCATGCCCGTATCCAATTTCCTTCAAGCTCATAATAATATTTTGTTCATTATCAAAGTGAAGATTATCGGTTAAATAGGCCCTCCCCCAATTATACTGACCGTTGAATCTAGTATTGGTAGCATATTTTGAGCATGTAGTCCAACCTTTTCTTAACACATGTATGTTTGGTGTTTGTTCTAAGATTCACACCTAATTACACACCAGTTGCATATAGGTGTTCACATATTTGTTATGGTGGATCAATGTTGGTATGCCTTACTCTCCTCTAAAGGACATGACCTACGATACAGAAGGCTCGGTTGTAGTTTTATATGAAACATGAGAAAATTCAAAAGCTATGATCATCCTTTTGTGAGTTGTGATGTAGCTATAGGAACAATATATGGACTTTTGACAATCACACACTCACTTCAAAGATCGTCTTTGTCGTATGTTGTCCTTATCTACAATTCTATCCGTGTAGCAAACATTTTTATTGACCTTGAGTACGATCAACAACTGGATTGTGCAACACACTTTCATGTTCATTTTTTGTTGATGTTATCGTTTGTCAAATTCCCAGTTCATCTTCTGACAACGGTGTTGATCTCCAGGTTGGCCATGGTTGGTGTGTAAGTTGAAGATCGATGTTGAAGAATATTGGAAGGGGAATGGCCATCGCGAGGTTTGTTTGGGCCGGTGAATTGCAACTCTTGGTCACATGTATACATGTAAGCTTGAATAGGAGCTACATAGTAATGTGGATTGAAATATTGACCTCCAAACCTTTTGGCAACTACACGAAGTAATTTCATCACTTAAGATCCCTTCTTAACATGTTTAAAACCGTGAAAGGTGATTCCTGGAGGTACATTGTTTATGATATTAAGTGTCACCGACTGAATAGTATCACTTAACTTACATGGAAAAGTATGCATGTTTACGGGTATTGGGTATATGTTTTCAATTCGTGTTGAAACAAAAATGAAACTGGAAGATGAAAACGAAAGATGAAAGTGAGTACATAAGAAATTGGATCCAACTGTACCACATGAAGGCAATCACTTATGATAAATGTGTATCTTGTGTGTTAAATTGATCATTTTATACAAATATGAAGACCTCTCCCACTTGTGAGTGATCATTTTAAGCCTTTTATTTTAAGATCTTCAATTGATATTTAATAGAATATGATTAATGGTTTTGGATGTGGCATTTTGAGGGACATAGACAACTTGTTTTAATTGTTGACGAATAGTTCACACAACGATTATAATTACTACATGAAACACTGTAGTGCTTTGAAATGTTTATCTTAGAGTCGAAGATTATCCTTCATGAATGTGATGCTTAGGGATTTGCAAGGTTGATGAATAAGAGGCTAACTTTGAGCTTAGTTTGATTGGTGTTGACAGCAAGAGTTGTTAGTCGAAGTTTGGACTGGAGTTAAGTCTTAGTACATCTTTGGATTTACACAAAGGATAAAAGGTACACATCTTCAACCACATACCTCCATATTTGCATGTGACATAGGAATATCAATGTGATTGCAATTAGTTTGGCATGCGATATGGCTCACTTGAGGTGCTCTATATTTATTAGAACCAAGATCAAATTTGATAATGGTACTTATTGTGCACTTGTAAACATGTTTCTACAATATAAACCAACACCAATGATTGTGTGACAACAACAAAAAGGATAAAAGAAAGTCAATGGTGTGTTCATTGACATGGAAAAGGACGTTGGCTTAAATTGAGAAACAAGATTTGGATGACCTTTAAATTGAGGTTTTTCTACACCTTCGGAAGTTATGCAATGTTCCTTGACATCAAACTTTTGAAAACTTGTGAAATTTGTGATATAGGGTTTTGAAGATTTCCAATTGGCAATCATTGCATCATGGACGAGAACTTCATGCTATTGTTGGTCTCATGCTCAACACAAATGAAGAAGTTGGTGCGAGGATCAAATTTGTTGAATGAAAACCAATGTTTGCACATGACAAACATATCATCTCTTCTTCTGGAGGGTATCCAAAGCATGGTGAAAGCTTTGCATGGAAAGGTCAAGCTTGGATCAAGTATGGAGGATTTGTATCGAGTTATGAAGAGGGTTGAGGTAATAATCCAAGATTGTGGTAAGGCTAATTGGGTTCATGCATCACTATGGCAAATGGACAATGAAGAAGAGTTTCGAGAGGTAGTTGAAGAGTTGAGATGCAATTTTGACACAATGTGTGGCCAATTTCAATCAATGGGTGTAAATGTACATGACCTTCAAGAATCCATCGACTTTAGTCCAATCAAATTTTTGGAGGTGGAGAAAGACCAAAAGGCGTTGATGTCCCGTTTGTTGGCACATATTCAAGCGACAAAAGAATCTCTTGAAGAGCAAGAGATTGTGAAGCATGCCCATAAGCGGTTGAAATGTCGAATGGATGGAGAAGGCGGGGAGTTGGATGCTGTTAATTTTCCCACATATCATTGGAGTCCTGAATTGACAACATCATTGGGCATTGGTAGTGTTGGACAAGTATATATGACAAAGTGTTTTGGCCTAGACGTTGCAACGAAGGTTTTTGAAAAGGTTGATGGTGAAGAAAATATCATTATGTCGAATGCAAATTATAGGAAGGAAGTGGGTGTTTTAGCAGGGTTGAGCCATCCCAATATTATTAAGTTCATTTGTTGTGGGGAAATCTTGGACAACCAAAAGTTTGGGAATTACATAGCGATGGAGAAAATGGACAAGAACCTCACAGATCATTTGGACAACAAGACTTTGAGAAAATCTTATCTTGTTACCATTGATATTATAATGCAAATTGCAAGAGGTATGTTTTACCTTCACGACATGAATGTTGCTCATCGTGATTTGAAACCTGAAAATGTCCTTGTCAACTCGTGGGGGGACTCCAAGTTGGATGGAATGGGTTATGTGAAAGTGAAGTTGGCGGACTTCGGAATTGCAAAAATCGAAGCCAAGGATGTGTATGAGGAGCCAACTTTGGGAAAGTTAGGAACGACTGGGTATAGAGCTCCAGAGACTTTTCTCAAAGATGGCAAGGCAAATGCTTTCAAAAGCGATGTATTTAGTTTTGCCATGTTGTGTTCATATGTTCTCACCACAACCACACCATTTCAAGGAAGGACTCCATCATCTATAAAGAAAAGTATGGAGGATGGAGAACGACCAAAGTTGCCCCTTGATTGCCCTAAGTCCTTGGCAGCTTTGATAGAACAATGTTGGTGTCTACAACCGTCAGAAAGGCCAACGTTTGAACATATTTGTATGAGGCTTGGCAAAGTAAAAGGGGAGCTTTTGGAGAATACCCAAAAGATCTCCAATGGATGGATCAATCTTAACACCCTTGGGCAAAATGGGTTTTATTTCCTTCAAGCTCTTGTATCTTGTTTTTGGTTGTGGTTCCAAGTGATGGTAAGTTGGATGAGGGCATGTGTTTGGTTTATATCGGGAAAGATGAACGGTGTGGATCATGTGAACATTCCGGCTAGTACATATGCAAACAAAGGAGAATGCGATGTGTTGGTCGGATCCATACATTGCACGGAACTCACGAGGACAAAGGCTCAACACAATGGTGCACAGAAGCTTGTTGGTATGGACAAAAGAAAGTTAAAGGTGATGACGGAATTGGTTAAGCACTCGATGGTGGTCATCATCGGGATGGGTGGAATGGGGAAAACCACTTTGGCAAAGTATGTGATGGAGCATATGTGCCAAGAATTTGATGTATCGTGCTTCACGTTCATGAAAGCCCAAGGATGTGGTATTTTAGAAATATTGAAAGACATTTTGAGCAACCTAGGAGTGAATCATGAGAATGTGCTTGACATTGCAGAAGGGAAAAAGTTGCTGGAGGAAAAATTCACTAAGCAAAGGACTCTCATGGTTCTAGACGACATTGGTAGTGTAGACCAAATCCATGAATTAATGGATCTTGAGATCTTCAAAGTGGCCCCTGTGAAGAACAAAATGATCATCACAACTCGTGATTGGGGCCTTGTCGAAAGCCTTGAAGGTGCTCAACGAGTGGATATGAATGAGTTGAATTTGGATGAAGCTATGAATTTGTTTACTCTGCATGTCTGTGACAATCAAAGGATCTTTGAAATACCGCCTCATGTGGAAGACATAGCGAAGAGAATTGTGGAAACTTGTAAGGGACTTCCTCTAAGCTTGAAGGTTGTGGGTTCCACATTACGTGGAATCGATCGCGTGCGCGTATGGATGAGGACTTTGCAAAGGCTACGAAGAGCAAGATCGTTAGGTTCAGGAAACGATATGAAACTTTGGCAGTGCTTACAAGTAAGCTTTGACGACCTCACGGATGAAAAAGAGAAGAACATGTTTTTGGACATATGTTGTTTTCTTAGCAAAGATTTGTTTGCGGGAGGTATGTTAAAAGTTGAAACTGCTTTGCAAATATGGAGCAACATCAACGAAAACCCTACAAAATCCTTGAAACGTTTGGAAGATAAATCTTTCATCAAGATTGGCAAAGATGGAGGCTTGGAAATGCATGACCAATTACGAGACATGGGCCGCATGATTGTGGAAACACAATCCGACTATATGGGAACTCGTTTGTGGAACATACATGCTACAAAATGGAATGAGGAAATTGGAAAAGATATGAGGCACATGGAAAGTCTTTCCTACAATGAACCAACAAAGGAGGTCGGATTCATGGACATGAAGGAACCATTGCCTTCTCTTCGATTGTTCAATTATCAAGGGTGTGAGAGTCTGATATCAATAGGACCTATTGTGAACCACTCTAAGCATCTTAGATGTTTGTTGGTGAATTGCGAACAAAAAATCTTCATGTCTAGTGGTGAAGAAATGCAAAATCCAATCTCCTTTGTGAAATGGGGAAATCTTCTGCATTTGAAGGTTTTGGTGATTACGGGTGTATCGAGCTTAAAAGCACTACCTGAAAGTATTTATGGGTTGGAATCATTGAATGAAATGACAATACAAAAATGCTATAAATTTCAACACTTACCAGAGAGCATAGGATCTCTATCCTCTTTGAGAGAACTAAATTTATGTGCATGTACAAGATTGGCGAAAATCCCTTCACAAGTTGGCAACTTGACCTCCTTGACCACCTTGAATTTAAGGGGTTGTGATGGCTTGAAGGAGATACCGGAAGCATTGGGTAATTTGACCTCCTTGACCACCTTGGATTTAAGTGGTTGTACGGGCTTGAAGGAGATACCGGAGGCGTTGCGTAATTTGACCTCCTTGACCATCTTGGAATTATGGGGTTTGGCGGGCTTGAAGGAGATACCGGAGGCGTTGGGTAATTTGACCTCCTTGACCAACTTGGATTTAAGGGGTTGTACGGGCTTGAAGGAGATACCGGAGGCGTTGGGTAATTTGACCTCCTTGACCACCTTGGATTTAAGTAATTGTGAGGGCCTGAAGGAGATACCGGAGGCGTTGGGTAATTTGACCTCCTTGACCACCTTGGATTTAAGTGGTTGTACGGGCTTGAAGGAGATACCGGAGGCGTTGGGTAATTTGACCTCCTTGACCACCTTGAATTTAAGTGGTTGTACGGGCTTGAAGGAGATACCGGAGGCGTTGGGTAATTTGACCTCCTTGACCACCTTGCATTTAAGGGGTTGTACGGGCTTGAAGGAGATACCGGAGGCGTTGGGTAATTTGACCTCCTTGACCACCTTGGATTTAAGTAATGGTGAGGGCCTGAAGGAGATACCGGAGGCGTTGGGTAATTTGACCTCCTTGACCACCTTGAATTTAAGTGGTTGTACGGGCTTGAAGGAGATACCGGAGGCGTTGGGTAATTTGACCTCCTTGATCTTCTTGTATTTAAGCAATTGTAAGGGCTTGAAGGAGATATCGAAGGCGTTGGGTAATTCAACCTCCTTAACCACCTTGAGTTTATGGGGTTGTACAGGCTTGAAGGAGATACCGGAGGCGTTGGGTAATTTGACCTCCTTAACCACCTTGAGTTTAAGGGGTTGTACGGGCTTGAAGGAGATACCGGAGGCGTTGGGTAATTTGACCTCCTTGACCACCTTGGATTTAAGGGGTTGTTGGGGATTGAAGGAGATACCGGAGGCGTTGTGTAATTTGACCTCCTTGACCACCTTGGATTTAAGGAATTGTGAGGGCGTGAAGGAGATACCGGAGGCGTTGGGTAATTTAACCTCCTTGACCACCTTGGATTTAAGGAACTGTGAGGGCTTGAAGGAGATACCGGAGGCGTTGGGTAATTTGACCTCCTTGACCACCTTGCAATTAAGGGGTTGTAAGGGCTTGAAGGAGATACCGGAGGCGTTGGGTAATTTGACCTCTTTGACTAAGTTGGATTTAAGCAATTGTGAGGGCTTGAAGGAGATACCGGAGGCGTTGGGTAATTTGACCTCCTTGACCTCCTTGACAATAAGCAATTGTGAGGGCTTGAAGGAGATACCGGACGCATTGGGTGATTTGACCTCCTTGACCTCCTTGACAATAAGCAATTGTGAGGGCTTGAAGGAGATACCGGACGCATTGGGTGATTTGACCTCCTTGACCTCCTTGACAATAAGCAATTGTGAGGGCTTGAAGGAGATACCCGAAGCCTTGGGTAATTTGACCTTCTTGACCAACTTGGAAATAAGCGATTGTGAAGGCTTGAAGGAGATACCAGAGGCATTGGGTAATTTGACATCCTTGAGTAAATTGGATTTAAGTGGTTGTACGGGCTTGAAGGAGATACCGGAGGTGTTGGGCAATTTGACCTCCTTGACCACCTTGGCAATAAGGAATTGTGAGGGCTTGAAGGAGATACCGGATGCATTGGGTAATTTGACCTCCTTGACCTCCTTGGCAATAAGGAATTGTGAGGGCTTGAAGGAGATACCGGATGCGTTGGGTAATTTGACCTCCTTGATCCACTTGGCAATAAGGAATTGTGAGGGATTGAAGGAGATACCGGATGCGTTGCGTAATTTGACCTCCTTGACCTCCTTGGCAATAACGAATTGTGAGGGCTTGAAGGAGATACCGGATGCGTTGGGTAATTTGACCTCCTTGATCTACCTGGATTTAAGCAATTGTAAGGGCTTGAAGGAGATACCGGAGGCGTTGGGTAATTTGACCTCCTTGACCACCTTGTATTTAAGCAACTGTAAGGGCTTGAAGGAGATACCGGAGGCGTTGGGTAATTTGACCTCCTTGACCACCTTGTATTTGAGCAATTGTAAGGGCTTGAAGGAGATACCGGAGGCGTTGGGTAATTTGACCTTCTTGATGCTCTTGGATTTAAGTAAATGTGACGGCTTGAAGGAGATACCGGAGGCGTTGGGTAATTTGACCTCCTTGATCACCTTGGGTTTAAGGCAATGTGAGGGCCAGAAGGAGATACCGGGGGCCTTGGGTAATTTGACCTCCTTGACCTCCTTGTATTTAAGGAATTGTGAGGGCTTGAAGGAGATACCAGAGGCGTTGGGTAATTTGCCCTCCTTGAGTTACTTGGACTTAACCAATTATAAGGGCTTGAAGAAGATACCGGAGGCGTTGGGTAATTTGACTTCCTTAACCACCTTGAGGTTATGGGGTTGTAAGGGCTTGAAGGAGATACCGGAGGCGTTGGGTAATTTGACCGCCCTGACCACCTTGGATTTAAGCTATTGTGAGGGCCTGAAGGAGATACCGGAGGCGTTGGGTAATTTGACCTCCTTGACCACCTTGTATTTAAGTGATTGTGAGGGCTTGAAGGAGATACCCGAGGCGTTCGGTAATTTGACCTTCTTGACCGACTTGGACATAAGCGATTGTGAGGGCCTAAAGGAGATACCGGAGGCGTTGGGTAATTTGACCTCCTTGATCACCTTGGATTTAAGTTATTGTGAGGGCCTGAAGGAGATACCAGAGGCGTTGGGTAATTTGACCTCCTTGACCTCCTTGTATTTAAGGGATTGTAAGGGCTTGAAGGAGATACCGGAGGCGTTGGGTAATTTGACCTCCTTGACCACCTTGGAATTATGGGGTTGTAAGGGCTTGAAGGAGATACCGGTGGCGTTGGGTAATTTGACCTCCTTGACCACCTTGGATTTAAGGCAATGTGAGGGCTTGAAGGAGATACCGGAGGCGTTGGGTAATTTGACCTCCTTGACCACCTTGTATTTGAGCAATTGTAAGGGCTTGAAGGAGATACCGGAGGCGTTGGGTAATTTGACCTCTTTGACCACCTTGGATTTAAGGCAATGTAAGGGCTTGAAGGAGATACCGGAGGCATTGGGTAATTTGACCTCCTTGACCACCTTGTATTTAAGCAATTGTAAGGGCTTCAAGGAGATACCGGAGGCGTTGGGTAATTTGACCTCCTTGATCTTCTTGTATTTAAGCAATTATAAGGGCTTGAAGGACATACCGGAGGCGTTGGGTAATTTGACGTCCTTGACCACCTTGTATTTAAGCAATTATAAGGGCTTCAAGGAGATACCGGAGGCGTTGGGTAATTTGACCTCCTTGACCACTTTGTATTTAGGCAATTGTACAGGCTTGAAGGAGATACCGGAGGCGTTGGGTAATTTGACCTCCTTGACCTCCTTGGCAATAAGGAATTGTGAGGGCTTGGAGGAGATATCGGAGGCGTTGGGTAATTTGACCTCCTTGACCACCTTGCAATTATGGGGTTGTAAGGGCTTGAAGGAGATACCGGAGGCGTTGGGTAATTTGACCTCCTTGACCACCTTGGATTTATGGAATTGTGAGGGCTTGAAGGAGATACCGAAGGCGTTGGGTAATTTGACCTCCTTGACCACCTTGGATTTAAGTGGTTGTACGGGCTTGAAGGAGATACCGGATGCGTTGGGTAATTTGACCTCCTTGGCCACCTTGGATTTAAGTGGTTGTACGGGCTTGAAGGAGATACCGGAGGTGTTGGGTAATTTGACCTCCTTGACCACCTTGTATTTGAGCAATTGTGAGGGCTTGAAGGAGATACTCGAGGCGTTGGGTAATTTGACCTCCTTGACCACCTTGGATTTAAGCAATTGTGAGGGCGTGAAGGAGATACCAGAGGTGTTGGGTAATTTGACCTCCTTGACTACCTTGGAAATAAGCAATTGTAAGGGTTTGCAGGACATACCGGAGGAGTTGGGTAATTTCACCTCCTTGACCTCCTTGTAAGCAATTGTGGGGTCTTGTAGGAGATACCAGAGGCATTGGGTAATTTGACCTCCTTGACCACCTTGGAAATAAGGAATTTTGTGGACTTGAAGGAGATACCGGAGGCGTTGGGTAATTTGACCTCCTTGAGCACCTTGGATTTAAGGCAATGTGAGGGCTTGAAGGAGATACCGGAGGCGTTGGGTAATTTGACATCCTTGACCACCTTGGAAATAAGGAATTGTGTGGACTTTAAGGAGATACCGGAGGCGTTGGGTAATTTGACCTCCTTGAGCACCTTGGATTTAAGGGAATGTGAGGGCTTGAAGGAGATACTGGAGGCGTTGGGTAATTTGACATCCTTGACCACCTTGGATTTAAAGGAATGTGAGGGCTTGAAGGAGATACCGGAGGCGTTGGGTAATTTGACATCCTTGACCACCTTGGATTTAAGGCAATGTGAGGGCTTGAAGGAGATACCGGAGGCGTTGGGTAATTTGACATCCTTGACCACCTTGGATTTAAGGCAATGTGAGGGCTTGAAGGAGATACCGGAGGCGTTGGGTAATTTGACGTCCTTGACCATCTTGTATTTAAGCAATTGTTAGGGCTTGAAGGAGATACCGGAGGCGTTGGGTAATTTGACGTCCTTGACCATCTTGTATTTAAGCAATTGTAAGGGCTTGAAGGAGATACCGGAGGCGTTGGGTAATTTGACCTCCTTGATGTCGAGGTCACCTTAACCCCTCAGCCTTAGACGGTGTAACCCGCTGCTGAACCGGTGTACATGGAAGTTACTCCCACCAAAATTAGACTTCTCTAGGTTTCCATTTCTATGAAGGTGGTTGCTTGTTTACTAGCATTGGCTTCTTAGATGTGTGACATGTTCTTTTAAATGCTCTCTTGAATTCTCAAGGAGTAGTTGACCTAAGTTTGCAAGGTTATGTTCCCCTAAATCCTAATGTCAAGGTTAAGTGTATTTATAGGAACTTCATTCTTGTATACAATATCTTTCATGGTTTGAATGCTTAAGACCATTTCTATTCTTCCAAATATTCCAAGAATGTTATATTAAGAGAGAATGTAGCTTTGATAGATTTCAAGCATACTTCCTCACTAATGCAAGTTCATTCACTTAGATAGTATTCAAGTATAAGAATTTCCTTATTCATTCATCACGAATTCTCCATCAAAGAGTTTGTTCCATTTCCTATTCAAATTCTCATTCCTCTAAATCCTTTTGCCCTCATTTAGGATTCCAATCAAGTTCAAAATCTTTTATTTGCGAATTGAGTGTTTCCATAATCGTATCTAGTAAATCAACCTAGTTTGGTATGATGTAGAAACTTCAATGCGTGATTGGTCACTTGAAATTTTTAGAATTTTCTTATTCTCGAATGATGGTTTGAAGTCCTTTTGATGCTTTCAATTACTCCGGGAACTTAGAGATTCTTTTGTCTGGTTTCCCGTGAATACTCTAGTTGTGGAGCTTAATTCTCCGTTCGCGGTCTTCAAATGTATCTTCCTCAATTCGCCTTAGTCTTCAAACGCCTTCGGCCTTGAAAGAATCTCCTTAGTCTTCAGTCTTGACACGAATCTTCAGTCTCGCGGGCCTCCAGCCTTGAAGTCCTCCGGTCTCGCGGTCCTCCAAAAAGGTCTTCGAGTAAAATTGCTTCCGATAAATTTGCTTCCGATAATTCCTTTTGACTCTCACGTTGAATAGTTCGTATTTATTAATGAGGTTTACGAGTTCCTTTGGTCTCCAAAGGGTTGCTCGTCCGGCCTCCTAAAGTTTCTTAGGGTATGAGGTTTACGAGTCCTTTGGTCTCCAAAGGGTTGCTCGTCCGGCCTCCTAAAGTTTCCTAAGGTATTCGTGTTGACACTTCACGTTTAATGTTCCGCGGCAAATGAAGTGTAATAGGGCCCTCAACTTGGCCTCTTTAATTATATAGTGTTTTAAATCTACCATTTGTCTAATTTCCTCAAATATCAGTCTCGGATATAAATAGCTCTATATATAAAAATAGCCTGAATTCAAACGTCCTAATCTAAATGCTATTAATCTACCACCGTTGATATGTTCTAACTAGGTACATATCTTTCGGTTGAGAGTTCATTCATCTACATCCATTGGTCTACTTTCTAACACGTGTCCTAATTTAAGTGCCTCTTCGACTCTTGGGTGGTTCCCGGCCGTTCCCGACCCCTCTCTAGAGTCGTTCCCGAGTCTGCTCCCACGCTCGGTTCGTTCCCGAGTTGTTCCCGAGTCCGGTCGGCGCTCCCGAGGCCGCTCCCACGCTCTCAGTTCGCTCCCGAGTTCCCGGGCCGCTCCCGGTGATGCTCCCCCTTCCCTGTGACGCGTGGCCATCTTTTTGCCGGCCCTAGGTCCCATCGTCCGATTGGTCACTTCTCCGCCCACTCCCTACCTTCTGCTCCGACGTCCTTCTCCGGGCTGCTAGGCATTCAGCTCTTCAATCTCGGTGTCTCTCTCTCTTTTTAGTGATTCCGGTACCGCTATCGGTGCGGTGCGGTGTGAGCCTCGATGGCTGCACACTTGACCACCTTGTATTTAAGCAATTATAAGGGATTGAAGGAGATACCGGAGGCGTTGGGTAATTTGACCTCCTTGGCCACTTTGTATTTAGGCAATTGTACGGGCTTGAAGGAGATACCGGAGGCGTTGGGTAATTTGACCTCCTTGACCTCCTTGACCTCCTTGGCAATAAGGAATTGTGAGGGCTTGAAGGAGATATCGGAGGCGTTGGGTAATTTGACCTCCTTGACCACCTTGGATTTAAGCAATTGTGAGGGTCTAAAGGAGATACCGGAGGCGTTGGGTAATTTGACCTCCTTGACCATCTTGGATTTAAGCAATTGTGAGGGCCTGAAGGAGATACCGGAGGCGTTGGGAAATTTTACCTCCTTGATCTTCTTGTATTTAAGCAATTGTAAGGGCTTGAAGGAGATACTGGAGGCGTTGGGTAATTTGACATCCTTGACCACCTTGGATTTAAGGCAATGTGAGGGCTTGAAGGAGATACCGGAGGCGTTGGGTAATTTGACCTCCTTGACCACCTTGTATTTAAGCAATTGTGAGGGCTTGAAGGACATACCGGAGGCGTTGGGTAATTTGACCTCCTTGACCACCTTGTATTTAAGCAATTGTGAGGGCTTGAAGGAGATACCGGAGGCGTTGGGTAATTTGACCTCCTTGACCTCCTTGACAATAAGCAATTGTGAGGGCTTGAAGGAGATACCGGAGGCATTGGGTAGTTTGACCTTCTTGACCAGCTTGGAAATAAGCGATTGTGAGGGCTTGAAGGAGATACCGGAGGTGTTGGGTAATTTGACCTCCTTGACCACCTTGCAATTATGGGGTTGTAAGGGCTTGAAGGAGATACCGGAGGCGTTGGGTAATTTGACCTCCTTGACCACCTTGGATTTAAGGGAATGTGATGGCTTGAAGGAGATACCGGAGGCGTTGGGTAATTTGACCTCCTTGACCACCTTGTATTTGAGCAATTGTGAGGGCTTGAAGGAGATACTGGAGGTGTTGGGTAATTTGACCTCCTTGACCTCCTTGACAATAAGCAATTGTGAGGGCTTGAAGGAGATACCCGAGGCCTTGGGTAATTTGACCTTCTTGACCAACTTGGAAATAAGGGATTGTGAGGGCTTGAAGGAGATACCAGAGGCATTGGGTAATTTGACCTTCTTGACCAGCTTGGAAATAAGCGATTGTGAGGGCTTGAAGGAGATACCGGAGGCGTTGGGTAATTTGACCTCCTTGAGCACTTTGGATTTAAGGCAATGTGAGGGCTTGAAGGAGATACCAGAGGCGTTGGGTAATTTGACATCCTTGACCACTTTGGAATTTGGCCGTTGATTTGGCCGTGTTATCCTTTAAAGCTCTGGCTTCCACCCACTTGGTGGTGTAATTGGTAGCTGTAATAATGTACCAATTTTTGGTGCCCTGAGCTGGCGGGTTGACTGGTCCAATGAAATCCAAACCCCATTTTTGAAATACCTCAGTAGGCATTGTCGGATGTAAGGGTTGGAGATTTGTGGATATTTTGGGGCCAACCCTTTGGCATATATCACATTGAGTACAGTACAAATAAACATCTCGCTTCATGGTGGGCCACCAATACAAGGCAGTCAAAATCTTGTGGAGGGTGATCTTAGCTGAGAAATGTCCTCCAGCTATACCCTCATGAGCTTCCGCAATGATAGCATTAGTTATTGGCCCAGCTATGCATGTTCTTCGTATGCCATCTGGTCCTTCTTTGATCAGTGTTCCATGTTGGTTTAACATGAAAGGACGGCTGCGTATTGCTATTTGTTGTCGTTGTGTGGTTGATGCTTCGGTGGTTAACCTCCCATGGGTTAAGTAATCGATGAAAGGTGTCCTCCAATCTTGTCCATCTTTAATGGTGATGGTTCTACAATCCACAACAGGTTCTGGAAAGTTATTTGGTTGACAATACCTACACTCGCGGCATAGGTGATCAATATCCGGAGGAATCGTAGGCCACCAATAAGGTCCTATGGTGACTCGTGAAATCATCTCATCCATTGAGAGATGAGGGGATCTTTGGTTGCGGATGACTGTCAACCACTCGATTCCCTCTTCTTGGGAAATACAAAGTTTGATGTCCCCATCTGCAATCCTTCGTTTCAATTTCCCTTCTTTTAGGAAGTAACTGGGTAATTCGTTTCGTAACACCCCCAGTTCTTCGTGGTAGGCAAAGTCGCTTAGTTCCATTGGATTTTTGAGGTGTTGGATGATTGGTTCTCTCCAATCATGTGTCTTCCTAGCTGGGGAGATGATGATCCCGTAATCATTGATTTTGGGATCTAATCTCCTTATGTTTTGGCATGTTTTACATTCCTTGATCACCTGTTCCACATCCGTAGAAACGGTTGGCCACCAATAGGGGCCTTTATGCACTTGTGCGAGTATCTCCTCTTCACTTAGGTGAGGTATCTGATATTCATGTATCCTCTTTACCCAATCGCAAGCATCTTCTTTTGTTACACACGTTTTTACTTTTCCATTTGGTAATCTATATTTTAATTCATTTTCGGTTAAGACATAAGTCCCTGTGTCGATGCTGAGCAACCCCAACTCTTCTTGTGTGTCAATTTGATTCAACGTTGTGACACTATTTAGTTGTTGTATAATTAATTGGAAGCCTCCAATCTGGGTCATGTGCAACTTCTTGTTGAAACGAGTTTTGACTTACCCCTGAGGGGCTTTTTCGGGTCTCCGTTCCCTTGCATACTTGGCAAGATTTGAGATGGTTGCTCACATCCTCTCCCCATGTTGGCCACCAATATGCTCCTGTGGCCACGGCCTTCCACATGTCTATGGCTGTCTCATGAGTTTTGTTTCCTCCATGAATCCTATCAAGGTACACGGGTACTTGTGTTGCTGTAATACAGAGTTGGTTACTCTTTCCTCCTTTACGTATCCTTTGCAAAGTGCCGTTGATAAAGACGAAGTATTTATGACTTTGTTCGACAGCTCGTTTACCTTCCGGTGTCAAATCTTTGGTGAAGATTTTCTTACAGGTTAGGTATTCCATGTAAGGGTGTCTCCAATCGGTAGTCATGGTTTTCTGCAGGTCTCTCTGGACTAGGAGTGATTGGGTTTGCTTGTCTTTTGAAGGTGTTGTTTGGTTGCTGCAGACCGGGCATTCCCAATTGCATAAGTTTTTAATGTCAGCTCCACACGTGGGCCACCCATAGGGTCCAAACATGACCAAATGCCACGTTGTTTCCATGCTAAGATGTTCTCCTGATTCAATGACATGTAATTCCCGTAGGTATTCATTCACTTCACGTCCAGCAATACATATCTTAATGTCTCCATTCGATAATATTCGTTTCAATTTTCCTTCTTCAATGAAGTACTCTCGGCTTTGTCGAGCCATTTTCTTGTATTGCTTTTTCGAGATGTGGGGTCCTTTTAGGTACCCGTATGTGAGGTATTCTATCAATAACCTCCTCCAATCCTTGTTATCATGCAATTGTGCGATGATGCTTCCGCAAATTATGTTTTCGGGAA
The DNA here is from genome assembly GCA_950295325.1 of Polytrichum commune. Taxonomy (NCBI): domain Eukaryota; kingdom Viridiplantae; phylum Streptophyta; class Polytrichopsida; order Polytrichales; family Polytrichaceae; genus Polytrichum; species Polytrichum commune. Next base: position 1,334,640 of record OX485804.1, read on the forward strand.
TGTGATCAAATCGTCTACAGCATGACGGGCAATCATACGAAAGAAAGAGTTGTATGTCACAAAGCCCATTGTGGGCCACCACCGATTCCCTTGCAAACACCGGAGCAAAGTTTGCTGATAGGTTAAGTGTCTTTGCTGGTGTATGTGCATTTTCCTTATCCAATGCTTTATCTGGTATCCAGCAATGCATATCTTAGTCGTTCCATCCTTCCCCAATTTTCGGAGTTTTCCTTTTTCCAATGTGAAGGATTCGTTGTCTCGTATGATCTCTCTTTGCCCTCTTTGAGTGTCCGTTTCTAATTTGAATTTCCCATGTGCCAGATATTCGACTAGAGGTGTTCTCCAATCGTTGAAGGTTTCTTTGTATGGTATTCTGTCCGTCCCATTAACAGGTCTTGAAGAGTTTCCCTCTGTTGGTAACTCCTCTCCCTGTCCCTTGCAATCAGTGCATAGTGTGATGAGTATTGAAATATCTTCGGCTATGGTTGGCCACCAATAAGGTCCTTGTAGAACTAATTGCTTGGTGGCATTTATCGAAAAATGCCGATTTCCTTGTATATGGAGGGTGTTGATGTAACTCCTCACATACCTCCCAGGCATACATTTCTTTATGGTGTTATGAAATATACGATGTAATTCTCCTTCTTTGAGTATGAAAAATTGACTGCGGTAAGCAATCAATTCCCTTTCTTTCTTAGGTAGGCAAGTCACCCAGGGGGTTCTGTAGGTTGCGTGTGTTAAGTAGCGGAAGTATGGTGTTGTCCAATCTGATTCTTCTCCTTCTGTCATATTCTCTTGTGCTTCCAGGGTTTTGACGGGAATTGGATCATCATCGTCATCAGACTCGTGTGGGGTGAGGTTCCCCGTTTCGTCTCCCTGGTCTGCAACCTTACATACTGGACATTCCTGACAATATTCCAGTACGTCTCTTCGCCGTGTAGGCCACCAATATGGGGTGCGTAGTATATAGTGCCAGGTTGAAGTCAAATTGTAATGTACCCCGTCTTGTTCGTGGGCCTCACTTATGATCTCTTCAATGATGTCACCGGCTACGCATTCATGTATCTTGCCGGAGATAATGACCCGCTTGAGTTTTTCGTCGTCCAAGACGAATGGTTCACTTATTTGTCTTATTTTAGTCTGCTCTTCTGGGGTAGCTAGAACGGACAACAATTTCCCATGGGTAAGGTACTCAATAAAAGGTGCTCGCCAATCTTCAAAAGGTTGCACATGTACCATGAATAAGCTTGCATCCGGAAATTGGTCTTGTACCCCCGAGGGGTCTTCTCCGCTTTCTATCCTTGATAGGTGGTCAGCCATTACGTGGCTTCTACCAGGTTTGTAGACCACTTCAAAGTCGTATTCCTAAAGTAAAAGCATCCATCTTGCGATTCTTCCGGATACTACTGGTCGGTTGACCAAGTACATCAACGCTTGATGGTCTACGTAGAATACAAAATGGTTGGCTAACAAATAATGTCTAAACTTGCCTACTGAATAAATCATTGCTAGAGCTTCGCGCTCCGTTGTGCTATAGTTCTTCTCTGCACTATTCAAAAGTCGGCTTGCGTAATGAATTGGAGAATCTCTATCCCCATGTATGTTTTGGGCCAAAACAGCCCCAATTGCTATGTTAGATGCGTCACAATGGACGTGGAAATCCATTGTCCAATTGGGTGTTATCAATATGCGTGTAGTCGTAAGTCTTTTCTTGACTTCCTCGCATGCTTCCTGACAAGATTTAGTCCAAATGTACTTTTCTCCTTTCTTGAGTAATAGGTACAAAGGTCGAGTGATTTCTGCATACATCCATATGAACTTCCGGTGATAAGTGGCTTGTCCTAGGAAGCTTCGGATTCCCCGTACGTTGGTTGGTGGGGGGGGAGCTCTATCATATGAGCGGTGAGCAGTGAACGATGAGCAGTGAGCAGTAAATAATGAGCGGATAAGGGTGAGAAAAATTCAAGAAACATACCCATCACCGTGCATTTGGTATCCTATTACCACATACTTGTAGCTCAAACATCAACACATGTTACATGCCGAAAACTAACTTGCTAATTGATTGCTCCAATTCATATGAACAAATGAAACAATGATGTTGTGGAAATCATTAGGGTTTAGGGAATTTAGACAATGGTCACACAAATCAATGTCCACTCTTAGTGGTTATTTTATAAAAACAAGATAATTGCCACAAAAAAAAAACATGTGCACATATATACCAAGTCATGTGTAAGACCTCTTCATGCACCTATATTCTATCTATTCTATTATTTATCATTCTCCTTATTATTACAAACACAAACATTACATTCCTCTGCCTCTATATCCATGTATGTCAAGATACGAAGATCGTAATGTTTAGGTCTACTTCGCCTTGGAGGTGTAATGACGGTTGCTAACCGTATCGCCTCAGACTCGGCATACACAGGGAGAATGAATTGATGAGGGGGGGATATTGCTTCCTTCATTTTTCTGCACACAATATCCAAAAATGTTAGGAACAATTGGTAGAAGACTAAGTAGTCTACAAAAAAAACCAAAATTTTAAAATTATTGAAACTAACAAACTTACGTACTCAAGCGAGATTTCCTTGGAACTTTCCGAATAGGCTCGTCATCATCTTCGCATGCCATGCTAATTGATTGCAAGCCATGAACAAGAGGAGGTGGCAACGAATCACACAAAGGGGCTAATATTGCGTCGAAAATTGCCGAGTCTTTTTCGAATTCAACAAGGTGTCGGCCACTACGACGGCAAGCATGAATAGATGCACCTGCAATAAATACAATCATACACATCATAATATATTTATCATGTATAAAAGACTTAAAATTTAAAACTTACAAAAAAAAGAATATGTGTCTAACCTGTAGATGCATAAGCATCAAAGACAACATCTCCTGGCTTAGTCAATGCTTCAATAAGAAATTGCAAAAACTGAGGGTCTTTCTCACGTGCTCCTCTCCATGGAATATTTCCGTGCATCAATTGAGTCTTGGACGTAGTACGATTGAAGAAGATATCTAGGGCCCCCACTTCCATTGGAGAAATACCACCCACTTTGTTGAAAACAAATTGTGGACGGGGCTCCAATCGAAAGAACATCATGACCTGAAACCGTCGAGTCTATATACAATGTTGTATCCATAGCATTAGAAAATAGTTATTTGTCATGATATCAAACAACAAATATAATGCACACATAAACGAAAAAAATACTTGAAGATCCAAGAAAAAAATGTACCGTAAGTTTTGTATCCGTTGGCAGACACAATGGCAATTCATTTATTGCCCACCAATCCTTAGCCAATGCAACTCCATATGAAGCAGCATATGCCCTAACATCATCCCTGACAATTTTGAATTCCGGAAGAAATAATAACAATGGAGCATCATCTGTGAGAAAACCATCTGCAAACTCAAATAAAGCCTCTATGTCTTTTGAATTGTGTGCATTCCAAGAGGGAATTAAATCTGGAGGAGAAGACACATTCGGAACAGGTAGACCCTCTGGCAAATCCGCAATGATAAGATCAAAACCACCAAATTTACAAATTTCGGATGAAACACGAGTCTTGCGAGCATGGCCAACCTATAATCAAAATGAAATACATTAGAATTTCATAGACAATAATGAGTTGTATTCAAACACAAAAATTGCAAAAACATAAGAAATTAAATAATGTTGTTCAAGCTTACTAACCTTTTTGACAAATTCAAATGCGGACATCAACACTGGGTTGTCGATTGCACCATTCTCCAACATATTGGAGATGGATTCGTTCTTCACAAATGTAGAAACCTTGTGTATATTGGATCCATCAGACACGGGTAGATCACTCTAAGGCATTTTTGTGCACCACGTGCGGCTGGGGGTTATTTGTTTTGGGGCTATTTACCTTCAAGGGGTGAATTAAAGCCTCCCTATAATTACTTAAATTTCAAAAATGGCCCATTTGTTTGCACCCTTTCATTACTTATATTGTCCAAGTCACTGCAATTTTTTGTACTCTATATTCCTTTTAAGTAATAAACGGGCGTGGGGAAGACGACCCCAACGACGGCGCGTTCCCTTTTCATCCATTTTTGGAGAGACGGAAATCCCAATAATCATCCATCCCCGTGAGTCCTAAACCCATTTACACACCATACTAAACATACCTTCTAGGATCCTTATCTTCAGCCCCTATATTAATTTTACAAAAAAATAATGGCCCATGTTTTATGTCCATCTAACTTACTTATAATGGGATTGTCTACATTTAATGGCCCCTTCATTATTTGGAATTCCTTTATAATTTTTATTTCATATGATTTTAATCCTCTCTATATTATGCCGCACGTCGTTTTTAAAATGCACTAAGTGACCTACCCGTGCCATCAGAAGCTTCAACAACCACACGTTGAGATTAAAAGACAGAATTTGAAGGTGTTGAAGCAATGACAACTTGGGGTGGACTAAGAATTAATGCAATATCATCAAGGTACAAATCAACATTGCGTGTATTATTTTGTGGCATTGATACAGATGGTGGCGGCGGCGGAGACGGTACAACAACTTTCGCAGGTACAGAAGGATTTGGTGTAGCATGAGCTTTTCATTTTCGTTTACCTCCTCTACCAACATGTTGTTGGTCTTTATGAGGCTTTTCTTCCATTGGTTGTGATGGCTCCATTGACAACCTAAGGGTTTCTTCTTCGGCGGGATAGAAATTTGTTGGACATTCAATAAACCACGGACAATGAACCAATAAATCATGAGTCCACAATGTCAATTGTAAGGCCAAAAATATGCATTGGTCACTTGACCTGTCAGCCCATGAGGTCAAGAATGAAGGCAATGCTTGCAATGAAATTGCTTTCCGGGATTCAAGCTCCCTTTTGAGGTACCTACACAAATTCAATAAGCAAATTCAGTTCGATATCACCAATAGACATAAAACTTATTACTTCAAAATAATCAAGTATAGCAAAATACCTATATATCACACGTTTCACTGCCAATTCGCCCTCTTGATTCTTCATCAATATTGTGGATTTTGCAAATGATGGTGAACCGCGTAAAATTGGAGTATACACTTTGTTCCAGAGAAGACAACACCATTTCTCTATGTAATCTCCAATTTGAAGGACGTTGTCCCAAACCACATCACCCAATTGTGGTAAAATGTCATGAAACTCATTGATGGCACCCTCCTCCAACTAAAAATTAGAATCCACACATAAAGCGTCATGTCAAATATTATCTAAATAAATACAAATGCTATATTAAAATTATGATGTTTTCTTAAGCATAAATGCATTTACAATTATAAATCATAATATTACCTGAGCCCAAAATGATGCTTTCACCAACCACAAATCAAGGTCATTGTCAATAAAATTGGGAGGCAAAAAACGCAAAGTGTCGCGTGTCATCAGAGAAGAATTCCACCATTTCAATCATTTCACTTTATACTTGCCATCCACCGGAGTTGTTGCAATCTTTTGCAATTTCTCCAAGGTCATTTCTGGTTTAGGATTAGAACTCCAATGCCCATTTACCTGAAAACAATGAAAATAATGTTGAATATTATGTACACAATGTAACAAAACATAGTACATAAAACAAACGAATAATGTAAAGACTTACCTCTTTCACAAAATCAATGTCATTTGCAGGATCCACAACAACAAGGAGTTTATCAAACTCCTTTGACCTATAAGCTCTCACTGTTTTCCTCACCGCATTTGCTATAGCTTGCAATTCAAGCCTAGGAGATCTTTGGGCCAATGGAGTGTTGTCCCGATACTCACGACATGCCTCTTCTGATGCTGCCACAACATCACGCTGAAAACAACATGTTCAAAAATTTAGTTAAAAAAAATAATACAACTTATAAGAACATGAAATTGTTGTAGACATTGAGATATTAAAGACTAACATTGTAGATGAAAGCTGCAAAAATGTCTGCAGTAAGAGGATACCAAGTAGTCAATGGGCGTTTCTTCTCGCACTTAGCATAATCCTCAGGGGACAAAAGATTTTTAAATTCTTGTAGCTTCAAAGATCCAAAGTTCCGAATGCGATGGATTTTATGAACCAAATTGGTCTTCACATTATCATTCTCCGTGGATCTGGCACTCCACGAAATAAATTTGTAAATATAAGATTCCATTTGACAAAAAAAAAATTGCATTTGATTCAAAAAAATATCAAATTAATGGATTTTAGGCCTTACCTATTGACATCATTCATAGCATCCAAGAGAACGCCAGTTGTATCCATCGCATTAAGGCATATGCAATCCACACTATAATGCCAATCCACCTCATTAGCATGAACTTTATCTATGTGCCGTCTCCATGCTGTAACTCGGTGGTTACCCTCCCATACCCAAAACATTTTACCTTTAAAAACCTTCAAATCCTCATCTCGGGAAAGTGACTCCTCAAAAACATCGTTCACTTGTTGCCATATTGGATCCCAAGAACTCAACTTGTCCTCTGTTACACATAAACTCTCCCCACGATCGTTGACGATAGAAACATATAAGACACGATCACCTTCTTTATATCCATTGAGAAATTCATTCTCCAACAACTGAACATCAAATTCTAGGATTGGCCTAACCAAAGGCAATGGCTCCAAGCGGCACAAAGGAATGGATAAACGAGATTTAGAAAGAGGTCGAATTCGCAAGCCATTGATGATAGAGTTGAAATCTGTTTTCTCCAACTTCCTTTTTGATGCTTCTACAATGTCGGTGTCCGCCAGAATGTTATCCTACATATGAACAACCAAATCAAAACTTACAATAAGTGAAAAAATCATCCACTCTACTTTCAAGAAATAGCGAAAAAAAAATTGTGATATAGACATGAAATTAGTGAAGAAGAAATTCTAATACTTAAAAGGAAGTTGTGGAATAGGGGTTTCGGTATCGAAACCCTTATTCCAGGATTTACTTTGAAGAAACAAGGATGAAAGATAAGGAGGCAGCGGCTAAAACATGAACAAAAAATTGATGAAGAAAAAATTGAATTTTGAAAGGAAGTAGTGGAATAAGGGTTTCGGTACCGAAACCCTTATTCCAAGACTTACTTTGAAAAAAAGCATGAACGATAAGGAGGGCAGCGGCTAAAATATGAACAAAAAATTGATGAGGAAAAATTTGATTTATGAAAGGAAGTAGTAGAATAAGGGTTTCGGTACCGAAACCTCTATTCCAGAACATTTTTTCAAAAAACATCCATAGAAAGAAATGAGAACAACGGCTAGACATGGACACGTAACAGACAAGGAAGAGGTAGGGTTTTGAAAGGAAGTAGTGGAATAGGGGTTTCGGTACCGAAACCCCTATTCCAAAACTTTCTTTCAAGAAACAAGGGTACAAAAAATGAGGACAGCGGTTATGGAGTGAACATAAAATGGGATCATTTTTGTGAATGCTTTGAGAGAAATGTTTGAAATAGAGATTTCGGTACCGAAACCCCTATTATAAACATTTCTTTCAAAGCATTCACAAAAATGATTATCAGCACTGATATTTGAAAAATACTTACAGATAGAATGAAAAAAAGACTTACATGTTGTTCTGGGGAGGGGTCTGATGAAGGGGTTGCCAACTCGACGTCCATGCCAACCGTCGCTTCATCATCGCTATCGGACGCTATGCACACACTAGCGGATGTGGGTGGTTTGTTCGCCGCTTGATGAAGGAGCTCGTTGGTCGAAGCAAACGCGCTGGCCATTGTTCCTCCGCTTGGTTTCTTCATTGGCGCTCCACTTGGAGCATTCGCCTCCCTCTGCACTCCGTGTGCCTCCTGCGCACAACCCTTACGAAATGGTATTATTTCCTCCTGGCCGTTCCAAAACGTTCATTTTCCCTAAAGCTTCTGGCCAAAACGATGTCTATTTTTCTTCGCCCCTTTGATCCCCCCGGGGAATGGATCGAATCGGAAGAAAAATCTCCCACGCGAATGAATTAGGTGGAAAAAATTCCCTACAAATTGTTGTTTCGAAATGGACAAAAAATTCTTTCTGGTTTTTTGGGTTTAGGTTTTCATGTTGCCTTGTCGCATTGCTTTGTACGTGGTGGCCACTACTCTTCATACAATGTTTTTGATTGACAACAATCTCGTTTTTTATGTGTTTGTTTTGTTTTCAAATCACTTACATTTATATATTGCGTAAGTAATACAATTTATATGCTTGGTACTTTACAAGTTCAAGAGGTGATATAAAAAATTGCCTCATCTATACATAAAAACCATCAAATACTCACCAGTGCATTGTAAATGGAAGTGTATTCTTCTTCTTCGTCTGCGTCAGACATATCGTTGCCAGTGTTACTCACTCGTTTGTCATCATCTTTTCCAAAAATCAGGGGTTGTTCGCTATCTTGTGTCTCGATTTCAACATTCTCATTCTCTTCTATTGTAGGAAATTGTAGTACGCGTGCGGTGTCTTCGATGTCACATAAAGTGATCCTACCCATTTGTCGTTCCATTTTGGCCCTATGTAATTGCTTCGTGCTAGAAAACCTCAAACCCTTCTTCCTTCTTCTCCTCTTTGCCTAAGTCGTGCACTCTTCTTTTTGCATGGCTAAGTCCTCTTTTGTGCACACTTCGTCTTGTTTACAAAGAATGTTGTGATGAAATTATAATTCACCCTCCACTAGTGGTTTGGGTTCTGTATGATTAGATTTTCAAATGAGATATTTGTTAGGGTTTGTTTTAGGGTTCTATGTTTGGTCTATAAATATTTTTTGGCTGTTATTATGTGTTGTCTATCTATATATTATTAGATTTTATGATGTCATGTATTTCAATTTCATTCAATATTATATTATACACCATTCGACATAAAGAGCATGTTACGTTCCATAATATTGTATATTGCATCTATTGCATTCCATCTCTATGGCCACCATTAGAGCTCATGGATCCTTTGTTCCATTCACGTTGCCACTTCAAGATGATGATCACGTCCGTGTCTTAGAAGATCTTCTCAGTTTAAGGTTCAATCTCCTAACGGGAACCATGTATTTAGAACAGGAGATGTTTTCTGCGGATGGACAAGTATGTGAAACAATCCTGGTCCAAAAGAATAGAACTGACGATGGTTCCATGTGGATTTTAGGGCCTGGTTCGTTCAGAGTGATAGGTATTTCTGAGTCCCAAATGCAAGCTTCGATTGTTGTGTTGACAAACCAATCTGGCGCATCCACAGTTCAAATGCCAAATGTTCCAACTGTTAAATTGGAGCCTGATGATAATATTGTGTGTTTATTATCAGATTTTGATGATCATATTTGTGCAACCGTTGATCTATCTGACACATCGTCATTTCCTTTCAAAAATACTCCTTCTCAAGTTCCTTTGCATGCATCCACATCGTCATGCACTCCTTTGTCCATAAAGTTTGCTTGACGCGACACACCTTCTCAACGTCCTCCACTACACCCTACGTCTTCATCTATAGGGTTGACTATCATTGATGCCTTGAAGTTTACAAAATCTAGGAAAATGTCAAAGTCGGATCTTGCTTCAATTGATTTTGAGAATATAGTGGTTCGCGATGTCAAGTACTTACCATCTTCTTTCGATGGTGATATTTTATTTGTCTTGCCCCCTGTGCCACTTGGAGTTCCAAGTGCATATGGCCGCTCAATGGATGGCATGGACAAGATGTGCGATGGTCACCCTTGGTGTACCACCAAAATCACAAATATCCAAAACGACTTTGGATTGTCATTTCGTCGATCTACTTGTGCAGGTCATCTCCAATGTCAGAATGATCACTGCGATTACGTGCATCGCAATGGAGGTATGCGCAATAGCACCGAGTGGGCAGGTTCAACTCATCTCCCATTTGTTGTAGGTGATGTAGCCCCTGCTAGATCTACTTTTGAATGTAAGGTATGCCGATCACCACCTGTGTGTATTGCTTTGTGTCATGCTCGTATATTTTATGTCCACTCCACATCTTTTGAGATGTCAAGGGCTTGCATTCATCTTGGTGTACATGATCATCCTGTGGCTAATGGCACATGCCATGAATCATTGGACATGGCATACCAATGCGTTACAAATGAGGTATTGAAAACACCCACAGCAAAAAATTCAGCCATTGTTATGGCAGCGAGCAAACAGTTTCTAGCTGATTACCTTCTCAAATCTCCCGCTAGTGGTGATAACCATCATTTGGTTGGTTCATCTTTAGAGGTGGTCATGGACAAATTTAGCACTCTTGCATCCCCAAATTGTCGTAAGTTTGTATCTGGATCAAAACGCTTTGTGCGTAGTGGAATGAGAACTATGGATAGTATTATGGCTCTTAAAGACCATTTCACTTTCAAGTTTGTCCATGGTAGTCGGTTCCCAGGGCAATCAAAAGACAAAGTGTTTGTTTTCAAGATGTCCGTAGATCTTCCGGGCAGTGGTGTGGAGCTCGTAAAAAGAATGCAAGTCGGGGGGGACATGGAGAACTCTTGGATTATGTTTGACCATGTTAAACGTCTGAAAGATTGGACAACAATGGCTTGTCATGTGTATGACAGTCGATATTGTAAAGTGTTGACCATTGCGTGTTGTGACATGCAATCTGAGGATGGTACAACACAAACTCTCTTTTGGGAAAATTTGAATTCTGTAATGGCAGAGAATGGTGTTTCAAAGGTCAACTTCAAAGGGTTCATGGCAGACAGTGCTCAAGCTAATTGGAATGCGGTCAGGATGATTTACGGTGATGGTGATCCAACTTTGCCCATGGTCGCACGTGAGTGTACGTGTCTTTTTCATTGGTATGCCAGTTTGGATAAGGTGACACAGAAGTATATCAAACCATCCTTGCAATTTCAACACAAACAACTCTGCAAGGATTACAAAGATGTCAAAACAATGGACGATGTTGAGACTAAATACTATGTCATTCGTTCTTGGTGGTTGTCATTCGGAGCTGCCACTGAAGAAGGCATCCTCGGCCTCTCAGAGTGGTTGGGATTTTGGCATTTCCGTTACAGACAATGGGGTGGTCACATGTTACTTATAAGTTCATAGTATTCTATATTATTGAATGTCATTGAGCTTTTGTTGATTTATTTTAATTCTAATATATCTATAACTCATTTTCCCTAATCATATAATTGTATGTGCTTCATAGGATATGACAATCGAAGAACGTGCAGAAATGCCAACATGCAACCTTGCGGAAACTGTACACAACAAATGGCTCCAACAGTCCGGCAACAAGATGACTTGTTTGTATGAAGCAACAGTGGATGACATGATTCGTGCCTTCATGCAAATTGCAAATTATCGGGCATGGTTAAAAGGGAGATTAGATGGTAAAGGCCTGGATTCTGCGTCCTTGAAACTCAAAGCTGCTGCTAGGTGTGGGGATCCCAAATTGTTGGCTGATGCCATGAAGTCTTATCCAGGGGCAGAAGACGTCAACACTAAAGATTGTGCATTGGAAGGATCAGAGCTCTTTGGTTCCACCAATCGCAAACTCAACCTACCATCGGGTGTTGATTGTGACTCTCATCGACCCGACAAAGTGAACTATTCCATTCCTCGTCCCAACACCCGAGCAACTTGTCAACGCATAGAGGAATCGTTGAGTACTGCAATTCATGGTGTGGCTCATACTACATCCGTGTTAGAGACTGATTGTCTTGCTTCTAAGTGGCACATTGGAAGATTGCCACCCAACTCTGCCAAACGTTGTTGGGCATTGCAGGCCATTACAGGGACCATGTGCAATGTCAAAATCGGAACTGGGAAACATGGCACACCTACTCCAACATACACAGGGCTCAGGAAGGAATTTCGCTCTCCCAACAACGTGGAATATGAATTATGGTTTTGCCCTGACGACATCAAGCGTTGTGTGAGTGGCAGTAAGAAGAAATATGTGTTGGATTGGCCTATAGTACCCAACACGTGGCCGGTGAAGATAGGTACCAATCTATCGAGAGATGAGGTTTTGGCACTTGAAGATGCTGGATTTCAACTACAACAGAGAGAGGCATTGTCCCCTCGTCGTAGGCTTTCAACAATCGCAACTCTCCCCATCCCTCGCTCGCATTTTTCAATGCCACCAAACCCGGACGCCCACCCTACATTCAGGTTTGGGAAGACAGTGCATCGTAATCCAACAGCACCGCTGGCGGATCACAAAAACAAATGGGAGAGCGCCGGACTCATGGAAGGTTACTATGTAGTTGGGATCACTGGCATTCCATATCCGGGCTTTGGAGTAATAATCAATATTGTCTCCAAGCAGGATATCACCTACCATGTCACAATTGGCGACATTCCACATTGCACATGCCCGGATTTCACGAAAATGTCCTCTCATGCATTGGGAAAGAAAGGAAAATGGGTGTATTATAAACATCTTTATTATGTTTTTAGATTTTTGTGCAAGGTGGATTACGAGAGCGACAAGTTCATTAATGCACCTACATATACCTATAATGAGGTCATGCGCCTGCTTGAACTTGCTGGTATTGTAGAATGTGAGTAGTATTGCAAGTGTTCTATTAAACAACATATATTTGAATGTCAATAAATGACATGTTTTGGTTTGGATTATTATAATAAAAATTAGTATTGGACTGAAAGTATTTCAAATGATTCAGTAATTTCATTTTTATTTAGACTACGACTCAACCATGTGCGGTTTGATTAATTCACACGGATAAATAATAACAAGTTTTTAAAAATAAAAAATAATTAAGAAAATTCTACGCACATCCGCGTAGTAACGTCTTCTTGGTATCCGCCTATAGATTATTCCTGCTTTATCATTAGCTCAATTTGGGATAGCACCAGTCAATGTAACCAACCGGATTCGAACCTGGGTTGATCCAGACCGAATACCAGTCTCTTACACAACTCGCATCCACATGCGGATGTCTCAAAACCTATGCGCTACCTACATATTGACTATTTCTAATATCTAATTTTCTTTCTTTTGTAGATTCTGGGCCTTATACGTATAATGAGGTTATACACCTACTTGAACTTCCTGGTATTGTAGAATGTGAGTAATTGTGCAAGTGTTGGTTGTAATTACATGTATAAGGATGTCAATAAATTACATGTATTGGTTTGGATTATTATAATAAAAATCAACAATGGATTGAAAGTGCTTTAAATGATCCATGGCAATAGGCCCCTTTCACTTGTGCTTCATTTAAAATATTGGCACTTTCCAATTAAAAATATGCAATTTATTTGTCATAATTTTGGTTGTGTACCCTAAACCCGTGTGTCTTTACTATATTTGGATTCATTGCTCATATGTTACTACTCATTGCTCATGTGTTACTGCTTACCGCTCACCGCTTACTGCTCATCGCTTATAAGATAGCTTCCCTCGAGCATGACTACAATTGTTTGCCTGTCGTCTTTGAATTGCTCGCTAACGATCTGCGCGATTATCTAGTCGACGTAGGCGTCCTCCTTTGCCCGGACACACTTCTCCAATGGCGCTAGATGGCACTGGCTGATGTCCACGTCGAACTTGAAATCCCTGCCCATAAAAAAACAGTGGGAGCATTTCGTCGTGAAATTGTTCACGATTTTCTGGATCTCTCCTGCATCCACCTCTTGGCCGGGCTTCGGCATGCGCAACTCCGGTGAGACTGGCTCGTCAGTCATCACATATGACTCTCTCGCCCTCTTGGATGGAGTTGTTTGACGGCTCCCAGAAGGTGTAGACGTCTCGCTATCCGCCGGCGTTTGTGAGGGAGTGGTCCTCCTCGAATCAGCCGGTACTGGTCGCGGTTTCCTCACCGATTGAGGTCTTGACGACCCTGCACCTTCCTCAGTTGTAGCTTTCCGCCTCACAGGTTGCTGTGATTTGGTTTTGCTCTAGAGGTCCTTGTTCAGCACGGTTATCGCATGTTTTAATTTTGTGAACCGGCTTGAGACCTTTGTGTTCGATGTACTCCCATCGATAAATATTGTCTCCGGCTTGATAACTTCTGGTTCGACACATGACTCTTTTGCATATAGTGCGTCGAAAGGCTCGCAGGACTGGTGCATGAACATATGCGCGTTCTGCACAACTGAGTTCTTGAGGATGACGTCGGTATAGTCTCCAAGAGATTGTACCGATGCCACCTCCCACCCCGTAAGAGTTGCCCAGGTATGTTTCTCCGCGGTTCCTACCTTGACAACTAATATCATTTTATAAATCGAGGCTTTGACCACTTGAATAGACCAAGCGAGGACAAGCCCGTCCTTAGGAGAATAGGAGTCATCCTGCGGGGTTTTGTGCTCCTGCCACAACATGTCCGGCGCGTGCATGAACCACCTTTCGCCGGGTCTTTTCTTTGGGGCCATCTGTAAGAAAAGAATGTACAATGTTAGTTTCGGTCGGGCGACCCAAACATCTATGAAATGAATTGGTTTAGGTGGATTGTGTATTTATATATTTGAACATCATTTGTATTGGTAATAAGACATGTTGTGATTATTGGATGGATTTGCATTTTATATTGTTTGTAGCATGAAGGATTCCTTAATACTTTTCTTTTTAAGACCTCGTGTTTCGGTCGACCGACCCAAACATGATGCTTTGTTTTGGGTTTAGGGTTCCAAACATTAGGTTTTCTTTGTTTTAGGGTCCCAAACATGAGTCCATGTTTGGGTCGTTCAACCCAAACATGAGGCTTTGTTTTGTGTTTGGGTCGAGCGACCCAAACATGAGGCTGTGTTTGGGTCGAGCGACCCAAACAATAGGCTGTGTTTGGGTCGAGCGACCCAAACAATAGGCTGTGTTTGGGTCGATCGACCCAAACAAGAGGCTTTGTTTTGGGTCGTCTCCCCAAACATTATTATTTTAATATATTTTTTAAGCTTCGCATGTAGCATATACAATGCTTATGCGTTGTGTATGCTACAAACCATGAATTAACAAACACATATTGGATATAATAAAACACAATACCTTTCAAAGATGTTATGTAGACACTTTGGAGTAGATCCTCTTCTGTGGCTTCCAAACAATTATAAACTCTCTCAAACAACTCTTGAATCTCTCAACCAACTCTTGAATCTCACACACAACTACAATACCTCTGAAACGAATTTGAAATCTCTCAAGCACTCCTAAAACAACACAAAGTCTCAAAACTTCAAACTCATAAGCACTCCTGAATCTCACAAGAACTCCTGAACACTCTTGAACACTCTTCCAAGACTTTCCAACAGTCTTGAACACTCTTCTTCTAACTTCTTTCACCCTCACGCCCTAAAACCTTCCTCCGTATGTTTCTGGTTTTTTCTAAACTCTTCCTAACTTCCAACGTTGCACAAGTGTTATTCTATTGTTCTCGCAAGAGAAAGGAGGGAAATAGAAGAATGAAACAGAAGCAAAACGCGGGAGAAAGCGAACTACAAGCTACACCCAGCCTGAATCGCCACGGCGCTTCGCGAAAGCGGCGCTTCAGGAGAGGCGGCGCTTCCAAGCGAGGCGCGGAGCGTATGCTTGGCGCGGAGAGAAAGGGAGAAAGAACGAAAATTTGTGACGGTTGGGGTTTTGTTTGCCTCGGGAATTGGCCCCCAACCGCATGAATAGGGTGCCCACAGGATTAGGGGACCCACGGGAATAGGGTTTAAGGGAACCCTAAATCCTAAAGCCCGACTCTAAACCCTTAGCGGGCCTACCTCTTTAAAAGGGCATAGGCTATTTCACTCATGGCATAGGTTGCATACTACAATATAAAATTTTTGTAAGATGAAAACCTTTTGAGCCTTTAAGTTACCCGCCAATTGCCTTCAAAACTAATTTTTAGTAGGTTAAAATCCTTCATTATCTTTTAATGTTGTAGGTTTTAAATTCAAAATTTGAGTGCTAAGTCGTATCCTTGGCAGGAATTGAACCTGGCTAAGCCTTTCACCACGTTTGAAGGCCAAGGATTAACCAACTGTTTTTTAAAGCGTTGAGTATAAGTTATGAAAGGTTGCTAAAATTCAAATGAGTTTAAGGGTGAAAGTCCTCACCATCTTCTGATTCAACCTGAATGGCTAAAATCATCTCTTTTAAAAAATTTGTAGGTAAAATTTCCTACATGTTTTTTATCACATAGGTTGATATCCTATGTTCTTAAATTGTGCATAGGCTCTTTGTCGTACACTTTCAAAATTTTATAGGCTAAGTCACTTATTTTTTAGGCTGCATTAATTTTGTATTAATCACTATATTCGTTAATTTGGGATGGTTTAGGTAGGACGACCCAAACATTAGACTATGTTGTTGTGGTCCTACTATAAATATGGTTCTAAGCCCTTGAAATAATTGGATGACTTTATGGTTATATTCTCAAACCTAAGTTTGATCCAAGACTTCATGTATAACTCTACTATGATGTATAAAATGTCCACCACCCCCACCTCGCACCCCACCAAAGCTTTTGTACAAGTTTCTCAAGTTTTCAATCCCTTGTGCTTGTGATCATTTCCTAATACACTAGACTATTTTCTCTAATTAGTGTGGGTTACCATTCGGAGTTACACATTTCTATAACATTTAATAGAAAGTATTTTTTTCATCCAAATAACATAAGTAGGTAGTATGCACACGAAAGATTATGATATGACTTAGTTGGTAAAAAACGATAATGTCGGTTAAAAGTTATAGCAAGACATAATTCTGAAGTGTACAAGTGCACCTCTCATTCATCGAACATAAAGCCCTTAAATAGTATGTAACTTGAAGGCTATTCAAAATAAAGCCTTTAAATAGTATGTAACTTGAAGGCTATTCAAAATAAAGCCCTTAAATAGTACGTAACTTGAAGTATCCAACATAAAGCCCTTAAATAGCATGTAACTTAAATAGTATGTAACTTGAAGGCTTAACTTGTAACATAAAGCCCTTAAATAGTATGTAACTTGAACTCTGGAGTACACTAAGGTGCTACATAAAATGTGTTATTCTACAAAACTAACCATTTATATAGCCAATGCATTCTTACAACAAAACTTTATGCTAAACTAATACTTAACCCCTCCGTACATGACACCATACCCTAAATTTTCCAAACACATTGAAGGCATTGGTTTCTCTTTTGTTTGAGCATGTTAGGAAAACCATACAATTGCGTGATATTTAACGATGTAATCATTGACATCTAGACTTTACCAATGATGCCAACAACTCACACGATATTGAATGAATAAAAAAGATTACCCACACCCCCCAACATGTGGAACAATTTAGAATACTTGGTTGGGGAAGGTATTAAATGAATAATCTCCCCAACTGCATTTTGTAAGGGTTTTGAAATGCATGGTCCTTATTTCAAAATGCTAACATGCTAACATGCTGAAGATAAATTCATGTGTCGGTTACAGGTGATTTTCAAAACAATTGCATTGCATTGCCTCAACACAATTTTGTGCTTTTAGGTTTGTACTTGGGGCCATGGATGTACACCATGTAAATTTTTTTGTGTTATAGTTGACTATTAAACCAATGGGTTGGCCTTGCAGGAGTGGTTGCACATGGACATGGTGATGTTAAGTATGCTCATTATGCTCTTGATTTGTATCCGGCGGATTCAAACCACACGATAGGGTCATTTGCAAAGCTTTTACGTGATTTGGAGAAACCGCCGTCCTATTCATCAAGATTGTTATTTGAAAACTCGGGATCAACACCTCTATATGAAGCGGTCTTGGATGGAAGAGATGTATGTTTGCACTCGTTGCCGGAGCCACCAAGTGAAGATGTGATTGCCAAGAATTTGCCCCCAACTCTGCGTGTCCAATTGGACAATTGTGCCAAAGACAATAAAAGTAGATATGTTTTTGCATATTGGTCGTTGTTGGTTGCGAAAGGCATTTTCAAGGAGGTTTTTGTGTCCTTTTTGTTGGTAGGCCACACGCACGATGATATCACTACAAGGAAATGGGTGTATAATTGACAAAAATGTGACACTAAAATGTCCGAAGTGACAAAATCAGCTCAAAGCTATGAGTTTTTATCAATTCGGACATTATTCAAAATTTGTGTCAATTTTCTGTCATCAGATTTATATATTTCACGTTTAACTTATTCCCTTCACCTGAGCATGTGTCTCATATTTATTAACAACAAAAGGTGTTACAAAAGGTGTTACAAAAGGTTTTTAATTATTGTAATTACTAGTATAAGTACTTAATATAAATAATGTATTTACTATAATTAATGTAATAACTAATTTAATTAATTAATGTAAATACTGAAATTACCAATTTAAGTAAATACTAAAATTACCCTTTTGAGTAATGGGGAAATTACCAATTTAAGTAAATACTGAAATTTGCTAATTTAAGTAAATATTGAAATTTTCTAATTTAGGTAAATACTAAAATTTGCTAATTTAAGTAAATACTGAAATTTGCTATTTTCAGTAAAATACTGAAATTATTGTAATTAATGTAGTTAAAATAATTACAATAATTACTGTAATAATGTTTAGGAGTATTTTTGTAAATTGTTTTTAATACAAATACAATACGTACTAATTAAAAACAGTAAATACATTAATTCTATGTTTGTTTCTACTTTCACTAATTAAAAATATATATATACATAAGTTTATAAGTCTTATGGCTTCTTCATACAAAAGTCTTACATACTTGGCATATATCATGTAATGAGCGGTGGCTTAGTGGCTAAGGCCTTCACACTATAGCCAAGAGGTTCAAGGTTCGATCCCCTTGACTCCTCACCATTGGCTTCGCCTAGGGTAGGTAGGTGGCTTTGTCCATTAGCCTAGGTTAGGTGAGGTGGCCTTTCGCCCTTAGACCTATGTGAGTAGGCCCCGAATGCGAGGGTGGATTACTAATTTAGGATTTTTTTACTAGTATAACTTGGACATTAAACCACATCACCATGGGTAAATGACGAGGTAAAGAGAATCCAACATGGCAAGGGGGCCGGAGTAAATGGAATCCTACGTGTATAATTGTCCCAGATGACAAAGAAATTGACAGAACTCTGTTAATTGTATGACCGAATCAAGGTGCCCTATATGACACCCAAATTAACAGAATTTCGTCACATTTTTGTCAAATAGGTCATATAAACTCTTGTAGTGTATTGATGCATCTTTTGGGCGGTGGAGCATGAAGTTGCGCGAGGAAGATTTTCCAACAATCCCATTGTTGATGAAGTCGTACATGGATTTGGAGAACATTCCCGTCATCCCCCATATGATCGAGGAGGTTCCCGACTTCAAGGCATTTATAGAACCGTATATTCGAAGCGGAGCTCACCGATTGATCGGGCATACGAAGGCACAACAATTTCGGTTTTACGTGCGTGACGATGGTTGTGGAGGTCACCTTCAACCTTCCAGCCTTAGACGGTGTAACCCGCTGCTGAACCGGTTTACATGGAAGTCACTCCTACCAAAATTAGTTCCTTGAAGGTGCTTGACTTGCCCACAAAATGGTTTATACTCAGAAACATCACATTCCTTAATCTCTAGCCTTCATGAAGCTGCAAAGCTCAGATGTCTTCGTTTGTAAGTCTATGTTCCCCTAAAGTGTCTTTGACGAGAAAACACTTTAATGCTTCCACAATATTCCTCAATATGAAGTTCCTATCTAATGAATTCTTAATGTGTAAGTGCCTTAGAACTCAAGTTAATGTTCCCCAAAAGTGTAATGTCAAGGTTAAGTGTTACGAGGGAAAACGCTCCTATACAATATCTTTCATGGTTTGACTCTTATACAATATCTTTCATGGTTGAAAACATTCACAATTCTATTTATCCATTCAAGCTCCTATAACATATCTCCCGTCCCATTCTAGTCTCCAAGTATCTTGCCCAATTTCTCTATAAGGTAAGCATACTCCTTCGCTAAGTCCAAAACAACCTAATTCATAGAATGTTCTACATTTACTCTCTTAGAATACTTAACATTCCCATAAGTCTAATAACTTCTAGGATTACTTTCAATCATTTCTTGGTTTGAATGACCGTCCACTCATTCCATATCCAAGTCACCCTATCTAATTTAGGCAAGCGTATTCCCT
This sequence comes from Polytrichum commune, assembly GCA_950295325.1. NCBI lineage: Eukaryota > Viridiplantae > Streptophyta > Polytrichopsida > Polytrichales > Polytrichaceae > Polytrichum > Polytrichum commune. Next base: position 1,354,676 of record OX485804.1, read on the forward strand.
TGCTAAATTAGATTCCTCGGGAGTATGTAAATATTCTTAGTTCATTAATCTCGTGTGTATCTTCTCCTTCGGTATTAATCACAATCTCTAAGGGGTGAAATAACTATCAAAAATTCTTCAAAGGCATCTCTCAAAGTTACGGCTTGATCCTTTTATTTATTTCTCAATTCCTTACTCATTTCCCCTTAGGCCACCTTGGATTGTCATGAGGTAAAGGTCGACGTGAAATCTTAGCATACGGGTAGAATGATGAGATTTTGATTTGCCTTTTTGACGGACCCTCTTTTGTTTGTGATTATGTTCTTGTGTCATTGCGGTGATGTGATTCTAATATCTCGAGTTGGAATGATAGTTAAGCATGTAGGCATGTAATTTCATATCCTTTTTAAGCTCAAGTGTTAGTACATCTACCCTTAACCACTTCGAATCATAATTCATACATGAAACTTTCTAATTATTTCCTTAGGTGATATGATACGGGTTTCGATGACGAGGCCACGACTTAGCCTCCCCTAGATCAAATCCTTGCTCGCCGACCTATTGATTAGATTTATCAAGTCTTGTCAAGAGATCTAATCAAGGTAACTCAAGACCGAAACTAAAGGTGGTCATGTTGAGTATCTTTACTTAGGTGTCAATTTTGGCTTGAGGCCTTATGCCCCTCTCATCCAATGTGTAAGTTACCCCTTAAGAGATTTGATCATTGTAGCTTATATGTCATTACCTCAAACACTTGCTAAGTTTGGGTGACTTTACCGGTTGACATTTGAAATCCAAGTTGGTATGTGAAAACCTCAAGTGGTCGCAATTGCTCCTCCGTCACGTATATGGATTCACAAAGTCTCTACGTGAAACTCCCGTGGGTGTGTGTGTCGTTTTGCTTATAAATCGTAAGTAAGTCTTTTGTTGTGATTCCTTTGCTCGTCGCGGGTTCCGATAATTCCCTATGCCTACGTGATGATTTTGCTCTTTAGTTGGTCACATTATACCTTACCGCACCGAGGGTGCTACTTCAATTTAATGCACCGAGGGTGCAAATTTAACTTAACGCACCGAGGGTGCAAATAATTTCCCTAAACGCACCGAGGGTGCAAGTAATTTCCCTAAACGCACCGAGGGTGCAAATTCTCTACCTCTAAGCTTGAGAGCTCGGACACTCATGTAAAGTTTTCATATGCAAAATGATGTGTATTAGGGCCCTCAACTCGGCCTCTTATATAGTCTTGCACATCTAGGATTTTTGTGAATTACTTAAATGTCAGCTGCGGCTAAATTTAGCACTGTATCTATATTTAGCCTGATTTCAAAATCTAAATAAATATCACTAAATCTATGATTGCTTAAAATGTTCCTCCTACATACATAAGTTTTGATTGGATTTTCATCCATCCTATCTCAATTAAGCATGTGCTCCTAAAACGGAATTATGTTCATGCCTTTTCATTTCTCAAACTGGCCCCTTTTTACATTCATTTCTAGTTACTATTTCGGCCTTGTGGACTGGGCCCTATTCCCGGCCATAAACTAGTTCGTTTGGTTCACTAGTGACCTAGCCTAGCTTTAACCAGGTCGTCCTTATAAAGGACCCGGCAGTTCTCCTTTTATCCGCTATCCGGCCACCTCGCCTCCCGATACCCGGACAGCTCCTCTTCCTCTGTTTGGCTGGTCCTTGCCACCTCGCCTCCCGATAACCGCACAGCTCCTCTCCCTTTGTTAGCCGGTCCTTCGTCCGATATCCGGCCAGCTCGTCTTTCTCACTTCGCTCCTTGCAGCTTCCAAACGGCCCCTGTTCTCACTTCGCTCCTTTTTCTCAATGAGCTTGCTGATGCCTCTACAATGGTGTCCCCGCCATGCAATACAAGTTGTTGTGCACGTCACAAGACTGGAGCCCGCCGGAGGGTCTCCTTGTATGGCGTGTTCATGGGGAGGGAAGGACGATGTTGCCAGACGGAGAGCCTAAGCCTTGCAAACCAATACCCATGAAGAATTTGGAGGATATTGGTAAAGGCATATCAGGCTTCATACAATATTGGGAGAGTTTGAGGGTAGCGGATGTTGGTGGATCGTGTTGGCTTTGTTACGGAAGTTGGATACAATATTGGACACGTGTTCGTGGCGCTTTGGCAAACCTTCATCAAGATACACCCCTTACTTTAAGGCATGGGTTTTGGCCACAAACACATGTCAACGTACAAGCTTCGGAGGCTAGTCTTTTGGGAAATGGAGAGGTTCGAGAGGAGTTTGATGTGGACGACCATTATGTGGGGCCTGCTAGTAGTCGTCCGCCACCATCTTTCCGCAGTGGATTGTCATGAAGGTTATATGCTCATTTTGCGTCCCGGAGATGAGACATATGCAAAGCCAGTGTGGGTGGAATTTTGTAACTTCTAGCCCTCATTTTCGACAAATACAAGTAGAGTACTACCGACCAACAACACGGAATGAAGATGTTGTTCGGCATTATACAGGCTGGGATACAAACCAACACTTTCGGTGGAAGGTGGATTTTGAGCACGGTCCTTCTTGGGTAGATACAGATTCCATTTTCATAGCATGGAAACCACGGAAAAATCATAGTGGATCGGTGTCCATCCCTCAAAAGTACATAACTTTTGCAAAAGACAACCTTGCTCGGATCGCAGAAGAAGCAACCCACGTTGAATGAGAAGTTGGTAGGATTGTGTTAGCATGATTATAGTTTAATTATATGTAATTCTACGAATATATATTATTCATATGTGTGCTCTTCAAAATTGGGGCAGAGTTTGGGTAGAACTTGCGAATGCTATATTGTTTGGGGTAGGATGAATATCCATTTACTATATTTCAATACAAATGTGAAGTTCATCTTTTTATTAAGTTTGGGACTAAATTATCCATTGAAAAAATATGCATTTATTATATGCACTTTGTATGTTGCAATGTCTATATTTTATTGACCATGCTAATAATAGAAATCATTTTATATGTTTTTTGGGTGAAACTAGTTTGGAGTGCTCTACCCAATGTGTTTTTGTTGATGAAGTTGGTGTTGAGTGGTCTACCATATGTGCTTATGTCCACACATCATAGATTTGGGATATTAAAACATATAATATATTTGAGATTGTTCTCAATATAGTTTCGGAACACGGAATGTTGTTTGATCCATATATTAATTTGAGACTAGAAAAAATCTCAATTTAACGAATATAGTGTTCAGGACGTCAAACACATAATAATTGTAACTATGATTCAACGTTACGGTAGCTATGGTTTCAAGTCTCAATGATCATTACGCTATCATACTATGTAGCATTACAAATTGATTAATCCCTCCCACTCATGCCATTTTAATTCCTTATTTTCACACCTAGATACCATTTGAAAGAAGACCTAACTTACATATATTATTAGGTATAATTAGTTCATAATGTCCTCAATCTACCCTAGTGCAAGCCATTATGGATTAACCCAATTTTTTAGTTCTATTCATGCACTTGGTGACCATATTACGGTCATTCTTTGATGTGAAACATATGATACCTATAATTTTAGGGGCGTCCGCAACATGTTCTTAGCCACTCTTACCTCATTGTGTGTGTGTGTGTGTATATGTGTATATATGTATAGATATATAGATATATGTATAGATATATGTATAGATATATGTATATATATATATATATATATATATCTATGACTTCGACATTCATAACTTTATTAGGCACCAATTGTCAAATAACTTGGATTTCATACCTTAGTCGCAAATCATTAAATATTCAATGTTAACCATCTCCATGTTTAGACATTATGTGTATATATGTATATACATATATTTCGATGAGACCTTGGTCACAACTAAGGTGTGTAACCGATTTATATATTTTCAATATGTTGGCGTGCATGCAAGGCAGGGTTGTCTATTGTGTCGTGACGGAGGCTAATCTCGGCATAATGTCGTGCCGTCACGACACGTATCCGTCACGACATTATGCCGGATGATGTCTTTATCCTGATGGACTTGAATTTTACCGAATTTTCTGTGTAATTACATTACCCCATTTCGGACACGTTGGATGTAAGATGTCCACGTGTGATGACATGTCAGCAAAGTAGAGGTAAAGTGGGGAAAAAATTACTAGCGCCCGTCCGCCCCCCCCGTTCCCTCCCCCGTCCGCCCCGTTCCTCCCCCGTCCGCTCCGTCCCCCCGTTCCCAACCCCCGTCCGCAAAGAAAAAAAAAAAAAAAAAAAAAAAAAAAAAAAAAAAAACCAGTTCCCGACCCGTTCCCCCCCCCCCCGTTCCCAACTCCCATCCGGAAGGGGAAAAAATAAAAAATAAAAAATTTGTTCCCCACCCCGTCCGCCCCGTTCCCGCCCCCGTTTCCCCCCCCCCCCCGTCCGCCCCCGTTCCCGCCCCCATCCGCCCACACCCTCCTTAGTCATATTTTACTACTTTGATATTAACAGAATGATAAACATAATGGTAAAATGGTTTACCTGGCGCTAGGCATATCCACGTCCACGTCGGCCTTTTCTGCCACATAGGACGCCACCTTGGCAAGAAGGTAAGTATTTTACCCACCCTACTAGCTTCCCCCTAGGTTGACCCTACGTGGACCCTATTATGTCGTGACGGAGGGGTCCGTCACGACACGACACGTCATGACGGCACGACACTGTCATAACGGCGGGATAGACAACCCTGATGCAAGGCATGTTCTATACATGACAGTGTTATTTATATAATTCCGCATGGATGGAATGGGAGATTGTTAGGTCAAACAAGGCGGCGGGAATCCGCTTTTTAAAGAGCATCCAAGGGATTTTGAACCAGCGGGGTGAAGTACTTAAAGATCTTCCCCCCACAACAAAGCTCTTTTCAGCGGCACATGCAAGTGTGCGCTCTACAGACCTCACCGAACGCGCTCAAGCCATTTCGTGTGCGCCAACCCTACACCACCCAGGTACAGTACAGGCTGTACATACCGCATATACCGCCGTAAATACCGGAACTTTACGAACGCACGTTCGTAAAGATGAAGAGTTTGGGTTTAGACAAATGATTCGGACCTATACATGGCAAGGATTTACGAATGTGCGTTCGTAAATCCCACATGAGAGCATGTTCTGGATTGAGCTACTCATATGGACAGTCACATGCACATAATCCATGGCAGTTATTTACGAATGTGCGTTCGTAAATATGCCTTCGAGGATCATACAGACTTATTTGACCCGTATCTATTGGTACCTGATGGTCGGTAATTTACGAACGTGCGTTCGTAAATATGCCTTCAAGGATCATACAAACTTATTTGACCCGTATCTATTGGTACCTGATGGTCGGTAATATACAAACGTCCGTTTGTAAATACATGTCATTATATGAAGGGGCTCAGTGTACAAAATATTGTTGTAGTGGATTCAGGCATCATCTGCAGATATACTACTTTTGTGCGTATGGACAAGTGTTCTCTTGTGATAGTATATCGCGCAGGTTCCTAAGTCAACATGGTACTGTGACCTACAAAACCGATATTCCTGAGGGTGCTCTCAGATGAGGGATCTCGAAGGCCGCCGGATGCACATGGAGAAGTTAGTGAGGCCACGAACGCTGTCGCGCACCTCTCCATGAGGAGTGCCCGAAACACCATGGGCACAAGGGGGACCCCGGAGTGACACCCGGGACTTGTGGCGCCGTTGGTGAGAGGGCCCAAGTGATCCTAGTGTGGGTGAGGGCCCCGGGCGTTGGGAACGCCTCCCACCCACGGAGACTAGGATGCACAAGGGTAAGGCCATGAGCTATGCGTAGCTCATGGCGTGGTGATTCCAGAATGCTCAAGAACACCTCGATCGGAGGTGTGAGCTAGGAGTTATGGCCATTTGAGTGGGGCGCTGTCCCGGGACAGCGCCCTGGTACAGCAGTGCCTGGGAGTGATTCCCGGGACTGCCAAGGTTCAAACAGGCATAACTTCACCAAGACTTGCCCGAATGGGGCAGGTGAGGAGTGCATCACCATCTACGTGAAGCGTAGATGAGGATGGAGTGGTTGTTTGTCAACATCAGACATCATACAAGGAAGTTATGATGGTCTGAAGCTGCTAGGGGCTTCTAGGCCCAGCGGCTAAAGGAAAATGTCTACTTGGCCCCAACTCTTGGTGGAGAGACAAAAGGTTGGTTGACGGTGGGGTAGGGGCCCCGTGTAAAGTCCTAGAGGCTTATATGGGTGAGGTGGTGTGGCCTCACCCACCCGAGGCCGAACAGCACGGCCTCCATGGGCATTGGCCCATTGTGAGGCCATAGTTGCCTAGTATGGTTCGGGTTGTTGTAGTGTTGCTCCGGCAATGCGATGATCAACATGGGATTGGACTTTCATGGATGGAAGTCCACATCTAGGAATGGGTTACCGATTAAGGGGTGAGTCCCGAAAGCAAAGTAGGAGGGTTGGTTCCCTCCTATGAACTATAAGGTCCGGGGTAGGAGGAGCTAATCATTGGCATGGCGGAATGCGAATGGTTAGCGCTCGTAACCTTTGCTAGAATTGAAAATTGGCAAGATTGTCAAGGGGGGCTACCAAGGGTTGCGACAAATTATCTATTTTTAGTAATAAGAATATGCTTTACGTGCGAAATTTTAAATCGTCATGTTCTTGATGTTCCCAATATTCCGTATGCCCACAATATTGGCATCCCAAACCATGGGCATATTTTATTTTGAGACTTTCAAAAGTCTCCGATTAACGTATATAGTGTTGGTGGCTGGATGCTCCTTAATGAGGTTTTGGGGGGGCAGATATGAGAGGGGATCATCTAAAATTTTGGGGGGGCTTGTTTTGGAGTGGGTGGATTTTGTCTTAGTGAGGTTCAAGGTTAGAGCTGGGGGTAGAAATGGGAGGGGATCATCTGAATTTTTGGTGGCTTTGTAGGGTGGCTGGATGGTCCTAGTGAGGTTAGAGGTCAGAGCGAGGGGCACTGTCGGATCCGACATACCCCTAGGGGTAGATATGTGCACCTCGCTTTTGATTTTTGATGGCCTGTTTTTTATTTTTGTGGGTTGGATGCTCACTTAGTGAGGTTATTTTGGTGGCTGGATGCTCGTGAATGAGGTTTTGAAGGGGCAGATATGAGATGTGATCATGTGCATATAGGGGGGCTTGTTTAGGGGTGAATAGATGCTCTCTTAGTGAGATTTTAGTTGAGAGCTAGGGGGCACAAATGAGATGTGATCATCTGAATTTTGGTTGTTTTTTTAAGGGTGCCTTGATGCTATCTTAGTGAGGTTCGAGGTGAGAGCTAGGGGGCCACAAATGTGAACCTCGCGATTGATTTTTTTTGTGGTTGGTTTAGGAACTTAGTGGCCATATTCACCTCGTATCAAGGTACAGTGGTTGCGCTTTAGAGAGATGTGTGCCCAGGGAGCCAACTTCAGAATCTTCTAAAGTTTTCATTATGATGCATATTTTGTTCATCTAACTGGTTCTTATGTTTGCAAATAATTGATTCTCAGGAGCTCGTTGAGATGGTTGCGGATGGAGAGTCATTGGAAGTTGGGGTTCTCCTTGGCGCTGGATCATCCCTTAGTGTTGAGGAGCATAGGGAACAAGGGTCTCGTTTGTCATGTGCTGAAAATATTGGGCTTACACCAGGTAGTAGCAAACCGCAGACACCCGGGATAACACTGTGCGGCTCACCTGAATAGTCGGATGTGGGTGTTCGTGCAATTAATGGAGTATCGGATTCGCCATAATTTAAAGAAAAATAGCTTTTCAGTTGTTGAGGGCATGAGGATACAACCGGTCGAAAAGTCCTCTATGAGAATCCCCCTCTGTAGGTTGATTCATATGTCATTGGTTCGCCCAACCCTCCGCAGCGACGTTACAAAGCTTATGGCGGCATTTCAATTTGGATACCGAGCTGGGTTTGCCACTTTGTATGTGTCTACTACAAATGAGTCTGGAGATAATCGATTCATTTCTGCGAAAGACAAGCGTGAATGGGGAGATCTATGGAATGCAGAAAATGATAAGTTTGAGTCTCTTTTGCGCGCGGATAAGGACTTGATGAGCCTCAGTGGATGTATGTTCTTTGTGTACGATGGTAACCACCGCTTGCTTGCGTGGAAAGAGAGTATTGAATCAGATCACAAGGACGATGCACTCTGGCACGAAAAGCATGGTTGCCCAGAATGTGTTGTCCTCGACACAACGGGTGGGCGTGGGGACGTCCTTAATGCAATGCACGACATCAACAAGTAAGTATGATATTTTTTCAAATCGTTTTTTCCTTCAATTTTTGATTTGCATCTAATGGCATTTGTCTCAACCGCAACAGGGCTAACCAGACCGCGCACATTAAAACTAGTCTCGTACACACTCTACACCGCATTCAAAAATACAGTTCGTATGATCTTAGCTATTACCAGCCATTATTGACCGAGGAGCAATACCAAGCATGCAAGAGCAGAGGCCCCAAGTGCCCTTGGTACCCGCTGACCCAGGATCTTATGGTGTCCTTCATTTTCAATGTAAGTCACTCCAAATTCCTCAACCTCCTACTTTGCATTCATTACTTATAGTCATGATCTAACAATTGAGAATATATGTTCAGCAAGAGATAGCCGATGCGGTAGATGAGGCAGCCCAAATTTACAAGGAGGAAGTGCCTCCAGAGGAGCAGTCAGGGAAGGGGTTGAATGAAGTATTGGACGTTGTGATAAAGAAGACGACTGAGGAACTTGGGCATAAGTTTAACAAGCAACAATCGATCGCAAACCCGGCCCTTGGAAAAGAGTTCCTGGAGAAGGTAATTTCTTTGTCACCACCTTCGAAATTATACCTTCGGTATTGCTCGTATTCATTGCATGAGTAATTATCAAATTTACTCCGCCTTCTATTTTGATGTCATTTGTTTCAGGTTACTAGGCATTATAGCGCCCACCATTCTCAAAAGATTGAGATGACATTGGAGAAATTACAACTCATTGCCACGGCTGCTGTGGAGCCAGAGTATAAAGTTCGTTGGCTAAAGTGGTGGAACAGTGGAAGATTCAATCGTAAAGCTATCCGGTTTTCCAAAAGTCCTGCAAGCGATGATAGCTTGAAACCTTGGCTCAATAAAACAGCGTTCTGGGCAGGGGTACGTCTATCCTCCTTATCCTTACTTACCTTTCAACTCTTCATTTTGTGCCAATTCTTATCTTGGCCTTGAATTTGTTCACAGCTAGAGGATGCTGCGGTCAAGGAGTTACCCGATATACCTACTGCATTGGGTGGGCTTGATGGAGACGGGAAAGTTGATTTGTTGCCGGAGTACTTAGAGAAGTGGCGAATCTGCCTTTGGGATAAGGCGTTCATTGGTCACTTCTCAGGGTCAGATATCTACGGAAAGGGGACGTGGTGGAAGGATGTCAAAGGCGCTGACAACATTGTCAAGCGCTTAATCTGTCGGTACGTTAGTTGGGACATCTTTTGTTCTCTTCATTTATTTCAATCCATTTGTTCTCTAAGTTGCTGATTGGCCTCACTCCTTGGTTGTCAAGGTACATCAAGCACGAGTTTTTCAAGAAGAAGGCTATCAAGAAGCTCCCTCCATTTCTTGACGCATGGTCAGATTCCTCTTCGCCCACATTCATATTTTCCCCGGCTCAAAAGCGCAACTTCTCCCTCCCGCATCTCCGGGAGTGTTGCTAGTACGTGGAGTGTAAGAGGACGTGGCAACCGGATGAGGAGGCGGCGTTGAAGATTCGACTCTCCGGTGGAGAGCCTCCACTGCCTCCTACTCAAAGCGATGAGGTTGTTCTCCTTGACAGTCAGCTTCCGGAGGCGGATGAGGTTGTTGCGACTCTCGATGAGGCCAACACACAGAAGTCCAAGAGGAGGAAGCGTGCAACCCAAGACAAGTCATCACTGAAGAAACGTGCGAGGAAGCTCAAGACTGTGGAGGATGACCCCCCTGCTTCACCTTAAGCGACTGTTGCATCCCTGCAACTCTTAGTCAGGTATCTACTCTGTCGAGGCTGCCTCCACCGCCCGTTCTTTCATCTTCCAGGCCTCCTCCGATTGTTTCAGAATGCATCTTGAATGCCTCCATTCTCCATCAGCGTCGTCATTTTCAGGTGGTTTCAGACTTCATCCTTTCTCTTCCACCCTCCCATACGCGGAGAGCTCTAGGCGTCAGGAGGTTAGATGTGAGCATGGCTGATCTTGTCATTGCTGACATCCCATAGAACCTGCCCGTGCCCAATGTATCCGATCCGGCACATAGTGTTCCTTCCTGGAATGCACTAGATCCTGATTTCCTTGGTGAACTCTTCGATTTCGCGGACGAGATCATCCATGACGATGGAGCTCTCCTCCTCTTTCATCCAGTTGACAATGGTGCCTTCAAGGAGAGCATTCAAGACCACTTCCCTGCTTTTGGCTTCACCATCTTCAAGGAGTGGCTGGGAGTCAACCGTCTTTGCCTCCATTCAGCTAAGAATGTGGACAAGACCACCAACCTCTTCCAACTTGTACTACTTGTTCGTGCCACGAAAACAATCGGATCCGACCTTGATAAGCGGCCCCGGCACTCGTCATTTTGCCTTCGCGATGCCAATGAGCTCAAGGCTCTTGGCATTGAGCTCGACATGGATGATGCCATTATGAATTATACCACAACTCCTCTCATGGACGGCTCGAAAGCTTGGCGTGGTCCCCGTGAGAAAGATATTTCTTTCATGTCCTCATTGATCATGGCCACTACGGACATTGGGCACGTCGTGGTTGACGTTAATGCAGGCGTTGGTATGTCCTACTTCACTTGCCATCATATCCTGGTTTTCATTTTCTACGTTTGCTTTTATTTATCTTTGCTAACCTTTCCTTCGCAACAGGGACTTCTGTCCATGCATGCAGGCAGCTTGGGCGCCATATCATTGCTCTCGAGGAGGACGAGGACATCTTCAACCGTGTCCTTAAGCCACTTAAGAGTGTTAAGCCTCCGGTGAAGGCTCCATCCATTGTTGTTGCTTCCACGCAGGCTTCACAAGGCACGCAGAAGAGGCCGCCGGCCTTGAAGCGATCGAGACCAGAGTCCTCGCAATAAGTGAGTATGATGACCTTCTTTGCTTCTTTTCCTTGTCCACTCAGCTTTTACACTTTCCATCCTCTTTCTTACAATTTTCATGCTTCTTTTCAGACTTGGCCTTGGAGCAGATGTGTTTGGTACTCCCACCATGGGATTCACTTTGCCAATCTATGCCCATGATATGGCGATGGTGCTAGCGGCACAACCTTCTCCTACCAAAGCTAGTACCCCGTCTCCACGTTATGACCCCCGTGCCATAGACTTCTTCGAGCTTTTTGTAGAGGTGGATAATGAGTGCCATAGCTTAGATTCCACTTCAGATGAGGGCGGCCATGAGGGGAGTATCTTTGGAGATAGGGAATCTAGTAGTGACAACCTCATGTTTGATTGATTTTTGGTTTGATTGATTGGTATTTGGATTTATAAAGTGTGGTGTGGTTTTCAATATTCCAATTATCTCATTGAATGCATCTTTTCATTGTTCTCAAATCACACTACACTTGGTGGTCGTCATACTCCAAAGAGAATTTAGTCCACCATCTTATCAACCATAGTGCATTTTCCCACGGTCATAGGGCCTCATTGGTAATTATAAGAAACTTTTTGGTTCTAGAAATTGGCCACTCCACAAATATAGGCCTTATAATTACAAAATTAAACTTGAAATATGTGCAAAATCCACGGTCATAAGGGGCCTAACATTCGTTAAATGGAGTTTTAAATTATAATTTTCTGCTCACGAAATCTGCTCATCGCTCACCGCTCACCGCTCACATCGTAGCATTCCTGTTGCCGATTGTTAAGTTGCGAATCTTCCCCCCTTCAGATCCGAATGTGTGGTGGTGTTGTCGCCTGCCGCAATGCAGCCACCTTCCTGTCTGGACTATAATGGTGCTCTCCCAAAACGCCCAGCTCATGATCCCTCCTCCCAGCTAGGAATCTCATGAAACTAAAAATGCGCAATCTGGGTGGCGTATTCTCGCCTGGGCTCTCCCTAATGCCCTCCTCATTCTTGCCTTTTTCTTCTTACCCCTCGGCCGAATCTCCCATGGCAGCTCCCTGGCTGCCGCAACCAGCTTGAGGCGAGAGAGAAAAGGAGCGGAGGCTGAGAGCCTCCCTTGTCCGACTCCCTGGTCCGACTTTCCCTAGGGTGCTTGCCCCCACCTGCCCTTAAATGAACAATTATAGTGCTAAAAGCATCCTTCCCGGAACTCAGCCACCTTCCTAAGGCTAACAAGCCGTAATTAAAATCCTTAATAAAAATCTAATCTAATTCACCCATAACTTACACACTAAAGTCCTAATCTTCTTAGTTTACTCCTAGTCTCCCTTAGGCTAGTGATGCTCACTTTGTATGTTTTCATATCTTGTCTGAGTTCGAATCGACATTTTAATGAGTTGTCCAGGTTAAGAACACATGTGGGCCCAAAATCGGGCTCACAATGCACAAGGGTAAGGCCGTGAGCTATGTGTAGCTCATGGCGTGGTAATTTTAGAACGCCCAAGATCACCTCAATCGGAGATTCGGAGGTGTGAGCTAAGTGTTATGGCAATTTGAGTGCAGTACAGCAGTGCCTGGGAGTGATTCCCGGGACTGCCAAGGTTTGAACAGGCATAACTTCCTTAATACTTGACCAAATGGGGCAAGTGAGGAGTTTATTGGCATCTACGTAAAGCGTAGATGAAGATGGAGTGGTTGGTTGTTAGCATCTGACATCATATAAGGAAGTTATGATGGTCTGAAGCTGCTGGGGGCTTCACGGCCCAGCGGCTAAGGGAAAGTGTCCACTTGGCCCCAACTCTTGGTAGAGAGACAAGAGGTTTCTTGACAGTGGGGTAGGGGCCCAGTGTAGATTCCTAGAGGCTTATATGGGTGTGGTGTGGCCTTACCCACCCGAGGCCGAACAGCACGGCCTCCATGGGCATTGGCCCAATGTGAGGCCATAGTTGCCTAGTATGGTTCGGGTTGTTGTAGTGTTGCTCCGGCAACGTGATGATCAACATAAGATTGGACTTCCATAGATGAAAGTCCACATCTAAGGATTGGCTACCGATTAAAGGGGTGAGTCCCGAAAGCAAAGTAGGAGGGTTGGTTCCCCTCCTATGAACTATAAGGTCCGGGGTGAGAGGAGCTAACCATTAGCATGGCAATATGCAAACGGTTAGCGACACGTAACCTTTGCTAGAATTGCAAATTGGCAAGATTGTTAAGGGGGCTAGCAAGGGTTGCGACACTTGAGCACATTTATTTGCACTCTCGTCCTCACTTCCTCGTCTTTTCCCATAATGCATCGTCTTCATTTTTTATGCAAAATTCATTATTGGATCATAGCATTAAACTAGTCGAATTGTTAATCACAGGACCCTCCAGAGATAGGTCGCAACCCCTCGACCAGTGGACCTCAGACCCGAAACAAACCGTTCATCGTGTTTGACCTCAACGGGGTGTTGTGTCACACCCAACACATCCCCAAGGTCCCCACGTGTCCCTTCCGTCACCCCGACGAAAGGGACAATGATGGCGAGCTCGACACCCTCATTAACCGCAAGGTTGTCCACGCCCGTCCCGGCTTGCGGGACTTCCTTCGCAAGGTGCTCGACCTAACTCACGTTATTGTGTGGAGCTCTATGGTCATGGAGAACACGGAGCCCATCGTCGACTACCTCTTCTGTGATCTCCCGAGCCCTTGCCTCGTCCTCGGCCAAGAGGAATGCGATGAATTGCTCGACGAAAAAGGTCTGCCGGTTCCAAAGTTTGGCGGTCGAGGCGGAGGACAACAGTTCCTCAAGGTCCTCATGTCCAAACTGTGGCGAGGCATCCCCCGGCTGCAGGGGGTACCCCACGGGTGGTGGCCAACTCCTGAGAACACCATCCTCATCAACGACAGCCCCACCAAGAGCGTCTTGAACCCCCAGAGCAATGTCATCTTCCTCGACACTTGGACCGGCGATAGGAACGACACATTTTTTGTCAATACGCTAGCGCCTTACCTTAGAAGGTTTATGCTCCACGCTGGTAGCATCCCCTTTTTGGTTAGGTCCAACCCCATCGGCAATGTGGGGCTAAGCCCCCGCGATAATGTATTTAAGAGCATCATGAGGCTCGCGAAATTCAGTAAATTGATTTGAAATGCCTCCATGTCTGTGCTTGTTATCATGTGGTTCACATATCTAATGTTTGCTCCGTTTTTGGATGTCTTATTGTTGTTGTTGTTGTTGTTGTTTTTATTGTTGCCCATAGTCTGCCCCCATATGTGACGTCCATGTCCTCGACGGCCCTTCCCGTCCCCACTCGGCCCCTGGCTCCCCTTCCCGCGATGTGACGGACTTCCAAATGCCATCCCTCTACCAGTTCTCGGCGGTGGACGCAGCCTCGGCCGTGGATTACTCCCGGGACGTCGGGATCGACGACAGCGTCGTGAACAGCCCGCCCCCCAAACTTGTCGCTCGCGCATACGCCCCATCGCCCTCCCCTCTCCAAGGAGAAACGAACGTTCGTTCGGTTGGGACACCTGTCGCCCTCAAGGGACCACGGCCTCTCCGCATGGAAGGCCCCCGGTGGCACGCCTCCCCGACCAACTCCGTTCCTCCCCCCGCAACGTCCTCCGCGATCGTCGACCCTCCGCGCCTTAATTCCGACCCGTTATTCCACAGTGCCGTAGTACGATCCGGATACTCCCGTCGACGCCCCCCTCGTGCCCACCGTCCCCGGCATGGACGTCCCTAAAGCCAAGGTGCCCTCCTTAAACCCTAAACCCCTTTCCCGCCGTTGCTTTCCTTGTCTTGCATGTGCGTGCCGATAACATTACGAGCGCCCATCCCAAACCGTCCTCATTATTTTCCCCACTCCATTCTTATTCTTATCTTTCTATGGCGTTGTTTCATAGGTGGCTACCCGCTCGCTTGGTGGCCGGCCCTCCTCAACTTCTTCCTTGGATAGGCACGCCCTCAAGGCCGCATCATCCGAGTCCGATCGTTGTTTGGCCCTCCGCCGAAGCGCAAGACATTCCCTCTCGCAAACGCACTCTTATTCCACTCACAATACCACTTCGTACAATTCGGGAGCGCGTCAGGAAATATGAAAGAACGACACATATTGCAGGCCAGTCAACAAAAATGGTTACAGCCGCGGGCCGGAGATTTTCAGAGCCATGGAGGCTGCCAAAAGCAAGGACAAGGCCGCAAAAAAAAAATAGTGGGACGGACTAGTGGGACTAGAAACGTACTAGTGGGACGGACTCCCTAAATGCGATTAGGTGTAGAACATATTAGTGCTTGCTTTCTATTCTATTTCAAGTTATTCAAGACATTGATGGTATTTCCATTATATTTGTATTTCAATCCCATTGAATTCATTCAATTTCCAATCATTCTCCGCATCTTCCCTTCCATTCATAACAATTTCTCATTTCATACTCAACCATTTTCATGTATGCTTCACATTTTTGTTCACTTTGATGCCTTTATGTCTAATAATTGTATCCAAAATTATACATATGGAATTTTTAGGTTGTCATTACTGGTCCAAATTTGAAAAGTGCGTCCTTAAATAATCTCATAATCAACAAAAAGTCTCCAATTACCGAATATAGTGTTAGGGGGTAAAAACCTGCCTCAATAGGTTTGTAAATGACTCGTTTAAATTCAAGAAATCATTTTGGAATTTGTGTCTCCTTGTTAAGGTTTAATATGTCTAACATAACATATAACTACATGTGCTCTACTAATGTAATAACTAACATTTTTTACCCTCCGCCTCGGTAGGTGTTATGAACCTTTACCTGTGCATCTATCAAGCTTTGCCCAACAATAAAATGAGATTGATTTTCAGTCGACAAAGCCAAAAGATTAGTAGTGGGTAGAAGTAGATCAAGGGGATATCAAAATGGCTAACTTTCTAGAGTAACAAAGTGCAATGGCCTCTATGATATATCAACTAATATTTACTTGATCATCCAGTTGGAAGAAAGAATACATCTTAAAAGGGGAAGGAAACATATTTCTATTGGAGGGAACCTATAGCCATGGACATGTACGTGGCTATGTAAGGTAGATGTGCTTTAATCCAAGACCTTCGATAACAAAATGTCTACTTCAAAGTTGAATTATGATGGTCAACACCATTTAGGGGGGTTTGGAATCACATTCAACCTAAAGTGTAACCAAAATATCTCTACCATGCAATCACCGCATTTTGGAAGTGAAGGTTCCCTCCAACCTTGTGAAGTATTATTTACCTCCTTGCATTCAATTGCAAAATTGCGCAAATTTCTCATATGATATGTTTGGGGTGGATGAGCGTTGAAAATACGCAACATGTGGCTCAACATGAAAGTGACAGGAAGTTGCTTTAAGCAACAAAAGTGTTTCACATGGGACCTACATGAATAATCTTTGCGAAAAAAAATCTTGTGTTTGTAAATTCATAGCAAATTCCCACAAACTTCAAATTAATATTGAATTTTTGCCACCTCTTCCGCACACACGAGAGGCTTCAATCTCATAAAGTATCCACTTAAGATACGTCTACCTTATCGGGGGTCATGATTTCCCATGGGGAGGGAACAAGCTAACGTGTAAGATCTTCATTGGCATTGGACACAAGAGATATCCTTGTTGATTTCTTGTCTACTTTTAAGATCTTTTATCTTTCAAAACATATCCAGATCCCCACATATTATATTGTTACGAGGATCCATGAAATCTCCTCTCTGAGGTCCTCCAATGCTACATTATCAAGAAAAATCATGACATCTTAATATAATAGTATTGATTGGAGCCATCAAATCTCATGAGTATTTGGATTCTACTAGTATACTTCTACCCAAAAATACCCTCACATTCTCTCTCTCTCACACTCACACACGCAAGGTGAAAATTGACTTGAGCAGATAGTGAATATACTCCATTGAAATCATCCCAGGTAAGGAAAATGATGCTTGAAACCTATACTCTAAATATTGTTATTAAACCATTTAAAAAATTTGGATGGATTTTGCTATAAGTTGACAAGATATTTCAACGCACCAAAGTATGTCGTATTTCAAATTTGTATGCAATTTTATAAGAGTTCGAACTTCTATTGATAAATGATCTACAACCAACGTAGGATCATGATGATAATTTAGAATCATTGTGTACTTATCATGCAGTGCTTAAGAACCAAGTGCTAGTTACAGATGAACCGGTGGAGTTTCCAGAAATAAGTGGTTGAAGTTCAAGAAAATCACCGTTTATTTTGGAGGAATCCATAGAATACACCTCAAATACCTAAAGTAAACCCAAAGAACACAACATGTAACTATTTAGACTTGGAAAGACTGGGACTTTGATTGATTTGAGTTGGGCCCTCACCAACATTGTTCAAGGTGAATGTGCAGTTAATCATATTATAGCAAGTAGTTTTTTGAAAATCGTAACTTGACTTCAATATAGCATTGGCTTAGGTTCCAAATTAGTCTAACGGGCGCCACTTAAGATAAAGCGGCCACATATATGTGAGGTCATGTTTTTACTAGACCCTCTTTACCTTGGTAAAATTGGTGGCAAGCCATTTCAAAGAGGTGGGTGTCTAACCCTACGCCTACATATACATAAACGATTTGTGTGTATGTGTGTATGTGTGTGTGTATAAACCATTTGAGCTTGTTACTCAACCATTCTAGTTTTGTCCCAATCTTGATAACTCATTAAAACCTTCTCTAGAAAACTCTCTGTCCAATAATAACCTCACTTTTGGGTGAATGTTCATAACATCTACCAAAGAGGAGGGTAAACTGGGAGAGAAGGGTGAAATATTGCTACTAAGAATTTAAAGGTAGTCTCCAAGTCCGATAGCATGCACGTCCCTTGTGTCTAATGGGCGCAATGAGGTTTTCATAAATTGAACTTCTCATCAATTCCTATGAAATCCTACTAGGTGAATCTGCCTATGAAATACTTTTCAAGGAGGAAATGTGGATCTTTACTTACACTGAACATGTAAATATTTAGTACGGTCCACACCATTCATCATCAACCTACATTAAGGTAGATGTGCCTAATTTGATCACAATGATAATTTGGTCACCTAGTTGAGAGAAACACGTGGTTAGGTGTTGATCTGAGAACGTACAGCAAAGAGATATTTGCTTAAAAGGGATTGGACTACGTGCTCAAAATATGCTAAGCATTCTAGGTCCAATTGTCAAGGTATTCAAGAAAACCTATATGACCACTTAATGAACACATGAATCTTCACTTTGATAATGAATAAGACATCCATGTGAACTTAGCACATGAACTTAGCAAATTCCAATATTCTCACAACATCCTCTAATTTGACAAGATATTTACATAACATGCCATTAAACTATAGCCCCAAATAAAATATCCCTTTGATGCATATGGGTGGTGAAACCCTATAGGTACTGTAGTGAACTCCCTAGGCATGTACTATGTGTGCAATATGTTTACAACAAAAAATCTCATTTGTCTCACTTACCAGTCATTTGTGTTTTTGAGAGTGGAGATTGTGGGTATCACACATGGACCACTTTATGGAGCTTCACACTTGAGGCGCACTGGATTTTGTACTTGTAGCACGTGGGTGCACAAAAAGGGTATTAATCATGACTATGGGTTACAAAATGTACATAGGATGGGATTATTCTTTCTTGGCATTCTAGATATATTATGCCCTATGGTACATTGAAACCCGTATGTAAATGTTCAATAAGATATACATATATAGGATACTACAAGAAGGTAAGATGATTTATAGAATCATTATTGCATACAAATATTAGAGGCCTAATTTTCACTATTTGTTTTCCAAAGTACAAACACATGTGGTGTTACTTTCCCATACCTAGTAGAACAAGAAGGGAAAAGTGGGTCGCAATTAATATAAGGTATACGGGCTTATGTGGTCACTCGTTTAACTCGCATGCCTACATTTGAGTGGTATATGACAAGCTTTGTAGTTAAGAATATAAGATTGAGAAAGACACATGTCAAAGTGAGGTTGGACTATGTCCTTGAACATCATCAGTCATTTCAGGTTCAATTTTCAACACGATTGGGAGGGCCTACAAGAATGTTTAAGGAGGAAGAGAATTTTCACTTTGGCTTCTTTTGACTTTTGCATCTCAACTCTGACTATGAAACTTGGAATAAGAATCTTTGAGATCTGCAATTACTATTCGGATGAGGTATTTCTCGGTTTCATCCAATCACCATGGTTTTCTTGTGAAGTTGGATGGCACATACTTTTTGCACCTTAAGGACCAAGTACATGCTTTCACATGTGGTGTCACCAATTGCCCCCGCCACACCATTGTTGTGGATGGTTACCCCATGGTTACAAAATCCACCTCTTAGGATTTGTAGCTTATTTGACCATCTACCTAGTGGTTGGGGGACAAGAGTTGGCAACACCACACAATCTTGTAGTAGGAATGATAACGAACATATGTCTCTAACCCAATAGACTCATCCATCCGGAAGCCGATGGGCCACTCGGAGCACAATGCTCGCCTCCCTTTTCATGAGCGGTCGAGGTGGCCTCTTGCATTTATGCCATGAACAATGTCGGTTTGCATGTATACTTGGCCTTCGATTGGCCGACTCTTGTATGGGACCACACAAAAGTGGAATGAGAATCGCATGCATGGTGACCCCCCTTGAGTGAGGTAGACCGGTGTTAACGTATGTAGGTTTATTCGGTTGCTTGTCTTAATCGGACATTTCTATTTGATTGGTGTGGCTAAGTGAGGACCAATGAACAAAAATCATAAAGACACTTGTTAAAAAGAGTTTGGATTACATTTTCAATTTTGATTAACTACTCTACATTCAATAGTGAACACAATCAAGAGGGCCTATGTAAGGAATCAACAAATGTACACTTCCAATAACCATGTCTACATCAGATGAAGTTTGTTTTTTCAACGCGGTTCTTTGTTGATGTTTTATCATAGATTTGTTGTTTAAATATTATTGGTAGAAGTTGGAGAACATGAAAACGAATTGAATTACATCCACCTACCTTAATCCAACATAGAAATAATTTGGACATCTAAATCTAAGTGGTATGTTGTTAGGTGTGGATCTCAAGAATGGACACCATAAAGATATATGTTTAAAAGAGGTTGGACTATGCACTTAGAATATGGTAACCAATCTACACCGATATGCGCAATTAGATCGTCCCATGTTAATTTATCAAACCTTTACATTGTGTGGATTACTTATTACCACAACAACAAAGTTCATGATTATGTTTTAATTTTGGTCAATATATGGATGAATAAACAAAGTTATAATATTTTAAGGAGGGAAAAAGGACACCTATTTGCAAAGGCAACCTAGTTGCACATGTAAGACTAGTTTAACAACCCAACATTAGGGGTGGGGGGATTAATGGGAATGATAATTCTCACTTTAATAATGAATCACATATTGATGTGAGCTCCAAACACTTATGAGGACAATGCATATGGTCAAGGTTTGGATTAACTAACAATCTCACACTAATACAATCCTACCCCTTTAATATGACATGTTTGGGAAACGAGAACACCATTGTATTATGAAGGTGTCACATATTCAATGATATGACAAATCAGACCTCTTTGTCATAGTAAGAAGGTACTTCATGAGAAAAAAAACATTACATATTTTGTCACATATACAAACTAAAATTTCTCTCAAATGTTTTTACAAATTTGCAAATTTTTCTCATGAAATCTATTTGGACTTGAAGAAGGAATCAATAGTCTATTGGTTTTGCCACTTCAAATTAGCAAAAAAATGTTGTATTAAGCTTCTCCAATATGGCCTGCAATCACAAATTTCTCTAACAGGTTGCCCATAAAAAAATGCATGATGTTGAGCATGATGTTGAGCATCTGCCAGCTTCACAATAAGTGTAGGTCTCTCATCAACATCTAAAGAGTCTGAGGATTCTACTTGAAGGTCACACTTGTTGCAGAAGAGACATAAGCTAAAGAGTCTTTTGATTAGGTTTTGAGATACATAACCTAATTCTCTTAGTTCCCATGTTTTAGCATCACTTTTTTTTTTTATAAAAAAATCCACATTTCACATGTGAAATTACATACCTTTAATATTAACAATATACTTAGACATGTGTGAGACCCACCACATGTGCATTTATTACCAACTAGAAAGTTTGGTTTACAAAATTTGTGTCATTATATCGAAGTTGTTATATTATTGAGTGTCATATTAAAAGAAGTAGAGATTTGGGGTGGCTTAGAAAGGTTTAACTAGAATCATGTGATCAAAGATATGGTGTATTTTAGTATTTGTATAGAAATCATAATATATTCAAGTAAGCGCATTTTAGATCTATTTAGGCTCAATTACTTTGGTAAGCATATTTTCTGGTTTAATTAGGCTTAATTATGTGTAATTACGTTCAATCATGCTTAAGTATGGTCAGTCAAGGTTAATAAGCTTAATTAAATGTATTCACACCTAATTAGTTTAAAAGTGTGTGAATACTTGTGTAAGTAGAAGGAATTAACTAAAATATTATTTTCAAATAGCACAATAATTGGAGTTTCATTTTAGAATAACAAAGGCGCTGTCAACTGCTTGGTTACATAAATTTGAAGTTCCCAAATGCTAATGAGGAATTTGTAATATTTTTTTATTTCCAAGTTAATTACATGCGTTATTGAAGGTTTCACTTCGGGACTGAAACCCCAGTCAATTGCTTATTTACTAGGGGGAAGTGAACATAAATATTGGATTTTAAACCTTGAAGTTGAAGTGCATTGAAGATGAGATTTGTGGACAATCGACCTTCAAGAATGCAAAGGCAAAAAGAATTTGAAGTTGGGTGGGGTGGGCAACAATTTTTGGTTTGAATCAATTCCATTTTTTTTTAAAGCAAGGTTATCAGTCATGCCGGATTGCAAACCCCGAACTAGACACCCCTCCCCTTGAAAGTTTGTAAATATATAATGGGGTCATGGCTTGACAGAATGGGGCCCATGCAATTTGGCATGAACTCTAGCCCTAGTTAGGTAATGAAGTCGATAACATACATACACCATTTCAACACTTATCGACGTTACATTTGTGGAGGCTTATCGGTACATGGGCCAAAAATAGTACACCAGTGGACATCTTCGTTTTGAAGTGCGCCCGTGACATTAGTGTGATCGCCCACCCAAGTATTGTACATGACATTTGTTTTAAGCGGGGCATTGCACACCATGACTCAACACACAATGGACATCTTGTCAATGAGAGGAGAACACCTCAATTTATCCCTAAACTCGGACAACGTGGGTGCCGGTGGCCATCATCATCATCCTCCTCCTCCTCCTCCTCCTCCTCCTCCAATTCACTAAGACGTTCCATCATGTACTTTGAAGTTCATTACTAGGGTGGCCCGTGCGGCCACCGCATTTCTTGTCTACGTTTTCATGAGGTGTTAGTGGGCCGTAAGTAAAGTACCCGGGGCTTGTCCATTCAATCACACACCCGCCCGTGCCCCTCCCCCACCGTACCTCTTCCATAATGACCACTACATATTATTGCAACGTAGCACAATAGGCATGGCCCGTAGGATCACTTGTACAAATGTTGGGGGCCAATCGCGGTGCCTCTAAAGGTTGCCTTCACATGGGTCGCACAAGGCAATTTAATCCGCAAATGGGAAGATGACAACGAGGCCGTCGTCCCTTCCAATCCACAACTAGCTTGGGTTTATCTTAAGGTCGAGCATGCTAAAACCAACACCTTAAATTCTTGAACAATAAGTACGTATTGAACTAGATAACCATGCATGTGGAGAACCAATTGCCAGTTACATATGAACCAAGTGAGTTTGGGAAATAACCAGTTGAAGTTCAAGACGTCAAGAAAATTGTCGACTGTTTTTGGAAATCTTTGGAGTAAGCCTCAAATAAGTAAAGGAAGACCAAAAGATGACAACATGTAACCGGTTGGGCTTGAAAATATTAGGGTTTTGACCAATTATGTCCAAAAAAAACCCTCGGACATTGTTAGATCATCAATGACAGGAGAGTGGTTGATGAACTCCAAGAGTGGAAATTATGGATGATATCATGTCTCCCATATGATGAATTATGATAACCATTGCGTTCTTGGATAAGCAATTGGTTATGAGAATGTCCAACACCTTAACGTCAAGTTCTCATGCATGAATATGGAACTATATTGTTGGATAGATTCATGGGTTGGACATTTAACATGTTTTCATGTATACACGTGTGTTCAAAGGGTGGTTAAATGGGGGGGGGGGGTAATTTGGTGGACAATAGTATTTTTTGGACCCTTTCAATTCTTGAAATTTTTTTACTTTTAAGTTTAATGGTACCGTATATTTAGATAGGAAAAAGCACTAAATTTATTCAAGGGAATGTTTGTTAAAAGGAATTCCCCACCCTTGAAAGCACCACTCATAATCACCGCAAAAATGCATAGCACCATGGGATAGAGAACAATAGACCACACAAACCCAAAGACCACATAAATGAAGATGCACAACCCCTAGGGATGACGAGGAAGAAACATGTATAACAAAATCATCCATGACAGTGGATGAAATGAACCATTCTCATTCGTCTTTATCCTTGTAGAGGGGACCGATTGTCACATGTAGGTACGGTTTCCCTCCCTTTTGTATTTCATACCCTTTGTTATTTTTGAGATATAAGAAACTATAAGCAATAATGAAACCCCTATGTTTTTTATACACATGACTCTCATATTTTTATTAGGGGTTTTCTTTCCCAAAAAAAATTCAAACAACTATCTCCAAAGAATATAAGGTGCCCTATGTTTGATCACACGTGGTTTTCTAACTTTTCTAACTGAACAACCTAGGGGTAGATTTATGAATTTCTTAATGATGTAGGACAATTTTCCATTGATGCAAGATAATCGCCCAAGACTAATATGCTCGTAGTGCACTAATGTGATTTAAGACCTTTGATTTGTGGATACATAACTCAACAAAGGCATACTTTGTAAGTGGGGATCTCCTTTCAATTGCTAACAAGAAACATCTAATATCATATAATGCACAAATGATAGATACACTCAATAGTTAGAGCGACAATTTTAGCATCAACCACCTTAAGATCCGAGACCAAAGAAACTCCAAAATCAAATGATCATCTTGGTTGAGAAACAAACATTGGACTCGAAGAGTTTCACAATAGGGTATGGGCCCAAATTTTGGAAAAATAAATAAGTAAATAAATAAAAAGATTGCACTAATATAGCACCATCACTTGCCTACCAATAATTCTTCACATTTTTGTGTCTCAAATGTCCAATAAAGCTACTCCGTCCTTGTAGTGATGAGATTTTGTCATTTTGTCTCATCATTTCTCACATTTTGTCATTTCTCATCATTTTTCACAAATTCAACTTTGTCATTGCCTTTTCACTACAAGAATCACATGTTGTTGCCATTGGTTTTTTTTTACCACTACAAAGTATATAACCAATTGGTGGTACTTAATTGATTTCAAGATTATACTAATGGGTAGCCCACCATAAAGTAAATTTTAGGTATCCAACTCTATCATTTGTAACCAATTACTATTCCAATAGCTTCTAGTAAAACAATTGAACCTTGTGTACTAACTCCAAACACTACTCATATTATTTACCATGACCGATGAGCTTACTTATTGATAGTTAGGATCTCCATGGATTCCCACACAAACACAGGTAAGGATGCTAGAACATAGCAAAATGATGAACATGCTCCTACAAAAGCTGTAGGGTAGCCACGTCACATTTGTTTTTGGGTTGGTATCACAACTATCTTAAATTGGTGTGCTTTGTTGTAGTTGATGACCGCATTTAGGGTGAGTTTCCATGTAGGCCACTTGCCCATTAGATTTTGGTGGCAATAAAGACAAATGTAGATGAAATATGGTGGGGTAGTATTCTTATGTGCCAACCAACTATTGCTATTTCAAGTGTTTAGTGGGCACATACAAACCTAGTCGCCAACAACCACAAATCTTCACATTCTAAGTAGGCAGCCTTAATGCGATTGGTTGATCGCTTTTGTTTGTCTACATGAGAACACCTCCAACCCACTATTATCTAAAATATAGTGGGCGAGCGGCCTACATGAAAACCTACCCTTACATGGATACCACCTACTAACATACTACCATAAAATGCTACATGCACTCGTGTTCTTGGATCAATATTATAATTTAGAATGTGAAATTTGAGTGGTTTCAAGGAATGTAAAACTGCCATGTGGCAAAGCGTGAAGCTCTCTACGGTACTTATGAGGAAGGAAAAAGTGTGAGGATCTTCTTAAGCTTAACCTTTAAAAGTCCTTGAGGCCTATACTTGGATGCACGGCCCTCTCGCAAATGGCAATTGTTATTTGGTCATGTTGCAACTTATTCAGTTATAAATTGCATTCTTCTAAGAAGACCATCCCATACAAACATGTAACACAAAAATCTTGGGTCAATGGATGACCATAGTACAAACACATACTGCGGATATTTGGTTATCAAACATCACAAATTATCATATTCTAGGTCTCATAACATTAGTCAGCCATGTGGGTGGGTTCCATGACCTTGGAATATGTCACTTATATTCTGTGGGACCCTCGAACAAATTGAGAATATTCCTTTATTATTCATACATTGAGGTTGAACCTGGAAATTTGGGTGGAGTTATGCTCCCGGCACTATGTGTAGGAATAAATATTCATCCCAAGAATATTCGCATGAAACATTGTTCATCCCATTATTAATCCCTAAATGCTATTACTAGCATAAATAAAATTAATAATATCAAAATTATTCAAAATATTTTTACTATTCAAACCAACACTAATCATTATTCGTACCGACATCATTTTCTTCCTATTTTTTATGTTTCTCCCTAAGAAGGTAAGATAGTGGAACACAACCATGCAACTGAATAATGTTATGCTCTTTGAAATAGGAAGGAAAATATAAGATAAAATCATAGAAACTTCGATGTGTTGTGCAACGACATGAATGAAAGCCCGTTCACCTTGTACTCATCATGGTGTTCCATGATGCAACATAAGGGTTTCTTTGGAACTTAAATTAATCAAACACCTATATTTGAGTGGTATGGAGATGGTGTGTGGTATGGTATGGATACCACAAAGACATACACGTGCTCAAAAGAGATTGGATTGTGTGCTAGAAGAAAATATGATAACCACTCTCAATTCAATAGTGAACATGATTGAGGAACCCTTTGCGACCACTTGATGAGCATGAGGATGGTCACTATGATAATCAACAAGCTCTAATAGTTGTGAGGAAAGGAGCTACGGCCTTCATTTTGGATGTGCTAACCATCTTGTATTAATCACGTGTTTCATGTCCTAGGGGGAAAGGGTAGTCAAAAAAAAAAAAAAAAAAAACCATTTAAGGCCCATCTACCTTAGATAACTAGTGTGTACACATATCATTCTTATGTGATGGAGTCATCATCGAGGAACCCTATGTGACCACTTGATGAGCATGAGGATGGTCACTATGATAATCAACAAGCTCTAATAGTTGTGAGGAAAGGAGCTACGGCCTTCATTTTGGATGTGCTAACCATCTTGTATTAATCACGTGTTTCATGTTCTAGGGGGAAAGGGAAGTAAAAAAAATTATTAAAAAAAAAAAAAAAAAAAAACCATTTAAGGCCCATCTACCTTAGAGAACTAGTGTGTACACATATCATTCTTATGTGATGGAGTGGGTGTTCATCCTATATAAACATCTAGGAGAATAAACATCTGAGGGACTCTTTTGGGCAGCTAAGTATTTAAGTTGAATCTTTGTAGGTTTCCACCGAAGATAGGGAACAATAAGACAAGACCTTGCCACTTGACAATGCTTGGCATTCAAAAATGTCATCAAGCATCTTGTGTCTTGGATTTGTTATTGAAGCTAGAGCCTAGTATAGGAAGAGAACAACATTACCAATGTTTACGAATGCTTTGCCATACAACACATTTTGGTGTTCAAAATAAGGTGTATTTTGAAGTTGATCAATTGAAGTTTATTTTTTGTGTGTATGTGTCATCTGACACACTCATGTCATTGGTGTGCATCACACTAAACCACTTGACATGACTTGTGACGTATTTGTCTTTACAAACTAACATGTATGATAGGATTAGTCGATGCATTTAAGTGGATAAACAGTGGCTTATGGTCAATATATAGATGCATGGAACAATATAATATCACATGAAAATCCTATGATCAACATCCTAGCATATTCCCAAAATATTTTATTCATCATCTCAAAGAGTTGAATCAGAGGCATGCAATTGTTGAGCCTGATTTGGTTACTTGTCATAAATGGACACCTAACTTGGGTGGTGCATCATTAGGTGTGGATCAAGGAATAGCCACCAAAAATATATGTTTTTTTAAAAAGAATTTGGTCTACGTGATCATAAAAATGTAATCAATTCATATTTAATAGCCAATATAGTTGGAAGGGCCTATGTGACCAAGTTATGGCTCCTTGACTGCCACCTTTGAAAGTTCATATCAATTTAGGTGAGCCCCAAATTTCTCCATGATTGAAACATGGCTTCTCTCCCACATTCATATGAGCCAATATTGAAGGTAGAAGGTGCTCGAACCAACCCTTTGGTTGATTTGGCTTATTTTTGGAGTCCATTTGGATTAGTGGTACGCATATTAATTGGCTTCTTTTGATATGCATTTTTCTTCTCTTGTCTTTTCTTACCTACATTGAAAGGCCGTATTTGGGATGGATAATAAAAGGAGGAGTCATCTAAAATTCGAAACTCCCGAGTTTTATTTAATTTCAAGTTTGAATAAGGTAGACGTGTCTAAATCCAACATAGCAATAATGTGGACACCTATTTTGAGTGGTATGCAGTTAGGTGCAAATCTAAGAACCCTAAACCCAAAGACATGTATTTAAAAGCTATAGGACTACGTACTCAAATTATGCTAATCATTCCAAGCTCAATAATTAACATCATTGGGGAGGGGGTACTTATGTGACCATTCAATGAGCACGAGAATATTCACTTTGATGATGAATAAGATACTCAAATGAGCTCCAAAATTTAGGAGACAAATGGCTACTTGCACGATTTGAATTTGTAGATCAAGGTAAATGTGCTCAATTTGGTGTTTGGTTTTAAACAAACACCTATATTTAAGTGGTGTATGGTTGGGTGTCAACTTAAGATTAGACACCAAAAATAGACATGTCTCGGGTAAGTGTTGAAAGAAGATTGGACTACATGCTCAAATTTTGTCAACCATTCTAGGTTTAATGATGAGCATGTCAATTGGAAAAAAAATTGATCATTAATAAGAAAGACGTAACATTACTCAACTCCTTGGACAAGAAAAAGTTTCCTTTAATTCCAAGATCCCCCGATTATGGGGAGCACTCAAGCTTCACGTACTCTAGACTTTTTGAAAAACATATGTAATTCATCTATTTTTTTCCAATCCCAACCTCTTTCTTTGGGGAGAGACCATTGTTTAGCTGTTGTTATGAAGATTTATGTTCATTTTGACAATGATTAGTATACTCATATGAACCCCAAAAACTGCAAGGAAAATGACTACGGGCGCTATTCATATTTGCAAAGCATCTAGCACTACACTGAACATTTTATTTAGTGTCATCAATACTATTTGTAAACTTTTTCATCAAAAGTATCACTAAAAAAGGTAACACAATGACATAAAATGATACCATATGACACCAAAATACAATATTCAATACATGTAGTGGTTATATCCTACAAGAAATGGGAGTGGAGAGAAAAAAAAATCCGAATCACACATACCCTCAAAGCGTCTCACTTACCCTCAAAGGGGATGGCGCCAAGAACCTTCTCGGGCACAAATACCTCTAGCCATGTAATAAGTTACTAAGTTGTCCATGCAATAAGTTAATAAGCCGGCCGGCCTTCACAACATCAGTCCTTGTTAGGAACATCAAACTCACTTCATGGTGGGTCATTTTCATGCACTTAAAAAAAGAAGTCCTGGGTGAAAAGAAATATAAATATTCTAATGTACAATCCACTTATGTACATTCTACCTTATTTTTGCCTAATTAGTGTGGGTTGCTTTTCGGAGTTACGTGTTGCAATATTTTTTTACCAATATTATCATTTTTTACCAATCAAGTCAAATAAATAACCAACGTCGGGCAATCCGACGTGAATTTGAGCATGTTGGTCCTACCCTGCTCAAGAATCTTCTTGGCGAAAGGTGGGGTTTACTGCCTACCTTGCGGTGGGTGGGCTCTTGGCTTCCTACTTATCTAGCTAGTTTATTTTCGTCAAGTAGAGAGAAGATTTCATAACAAGAATCAAACCGCCAACCACTTCATTTGGAAATGGGTGCCTCTCCACTATCACCCAATAGTTTAGGGTCATCTCGGATTGAGTTATATCATATTCTTCGGTGTGCACACTAACTACTTATGTTATTTGGGTAAAAATGATACTCTCAGGAAACTGCTATAGCAATGCATCGTTTCGAATGGTAACCCACACTAATTAGACAAAGTAGTGTACTTAACCCCGTGAGGAGAGAGGCCATTATGTTGTGTGTGAGCGTCCCTCTCATTCATCTACCATAAAGCCAAGAAATATTAAGTAACCTGGATGTTACTTTTTAAAGGTGATTTGGCACTAGAATTACATTGATTATCCCATATAGTGCTTTTGGTAGTGACTCTTGAAACACACACTATTTTGCCAAATCTCAAAACTAGTGAGGGTTGAAGTTTTCACTGAGTAATAGTACACTAAATATGGCATTTAGTGTTATATGGCACTTTATGTCACTTGGGTAACTTTTTGAATGACGGTGCTTATGAATAAGTGAACAAATATTGTCATGGATGATAGATGTGTTCATCCATTGCCCAAACCCTACCTTCTCTTGTCAGGAACTTGTGATAAAATATTGTCATGGATGATTGAAATTTGGATGAAAAATCACTTGGTAAGTAACAATCATTACAACACTATAAATCTATAATCCCCCATAAATTTGACAAGGAATGAAAAATAATGTTGGATTGACATTTAGTGTTGGTGACACTACACTGTGGTTTACAATGAATATTCAACAAGACAATTAGAATTGGTAACACTTATTACATGCTCATCTACCATATATATGTCAAGAAAAATAATGCATGCTCTAAGATGTTTGTAGAGTGCATGGTTTGTTTTGGTGAGCTTGAAAAGGCTTCTTCTTCTTCTTCTTCTTCTTCTTCTCAGTCGGTGCCACTCACCATTTGAGACATCTCCTAACACTAAGAAATTCAAGAGAGCTTGCATTGAGAGGTTCTAGTACTTTGTCACTTTGGCCTCCCAAAAATCCTGGATCTTTTGGTGGCACTAATTTCATAGCATTAAGAAATTTAACATCACCTTCACTAATCTCCCACACGCATTATTAGCCCCACCTCACTAAATGTGATAATCCATGTAGCTTTAGAGACCCCTAATTAGTCTAGTCGAGGTCATTTGACAAGAATCAACAACAAGCCTATATGTGGTCAAGTTTTTATGTTGGATGGATGAGAGGTACATTTGTATATGACGATTCCTCTCTCCCTCTATGAGGGGTCTTGTGAGCCCAAGGTTGGTGTTGTATCATCTTCTTTTTCTTTTATATCTTTCAAGTATCTACAATGATGATTTCACATTTTTAGATACTATTAGGGTGTGGAAATTTGATGATTTTTTTTTTTTGGTCCAATACTATTCGGGTCTATACATCATGAACAAACCTTGATACCTAAGCAATATCGTCCCAACATTATTATTCATTAGAATGGTATTGACCCAAATAATAACACAAGTACACATAGCTTCACTCACTTTGACATACCCACCAAATATCAATAGTTGATTGGTATTACAATTTTGATACCCACAATTAGCTTCTTTGATACTATTAGTAATGTTGATTGTTGATACCATGCCATTGCCTATATAACATACCAACATTGGTCTTGCCCTATCAATGCCCTAACAAAAATGAGCAAAAACGGGTACATCATATCTATCTACTTATCTATCTATGTAGAGTATAGCCATGTTGTGATATGGTGTACAACACCTTGACTCAACAAGACTCTTATTGGGTTTTGTATTTGTGTTGTCATGATGACTTTTAAGTTAATACCTAAGGAAAGGGATCATACATTAAACTCTCAACAATTTATGAGTGCTTTTGAACTAATGTTGAAGTAATGTTGGACCAGTGTGTAGGTGAATGAATGACACATAATAATCAACATTAGTAATGATATCAAAGAATCAACTCATGTGTATTGATATGGTAATGCCAATCAATTATTGAAATTTGGCGGGTATCTCAAGGTGAAAGAATATTGGATATTTGACTTATGAGTTGGGTCGATACCATTATAAAACCATATTGATACTAGGGCAACCAATATCTTATCACGTGGGGGTCACGAGCCCGGGGTGCACCCTTTTTCAAGTCATAAATCATGTGCATGTCTCATTTTCAATTTGACACTCCTATATACTTAGTTTTGGTAAACAATAACAAGGATACATACATTGTACTTATTTGGCTAACAAATAAGAAAAATGGAAACATAGATAGATAGAAAGATAGATGTGTGTGTGTATGCGCACGCTTGCGCGATATAATTTGAATTAAAGAGTATAGAACATAACATTTATGCATAATGATTTGTCTCAATTTATGTGTGGAAATTTTTTTCAACCCTAAACCCTAACCCAAAGTTGAAAGTAATACCCCTCATGTGCATCCACATGCTATGAACACAATCAATTCAGGTGCATCCCAAAGGGTTGTGATGCCAAAGCTTGTGCTCTACTACCAGATCATCATTCATGAAGTTCAATGTCTATAATTTCACATAGACTAAAAGCAAGACCCTTGAAAGCAACATGTCTATGATGTATGAAGCCAAGTCAAGCCTATGGTATTCATATTGGTACACCCCAATATTGGGGGCTCTTGGACTTTAAAGTTAAGGGCATGTTTATGCTAGTGACCATGAAATGTGAGGAGAAAAATAAAAATAAAAATATGATTGTCATGGTGATGGTGATGGTCATTAATCCAAAGCCACAAGAAAGGGGGGGAGGGGTCATGGTCATGGTCATTAAAAATGAATTCATTTAATTATCATTTTTAATTATGATAATTAAATAGATTATTTTTTTCCTTCCCATTGTAACAGTTAAATTCAACCACAAAGAAGAGCACATCACCCCCGGACTATGTTTACATGCTACTTATTATGTGGACAATCACCTGCTTCATTTTTGTTGAGACGACTGAAGAAGTGATATTTAAGTAAGCTAGACTTATACCAAGTCCCAAATCATAAGATGTTGAATTCTATTATAGGATCATATGATAAGATTGCATGGTAGAATCCTTCAATAACACGATATTCAATATTTTGAGAGAGTGGGATCCTCTCAAAATAATATTGGCCATTTGGACACCTAAAAGTCATGTTAGGTTGATAAATACTAGATTATACTTCAGACGTGTAGTTTTCATTAAAACGAGAGTATGTTAAGCTCGGAAATCGACTGATTTAGGTTGAGTTGACCTAAATGAGGACAATATTTTTTCAATTTAAGTTGAGTCGACCTAAATGAGGACATTATGTTGTCAATTTAGGTTGAGTCGACCTAAATGAGGACAATATTTTATCAATTTAGGTTGAGTCGACCTAAATGAGGACAATATTTTTTCAATTTAAGTTTAGTCGACCTAAATGAGGACATTATGTTGTCAATTTAGGTTGAGTCGACCTAAATGAGGACAATATTTTGTCAAGTTAGGTTGAGTCGACCTAAATGAGGACATTATGTTGTCAATTTAGGTTGAGTCGACCTAAATGAGGACAATATTTTGTCAAGTTAGGTTGAGTCGACCTAAATGAGGACATTATGTTGTCAATTTAGGTTGAGTTGACCTAAATGAGGACAATTATGTTAGTCAATTTAGGTTGAGTCGACCTAAATGAGGACAATATGTTAGTCAATTTAGGTTGAGTCGACCTAAATGAGGACAATATGTTGTCAATTTAGGTTGAGTCGACCTAAATGAGTCGATTTCCCAGCTTAACATACTCTCATTTTAATGGAAACTACGGCGGAATTTACAGCGGAAAATCAAATGTTATTTTTTTACTTGTACTCTACAACTTTCCAGTGGTTTTCATTTCATTCTTGGATTAATAATTTGCTTTATGTACTCTCAATTCACTTGAAAACTCTCATTTTAATGAATATTATGTTCAATATAACATGCACAATTGATTATGGTAATATTATAGCATTTGTTATTATTATATTTTCACTATTCGTTATTTAATTATATATTTAATGCAAAATTGGATATTATATTATATTATATCATATTTTGATAGTATAGGATTCAAGCAATCACTAAGCATTGACATACCTCCAATAATATTTAGGTATGTTGGAAATTTATGAATGGATACGCCCATAGAATTGAAGCAACCAAAATGTCCATATATTTTGAATGTTCATATTTACTTAAATATGAGTCAAAGGTAAAGAAGTTTCTCTATTATAGAGAATTACATCTTTAGCAATGTAATCCCATAAAAATTACCCGTCAATATTTTCATATTGTAAATAATAATAAATCAAATAAATCAAATAAATATGTATATATATATATATATATTGACATAATGTGATTAGCTATGAATTTTTTGAGTGTTATGCTAGGGTGGTGTATGTTAGATCTAGTGGGACATTATGCCAGATAATAACTAAATCCCCCTTCAGTGGAACGAATAGACACTTCATTCACGTCGGCCTCCTAACGGAGACCGAAGTTTCTCTTCTTAAATCCCCCTTCATATATTTAATGAATCTCATGTAGTTATCTATTGTTGTTTATGATTAAATAGTATTTCCCCTCTAGCTTCAACTATAATGTTACATGCTCATCATGTATCTTGCAAGCTAATTATAGAATAACTTGACTTCAACTACCCTCATCATGTGGCTTGAAATCGAGCTCCTCAAAACAATCAAAGTATTGCTAGAACCAAACATGGTAATGAAAAAGGAAAGGGGATTTCTTTGACCTTGAAACATGTGCATCTTGCCCCTCAAACCATGCATAGTGTTCAAGGGTGAAGTCCTCACATGCATTTCAAATTGAAGGGCACTAGAATCAATGCACTTCAGGTGAACTTAAAATTTTGTACGAAAGCCCTTCACGGAAAAAATCTTGTATTATTACAATAATTTGTCAACACTATCAAAGATTTGAATACAAATATACCAGCCCAATCTGGAACTAAAATGCTTTCATTGACAACCAATTTTGCATGTTCATCAAGTATCTCAAAGTCTCCAATTAAACCTAATCGAATGTTAACATTGCCAATAGGAATGGACAGTTGCAACTGCCATTAAATTAAGAATGAGATTGGGATAAGCAATAGTTGAGACCAAGTTGGCTAGGATAGCATGATGAACCTCCCACATTTGGGCATTCAGTGCATTTTACAAATGACGTGTGGCACAATACAAGGAGGATTGAATTCATCCGATATCGTAGGTGCAAGAATTTACTTCACGGGCGAGGTCTCTAGTTCAAGTCCAGGATAGCCCTTAAAGGGATTATTTTAAGGGATTCCAAATAAGGAAGGAACCATTAAAAGTAGACAATTCCATTACAATTTAAGTAGATAGGTACAAAATGTGAGCCATTACTTTTTAGTAGAGATTGATATAGGGGTTGAATTATGGGATCTTAGGGATTTCTAACAAATAAACATTCCTTTTTTTCGGGTTAATACACGTGCACTTTTGTAGAGCATGTGTAGTTTATTTATTGATAAGGTTGTGTATGACATGCAAGTGTGATATGGTTATGTTTTGTTTGATGTAATTGATTGATATGTTTGCAAGTGTTTGTCTTTCTTTATGCATCATTTTAAACCAGTTGCAAGTATTGTATATGTAGTCTTCATGGCTGAAATAATTTTGTAGTTATGATGTGTGAACATGTACATGAGAGTCATAATTTTTGTTCTAGGATTGTATTATGTAGCCAAATAATGTTGTTGTGTTTTGTAATATGATACTCAAGCAAACGTTTTTTTTTTTGCACTGGCTTGTGTGGAACCATGTTTGCAATAATATGTATGGTGACAGGTTTTGTATGTATGCAATGGTATGTATGGACGTGGTTTTATGTATGAACATGGATTACTTCTTAAAATTTAGAAGAAATATGGGCTATAATAAATTGCATTGGCATGGGAAATATTGGTAATGGTAGGGTGCAAATAAATAGGTCATGTTAGATAATTAGATAATTAGATAATTATAGGTAACCTTTAAATTATGCATTGGAAGTCAATAGCCCCTAAAAAAAATACCCCCCTACAAGTGGTGCACAAAAACTCCTATAGAGTGCCCAATCATTTTGAGAAACTACACCGTTTACACCTACTATTGTGTGCTGAAAGTTAGTGTGGTTAGAAAATATCATGACCCATAGTAATTTATGTGTGGGCTGAAAATTGGGGTGGCTTAAAAGTTATTAAATAAGTAGTATAAATAATAATAAGATATGAAGTGAGAAAATTTTAACCAACAATTGATATTATATTTTCAACCCATGGTACTTTAGATTTGCATAGAAATATAGATTTTGTATCCCTAATTTTTTAACAAATAATGTGAGTTTAAAATTGGCGTGATTCAAGAAAATTTACATTGACCAAAATTATCGTGGAATGACAAAAAAGTTGGGGACCATAATAATAGTTGCAAATGCCATAGCTGAGACAAATGTTTTTGAATCCCATTCAAGCTAGTCTAAGGAAAGCTTGAGGACAAGCTTAGGGAGAATTTGTTGGATGACAAATACATACTTGAGTAAGGTTGAATGTTGAAGCGGGAATGTAATTCTATTTGAACTTGAAGTTGATTAATTGAACCCAAGTCTCATAATTGTCTCAGGTGAAAGTCTTTTTGATAATTTGTTATAGTTCGGATGAGCTTCAAAGACCCCAAACTAGTTAAATATGACACGTTTGAAATGAATTAATCACAAACTTGTAGAAGTCGTATTATGTTATACATAAATACGGGTGGAGGACAAGTAGCATGTTTGGATGCGACACATTCCTCTTGTTGTGAAATGGTGAAGGACATTTTTTCAATGATGGTTCTTCACTGTGACATTCTTGAAGTCTGAGATGACTCTAAACTACCGAATGATAGTGGAAAGGTATCCAAATTGAACGGAGTGGTCGGCGGTTTGATTCCCGACTGTGAAATCGTTTCTCTACTTGATGGAAAATTAGCAGGTGGTCAAGCACCTCCTGTGTTCCAAAATTGTATTTCCAACACACAAAAAACTACAATAATTTTAAAAAAAAAAAACCTTGTGGCATTCTTACAATTTTTTTTGCATAACTTTGTGAAGGGAATGTTGCATGTGACATACATTGAAGCCTTCAAAACATAACACAAATCATGCACACCTTGGCAAAATTAAATAGATTGAGTTCTCATTGATGCTACTTACCTCTCCTATGTTACACTTCAGTGGTTCTAGATTCCCTTAATAATTATGTGCACCACCTAATCTGACGCCATGCTCCCTCATTCGGTCCATTGCTTTGGGAGGTTTGGGAACCCTATGAACGTCTTTTCTTAATTAAGGTAGGTGGGTCTTAAGTGGCTCGTTTTCTTAATCGGACTCCTATATTTGATTGGTATGGGGTTTGGTGAGGATTAAAGAACAAGCATCATAAAGACACATGTTCAAATGAGATCAGATTGCGGCTTCGAATATTTATAACTAAGTTACTCTCCACTCAATAATGAACACAATTGGGAGGACCTATGCATCCAATTAAGAAATTGACAAACATGCACTTCTGATAATTATAACTTAATAAGAGGAGGTTTGATTTTCAATATGGTTTTTGTAGATGTTTCATCGTAGATTTGCTAATGCAATACAAGTTTTGTTTGTATAAATCTAAATGGAGAACATAAAAAAGAACCAAATAACAACCACGTACCATATTCCCCAAAGATTTGTGACAAACATCTCCTCTAGAATTATGGCACTCTACCTTGTTTGGGTGTCCTCGTACAAAATCAGGTTACCATATTCACCAAATCATATCCATTCTAGGACATGTATAGATCACTTTCTCATCCGTTCTCTAATATGATCAATTTATTTCTGGTGACTTAGCATGAACAAGAAGTGGATTTTCCACTCATTACTCAACCAATGAGGGAATTTTGAAAGTGGTGGCCTTTGATCAATATGGTACATGTGCCTAAAAGTGACATTTCCAACAAGTTTCTATCTTTTGGTGACTTTACGATGATAATAAAATAATTTATACAAGTTTTGTAGCACTACAAACGTATGAAAAGTGCACATAAGAAAATAAGAAAATAAAAGATAATGTATGGCTACATGAATCCGCTAAAACACTTCATGGTTTTGGCCTTGTATTGTCAAGTAAGGAGTTCCATTCCCACATATGTTTGCACTAAGAACCTCCCTCTACATGTGTACCATGTTAGATGTAACCAACCTAGATTAGATGGGATCCACAATAGTATTGCAAACACATGGAGGACCAAAACTAGATGTTGGCAAAAGGCTTGTAATAATCTTAGGCACTCGTACCTTGGTGTAAACACGCCCTAAGAAGATCTAGTGCAATTGTAACCTACCATGTCCTTAAGATAGTTTCCATCTTTTGAGGTTCTATGTACATTGATATGTGCAATTTAAGTTGCGAATAGATTGCCTCTTTATACATGCAAATTACCTTGAGTTAACTTTCTATTATAAAAACTCACAACTTTGTTTGTTCATTTGTATAGGTAGTGACCTTGGTAAAAAGAACTCAATGTGTTTTGTTACCGTGGTGATAAACATTCACAATAGTGTGGAATGTTGATAAATTAGGGTGGGACAACCTAATTGCACTTAGCAGTGTACAATATGATGGTGTTCTTCAATTCCTTTTCTTAATCAAACTCTTATGTGTGATTAGTGCATGGTTCAGCAAGGATCAAAGGACAAACACAATAAGGATCAATTTCAAAAGAGAGTGGACTATGTCTTTAAATTTTATTAACTGCTCACACTCATTAACAAGTGAACACAATTGGGAAAACCTATGTATGCAATCAAGGAATCAACAAACATGCACTTCAAATAATCATAACTAAATCAAGTGAGGTCCAATTTTCCATCCAATTTTTGCTAATGCCTCATCATGAATCTGCTAACAAAACACAAATTTTGTTGTGTAAATCTAATTGGTGGAAGTTAAAGAAAACGAAAAACAAACCAACTAACACCCATGCCTCAAGTGCGTCAAGCAATTGTACCAATGAAGACTGGTATGTGATTATTAAGGGAGAAGCATTATAATACAAACTACCCTAATATTTGTAGAAGCTAGCTCATGTCAATCTACACATGTTTTAATATCCACATAGGGCTTAATGCGGAGACTGTAGAGGTGGTCATAATAAGCAGCCGTGGGGCTTTAATGTTGGACTGGTATATAGGTGACTGTGAATGCATGGATGTCAATAATCAACATCCATAACAGTACCAAAGAAGCTACCTATGAGGGATGGTTCACACTATGGACCATGAAGTCGAACCATGGAAGATGGCCTTTGTCAATGGTCCGAGTTCATGGTCCGACTTCCATGGTCTGACTTCATAAAAAATAATTTTGAGAGCCATGGGCCCTTCACTAGGTGTAAACTGAATGTGGACCAAGAAGAATGATCATGTACCAAAAAGTGAAGGTGCTGATTTTTTTAATACATGCCCAAAAAGGGCAATTTTGAGAAAATTCAAGTTTGACCATTCCCTTGTCTTCTCTTGGGCTTCACTTGTCTTCATTTCTTATTAAATGTGTCGAAGATGTGGCTTGCAAATCTTCTTGCAACAATTTTTACAAAAAAAATGAGCAATTTAATTTGTACATGTTCACTATAATTTACATGTGACATGTACCTTGTGTTGTCACTACACTACATAGGATATTTAGTGTTTGATTATATTTAATGTTGTTACCACCCTACCTTGCTCAACACTAAAGTTCAATTCTTTGATAATTAGTGTTGGAAGATTTCCCATTGCGGTTCTTTTGACCACCCTGATCTGCAGTCACTAAATGACTACAGATTTTTCCGTTTTCGTTTTGCAACTGTAATTTTAGAAATATTAGGGGCATGTAATATACCGTTGGAAAGGTGTTTTCAAGACCTTTCCAACGGTATATGACAATCCCCCAAATCATAAATATTGAAGTTAGTAGAGAAAAAAAAATCTCCACTCAAATTCTTGAGTTTTAATATGTCCCACATTGTTTGGTGAGACAGGTGGGAGCCGGTTTAAGGGGTAGGCCAAGGTAGTAATGATATATGTCATGGGCTATGATATGATTAAGGCACATAGAGGGTAGATTCATTAAATTTTTATTAAAACGGCATCTCTTTTTGTCATGGGCCTTGCCTTTTTCTACCAAACCACCTCTCTTGCCTCTCTCACCGCAGAACCTGTTGGACCATTACAGTGCCTTAAAATTTGTATTTTGGGGGCCTCGACCTTCATGGTCCCTTTGACAAATTTTCCTTAGTGTAAATCGAAGTTGTCCCGGGACAACTTCAACAGCCAATCATTTGCCTGGCAGAGCCCGGGTCCAACTTCATGGTCCATAGTGTAAACCGGCCCTGAGTATCAATTTTGTAATACCAATTAAATGTTGATTTTGTGTTGGGTATGTCAAGGTGAGAGAATCTTGGTATACCCAAGTTATGATTTGGGTGAATACCATTCTAAACCATATTGATGCTAGGGCAATTTTGTCTAGGTACGAAGGTTCTTGCATGGTTTATGGATCTAAATGGTAATGAAAACAAAATATGTCTACTATCCATACCCTGATGGTATCCTAAAATATGAACTCCTCATTATAGGTGCCCAAATGATACCATACCAACATTATTTTGAACCAACACGAGGGGAACTTGATGTTAAGCTCAATGTTAAGCCTCTTCAATAGATACTTATAGTGCAATAGGTAACTTTAGTACTTTTAGGGTGCCAATGTTGGTTTTGGACGGGGTGTTGGTTTTAACTCAACATTCTCTATGACCCTATTGTGTTTGAGTTGATTTGCTCAGGGAGAGGTGGGAGATTCTCATCAGTCCCTAGATTTTAAGTAATAGAGAGTTGATGTAAATTTAGGGTGAAGGAAGGAATGACGAAGTCCTTATTTATAAATCCAATTTCATTGCTCATCAACATCAAAAAATTCTTCAACACCTAACTTAGGGTGCATTTCCATGTAGGCCGTTCGCCCACTAGATTCTAGATAGTATTGGGTTGGAGGTGTTTTCATGTGAAATGAATTTTAAAGTCATGAAAGCCAAAAAGACTAATGGGACTGAAAGCACATCATGATGGTTTCAAACCAGTTAATTATGTAGAGTGGCGGAGTGCGGTAGCACGCCCTGCCAACCAACCACATTTTGGTGGCCTATTAGAATGTGGTAGGCCATGGACATGGGCCGTTAGACTTCCATGCACGCACTAAAGCACTTCTTAGTGCGCATAGTAGGAAAGTATTCCATGGCTAGCTTGATGTAGGCTTTATTAACACATGAAAATTAACACAATTCTAACATAAGATGTTGGGAAAGTGCTACATCATCTATGGTATTTAGATTTCACATGTGTAATAGTGTCACTTACCCTATTTTGAGGCGTATGCTAGGTTACACTAATGATCAACAACTTCGTCATTGGTGTCACCTCATGACACTTGGCTTTTAAGTGCACTTACTAATATCTTGGCATGGGTAGGTTCAATATTGTTATGAGTTACACAATGTCTCCAAGTTGACTAAAGTGTACACAAATGACACTTGGCATGAGTATGTTCAAGAATATCCTCCTCTTGCACACTAAAATGTAAACACATAACACTTGCCATTAGTATGCCCAATAATATGTAAACCACAAAATTATCATCTAAAGTATCCCAATGTGCTACATGAAATGTCATAAAGTATATAATTCTTCACTTGAGAAAGTGACTTATGTGACTTATGTTGACACTAATTGCAACACTAGAAATCTATAATCCCCCATAAATTTTACAAGGAATGATGAATAATGTTGGGTTGACATTTAGTGTTGGTGACACTATACCATAGATTTCAATTGGTATTGAGCAAGATAATTAGAATTGGTGACACTAAATACCATATTTAGTATACCTTGTCCATTCTTGTTAGGGTTTGTATTGGAGTTTGAGGTTTTACGAATTAGTGGCTCTTGGAGTGCTCATGGGCTCCCTTGAGTTTTTCTCTTTGGAATTTGGCTAAGTTATTGTGTTCTTGTCTTTGTTTGTTTGATGCAATTATTGAGTTACATGCTATGAGTGAAAGAAAAAATTAACGACTTTCTCATTGGAAAGTAAACTTGAATTTTTAAGTAATAAGGGCCTTTTTAATTTGCATATGTAGTGGAGGCATTTACCACATTAAATTGAAAATATTACTAGAATTATATGACTCCATTTTTTAGCTTGCCATTAGTATGTATACATTGGTGTTTCTTTATAAACTTCTCGCATATAGGGAGTCTAATTTCATAGTGACCCACGCACATCATTTAAGTTTCCAATGAAAAGTCCACCTTGGGGTGAACATGGACAAATAAATCAAGCCCCAAACTATCCTTTGCAATGTTGATGTACATGCACATTGCAAAGTTACAAATGTTTTAAATAAAATAAAAGTAGAATGATTTGATGACAATCCCAATTATACACATACTTTAAGAACCCACATGGTTGAAACACCATTGTAGACGAGTCAATTTTCCAATCAACACAATGTACCCAAAACATGTTCACATTAAAGAGATGTGGTCCAAATCTAAAACAGTGTCTTATTGCAAATGCCTATTAACAACTTGGTGAGAAATGGGAATGAGAAAATTAGAGTGGAAATAACTAGTGTGTTGCATGCCCCACACTAATTTTCTAGGTCTGGGGGGTGGA
Organism: Polytrichum commune; assembly: GCA_950295325.1. Taxonomy (NCBI): domain Eukaryota; kingdom Viridiplantae; phylum Streptophyta; class Polytrichopsida; order Polytrichales; family Polytrichaceae; genus Polytrichum; species Polytrichum commune. The sequence continues at coordinate 1,396,903 of OX485804.1, forward strand.
CTGTTCATACAACACACGAACTAATGTGAGTGTAAGAAGTGGTATTATTTGAGACATTAGTGGGGAGGGAGGGAGGGAGGGAGGGAGGGAGGGAGAGAGAGAGAGAGATTATTATCCTTTAGTGTGTACATTTAGAAAGGCTATTAAGAAATTTTGAAGTAAAGGTAAATGTACAAAAGGGGGCCCTAAGATCTAGAGAAAAAATTGACAATATATGTGTTAGTTTCATCCAATTCACATTTTCATCTAGCGTTGTCATACAATAATATTCCTACATGATTACCTTGTACATTCTTATTAGGGTTTGCATTTGCGTTCTAGGTTTTACATCTTGAAGCGCTCATAGGCTCTGTTGAGATTTGCTCTTTGGAGTGTGGGTAAGTTCATGTGTCTTGTCTTTGCTTGTTTGATGCAATCATTGAATAACATGTTATGGATGAGAAATGATCACTGACTTTCTCATTGTAAAGTGAAAGTGGATTTTATTGCTAATAATTGCCTATTTAATTCATAGTTCTTATTTTGTATATGTAGTGGAAGCATTTATCATATTAAATTACAAAGCTTAGTAAAACTAGATGAGTCCATTTTCTAGCATTCCATTAGTACATATACAATTTTTTTGTTCTTTAAACTTCTCTTATATGGGGGGGGGGGGGGGTTTAATTTCATAGTGACCCACACACACCATTTAAGGTTCCAATGAAGAGTTCACCCCCCAAGTTTCTAGGTAAGCTAGAATTACCATGGGTCCAAGACCCCAGGTCTTCCCCTAAGTCTTCATGAAGACATCTGACAAACACTTTACATGAAATAGATAGTCATCTTACATCAAAAGTAGTGCAAGAACAAACAATTACTATAGCTCACTCTAATTTTCTACTAGAAATTTAGTGTGAGTCCAAAATTAACGTGACCCAAATTACTTGTCATTATGAGAATTATCGTGGGCTCTAAAAATTTATTATGACCCACATTAATAAGACTATGTAATGTAGTAGTGTTTGGTGACCTACTTTCGAAAGATGCCATACTGAATGATTTGGTCAAATTAATCAAAATCGTTTTGTAACTACATTTTGGTGTGTATAAATTTATATAGGATCCGCTGCCCCTCAAAAGATCGATTTATCAAAGACTTGACAATGATATCTTAAAAATTAAATAAACATAAAAAAAACAATAAGAAATTTCTTGAAGTCACAAAAACCGAGCCTAATTGGATACAAGTGATAGGATACATAGTTTGAAACCCAAGTGGACAATGTATGGCAAAATTGCCGCTCTCGTGGATGGTGGACCTCAACAAGCTGAATGTATATCACCTGGCAATGTTTCAGACCTTGGAGAACTAACCAACTAATACAACTGTTAGTTAACTAGTTGCCTTTTTGTAACTATAGTTGTTCGTGAATTGACCTGCCAAAAAATATAGTTAACTATAGTTGTTTTAATTTTGGTCTACTGAAAAATCTAGTTAACTACAGTTATATCTAGTTTACTAAAGTTGAGCGCAACATGTATTGTAGTATCAAGACAAATCAAAGCATCTATATCTTTTCCTTTTTCTTTTATTCATAATTTTAAATTTGGGACCTAATTACATTTGTGGCTCAAACTCAATCAACACCCAATGAGCATGACATCATTGTTTATAAGTAACTTAAAATATAATGGGTTCAACTACTGCAAGGAAGTATTCTATTCCTTCTGGGACGGGCCAACATGGTTGACAAGCAATGATTCTAACATAAGGTTTATTTAAAAATTAATTATTAAATATTTCATTTCACTTTTTGAGATAAATGAAAGTACTCGCTGGTTGGCTCCCTCAGGGCAATCACACCCCCTTACGTTTCATAACCACGTGCGATAAAAGTTTGCTACCCTATATTATAAATTATGTATAATTTAAAATTTTATGATATTTTTTAACACATACATAATCATTGATGATATTTTTGAAAATTTTAGTCATTTTTATTTTTGTAGTAATTGTTTTAGTTCAATTTTGCGTCATTTAGTTAGACACGGTATGTTTTATATATTAAATAAAATTTGGTAACCATCTTTTACGTTGTGATAAATACCGTGTATATCTACTCATGAAAAAAAATTGATAAAATTTTGACCCATTTTGATGATGCTTTATGTAAAAAGTAGATTTTGTTTTATCGCATGTGGTGTTCAACTTGACAATGGAGTGCACCCCCTGGGTTGGCTCCTTACAAAATTTGGGACTCTCAAGTTCTAGTTGTCTAAATTTTTTCTAGTTAACTATAGTTGTTTTTGAATTTGGTCTTAAATTTTTCTGGTTAACTATAGTTGTTCTTCAAATCGGTTTGAAAAATTTATAGTTAATTATCGTTGTTCCCTAAAATGTTTTGAAAAAAATATAGTTAACTATAGTTATTTTGGTAGTTGTCTAAGGTCTACAATGTTTGAGTTCTTATGGGACGGTTTACATACCGTATGATTTGGGTCCAAGAGACTTGGGGTCGAAAACACCCTTTCATGGAGTTTGGACCTTATCTTTGGACTCTAACAAGATTGAACTCAAGCTTGAAGATTGGGTTCTCAAACTTGGAGAAGTATTCTCTTGATTGAGGACCACCGAGATTTGGTAGGAAAGTAATAGACACCACATTAACATTGGACTTGACTTTTTCATATCTTGGACCCATAACGTAGTGTAAATTATATGTTCGGTTCAAAATGACTATGCTCTTGACCAATTATATAGGATTGTTGGACTTTGGAGCATCCTTTTTGGTCTTGAATCCTAATGTAAAACCAACATGTTTTCAACTCACTTAATTATAGCTTTGATTTCCAACACACATATATAACATTACTCAACAACAATGTGCACTATGGACTGGCACAAATGTTCAAAATTAAGCCCCTCCTTTGGTTTGAGAAGAAAAAGAGAACACATTGAACTTGACACCCACTTGACATTGCCTAGTGAATAAGGTAAGCAGTATACCCCACCTTGCATCAAGGGGATTCTTGAACATGGTAGGACCAACATGCTTAAATTCACATCGGATTGCCTAACGTTGGTTTTTCTTTTTTCTTTTTCTTGCCAGGCGAATATATAGAACATGTAGTACCGTGGAGGAGGATGAATTGAGGGAGGGGGAAGGTGAAAACGTTGCTTATTATTGTAAAGCCCGAGGATTCTTCATTCTAACCAGTTAAATCCCTATTAAACTAGGGTTGGAGACATGAAATAATCTAGTGAGCTTAAATTTGAATGAGATTAGTTTAACATATAGGGATCAGTTTCTTTACGCTCCCCTCGGTAAGTGTTGTGGAGCAGAATCCAAACTTGCTTCTTATAATGCTATGGAGGTCCATATGCTTGGTGGAAAGATCATACGTGCCTAATGTGTTTTCTAAGGTCCTAGGTGCAATGCCAGTTAACTTTGACTAATATTAGGGACTGCTACGGTGGAGACATGTCAGTTTAGGTATAGTTAACTACATTGATGATCCCAATTAGTGCGTGCTATTATTCAGAGTTATGTAGTGCTGTAACTATTCATTGATGAGAATGTTTAAATATTTTACCGCGTAAAGATCATTCATACTCTATAAATTTCAAACAACCTATTAAGCTTTTGTTAATAAAAATTAAACTCCTGAGTAAGATGTTATTGAGATTGTGTAACTCTGAATAGTAACACCCACTAATTGGGATAATCAGTGTGGTAGTCTCATGACCACCTAGGTGGTCAACACAACTCTTAACTTTCACTACATTGTTTAAGGCACTCCATGTGGCTTTATTTGGAATAACACAGTGCGGCTCTAACTCATTAACTTCTTACTTACTGGGAATTTTTTCTTTTTTTCTTACCAACAAAGATTGATTACGTTGTATTGACAATATAGAAATATATAACATGCTTTACTTGGTAAATATTTTCATTCTATTAAGTGAACGTTAGTGCATGAAGATTGTGTTAGTATGAATGATAAAGGACATCAAACACCCTGCACAAAATAGTCAAGCTAGGTATAACTCCTCCTAACATGGACTATGACTAGGCTCTAGAGAGCTGGAGAGAATCTTGGTTGTGGTATATTATTCTTAGAATATTCTAATTTGAGGTAAGCCTGCTAGGTATTACTTCAAATTCTAAACTCAACTTTAGCTTACCTAAATATATCATGATAAATATTATGGATCGGCACATTGTTGAGCTGAATTTCACACTAAAAATATTGAGGATAATATTATGGGTGCCAAACCACAATTTTTAGCATCAAAGGTCCACATTGTAGATTATAATAGTTCCATTGGATTGAATATGATGTGCATTTGAACAACTTCTAACGCACGAGAAAAAAATGGATATATCATGGGGGCATGACAAGTGTAACTAGGATTTCACACTATTTTCTTGTGTGATGGTATAGATGTGGGTCACAATATAAGACTCCCATAGGGCTACCCAAGATAAGTCACACCATAAATCTACCCACACTATACCATAAGTAGTGTACACTATCACGGCCAGGGCTTTACTCGACCACTACATAAAAAGTTTAATGTAGTGCGGAACCGTTAAAATAATTGGACCATGTTAATTAAAATGATCTTTGTGACTTGTCATGTAGTCATCATTGGGAGGTCCTATTGATACGATTGATGTGGGTCAATGATGAATAATGTGGGCACACTGAATCAATTGTTTAGCATACCAATGTTGTCAAAAGAAGGAACTCAACATGATGAAGTTCCAATATATTTATTTTTTTACTTCTTCTTCCAAAGTTGCCATGAAAGCTGTCGAGACTTATCGGGGACTTATCCGCTCCCTCCTTTCCACAACAACGACCATGAATGTAGAAGCCAACGAACCACTCGGCTTGCCCCGTTTGATTTTCTTTTCCATCGGAAGTTGTGACTTTGGACTTATTAGTTCAACCCACTCTTCGCATACATCATTTTGAGTTCCCACCTTTGTCATAAGTTTGCAACTCTTGTGACGTCTTATTACAGGTATGTAACTGAGCTCATCCACCAAGCTGCTCGCTCTCATCATTGTCCTAGTGGACGCAAGGAAAGGACAGGCGGCAAATAAAACACACACACACACACACTCGCGCTCTCGACTCACGTAAACTTAACTTGCGTTCTCGCGTGCGCAATGGCACGATCACCATCCCCAAAGCATATAAATACCCTAACCCTCACCACATTCTTCCATAATTACAGAGTTAGAGAGAGAGAGAGAGACACACACACACACACATGCCCTCTTGTTGATATGGTAGCAGCTACAGTTCTTGATGTGATCCATGTGAAGGAGATCTTGCATGCCTAGCTGAGGTTGGCTGAACTTATGAAACTTGCTCCTCCTGTTCTCTCACGACTTGCAGATGTCGCTCAATGTTGCCTGTTGTGTCTCTGTAGCTAGTGGCATGTACAGTTAACTTGACACTGATGTTATGGTTCTTATTCACTCTTCAAGGTGTGCAGACATGTCGACCAGAGTTTGCAGAGTCTTCTCTGAGCCAGCTTGGGTCGGCTTGTCTTCTAAAGTCATCCCACTAGCTAGCTTGTTCATTCTAGTGGTGTTTCAGAGCTTGTTTAGCAGACTTGTTGTTATAGTGGGTGGTTTTTTACATTAGAGTGACCGTGTTTCAGAGTTTCAAGTTGTTTAGGCTGCGGTGAGGACGTTGCACGAGAGGCTGCTTCTCAAAACGGTGAACCTTGGAGGTAGGATCTGGCAGATCGTCGAAACCCTGAGAAGCGGTGTCATGATTTGGATCTGTGATACTGGGTTCTCTGAGGGTTTGAGGAAGGTTTTTCATTCTGCAAGAGTTTGTTAAATCTAGCTGCAACCTCCGTGGCTAAGTTTCCCATATGATGCTCTCGATGGTAGATGCAAGCCTTCCGGACAACTGTTGGCTAACCACGGTCCACCAGCTGTTGTTGTTGTTAGTTAGTCTAGTGGTAGTCCAAAGCGGTGAAAAGTGACATAGAATATATGATGCTTACAATATTGATGTAGTTAGACGGAGGGCTGTGTAGACTGTGAGCCAGGGGTAGACTCAGATTCTGCAACCAGTGGATCACAGTCTGCACAGCTCTCTCTCTTCCTCCCTCACCTAATTTCGATCCCGAGTTGCCTGCATCATCATCATCATCATCATCATCATCATCATCATCATCATCATCGTCATCGTCAAGAAGGCAGCCAACTGCAGTGAATATAAGGTGCAGGATAGGAGGTATTTCCTTTGTTGTGAACCGTTGTCACCTGAAACCTCATAATTTTCATTCCAAGCCGTGACAGGAAACCGATTTCTTATCTTGCAGGGGAGGGGTGAAAGGTACGTTGTACTTAGTACCTAGATAATTTATTTTTATTTAGTTTATTGTTTTTCCTTCTGAAACCCGATTTGTAAAATATGCACTCTCAAAATCTGCAGTGCGCACATCCAACCGACTTTGACAGTGCAGATTTGACCCTTGAGAACAGTCTTATCTAACAAGCCATGTCACTGTCAAAATCTGAGTAATATGCTGTGCTGGCGTACACGTAAGAACCTCGGTACTTAGTGCATGTTGATGAAAGCACTAAGTTGGACTAATATCTGCAGGCACCGTGTCGACTGACGTAATATGTATACTCTACTTTGATGACCTTCTTCGGGTCTTGTTGGAGTGCACCACAAAATGAGATTTCTCTTTTTTGCACTCAGGTCTCGCAGTGTTAAAGATCTAATTGCTTGACCACATCGCTGCTTCCCAGTCATATACCAATATAATTGCAACTCTAATTAAGCTTAAGGTCTGGAGGGTTGAAGTAGTAGACTGGCTAGTTCTAACTGGCTAGTTCCAATCATTTTGTCAAAAAGTATTATCCTTTCGTGACTGCAGACTGCAGTAATTAGAAACCCTCCGAAGAGTTTGTTATTCATGTGTACGAAATAATTAGATTAGATTTTTGCTCCTTGCTCTAATTTCTTGACATGCCACCGGCCACTTCAGTGCTTCCCATTGACAAAATGATATTGCAGTAATTAAGCTTAAGGTTTGGAGGCTTGAAGTGGACTAGTTCCAACTTCTTTGAAACCTTTTATCAGAAAATATAATATTCCTTTCGTGACTGCAGTATTAAAAACCTTCCTAGAGGTTGTCATTCATGTGTACTAAATTTGTTATATTTAGATGAAATCTTGCTCCTTGTATGTGATTCAGATGTAGATACATACCTACATCTCTCTCTCTCTCTCTCTCTCACACACACACACTATATCACTAGTATACATATGTTGCTGACTCAGGGGTGTGGTATCATGGTTGAATCTGTTGCGAGAGATGAGGTGGTTTTGGACTACTTACTTGCAGCAAGCTCTGTGCTCACAGTCTAAGTCTTCTTCAATTGGATGGATGGAGATTGATGAACAAGATGATGTACATGTCAAAAATCAAGGCTGACAGGGGAAAGAGACAGTGAGATGGAGGGCTGTGCATGGTGTGAGTGTGGTGCATGGTTTGAAACTTGGGAGGCAATTTACTTATTAATACGATTTATGGTGTTCTAAATGATCACATAGGATAATATTATAGTATTATTGGATGCCTAGCTACCTAGTACCTGCACATCAGCCCATACTCACAGCCTGTACAGCTCTCCCTCTTTCTCTCTCTCTATTTCGACTGACCTTTAGGCTTGCAAGAGAAGCTTTGTACAGATTTTCTACAAATGACTACCCACCATGATTCATCAACTAGTAAGCATTCTGATTCTTCCAGCATGGAAGTTAGTACAACCGGATTAAGAAATCGTTTGTGATTATCAAATCTGTTGGATAGTAATACAAAAGTTTTCCTAAGTGACCTTGCAGAGGTTGGGTCACTTTGCATGCATGCAAAGTAGAGAAACTTGAAGATAATAGAATTTGATATAATTGTTTTTCTACTATTGTATAGTTTCATGTTTATGCAGATTACTACTGGTGACTACTGGTATTAACTTGAATGAAAAATGGCACAAGTCCAGATTACTACATTATTATGTGAATCCAATTCTGAAGCTTTATATCCAGAGCATCATGGCTGCAAGGCACTCAGTGCATTCTTCTCCAAACTTGTCGTTGACAAGATCTAACAAAGTAATCATCAAGTAAATTAGGGTTTACTTGATGAAACCCCAGTACATGCATACTTAATTGGTACAATAGTATTACCCCATTACAATATATGTCCCAACTCCGCAGCTATTGGCACAAAGGTTATAGGGGGCATTCTATCTCAACTTTACTGGTGCCAGAAAGTAGTAGTTTCATGGGGATTAAGTGGATCTCGGTCAATGTAGGAATAGCACGTAGTAAAACTCAAGTAGAATTGCATTTTTGGTTGGGTTCAGAAATTGGAATTTTAGAACCTTCTACGGTATCTGGCTTCAACTCACTAAGTACTGGTAACTGCAAACATGTACTGGATTTTCATTAGCGTACTCTACAATGATCATGGGCACTGTTATATCTTATTCTCGTATTAAAATCATGCTTTGATCACTCATGGTGTATTAACCCCAGATTATAGTAGTAATATCCAGTGCAATGCATATAAATTTTAGAACTCGTCTTCATAACCTATCACTTAGCTCTGTATAGTAGGTGAAGCTGTAATCATAATTACAAAATATCGATCAGCTCAAGTCCCAATATTTCCTCATGAGACACCTGCAAGAAGGGATATTTATGAACATTTTTAGCCATGTCATGACACAATTTGTGAATTGGTGTGCCAAGGCTGTAAGTTACAACAACTTGCCATACCTTATATTCTTCCACAATTTTTATATTTATATGTGTGTGTATATATATGTGCGTGTGAGAGAGAGACTGAAGTATAGTACCATTGCGTTGAAGCTTGTTACTTTGCCTTTCAAGGTTCATGAGTTTACTATCAATCGGACTTGCTTGAAATGAGTTGTTGGGATGAGAGCTCAAGTTTGGCACATGTGAATCAGATCAAGTTGCTTAATAAGCCTTCTGTTCTTCTCTCTGTGGGATGTCGCTTCAGATGAAAGAACCAAGAAAGTTTAGGAACAGGTGTTAAATGTCAATGAGTAATAATGGCCTTGGTGAAGAAAATGTAGAAGTTTGAGGTCAAATCCCACCAAACTCATTTCAATGTATTCCAGTGAAGATTTGGCTTAAGCACGAGTATGATAGATCAAGACATGGATTTAAATGCCACAACAGGAGGTTGATAGATTGAGTTATAATTGGCAACGTCCATTCCAAAATGACAACCATTATTCAGCTCAAATTCACATCGTGGTTGTTGAGAATTGATCTGCTATAATGTATGATGTGCTCTTACTGGACATGCATATTTTGCCGCCCAAGGATTAGCATTCTTATTAATAACATTGTCATTAATAATATTCAGGCGTTGTAGTACTTGTCTACAAACGTGATGGTTTGAAAATAAACACAAAGTTAATGAAGGCTTTCACTTCAGCATCATTGGGTCTTACTGTTTTAAGATGCAAGTAAATGGTACGTTGTGACGAATAAATTTGGAGGCAAATATGTCAATGTTCTAGTATTTACCAATGTTGGAAGGGTATCCATATCCAACCCAGGTATGGATAAGGTGTGTCTGATCCGCATCACAATACATCCTTTAAAACCAACATTGAATTGACTTGGTTTTTTCACATGTGGTTTGTGTGTCCTATTACACGGAAAATAGCGGACACCCTAGGAAATGACTGCATGTAAAGACATAGAGACCTCTCCCTCCTCTCAGATATACAACACGCACACAATTCTATATTGGCATGTGAGCCACCTATCCGCAATGCAAAACGTCTCAAAATCCTATGAAACTTCCTTAACAAAGACCACAAAAGAAGGAAATTGACCTAGCCAAAATATATATACATACGTCTGAAAAGGTGCTCTAGTGAAAAAACCAATTATTAACTATCAAACCTTTGTTAGAAAGCAAAAGGCATAAAGCACATACATATCACACAAACATTAGAAATCTAGATATGCACATTATAGAGAATATATATTCTAGCCACTTATGCACATTATGTTAATGTAATGATAGGGACACATGGCCACACCTCCTATCCACATGCACAAACCAACACATCAAAGGACTAAGAATAGCGAGATACAAAAAAGCCAATCACTCCATAGCCCAAACACCACAAGCCAATAATTTCACTAGATTTCTCACAATAGTAAATGCCGGAACCAATAATAGCATACCTCGATACATAATAGTCCCAAACTAGCTACTCGCATGCACATGTGGTTCGCCACATGCCATTGTGTAGCACGACTAAAACCTGACACATTATGTGTGCTTGGAGCCCCTAACAAAAGCCAAAACACCAACAACTCCTCTCCCTCCACCATGATTCAACTCATTGAATTCATTTGCATATTGTCACGACCAACATCCACATACAACCATCACAAGAAAACACACTAACTGCAACCCCTTAATACATGCCTTGAAACAACGGGTGCAACCATGGTCAATTGGACCATTAAGTTGGTCAAGTATATGGAAATCACACATTTATTGGCTATAAAGTAGAACCAAGATCTGTTTTATGTTGATTTTTCTATTCATGAAGCCCTTTATTATTGTTACAAGTACTCAAATCTATAACATCAAAATGACAACATTTCTCTAAAACTATGTCCACAAACAAATTACTATATTTGGTTCTATAAGCTACTTTTATAACCCTAAATGTTTTAATTTTGAGCTAGTTTTTAATATACCTTGAATTCATGATGAACTTGTGGGCTCCATCACTTCCAACTCTCAACAAAAGATCAATATAGTGTATTTTAAGCTCACTTTGTGCAAACCTTCTTGACTCGGCACAAATTGTTTTTCAATATGAGCTACTTTTACCATCTTCAAAGTATGTGCTTATTCCTTTTAAGGGCTTTTCTTCAAAACAAGTTGTTTGATTTTTTGAAACACCATGTTTTCTAAGACGGATTTAGGATGGAATTTTTTTTATAAATATAGTGTGCATCTTTGAATCTTCTATTGGAGCGTACACTTTGGTCCACTTGACCTTGTTTGTACCCCAACATAGAGAGAAAATAAATCCATCAATAACCATCAAGGCCAAAGTAAGAGGAGCTACAAATTTACAATAAAAACTCACAAACCTCCACATCCCCAAACCAACTATCAGAACCTAATGAACTCTATACATCAAAATGCCATAAAATATCTTAAACAACTATTCAAATAATTTTGAACTTTTTGGTCAATTCTGGACTAAATTACCATCATATGTGTGCTTTAATATCTCCACTATAATATCAAATGTCGGCACACATGTATCATGCCCATAGTCCTTTAGTATACAATCACCTACAAAATGGTTGAATAGCGGGTCAAATAACAACACTTGAAGCATGTGTGTTCACATTTCCAAAAATTGCTTTCTTATTTCTTAATATTAAACAAAGAAAACTAAACAATTGGTAGGCTTTGGTGACACACCACCGTAGAACCCCCATCACTATAATAGCCCACCCTTTGAAAGGATGGAATTATCCCTTACTTTGCATCATGGTTAATCATGATAAACTTAAGGGCAATGGGCTCACATTCACGTAGAACCCTAAAGACCGACATTTTGAGTTTTTTTTCATTTCTTTTCTTGGCTTATTATTATGCATTTATGACCATATAGTTGTGTGTTTGCACTATGTTATCATTTGGTATCACATAATGTGTGCATTATTCCAAACTATCTAGGAGACTGGAATTACCTTAATACCAATTCCAGTTAAGTAAGTGCAAACCCTTGTCTTAAGCTAAGAGAGTGGAGAGACTTGGAGGGAAGCTAGCATACAAGTAGTGAATAGTAACACGTGAACAATGAGGATTAACATGAGATGTAAGTTTTCATTTTTTAATTATATTCCATAACAATCAAACGGTTTGGCTATAAATGAAACACAAGGGACCATTTTGACATTTGAAAACTAAACACTATGTAATCAACATAATACTTGCATATCTAGAAATAAGTCTTAATATACTAAGATAGCTTGAATGTTAGTAAATGAAACTCAAAATAGCTAAAATTACCTACATATATTGAAATTTCATAAATTTATATATCAATACACGGGGCGGGGGGGGATTTAAGAATACACATGTGAGAACCCTTTATTTAATTTGGGGGGGGGGCATTCACCTTCCTTCGTTGAACATTTTCCACCCTATAAGCACTTAAATTTCTATTGGATGGTATTTTTTAACACCCTATCATACTATATAAATTTTAGAGGCGCATAATCATAATCACCCTATCTTATTTATAATTAATAGAAATTCCATGTGAATAATCTACACATACATTAGGCATACAAGACACTAGGCATACATTACACTACAAGATATTACTCTGCACATTACACACATATAACCATCACACTATAAACTTTAGCATATTGTGTATGGTTCTTGAACCCCCAGGAAACCCTAAATAAGCCAACTAACCCTTTTATCACTGGAAGACAATATTTTTCATCCAAAGGCGACCGTTTCAACAAATCCATCCACATGTCCACATACATTTTGCCTATTACTCAAATAATGTCACTAATGGCATATGATTTATGTTGAACCTATAAATAAAAATCTAGACTTAATTTCATTTATGCTACTTCACATCAAAAAAATAATTTAAATACCATAATTTAAACCACACCGTCCATTATATATAATTCCAAATTCGCACTTAGAGGATCCTATTGTGTATCTAAGAAAAATATAAAAATTATGTGTCTTGAATGAAATCCACCCTACATTTTCTCGCACATGTTTTCCTACATTTTTGCCAGTGCTCTAGTATCAACAATGTACTAGCATCACGTCTTGATTATATATTATTGGCTATTAATGATTGACAATAATTGAAACCCTATATCATTTGGGTATGATGCGCATGACCTTGTTGTAGTTCAAAATTACAGTTGCGTACATGAAGGTATTCACCATCATGTAGTCCACCTTGCATATAGATACATGAATACATGATACACATGTGTTTGTAATGTAACTTATTGGAATTTCTCCTCCATCCTGGAATACGTTGTAAGTGTTCTACTCTCCATTTGTTCCTATCCTTTGCAATATGTGCATTTGGATTGTGCCAAGTTTTGGAGTTGGAGACCAACATCTTTTAGATTAAATATCTCATCCCAATGTTTGCTTACAAATTGAATACCTCATCCCTAGTTCACTTTCACTTTCAAATTTGAGAAAAGGTTAAAAGATTAATTCATCTATGTAATGTAGCTCATGAGAATTTGACCATGCAACATGCGTCATTGAAGCTAGGGAAATGATAGAATCTAGATTTGCAAACAAATAATCATTTAAGTCATAAGGTAGGCACAAATACTATCGAATTTTTATTTTTTATTTAAAAAAACTTTAGGGATTGTGATTTGCACATTCACCTCTACTTTAGGATTCACCTCTACTTTAGCCATGATCTCTATAGACAACAACAAACTATAGTAAATAGTAACTCCCCTTTACATATTTTATGTACATTAATGTCATCTATAAATTTGGGTGCATTAAAATCAAGATCATGCACGTTATACTCCCTTGACACATATGTATACCACAACACATACTCATTGTCCTCTTAAGAACCTACCAACATAATGTGACCAATTTATTGTTTGTAACAAAAAGGCTACAATCTCATTTGTTTGAAAGATTGTGGAAGCTTTCGTATATGGCCACACTAGAATATAACCACCACCATAGAGCAACATGGTATCACATTTCAACACCCTCCATTGCATTGTGTACATCTAATCCCCTTACAAGGTTTTTGTGTTGGAACTGGAGCAAGAATTGTATGTATTTTTGGATGATCTTGTTGATGTTAGCAAACACCTTAAAAAATATTTACATTCAAGATTACCTATGAGAACAATGTAAACATTAGAATTGTAAAATTTACATGTTGCGATTCACTTCACATGGGCATTGTCCAACATGAATATCTAAAATTTCACATAGAGTACACCATTCTTAGTCATTCTATCAAAGTGGATATTCCAAATCATAGTTGCGTTGCAACATCTTTGAATTGCGTATCACAACAATCAACCATTAAAATCGTATTTTATTTGCTATTGCACCCATGGCATGAGATTATGGTTTATCCTCAGATTTTGGCCATTGTCACATCTTGCCCAAACTTCAAGGAAATACCAGTCATTAAAGACCATGATACAAGCGATCCATCATTCCCGTACCCATTGGAATGAAATGATTGAACTGCTAAACATGTCCAAGGTCAACATCAAAATTTATGCATGAACATAGTTTTGTTTTGTAGGTGGCCATAAAGGAAAGCTTCCACATAATACTTGTCATTGTGCAAGCAATCATTATCAAGAAACTTAGCAAAGATGAGATATATGTATGTCTTACCTTCAAATATCCTAATAACAAGAAATATCAACCACATTTGGGAATATTGTGTAGCGCTCAAATCTTGGTCTTTAGAAACTAATTTAGGGAGCTAGAATAATTATGGTAGATCAATAAGGGAAAAAATGCATAATCACGGGTGGAAGGGTTATAATGTTGCCCATATAAGAGGGAGTATATTGATAGATACATTATTTAAGTAGTGTAATGATATGGTTAAATTAGGGGAGTGCTATCTTATGAGCGGTGAGCAATGAGCGGTGAGCGATGAGCGGTAACTTATGAGCAGTGAGGAAGATGAAAATTTTGGTAATAGGGCCACCAATATCCTATAACCGTGGAATTGTGGCCTTAAAAATGATGATTTTAGGGTTTTGTAATAAGAGGGTTGAGAAGGATAAACAACATGAAGTCCAAAAATTTATTCATCAGTAGTAGCACTAGACATGAAACTATCTTTGCCTCGTCATCTATATATATTCGAGCACCTTTGCATTGCGAATTGATTTTGGAACTATAACAAGATTCTTCATTTGGATCCGAATCTTCGAGATTCAACATTGCAATTGCAACATTCTCGGCATATGATGGGAGACGCGGGCTACGGCTTGGACTTCGTAGGAATTGTCTATGTGCCCAAAACGGGAGACATGTCCTCTTTCCAATCGTATTCCTGAAATCAAATCGATGAAACATGTAAATAATGTGAAGAAATAAAAATGAACCAATGAATTGAATGAAACGAATGAATTGAATAAAAATTTATTGTATCAAAACTTACTCACACTCAAATTCAAGCATCTCCTCATCCGAGAGGTCATCATCTTCTTTTGTGAGATCTTGTATATTCTCCTTAGATGACCCCTCTTTCAAAACCTTTTCCAAAAGCGGTTTCAATATGTGCTCAAACATGTCATTATCACCCTCAAATGCAAGAAGATGTCTGCCACATGCGCGTGTTGCTAGGATAGAAGTTCCAGTGGAACATGTCAAATTAACAACGCGTCCATTTGATGGTGTAAACAATTCAATAAGATCTTGAAAAAAAACGCGGCGATTTTTGATATGGCCCCCTCCAAGGTCTTCCCGATTTTTTAAGAAGCGTGTTTTTTTCATCCACAAAATTGAAAAGCAAGTTTTTGCTTTTCAATCCAGTGCCGAAAAAAGTGGAGTTTGGTTGTCTCGTAGATTTTGTGGTAGTAAAATCCCTTACCAAGACATGAGCCATAAATGCCGGAGTCTACAAAAAAATGTAAATTGTGTTAAAACTATATACAATGCAAATAACACCAAAATAATTAAATAGAAACAATTGTGATGTGTTATACTTACGGTGTAGGTTGGAGACTCCGGATCCTTGAACACCATGTACGAATTGAGGCAAATAAAAGTCCTAAGAACTTTCATGTTGCCGTTGTGTAAGGTTGAATTCAAAACCTTCTTGGTTTGCATATCGATAGCAGAAAATACTACGAGAACGCCATCATCAGACAAGATGGACTTGCACAAGGACATTGTTGCAACCATCCAGTTCTTGTCATATTTATTTCAAAGAGAAATTTCAGCAGGTCTATTGGAGAGGTTGAAGTCAAAACCGTCCGGAAATTGCAGAAAAACCAAGTCAACGGCAAATGGAGTCGGACTTCCCATGACATGAAATTCGCGATTGTCTTTGACCTAAAATACCACAACATATCACAATATAAGACACAAAATAAAATCCAAATGAAAGTAAGAACATTACAGAAAATACAAAATGAAGATTACTTACATTTTCAAGAAATGCCCGTCATTGGATCCACTCAGGAGGGCCTACTTCAACCCCTTCAGACTTGTTCTTGACAGCAGTAGATCGAGCAAACGAGAGCGTGAGAAAGTTCTTCAGTATGAATAACTCTTTTCTCAAAACATTCGTTGGCGCACGATGAATAGCGTCATAGGTGCTGGAATAATGAAATTCCAATACATCGCACCCGGATTTTGAACTTTCGCCTCCAAGTGTATTCTTATCCAAATCATTGGAAAGAACAAGCAATTCTTCATGTTGTGAAATTTCCGATTCACCTTGTATTTTGGTTTCAGGAACATGTTTTCTCTTACGACGTTTTGTCTCTTTTGGTTCTGGCTCTCTAAGTTTAAGCTGCACAATTTGTGCTTGCAAAATTGCAGTATCACGAGGATCTACATTTTTGGCATCATTTATCTGACGGATTGTCTTCTCACTTGACGGACATGCATCCTTAGGACAATCAAGATACCAACCACAATTCTCATAGTGTGGGAGCGACCAATCCAAACAAATCTCAGTAGTGAACATGCATGAGTCTTCCGCACCAGTGTCACGCCAATTTGGAAAAAAACGAGGTTCTCCTATAACGTATTTGTGCGGAATCAAAACATATCGAAAATACCTACACACAAAAATATTATGAGCCAAATATTGAATGAAAAGTAAAATGTAATGAAAAAATATCAAGAAATAGTAAAGAATAAGTTGTACCTGTATAAAACACGCTTCATAGCAAGATCAATATTCGGTTGCTCATCCCAAACGTTGTGTTTTTTTACTTTTCCACTTTTGAATTCACGATAGAATATTGAATTGAAAGCCGCAAACTTCCAGGTTTGGATATATTCGGAGAGACTAGGCACATCTGCAGACAATTGAAGAGGAGAT
Organism: Polytrichum commune; assembly: GCA_950295325.1. Classification (NCBI taxonomy): domain Eukaryota; kingdom Viridiplantae; phylum Streptophyta; class Polytrichopsida; order Polytrichales; family Polytrichaceae; genus Polytrichum; species Polytrichum commune. Next base: position 1,414,077 of record OX485804.1, read on the forward strand.
GAAAGAATACTTTGAAGTTCTTCAATAACTTTTTTCTCTAACTGTGCCCAATATGTAGCCTTTGATAACCAATCATCAAGTGCAGAATCAGAGAGGGGTGATTTTGGGAAATGCAATGCATCTTTGTCAAATCTATTGCCATTCCAAAGCTTGAGCCATCCGACTTTGACATCTGGATCCACATTACTAACAGCAACACGATGAAGTTTCTCTTGTAACATTTCAGGCACCGAAAATGAACCCCAATGGTGCTTAACTTCTTCAAGAAAAGCAGGGGTGAGGTTGATGTCAGCAATTGCTAGTTGTTTTGTAAAACTAGAAGACAACATTGCACGTTTTTTGTTGACAGCTGCGGACATTGCTTTAGAAACTCCTTCTGAAGTTCGTTCAAGAGGATGGGTTTCATTGTAAAGGTTGAGAGCAATATCGCTAGCCTCGGCAAGTTCTTGCTGAAAAATCAAACAAAATCCAAAATTAATAAGTACATATAGATGTGATGTAAATGAAAGATAAATAAACATTAAAAACATAGTAGGAAATGCTAGAAAAACTTACACTGTACATATAATCAAGATAAATTGGCCGCGTCAAAGAATACCAAGTTTCAACGGACTTCTCCTCACATCGCTTATAACTTCTAGGATCCAGTTGTTTTTTAAAAGAAGTCAAAGGCATGGTGCCGATACAAAGTATGCACCAAATTGGTAGAAACGTGAGAATTTTCTGTTGACCTGAAAAAATATTGAATTCATGGATTTAGGATGATATAATTCAAATAACAGAATACAAACCAGAAATAAATAAAAATAAAGAAGTAAGAACATTACTTGTTGATGTCGTGCATAGCAGTCAACAAACTTGGAATGTCATCAAGCTCGGGCGCCAAAATGATGGAATCCACAAAGACATGACGCTCGTAATCGTCGGTATGCAAGCGGTCAATATATCTTTTCTAAGCAAAAAATCTGTGATTACCATCCCATATGAAGGATCGGCATCTAATTCAGTTTCAAACACCGCATTAGCTTGAGCCCAGTTTGGGCTCCAAGATGCACGAACCTCGTCATCCACAAATTGAAAATTTCCCTTAGAGTCGGTAGCCGATAGATAAAACACACGGTCACCATCACGATAACCATTGAAAAAGTCAGCCTCCAATTTAGTGATGTCGCCTTTCAAAGCAGGACGCACAATAGGCATCGGAACCATGCGACATAAGGGTACACGCAAACGAGATTTCGGTCAAGCACGGATTGAGGAAATTGTTGAAGTGGAATTAACCTTTCGCTTGTCCGTAAGCTCCCAGACTTTCTGTTGATAGGTTTTATTGTCACCATCATTATCTTCATCCGAGTCAAAATCATCGAGATATTCATTTATTTTTTTCTTTTTCTTATTATGAAGATTTGACGATATTTCCTGATGAACATGAACTTGTTGAGATGGACGATCTTGAGTTGAATGCATTGTAGAATCATCACCAGTAGAAATAACAGTCGTTCTCTCCAAATCCATTGATTGGTCCTAAAACAAATGAAATAAGTTTCATAAATATTTCAAAACCAGTAGAAACACATTAGCAATAACATTACAAAAACAACAGCAATAGCAACAACAATAACAACAGAATACCACGAACACAGGGAAGAATAACAAAATTTAATCTAGACACTACCATTTGCACCTTTAAATATTGTACGATTAGGGTGGCCGCTCACCCCAAAACTACAAGGGCAGACCCTGTGCGTTAACGCACAGGGTCTGTGTGTCCAACTACAGGTCTACAAAAGTTGGGCGCGAGGTTTGGGTCGAACGACCCAAACTGTCCACGCGGTTTCGATCGAGCGACCCAAACCGCCTACAGCCAATTTAGGTCGAACGACCCAAACCATGCTCACAGTTTGGGTCGGTCGACCCAAACTAGGCGGACAGTTTGGGTCGAGCGATCCAAACTACACGGACAGTTTGGGTCGAGCGATCCAAACTACACGGACAGTTTGGGTCGACCGACCTAAACTAGGGTGACAGCTTGGGTCGGTTGACCCAAACTAGGCGGACAGTTTGGGTCGCTCGACCCAAACGAGGCGGACAGTTTGGGTCGACCGACCCAAACTGCCCGCAATTTACGCCTGATTATGCGCAATTACCTTGTCATCACGAAAGTGCAAACAAACCTTGTACTGCACCTGTAGATGAGAGAGCTTGCAGCGACGAGCTCCGGTCCGATAGATGAGAGAAAAAAGACTGAATGCTTTGAAGGTGTGGCAATTTATACTACTCGTCCCTGCGGCCATATTTAGCGTGGCTCTTCGTGGCCCCGCTTAGCCGCTAGATAGTTGCCAGCGCAGACCCTGTGCGTTAACGCACAGGGTCTACTTGCCCAACTTTGTGAAGCCTCTAGCTAGGCAAGTAGACCCTGTGCGTCAACGCACAGGGTCTGCGCTAGCAACTTTGAGGCCACTGTGCGTTAGCGCATAAGGCCTGTGCGTTAATCGCACAGGGCCGAGACATGAATTTGCTAAAAAGTTTTTTTTTTTAATTTGAAGAAAAGTTTCTGGAATTGGTAGATTTGCCAAAACTTATAAAATCTGGAAAAAATGCTAATGGGGTCCAAAAATATATATATATATATATATGCTATATTATCTAAATCTCCGTAGCTACAAAATCTTCTTATATTTTGTTTTGGTTTGAAATCATTTTCTTTTCTCATTCTTCTATCTATTTCCTTGTTTTGGGCCACCTCGTAGATTTTGGGTTTCGGGGCAAAAAAAAAATTTTGCTATTTTGTGTCATTTTCTAGCTCCTATAACGTATTGCATAAATACTTGAGTAGACATATTTCTCATTTCTTGCATTCTAACCCCGTTTTGAATGGTTTTTTTGTTCCTACGCTCTGAAAATCGATTTAAATTCATACAATAGATATTTGTTTACTTTTAGGCTCTCCTAGTCGTTTTACCTCCTAACTTTTGGCCTTCCTAAGTTGCTCTTACAAACCCTGTGCGTTAACGCACAGGGTTTCTCCTCCCAACTTTTTGCCTCTTAAGTTGCTCTTGCAAACCCTGTGCGTTAACGCACATGGTTTTTCCTCCCAACTTTTTGCCTCCTAAGTTGCTCTTGCAAACACTGTGCGTTAACGCACATGGTTTTTCCTCCCAACTTTTTGCCTCCTAAGTTGCTCTTGCAAACCCTGTGCGTTAACGAACAGGGTTTCTCCTCCCAACTTTTTGCCTCCTAAGTTGCTCTTGCAAACCCTGTGCGTTAACGCACATGATTTTTCCTCCCAATTTTTTGCCTCCTAAGTTGCTCTTGCAAACCCTGTGCGTTAACGCACATGGTTTCTCCTCCCAACTTTTTGCCTCCTAAGTTGCTCTTGCAAACCCTGTGCGTTAACGCACATGGTTTTTCCTCCCAACTTTTTGCCTCCTAAGTTGTTCTTACAAATCCTGTGCGTTAACGCACAGGGTTTCTCCTCCCAACTTTTGGCCTTCCTAAGTTGCTATTACAAATCCTGTGCGTTAACGCACAGGGTTTTAGCTCCCAACTTTTGGCCTCCATAAGTTGCTCTTATAAACCTTGTACGTTAACGTATAGGGTTTTACCTCCAAACTTCTCGCCTCCTAAGTTGCTCTTATAAATCCTGAACGTTCTCCTCCTGACTTCTAGCCTTCCTAAATTTCTGTTATATACCATGTGCATTAACGTATAGGTTTTTTACTCTCCAATTTATAACCTCTATAAATTGCTACTACATGATATGTGAGTGAACGTACAAGGTTCTCCGTCCTAACTTACAACTTATGCACTATCAAATTATGTGAACGTTGAACTGACTTACCTTTTTGTTTGTCGTCTTCTTTGAACCCGTCTTCAATTCGGACTCTGATATACGATCATCTATATCTTCTTTGTTCTTTGCACCTTCATCATCCTCCATCGCATCAAAATCCAGTGTCTTCACAGTTTCTTCTACCGTACTCAGCAAGTTTCTTTTCCCTTCCTTATTTGCATTCTTCTTTCCCACACTCAGTCTAAACCTCTTTTTCTCGGAAGTGAAATACAAAGCTTTCCTACATCTTCTCTTCGGCCTCACGGGTGTTCTCTCTACATCGTCCACCATCGTTGGTGTCTATGATATGTTTTCTATCAAGTACTATCATTTATTCTTCCAATGTATCTATCTCACAAAATCCGGCGTATATTACGATCACATGTTGTAATTGGCGCTCAATGAGCGAGATATTTCGACGCGTTTGTTATTATGTGTTTATTTTTGTTATATCCGCCAAAATTTTCTAACACCTACTTTGTTCTATTCATAATGAGCAATAATTTATTTTTCCAACCAATTTTAGTTCTTTCGACATCTACGTCAGTCCACACATATATATTTTTGTTTTCTACCAATACTTTTAGTATTTGACGCCATTTTGTGTATATCTTGCTCGTAAATATTCTCTGACTATTATTGTGTTATGTCCACTTCTGTATTATTAGATGCTATATATCACACGCTTTCATCTCCATCCATTATTGTATCACACGTTTTCATTTCCATTCATTTCTTCACACAACTCTATACAAAACCAACATTCACCCCATATTTTTGTGATGTGTTGTTCATATGTTCTTTTGATTTTCTATGACTACCATTAGAGCTCATGGATCTTTTGTTCTCTTCATCTTGCCACTCCAAGATGATGGTCATGTGAGTGTTTCAGAGGATTTAGTTAGTTTGAGATTCAACCTCCAGATAGGAACCATGTATTTAGAGCATGAGATGTACTCTGCAGATGGAGAGGTGTATGAAACGATTTTGGTTCCAAAAAATAGAACTGATGTTGGTTTTATGTGGATCTTAGGACCTGGTTCATTTAGGGTGATAGGACTTTCTGAGTCTCAGATGCAAGCTTGAACTGTCATTTTGACAAACGAATCCGGTACATCCACAGTTCAAATTCCCTCTATCGCACCTGTTAAGGTGGAACCCCTTGATGATAGTGTGTTTGTGCTATCAGATTCAGAAGATGACATTTGTGCATCTGTTGATCTTTCAAACATATCGTCATTTCCATTTAGAAGTGTGCATTCTACTCCTTCCCAACTTCCTATACATGTAGCCAAATGCCCTTGCGGTCTTATGTACAAGAAGGTGGTTCCCCAAATCTCACCTTCTCAACGTCCTCCACTACACCCTTTATCTTCATCTACAGGGTTGACTATGGTTGATGCCTTGAAGCTGACAAAGTCAAAAAAAGATCAAAGTCCGATCTTGCATCCATTGATTTTGACAGTATAGATGTTCGTGAAGTCAAGTACTTACCATCTTCTTTTAATGGTGATGTTTTGTTTCTCTTGCCTCCTGTGGCACTCAAAGCTCCAAGTACGTATGGTTGCTCAATGGACGGCATGGACAAGATGTGCGACGGTCATCCTTGGTGCACCACCAAAACCACGAATATCCAAAATGACTTTGGACTGTCCTTCCGGCGCTCTACTTGTGCTGGTCATCTCCAATGTCATAATGACTACTGTGATTACATGAATCACAATGGGGGCCTCCGGAACAACACTGAATGGGCCGGTTCAACTCCTATCCCATTTGCTGTGGGTGTTGTTCCCCCTACTAAGTCCACTGTCGAGTGTAAGGTATGTCGGTCCACACCTGTGTGCATTGCTTTGTGTAATACTCGAATCATATACATCCACTCCACATCCGTTGGAATGTCCAGGGCTTGCATTCATCTTGGTGTACATGATCACCCTGTGGCCAATGGCACATGCCGTGAATCATTGGACATGGCATACCAATGCGTTGCAAATGAAGTATTGAAAACACCCACAGCAAAAAATTTAGCCATAGTTATGGCGGCGAGCAAACAATTCTTGGCCGATTACCTTCTCAAATCTCCCGCAAATGTCGAAGGCCATCACTTGGTTGGTTCATCCCTAGAGGTCGTCATGGACAAATTCAGCACTCTTGCGTCTCCAAATTGTCGTAACTTTGTATCTGGATCAAAGCGTTTTTTGCGTAGTGGAATGGAAACTATGGATAGTATTATGACGCTCAAAGACCACTCTGCTTTCAAATTCGTCCATGGTAGTCGGTTCCCAGGGCAGTCAAAGGACAAAGTGTTTGTTTTCAAGACGTCTGTAGACCTTCCAGGAAGTGGTGTGGAGCTTGTGAAGAGGATGCAAGTCGGTGGGGATATGGAGAATTCATGGATTATGTTTGACCATGTCAAACGTTTGAAGGACTGGACGACCATGGCTTGCCATGTGTACGACAGTCGATATTGTAAAGTGTTAACTATTGCGTGTTGTGACATGCAATCTGAAGATGGTGCAGCACAAATTCTCTTTTGGGAAAATTTGAATGTTGTCATGGCAGAAAATGGTGTACCATACGTAAACTTCAAAGGGTTTATGGCTGATAGTGCTCAAGCTAATTGGAATGCGGTGAGGGCGATTTACGGGGATGGTGATCCAAGTCTACCCATGGTTGCACGTGAGCGTACATGTCTTTTCCATTGGTCCGCAAGCTTGGATAAGGTGACCCAAAAGTATATCAAACCATCCTTGCAATTTCAACACAAACAAATATGCAAGGATTACAAAGACGCGAAAACAATGGACGACGCTGAGACCAAGTACCATGTGATTCGTTCTTGGTAGTTGTCATCTGGAGCTGCCTCCGAAGAAGGCATCCTTGGCCTTTCAGAGTGGTTGGGATTTTGGCACTTTCGTTACAGACAATGGAGTGGCCATATGCTACTTGTAAGTACATATCAAACTTCATTACTCAATGTAATATATCTTATGTTTTCTTATCTTTGTCTTTCTGTATTGTTCATAGGATATGACAATAGACGAGCGTACGGGAATGCCAACATGCAACCTTGCAGAGACTGTACACAACAAACAACAAATAGTTTGGGTCGTTCGACCCAAACCTTGTATGCAGTTTGGGTCGAACGACCCAAACGTGGCAGGCAGTTTGGGTCGTTCGACCCAAACGTGGCAGCCATTTTGGGTTGAACGACCCAAACCTAAATATATAATCTATCTTATGTTTGTCTTATCCTTGTATTTGTGTGTTGTTCATAGGATATGACAATAGAAGAGCGTGCGGAAATGCCAACATGCAACCTTGCAGAGACTGTACACAACAAATGGCTCCAACAGTCCGGCAACAAGATGACTTGTTTATATGAAGCTACAGTGGACGACATGATCCGTGCCTTCATGCAAATTGCAAATTACCGGACATGGTTGAAAGGGGGGTCTGATGGTAAAGGTCCTGATTCGGCATCCTTGAAACTCAAAGCGGCTGTAAGGTGTGGAGATCCAAAAATGTTGACCGATGCCATGAAGTCTTATCCAGGGGCAGAAGACGTCAACACTAGAGATTGTGCATTGGAAGGGTCAGAGCTCTTTGGTTCCACCAAACGCAAACTCAACCTACCACCGGGTGCTGATTGTGACTCTCATCGACCCGACAAAGTGAACTATTCCATTCCCCGTCCGAACACCCAAGCAACTCGTCAACGCATAGAGGAATCGTTAAGTTCTGCAATTCATGGTGTGGCTCATACTACATCCGTGTTAGAGACTGATTGTCTTGCTTCCAACTGGCACATTGCAAGATTACCACCCAACTCAGCCAAACGATGTTGGGCACTGCAGGCCATCACAGGGACTATGTGCAATGCCAAAGTCGGGACTGGGAAACATGGCACACCTGCTCCAACATACAAAGGGCTCAGGAAGGAATTTCGCTCTCCCAACAATGTGGAGTATGAATTTTGGTTTTGCCCTGACGACATCAAACGTTGTGTGAGTGGCAGTAAGAAGAAATATGTGTTGGACTGGCCTATAGTACCTAACACGTGGCCGGTGAAGATAGGTACCAATCTATCGCGAGAGGAGGTTTTGGCACTTGAAGATGCTGGATTTCAACTACAGCAGAGGGAGGCATTGTCCCCTCGTCGTAGGCTTTCAACAATCGCAACTCTCCCCATCCCTCGCTCGCATTTTTCTATGCCACCAAACCCGGACGCCCACCCTACATTCAGGTTTGGGAAGACAGTGCGTCGTAATCCAACAGCACCGCTAGCGGATCACAAAAACAAATGGGAGAGCGCCGGACTCATGGAGGGTTACTTTGTGGTTGGGGTCACTGCCATTCCATATCCGGGCTTTGGAGTGATAATCAACATTGTCTCCAAGCAGGATATCACCTATCATGTCACAATTGGCGACATCCCGCATTGCACATGCCCGGATTTCACGAAAATGTCCTCTCATGCATTGGGAAAGAAAGGAAAATGGGTATATTGTAAACATCTTTATTATGTGTTTAGATTTTTGTGCAAGGTGGATTACGAGAGTGACAAGTTCATTCATGCACCTACATATACCTATAACGAGGTCATGCGACTACTTGAACTTGCTGGTATCGTAGAGTGTGAGTAGTATTGCAAATGGTCTATTAAGTACCATATATTTGAATGTCAAAATATGACATGTTTTGGTTTGGATTTTTATAATAAAAATCAGCAATGGGCTGGAAGTATTTCAAATGATTCAGTACGACCCAACCGTGAGCGGTTTGATTGATTGACATGGATAAATAATAACAAGTTTCTAAAAATAAAAAATAATTGAGAAGATTCTACGTACATCCGCGTAGTAACGTCTTCTTGGTATCCGCCTATAGATTATTCCTACTTTATCACTAGCTCAATTTGGGATAGCACCAGTCAATATAACCAACCGGATTCGAACCCGGGTTGATACAGACCTAATACCAATCTCTTACACAACTCGCATCCACAGGCGGATGTCTCAAAACCTAGTAGTTACCTACATATTGACTATTTCTAATATCTAATTTCCTTTCATTTGTAGATTCTGGGCCTTAATTCAACCCGTGAGCAGTTTGAGTGGCTCACAATTATGGCACCTACATGTACGTATAATGAGGTTATGCACCTACTTGAACTTGCTGGTGTTGTGGAATGTGAGTAGTTGTGCAAGTGTTGGTTGTAACTACATGTATAAGGATGTCAATAAATGACATGTATTGGTTTGGATTATTATAATAAAAATCAACAATGAATTGAAAGTGTTTTAAATGATCCATGGAAATAGGGCCCTTTCACTTGTGCTTCATTTAAAATATTGGCAATTTACAATTGAAAATATGCAATTAATTTGTCAAAATTTTGGTTGTGTACCCTAAACCCGTGTGTCTTTACTAAGTTTGGAATCATTGCTCATATGTTACTGCTCATTGCTCATGTGTTACTGCTCACCGCTCACCGCTCACTGCTCATCGCTCATAAGATAGCTTCCCTCGGTTAAATTAGGTCAAATTATGAGGTAGTGCACCTATGAATCTCGACCAATGTCGAGGTGTGGGCAGTACCAATACAACCTTCAAGGTACTATCAACATTAACATGGTCGTAATAAGGTCTGGGTGGAAGGATAGCATAGACTAGAAGGGTTAGCTAACAAGGGTAATAGAGAGAATTCCAATTGAGTTCCTGACCTTCTTCAATTGCAATATTGCATGAACCCAAACTATGTAAGTAGATGTGTCATGGAGAGGTAGACCATAAAAAATCCAAAGTCTTCGCGATTTTTAGTATAGATGTTGAGTAAACCAAAATCAATTATTGATGCTTATGTATCTACATGAGAATTTGATTTTTAATGTAATTGTAGATTTCAAACATTGAATAAAATTGCTATGTCTATGTGGATTGCTCCTGCATATTTTCATGCTAACTAGTGTAGTAGCGTTACTTCATCGCATTCGAGAGAGACTTTGTCATATTCAATGCCATCTTGGCACCATCGTACCATAAGTACCCACCTCACATCATGGTGGCGGCAAAGATGATCTCCCTCGATAACGATGAAGAATATATTTGAAAATCTTTCACAAAGTCATGATGGACTACGTAAGTTTGCTATTTGTTTGATGAAGTCATTCAACATGTTATTTTCCAAATAATGAGGGCTAATAAGATTCTACAGTTGTCCTCTCGCTTAACAAGGGTGACGGTATACCGCCAACATCGTGTGGCAATTCTTTGCCAAAAGAGGGAACCTCAGCCCGCGAAAATCATTTTCTATGATGCAATGCCTTTTCAATCAACATTTGTGCAAGACACTTAAAACGGATTAGTTGCATCTAGTTCTTCTTGAGGAGTGATCTTCCGTGGATTATATAGCGCCAACGGAATGATCTTTTGTTTAGTAATCAACAATGGCCCATTGAGAAAACATGTCAAGTCTTTTGGGATGCCCTGCAGGAGTATAATAGGATTGAGTGGAAATGGACTCTCTTGGATTTGGAATAGGCCCCAGACGTGGCCTATCATGATGTTCTTAACGAATTCGATGCAACTTGGGGGGTCAAAAGTCTAGGACTTACTAGAGTAACTTAGTAGTCACATGGATGGTTAGGCCCCAAATGGGTATTATTTCTTGATTTCCCCTCGGTTTGCGTTGGTTCTCCCAAGGTGGTTGTATTTTGGTTCCTTTCTTGCATTTGATTTTTCAATTTGTGTCCCCCCCAACAAAAATGAACTAACCTTTCTATAATTTATTTCTTATGAAAATGAGAAATGTGTTGTCCCCTCGCAATTGCATAATTATCTCATTACATGCAAAGGCAATCACGAAGGTTGTGGTTGCAACCTCAACACTGTCACATCAAAGCAATTCGTCGTGTAAGATCATTGCATCCTGCCATTTGTAGATGTTGAGGTGGAGGAGCGTATTGAACATGTTAATAACAAAGTGGAGGAGGAGGGAATGGAAAACGATATGAGTAGTTATGGAGCTTCCTATATATGGTTCTATATTTAATGTGCTCATAAATTTTTGGACATTGAAATGAGCAATTTCTTGTTGTACTTCCATCTATCCCCAAAACCTTTAGTTTCTAAAAAATTTGCAATGCCTTTATCAATTCATTTCTAAAAAGTACATGAATTCTGGAAATATAATCTAGAGCATGCTCAATACTTGGAATGTGCTTGCATTTCTTTTTTAAATAAATGTTGAAGTGATGTTGGATCTAATGACAATATTTTAATCATTTTAAAATTCTCATGCCAAGCTTGCCATTATTGATTTTAAAAGTAAAGTAAGGCATTCATTAGGTTGATTGCATATTATGTCAACTCAACACTCATATTATTATAAACAAAGATGTCATTATTTATGCCAAAATACCACGGTTATGGGATACTAGTGGGTATATCTCCAAATATTTTGCCTCTCTCATCACTCACAAGTTACCACTCATCACAAACTGCTCACATGCATGATAGCACTCCCCGAGAGACAAGTTTGCATGTAGCTGATGTACTTCTAGGATTTTTTACATGCGTTAGGCAAGGCGGAGGTGTGTGAATGCATTCCTCCCCGTTGTTTGGCAATGAAGATGATGAGGAATTGGACCTTCCAGCCATTGGTAGTGCAATTTCACCTACATATAACTAGATTGTGTGAAGCACACATTGATTTGTCACTTCATCATGATACAAAGACCTAAATCATATAATAAAGACAATCTTGGTGGGTGAGGTACCTTAAAAGGTGTTGAGATAAATTACCATAAGTGGGTGGGGGAAGTGAATTGTGTGGGCAAGGTGGCATATTCTCTTTAAATGATCACATACCCCTTCCCAAATAAACCTAGGATGGTGGAATATATATTGAGCATATGCTAGCCCAATCTCATCATCATGCATAACATTTTTTTGGTGTCCTACAAATTGATGACAAGCCTTGCCATATTCCACCCAAATATAGGTGTTGCATTGAGAAGAGAGACCACAAGGCCCAACTACATTATACCTTTGGCCATACAATAAGTGGGTTATTATACTATTTTTAGCACACAACTAGGTTTTAAGTAAGTCTAGACTTATGCTTGAATTTTGTTTATTTGATCTTGTGTGTACAATGTACATGTAGTTTCTATCGGCAGACTCCATGATGAAAATCACATTAGTTAATCCTAGATGTGGAGTGCATCCCCAGGGTGGTAACTCTCCCTTTTAGAATTGTTGTTTCTAAATAACTTCTTATACTCAATCTAATGAATTGATGACTTGTTCAAGTTCACAATTTTCAAGATAAACACATTGCAGGAGGGCATTGAGAGGTATCCATTGATATGGTTTTTGTTTGAATTTGAGAAGGGCTACAAATTTCAAATCTCATGCTTAGAACTAGATAGAAGCATTTTTATTTCTCTAAAATGGGGGTTACCATGCAAACCCCCTAGTTGTTGAATTTCATTTCCAAGAAATTATAGTCTTAAAATTGCTTATAATGCAAAAATAGCTTTCAATATATGTTTCGTAGGAATGGTCTAGCAACTCCAAACCATGTTTTTAAAATAATGAACCTTGTGACTGGTACAAATTGTTGTCACCTCATGAGTGCATCTCTTGAGTCACCTTTTATTGAGAATGTGTTATTTGGAGTGCAACTTGATGTTTGAATACATAGTGTTGGGTATCTTCCATGAGTCACAAATTGCAATAGAAACTAAATTGGCTTTCCCCTATAGAGCCATTTAATGAACAAAATCTAATCAAAAGTGTGATCATTAATAATTATTGTTGGAGAAATCCAACCATAAATGGTTTGCAATGATCCTCAACTACTGGATGATTGTAGAGAGGTACCCAAAACTAAAAGGAGTGGTTGGCAGTTTGATGTGTCGGCCTTGAAATCTTCTCTTTAACTTGATGAAAATCTACATAAAATATGATATTTAGTGTCATATGGTCTATTATGTCACTGAGGTATCTTTACAGATGACACTTCTTATGAATAAGTGAACAAATATTCTCATGGGTGTTGGATGAGTTCATCCATTGGCCAGAACCTTACCTTCTCTTGTCAACAACTTGTGATGCAATATTGTCATGGATGATGGAAATTGAGATGAAAATTCAATTGATAAGTGGCAGCAATTGCAACACTAGAAATCTATAATCTCCCCACAAGAAATGATAAATAATGTTGGGTTCAAATTTAGTGTTTGTGACACAATACCATGGTTTCCGAACAGTATTGAGAAAGAGTATAAAAGTAGGTGACACTAAATATCATATTTAGTGTAGATAGGTGGCCACGTGTTTCCTATATTCCATTTAAAGAAAAGAAAATTCCAATTGTAAATGTACAGTCTAACCTCAATAATACGACACCTTGATTATACAACACATTTATGTCAATAAATTTTTCTAGTGTTAATTTACTCCAATAATATGACTACAATGCTCGTAATATGACTTTTTAAGGCCCGATTTGTCATCTAATAGAGGTAATTAATGTGTGCATGTGGTGGGATTCACAGTGAGATTTGTCTTGGGATCAGTGAGTACATGGTAAATCATCAATTGGTTAACTAAAATTAATTGTTTTAAACCTCGGTATCAAAACATACATTACACTTTTGAGTCTTTGGATTTGGATGGAGGTTGAAGGGTTTAGTGATTGTTGGATGTGCAAATTAGAATTATGAAGTTGTTGATTTGTCTACTTAATTTGAAATTTGTCCTCACACCTAATTCTCAAATATTTTAGATTAGAAATTTCACTCCTTGCCGACTTATACTCCTAGATTTGCCCATTTCACTCTTTCATTTCTTGGCTCTGGAGGTGATAGTAGTCTTGAGTGGCAGATGCTTTTCATTTTGGGTATAATTTCAACAATTTCAGTTTTGATGACCACATCTCCACACAAAACAATTTGCACACAATTTGGTAAGCATTGATCTCCTCCGCATTGATTATGGCACCATAAGATGTTGACAACAAGGATGAGACTATTTTATTTTATCATGCCCAACCAAACAAGACACAAGGAAAAGTTTGTGGGCGCAACATTTAGAAGGATAGTCTTACTCTTGCTCTTGTTGTAAACACGATAGGCACAACCTAAGATCTTTTACAACTTTGTATGCCCAAAATGCTTTTGGAAAGTGGTTGCCAACAAATTATGTATGGTGGTTTGCAAACCAAATGACATGGATGACATTATATGTATCCGACAATTGGATGATGAGCCTCAATGTATATTTCAAATCTCAAAAGTGGAAGGTAAATTTTATTATGAACAAATATGTTATTCATTCCCTTGAGCTCATTGTAAGGGGTGAATTAAAAACCTTGCAGTTGAGCAATATTGCTATTGCTTTCTTATCACCTAATGTTACAAGTGTGGTACATCCCTTGGATTAGGGAATAATTGCTTCATTCAAAGTTTAGTTTAAGAACAAGTTTTGAAAAAAGATTCTCTCTCATTTTGATTCTTCTATTACTCACCAAGATTTGAGGAATATAATGCCTAATGTCTGGTTGGCTATTATGTGGTGCTCTCAAGTGTGGAGAAAGATGAATCCCTACATCATGCGAACAACTCGAGGATGTCCAAGATTTTACTTGCATATCGGAGTGCCAATTTTTCCATGAATAATGAATGTGAGAAATTGAGAATGAAAGAAAGGACAAATGAATTGGCAAAGTCTCATTTCCTCTTTGAATCTTGGAAGCGAAGAAATGCCTCCTGAAGAATATGTGCAATTGGTAGGAGAGGAAATTGTCAATGCAAAGTACATCGTGGCTAAGTTGGTGGATTTGGCATGGGGTAGAGAAATCCGTTTAAATTTGAATGAAGAGCCAATGGAGGGGAATAATGTGGATGACCAGCCAACCCCAATAAGCAAACTTCCTCAAGCCCATGAGTATGCCCAATAACTATTAAATCTAAGCATCCTTCAAAATTTTCAATTGCAGATTTGATGAACATGCAAGTTTTTATGGGTAAATTGCTATAGAATGACTAAAAAAAGTTACAAGTTTTTGTGATGTGTTGTTGACCCAGGGTAATTTACAGGGGAAAGAGGCAAACTATTTGCAAAGGCAACCTAATTGCACATACCAACCAACTTTACCTAAACAATTGTGTCTAAGTGATTCCATATTTTTTAATGTTCTAAGATAAGTTAAGAGCATCAAGCTAGTCTAAATCATGAAGGTGAAGCCTCCAAATGTATGATAATGATACTACACTAAATATAGTGTTTAGTGTCATATGGCATTTTATGTCATTGTGGTAACTTTTCTAAGGATACTTCTTAAAAATAAGTTAACAACAACTATCATCGCAACTTTACAAGTATTATTTTCATTCTAATATTTGTGTTATAAAAGATTGCCATGGATGATTGACATTTCAATGAAAAATCACTAAGTAAATGATTGTTTTTACAAGACCTCACTCCCCCACCTTTCTTAAACAATGGGGAACAATGTGGAACAATGGGGAACAATGGGTGATGGTCTCACCACCACCACCACCACATTGTCCTTTGCATATTGATATTGCAAAAGTCTTAAATCGGTCTAATATGCAAACTATGCATTGAAATAAGACCCATAAGTGTAGTCATTTATGGTTTATTTTGGAACACACAAATATGAATACCATAGATGATAAGCATGTTCGGCGCTTTGGTGTTGAAATATTCATTTTTTGAGATGATACATGAAATTTTGTACTGTTCCTAACTACTACAATCTAACACATGGCAATTTGATCAAATTCTAATTTAGATCTTCTTTTCATCTACAATAAGCTTTGGATTGAATTATAAATAAGCATATACAAAGTGCAATCAAAACTAAAGGTGATGGGGAATTTAATTATTACTTCCAACACTAGAGGAAAACTTGTCCATGACAATCATCTGTTGCAACTTATTCAGTACAACTCATGATAAGAAATTGTATAAAGCAATAAATTTGGTTGTCAACTAAAGATTTTTGGTTGCAGTTGTTGGACAATTGCTCAAGAATTTAAAGGAATAAACACAAATGCACTTTTGATAATCATAATTAAATTGAGGGAGGTCCAATCTCCAACCTAGTTTTTGTTGATGGCTCATCATAGGTTCACTAATGCGATACTAGCTCTTTTTCTGTGTAAATTGTACTGGTAGAAGTTGGAGACCATGAAAACAAACCAAATGATACCCACAAAACTTACATGCAACCATTTTAAATGATTTAGGAGGTTTTCCGACGCAAAGATTTCATAGTAGAAATACACATAAAACATTGAAGTTTTCCAATGTAACTTTGAAATGATAGATGTTTATTCATCAAAGTTGAATAGCATTGCTATGAGCTATGTGTATGGGCACCTAGTGCGCTCCGGGCTAAATCACATCTGTGTTTGGTTGGGGCCTGCCCCTCTCACGCCTCCTTCACTGTCCGGTCTTCCTGCCCACAGTTGCGTGGAAACTCTTCCTTTTTGGGAACCTATGTGACAATATCTAGTCAAAGTTACAAATAATATTCAAATTACCATCACTTTCATTATTCCCAAGTTAATTGATGGAGTTAATCACATGCCAAAGGAGCTTAATGACTTGAGTGACCGGGTATTGTCACATTGGTCCCCAATGGGGACGAGTTCCTGCACAAGTGCGGGCAGGAAAACCAGGCAGTGAAGGAGGCATGGGAGGGGCGGGGCCTAGCCGAACACAAAAGTGATTTAGCATGGGGCACCTAGTGCAATCACTAAATTCAACTTTTGAATCACTTCACTTGGTGCATGAGTTTCTTATGCAATTTAGAATTACCAAGGATAGCAATTTCTATAATAAACAAGTAGGGCACCCTACAATAAGTAAAATAAATACTTAGTTTCATTTCCTCTTTGGAGCTACACAATGCTATATATATTTACTATTAATGTGACATTTTACTAAGTATAGATGTTGATGCTCTATAATGTCCAAACAACCAATTTGACCTTTATAGGCAAAAGAACGAGATATATACTAAATAGTTATAGCATTGCGTTATCCCAAATAGTAAGCGACACCGAACACAATATTTAGTGTAGTCTTTCAGAAGTCCTTAGTAGATGCCGTGTTGTTGACTTCACTTCATTTAGGTCAATGCGTAATGTTTGAGATCCTTAGAATACATTTCAAAGGGTTATAAAGCTTATAACATGTGACCATTTTCTAAGCATACTAGCTTTATTTGTAAAGCAACCAAGATGAAAACCATGGGTTCAGTCCAAACCTTGAATTTCCGAGAAATAACACAAAGTCACCCAAGTTTTCCTTGAAGCTTAAAATATCATTCACAAAGAGGGGTGTCGGGCTATTAGAAAGCAACTTTCTAGCTTGTCCTACAAGGATGGGTGGGCCAAGCTAGCTTTGCATAGGTCGATCCGGGGGTTAGGACAAACGGGTCCTATGCACATACCCTATTTTAAATCTTAAAACCCTCTCAAAGTTTGAGAAATAGAAAAATGTCACAAATCTCAAAAGTTTTACCCAACTTTTTAATATGAGCTCCAATACACAACGAACTAATGAGCTCTTGATAGAAAGCTTTGTGAAAGAAGGATCAAACCCACAATTTTATCCCTCTTTGAGGGACTTTACAGATAACCCTAAACCCACAAAAGTAGGAATCAGTTCTAAGTCCCAATCCATAATAATTAGAACACCCACCTTATGGTTATCCATGTGGTACATAATACACTCTAGACTACTCCAAGGCTTTTCTATCACCTTGTCACAAGCTGATTGCATGTGCTGCATATATAAGAGTACCCAAATTCAACGATGAGTCATAGGGCTTGGAATGACACTCTTTGACACACTGGTACACCCTAAACTCCATAATATCAACCTTCATAATGCCACACACTCTCTAATATCCCGAAAGCCTAGGGAATGGATGTTCACAGTTCAAATCTCACTCCTTATTGTCACATTTCTCTCCCTTATATCACCAAATTGTCATTAATGTAAACCACCAAAGAAGTCAACCCACACCCTCACATTGCGCCATGTGTCATCATGTGGAGTGTCTTTTTCGTCTTCTTCTTCTGCCACTTGTTGAATGTTGGTGCATGCATCCGCCACATCACCCGGGAAGGCCAAGTGGAGTGGACCACACTAGCGTAGGTGACGGGAGAACGAATTCAAATTGTCCTCACATCTCCTTTGTGTTATTCCACAATGTAACATGCTACACTAACTCTATAGTATGACACATCCATGTTAACACTACAAAACTCCATAATATCATGTGCACTTTGGTTGCCACATGTGTGATACTATGGAGTTTAGAGTGTATTGCGAAGTTTTTAATTACGGAAGACCAAGCGGCTCTCAAAGCCAAAAAAACTATTGTAGTGTATGGTGAGGTGCTCTGCAAGGTAACTTCTCTCACCTTCAATGAAAGTTGCCCCCTTTTCAAGACAACATAATAAGGGCCGCTTCACACTATAGCCGAAGGTCGAGAGGCCGTTGATTTTCACCAATCAGATTGTAAGTAAACCAAGAAAGTCGGCCTCTCAACCCTTCACACTAGAGGCCAAAGTCCAAAGGCCGTCGCAATTTAAAATGTATACTTTTTTACCAAGGCGACAAACTCTCGAAGGAAATTTGGGTCGGACGAGAATGTAAACCCAAACTATGGTCGAGAGGCCGTTGATTTTTTTCATTAAAAAATCAACATTGACAAGATCTTGGCCGTTAGATTGGAGGGGTTGTTTTGGGCAAGGAATAAAGTGTAATGCTCCTTCTTCCTTTGGACTTTGGGCTTGGCATTTGGAGGCTTCACACTATGGCCGTTTAAGTCGAAAGGCTGTGGGAGTTCATGGCCAAAGATTTGGACTTTGGACTTGGCCTTTGGAGACTTCACACTATGCCTGGCTGAAGGCTCCAATTTCTATATTTTTATTGGCTATTTTCAATCCATTTCTAAAGCCATTCATCCAATTGGATCATCAAGTTGAGATTAGTGTCTATCTCACATATAGCACATTGCACTCCTTTACTCTCGGAGAATAGCCTCTTTGTCACCCATCTCCGATTGAGTTTTAGTCCCATAAGCGTTTCCTCCATTTTATTTCATACGAATCTTGGATGTTGGCAAAAGATTGCGATTATCTCATAAAAATCCAATGGAAGAATCTCTCACTTCAGCAGTCACTAAAAATGTTATTTAAAATCACCCAAAACAAAAGGTTAGACCTTTGCAACAAGATTGTAATCTTGGTTCGCCTCATGTAAGTTAGATCATGAATTAATCTTCAAGGCACTAGTGGCTAGCTAGGAACTAGTATTGTGTGTCACTATAGTGCCCATCCTCGAAAGGGGAGAGTAGTATTGTCCCAATGTCCCCTTGTCCGGTGGGCATCGGGTCATTGACGTTACGAACGGACACTTTATTCACACCAGCCCCTTGCTAAAAAGGGACCGGAGTTTCTATCTATCTAGATCATGAATTAAGGGCCACTTCACACACGGGACTAAGAGCCCATGACCATTACACTCCAAGCACTCTCATTGGTGGAAAGGACGGAGCCGGTCCAAGTTCGCTTCACACTACGCTTGAGGGACCAACGGAGTATGTGAATGCAAGATGGAATGTAAAGTCTACATGGATTCCTACATGGCACCGAATGGATCATGTTTCACGGTCACTTGGACTATTTTGAAAAGCCACCTCTTGGAGGTAGGCCTAACACAAAACCGGGAGACCATGGCACTCCTAACGCTCACAACCGTTGGTTTATTCTATTTTATCATGTGTGAGGACCCGCATGAATAGAATTTCATTGAAATAGCATTTGGTTGAGGGCCCGGTCACGTATGACTTCACACTACACTTGAGGGTCCGTGACCACACTACGTGATTTTGGAGGTGTGTTGGGGCGGCCTTTGGACACTTTCTTTTGGGCTCTCACAATCTCATGGTAACGGCCCTTGGCTTGTGTGTGAAGTGGCCCTAAGATGTGGCTTTTGAAGGGTTACTCGAGATATTTTCAAATAGCTCGTACATGAGTACCAGCTGTAAAGCCACTAAATATCTCCCTACTGTTTTAAGGTAATTAACGGATCCCCAAATCCACCCGAGCCAGGGCCGCATTAAGAAGGGCGACGTGATCCACTTCTTGCTCAAGCGAACTACACTAAAATTCATTGGTTTAAGTTAGTGTGGCTCCCACTATACATCATTGACCAACACTAACTGTCTTGCAACCACCGGGTGGTACCAAGGGAGAGTGTCACTTTGAAACGTGAAGATAACAATTGTTCTATGATAGGTGAAGAGGAGTGTAATTTGTTTTGTGAGTTTAAGGGAGCAAAGTTTGTTATGTTTATTGGTAGTATTGCTAAAATAGGTTTCAAAGGTAGGTTAGAGATGTGTATATTTTCGTTTGATTGAGATGGTGTCATGTTGGATATGTTTATTTTGTCATAATTTCATTGATGTGGGGAGGTATCATGTAAATTGGGAGGTAGTACATGGGTTTGAGTCGGGGGGGGGGGGGGGCAGTGTGTTAAAAAGTTAAGGATATAGGTGCGAACAACCACTATTTTATAGGGGGTATTACTTTCAATTCTCTTCTTTCTTTCTCATGCTATCATTATGTTATTTTTTACTTTGGGTTAAAAGAAAAATGGCTTGCATTACTTATAATTCCAAATTACCTATTATTCCATACCCTATAGTACTTTAAAGATGTCCAGTGCCATTTTTGATACCCTATATTACTCTTAAGTCCATTTATAAATATATACCCTATCATTTGTTCGCACGTATATTGCTACTCCAACCAATGACTACCCCCCCCCCCTCGAGGTTTGAGTCATGTTTGGGTGTATATCCCATGATTGTGCTAGAAGATTTGTAACTGGTGGGTTAAACGGAGAAGATATTATAAGCGTATGTGTGTGAAGGATGTGTTTTCTAGTGTGTTTTCGGTTTGCTATGTTTTGTAGGGGGTCGGAGGTTCTCGATTCGATGTGTGGGGCACAAGGTCTTGTGATGGGGTCGGGAGGTAGTTGTTTATAAATTTGATTGTATTTTGGTGTAGTCGGTGGGTAAATATTGGGAAGAGGTGAGTTAGGTGTAGGAGTAGGGTGTGGTTGTTTATATGTATTGGGTAAGTTGTTTGTCGTGGGTCAGTGATTTTTGATTGGCTTAGAATAGAGAGTGGGAGGAGTATTTGGAGTTGAACGGAGGTGATGTATTGATATCTAATGATAGTTTGGGACTTTGGTTTACTCCATTTGTATCATCTCTTATCATTTTCAAAGTGTTTTAGTAGTTGTGGGCGAGCATACGTTCAAGCTATCCAAGTCCGGTGTTGGGGTAACTCTTCATTTTTGTGAGTTGTTTGTTCATTTGATCTTGAGTGAAGAGCTTCGTGCACTCAAAATCTCCTTTGGTAGTAGGTACATCCTCAAGGGCCAAAGGAGTTGAAAAGGGAGGGAGGTTGTGTGGGGTGTGGCTTGTACAACCGTGAGGATGTCTACCATAGCTTGATGTGCATCCTTGACATTTAGTCTTTTGAGTCTCTTTGTACTATATACTCATATATGTGGAACACCAAATGTATGATTGTGGTACATAATCTTGGTTTTAGGTTCAATGTTGGTGAGGTTCAACTTAATACACACACACACACCCGCACAATTACCTAACATTCTTTGGGGTGAGTCTATTACTAGGGTTTTAGCTCATGTATCTCATTCATTGAACTATACTATTTATGGAATTTAGTGCCACATGTGTAATAATGTCACTTATGCTAGGTTACTCTAATGATCAATAACCTCACCATTAGTGTCACCTCAAGACACTTGGCTCTAGTGCACTTACTAATATCTTAGCATGAGTATGTTCAATAATGTCATGAGGTGTATGATTGTGTTACACAATGGCTACAAGTTGACTAAAGTGTACACAAATGACATTTGGCATCATTATGCTCAAGAATATCTTCCGCTTGCATACTAAAATGTAGACATATGACATTTGTTATATATTTGCTCAATGAGATATTTTCCTTGCACACTAAAATTCAAAACTATCATCTTAAGTATCCCAATGTAATGTGTTAAATGTTATAATGTAAATAGTGTTTCACTTCAGAAAAGTACTTTTGTTGACGAATAATTTCATATTGACAAATGGGGGACGTGACACTTTGAGACCTCTAGGCATAGATCTAGTTTAGGCTCTTTGCAAATAGCGTACGTGACACTAAATACCATAAACGGTGTAGTACAACACCATGATAAGGTAATTCAAGCTACTCTTCTTAGTTTGACAACTCTTTATTATGAGCACATAGTCCCCCCCCCCTTGGAAACGAACAAAAACATTTTATGAATCAACTAAAAGTTATTCAAACATCATACTAATTAATAGTTGCACATGACAACAACCTCATCATCATCTACAATCATACACAAAACATGTGGAGATGAAATTACCTCAATATCTTGGTCCCCAAGTTTACAAATCACTTAGGTAAAGCTTTATGAATCAAATCAAGATTCATAAATGTGTAATCTCTCTATCTAGATATGTGCATTGTTGAATACGGCATGAAACATATTTGTTCAACTTTGCAGACCAAGACATAGAGTAAGAAGTAGGGCCGGTGTAGACTTTGATGAAGAAGTGCATTGGTCAAGAATTTTAGGGGAATGGAGTAATATGATTGGCTATGAAATAGGTTCCTCATTGGGCGGGGTTTACACTACAAGCCAAAGTATTCCACCAGAGAATTTCAAGCATGCATTAAAAAATGACATGGCTGCCAACATGGCAACAATTTTGACTTTGTGAGTTCTATGGAGGTCAAGTTTCTCGGACAACCTCAAACCCCTCAGACAAGAAACTTGGCCTCCGGAGAACTCCAACTTGAGGCATTTAAAAAAACAAGTATTTTCCATCTTGTTTGCCATATCAATCATTGCCTCAAATAATCTTCTCTTGAGCTAAAATTCTTGACTAACTGGTGCACTTCTTCACCGTAGTCTAAACCGACCCTTAGAGCATGAAACAATGATTGACCTTGTCTCCACCACAAATTCCAGTCCACACTCCACTAAAACGTCATTATACTACACTAAATATTGTATGTAGTGTCGCCAATTCTATTTGTTTTGCACAACACTGTTTGTAAAACCGCCCATGTAGTGTCCCCAACACTAAATATAAACCTTCCATTTTTAATTTTTAATTTTTTTTTATCAATCCTTATGGAAATTTAAGCATTGTAGATTTACAATGTTGCAATTATTGTCACTTACTAAATGATTTCCATCCAAAGTTTAAGCACCCATGATATTCACTAGAGAAATGTTAGAAGTGTCATTAGAAAAGTTACCACAATGACAAAAAAGAAATGCCATATGACACTCAAAACAATATTCAGTGTACCGTTTATGTGCTCATCTGGTGTAAATCAAATGGCTAGATGAATAACTTGTATAATTGTAGTTTGGACATGTGTTGTCCCGGCTCGTTGCACCCATGTGTATTAGTGTCTTGGCCATCCATGCCCACTCAAAATGCCACCGTACATAACCAACCGTTTTGAATACTCTGGAATTGCAATTACATTAGCACCCATGCCATCCCAACTTGTAGCACCCATGCATACGATTTGTGAATTGTGAAGAATGTACGATAAAGAAATAAACAAATAAAATCACTTTCTCCTAACCCCCTCTAGATGTAAACTTTGACTTTGTGTCAAGTTATAATATTTCTTCATGAATGTTTCATTAAAGCAAGCTTGCATGTCTCACTTCAACCTAATCTTCAAGTTGCACGAAACCCTAGGGACAATAAGGGTTAATGTCTTTAGATACCACATTGGAGGTCCTTTTTGAGAAGAGTATATTTGTTGAGGGGAGTGTGTGTTTACTTCATGATTATGTTTTCAAAAGTGGATTTGGGTATACCATACTTTTTAGGGTTCTCTGTTGAGCTCATAGTCAACCTCCCAACATGTGAACAATTTTCCCAACAGGATTGCTATACTCATGGGAATTATTAACTTTCAATCCTTAAGTGGTGTTTATCTCTAAAGAAAAGTTTATCATAAATTATTTTCCTCTATTTACACAAAAATTATTATTTTTACTATATATGAATATTGATTCTCAACGAATGAAATTTAAATAATTTGTAAGAACCTCAAATGGTATCATTTTTGTTTCAAATTTAGTATGTGTATGACCAAGATGATTCTATACCCAAGATTAAAAAGGTAGACATAAGGGGTCATCTTTGATGAATTGAATGACTTTTTCTCAATTTCGTTACGAAATGTTGTTCACACTTTATACATATCATCACATTCCTTTATGCATTTTGGAATATTTCATGAAATGAATTGAAATTGATTAAAAAATCTAGAAAGTCAAAAGACTTTATTGACAATGATAAGTCTTAATAAGATCAACATATCTACAAAATGTGCAAGCAAGCTCACGTCATCTCCTTTTAATGAAGTTTGTCTTAAGTTCTTGCTTTAAGAAATGCTTGCATGAAGCTCATGTACTATATATGCTATGTAGAAGGTTTAACTGTACGGATGTCTTCTTTGACTTTGTATCAACAATTTTGCTATATAAATGTTTCATAAAACCAACTTGCAAATGTTACTTCATAACTAATTTTGCAAATACATAAAACCTTAGGGATAGTAAGGGTTAAAGTGTTGCCGATACGTTGCTTCGGACATGTCAATAAAAATTTATTGAATACAAAATCTCAACCAAAATGACTGAAATATAAAGAAAAAACACTAATTATAATAGAAAAAGTTAAAAAGTTAAAGATGTATATAGACAATATTTATTGAATAAGGTGAATGCAATCCAGAAATGTAATAATTAATGTGAAACATTCAGAAATGTATATCTGGATAACTGCTCATTGTAACCTATGGAGTCTACATATTTTGTGGGTGAAAAATCTTACGTCTAGCCACTTGATCAATTGTGAACATGAACGACTTTCGAGTCTCATTTGCAGGATTTGGTAGCTCATCAAAGAAAGCGGTGGATATTGTGAGAATTGGAGGGCGAGGTTTGAATTCATCTTTGTTAGAAGAATCAATTTATGTCCATATGCATGATCATGTTGTGTCGGAAATCACATCGATTCTCCATCAATTTCATTCTGTTTTGAGATTTCATGCGCGAGGTTTTGGAGCGCAACGAAATGTCAGAGCACTGGCTGGTGCCTCTCTTCAGAGTGGATTAAGCTGAAATTCCAAAAGGCATCGCATCTTCCATGGCACCCCCTGCCTGAAAGAGTATTTTTCCACCATAAAAATCAACCAGACTCAATCCAATGCTGCCGCCGCCCGCACTTCATTGAAAGCAGACTTCACCCAGAATTATGCTGCATGCGAAAAAAGAGAGGAAAAAAAGCATGAGTCAACAGTACGAGTTACCGTGAAGTGAGCACCAAGTTTGAGCATATGCTGTAAGTACGGAGCAATTTCAGCTTTTTGAGAACACCATTCAATTTGACTCGATTTCCAAATTCAAGAGGCTCAGATTTGGGTTTATGGAATGGTTTGGAATATTTGATCATCATGTTCAGAGCGTGGAGACTGACATTATCATCAATGTACATACTTACTTACATATAACTTAGACCTCATTTTTTTAAGGTTGCCATCAAGTTCACCCAGACTGTCCTTGGAGTCATATCATATATAACAGAATTTAATAGGCCTATTATAGTGGCATTGAACTTATCCATAAGCAAATTTATACAGTAATTGTACGAGTCAGAGAATTGTGGATTTAGTTAGGGTTCGTGCGCTTGAAGGATGTGGATCACTTGGAGATGACAGATTTCAGGTTACGGGTGTTATGTGTTTGCAGAGATCGCTTCATCATCGTTCACTGTAGACTCCTCCCATAAGTAACTTAGATAGATCATCACAAAAAAGACTTTGCTTCGGAAAGGTTGAAAAGAGGGAATCCTTTGCGAATCCTCTGTACTAAAAGCTCCCTGAAAGAAAGAAGAGTTGTTGGGCAGACGTCAGTCAGTGGGTGGGGGGCGTTTTTCAACTCTGTTATTTTGAGGTTTTTGTTGTTTAGGCTCTTTTTCCCCTTTTTTCTCATATTTTTTGGTTTTTCCCTAACTTTTCTTTTCTGAGTCTCCCTCCCCCCGGGTGGGTTGTCAGAAGGCGGCTCATGATCATTTTTGTCGTCTCACACCAGAATTGCCTGTGTGGGCTCCTTGAAGTTGATAAATGAGTTGCTTCAAACATTTTTTTGCTTCTCCTACTTTCAGGTGGGTAGGTAGTTGAGATCAGACAACTTACCTTACTCCCAGTTCCCCAAATCCGAAAGACTTTCCTCTTACGAAAACTTAGAAGCAAATTGTAGGTCTCTTTTTCTTTTAGATCACCAAACATACAGTTGCTGCTTCCTCCTGCTTCTCTCGTTTGTAGCCATAACCCTAGCCCTCACACATACCGCCCCTTGAAAAATTCGATATTCTCACCATCCTATGTTGTTGTAGTTTCCAATGCACCGACAAGGGGGAATTTTTTGGCCATAGGAAGAAGAGCGTGTATGACGATGATGCGAATCACTCCCCTGTTTTTTTAGCGCCTTCTACGATTCCAAGTGTTCAAGCCATGCATCATCATCGGAATTGAAATTGAGGGTTTCTAAAATTTAACTTCTTCTTCACATCGAATGTCCGATGAGCTTCGGTTGGGGATCGAGGAAATGGATGCGAAATTGTGACTAAGCGAAAGGAAAAGCGAAATTGATGATGATAGGGTACGGTGTTTCTTCTCAGTGTCATTTAAAACCATCCTGTTTTGTGTTGTGGGATTTCTGTAGTTTTGTGAGTTGAGTGTCAGTGGTTTTGTAGGTTAGGGTTTATGGGTTTGTTGCAATTTCCAAGCAATTGCGTTTTAAGTAAGCAATTTCTCTTTTGTTTTGTGTTGGAGCTTTTGAGGTGGCGGGGAGGATTATGTGTCCTAACTACCCTCCTCACTCCCCCACATTTGTCCATGTATTAGGGTTCTTCAATTCTTGCCTTTTGTTTTTCTACATGTTTCTTCTACTTGTGCTTCTTTCTCCTCAAGGTTATCTATAAAGAAATTGTTGTATGTATATTCACTTAGGGTTATCTTGGCAGCAACTTCCAATTGGCCATCGTCTTTTTTCAGGACATGGAGCTTGAAGCCTTTTTAATGGTGATGCTTTTCATGTATCTTAGTACTTTGGATCAATTGGGTATTGTTGCACATCAGATTACTAGGGTGACCAGTGTTTGCAAGCAATTGTGAGAGATCTGTTTGTTTGCTATGTTACAATGGAGGGTCAGGGTTTTTGTGTTTAAGGAAATCTAATTTTTTTTGCAAGATGTATGGACGTAGTGAAGGATATGTATGACCAAAGATGTGTTGGAATGTTAGAGGTTGCAGATTCTTTGGGATGGCCAAGAATTGAATCACCTATGGTGGGAATGGGAATGATGGTGAGGTTTGATGTATCATTACTCAAATGAGGGCGCAGATTGATATGAAGAAATTGTTGAAGACTAGTAAGTTGTTGAAGGTTTGCTGACAAGCCAATTGTATAGCCTACTACGGCCATGCAGTCCTTTGGCGACAAGGTCAGGTTCTTTTGATTCTTCGGACACAAGGGTAAGTATCTCTAAATCATTCTTAATTTCTAGTTCTTATGTTTTCACCAGCTACTTGTCATTGGCAATTTTAGGAAAATTTGTGGAGAACAAATTCACAAGTTATCACTTGTGGAGTTTAGTTTCAGTCATCTTGTCACCAGTTTGGGTGGAACTGAAAATCTGGGTTTCATTTGGTGTGTGCACTTAAAGGCAATAGCACATGGCAGACATAAGCATTTTGTCACTTATCTTTTTGATGTTTTCATCAGGTACTTGTTGCAAATTTGAAGGAAAACTTGTGGACAACACATTCATGACATTTCGCAGCATTTAGTTTCATATCTAATTCATATTAGATATGCTGCTTATCATATCTATAAATTTCATATTTTCATCAGCTACTTGTCATTGCAAGCATTAGAAAACTTGTGGACAACACATTCACAATATTTCGTGGAGTTTAGTTTCAGTAATCTTGTCAATTAAATATCTGGTTTCACCTCGTGTGCATTTCAGGGCAATGGCACTTGGGGATATAAGCATTCCGTCACTTTTCACAGACGAAGTGTTACAAGAGTCTAACAATGGGAACAGCAGTGACAAGGATAGTGCAAAGGAAATTGAAGCTGAAGCTGAAGAATCAGTGCTAATACCTGGCCTGCCGAATGACTTGGCTCTCCAGTGCCTCGCCCGAGTGCCACGGAGGCATCACTTGAACTTACGGTGTGTGTGTAAAAAATGGCGTGACATGGTGGCAAGTGAGTTTTACTATTCGTTGCGAAAGGGGTTGGGGCTGAGTGAGGGGTGGATTTACGCATTTAGCCGCGACTACTCAGAATGCTTACATTGGCATGTGTTGGATCCGGTCACTCGAAGGTGGAAGGAGCTTCCTGGCATGCCAGGTGACTGCCTACGCAGGTACTCATTTTAAGATTCTCCATTGTTTTGGGTCAGCATATAGATGCCACCTTGGAGTACAAAATTCTGTTAAGATGAGATGTGATGCATGTTTTTCTTGAACGTGTTCCTTCACTTGTAAGCATGTTTTGCCTTTTGACATCCTCAAGGCTCATATATTCAAGTCCAATTGTACTGGTTATAACCAGTGTTGGTCTGGTATAGTCGTTTTTTGATACCATTCGGGTATCTATAATGAGGGTTTGACATTTTTTGATGCCAGTAGGGTATGAGTATTTAATGGTATTTTTGTTTTCGATACCATTTGGGTCTATATACTATGTAAGGACCCTCATACCTAGGCAAAATCACCCTAGTATCAATATGGTTCATAATGTTGTTGACCCAAATGATAACTTGGGTATACAAAGATTCTCTCACCTTGACATACTCACCAAATATCAATATCTGACTGGTATTACTATTTTGATACCCATGGGTAGGTTCTTTGATACCATGATTGAAGTTGATTATTGATACCATGCATTCCACCTATATACCGGACCAACACTGGTCATAACCTGTTTGAAGGCTGGTTGTGGAAATTGCTGGGAGTACATGGACAAAATTTGGAGAAGCCAAAACATTATTTAGCTGTGTGTCTGTCTTTCTGGTGTGTTTCCCAGTAAGCTTTCTCAAATATTTTGGGCCAGCAAATAATTGCCACCCTGGAGTGATATTTTGTTAAGAGTTGTGATTCTTGTTTGTTCTTGAATGTGTTCCTTACTTGTGAGCATGTGCTGCCTTTTGATATTCTGAAGGCTCATGTATTCAAGTCCAAATCCCACAGTGATAACCTGGTTATTAAAGGTTAGTTGTGGAATTTGCTGGGAATTTAGGGAGGAAATTTGGACGAGCTACAAACAATATTTAGCTGTGTTTCTCTCTTTCTGGTGTGGCGGTGGAGGTGTATACATTTGCAATGATAGCTTAAAAGGTGAAAGGCGTCAATGCAAGGAAGATCCCCATATCAATGTCAGCATGTCATTTAGGGAATGAGACTTCTGAAGCTAAGAGTGTTCCTGAGGCGTAACATTTCTGGAATTTATGACCATAGAGGTAGTGGCCAGTGGTTTTCAAATCATTTTTCCCTTACCCCAAATTTGGATTGCAAAGAGTTATCCTTGAATTCAATGGGATTTTTGGTCATGAGTTTGTCCCCTATGATCTCCCATTGGTTGTTTTGAATACAAAATCAAGAATTTTCTTTCAACGCTTGGTGCATGCTTGTAGGCAGTGTTTGAATTTGATGAAGAGCAACCTATCTCAGTTCATTGAGGGCTAAACTCATTTTAGCACTCCTTGGCATGCCACACAAATTGAGTTCAACCTTTAAAGAATCAATATAGAATGTTCTTTGTTCAAACCTCCACACTACCTTCCTCTAAGCATGCACTGACAGCTTGTCAAACATGGAAGGTGTTGTATGCAAAACAACAAACTCCCGACCAAGAAATTTGTCAAATCAAAAGAAAAGTCTAATATCATAGTATGTGGATCGCATTTTAATTTGGAAACTTGTGTTATCTAAGTAAACACGTTTGTATTAAAAATTTGCAGGCTCTCTGACATAGGTGAAAATTTTAGCAGGTATGGTGTAGCATGCTCGGTGGTGGAGCGAGAGCTTTACGTAATGGGAGGTGGGGGAAGATACCATGTTCCGACTTCGGAGGTATACAAATTTGACCCCGTGAAGAACGAGTGGACCGAAGGTGCAGCGATGGAAATGGCACGGTGCTATTTTGTAAGTGGTGCACTCAATGGTCGCTTGTACGCTGTGGGAGGCATGGGGATCACATCTGCGGCGCTAACGTCGTGGGAAGTTTTCAACCCTGAGACTAACCAATGGTTTTCACGGGAGGACCCAAATGTGGTGCCCGACCTTGGCGAGTCCCTCGTCATGGACGGGAAAATTTACGTTCGGCATGTGAGCACTTCGTGTCCCGGATACATGGGTTCATACGCAGCAGTTTTCGACCCGGTCGAAAGTGCATGGGCGTCGGTTGATAACGAGATGATGAAGAAATGGTGTGGGCCAACTGCCATCACTGAAACGGATGTGTATATGTTGGACCAGACTTTTGGGATTAAGTTGATGGTGTTGGATAAAGAGACAGGTGAATGGAACCGTGTTGGCCGGTTTTCGCCGCACTCGATCCGCTTGCCTTGCAGGTAAGAATGATTTGGCATGTCCAGGTGGTGCTGAGCTGGTGTCTGAAATCATTTCACTTTGTTTTTAATTGTCCTTGCTAGGTACAAGTTGTTTTATGAATCAATAGAGTTATCTGCAAACTCAACATGAGTTGTGGTTGGGAGTTCGTTGTTTTGCATACATCAACACCTTCCGTGTTCGGTAAGTTTTCGATGCATGCTTGGAGGTAGGTAGTAGTGTGGAGGTTTGAACGAAGAACATTCTATATTGGTTCATTGGTGGTCAAACTCATTCCATCTGGCATGTAACCAAGAGGTGCTCAAAATAAGTTTGGCACTATCTCCGAGCATGCACCATGTGTTGAAAGAAATTAGAAATTATTGATTCTGTATGCAAAGCAATCAATGGGAGCTCATAGGGGATGAACTCCACATGAAAAGTCCCATGGAACTAACTCTAATTCGTTTTATGTCCTCACCTCCAGAACTTAAACCACTGTCATAAGTTGTAGATAAGCCAGAATGCTGTCACATCCAGATGTCACTCACCTGGCCTCCACTATGGCCATGAGATTGTGAGGGCCCTTGAAACTCATCTGAAGGTGGTACCATGTACAATCGAATTTGAATTTTATGTGGTCATGGCTCTTCACAAGTGTAGTTATAGACCTATGCAACCAGGAGCTCAATTGAATGCTATTTCATCACCATGCATCCTACTCATGTGGGCCCTTTGTACACAATTATTTATTGTAAATAAAGGGTTGTGAGATTTTTGATGTCTCATGATCTCCCAAATTTTTGTCCTCTCACAGCTCCAGACTCATAAAGTGAAGTGAGATGGTCTTACTAGCCTTTCCACCAATGAGAGATTTTTAAGATTTCATTGGTCACGGGTCCTCAAGCTCCAGTGTAAAGTGCCCCTAAGTTGTAGACAAGCTGAAATGTTGTCTTCAAAAAATGTGGCAATTTACACATGCTCTGGTTATATTGAAGAGTGCCAAATTGACCCCACTCACTCACAAGGTCACTATGTTTACAGTCTCCTAAGTGACAGTATATATCTTGAGGCTGTAATTGATTTGCTTAATTTTCTCTAGTTCTTAATCCTGGATTGGCATATATTGTGATGGTTATATTTAAAATGAAATAGTTTTTTTGGGTACCTGTGGGGGACTGTGGAATTGACAAATTGAGTTACTGTTGCAGGTTGGCAGCAATTGAACAGAACCTCTATGTTGTGGGAAGGGGTCTCAAAACTCTGGTATTGAACACGGAGAAGGCTGCTGTGGCGAGTGGAGGTTTACTTGTTGCTTCTTCAATCAACGGGTTGCCAGAATCTGAAGATGTAATTCTCAGCTGCCATGTCATTGAGCTATAACCTGGCTCTCACCTGTTCACAATTTTTTTAGCAATCAATACTCTTTTATCAGAAAGAGTGGACTTTTTAACTAGATAAAAAAACGTGAACAGAGATTATTTACTACCACTTTTGTAGCACATGGATAGTTCATACTTCCTATGCTACGTTGTACTATTTCAGAAAGGCAGGGTCCACCGGATTGTGACAACTCGAGTTGCAATGAGAGCGCTCTGGCTATGGTGGAACCAGCCCTGGCCTCTCCCATATCGCTTTTACTTCATTTTTCCTCTTTGATGGAATTTCCTCTGTACATGACTATTGAATTATTTTCCTGTAAGGTGCCTCAAGATGCACTTCTTTCAATCCTTTTTCATTGTGCCTGTAAATCTCCATTGGAAGCGCTTAAAATTGGTTTGAGGTTACTAGAACCTTCAGACCTTTGTTAACACCAAAGTCCTGTACTTGGTACAATCAAGCCTTTCATGGCAGGAAAGTTTTTTGGCATGATGGCTGTCTAGTTTGAGGTAATACTTAATCAAGGTGCCGGCTCAGGAGGACTTTCTAGATTATGTATGTTTGATTTCAGGACGAATCAAAGAATCCTTGCAATGCATATAATCTTATTTTGCATCACTTTGCATCACCTCCCACCAAGCTAAATTCTTTTAGTTCTAGTATGTGATATACTGTATCTGTGTTATGGGGAGTTTGTTTTTGACAATCTTCATGCCAAACTAGAGTTATCTGTGAAAATGAAACCATGGGTTTGGTCCCAACCCTGAGTTTATGAGAATTAACATAAAGGCACTTGAGTCTTCTTGATGGTTAAGAGTGGTCTCGGCCTATTAAGAACCGGCTTTCTAGTTTGTCCTACTAGGATGGGTGGGCCAAACTAGCCTTGCATACGTTGATCTAGGATTTAGGATAGCGGGTCCCATGTGCATGCCCTATTTTGGATCTTATTTTTTTTGGAAAGTTTTTGAGGTGAAAAGAGGAGATCCCAAAAATTTCACCCAACTTTCAAAATAGGTTTCAATGCACACATCCGTGTGACAAGCTTTGGGAATGCCTCCAAAGGTTAGGGATACCACCTCATTTGCAACATGTTGTAAAAGCTATGTACATTGTAGTTTATGCAAAAGTTTGAATAAATGATGACACACATGGTGAAGTAATGTCCGACATTGGTGCTAAACAAGGATGTCCCCTCTCCCACGTTATTCAGCTTGTACAATGATGAACTTGGAACTTATTTGGATGAGATAATGGGGATTCTCTGTGCTTACTCAACATAGTGGTTGCCATTCTTCTTTATGCTGACGATGTTGTTCTATTCTCTACATAAGGTGCAAGCCTACAAAGACTTTTGAATAAGCTATGTGAATTTTGCACTTCGTCTAGGGGGGCATTCACGGTTGGGGTACTACTTTTGGGTGTCCAACGGTTTAAGGACTAATTTAGACAACTTTACATACTTGGTGTGCTTAGATTTGTATTGTGGAGCATATTTTGGATCATACCTACATTTCATACTCCATATTGAAAACACCGACAAAGTTAATTTACAAGGAATAGGGTCATCTAAGATATCATTTGGATTCCTTAAAGGACATTCATGGGTGTTGTCAAAATTGTTCACCTTAGGATCAAGGAATGAAAAGGACAACAAAAATTAATCGAAACGATCCCAATTTTTTTCCTCACAATCATCGTTCAAGTGTGTACCAATAGAACCAAAAATGTATTGCATACCAATTGTATAACTTTACATGTGGCACCAAACATGGCCAACAATACACAAAATCATGGCTACATGAAAAAAGAACATTTAGTATTAGAGTTGGACATTAAAAAATATATGTATGGACACATGACACTTACACCAAGGTACTAGGATGCAAAATAGGAAAAAATTGACCTCTGATGTACACTTGAATAATAAAAATTGCCATTGATGTGGCCCAAACAAGTCATATGACCTCTTTACAAGTTTTATGACTTATCTACTCATTTCATAGGGAATTTATCCATTATTGGTGATTATTTAATAAGAAATAATATATTTCTTGATAAAGCCTATGAACTACATACTTATTTATTTAGAATTTATTGATCAAATAATAGTAAATCATGATAAACGCCGAGATCCAATGCGACATAGTCCTTAAGTCC
Source organism: Polytrichum commune (assembly GCA_950295325.1). NCBI lineage: Eukaryota > Viridiplantae > Streptophyta > Polytrichopsida > Polytrichales > Polytrichaceae > Polytrichum > Polytrichum commune. Next base: position 1,448,277 of record OX485804.1, read on the forward strand.
TTTGTCCCAAAAGTAGTACCCCAACCGTGAATGGACCTAGAGCCTTGAAGTCAATCTAGCTAAGGCTAAAATCATGATATTTGGTTGCAACAAAAGGAAATTAAAGCAAGAGGCATTTTACCTAGACAAGGAAATTGAGATCACTTATGAATAGAAAATCTTGGGATTGATTTTTATCTCGGGGGGGGGGGGGGGGGGCAGTGTGTTCAAAAGTTAAGGATATAGGTGCGAACAACCATTATTTTATAGGGGGTATTACTTTCAATTCTTTTCTTTTTTTCACATGCTATCATTATGTAAATTTCTACTTTGGGTTAATAGAAAAATGGCTTGCATTACTTATAATTCCAAAGTACCTATTATTCCATACCCTATAGTACTTTAAAGATGTCCAATGCCATTTTTGATACCCTATATTACTCTTAAGTCGATTTATAATTTTTAGCTCCCATGTTTTTAAAATACCCTATCATTTGTTCGCACGTATATTGCTACTCCAACCAATGACTACCCCCCCCCCCCCCCGAGATTTTTATTTAGATGGTTACTTTGAGCCATCTAGTAAAAGGCGAAGAATCGTAGGTTTGAAAGCGTTGATGGGAACTTTATGGAAAGAAGCGGTAGTTGGCGTCACATGTTGGGACTCAAATCTTACCTATTCAAGGCTTTAGTGCTTCCTACTTTCACATATGGCACCGAAATCTGGGGAGGTGACTTGAAAATCTCTTATTAGAAAGTCTTGGAGAAGGGCATGCGGAACATATGATGTTTCACGTCAAAGTGCATCCTTTGACTACCTATCATATCTAACTAGCCAAATTTGGAGAACTTCCCATAGAATTATACGCTCTCAAGCTTACTATGAGCTTTCAACAACGGCTTGCCCACCTATCCCCCTCTTGGCTAGTTAATAAAGTAGCCTCACTATTCCAACACCTGGCCAAACAAGGATTTAGCACTTGGTATAAATTGACAACCATGTGGAAGAATTTAACATCATGGACTTTATCTCATTGGGAAACCCATGACAACCCAACTGCATCAAAGAACAACATGTATTGATATGAAAGAGGCTTTTCTTGCTAAAGAGTGGAACACTTTCCATCTATGTGGGAAGAAACTAGATTACCTTCACCTCAAGAATTTTCTTAAATATGAATGTGAAGTGAACTTGAAGCAACCATTGACTCCACCACAATGCAAGATCATTGTGCTTACCACACTTCAAACCATAGACTTGTCATTGAAATTGGACGATAGACGAGTATCCCTATCTCTAGAGATACTAGACTATGCCTCTTCTGCTCCTATAATGCAATTGAAATGAAGTACATTTCGTGATGGAAAGTCCCCGTCATCTTCTATACATGTAGTTAGAAGCTATTCACTTTTTGGCAACCAATTTCAAGACCAAACCAATGCTTGAATGACACATGCCTCCACCCACATTATATTAATACTCACACTAAAGAGAAGAATAAGTGTAGCTTCGTAATAGTATAATGTGGTACATAATTATAGAGTATAACAAAGTATTATAATTTATGAAATGAAGAATGTCGCAACTCTTGCTAGCTCGCCTTAACTTATCTTCATCGTTTCACAACTCTAGCAAGTGTCACGAACACTAGCCCAACACATTCCACACACGCACATGGTTAGCTCCCCATACCAACCTCCAAGCTCATAGCTTGGTTATCAAACCCTTTTACACATGCATTTGGACCTCTTCCCTTAGTAGGTAGCCAATGATTAGATAAAGACTTCCATCCAATCTTGAGTTGATCATCGCGTTGCCGGAGCAACACTATAACAACCCAAAGCATACTTGGCAACTTTGCCCCAATGATGGGCCAACACCCGTGGAGGTCGTGTTGTTCTGCATCAGGCAGGGTCGATTGGCAGAGCCACCTTATAAGCCTCTAGGACTCCACGTAGGCCCCCTACTCCACCGTCAAGTAACCTTTTGTCTCCCTTCTAAGAGTTGGGGCCAAATAGATGTTTTCCCTTAGTCGTTGGGGCTGGAGCCCCCCAACAGCTTCAAACCTCCATAACTTTCTTGTCCAATCTCCGATTCTATCAAGCGACCAATTCATTGAGATCTAATCTTTGTGTAGATACCAATAGACTCCTCATTTTCCCCATTCGGGCAAGTATTCTGGAAGTTATGGTTGTCCCAACCTTGGTAGTCTTGGGCGGCACTCCCGGGTCATTGTTGTCCCACCACAACGCCCTCTTGAGTGTTGGGCGTTGTTTGTCCCTAGGCAACGCCCCACTCAAATTGCCATATCTCCTAGTTCACACCTCCGATTAGGGAGTCCTTGAGCATTCTAGAATTCGGACACCATAAGCTACCCAATGCTCATGGCCTTATCTTTGTGACTCTTAGTCTCCGTGGGTGGGCGGCATTTTGAATGCATGGGACCCTCACCCACACTAGGATCATTTGGGCCCTCTCACCCATGGCGCCACAAGTCCCGGGTGTCACTCCGGGGTCTCCCTTGTGCCCATGGTGTTTCGGGCACTCCTTATGAAGAGGTGCATGACAAAGAATGTCAAGGTGGAGAGTGCAATGTGGAATTTATAAGCAATGCTTGCGAATTCCATATTACACTCCCCTCTAAACATTCTCCTGCATACACTTTTATGGACATCTCCCTAGACTAGTTTGCATTATGAACTCTTAATAAACATGGTGTTTTGTAACAAGCTATAATACATTACCTGCTCCTACCCTTCTCCACCCACAATCTTACACTCTATAATGAAGATACATAATAAAGGAAGATATATATATTCAAAATTGTTTATGATGATGTTATTTAAACATTTTATTCCTCTTTTTGCCTCCGGAAATTTGGGATGCAATTACCACAACAACTTGCTCAACACCATGGAACACGGTGACATTGCTCTCAAGAAAGCCCCTCTTGATTTGGTAATCATGTGGAGTGAGCCCTACTTGGATACGAGTCTTACGCAACCGTCCCATGTCGATAAAAGAATAATGCAAATCTATCACAATGCTAGATTTGCAATTTTTCTAGTGACATCTAGGCCAAGTTCCTACTGACGCGGGTCAATTGCCTAGGACTCATATGCTTGTACTAGAGGTTGGTACTAGTCGTGGGACTACACTAAATATTGTATTTATTGTCACTTACTTTTTGGAGTTACACAAAGCTATATAGATTTACTATTAGTGTACATTTACCAATTAAAGATGCTAATATTTTATAATGTCTAAGCCACCAATTCGACCTTTGTTGATAAAGAAAATGAAATATACACTAAATAGTTATAGCATAGCGTAATTCCAAATAGTAAATGACACTAAATACAACATTTAGTGTGGCTCCCATGTGGAGGTCACACACATTCAAAAATACGGCTAATTTTGAAATGGAGTTTGGTAAGCCAAGGTAAAAGAATTCCAACCTTGACATGTGTCTAACTTCAAGGAGCTCGGTTTAAAGGAGCAACATAATTGCCACAAGCATATACTATTGGGCCTTGTTGTTCACATTTGAGGTTGAGATTATTACAGTGGGGAGCAGCTGGGCCATAGATATTATTAAGTTACATAGTAGCAACAACAACCGAGGAGAGTCGCAGGCAGTGCTGAGGGGTATGGAAGTTAGGGTTAAGGCTACGAGAACTGGGGTTGGGATGTGTGCACTCTAAGGACAATCATGAGCATTGAAACAAAATTACAATGGATGAATCAAGGCCGTCGATGAATTGATTCTGAAGTCATTTTATTAGAAGTTGCATCATGGCATCTTCCATTTTCCATGTGATATTTCGTTGTTTCTTGCATGTGTCTAGCACTTAGTTAGAGGATTGGAACATGACTAGAGTCATCCTTAAATTCAAGTGGAGTTTTTGTTCAGGAGTTGGTTGTTTTGCATATGTGACACTTTTCATGTTCATTAAGTTTTTGGTGCGTGCTTAAAGCCGGTGTGGAGGTGTGAACAAAGTACATTCTATATTGGGTCATTGAGGGTCAAACTCTTTTTAGCACCTCTTAGAATGATATAGAATGTTCTTTCATCAAACCTCCACACCAACTCCAATCATGCACCAAAAACTTATTGAACGTGAACAATTTTGTATGCAAAATAACCAATGCCTGATCAAAACTCTTGTTGAATTGAAGAATAACTCTACTAGTCTCAACTCACATGAAGACAATACAATTGAGGACAAGGAAAGACTTGATGACTTTATGTGGTAACTTAGAGGAAGGGAGAGAGACATGTAACATTATCCAAATACTGCAAGTTGTTCAATGGGACCCTTTATTAGTGGGAGTGATTCCCGAACAGTGATGACATTCAATATGAATGTGGAAGATACCCGGGTTGGCAAGGTTTGCCGCAACTACTTGGCAACCTTTGAATAATGTTATGAAGGAAAGAATGACAAGGCATGAAGGGAGGATAGGAGGGAGGGAAGACAGTTCTCGATTTTGTTAGATAATATCTGGTCGCATTTTCCTGACAATGACACGACACCTCCATAGAATTTTCACGCTCTAAATACTTACAGGATATTGCTAAGGAGGTCCCACTATTGGAAGCACTACTTGGTATATGTTTGAGGAGATGATAATAACTCCCAAGAGTTGCATAAATTGGAGATCATAACACCTTCGGCAGGAAATCAAAATAAGGTTCGAGCAATGGACCTCCTTTTGCAGGGTCAAGACTCATTAAAAAGGATGAATTCCCCACACAAATGACATTAATTACCCTCTACAAAGTATTTGTGTGGTTTATACCTACTCCTATTCTATCTTATTCTATACCTACTGGAGTGGAGTATATGAATTGCCTTTATGGTTTTCCTTCTGATAAACCACATCTCCTCCATTTGCAAAATAGCAATAATTTACACCTGGTGGATACTTTTGCACCGGTGTCCCAATGTAGATTCTCGCTACATACTACTCTCTGTACAAATGCGATCCTATTCTCTCATTGGCAGTGGACTGAGAAATTCCTTGTAATCAAGTGAACTGCTTCCTATAACTATGAATCCCTATTGAAGTGCTTCAACTGTATTTTCTTTGAAGGCTCTATGTGTTAATTAATGGGTCCGTGTCCTCATGTATGAATCTCCAGTGCTATTCCACCACCACCACCGCCATCATCATCGTCATCGTCAATGTCAGCCTGCATTTATTGTCATCACCTCTTCTTAAAGGTGGAAAAATTCTGGTTTTCAAAGCTGGGGAGGAAATTTGTAGAGAGCAAGTGAAATTTGTGCTCAATGAAAATTTTGGGATTCAACCATTCGTATGCTGTCTCCACTGCATGGACCCACGTGCATTTCAATCGTGTCGGTTGTCCATTTATCCACCCTGCAACAATCTCTTCGTGGTGCCTGCAATATCACGTCATAGAACTGCTCACAGTTAGACTCAATTCTTGTGTTTTGATTTTTTGTTTTGTTTTGTTTTTTTGCATCGGCTCCAAAGAACCTAAGTTACCTCTCTTTGTCAGGTCACGTATGGAAGCTTGATTTGATTAGCAATAGTACCCCTCTCCCATGCCAGATGGATTTCGCATAGAGAAAAATAAAAAACTAAGGATCCACATCACCACAAAAGTGCAATATTCATGATCCTAGTGTAGACTTGTGATTGGACTCACTACGGGAATTGCGGTTGCTTAACACTACACTAAATAGGATAGTTAGTGTTTGATACACTAAATTTGAACGCATACACTAAATATCAATAACCCTATGAAAGTAAGTAGCATTAAATGTAAACTCAAACATTAAATATCAACTATGGTAATATGTGGAAGTTACATGTTTGAATTTTGTTTTAGTAAGGATATGAAAAAAAAAGGATGTAATAAGGGAGGTGGCAGTAGGGAAGGTAGCGGCACATTTATGATTAACACCAATTGTCAAGGAATTGAAAATTAGCGTTGAGCAAGGTAGGGGGGTAACAACACTAAATATAATCAAACACAAAATATCCTATTTAGTGTAGTTCTCTTCCGCTAGTGGGGCTTGAGATCTATAAAAATGTGTAGGAAATCTTTCTATTGTAATAGATGATAAAAACCATCAAGTTGAAGAGATCTATGGTAAGCAACTGCGATTCTTGTAATAACAGGTGCAAAGGAGAAGTCATCTTGAAGGAAATTGCTCTCTTATACTTATATGTACACAAAACTTTCTTCCTTTCTCAAACATATTATAAGTGTTATGGTGACTAACCTACTTGGCGTCTACCTTCCATTTCAAGCATCCAAGTGTTGTAGTGATTAACCTATTTGTGAGCCATGTTCCTTACTTGGTACATGACAACTACCCACATGGCATTTCAAGCTTGAGCACCTCCTCCCCATCATGGTTCACATGGTTAAACGAACCGGCAAGAAATAAGATGTTATTTTTCTCCAAGTGATGCTTCCTCCCATTCATTCCCATGGTTAAAGAAACCAACAACCAAATAGGAGAGATTGATTTTCTCCCCAATTCTAGTGCTCCCATTTATCAATTTAGAACATTTGACATTTGGACTTGATCCCTTGTTGAGTGTACTACTGAGTAGGGAGTCCTACGTCTTTCTTCCAATTGAACCACCAAGTTGATATGAACCTCTATCTCATGAAAGCCACTGCACTCCACTAACCTACTCTAGAGAACTAGCGTATATGACACCATGATCTTGATGTGCTCTTTTTGTCCCACGATAAGCCTTTTGACTTCCCGAACTTTAAAAATCACATTCATTTCATTGATCAAACCCTACAAAAAAACTCAGAAAGTCGTGCAGCAGTGGAAGTTTGCTATTACATTACCTTCAACCAAGAGCTGGAAACCGGCTCCTTCCAGACACGAATTCTTGTGACCGAGGAGGATATTAGCGGCTCCATCTTCTGCTTACAATCCTGCTTGACGTTCTTCGATCGCCTCTCCTGCTTCAAGTACACGGTCTCCAGCCACCCTGATCGGGAGTCGGGCCCTTTTGCTGCAGATTCCAGGAAAAACATCGTCGGCCAGTCGCACACATCCTTGGGGAGCTCGCGCGTGTTGAACGGGAACTCGACGGCAGCGGTGCTGTGATGGCACGATTTGAACGTGCGAATCGGCGTCTCAAGCACCCGCGAGCTCACAAAATCGTTGTATACCTGAACGGCATAGCCCCACGAGACCGAGAAGGACCAGTATGTCGATTGGTACTGGTGGTTTGCCTTTGAAGTGTGACTCGTGCTGTCGGCGCGGTAGTAGCATATCGATTGCTGCAGGAGGCTGGCTTGCTCGAGGCGCCCGGCTTCAAGAAGGTGGGCTAACGCGGCAGCTTGCGTGCGGGTGTTGGGGAAGATGGGTTTGATGACGTCCAAGTGGTGGATGCTCACGAGCGGCGCGAGCGGGTGGGCGGCGAGAAGACCCGTTGCGTCTCCGTTGATGTCCATCTGCGAGCACCAAAGCTCAATGATGCGTTAAGAGTGATGACTAGGATATACAAAATTAGTGCGATCGACCACAGTAGTAATCGATTTATCGTCAACCCACGGCAATGATCTGGCAGCCGCTTGGTGATAATCAATCAAAGAATGTGGCATGCAAAAACACACAACCGTAAGGTCATAAATGCATGATATAAAAAAACAAAAAAAATTAAGCCCCGTAGAAATCACATGTGACACACAACAACAAAGTTACGTTGGGAAGAAATGACAATATCGAAGGGATTCAGAGAAGGATGTTGACCACCGGTTTTGTCTGGGGTTGATTGAAATGTCCGGAATTATCTAGATACTAGTTGACGAGTCATGTAGAACACTTTGTATTTTCAATGTCGGCTTTCACAGAGAGTATTATTCAACAGGAAGGACCCACGATTTCTATGATTAAAATACTCTCCAAAGCCCAAAAACTTTGATGTCCTAAACTCTCTAGAGAGAAACCCTTTAGAGAGTACCTTTGGGTACTGTAAGGTAGATGTGTTATTCGGAGACTTTACTCTTTGCACTCGCTTCTTGTAGGATATGATTCATATGAAACCATGCAATTAGTGCAAGATGATTAGCAAATCCAAATCGTGCCCATAGCCATTTGCCTCATATTTTCCAGAGTTCATATGAATATCTTATTTATTATCAAAGTGAAGATTCTTGTGCTCATTAAGTGGTCAATAGCTCCTCCCCCAACCCCCAATGATATTGAATATCAAACCTAGAATGGTTAGCCAATTTTGAGCACATAGTCCAATCTCTTTTACACACATGTTCTTATGATGTTTGTTCTTAAATCCACTACTTAAGCACACATCCCATTCAAATATAGATGTCCAAATTATTGAGCCTATGTTGGATTAAAGCACGCCCACCTTAGCTCGATATGAACATTCATCAAGCCTTGTCTAATAAGTGCAAACACTATCGATAAGGTCAATGGACCTCTCAATTGCCCTCTTTTCAAATAAAGAAATCACCACTACTCAGCTCATGAAGTGAAGGCACATCATCAAATGTGTGCATGTGGTGTGAAAAGTAGAGTCCTTGCAAGATGAGGATGAATGGAGGGTGGGACTTTGCCATGGATTGAATTGCTGACCTGGTGAAATCCGGGCTCTTTGGTGAGAGGCACACCCAGCTCCGACATGCAGACATGGATCCGCGCATCACTTCCATACAGCTCCGGGTACCTGCACATTCCACTACCCACAAATCAATTTACAAATCCCGAGTTCGCCAAAATTGCCCTCGGCCTCGACATGTGCTCAAGATTGAAGATCTAATAGTTTATTGTATATTTTCCGTAAAATTTGAACTTTGTAACTTGCTACGGTGACCTCAGGATGGTATACTTTGAAGATTCTCAATCACACACCAACAAACACGCACAACATGCAGTCTTTATAAGAAGAGTTGATATGAGAGCTTGAAGAAAACTGATATCGGACGAATTATAGCTGATTTTAGCACGTGAATCCACTTGGTGAACACCTTCCAACCAAGAACAGGCTTGAAAGTTTGATTGTAAAATTGACTTGGACTGGCTTTATGTGGTCATCAAAGATTCCACACAAACCTTGCTTGCTTCGAGTGACCTAATGGTAGACTTTTAATCGTCAACCAGTGACCCCCAATTAACGCAACAGTAAGTTAGTGACAGGTTGAAGATAATTGTATAGGAGCTGATTGTCAGTTCATGATGAAAACCTTTAAAATCAAAAAATCAAAACCTCGGGAGTTTGATCCCAGACTCGTCATAATTGCCCTGGACTTCGACATGCACTTATTAAAAATCTCACACTAACCTCGCTTGCTTCAAGTGCCCTGATTAATGGTAATCGCGGCAAAAAAATAAGGCACTTTCAGCATGAATCTATGGCTTGCTCTCTTCGCAAACCCCCAATTTGCAAGGAAAATTCTACTTTTAGGATTATTGATTAATATCCCAATTGACAAAAAAAAAACCTTCCAAAAACCTCGGGCCGGGAGGGACAGCAGTTTGACCCTACTGCCAACGACCGAGAAGAATGGCTGACACTAGCTAATAAACTGTGAATTCAATAATTTTTAAGGCTCACACAAACCTGGAGATGCAGGGTTCCAGAATGGCCGAAATGTTTTGGCAAATTGTATGAGCTTGAAGAAAATTCTACTAAATTAGCTGATTGTGAATTGACCAGAAAACCTTCCAAAAATCTTCCAGAATGGCGAAAACTCGTGCCAATTGTATGAGCTTGACCAATTGACCAAATATCTTCCAAAGACCTTTCAGAATGGCGAAAATTTCTTGGCGGTAGAAAATTTTACAAAATATTAGCTGATTGACAATTGACCAAAAACCTTCCAAATACCTTCCAGATTGGCGAGAATTCTTGGCGATTGTATGAGCTTGAAGATAAATTTACTGTTACAGCTGATTGTGAATTGACCAAAAAAACGTCCAAAAACCTCCGGGAGATGATAGAGAAGTTTGATCCTACTGCAACAACCGTAAACTTGAATGCAGATGAAAGGTGGTAAAAATCAACTGTGGAAGTCTCAAGACAATTTTTCGGGTAAAATTTACACACAAACCTGGCGATGCAGGGATCCAGGATAGCGGAAATAGCCTTGGCGGCAACGGAGCTAATTGCAAACCCACCACCGCCGAACGCCATGCCATACGAGTACAACAAATTCTGCGAATGGCTCTCCGACGGCATCCCCACATAAAACATCTTGGTAGGATCATACTTGGACAACGCATCTGCAACGTTTTGAGGAAAGAAAAACGTATCATCATCTCCCATGACGAACCAATCCACATCTGGAAGCCCTAACCTCACCATCTCCTTCACCACTCTTGATATCCGAATAGCCGCCCGGTTACCCCCACGGTGCTTGTACTCAAATCCCCTGGTGTCCTCCGAAACTCGAAACGGAGGGGCATCGGCGTCCCAAATTTCACCCTCAACCTCTTTGTCCAGCCATACAAACCCTCGTAACCTAGTTTTGTGTGAGTTCCACCATAGCTTCAGATACTGCTTCCGCTTTGGCCAGTTCTTGGCTGCCCCCGCAATGCCAAACACAATCCTCGAAACATTGGCACGTGATGTCTCCTGGCCTAACCCTAAGGTGCCATCATAAGTTTCATCAGTTTCAAGTAACTTTTGTGTTGATGTTGATGTTGATGTTTCTGGAGTTTTTGAAGAAGGTTGTTGTTGTTGTTGTTGTGAGGGTGAGAGTTCGGTGACGGAAGAGGTGAGGCTGTCGAAGGTGGCTGTGTTATTGCAGTTGCCGAGTGCTCTTGTGAGGATGAGTTGCACCAGGAAGAGGGATGTGAACATGCAACAAATGACGACGATAATGTTGAAACATGAGTGACTCACCAACCCTTCAAGGAAATTTTCTGACTTGTTGCAATTTCCGGTAGAAGTCCCTCCCCTTGCCATGATCGCAAATCTTCTCAATTCAAATTCCTCAGCATAGAGCAAGACTTTCTAAATTAATTTTCTCTTCAGGAAGCTTCGAAATCTCTCAACCTACTACAGCCCGCCATAATTCTCAAATTTCCTTGACAGATTCCTCAAATTAAAACTGTTCCTCTGAAGCTTCCGGAAACATTGAACCCAGTATGATCGGTTCAATGTCTCGCTGCCGGTTTCCTTATATTTTGCACTTCTCACAAGCTGGCTCCCGGAAGCATCAATTCTGAAGCGGAACTGTGACAATCCACTCCTGGTGCGGTTCAAGGTTTATGGTTCCTAATCAATTCGAAGCTAAACTTGAATTCTGCACTACTTCAAATTCTGAAGGTTCCTGATAATCGAAAACTTCGAAAATATCAAACTACAATCGGCTCAATGTCTCTGCCAGTTTCTGTGATATTGCAGTGATCCTCACGAGCTCAAGGCTCCTGGAAGCATTTCAGAGCGGAACTGTACTTAACAACAACTTGGACATGGTGATGACAATCTACTCCTCATGAATTTTGGCTCCTGATTCCAAGCCTTTGAATTCTTCACTTAATTGGAACCACACAGTACGCTCCATCCATCCATCGCCGTATTAACCCCCACACTTTCCCATTTTTTTCTGAGAAGATTGCCAATGAGTTGCAGCCAACAAAACCAATTTCCTGCTTGTCAAGATCAAGGTGGCCCAAAAGTCATCGAAACTTCAAGCGAATGGTGTATAGGATTCTTAAGTCCACAAGTTGGCGAATCTGACAAAGTTGATCTAACTAAGAGGAGTTCGGCGACCTGTCAACTAATTCATATATGTGAGTCTCCCTAGAAATTGCCACTCGAATTTGCTGGTGACAAAAATAATGTTAAATTCCACTGGGGGATGAAGTACTCTGAAACTTTCCGTAACTCGGTAGACTGGATAAGACAGTCGATGATGAAGAAGTTGTAACTTGTTTTCACGGAATGAATCTCAGCCTCCGAACGAAGTTCACACCATCCTGAGAGGAGGAATTAGCATGTAACCGCAACAGTTTTCCAACTTCAGATGGATCAGACTTCAGTAAAACCTACCTGCCCATGACCTTGCATATGCGAAGAATCCAGGACCTGCGAACTAGAAGAAGAAAGAATCAAGGGGTTTCGTTCGAAAAAGAATCATAAAGTGCAACAATTTTGTTCACAGATTTTCATGCATCTGACCAGGCCCCACAAAAAACGACTCCGCAGGACTAGGGACGTCACCTGGAGCTAATTAAGTTTACAATTCGAGGACGTCGAGTCCTGGATAATGAATCCCATGACACCAAACTCATCACGACGTCACTAGACTTCCAAAAAGATCATCTCTTCAAAAGTTACAGTTCGTGACCCGACCGTCAAGTTCACCAAGACTCACTTGCGACCAGATTTGTCTGATCAACGATTGACCTGGAAAATACATCGCAGCAACCACAACGTCACAACTGGAAAGCCCTCCTCATTCAGGTGCCAAAGGTATAATTCACCTCGTGCGTTAGAAATTGTTGATAATTTATCACCACAAAACTAGTACTCGTCCTTCGAGATCGGTCTTCATGCATGCCAGACTTTCCGGGGATCGTTAACTTCCCGTACTAATCGGCACACCTAGAATAAATAAGCTCGCACCTCAAAATTCAAAGACACAACCCAGCCTCGGGTTTATGCAAGAATCATCAACATCGCAATTTCAATGAACCGGACATCAGCCCATGATCATGCTGCAGAGTCCTCCACCCCTTTGAATTAGCCCCCAACAATGTAGTTTTGCCTTACAGGTAATATAATCCGTCGCAGATGTGGGACTTGAATATTCAACTTCACCCCAGTCTCATGTCCGTAACATCATCAACACAATTACCATGCATTGACCGGATCCGCACAAGCTCATTAAAAAAGGGAAGCTACCTACACATCTACCTACCAACAAATCATCACCACCATCATCACCCGCTCCACTCCTGCAACCAGTGGTTTTCCATCTGGCTATCTTCGCTCATTTGTGATTCTAAAAATAGAAAATGGATTATCTCATGATTATTCAAATGATTTCCACAGAAGAAATAGCCATAGAATTCCCTTAAAATCAACAAACTACATGAAGTTGTCAATTTTTGGATGAATATTTACATATTTGTTGAGATTTGGGTATAGCCATCCCACATGTGGTTTCCATAACATTGTCTAGCTGAGTATGGAGGGTGGGTGGGACCAAGAACAAATCATATACTATTCGGTAACTATACCATGGTTATCCTCTTCTCGACAGATTTGAATCTGATAAACTTGGGCACAACATTGTCACTAAATATTATTAGAATGGAACGGCTGGCGGCGTCTAAATAATGTTATCTCGTCACCCCAATCGTTGTCGCCAAATTATGTTCCTCTCTTGAAGATTTGAAATACAAATCACTGCCTGCAACAATGTGTATCCTTGAGTCATCCATCTTGCATCGACCGATGGAGTGTCCTGGTACGCCCAACGCAACCTGCATCAGCCACTAGCAGCCATAAATTCCATGATTCAGTTAGTACCTTTCAAAATCCGGTGGAAGTATGAAGAACGTTTCCGAGCATGGGCAACCCGGCTCTTTCCTGCGGCTGCATGAAGTACGAGTGTAAGGTAGTGAAAAAGCGGGTGCAATTGAATGAAAGGTGGTGCATGTGCAAGGTTTGACGAAGGAGGTGTTGAAAGTTGAAACACTCGGGGAGGTTTGACCTCGATCGGCAGGACTCAGGCCCACACTTCGATCACGATTCACCATTGCCCAAAGTCACAGTTACAGCAACAGGAAGAACCGACTGCTAATTAAGTTACAGATTCAGTTTGAGAAATAACCGGTTGAAAAATAACAGGTTGGAGTTTCAAGACTTCAGGAAAATTACGGATCATTTCAGAGGAATCTGTAGAATATACCTCAAATTAATAAAGAAAACCCGAAAGATGTCAACATGTAACCGGTTGGACTTGGAAACACTAGGATATCAATCGATTATGCTCAAAAATCTTCCCGAACACTGGTAAAATGTTATGACTTCTTCCCGGAAGATTCTCATATTTGGATGTATATGATAGACGTGCCTAATTCAAACACTTTTTTCTCTACACCAACTTCTCGTAGGATATGAAACACACAATCGGCATGAGATGATTAGTAAATTCGAATCACGCCCATAGAACTTAGAATAGTTGAGACATTCTAAGTATATTGTGCAATTTCATTGTAACATATTTCTTTTAAGTGTTCATGGAATCTTACCTGTAAGCCTTGCCATATATTGCTCAAATATAGGTGTCCAATCAAGATGAGTGACAGCCATAGAAAAGCCCATTACCTTAGAGGGATTTTTTTATTTTTTTTAATGGGGGCACTAAGAGCAAAGGAAACAAATAAGCACCCTTCTTTTGATGGTTGGTTCATTAAACCTAGTGAATCATGGGAAGGGAGCACTACTTGGAGGTGAACTTGAACTCATACATAGGTAATTCTTTGTAGTGAGTAGAGAAAGGGACTCCCAATTTGTAGGTTAGTCATGATCCACAACACTTAGATGCTTGAAAAATGGAAGGCAGATTTTTGTGCACACACATGATATTGGAAAACATCATAGTGTGGGTATTTCAAGAATCTTTTTATACTCGAGTTATTAATTGAGTTGATAGCATTCCATACCATATTGACACTAGGCCATTTTAGCTAGGTATGCAGGTTCTTGCATGGTATATACCATTATAGTTTCCTAGTAACTTGGGCAGAAAATATACAAACAAAAAGGTGTCTAAATTTCTAGGAAATTATTGACTTGGTTTGCCCTTTTTTTTATAAGATTAGACTAATGCCCAAATGACAGAAGCTCATCTCACATGTGTTGTACTTCAATGAATTAGCTCTTAGATATTAATAGGTTTAAACATCCATTGCAAAGTTTTTGTGAGTCTTTTGTCTCGCTATTCTAACACTTCTAACCCACAACCTATGCAACATATCTCTCACACATAACAAACCATGTCACATAAGAGTTTAGGGTAACTAATGGGAGCTTCGGAGGTGGAGATAAGGATTTAGTGTAAATCTGCCACCTTAGATGAAATAAGCAATAGCCATCCAAAAAGCATAAGAAAAATTTGGATGAATGCCTAACTTATTCTAATTGTATTTTGAAACTACCCGATTTTGATACATTACTTTCCGGGTTGCCCAACTATTTTTTATCACTATAATTAGTTATTAGGCAAAGACCTGCCCAAGCTGCTAGGAAACTACAGTATAACCGAATGGTATCAAAACAAAAATACTATCAAATATTCTTACCCTACTAGTATTAAAAATAAAAATAAAAAAGCTACGGTCCAACACCGGTTTGAACTTTGGTCCATAGATTTTTTACAAATCTGTCTTGTAGCGTGTATGGACTCTAAAAGCACCTGCTCATTATAGTTATATTTTTGCCTTTCGGCCTTTTGGGTACCAAATGACCACATCCATTCATGGTCAAGCTAGCAAAGTGCAAAGTGAAGAGTCTAACTTTTATGAGAGCATGAAGAAGCACGTCCCAAATCCGGCCAAGAGGGAATTAACGCACACGAACGTTCTTCATAATCATCCATCCTAAATGCCCTCAAATAGTGTGTAGTCCGGAGGTTGCTTTTCGAAGTTGATTGGATACCGGACTTAGCTTCAATGCACTCTGCATTAGTTAGGTCCAATTTATTCTAAGATAAATCGACAACAAACTTATAGGGGTCGAGTTTTGTGTTAGATGAATGAGAGATACGTTTGTATGCGATAATTCTTTCTCGTCACAAAATCTAAGACTACAGTACATTCCATTAAACAAAAACCATGTCAATCTATAACAAAATTAACTTACACACCTTGACATCTAAGTTGGAACACACTCTCACATGATGAGCTCCAAAGATGTTGAACTCAAATACTCTATACAATAGTGTACGATAAGGTGCAGGCTTGGGGTTTTGTGGTATCTATGTGAACTCGTCCATCATGGATGAAGGGGTTTAGTAAACGAGTCCCCCACAACTTGCGGATCGATTCATTCCAATTTGGTTCTACTAGATTAAAGTAACGTATTGGATTCTCTTTTTAAAGTTAGGTCATTTTTAAGTAGACATTTTTAGACTGCAAAATAGTTCATTGCTTTTTCACCTTTGTAATGGATGGGTTTCCGTAGGTGCCATGGTCCACAAGTGCCTAGTCATAAGGTGCACTTCCACTATTGAGATAAGGTATGTGGGTGTTATTCGGTTCATTTTTCATGTTCTCCAACTTTTACTGATCAAATTTACACAACGAAGTTTGCATTGCATTACCCAACCTACGATGAAGGGTCAACAAAAATCGGATTGAAAAATAGACCTCCTTAATTTAGTGATAATTATCAAAAGTGCATGTTTGTTGATTCCTTGACTGAATACATACATTTTCCCAAAAACATTATTCACTTTTGAGTGTGAAGTAGTTAATAAAATTTAAAGACTTAGTTCAGTCTTTATTTTTAAACATGTGTCTCTATGGTGTTTGTGATTCGATCCTCACCTAACCACACACCAATCAAAACATAGGAGTCCAATTAAGAAAAGTAACATAATAACACTCACATACTTTTAAGTACAAAAAGGAGACTCTCAATAGAGTTATTTGTAAAGTCTTGGTATCAAACTCCCATCAAGTTGACTAAAACGCAAGTTTGAGAGCTTAAGCATAAAGTCACCCCCAATTTTTCTCAATACATACATCACCATACTCAACGAGTGGTATTAAGTTATTAAAAACCAGCTTTCTAGCTTGTACTACTAGAATAGGTGGACCAAGTTAGTTTGCTTAGGTCGATCCGGGATTTAAGATAGTGGGTCCCATGAAAATACTAGGCTATTTTAGATCTTAAAGTTCTCTCAAAAAATTTAAGATGCCAAGAGGAGGTCCCAAACTTTCACCCAACTTTCAAAATGGGCTCCAAAACTTGACCAGTTAGCACGCACTGAATAGAAAGTTTTTACAAAGAAGGATCAAAACCACGGTTTCGTCCCTCTTTTGAGAGACTTTGCGGATAACTCTAATGATTTACAGAAATTGAACAAATGAGTGGATGCTTGCCAAGTCAATTGTCGAGGAGGAGGCCTATAGCCTCTTCCTGAAATGCCGCCCTCTGGGGCGGCCACGTCACCTCAATTTTTTTTGAGCGGTGACATAGATATGAGACTTGCTATTGATAGCCACATCCTAATAAACAATGTCCCTAGGAAAATGTGGTTTTCCCAAGATGAGGTGAACCTCCTCGTACAGTCACTTACAGGCTTGAAAATTTTGTCTTAAACTTAGGGCCGCTTCACACTATGGCCGTCCAAGTGGAGAGGCCGTGGGATTGAATGGCCAAACTTTGTTGGGAGTCCAAAGAAATGGGCTGAAAATACATAGCCAATAAAATATAGGAATTGGAGTCTACAGCCGGGCATAGTGTGAAGCCTCCAAAGGTCAAGTCCCAAGTCCAAACCCATATCATTTGTCAAGAGCATCCCACTTTATTCTCTGCCCAAAGCAGCCCCTCCAATCTAACGGCCAAGATCTTGTCAGTTTTTGTTTTTTTTTTTTTAAGAAAAAAAAAAAATCGACGGCCTATCGACCATAGTCTGGGTTTCCATTCCTGTCCAACCAAAATATATTCGAAGAGTCCACCGCCTTGATCAGAAAGTACTACCATGTAAACATTGTCAACAGCAACGGCCTTTGGACTGTGACCTCTGGTGTGAAGGATCGAGAGACCGAATTCTTGGTTTCTTGCAATCTGATTGGTGGAAATCGGCGACCTCTCGACCTTTGGGCATAGTGTGAAGCGGCCCTTAAGTTGGGACACAATGAGACAATTGGGAATACTAGTAGAGGCCTGTAGTTACAGTTATGTTGTAAAATCTAATAAGGCAAGTTTAAAGCATCAGATGCGGTATCAGGCACCTTGTTTTAGTCCAGATTGTGAGCGAATAAGCCTAAGTTGGGGCGAAGGAGTGTTTATGGGGACCCAGTGATATGCTCACAAAAGTTATGACAATTGGGCCAAGGATTCGCGCCCCTTCGGTAATTTGAAGGTGGAAGCGTTTGGGAACCACTTATAGCTCGGAGGTTTCTTTTCTTAGCAAGTTCGACCCCCGGAATTAGCATCAAAGACCTACACTAGTTTGTCTAATTTTAGTATGTATTCCTCCTACTCTTAAGCCCACCACACTATTTTGTCTAAATAGTGTGGGTTAACCATTTGGAGTTACATGTTGCTGTAACTTTTTAACCAACATTATCGTTTCTTACCAACTGAGTTGTACCATGTTCTTCGGTGGGCGTACTGACTATACTAAATACGATATTTAGTGTTTGATACACTAAATACGAACGCATACACTAAATATCAATAACCCTATGAAAGTAAGTAACAATTAAATTGTAAATTTAAACACTAAATATCAACTATGGTAATATGTGGAAGTTATAAGTTTGAATTTAGTGTTAGTAAGGATATGAAAAAAAAAGGATATAATAAGGGAGGTGGCAGTAGGGAAGCTAGCGGCACATTTATGTCTAACACTAATTGTCAAGGAATTAAAAATTAGTGTTGAGCAAGGTATGGTGGTAACAACACTAAATATAATCAAACACTAAATATCCTATTTAGTGTACTTATTTGGGTAAAAATTGTTACTCTCGATAAAGAAAAGTTTTAGCAACAAGTAACTCCAAATGGCGACCCACACTAATGAGACAAAATAGTGTGGGTTAGCTTAAGTTGGGAGGAATCAATCATAAATTCACATGGGGTAGGTTTATAATGGGATGAACATTCACAATACCTACTTAGGGAGAGGGTGCACCAGAGACAAGGAAACGTTGATTACTATTGTAAAGCCCTGGGGCTTGTTATTTACATCCAAATTGATCCCCTAAATTCACTCTATTGTGCTTGAATTGGGATGAACCAGCAACAAACCTTTAAGGATAAGAATTTTACTATCCCCACTCAATACACTAAACACCATAGTAACTATCATATGGTACGTAATGTCACTATGGTAACTTTTTGGATGACACTTCTTATGAATAAGTGAACAAATATTGTCATGGATGATGGATGGGTTCATCCATTGGCCAAAACCCTACTTTCTCTTGTCAACAACTTGTGATGAAATATCATCATGGACGATTCAAATTTGGATGAAAAATCACTTGGTATGTGACAAAAATTGCAACACTGTAAATCTATAATCCCCAAGAAATTTTACAAGGAATGACCCCAAAAAAAAACTGTTGGGTCAACATTTAGTGTTGGTTACACTACATTGCGGTTTACGAGAAGTGTTGAGCAAGACAATCAGAATTGGTGACATGAAATACCATATTTAGCGTAGCTGTTGTGAAACGAAGTCCCACTGTACTCCTGTAGTGCTTGACTTCGACACGAAACTTGCTACAGAGGCAAAATACTGTCCAAGTGCTCACTAAATCAACCTCCCAATGACACTTGTTATAAAATACGACTTTTGGGCTAATTCACGGATGCCCTTTTGGCCACAAAGATTCAAATTTCCACTGTTTGCTTTACAAAGGTCAACTCAAAGTAGACTAATGGGGTCCCACCTTACTTTAGCTTAGCCTAAAAGTTGGTTCTAAGGGCATCACCACCCATGATGGCGCCTTGAACTGATGCTCTAATGCTATTCATCAGTTTTCAGTTCAGTTCAGTTCAAGTCGCAGATTGTTCAGGTGCCCCACCCATCGCTGCAATTTCAAGGTAAATTTCTTTGGGGTAATTTTCCGACACCTGAGGAGTTTCAGTTGGTTACTTCTCAAACTCAACCATTTCATTTGTAAACTACACTAAATATGATATTTAGGGCAAAAATAGTGTCCCCATTTTTTTCTCTGGGTAAATTGATTCGCTTGTCTTATTCTCCCATCGTTGCAGTTCAAGGCAGCTTGTCCACTGCAAAACAACTAAGTTTTGCAGGACATTCACTGAAAATCGGATGCCGAGTAGTTCAATTCATCCGTTTTGCAAATGGGTGGGGCAATTCCAGACTGAACTCAACTACTCTACATCCGATTTTCAGTTCAATCTGGGATGGGTGGTGATGCTCTAAAAACACGGCCTTCACACCATTGACATTATCTAGTGCCGAGCCTAGTTGGCAAATGATGTGGCATGGCTTTAAAAGTGGAGGTTTTGAGCCTCAAGCCACTGGCCCTCCCATCGGTACTTAGACATGAGGCAAGAATGCAGGACCTTTAGAAGTGTCACCTCCCGCCCTTGTGATTGGTTGCTTTTTAGTCTTAGCTATGAGGGCACAAGGAGTTTCATTTACATAAACCAATGGTAAGATAGGTGAGTAGTAAGGCATTTGGGGATGGGACAAAAACTACCCAACATGTCATTGCTTGGTAGATAGAATCGTGAACATGTGTGAAAGCTACTCAACTAAAACCTACTCAAAAATCTCGGGAGCAAGTTCTTGTAGGTGCATTGGGATAACCAGGTGCCTCCCCTATAACCGAGGGAGCTTTACCCGGTTTTTAGGAAAGACTTTGGATATTTGGTAAAGTCAGGTGGGGAGGGGGCATAACCTCATCAGTCAGCACTTTGGAGAGAAACTCCTAATTTGGAGAAATTTGGGTCTGGAGACTAAACTCATGACTCACCCCCGAATTCTTTATTCAGTTGCATTGGGATGGAGCCACGAATTGCACATTGCAAATTTTATATTAACCAACACAACCAGGAATAAATTCAGTACAAGCTTCTTCTGCATTGCAACACAACCTGAAGAAAAGATGAGGAAACAGGGAGGAAAATAAATAAGTACATAGTAAAATAAAAAAGACTTCAAGTGTAGCAAATATTACACCAGTGAATGCTTCTTTCTGTGTCAAGCAACTATGCTAAATATGATATTTAGTGCCACCAATTCTAATTATCCTGCTCCATACTAATTGTAAACCGCGGTACAGTGTCACCAACACTAAATGTTAACCCAACATTATTTGTCATTCCTAGTAAATTTTGGGGGATTCTAGATTTACAGTGCTGCAATTACTATCACTTACTAAGGGATTTTTCATCCAACTTTCAATAATCCATGACAATATTTCATCACCAGTTGCTGACAAGAGAAGGTAGGGTTTGGGCCAATGGATGATTCCATCCAATCATCCATGACAATATTTTTTCACCTATTCACAAGAAAGTGTCATCCAAAAACTTACCATAGTGACATTAAATACCATACAACACTAAATATCATATTTAGTGCACTTCATCTTCAAGAGAGAAATTGATGGTGACTGTCATCCTATAAAAAAGCTCGAGCATGGAGTGTTCAATGCTAATAAAAAGATCCAATTGTCATGCTAAACCCTAATACTGAAGTTTCTCTTGTCAACTGTCTGAAAACAAAAGTCACAAGTGTTCTTAGAATGTCCACATATTCCTCACCCTTGTTCTCCTACGTAGCACCAGTACAGCAAAAAAAAAAGGTTCAATAGGAAAAATTTGGCCCGGTAGAATTACAGAGTGCTCGCTCGACATGTAATTACAGTAAGACATGCAGCTACTCAGATTATAGACAAACTTATAAGTTACATGGCATTTGGTCAATCGGGGCCGATGTTCTCGAAAAACAAAAGGTGCTCCAACACTTTGCTCACATTGTTCTGCACCTGCTTTCATGTGATGCAAAAATATCATGATGCATGTCGCGAAAAGAGACTGGGAACCGAAGGCTTTGAAACAACTTGCGCATCATATAGTATGCCACCAATATATCAACTAGTCTTCCTCTTCTTCTCCTTTGTCACAGTTTTTCGATTGCCTCCGACATGCCCGCTGTACAGTTTTAGACCACTCTTAATTTGCGGATGTATAATTTTACAGGACCCATCCACCATGACCCACTCCGTGCTGTTGCCCGGGACCTCCCATGTAGGCTTGCCCATGGCTGTGATGAAGATCGCGAATTTTGTCGGGTTTGCTTCCAGTGTAGCTGGGCTCGGGAGAAGCTGATTCCTTTATTTTCTCCGATAAAATTTCTTCGGTGTGTTTTGGGAGCTCTGGTTGACCGACTCCGTGTGAACTTGGAGGCAAGCTATTGACGAAATCAGCAATTCTTTTGGATATTTCAGCAGCAGCATCCTCCTGCGCAAGATGGTCCAAAGGAGATGCAATGTGAATCAATACCTCAAGAGAACGCTTTCAAGGTGTAATCATAATGGTGCCTGAGAAATCTAAGGGAGTTATAGTCTTGGATATGTCGATCTAAAACATTGAACACTTTTCCATCACAGCTTTGTGAGCTTCCATTATTGCTGTTTAACCACTGGTAAGCAGATTGAGACAAACAACACCAACAGATTTACTCAACATGATTTTAATTTTTCTTGATGCTTTCATATTTATGAAAAAAATTGCCTTTTTCCATGTTTCGCATATGCCTATGTTTCCATTTTATCCTTTAACTCCATCGGACTTTTCATCAGGAGTTGGTCCCTTATGATTTTCACTTGGTATTTTATGCAAAATTGATCATTCCTTTCCATGTGTGGTGCATGCTCGGAGGCGGTGGTTTAATTTGATGAAGAGCAACATATTTTGGCTCAATGAAGGCCAAACTCACCTTAGCACCTCTCGGCATGCCAAAAATAAGTTTGACCCTCAATGCAACATAATGTTCTTCGTCCAAACCTCCACACTACCTATCTCCAAGCATGCACTGAAAACCTACCGAACATGGAAGGTCTTGTATGCAAAACAACTCACATGGGCATACCCTATTTAAGATCCTAAATATTTCTCAAAGTTTTTGGGATGGCAAAAGGAGGTCCAAGAAGTTTCACCCAACTTTCAAAATATGCTCTGACACACGACAAGCCAATAGCTCTTAATAGAAAGTTTTCTCAAAGAAGGATTGAAACCCACGGTTTCGTTTCTCTTTGAGAAACTTTACGCATAACTCTAGAAGTTTGTAGGATTTGAATACAACTGGGGGTTGCACAGATATAGAAAGCTGAAATGAAGAGTATGAAAAAGGGCTACAATTACAACAGTTGAGAAATGGAACCTGAGGCCATCTGCTACCGTGGTGGGAATGGAATGCCGCATTCGGTAGTTGTGCGGCTAGTTGCTTGCCCTCTTTCTGCCACCTATCTGACCACTCACTGGCCCACAAAATCTGCTTAGGAATGGCCTTCAGTTCCACATTGTTCGCCCACGCTGCAACCTCCATACTGGAATTTGAGGCATCTAATGTTTTCACTGCTGCCATGATGCCACTGTTGCTTCGGAACAGGTACCCATACTCTTCCGCAGCTGTTGAGGATACCGAAGAAAAGCAGCAAGACCGTAGAACCCATCTGCCAACAGCAATAGTTGAATTGATAAAAACGTACTGATAATTCAATTATCTTAGACTTGTTGTTTTACTTGTTTTCTGTTCTTGCAAACCTTACCACCACCACTCCGGAAGCACATTCTTCGTCCCTGCTTCTTAATTAGTCATCCACTTCAAAAAGCAGCAAGCCATGGCACCCATCTGCCAATAGCAATAGTTGAATGAAAAGTATCAAATGTACTGAGAATTCAATGATCTTGTTGTTGTAGTTTTCCTTGTTTCTTGTTGCAAACATGATTACCATTCCAGAAGCCAAATTTCTTCTTCCCTGCTTCTTAAGTATTCATCCACTTCAAAAAGCAGCAAGACCCTTCGTGCCAGCAGCAAGGGATGAAAAACTGCAGTGTTTTGAGAATGTTTCGTTCTTGCTTGTTCTGCTGTTCCAAGAATGATAACCAATGCCAAAGCAAATCAGAATCTCCCATGCTTTTGCATTGGTCATCGACTCCTGGCAAAGAAGAGATTCATGCAGACTACAATCTGCAATTTGGCGACCCTTACACATATATGCCAACAGCAAGAGTTCCAAAAACAAATGCAATATTTTTTAGTATGTTTCATTCTTGCTTGTTCTGCTGTCCCAAGAATGATAACCAATGCAGAAGGAGCAAATTAAACCCTCCCTTGCTCCTTCTGCATTGGTCATCCACTCCGGGCAAAGCAGCTCTGCAATTCATGCACGCTGCAAATTTGGCAAATACATGCAATCTTCAATCTGCAATTTGGTGACCCTTGCACCAATCAGCAAGAGTTCCCAAACCAAAAACTAAAAATTAAAATAAATAAATAAAATGATAATGTTTCAAATTTGCATATACTGCTGTTCCAAGAATGATCACCAATGCAGAAGAAGATAAGACAAATCTCCCCTGCTTCTTCTACATTGGTCATCAACTCCAGGCAATGCAGATCTGCAATTTGTGCAATCTGCAATCTGGCAACCCTTACACGAATCAGCAAGAATTCAAAAGAAATTAGTATTTTTAGAAAGTTTCATTCTTGCTGTTTCTGCTGTTTCAAGAATGATCACCATTGCAGAAGCAATACAAACCTCCCCTGCTTCTTCTGCAATGATCATCCACTCCGGTCTGCAAACCACATCTGCAATTCGTTCAATCTGAAAAACTGGCAATGAGCTGAGAGTGATGAGACATGGCAAATTGGCTCACCTGAAGGCAAAATCGGAGTGAGCTAAGGCACCTCCCAGCACCGGAACCCTAAACATCCAGAAAGGCAAGGATGCCATCTGCGGAACCGCATCTACAATAGTAATGCTACCCACTTTGTTAGGATTCCTCGAAGCCCATGCCAACCCTACCTCCGCTCCAGTATCATGCACCACGAGATGCACATGCTCCAGTTCCAAAGACACAACAATTTGATCCAAAGCTTGCTCCAAATCCCCAGGGCTGAGAGCCAATCGTTCCTTCCCCCTCTCAATCTTGGCACTCATCTTCATTTTCGCCAAAAATTCGCTCTCACAACCTTCTTCCCCAGGTCTGGCAAACAAACCTTCGGTGAACAGCTCCTTGAATGCTTTCACTCTGTCAGCAAAGAATCCTCTCTTAGACTCCTCCTCTTGTTGCTCTTGTTGCTCAGATTTTGATTGGAGTTTGGATTTTGATTTTTGGGCTAGTCCTGAGCCTGGGAGGTCAATTACAACGATGTAGATGTGGTTCGATTCGAGTAGAGGCATCACCTTTCGGAATGAGAAGGATGTGGATCCTAATCCTGGAAGAAGAAAGACTGTTCTGTTGTGGTTTGAGTCTCCATGTGTGCGAACAAACACCTTGATGGGACTTCGGTCGACCCCTAATTCCACTTTGACGAGTTTTCCTGCTTCGAAATGATCTCGAACTCCGATAGGCATGGACAGAATCTCGGGCTTCTCGCTCCCGGACACAATGCTGGTGCCTGCCATCATCACCAGGGTGATAGTGGTTACCATCGCCATGAAGCCTAGCCAGAAGTAGAATGGGTTGCCATCGCTTGTCACGATCTGAAATCTTGGGGTTGAGGTTGGGGTTTCGGAAGTCTTAGGGTTGGAGGTTTGGAGTGTGGATGATGATTCGCCATCTCCAACATGGCGTCTTCGCAATCCACCATCATCGCCATCAACTTCTGGCTCAACAAGGTTTGTTACTGTATCATCTCCTTCCCAAGCCATGGCTAATCTAACCCGGCTTCCACTTACAACACTAAAAAAACCGAATTCCTTAGCCTTTCAAAATAATAAATGCCACGATGATCTCCAGTGGTGCTCCCCCAGCTTTGATCCAGTTCAGTTCTTCCAATCAAAATTACGACAGGAACTCAAACCCTAAAATTGTGAAACTTTGACCTCCCCAGTCATGGCTAACCTGGCTTCTACTTAGAACACTCCACGCACCGAATTCCTTCGCTTTTTTCTAATTCTCAATTGCCACGATGATCTCCAGTGCACTCCAGCTTTGATCCAGGTCAACCCTTGCAATCAAATCACCACAGGAGCTCAAACCCTAATATTGAGAAGCTTGGAGATCGAGAGGTCATAGATAGCGGAGCTCAAAGATCGAGAAAATTATGATGAGCAATCGGCACAAACTGAGAGAACCAATCATGGTTCCTTGCTTGGCTGCACCTGAATTGAATCTTGAGGAGGAAAGATATCCCAAAATTGACACGGCATCAGTGCACCTCAGCGAGGAGTCGTCCTAAAGAAGATGATGAAAGACCATTGTGGCAGTTACTAACAGATCATCACAACGATCAATTTGACTTTTGAAAATTGAAATCCCGGGACTACAACTTAAATTCATTGTACACTTTGCCACACCAGAGTTAAGTACTTGACAGTGAAAGATTCCGTGTAGCCAACAGATTGACACTTGGCAGTCAAGAGATTGACTTGTGTTCTGTTACCGGTGGATTGAGTTTCTTGTCTTTTGATCAATCTGCACAGACTCCGACAGCGTCTGAATAGGCTGAACCATTTTAGGAGACTCAACAAAATTCAAATCCCAAAAACATCCAAAATAAATTGACAGATGTGTTTTCAAAAGCTGTTGCAGC
Source organism: Polytrichum commune (assembly GCA_950295325.1). Classification (NCBI taxonomy): domain Eukaryota; kingdom Viridiplantae; phylum Streptophyta; class Polytrichopsida; order Polytrichales; family Polytrichaceae; genus Polytrichum; species Polytrichum commune. The sequence goes on from OX485804.1 coordinate 1,474,724, forward strand.
TCCGACTTTTTGAACCACGTAATTCTAAACCCTAAACACAGGGGGAAATCTTGATGTATGTTCTCATACCCTTGTAGATGTCCGGTTTGAACACACATGCCTTAATTCTTCAAATCAGATAATCGGTGGCTCCGTGTACTCAATATTTTGAGGCTAAAATTGGACATTTGATTAAGACAGCTACAATCTTTGCAAGTTGAAAAGTGTGCATATCTTGGTTGACGATAACATCGGATAACAATTCTAGGTGTTTGCAATAAATAAAATACAAACAGAGTTGGTGTACCTGGTTCGGCAAGCTGTTGGTAGTTGTAGTATTTTGAGCACCAGAACAAAAATGTTTTTAAACATGGGATTTTCTGCAGTCAAGTTTCTGGAATTTCTGCAGCAACTTACTTATATGATAACGGCAAAATTGTGAATTTCAACTTATTTATGAGCATCATTATATAATGTGTGCAGCAACTGCGTAAAGAACATGGAGAGAGGGAATTATCGCATACAAACATACCTCTCAACCATCCAACCCCTATGAACATAACAGCTTGATACTCTATAAGCTTTTGGCCAATTTATCTCAAATGACTTTGGACTCGACTAATGCATGGTCTTGGAAACTAATTCCAGTGTCATATAAACTACAAAAAAGAGACATCCGAGCTGCATGCTATTTCAGGGCTTTTCTGTTGTACAAATGAGAGGCACACTCATGACAATAATCCCTCTCTCCCAAGGACACACTCATGAACGACTTACAATACTAGGTAAGAAACAAATTTGAAATTTGAGTTTTGTCCAGATCAGTACCTATAGCACAATAAAAATCGTGACAAAGAGCTATGTACAGATTTGGAGCTCATTCCTTTGGTTCACTCATCATTGAATCATGCATATGTCCATACACTGCTGTGGATATAACCTTCAAGTCAGGTTGCAAATGCTTCTACCCAGTATTGCAAGTATAGCTATCATTCAACCTTTCTACCATTCTGGTTACCAGAGATGGAATGTCTGATAAGAATTCCCATGACCACTACCACTGCCCTCATGAGCACATATAAAAAATAATAATAATAATAATAAATAAAAAGCACCCATAACCAGAATTAACCAGTCACTACACCAGAATATTGAACTGTTGATCATCATTGCTTCCTTGTGCAGGTATACTCGAAGCAAAAAATTCTGTGATTACAACCTTGTGAGCTATATCTCTAGCTGTAAGGAAAACCCTAAACTCAGATCAAGCACCGATGACAAAAAGCATTTTTAATAGATCCTACAGATATATTCCCCCGATTGAACGGCGCCAAATCCCCAGAAAAACAGACCTAACTTTGATGTACTTGATAGTACCCGAGAACTGCAGCAATCCAATACTAGACCCAAGCTTTTCTACTGCCTCATGTACACTTTCCAACTCAGAGATTGTATGCACCCTCAATTCAAACTTCTCATTTTACAGGCATCTACATCTCAGCCAAATTGCTTCAATGGTAATTCAGTGAGATTGAGTAGATACAGCCATTTGTCATCGCAACCAACTGTCACTCTCGTAGTCTGGTTGTGCTACAAATTCGAGCTCGTCCAGTGACTCGCCCAAGTCTTCAGATAGTTCAGTCTTTTTGTCTGATTTGAAGATGCTGTCAGGTTGCGGATTTGGGTCAGAACCAGTCCTTTTCCGTCCACTGAAGAAAGTGCCAATATCCTTCTGACCAGAAGAAGAAATAGTGGAAGTTGTGGATTTACTGTACGATGACGGTGAAGGCTGCACTGGGGTTGAACCAGGTTCCTTCCAGAAATCAATATTGGATAACCTTCCCTCTGTGGGGACCTTCTCTTTTTCAAACTTGAATTCGTTGATGATATTTGAACCTCCATTCATTGTGGATTTCTCCTTCAGGAATTCAGGTCGTTTATCATGTGCCTCCTCAAAATCTCCATACCTGACAGCTGAGGACCCGTTTTTTATATCCTTGGAATCAACATGTGTGTTTTCCTTGCTAGGGTGGCGTCTCCTCTGCAGGGCATCGCTTTGCAATCTTGTATCTGCAACACCTTCACTACCCTTTGTAGGAGAGAAGATTCTTGATGTTTTGGACCCAGAGATATCAGGTTTCAGAACCCAGGTAGATTTTGATTCTGAGTTACCCTCTAGCATTTGTCCCTTCTTTATGGCTAATGAAATAAGCCCCAACTGCTTTACTTGTTGCTCCTGTAAAGAGTATAAAACTAGGATCAGTTCTGTAATGCTGAAATGATAACAGCATACACTGATCCTCACAGCAACCACAAGCATTTATTAGCAATCTAAGTGATAGAGCTTCACATCTGAGTTTCATTCAACAAGTGAGAAGTTGTTCACAGTTTAAATGACAACTCAACTTTGCTTCGCCGCATTTCTGTCTTTAAGCAAAAACATATATAACTGATTGTGATTGGAGAAAATCCAACAACAAAAACAAATTCCAAAGAAAACCCACTCCATGACAAGGACCTTTGAAGACTAGGAGCATTTAGGTGCAGGATTGAGAACACAAACCTGCATTGCAAAAAGAGCCTGCTGCAAACCCTGTAACTCCTTCTCCAGCATTTCCTCCCGTTGAGCCAGTATATGGACTACTTCAGATGTCTTTTGTGTACAGGCTACTGTCTGCAAATTATTACAAAACCATCATCAAGCCTCAAGTTCCATGCTTATATTGCTTAAAACAATGATCTATCACATGATGTTACACCCTCATGCATCCCATCAAAAGAACTGGAGCAAAAAGAATGAAAGCGTACGTGAAGTTCTACAGCTGATGGAAAAATGCAAATCTACCTCTTGAATTGGGTCCCTTAGTGTTCTCCTCATAACCCGAAACCGCACCCCAAGTTTTTCCACCTGTCTTGACAAGACCCTTGATGTGGTAACAAATTCTCGAGTACATCCTTCCAGGTCCTCAACCCTCTGCTTCAATGTAAGATCAGCACGTTCAGCTGTGCTTTGTTTGCGTCCTTGAGGAATGCCTAGCAGACGCTCAAGAATCTTGTATTGCACAAAGGCATTGAACAGAATTGCACCCCACATAGCAAGTGGAAGCAGATACTGCCATTTTGATGGAGCATTCTTAAATGAAACTGGAGGTTCCTGCAAAAAGTTGCCCCCAGCTTGCCTAAGTCACATTGAGCATTCCTGACAATGTGGTGATGTTGGCTCATGTTCACAATCTGTAAATTGATAATTCTCCAAAGCATCTTGACAAACTTTTTTCTTCAGATTCATAATCCCATTTGGGCTACTTACAGGCTTCGTCACCGACATGAGAATAACTGCATTGACAGCTATGGAAGCGGATGCCACTCCCAACAAGCTGCCCCTCTCATCCTTTTTTTCTCCATCACCGGGGTTTTGTCCTACTGCTGCGCCTGCAGTCCCAAGATAATTGTCTCAAACTCAAGCATACATTCCTATGAGATCGACCTTCATAGTAAGCATCTCACTTTAATTGTTCCGTTGTTTCAAGTATAGTGAAACCGACTCGCATGTTAAGAAATTAAGTTACAAATTGCCTGAAAACAGATCCAAGGTCTCGTATGCGCCACTCCAGTAGGGTTTTACATGGAAACGACATTGAAGAAACTCAATAGCAGGGCAGTACAAAAATTGCTCTTTTAACCCTATGAATTCAGCAAAGTATCGATCCCAGTTGTATCCCCATGGCTCCGGTTTCCCTACAGATGCATACGTTCCTCTGAGATCCACCTTCGTAGTAAGCACCTCAAATTATTTGTTTTGCTATTTCATGTGAGAAGAACCGACTCACATGGTAAGAGATTAAGTGACAATCTTCCTGAAAACAGGTCCAAGGTCTCGTATACACCACTCCAGTAGGGTTTAGATGGAAATGACAAGGCAGAAATTCCATGGCAATGCTCTTGAATCCTATGAATTCAATCAAGGATCGATCCCTGAGACTATCCCCACAGCTCCGATTTCCCTACAGATGACCTGCATTGGCAGATTTTCAATAAAAGAGATCTCACAAACCACTGAGTGAAACCTAAACTGTTCAACTCACCGGAGGCTTTGACAACGAGGGCATGACGGTATTGTAGCAATGGCAACTTCAACTGTTTCCGTCCACCTCTCTTCACAAGGGGAGCTGGATCCTCCACACTCTGAAAGCCACAGAAGGTTCTAGTTCCAGGTTGCAAAATTGCAGAGACACCCATCGCACTTCACGCCCTCCCGATGTCCCAGCAACATGGGAGAGCCCCAATCCCCAATCCCCGATTCCCAACTCCTCCTTCGTCTGCTTCAATTAAGCAATCTCTCGCCCAATCACATTGAACTCGAGAAACCTTTACCACATTGCCGCTTTAGCTCCAAATAATCCCCTAAACGCACCCACTTACATCCTCAGACTTCGCATTCCCCAGACAACCACCGAATCCAAAACCGAATCCGTGAGCGAAGAGATTGCTGTAGAATACTGTGAAGTCAAACCCACCAAATCCCAACAAGAATTGAGCAGCTGAGTTGGGCCTAAAGTGCACCTGGTGAGTGAGGTGTGTGAATTTTGATCCGGCCCAAGCATCCAGGGGCGTTTGGTGTGGAGGATGAGGGCGACATGGCCGCCATAGCCGCGGGCGACCTGCCCAATGCCCGGCCATGGCCAGGTAGAGCACTTACATTCAGGGTGGGTTTACACTAGGGTCCAAGACCAAATAAACTCCAAAACCCAGCAATCTTATTGGTCGAGAGTCAAATTTTAGAGTCAAATTTTGGACCCAAGGAGTTTACGTTGGGGGGCCAAGGGTCATGACCATATGAGGCCCTTGATTCTCATCCTAAGGCCACGCTACTGACATGGTATGCCAAAATTTGCATCAAGCCTACCTCTTAGAGGTGGGTCTGATGTAAATTCCAATAGACCATGAAACATTAATTATAAATTGTCATGTAGGAAGGCATGTAGAGCTTTCAGCTATGATAGTTTCAATCTTTGAGCCCTTGGACCTTCACCTTCTAGTGTCAAGTGAACTTGGACGGTCTCGACCAATCAAAGATCTTAGAATGCAATGGTCACAAGTCTTCAATCTCGTATGTGAAGTGGCCCTAAGATATGCAATACGAGTGTTATTCAATTTTTTTTTCAATCAAACGTCTACATTTGATTGGTGTGTGATTAGGCGACGATTAAAGAACCATCAAGATACATGTTTAAAAGAGAATGGACTATGGCTTCATATTTTATCAATTGCATACTCTACATAGTGACATAGTGAACGCAATCCGGAGGACCTATGTATTCAATTAAGGAATCAACGAACATGCACTTCCAATAATCATAACTAAATCAAGGGAGGTCTTATATTTTGTTGATGCTTCATAGAAGATTTTCTAATGTAACTCAAGCTTTGTTGTGTAAATCAATGCGGTAAGTTGGAGAACATACAAAAATTTATATATATAAATTACGCCCACGTATTTTTAAAGTCCTTGTCTAAGGTATGAAGCATTGAAGTTTTCACCTATGCAACATCACTTTCCTACCAAAGAATGTGTGTGTCAAAGAATGTACATTTATATTTATATTTTGCAGGTTTTTGCGTGTCAAATGTCAAAAACTTGCAAAAACTTTGTCAAAAAAATACACTCTGTATGGGAAAATGAGAACACACACTTCCATTTGTGGTAGTGGAGGGGAAGAAGGGTATATATAGGTTTTTGGCTTGGGTTCAATTGAACAAAACACACATGGAAGACTAACTAAGTATCAATTTGGGGTTCCAGGTGTCATTATTGGGTCCATTGATAGGTCCCAATGAGTTTTAAGTAAGAATTGGGTACCGACACCTATATTAGACTCAATTTTAGGTGATTTTCATAGGGCAATGTGAAATCAAAAGGTGAATTACAAAGGTTGCATAGTGCAATACATACAAGTGCGCAATCTCTCCCTTTATCATGGATTTCAATGCAAGGAATTCCTTGGCTTTTAGATGATTTTGATTACAATTCACAAGTGGTCCCAAATTATTTGAACCATAGCCATGGATGATAGTCTAGAGCAATTTCCTTAGTGATCCAATTCATTACTTGGTCCAAGTTCTATTCATAAACCGATTTTAAAAGTCTTAGTATCCCAGGGAGTGCATTGTTCAAGTACTGTATTTATACACGTGGGTGCACAAAAGGGGTATTATTTAAAACAAACATGTACAAAATGTATGTACAAGAGACATATTGCTATTAAGCAAGAAGTAGATATACATGAGGCTATAGAAAAATATATGTAAAGTACGCATTTACGCGTTTATGCGTTAAAGTCAGACTTGGACCAAGAATCATGTGTTTTTTCATCCACTAAGTAACGTCTTTATAACTAAAAATCCATGATTTGATATTATACATATAATAGGGCCATATTTTTGCATTTCCAAACATTTGTACACATGTTATATACAATTTATGTATTTGTTTTTGGACCCTTGTGTATGTATGGAAATGTATTTTGAAGCAATGAGATTTGTAAGTATATTGCTTGATTTTAGCAAAAATAAAATGTATACAGGGGTATTTTAATAAGGGGCACGCACGCACGTGATGCTTGGTTTTAATGAATAGTGCACTCCCTGAGCTTAGTATTTGCTTTTTGTAACAATCGATTTTGTCTTAGATTTTGCACTTGATTTCAATTCCTTAGCAACATGTTGAAACAATTTCAAGGTGGCAGTGGTCATCCCTCACATGGGAATTGTCTTCATAAAAGTTTGATAGTATGGCCATTCTCCACATCTTCTTGGTCAATGTGGTAACTTTCCACATTTACTTGTGTAGTTATGCTATGGGTACAAATGTTTTGCCCTATCAATTGCCAAAGGTCAAGCTACTTGCCATGTTCTTCACCCTTCATCGCCCAAGGGTAAGACCATAGTTATTGGCAACAACCCCTTCATTTCCCAAAAGACTATTTACGTACCAAAAGGTAATTGTCTTAGTTAGCATCCTCTAGCTCTAGATTATGATTCTTCCTATATTTATGTTTTTTTAGTACAACTCTCGACCGTAATTCTGATCATAACATGTTGGAGTTTTTGTACCCATTGGAACCTTGTTTAATTTAGATGACATTTTCTAGTTCAACTATAGATTTTTAGTGGAATCATAGACTTATGAAATTGAACCAAACTATGGATATAACCATGGAATGATGGCCACTAAGTTTTATATGTCAACCTCACATGGCAGTAATTTCCATTCCCATTTTCTGAAGTTAATTCCTCTTTCCTTACACTATGAATTCAAGATTTGATTGACATGCTTATGTTGTCTCGAGACCAATATTTAGATTCTATGAGATCATATGATTGATTGACCCTTATCTACTTCTTGAACTTATAAAGTGGAGCTTCACACCCCAACATATGATTCAAATGGCTCCTAAATGAACAACTACACTTCAAATGACGGTCTTTTGCTCCATAATACACACAACGCGAAATTTCTCATCATGGCTTCACCTTGCTTAGGCTCTAGCCACAACCATGAATAAATTCTTCACAAACATTCTTTTGCACATTAAGTTTTTGGCATAATTCATATCAATTTATTGTGTCATTAATTAGTGTGGTCTTCGTGAATTGTCTTGTAGCATCACGCCAACCACCCACCTCGGTTGCCATCCAATGCTTGCAAGATCACTTAGGTGGGGCAGTGGGAAACAATGCAGGCCAAAGTAAAGCATATGTATAAAGTAGACATGTCTTATTCAAACACCTTTTTTTGGCTTTAAAATGGTTGAATTTGATCCTAAGAGAACATTGACTTCATTCTAAGGATAAATCCAATGGCATATTGGTTAAAATGTCCAATGAATCAATATTCTACACCTACTTAACACTAACCACTTCATTTACACCTATATAATCATTAAGGAAATTACATATTCACTTTGAAAATTTGTCATAAATTGAGATTTAGTCACCTTCATCTCATTCCTATGAATTTGTACAAAATTTCGCTTTGTGACTAATTTATTTTCGTGGATTTATTACACATAAGAAGGCCAAACCTCTAGGAAGTAACCATACCATAGCACCATAGTTGGTTTGTGCACCTCAAAATGAATATTTATTTATTTTTGAGAAACAAGGTTCGTTAGTTTTTTAAATTTTTTTTTTGGTTTGCCCTATGATTTTTAAAAAGTAGTTTTTTTTCCCTACTAAAGTCTAACAATACTTTTTCCGGTAAGGTCTAGCAATATTCCTTTTTTTTCTAACATAATTTTTCACTTATTCGTTTGATTGGGCTCATGTTTTTTGATTTTTCATAGGTTTTTTTTAAAAATTATCTTTGCACAAACCAGCTATGGTGCTACGGTAATAGGCTCGTCTACCTTAGTGTAAGGTTAATGAAAAGAGGAGGTCTCCGCTGAGGAGAGAGCCAATAAATAACTTCAATACCAAAATTGGTAGAAATTTTACATTGTAGTAAGGATCCTGTTCGATGGATGAACAGAACCCTGTTTGTGGATGATCAAGGGGCTTTCTGCGTTAAAACTCCAGAACTCCGTGCCTGAACCGAACCTGGGATCTTGGTTTGGAATCCCAGACCTAACTCGAACAAGGACGACGCAGAGTCTCCTCCTAAACTCTTTCGAAGTTTTGGCTCCGAGAAACCTAGGGTTAGCGTCGTTGCATCATCGCAGAGCGCCCCTCAGCAAGCGGCCGTTTGGTGTCTGTCTCGGGGGTTGCCTGCAACTAAACGATCTCTCAGGTACTAAATTCTTACACCAATTTCCATCACAATTATTGTATTCAGTTTTTTGTGTTTCGTCGCAACTCTAAACCCTAGGGTTTTGGTTCTGTTTTCTTTCTACAGAATGGCTTTGCCTATCAAGCCTGGAAAGGCTGGAGTCGAGGAGGCCATCGAGCAAGTCCACCGTATTCGTATCACTCTCTCCTCCAAGAATGTGAAGAACCTTGAGAAAGGTAGGTCTTCTTTCCCTGAGTAGGAGCGGTTTTGTCCTCGATCATTAATACTAAAGCGCGAAGTCCTTGGAAGCGATTGATGCAACTGGGTGGAAATTGATTGTTTAGGTTATGGCTCTGCGGTGTGGAAATTTAACTGTAGAGGGGGGGGGGGTTTGTGCAGTGTGTGCTGACTTGATCAAGGGTGCTAAGGACAAGAGACTGAAAGTGAAGGGGCCAGTGCGTATGCCCACCAAGGTGTTGCACATCACCACTCGCAAGTCTCCTTGTGGAGAAGGTATGCTGTCTGCCTCTCACCCCAAATCGCTGGCTAGATGAGACTTCACTGTTAGGCAGAAGCACTTTTATCGCTGCAAATTAAAGTCTTCTGTATTGGTAGATCAGAAGTGGTAATTTTAATATCTACAGTGGGTCCCAGTGCGAAATAGGGCTCTTAAAAAATGGAGGCAATAGAAGCAAAGAATTTTAATAGTCTCCTATTGGTTCCATTTAACCATGTGAGCCACGGGGGGAGGAAGCCCCACCCGCAGGTGAACTTGAAATGACATCTGAATAATTGCCGTGGTCAGTAGGGAAAGTAATTCTCTAATAAGTTAGTCGCTGCAACACGAGATGCTTGAGAAGGAAGGCAGCTGTCAAGTAGGTTAGTTACTGCAATATTAGATGCTTGAGAGATGGAAGGTATTGCACTTCAGTGAGCATTTGAATCAGTGTGGCCCACATTATTCATCATTGACCCACGCTAATTGTATTGCAATAACTGGGTGGCAACCAGAGAGGGTGTGCAATCACATGACACTTCGTGCTACATGACAAGTCATAAGACCACTCTAATCAACATGGCAAACCAACTATAATGCTACATTAAATCAGATCTTCAGTCTGGTGTAATCACAAGTGTGCACTTGAGCCATGTGGAACACTCCACGTTTGTCATGATGTGGATCCCTTTTGGGTACTGTGCAATGCTAATGAACTAATTTTTGGTAGGGGAATCAGTAAGTAGGTAATAGTATTGGGTCTAAAATATGCAAGCAGGTTCTTGTGAAGACCATAAGAGAACATCACCAAGATTGTATTGCAAACACAAGTTCACCTTCTGTGCGTGCATTGAGTTACATCTTTCAAAATTTGGTTGGTCTTAGGTCCAAGCTTATTGAACTTGATGATTGTGCAGGAACGAACACATGGGACAGGTTCGAACTGCGAGTGCACAAGAGAGTGATTGATCTGCACAGCCCATCTGAAGTGGTCAAGCAGATCACATCTATCACCATTGAACCTGGTGTCGAGGTGGAGGTCACTATTGCTGATGTTTAAGAGCAGCGTTCGAAGAGATGTCTTTGGAATGTACTTTTGTACCATTGGCATATTAAGGAACTGATCTCTCAATATTGTTGAGTTTTTTGAGGATTGAGCAATGCATTGTCTCATTTTGCACCTGATATGTGTTGTTCATACCATGTGCGAAGAAGATGACTGCTTTTTTGCTGCGCTTCCTTTAGCTCTCCTACTCATTTCACTCTTCAATTTTCTACTCTCTCCCCTACAGGATGTAAATGTGCAGAATGGTGCAGTTTGCTGGGTTCAGGAAAGGTTGAGGTCTTTAAATTCTGGGTTCAGAAGCTTGAAAATTGCTCAGATATGTAATTCAGCCTTCCATGTGATGTGCGAGTTGGGCTTCAATCCTTCAAGACTTGAGGTGTAAAGCATTTTTTTAAGATGTTTTATGAAACAACATTCGCAAAGTTTATTCAATAACTATCACATAAGAAAACTTGCGAGACTCCAGCATTGAAAGGAGTACAGTATCTGCACCTCTCCCGGATATTTAATATGATTATCTCCTTGGATTAGCAATTTAAAGTAGATGCAAAAGCCATGTTGTCAAATCATATTTCAATTTGGCATGAAATTTTCAAGTCAAAATCTTTTCAAAGTGTGGCACATAGGGTATCCATTTTGGCCATGTCTCACCTTTTTGCATGGGACGGAGTGCTGAACCAATTGCACTTATATGGTCTTACCCAACTTCACATATGCTTTGAGTTTACTATACTAAAAATTTAAGGTGTTAATAATAGGTCTCAGATCGAAATAGGTGCACCTATTCTTCATCCATACACACAGAAATATTAAACTTCTTTTGGTGATCCTTTCACAATAAACTGAGCAACAATAACTTTGGCAATTCATCTTAATCATGGATCTCATTGCTTGATGGTAAACTTGATACGATTGGATGGAAACATGGGATTACAGATACTATAGATTGGTGAAAGGTTGCAAGCACACCATAAATCTTTATTTGAGGACTTCACAAAGTATTCATTATGATCGTGTGTTCGGAGGTGATGCACAGTTTCAACAGCTCTGTTTGAGCTTAGAAGTTTGGAGGTGACAAAATATGTTATGGACTGTAACATAATTATGTTGTTCTGAGCACCCAATATGCATAGGAGCATATGGAATATGCTTACTTTAATTTTAAAGTCCGGGATGCCAAAAGGCTTGTGGGACTAAAATTACATCAACATGATGTCAAACCTACTAAGTTAGTTGATCTCTAGAGTGGTTGAGTGCAATAGCCTCCATGAGATAGAACCTAGTATCGACTTCATGTTTCAATTGAAGTACTTGAGACTCCCTAATACTACATCTTCTAATAATTATTCAAAGTTATCTCTAATGGAGGCATATATACTCCAAAATAAAGTGTTTCGCATTTTCAATTACATTATAAGAGCAAGAGTAGCATAGTCTATTATCTCTAGAAATAGGGATAGTTGACCACCGTCCAATTTCAATCAAAATTCTATGAGTCAAGGTGTAGTAAGCAACATAAATATTGCGTTGGGGTGCTATCAATGGTCGCTTCAAGTACAATTCACATTCGTATTTGTGAAAATCCTTGAGGTGGAAGTAATCCAATTTCTTCCTTGAGAGATGGAAAGAGTCCACTCTTTAGCAAAACAAAAAAAACAAAAAAAAAAAAAAAGCCACCTTGAGATTATCAAATATGAATTTTGATGGTGTTGGATTGTCATGGGTTTTCCATTAAGATAGACCCCATAAGCCTTCCACATGGTTGTTAATTTGTGCAATGTGTCAAATCCTTGTTCGGTAAGGTGTTGAGAAAATGAAGTTGCTTGACTATCTAACCAAGAGGAGGGTAGGTGGGCAAGCCATTGTTGAAAACCTATAGTTAGCTCAAGAGCATATAATTCCATGGGAAGTTCTCCAAATTCAACCAACAAAATATGATAGGTTATCATATAATGTATTTTGATTTGAGACATCATATGTATCTTTATGCCCTGCTCAAAAAGTTTCCAATGAGAATTTTTTAAGTCACCCCCCAAATCTCAATGCCATGTGTAAAGGTTAGAAGCACCAAAACATTGAGTAGCTTAAGTTTCAACACCCCACTTTTATTAAGGTAGAGGGTGCTAAAACCAACCCTTTGGATGTGTGCCTTTGCACTGCAACTACATTATCATAATTTATTTATTTTAAATGTATTTTCACTGCAATGTGAATATAGTAGGCAATTATTTCCATAGAATTTCAACATTGTCATAAGGCGTTTAGGATTTAGGGTCAATATTGAGTGTGTTGACTAGGGTTTGGTATAAGTTAGAAACACACGTAACAAACATTTTGAACACTTGAAAGCTTTGATATGTTTGAAATTTTCATATGTATGTTCAAAGATTTCAAGCAAATTCATAAGGAAGTTGATGGAATTGAGGTTAAGAAAACTTGACATCATGTGATTTACATGTGATTGACGATTGTCGAGATTTCTTATAATCTGAAGTGATTGCATAGCCCCCCCTCCTCCCTCGGTGGGCAATGTTGAGTGTTCAAATGTGAATCGTCCTTGACCAATAATATCACCACACTAAATATGTAAACTAGTGTGGACCATGTTACTAAATCAAATGTTTAGAAAGGTATTGGTTTCAAAGCATGGAGTTGCCCAATTTGGTGTCGGAATTGGATCACTTACAATAAGTAGTTGGCATTTCTACCACTTGAGCCATCACGTGCTTGGATCAACCACTTTAGTATAAAATGGTGATTTCACTTTTCAAAACATAAGGGAGTGTGACGAGGGATTAATTTTATTACAAAAAAAATGATCATGTAATATGGTGTCAAGTTTGTGGTGGGGTGTAATAGGGACATTTATAAATGAATACAGGAGGTTGTTACATTTAAAAATAAATAAATAATCATATTTCCATTTTTGTAACAAGTTGTGGGGGTGGGTTTGGTAGGGTTCTCATCTACAATAATGAACATTCAAGTTTGATTGAGTTTAGTCTCCATGTCATTTTCTAGGATGTCCCAACCATCTAGATGATGACACGTGACACTTTAAACAATAAATCTATGCCTTTTCTGACATATGTGTGGGGGCAACTCAATTTCATCATCCCACGAGCATTTTGACTTCCCAAACTTTAGATCAACTTATTTCTTTTTCGTTTTCCATTGTAAACAAAATAAGTGTCTTCCACACTATTATGACATTCTATTTGCAATTTTGGGAGAGAGAGAATTATCGTATACGAGCATACCTCTCATTCATCCAACATAAAAACTTTGAAATAATATGCAACAAGGAGGTTAAATTTTTAAAGTTGATATGATACCGAAATTAGCTTCAAAACCCCCAAGATAATATACTTGAAGTCATTTGAGATAAATCGACAACAAACCTATAAGGGTCAGGTTTTGGTATTGGATGGATGAGAGGTGCACTTGTATATGATAATTCTCTCTTTCTCTCCGCAGTTTTGTAGTGCCCGCAAGCTAATTGGCAACTTACTTTCACTTTTTCGAACTGCAAACCGGGTCCACCAGTCACTTCCCTCCCAATTTCCAGGACAGATAGCAGCCCTCCGATCCTTAGTATAGCGGAGCAGATTATGCCACGTAATCAAAGCCGTTTGCCGTGCTTCCCAAGTGGCCCTGCCAATGTACGTCGTCAGATCTTGATCGGACAATGGGGTTTGGCAGATTAGGGTTTGAAGATGTGTGCATGCGGAAGGGTTCTTTTCTTTGCGTGAGTCTGCACATGAGGGTTTGGTTCTGTCGATACTTACTTTTGTGTTTCTCATTTTGCATCGTTTGTTCTTCGTCGGGTAAGGTGTCCGAAGGTATCTTAGCTTCCCAGGCTGCAGTCGAGCATTAGGCCGTTGTGTTTTCTCTTCCATAACGCTCGATCGTCAACATGGGTGAGCCCTATACCGAAACCGAGGAGTTGCTCGATTACGAAGAGGAGGAAGAGGCCGCGCCCGATGCCGTTGCCGCAAAAGCCAACGGCGAGACTGTCAAGAAGTAAGTGACATCTTTGAGTCCTTTCCTTTCAAGAATATGGATGGTAACCAGTCTATGTGTTGGACTGAGTGTCCATACCTTCCAATTCTTTTCCTTAAAATATTTCTATCATTAAGCATGCCTAATGGGAGTCCTTTTTGTGCATACACGAGGCCTTTACAATCTAATCGGATTTTATTTCTCATAATTATTCATAATATTCCAAGCTCTAATTTAGAGAGAACTGGGCACAGAGTTATCCATGTGATGAGGATGCCCTTGTCTTGAAATTGATCGGTGGAGATATTGTGCTTTTATTGAGAATGTGGAGGAGATGGTGGATGGTAAACCAGTATCTGTGTTGAACTGAATGACCATGGCTTCTCATTCTTTTTCTGCAAATATTTGTCTCATTAAGCATGCCTTATGAGAATCATTTTATGAAGGCATTAGGTCTTTGCAGTCTAATGGAATTTTTAGTTCTTATATGTATATCCGATATTCCAATGTCTAACTGAAAGAAAAGTGGGCGAAGAGTTATCCATATGAACGGGATGCCCTTGTCTTGAATTCGATCAGTTGAGATTTTGCGTTTTTATTGAGTCTGCGGAGTAGGTCACCAAGTGCCTCTCTTTTTAACTGCTTGGTTTGATCTATTTCGTGGGGTTGTTTGCGTGTTGACAACTAGACCATGTGTAGATTGATTAGGTGTTTTACACAATTTCACATCTTTGTGGTTGCTGTGAGTAATATTAAATTGGTTCTTTTGTGGTTGCAGGGGCTATGTTGGAATACACAGTTCCGGCTTCAGAGACTTCCTTTTGAAACCTGAGCTTCTCCGGGCAATTGTTGATTGCGGTTTTGAACATCCATCTGAAGGTTAGGTCCTTATCTTTCGGAGATATATCATTGTTATGTTGCATGTCTGATAGGATGATAAAGCCCTAACACGTTATATGAAAAAAACGAGCAGTTAAGTACATTGATTTTTCTGTATAAGATAATGCCTGCGGACATGAACAAAGTACCCTAACCCTGGATCCCCTCCAAATGTGAAGTTGGACCTCAAGTTTGGGGAATCTTGAAGGATTGTCAATCCTTCCTTCAAAGGAACATTCTTGCATGATGATTACACCACTTGAGGTGTTCCAAGGAAGGAACTTTTGTGGACCTGTCAGTTATACAGCAATAGCTTATATATGGTGGCTTAACAAATAAGACCAACACCAAAAATTTTGCACTGCGTTGAGGGGATTGGTGTGTATTGTCCGGACATTTCAGGAGATAGCTTGTGGATGGTGGACACTGAATTACATTTTGTTGTTTTGAAAGAGAGTGCGGGCGACCTTATTTTATTTTTTTGGGCAGAAATCAATTTTCTAAGTCCCAACTTCTTATTTGTGATGTTTGCCATTAATGTAAATTTGTTATGTGTTTTCTTTTTGCAGGTAATAATTTAATCCCAGAATTTCCAATCTGCAGTTTGGAGGCGTTTGATGTGAGCTTTACCATGTGTACATCTCAAATGAGTGTGCCTTCCTAACAAGGGCATTTTCATCATGGGTGATGGACCAGTTCAACATGAGTGCATACCACAGGCAATTTTGGGCATGGATGTCATTTGCCAAGCCAAATCAGGAATGGGGAAGACAGCTGTCTTTGTCCTTTCCACCTTGCAGCAGATTGAGCCTGTTGCAGGACAGGTTGCAGCACTGGTTCTTTGCCATACCCGCGAGTTAGCATACCAGGTACTTAAAACCATTTGATTTCAAGAAGCCACATATCTCCTTGCAGTATACATGTCAGCAATTCTGATTGTATCCCAATCTAGTTCTGATATGTTTATTTGTTCTTTTATGTCATATAAAATGCCACAAGTTTCATTATTTTATATGTCCATTGGTTACAGAACTTCTCAGACAGTGAACAAATTTCTTAGGATATATTAGTTTATCAAACTGAAATCTTCCATTTACATGGCTATCTGTTATTACTGTGTCTATCAACTCGAACTGATGTGTTCTGTACTATGTGAGTTTCTGACATGAGAATTTTGTCTGCAGATTTGCCACGAGTTTGAGAGGTTTAGCACCTATCTTCCAGACATCAAGGTGGCAGTGTTCTACGGTGGTGTCAATATTAAGACCCACAAAGACTTGCTGAAGAATGAGTGCCCTCACATTGTTGTGGGCACACCTGGACGGATTCTGGGTCTTACTAGAGACAAGGATTTGAGCCTCAAGAGTGTGAGGCACTTCATTCTTGATGAATGTGACAAAATGCTGGAGTCGCTTGGTATGTCTTACCTTCTTTTGGGGTTACATGGATATCTTGTATACGTGTGCCAACTGGGTTGAAGGATCCGGAGGCCATTGTCAAGACTCTTGAGTTTGTTAAGAGCACCATGTTTTCTCATTTTGTTGGGTAATTTGTGGTTTTGGACTGTTCTATTCTACATTGACATGTTTCTCCTGGTTGAAGGAGTGCTTTTAGCACTGACTGCCAGTGTGTTGTAGACATGCGAAGGGATGTACAGGAAATTTTCAAGCTGACACCACATGACAAGCAAGTTATGATGTTCTCTGCCACATTGAGCAAAGAGATTCGACCTGTCTGCAAAAGATTCATGCAAGATGTAATGTCTCGTGGCCAACTCAATCCTTCACAACTCCCGGGGCACAATCTTCCTTTCTTGGTGCTGGCAGGCTGCTAAATGTTTTTATCCGCCATGGCTCGTTGTCTTTGTCTAGGGGCCAGTCAAGACCTGTCCAACCTTTTCGCTCTGGTTGACCGTTTATACAATCATTCAGCAACAAATACTGGGAGCAACAGTGTAGGTTGAGTATTTTGGGCCCCAGTGCTTCAGACTAGAATTAGATGGAAGGAGCTGATAATCTAGAGCATGCTTAATTAAATATCTAAAGATGGGAAGGATACTCAAAAGTAGCAGGATTTACTCAACGTACACAAATCAGCAGCAATTCTCTTAAAGTATGTCTTCTGCTACATCGTCTTTTACCCGGTATCCTGCGATGATGAGGGGATGCATTTGGAGTTCCGTGTCATCTCTGGGAAGTTCCTACTTATGTGCATTGCGCATTTGGGGTGAGAACCAGCTCTGCCTCTTCTAAATGGAAGGCAACAAAGACACAGATTGTCCATCAGTCGGCATCCTTTTTATGACCCGTATGCAGTATCTGCAGTTTTTAATGCAGGTTTATGGTTTATGGGGTTTATGGAGGCTGCTAAAGGGAAAGCTTACACGCAGGAAAATATGTGGGCTACTTTATTTTTTATTGGCACCTTTGGGAAAGCAAGTGTGTCATGAGGCGCTCGCGATTCGATTGCAAACAAAGATACATCCTCAAAATCCTCACCTGTCTGTGTGTGTGTGGTGTCCTATGTTGCTTGCTGGCGTTTCTTCTACAGCCCATGGAGATTTATGTGGATGACGAAGCAAAGCTCACTCTGCACGGACTGGTGCAGGTAGATATTGATTCTGATCTTTGTAGGACTACCTGTGTGTTTGAATAATGTTCTTGAGACAATATGCTTTATTTTAGAGGTGCATGTGTTATTATTAGGTTAGTCAGATTATGACTCATTTGGTGCTGCTAATATAATCAATTTTCCATAAGCATTTTTCTTTGTGTTTATGACGACAGCATTATATCAAGCTGAGCGAGGTGGAAAAGAACAGGAAACTCAACGACTTGCTGGATGCGCTAGATTTCAACCAGGTGGTCATCTTCGTGAAGAGCGTGAGCCGTGCTGCAGAGTTGAACAAGCTTCTGGTGGAGTGCAACTTTCCTTCCATCTGCATTCACTCTGGCATGTCGCAGGAGGAAAGGTGAATGCTACCACATTAACTCCTCCCTCCTTTTTTTTGGACTATGTCACAATAACCTTCAGGACAGTTTAAGAGTGCATACAGTAGAAACCTCCTTATTGCAATTCTGGAGCTGCAATTACTGACAATGTCCCTTGTTTCTGGGTGTAGGTTGACAAGGTATAAAGGTTTCAAAGAAGGCCACAAACGTATACTGGTGGCTACTGACTTAGTTGGGCGTGGAATTGATATTGAACGTGTCAACATTGTCATCAACTATGACATGCCAGATTCTGCTGATACATATTTGCACAGGGTAGGTGCTTTACAGATTTCCATATGAAATTGGGCAGTTGTTGCAAGTTGCAGATCAATCAAATAGTGTAGATTGCAGCAGTAGTTATCATTTTATGGATACTCTGGTCTCTTACGTGTTCATACTAAAAATCTTCTTGGCTCTTTTATCTTGCAGGTTGGCAGGGCAGGTCGATTTGGAACTAAAGGTCTCGCTATCACGTTTGTGGCCTCTGCTTCAGATTCTGATGTTCTTAATCAGGTATCGCCTCTTGCCTTCATGTCCCTTTTTGGGTGGCACAGTTAGGCACTGTCCAAGAGACTACCCTATTTACACTTGAGTCCATGAGAATTGTAAATGGATTGAAAATACTTAAGGTTGTGGGAGCATAGTGTACAGAAACTTTGTAAAAGTGTCATTATCCCCATTTGGCTTAGCTATATGTATAGGAGGATTGAGAGTGGCAAAATCCACTAAATCACTTCATAGTGAGGATATAGATTCCTAGGGTCTGCACATACTCTAGCGCGGGGTTCAGTCTTACCATCATCATTTCTTTTCTTTCCTTGTACATCTACTGTATGGAGTCTTGGTGGTCTTTTCAGAGAAAGAATCTGGAGGATGATTAATCGTTTTCATTAATTGTGTCTGAATTGTTTCCAAATTTCTTTGTTGCAGGTACAAGAGCGCTTTGAAGTGGACATTAAGGAGCTGCCAGAACAAATCGACACTACTACCTACAGTAAGTGGTCCAGATCATCTTCCTGAGCCAGCCCTCTTGGGTCTCTATATGTGATGTTGTAGACTTTTATACCTGCACTAATGCCAGTGAATGACAGCATGTCCCTCCAGTATTCATATTCTTCCAAGTTACAATTGGTCCTGACTTGTGCCCTCCTTGTTCTGGTTGCAGTGCCATCGTGATCTTATATTGTAGCATCCAAAACCAAGGAAGATGGTGTATTAGTGCTATTATCGAAGCAGCGGATGTGTGTTGTAGTTAAGAGACTTTTTAAAGGTTTTATTTTGAGAATTAGACTTTAGTGCATTTTGCAGGTTAGTCAAGATCTCCTGCATACCCTCTTGGGAGACACCTGTGCATATATTCTTATTTTGGAGCAATACCGCGGTGTCCCATTTGTATGCTACAGAGAAAACTGTTGAAAGGAGATATGTGAGATAGTTTACATGTGTTTTTTATCAGGATACATCACAAGAAGGATCAGCAGTCTACTTATTGTGACAAATCTTTTATTTCTCCACATGTTGTGCTGTAGACCTTGCCGGGTGCTGTTACAGTATTCCCTCTGGTATCACCTCTCACGGATGGCCTGGAAAATCTCCTGAGACCTATATTGATTTCTGCCACAGCGTGCAAGCACTATGTGCAATTTATGTTAAAAATCTGCATGGAAACAGGTTGAAGTTATGCACAGGAAGAGAATTCCCGAGGCTGCATCGTACTGCCTGCCGTAACATTTTCTGCAACTAAGAGGCGGTGGATGAAGGATGTAAGCTCTCTTTTAGGAGAGCACCAACTCTCCTCAAATATAATGTAGGATGTATTCGCTCAACCAACGATTTTTCAACTGGCTATTCGCCAGTGATTTGCTATTTTAAAAATAAAATGTTTTTTTTGAGATTATTCCACCATTTATGGTGGATGAAAAAACCAGAAATATCCATAAACTGGACGATGGACGATTATCCCTATCTCTAGAGATACCAGATTTGGCACTTTTACTCCTATAATGCAGTTGAAGAAGAGGTACATTTTGTGTTGGAATGTCCCCCATACAACCCCATTAGAGATAAGTTTCCATCACTATTCAGGGAGCCTCAAGTCTTAACTTTCAATTATACCAATGAGTTAATATTCTTATTCTTTTATATGTATATATGTGCGATTTTGTTTGAAAAATTTCCGAGTTGTTTAACTTGCTTGAATGTGCAATAGTTTTTGGAAGTGTTCCTTCTAGGCTTGGTTACCTTAGGGCCCAGGCAAACTTGCTTGTTAGCTAGCATTCATGTTAATCTAGTGGGTGTGTTACCTAACAATGCCTGAATTGGGTCTGCACTTGAGCTCCTATGAAACTGACCTGATAGTTTACTATTGGAGTTATCTATTTTTTCGGGATCCGGTCAACATTTTCTTTTTGGGCAACTTCTTTCTTTCTTGGTTGAATGCTTTCTTCTTCTTCGTCTTCTTCACCCTCCCTCTGAGCAACATTGTTTTTCCAACATTACTGTCCCATGAGGATATTTTGGTTCAAATGAGGACTTGTAGAATTGTGGATGGTATGCAAATTAATAAATTTTCACCCAAGATGTTTTGTGGCAATACATGGCATATCAAAATGAAGTTGTAAGTAAGATGTTATAGAAGGTGTCCATGGAAATTTTACATGACTTGGACTCTATGATATCCCAACTGTGATATTAAATAACTTAAATGCCATAATTCATAAGAACATACTCATAAAATTGTAATTGAATGAAATTCGAGTCATAAGCGTAAATCACAATTATGGTTATCCTATAAAAAAATCAATTATAAATTTGTTCAGATAGTAAACTCTTTTGATCAAGCAGACATTTATTTTGTTTTTCTTTCCTCTATCATCTATAAATGGTCATTATTGAATCCCATAATTTGGTTCCTTATAAGTCTGCATGTGCTCACAATACTTAGAAGATTTTCAAACCAAGGTTGTGAAATCTCAATTTGTGAGGAAATTTACCACTTTGAAACTTAAAAATAAATTACATGGAGTTTATCAAGTTATGCCCAAACATCAACCACATGTACATGTAGATTTTGAATCGATATCAAAATATATAATTCTTCACAAAGTTTTTGCTTTCTAGCTTTGTAATCTTCAATATATATATCACATGAACAATGTGCTCTTGTGTTAAAAAAAAAAGCTTGGGCTTGGACTTGTAAAGAAAACCTCTCCATGAGCTTTTGCCATATTTTCTACTCAATAAGCTCCTAGTTTGCAATATGCTCCAACTCCAACTAGTTCACATGTCAAGGATGTAGGTAATTATCAAATTAGACATAAGAACAATCTCTCTCTCTCAACCCCCCCCCCAAAAAAAAAAAAAAATTGCATCATTGTACATAAGATAGGAAATTGCAACGGAATGTGTCAGCAAATTACTTACTTTTCAATTTTCCTATATATGAACATGTGCATTGGCATTATATGGATTCATGATTAATGACCTCAACATCAAGCATTTGTCGACCATCTTAGAGTTTTATTTTTATTTTTTATTTTTTAAAATGTGCAAAATGTGTAAAGAATACAAAAGGGATTTTATTAAGAATTTGGTTTATAATATATGCATATGGGATGGGTGTTATTCTACCTTGTTTTGTAGAATCAAATAGGGTGGTTTGGGGGTGAGGATGTGTATCCCAAGGCTCCTCTAATGTCACATTCCTCTTTTACACAAGAATAATACAATCATGAATGAGACACCAATATTGAGAACTTTCAAAACCTTATAAATTACAAATGCTTTACAACTTAAACACACTATTGTGATTGCAATGAGCTTGAACCTCCCGACCATAGGAAAGACTAAAGATGTTCCTCTCTTCTCCCTTGAGCTCTCTCTTATACCCAAAGGCACTCCTAGTCCTATCCATCATTATCCATAGTATATAAGATATACTTTTAGAATTCTCAAGTCTTACAAAATTTAGACTGAAGCTTCCTTATCTATATACATAGATCATTTCACCGTATGATCATGTCTTATTTTTTGGCTTAATCACAATCCTCTAGTTGGAATTGTCTCATTCCAACTTGATGCATTCATCCATTCCTTTAGTTGGAAGTATCTAATTCCAACTTAATCCAACCATCCATTCTTCTAGTTGGAACCATCTAAATCCAACTAGATTCATTCATTCATTCTTGTAGTTGGATCTGTCTAATTTCAACTAGATTTATTCATCCATTCTTGTAGTTGGAAATGTCTAATCCTGACTAGATTCATTCATCCATTCTTCTAGTTGGAGCTATCTAATTCCAACTAGATTAATTCATTGAGAGTTGTCTAGGTCCAATGAATAACATCCATTTGTTGGAGTAGTCTAACTCCGATTCATGTCTTCTACTTGGAGTTGTCTAACTCCAACACAAAGATCTTCAAGAGGGAGGTGTCTAACTCCCGTTCACGATTCCTTCGTGGGTTGTCTAGCCCTTGTGCACCATTCTCTCGGGTTGTTTGACCCAATTCAATCTTTGGAGTTGTTCGACTCCAAACACCATTTTCTCACATGCTAAGTACAAAAAAATACATTTAGTCTTTCTTTCTTGCATAACCTAACATTGAATCTTTGAATCTGGGTATACTACATCTAAGGTCTCCACAAGAGGAACGTATTCATCCATATACCCCAAAAGTGAATCTGTGCTCATCCATGAAGCAATACTTGTTCTCCCTTGTGTCAAATTTAAATGATTTTGTTGATTAAAATAATTAATAAGCATACATATAACACATGTTTTTTAAAAAAATTCTCCCCCAAAATAGCTTATATATTTTTAATACAATAAATTAAGGAAATTTACTTAGAAATTTCCAAATTGCCATATACAAACATGAGGTTGTAATGTAGTCTATGATGTGTATGTGCAGTCTTCCTATTAATATTGATTTTTTTATTTATTACAAGGGTTTTGATAAGGGGCCCCACATGTGCTCCCAAAGGAGAGCATGTCAATACATATTGATTTATGACATGTATACATGTATACATACTCATAAGCATTTGATTTCTTCTAGAAGCTTATATTTTGGCTTATATTCCATGTAGGCTCAATAGTCAACAACATTGGGGGTGGGGGGGGGGACCTATATAACCACTTAATGAGCACGGGAATCTTCACTTTACTAATGAATAACATAGTCACACGAGGTCCAAATATTATGAGGCAAATGGTTGTGGGCACGATTCGGTTTTACATGTTTTTCAAATTCTACAAGAAATGGTCCCCCATCCTCTCCAGGGTAAATGAATTGAACTTTCTACAGACTTGTAAGGTCGAGCACATCTATAATTATTGTTGGCATGTCGATGTCAAGGATGGCAAGCCACAACCATATGAACACATGAGGTGGCGTTATAGGATTGGGTACGAGGACACCTTGCACAAAGCATACTCCTCTCCTTCCCATGCCTTCAATTTTTAGGGGCCGTCGATCTTCATGATCGAAGAGTCCATAGGAGAGGGCACCAAAATGGTTATGTCTAGTAACCCCTCTCAGCCTTCCTGAACTGCAAAGGTTACCTAGTTCATACAACTATTTGCTCAACTTCTCACTATACACGTATGTGGTCGAATTACAAGATGTCATGTGGAACCTAAAAAGGCCTCTAATCAACAAACCGCGAGCGTTGGTGAGATGAAAGGGGCGACATGAAAATAATAATAAGTTCAGGCCCATTGTTCCATGAACGCCTTTGGCATAAAGGAAGAATATTCATTAGGTGTGTGCACATGGGAGCTAGAGGCAGGAAGGGCCTAAAGTAGACGTGCCTAATTTAGTCACTTGTCTTTTGAACACCTCAAGGGTAGATCACTTAGTGCATTTTAAAAACGACGTGCGACATAATATAGAGAGGATTAAAATCATTTGAAATAAAAATTATAAAGGAATTCCAAATAATGAAGGGGCCATTTAATGTAGAGAATCCCATTATAAGTAAGTTAGATGGACATAAAACGTGGGCCATTATTTTTTTGTAAAATTAATATAGGGGCTGAAGATATGGATCCTAGAAGGTATGTTTAGTATGGTATGTAAATGGGTTTAGGACTCACGGGGATGGATGATAATTGGGATTTTCGTCTGTCCAAAAATGGATGAAAAGAGAACGCGCCGTCGTTAAAAGGAATATAGAGTACAAAAAATTACAGTGACTTGGACAATATAAGTAATGGAAGGGTGCAAATAAATTGGCCATTTTTGAAATTTAAGTAATTATAGGGAGGCTTTAATTCAACCCTTGAAGGTAAATAGCCCCAAAACAAAAAACCCCCAACCGCACGTGGTGCACAAAAATGCCTTAGAGTGATCTACCCGTGGAACACCTATATTGAGTGGTGTGCGTTTGGTGTGGCTCTAAGAACGGATACTAGTAAAACATGTGTTAAAAAGAGATTGAACTTCATGCTCAAAATATGATAACCATTTTAAATTCAATAATCAACGTAATTGGAGGGGACCTATATGAACCTTATGGCGGGACCCCGGGGTCCTGCATAGACTCTCTCTCAAAACCTCATTAATTATTTATTTTGCTGGAGTGCTTATGTTGCAACCTAAACCTCAACCTAAACCTAAACCTCTAGATGTTGGCTAGAAGTCATTACTACATCTCACAATGTACCGTTGGATCTCTCTTGCTCTCAGCTAAGTTTCTCTTTTGATAACTTCACTCAAAAATATGTTCTTACACTTATTTCTCCAAAAATCCATCTAAAAAATGAGCATGATACCCCTACAAATGACTAATTGCATCATCATTAAAAAAAATGATCTGAATGTCCCCGTGTAGCTCATGATGTGAGCAGTCGATTGCCACTTTCGTAGAAAGAATTGGAGTCATATCGATGGTGCTACAAAGTTTTTGCGAGAGCCAGGGGCCGATGGGACCCCGGGGTCCCGCCATATGGTTCATATGACCATTTCATGAGCATGAGAATCGTCACTTTGATAATGGATAAGCTATTCATTTGAGCTCCAAAAATTTATGAGGAAAGTATCTTAC
The DNA here is from genome assembly GCA_950295325.1 of Polytrichum commune. Classification (NCBI taxonomy): domain Eukaryota; kingdom Viridiplantae; phylum Streptophyta; class Polytrichopsida; order Polytrichales; family Polytrichaceae; genus Polytrichum; species Polytrichum commune. The sequence continues at coordinate 1,499,954 of OX485804.1, forward strand.
GGCCTTGATTTGGATTTGTTAATCATTTTGCACTAATCGTGTGTTCACATCCTTGGAGAAGTGGGCTATTTGGAATAAGTAACCATTTAAGACCCATCTACCTTGTGATTTGGCCGTTCTTGCCCTCAAGGGCGACAAGGATTTCCGGCCGAGCTGCTATGACTGGGACGATATTGAAGGGTATGGTGTGGTCTTGGAGAGTGAAGAAAGAGAGAAGGCCAAGGAGTGGAAGTCGCAGAAGGGCAAGAAGGATTGTAATCAATGTTCAAGATTGAAGCCCTCATATGAGTTTCATTTTTAAGGGCCCTCAAATTTCAGCCTTTCAGTTGAAGGGTTGGTTCAAATCCAAGAAGTGTCAATCTAAGAATATAGAAATGAAATACAAAACTCATATTAAACTTGTGCATGAATTATATGGTACACGTTTCTAGTATAATGTGAAGAATTATGAATCAACCATCTAACTCCACTTCTTGTAGTGACAATGCCCTACGCTTGTTGGTTCTTGTGGTGGGCAAATTATATTGAGGACTTCAAGTGACGTCCTCATTTTCAATTTGGGGTTGCGTTTTGAAGGGTTGTTTTGAGAGAGGTATATTTTGAAGGGCCAAATTGCGTTTGAAGGGCATTGAAGACTTCAGTCTTGAACACTGATTCTAATCCATCAGCGCCCTCATCCAAGGATTAGTCTGTAGACTGAGCCTTACAGCAACCCTGCAAATTTTGGTTCCTTTTGATCTGATTTTATGTCTAGTTCCTGAAGGTTCAAATTTGGTAGAACCGAAACAGACTCGTACATATCAAACATAAGTTGGCAGCCATATTGCATACTGTCTGAAATGTGAAATCATTGTAATGTTATATTAATGTCTTCAAGGTCAACAAGGCGGACACCACTAATTTCCATCTGGACGTAAGTGAAGCATACGGTGTGCAACATTTATCATGCCAAGCAGGCAGATACAACTACCAGGTGGAAGCCTGTGCAAATTGAAGAAGGATTCCAATTGAGCAATGTGTGTGATCAACTTGTTTAGAGTTTAACAACTTCCTCTGCTTCAAATTTGGACTATGGTGTTCTGAAGTTTGTGGCCTATGTTTTGGTTTATGATGTTCTATGCACTATGTGTGTGCTGCTTTTGTAATTAAACCTGTCCATGAACAGTTTCCTTTCTGTTTATGATGGTCTCACTATCATACCAACCTAAGCAATGCGGAAAGGACCGTGAAGCTCTACGACTTGCTAGTTTACCTCAACCACTTTTGGAGTGAGGCATTCACTCTAAAAAACCTTCAATCTGCATTCACTCTTGTCATGTCACGAGGTAAGGTAAATGCTTCCACATCATTCCTTTGTTTGGATTCATGTCAGCTTAACCTTAGAACAGTTTGTAAGTATATAATAAAAATATTTAAAAAAAATTAACTCCCAGTTTCTGGAGGTGTCACTTTGTACATGTATTAGTTTCCAAGGAATTGTACATACAGTTGGATTTACTATGTAAGGTTGTAGAAATATTCTGATAGACAAAAACTTCTTTTTTTCACTTTGCTTTTGCCGACAATGAACATGTACAGAGTCATATTCGGGATAAAATATGATTATTTTGTCTTCAGTGCTTTGCTATAAGTAAAGGAGCATTTTAAGCATGACAAAATTCAATAAATCATTCCAATGTAGTGAGATTCTAGATCCCTAGGGTCTACATACTCTAGTCGGTCAAGTCTTACTATGATTGAATTTCACTCTTGTACACCGTATTAGGCGGGCTGACTGTTTGGAGTCTTGGTGGTGCTTTGATTCATTGAAACATCATTTCTGGAAGGTGATACAATAATCATCTCAATAACTGTGTCTGATTTTCATAACTCTCTTCAGCGCAGATGCAAGAGCGCTTTGAAGTGGACAGTCAGGAACTGCTAGAACAAATTCTAATCGACACTACTATCCACAGTAAGTAGTCCATGAGACACAAATTTAATCTCTTTGCATCATCTTCTTCGGCCTGAGCTAGCTCTCTTAAGATCTCTCTCTATGTATGTATGTGATGTTGTAGATTGATAGCAGCACTAATACCAGTGAATGATAGCACAATAGATTCAGCATTTGTCCCTCCCATATTCCATTTGTCCTAGGTTACAATCACATTGTATATAAATTTTCACTTCACTTATTCACAGCAGGCTGCTTCCGGACAATGGGAATTATATTCTGCACAATACTAACAAGCATCAGGAGGAATGATGAGATTAAACACCTGGGGGAACGATGGAAATTTTCACTCTATGGAACACTTTTCAATATAACAGAATACAGTGTAAAAGGTAACTCTTCCGGCACTTCTGCGTGTTGGGTCTATTTCTTTGCAAACCTAATCGCACACCAAACTCTTACAAGCTTCCAAAATCCACTTTGGTGCAGCAGTGTAGGGCCAATAAATATTAGAGAAGGAAAAAGAAAAAAAGAAAAGAAAAAAAACAACACAAAAAAAACTCGACAGCATCAAGGGGTGAGGGGGGCAGGAGATGGCCATGGAGCTTCTGATGACTACACAATCCGCCTGTACAACAAGCTCATAGCCAACTGTCTACTTCCCACTTTCTTGACAGTCTATCAACCATGTCCACGCTTTCAAAGAGATCGGAGGAGAGGATAGTCTCGGAGAAGCTCCCTCTCGCTCAGTGTGTCGTTCTCATTCTGAGGAGTCCACAGCACTTCCACAGCCTGCATGAATGCACATCACATTAGCACATCAGAAAGAATCTCCAGACTTTGAAAAATAGACTAACTCTTTTAGGTTGAGCAGATAGATCAAAATACAAGAGCCAGTGCATCGATGTGCAAAGTGATTTACGGTTTCAACCAGGAAATAAGAAATGTACTAGGAAGCTGGTGCAAAGAGCTTGACTACCCTCCTCAAAACCTGTAAACCAAAACCTTTCAGGAGGTCGGTCTCCGGTTTTAGGAAGGCAGTTGGGCTCATTGCACCAGCTTACTGGACATAACTCAAGCCTAGCTGGTTTTACTTTTAGGAGAGCTGAATACTCAGACTACGTGAGACTAAGATTGGATGCGTTGGTTTTAAAGTTGATGCACTTTTGAATTTTGGATTTGAGCTTTCATACTGTCCTGCAAAGAAATCCACGTAATTGAAGGTTGGAGGTTCCTGATTATGAAGCGTCTCCTCTTGGACAAAAAGAAGCTGACACATGGATGGGCTTGAACCTAAACCCCGTTACAGTCAGGGAGAACAAACCTGGATGCTGTCAACTGGTATTGAGCCCAATTTCCTGAGTGCTTCTTTCAGATCCGAGTTACCGTTGATGGTTGGTAACTTGAACTCCCCTTCAGCTGCTACCAAAATTGTCACCTGGTTTTGGTGAAAAAACAAAGGCAGTAAAGGTTAGCTTCAGAATTTACCCTCTGTGCCTGTCAGTTTCATACAAGATTGATTCTACCCATGGATGCCTTAGTTTCTAAGTGCCACATGCCATTTTTGTCATTGGTTTTAAAGTGGTTATGAAACCTATGTACCACCTTGAAATTGATTACTTCATCACATGAATCTCCGTAACTGACCATAACGTACAGTAAGCCTAACTTATCCCCCAGCAATCCATTGAACGATGAAACTATTCGGAGTAACTGGCAATTCAGATTGTGTAAAAACAGAATTTCTGGGCTTCAAGAGCTTACCACAATGTACTCGTTGTTGAATCTCTGGGCCTTGGGCGCTCCCATCATCCGTTTCCTCAAGTTGTTCACATTCACAAGTGTTTCCTCGTCAAACTTTCCTCTCTCTTCCAGAGATAGCTGGTTGAACCGCTCCTCTCCTAGATTGATTGACCTCTTAATGTCATGCTGGAAAAAAGCACCCAAATACAAATTTTTAACTCATTACATGCTGCACCAATCCGACTTGCACTACACTGGGCCTACGCTTAGAGACAGCTACTGTAACAGTAGCATTCAAACACTGCAAACCACGAAAGAATGGTCTATTCAGCAAGGGATTCGCCACATACTGATGAAAGTCCAGAGATGCAATAATCTGGATGACGCATCAATGCCAAGCATGTTTCTGCAAAGACAATCCCACCAGTGTCAAAATTTAGAATCTTTCTTGAGACTAAGTTGAAATGATGAAGGACATGATGCAACCCTAACGTTCATCACCTCTGTTCAATATCCAGGCCAGGAGTCAATGGTACCGCTGGTAAAAAATAGTACATCTACCCCGTTTCTAGATACTGGGATAGAGGTGGTGAACTTCAGGGGTCCCTGTAACTCCTGTCAATCAGAATTGTCAAGCAAAACAGGACTGAGTCGTGCTTCCATATCAATGAAAGAGCTCAATGAAAACCAGTAAGTACCACTGACCTGTTAGAACATAGTGCAAGCCAGATGCTGTTGTTGTATCAGCCTGAGCGGCAATCCTATCAAGGTCTTGCTGTAGGGTGCGTGCCATGCCCAATAACCCTACCTGGAACCCCAAAAATGATGATCAAGAATCAAAACCCACAACTGGATTCCCATCGCTTCCCGTCTTAACTTCCTCAGAGAGCTCTCAGTACTTTGATTTCTCGGAAGTGACTCATCCCTCCTCAAAGTGTAGAAATGATCAAAATTGTTCAGATCCTAACCTACTCCGACTTCATGACCATCAACAAGGTGGGACCCAGTCAAATGAACAGTTGAAAATCATTTATGGCTTCGGATATCTAAAGGAACTTCTACATTCCTACGAGTAAACGCCATAGTACTCATGTGGTAAGTTACAATCATAGCGTCATTTACTCAACCTGATTCGAGGATATCACATGTGTGATGCCAGCCACCGACCTAAAACCATTGAATATAATGTTTGCAAGAATCTACAGTCCCAAATGTACCGCGTCACATCCAGTAGTTATTATAAGCATATCTAGTAAATCGGCTAACGCAACGCCGTGGGCCCAGACTCTATTAAGCTCAAGCTCCAGCTCAAGCTTGCAAGCTTGGTGGGCCAAGGTTGAACAATTTGGACGCGTACATGAGCCTGACACTGTTGGAGCTATTGCTGGTCCTTGTTTTGAATTATTTTCCAAAGTTCAAGTCCGAACTTCCAGAAATTGTAGTCAATATCAGACTTAAAGAATCTACAATTCGAGTTCAGTGTAAGGGCTCAAAGTTTCTTTAACTATGCCCAATAAACTTGCAAGCTTAAGCTTGAGCTTGAGCTCAAGCTCAAGTTGTGTATCATTCTGCATGGCTCTACAGTACCAAACCAAACCAAACCACCTCCAACTGAGTGATGATTCATCAATGCTCCATGATCCACTCTGTTAAGACATATTATAACCCCAGATGGCAAGTAATTGCATCATGATGTCAATAAAAACATAATATTACTCAGCGTTCAGCTCTCCTTCCGTGGGCCCTCAGAATAACAGTGAGATGCTCGAAATGCTACGCCAGGAGACTCAGATTCAGACTGAACTCCCAGCATCTCACTATTAGATTCTGAGGGCCCACGTCGCTGAGTAATGTTATGAACCCTTTTCCTGATTGGCGTTCACAGGTAATTCTCTCACTCAAATTTCATGTGAGATAAATTGGTGGGAGAAAGAGCAATCATTCATACTCACCTGTAACTTCAGGACGGTAAACTTCTGCGTGCTGGTGAGCAATGAGCCGCCCTCAGACCGCTCCGACACGAACCCATAGATGGCCTGCAACATGATGAACCCCAAAATAACAAGGAAGAAGACACTACCACCTCCAAGCCCGATCCCGTAAGCAGGTGCAGCGTACAAGCTCGGACCGAAGAATGGCGATGGCGCCGCGTAAGGAACAGCATAAGAAAATCCAGGGTTGGGAGCAATGTATTGTCTGGGCATTGCGTATCCTCCACCTCCTCCGGAATAAGATCTGCTGGGAGCAGAGTAGCTCTTGGAAGAGAAGGAGCTTCCACCTCCCCCTACTCTGCCTCCCACCCTTCCCCCTCCGGCTGCCATAGCTGACTCAGGGTTATGTTGCAATAAAAGGAGAGCAAGGAGCCCCGCAAGTGCTGGCTTAGCTAATTTCTCCCCCATGCTCTTCACCATGTGCACTATCCCTTGCTCATGCTTTTGATGATGTCCTGAGTCTTCTTGTTTCGTAATTTCCACATTCCAAAAGCTTCTTGCTGCGAATGGTACCTGTGCTGCCGGCCTTCGGCTAGATGGGCTTGCCTTGCGAAGCGAGGGTAAGAATTGAGCTGTGCCTGCTAGAAACTGTGACTGGCCGCTTGCCAGTGCCATCTTCCCAATTCCAATTCCAATTTGAATTCCTCCAGGAGCTCTGCAGTTCAATCTCTATGTCTACAATCTACAACACTGTTCGGCCAAGCTATGTCAATCACCGACCAATGCAGCTTCTCAAAACCTTACACCTCAAACTTTAAACCTGGAACCCTCAGGTGCAATTCCTCAACCCTGCCTCCAACCATAAACTCGCAAAGCTCAAATTCTGCTTTAATTTCGTCTGACTCCTCGGCCCCAGTGGTGTGAATTGCGTCCTTGAGTACCTGCAACAAGATAATCTTCGCAGATTCTTCAACTCTATTCCCAAGAAAACTACACCTTTGGGTCAGTGAATGCACATTCCACTGCAGGCAAAATAGCGGTGCAACTTCCAACCTTCAACCTTCAATTTCTGTCGCCTTGTCAACAGAGATTGATTTGGGACCCAATTTGACCCTTCTTCCGAAATTTGGATTCAGAAGAGCGATCGGCTAACAAACCTTCAAGAGTTCCAAGACGTTCACTGGGCCTTAATGATTCTACTTGGAAATAAAACTATCCACAACTTCAAGGGCCCTTTACATGCCGATTGTGGTAAACGAAAGCGGTGCAATCTGTCACCTTGGATGTGACACCCTGTCCCAGACGGATTGAATGCAATGCAATGCAACTCCTTCGTCTTATTCGTCTCCCTCTCCTTCTGGTGGTGGATGAAAGCGGTGCAACAAAGGGGTTTTGGGTTCCAGAAGCAGACAGAGAACAACCGGTGAATTTTGAGGTTGTGGTGCTGAGATTTGGGTCGTTGGATGCGGGAGACAGAACGAACGAATGTGGAGAGGACTCGTGTGATATTTTGGGGAGGTTTGTGGAGGGGAGGGATCGGTGGATGCAGAGCGGAAGCAGACGAACAAGAAAGACGACGACGACGACGAACAAGAAGCTCCCAGAGTTTAGACAAACTCGAGCGTGTGTGGCCTCTCTCCCTCCCTCCTTGCTCTTGGATAAGGCTTCCTTTCCTTTCCATTTCTTTCCTTTCGTGTCCTTTCCTTTCTCTTTTCTTTTCTTTTCTCTTCTCTCCTCTTCTTTACTTTCAGGCTTTCCATTTCTTTTCTTTTCTTTTCTTTGCTCTTCTCTTCTTTACTTTCAGGCTTTCCTATTCTTTCATCTTTCGACTTTCGTTGCTTTTTCCGTGTCAGTCTTTAAGGTTTGGGCCCGGGAGCAGTGTAAGGCAGATGGGGGATTTGTGTTCACAACACCCAAGGTACATGGTGTTATTTGGTTACTTTTCTAAATCGGACACCCATACAGTATATTGACTGGTGTGTGTTAGAACAAATATTTCAAAAAGACACATGTTTAAAAAATATTGGACTATGTCTTCAGATTTTATTAATTGTTCCTTACTAAATACAACCTAATGAACACAATTGAGAGGACCTATGTATTTAGTCAAGGAATGAACAAACATACATTTTCAAAGAGAGAGAGAGAGAGAGAGAGAGAGAGAGAGAGAGAGAGAGAGAGAGAGAGAGAGAGAGAGAGAGAGAGAGAGAGAGCTCCAACTGTAGGCTAGTGTGAGTGAGGGATGCTTCACCTTGAGGATAGCCGTGAGCTCATATGTGAACCTGAAGCGGGCTTATCAAGTAGGGTTTTGGAACAAGTGCTACTTCCAATATAATAACTAAATTAGGGGAGGTCCGATTTTTGTTGATGCCTCATTGTAGATATGCCAATGCAACACAAGTTTTTTTCTTGTGTAAATCTAGTTGTTAGAAGTCGGAGAACATGTAAAGCAAACCAAATAAGACCCAAATACCTTACCATCATGGAGGGTGAAAATGTTGATTTCTATACAAACTCTAAGAACAATAATTTTAGATAAATTAACACTTGAATCAAGGTCAAAGATCCCAAATTTGTCTACTAAGATGAATAAAGGATCAATAAGCAATATTTAGATGGGAGCAAATATTTTCAACACCCCCAATGATTGGTGTTGGGAAGCAAAATCCGCAAATGGGCCTTACATGGTGTGAGCCCAAAATGGTGCCCACATGTGGTGATTAACTCTTCAAAACCAATTTTAGTTTGACTTTGAGGTGTTATGACTATTCACAAAACATAAAAAGAGTGAAGTGTGGTGTGGATTTAAGTTTAGGCATTAGAATGTGTTGTGTAGTTATTTCAAGGTTTGATTTCAATAAGAGGATGCCTTGATTATGTGAGTAAAGGGTAAGGTGAGGCAAGGTGAGCTCCGCGGGTTAAATGCCCACTTTTGGATCCACTTTGTTAGTTTAGGAAGAAGGAAGCTTGGTGGATGGGGATTAGTCCCTACTTTGGAGGAGAGGGTTAAAGGATTGTGATTGGAGGTGCTAATCCCCTCACCCTATCCTCACCTCTCTCTCTCTCTCCCTCTCTCCCTCTCTCCCTCTTTGCTACTTAAGGTGTTTTTTCTCTCATTTGCCTCTCTCTCCATCAAGCGCTCTCAAGGGAGCAAGCTCTTAAGAGCTTGAGCCACGTGTGTGAGACATTAGTTCTTAGTGAAGTTAGTTAGTTAAGCTTACTCTCTCACCTCTCACACTTGGGATAAGCTCTTAGCATTAGACATAATGTTAGGGATTAGGTAGTTAAACATTTAGAATTAAGAGGTTGGAATTAGTTGGTTAGTTGGAAGATTATCTTGAGTTAGTGGAAGTCTTCATTAGTGGGTGGGGTGACTAGTTTAAGATTTAGATAGTTTCTGGTTACAGTAGACTGCAGCAGCCGGGAGCTGAATTCCCAAGCTTCACTAAGCTGTTGGTTCTGGTTACAGTAGACTGCAGCAGCCGGGAGCTGAATTTCCCACTACACTAAGCTGCTGGTTCTGGTTACAGTAGACTGCAGCAGCCGGGAGCTGAATTCCCAAGCTTCACTAAGCTGCTGGTTCTGGTTACAGTAGACTGCAGCAGCCGGGAGCTGAATTCCCAAGCTTCACTAAGCTGCTGGTTCTGGTTACAGTAGACTGCAGCAGCCGGGAGCTGAATTCCCAAGCTTCACTAAGCTACTGGTTCTGGTTACAGTAGACTGCAGCCGCTGGAGCTGAATTTCCAACTACACTAAGCTACTGGTTCTGGTTACAGTAGACTGCAGCCGCTGGAGCTGAATTTCCAACTACACTAAGCTGCTGGTTTCTGGTTACAGTAGACTGCAGCAGCCAGGAGCTGAATTTCCACTACATTAAGATGGATTACTAGGCTACATACTGGGAGTCGGTTGAGTTATTAGCCTATGCCCATGAAGCTACAGTGGGTGGTTAATTAGTGGAAGTAAGCAAGGAGGAAATTACTCATTAACTAATGGGTACTAGTCGCAACAATTCATTTAGACTATCTAGAGGTTAGCAAGGCTAGCTCAAGTAGTAAGTATTAGCACATAAAAAACTAGGTCACATTAGGCCAGATAGATAGATAGAAACTCCGGTCCCTTTTTAGGGGCCGGCGTGAATGGAGTGTCCGTTCGTAATGCCAACAACCCGATGCCCACAGGACATGGGGAAGCTGGGACAAAACTACTCTCCTCTTTCGAGGATGGACACTATAGTAACCGAGAAACAAATAACGTGGGCCGATCATGGCCCACGGCGGTGCATGCCTTTTAGGTATAATTAGTGTTTTTGTTATGAGAGTGAACGCCAAGTCATGATTCCTCGGTTGGTTGTGGGAGGATGTTTGAGTTAAGACGTTCCGGGTTCGATTTCAGTCGAGTCCGTATGATCGTCTAAAATGTAACGCGTGACTTGGTGCTGCAAGTGAGTAAAAAGCAGGAATTTGTACCAACCAACCGGCACCAATCCCTCATTCTGAGCTGTAAATAGATACTAAATATTATATAAGTTTTTTTTTTTTTTTTTTTTTTTTTTTTTTTTTTTTTTTGGTGGGTTTTATGGAGGGTCTAAGTTTTGGGGGAGCGGTTGGTGGTTTTCAATTCTCCTCTTATGGAGGAGGATGGACATGGCATATTGTATTACAATGGTATTAATGTTTTTAAAGGTATTTTTGATGGTAACCAGGGGTATTTTGAGATTTTCTTCTAGTATTTTCATAGATGGGATGTGGGCCGTAGCTCGGGCCCCAGCTGTGATGACAATAAGTGGTTCGATTTTCCATCCTCTGGAAGCAATACTATCAATCAAAGGTTTGTATTTGTTGTTTTTTGCTTCTATTGTTTCTGGGGAAAATCTGTCGTTACAATATGTGAATTCAATAAATTGTATGGTGAGGTTAGGGTCAATGTCAATGGGAGGGTCATTTTGATATGGTAATCCTTTAACGCAGAGTATATCAGGTCGAAATCTTGCGTTGCAATGACATCTTTGTGTGTTACATGTACAGGGGAGTAGCCAATTGGGGACTGTATTTTCTTGGGGGTTATTATTGAAGGTACCGGCATTCATGAGAGTAAAGCATCGGGATTTTTCGGACGAGATTAGAAGCTTCCTAATTTCTCCGACTGCTTTGTTATGTCTTTTAATTCGTAGTGAGTGTATATGTTGTTGGTTGCATTTCAGTAGAACATGTAGCCAAGTGTCTGGATCGTTTGAATTGCATATAGGGCATGTGATAGAGGGGTACCTCTGGTGACTGAAGAACATTTGTTTTCTAGCATTACCCATGTATGTTCATGTACGGAATTTAATAAGGCATGATTTTTGTTTGTCTGTGATTAAGGGATTTGTCCAGAATTCGTTGGACAGTTCTTTGTCAATGTCTCTATTTTCTGTCCATTTACACGTGTTGGGGGTTTGTGTGGCCATGATTGCTATATTGGTTTCCCTATCATATTTTTTAATTTGTTTTTCTAAGAATCTTACTGGGCCTTTGTCTGGGACGTCTGCCATCGAGGCCCAGACGTCCTTTTGGTAATAGTACGGGATGGCGTGGGCATGTTCGTATGGGTGGATGGCAATTCTGTGTTCTAATTCTAACCCGGCTTTTGCTAGTTTATCCGCTTTTTCATTACCGTCAATGTTGATGTGTGCTCTGACTTTGTATAGTGTGATTGGTTGTGTACGGTCTTGGAGGATTTTTACCATGGAGTTGAGTGTGGTTTGGTCGGGGTGACTATTATGGAGAGTGGGGTGTTTAATTTGTGTATTGAGTAGGTATAATACGTTTAGACTGTCTGTGAATATGTATGCGGGTTCATTAGGGAATTTTGTATTGATGATTCTTAGTGTTTTGTGTATAGCCATCATTTCTGCACGTAGTATGTTTTGATGCCCATGGAGTCTTTTGGCGATATTTAAGCCTTTGGGGCTATAGATACCGTATCCAGCTCTTTCTCTTCTCCATACCCCAGGGGCAATTTCTTTGGGTTTTATAAAGGATCCGTCCGTGTAGTAGCTAAATTGGGGGTGGAATTTTAGCGGTAAGTTAGTTTGGTAGTTTGGAAGTTGTGGGGTGGGGATATTATTGTGTAGGGGTGTGTTTGGGTAGTTTGATTTAGCCCATTTTTTACTAGGGTTAACGGTGGTGTTTAGAGGGGTGGGTGGTGCAGTTTGTGTGTGACTTTGTAGTATTTGGAAGTTATTTGCTGTGTCGCTTATTAATTTCATTTGTTCGTAGGTGCCTATGTTATTGTTTTGGTGATGGATACAAAATATTTGTATGGTAGATGGTTCTTTTCTTGTGGTATTGAGCTCGGAGGGTATTGTGGGTTCCTCATACGTGATTGTATCAGCGGCGAAATGGGCAATGACGTGTGTGACTGGGAATGGGCCTGTGTGTGGGTTGGAGTTTTGGTACCAATTAGTATCCGGAGATATAAGTATAGTGATTGTATATGGATCATTTTGGGCCGCTATGCGCGCCCAGTGAATAGCTTGTTGTAGGTCTGTTGTATTATGAGGGTGTGCGTAACCGATTCCTTGCCATTTATGGTCAAACGCTTTACCTAGGGATCCAAATATTATGTCTCGCGAGAATGGTGAGTAGAATTGGGTGAATTGTGTGGGGCATGTAACTGGGGATGAAAAATATGAGTGGTTAATATTGAATGTTGTAATCAGGAGATCTAATATTTGGGTTGGTATTGTATATTGGGCTCGTTTGAGTGGGTCATTTTTTGGGATACGGTATTTGTACCTTTGGTATAATCAAACAATTTCAGTTTCGAACGATTGGGTAGATGGTTCTAGACCGTGTGTGTTGTTTTTTGCCAATTGGTATTGTTTCCATAGCCATGTTAGTCTAGCTTTCGGGATGGTAATGAGGTGTCGGCCATTGTCTTCGTATATGTGAGCGACATCGAATTGTGTTTGGATGGTATCAGAGTTTGTTTCGATGTCGTTTTCTGGGTTGCATTCATTAATAAAGATATGTGCTAGTGGAATTATTGTGGTTGGTGTGACGTATCTTGTGTCTCTATGTTGTTCTGTGGAGAAGTAGGTATTAATTATGTTTGAAAAATGTTTGTGTTGTCTTTCTTTGTAGTAATGAATAAGTAGGTCTGTGTTGTGATTACATGTGTTGGCTTCACAGTAGGGGTATAGGTCCCTTTGAGTTCGCCATTTGTTATATGTGTTGTTATTTGTTGTAGTCCATTGACATAAGTACGACGTGACTGTTCTTTTTATTCCGTTATGGTCATTGGATTGTTTTTGTTTATGATCGATTATTTTGTGTATGGGGAATTGTCGGGGGTCTTTAAGCATGTTGTTGGGAGGAGGGGGTAGAGGGGGGATGGGGAGGTTAGGGGGGTGTACGGGGGCGGTTGGTGGGTGTGGTAGGATATTGTGGTGTCTTATTATATATTTATTTTTTAGGGATCTTAGTGGATGGTGTTGTTGGCATGGTAGGGGGCATTGATTTCCAGGAGGGTGGCAAAATAATTGATTAGCTATATTAAGTGCGCTTTTGATAAGTTTAGAAGGAGTGAAGTGGTAGATTTTGAATTCGTCCGGGTTCATTAGAATGGTACCATTAGGCATGGTAATTTGGTCTAGTGTGATTATATTATGTACAAGTAGTTTGTGTAGTAATTTAAGTGAGGTGTTGGGATTTAGGCCATAAAGCATTTGTGCTTCCTGCATCCATGCAGTTTCAAGTGGGGATGGGGTTAGTAGAAAATTGTTTATTGTACTTTTTAGGTGGACTCCGGCTTTATGTTTGAGCAAGAATAATGTTCTAGTGATGGGTGATCTAACACAGTGGTGGTATTTAATGCGGGTGATTTCCTTAGAGCCCCCATATTTGGCGAGTATGAATTGAAGTAGATCAACATATATTTTCCCAATTCTACCTTTATCATTGAGTGCGTTTTGTAGTTGTTCTCCAATGCATCTTAAATAGGCATTTTGTAGTGAGAATGCTTCGATTCCGAATAGATTGTGTGGGAGTTGTGTAGCGATGTTAGATGTGCATTTGGGTATTCCGCATATCGTTTTGTGAAGTGCTATGATTTTTTTATCGAGTTTTTTGATAGCTGGTATGAAGTATGGCACTGCGTAGAAGGTGTATGCTATTCCAGCACGTATGACTGTATCTGCCATGTTTATTTTTTGTTTCATAGTAGCTGGGCATGTTACAAGGGCTTGACACTGTTTTAATACTTTAGCTGTAGTGATATTTATTTGTGTTTTCCATTTGAGTGATGGTGCAAGATTTATTCCTAGATACGTGTATGGTTCATGTTGGTTTAAGACTGGTATAGGTTGGTTTCTGTAGTTGATATTGGTAGATTGGATTAGGGCTTTAAAGGTTGTGGGGTGAAGTTTGGATTTGTTTGGGCATCCAGTTATTGCGCATTTGGATATTCCAAGATCCATTCCTGCCCATTCGCAGAATTTGTCTAGTTTGTTGAGTTGTGTTTGTAGTGCCTCTAGTTTATTGGCGATTGCTGCTAGGTCATCTGCATATGCTGCTGATGAAATTGTAATTTTAGATGTACCAAAAGTGTATCCATTATTCCCTTGTTGTAGCCATCTGAGGAGGGGTTCTAGGAATATGATAAATAGATATAGGCTAAGGGTATCACCTTGTATTGTACCTCTTTGAATGGGGATTGGTAAGGTTTTACCGAAGTGTTCACCAGTGAATATTGTTGAGGATTGTGAATATATGTTTCCTATGAGATTTATGGAGTCAGTGGGATATCCCAGATCTTTCATTATGGCTAAAAGTCTGACGTGATCAATGGAGCCGAAGGCGTTTTTGAAGTCAATGTAAAGAATATATATCTTGGTTCGTGAGTCTTGCGTCTTCAAGCGCTGCGATTAATAATTGGATTTGCCTAGAAGTGCTTCTCTCTGCTCTAAACCCTTCTTGACTATCGTGTAATATTTGGTATTTTTCTCCATACGCTGATAGGATAGAAGTTAATGTACTCGTGTAGAATTTATATATGGTGTTAGCTAGTGCAATAGGTCTATGGTTTGTTAGTTGTGATGGGTGACCTTTTTTGTATAGTAAAACTGTTAGACTGGTTTTCCATGATGCAGGGATTTGTTTTTGTTTATAACAATGTTTAAAAAATAAGAAGAGTAATTTATGGAAGCGTGGAGGCATGTTTTTTAGAATTGAATTGGGTATTTTGTCTGGGCCTGGGGTTTTGTTATTACTTAGGTTTTTAAGACAAAAGTCGTATATTTCTTGGTCAAAATACGTGTGTAGAGGGGTTTGGGGTTATCCTCGTTTGTCAATGATATATCCGTCTAAGTCATGCCATGGATATTGCCGGACTCCACATGTGCAGTGTAGTGGGTGTGTATTTTGATATTGGCATGTGGGAACTGTAGGACGGTTACTGATGGATTGTTGCGTGTATATTTCTGCTGCGATGTCTTCTGGATTAGTTAATATATTGTTTTGTCTATCAATGATGGAGTCCAGGGGTGAGGTTTCAGTGTTCTTGAAGACTTTTCGATTTATCTTTTTGGGGTTTTTTTCATACATTTGACGGTATTTTGATACGGCCTTTAGAATGCAGTCTTTGGTGTATTTTGTGGTGATTTTCCTGGCTTCTTTATTTGCATTTTTTGCGATGATTGCTATGGCATCAATCCATTCAGTAGGAGGTGCCGTTGTAACAGGTGGGTGTGGGATGTTTGTGTGTTGGTGGTTTCGTATATCGTTTAGGATGGGGTGTGCTTGCCAGAGTGTATCGTGTTGTGCAATGTATATGGTTTTCCTGATGAGGTGATATGTGTTGAGGTGTCTTTTCCATTTTCTCGCAAGTTTGCGTGGCAAAAACCCACCTTGTTGTGATGTTCTGTTCGTAAGGTTGGGTACTGGGTCTGCTTTACAGGTTTCTTTAATTGTTTCTGAAATTTTGTATACAATGTGGTCGAATGTTGTACAGGCTTCCGCCCATTGATCCGGGCTTAAGTGTTGGTGGTTTTCGAGTAGGGTGGTAAGGGCTTTTATTTGTGCAGAGTTTTCTTTGAAGAATGTTATGTTGAATTTTTCGATGTTTTCTGGTGGTATTGGATTTAGTATTCTAGTTGGTGACGTGTTTGTGGGGGGTGGGGATCTGGCTATAAGGGTGTTGTGGGAGATATGTAGTACAACTGGATAATGGTCTGAGTTTAGATTCATGTTTGTGATTGTGGTAGAAATGAATTTGTTGTTGTCTGGTGAGTGAATGTAGAATCCATCTATTAGACTTGTTGATGTGTAATTATAGCCTCCTTGTCTGGAGATGCTAGTGTTAGTTGGGATATATTCTAGGTTGAGTGATGCGGTGAAAATTTTCCATTGGTAATCTTCTTCTTGTGGAGGGGTGTTAATGTTGTTATTTTGTCTGCCTCTAAGTGCGATATCTCGGTTAAAGTCCCCACATAATGAATACATGTGATTGGGGTGTATAGTGATTTCGTTAGTGATTTCGTTCTTAAGGTGTGGAATGAGGCATGTGTCTTCTAAGTGTGTAGGCATGTACATGTGTATGATTAGCCAAGGTATTAGTGGATGGTTGTTTATTTTAATTATTTGTAGGTATGGGGATATATTTACTGGCGTGGGAATTTTGGTGATATTCCCAGGGAATGCATATTTCTTGTGGATAAGTGTGAGTAAGCCTCCTTTTCCGGGGGTATAGGGCATTCTTTGTTGTATGCATCTTGTGAGTGCATGTGTGTTGTTGAAAATGAGTTTAAATTCCGGAAATAGGTTTTGTATGTATTTTGTAGATTTATTTGCGGTTAGTTTGGTTTCTTGGATATGTATGATTGCTATGTTGTTTAGCGAGTTGTTTATTAGGCTTTGTAGGTTTGGTAATGATGTGTTGAGTGATGACGCATTCCATGTTATTATGTTTGTTTCGTGCTCGGTGTCGGTGTTAATTCTTGGGGTTGGCGTGGGAGTAGCTGGGGGTGGGGTGGGTGTGAATATTCGTTGATGCTTTCTAGGCATCGGAGTGCTTCGGTGATCAATTGATTTGGGAGGAAGGGAAATTTATTTTGAAGGGTGATTGGTGTTGGTGTAGTATCTTGGTTGTGGATAAATTCGTATATCTCTGTGTGTATTGAATTTTTTGGGTATATTATATCTTGATTGTTTTCTACAAAAGTTGTGTATGGGTGAGGTGTTGATATATGCCTTTCGGGGGGGTTGGTGAGGTTGGCCAGTCTGATAATCAGTGTGTTCGTCCATATGTTATTAAAGTGGTAGTTTTGGGGTTGGGCTAGTATGTTATTGCATGTGTCTATTGAGGGGTGGATGGTGATGATTAGAGCGTATAGCATATGGGTTAGTGGTGATTGCCTTTGTGTTTGGATATATTGATGTAGATGCGGGTAGGTGGTTATTGCTTGAGGGTGTAGTGGGTGTGTGTTTTTTAGTATGGGGGTAAATGTGTTTGCTATGTGTTGGTATTCAGGTTGTAGTTTTATAGTGTTTGGAATGAAGTAGATGTTGGCTCTTTTTTTGTGTGTAGCAGGGTGTGTATGTAGGATGTTAGGCATTGGTCCGGGGTTGGGTTCTATGTCCCCACATTTTAGTAATTATAGTTTGTTAATAAAGTAGTATCCGTGGGAATGGAGTGTTTTTGGATTTTTCATGTTTGTTTTTATATATATTATGATTGTGAATTTGGTTGTAGTAAAGAGGTTAGGTATAGCGGGTATGATGTTTTCTATTTGTTTGGGTGAGAAGTGTGAGTTTGTATTTTTTATAGATTTTTGGCTTGTTATTGAGTTAGGTCTCCAGTTATTTATGAAGTGGTATGTGTTATTATTTGTGTGGCGAGGCCGGTAGGCCGAGGCCATTGTATCTTTTGGGTGAGGTTGGTATTTTGAATGAGGGTTTAATAGGTGTTTGAAATAGGGTTTGTGATGGTGTTTGATGTTGAGGTGAGGTTTATTTAGGGCGAGTAGTTTATATTTACTTCTTGTAAATAGATTAGGTAAGGCAATTATTGTTTTTTGTGTAGTTTTTGGGAGGTAGTGTATAGGTTTAGTATGTTGGTGGGTAGGCTTTGTGATTGTGTTAATGATGGGGTTGAGGGAGTTGTAGTGTATATATCTTGTTAGTTTTATTTTGTGGCGAGGCCGGTAGGCCGATGCCGTATTGTGTACTTTGTTGTGTTGGATAGGATATTGTTGTATTGTGAGTAAATAGATTTGTTTTTGTGAGGTGTTGGGGGGGTTTTCTTTGTGAATTTTAGTATTTATGAATACTATAGGTAGGGTTTTATTTTTAGTATATATTAATAATTTAATTTAATTTTTGTTTTTAGTATATAAATATACTATAAGTAATTTATAATTGTACGCCGCCGGGATGTTTGTCGAAATTAGTTTGTCAAGTCCATATTGTTTTCAATTTCCGATATGTCCGGATGAGCCGCTTCTATAGCATCCAAGGTAATCTTCATTTGCCTTTGAAGGAGTTGTATTTGGAGCTTGGAATTCTTGTTTGACTCCGCTTGCACATGGTCGGCATAAACCTTAGCCTCTTGCACAATCTCATCTTTAAGGTTCACCATTTCCTTTCGTATTTCATCCGTCCCCTTTTTTACCGCTGTTTCTACCATTTTGTTGAGATCTTTGTTGGTGATGTTTTGGTGCGGTCCATTCTCCAGAGCTTGGATGGTGTTTGCAAGTGCGGTGTTCACGTCTGAAAATCCAAGTCTAACTAGCTCTTCTTTACTAGGTGCATTTATCCCGTCTAGACTTTTTGGATGGGGGGTAAATTCAACATATTTACCAAATATTTTTTCATTTTTCTTAACAAATTTCTTGTAGACAAACGAGTTGAGGCATTGGACATTGCATGAGCCCGTATGCTTCCCGTTCTCAAGTCTAAAGTAAAAACCGAGAACATTTAGTTCTCCCATGCATTTTCGGATTCCTTCTTCGATTTGCATGGTTGTTTTTACCTTATTGAGGTTACGGGCGATTAGAATGAGTGCACTCTTTCGGGCTTTATCATCTTCTGAGAGTTTTTCATTACTTGCAAAGTTTACATCTACTATTTCATTAAAAAACGAAAGTTTGAGTGCTTTAATTCTTTTGGCTTCCTCTGGAGAGGGTGCTTTAATCCAAGCAAACTCTGCATCCACCGATTTTTGCACATTCGTTATTTCAAAGTCAAGGCCCCGTCGAAATCCATCCCCAACTATTTCTACAAACAAATCATACCATTCTTTACCCTTGATTGACGGGGTTGTGATTTTGACGGAGAGCATGGATGCAATTGCAATGGTATCAAAGGATTTACACACTTTGCCTATAGCATGTGTAAATTGGCCAAGCTTGAGGATGAAAGGTCTCAATCCACAGAGAAGGCCATATCCATCCATTTCAGGGTTTTTAAGGTGGAGTTTAATAATTCCACTCCATCTTTTGGTCCCATGAAAACAAAGGACAGCTATGGGCTCTCCTAGAACTTCCCCGACCTCTATCCTCATTGTTTTTAGTCTATCCTTTGTTAAGTTGAGTATCACATCTCTATCCAATTCTATTCTTTCAATTTCAAAATGGATAGATATGTGATAGTCCAAAGCAAATCCATGGTCACCCACTTCCACATCCGAAGGAATCTGGGTGAGATTGTAGTGCATTCCCTCCTTACCATCCGTTCGTATAGAAGGCCACTCTTCTTGGGCAACGAACGGAAAGGAGGGAGATGACTCCACCATTTCATGTGCTTCAGACTCACACATACCTTTTTTGACTAACTCAGTGAAAGAAGGTGTTTGAATGAGAGGCATGTTGGCAAATTTTGCAATTGTGTTCATAGCTTGAAAACCAAGCCAATAGGGGGGGCGTGTTCTCTCAGTGGGTGCTAGTCCTTTAACCTTTTTTTGACTTGACAATACCACAGCAAGCACTGGACGTTTTCCACTTGTAGAATCTATATTTTCATTTTCAAACAACTTATGGGATGATGAGGTTGGAGTGATGGTTGCCATTCTGATATAAGCAAAACAAACAAACGTTTTGTACTTTAGTTTTGAATGAGGTATACTTCTTATTTTCTTTCCTCTAATTCCTTTCCACAAATTAAGTTGTGGGCCTCCTAGGAATTGAGAGTGAAAGAAGAAGTGATTTGCATGTTCTAACATCATATGAGTACTAGTATGAGTACAACTTGCATTCATCCTATGATAACACCTTTTCCTATTCATATGAATCTTCATATTAGTACTTACAAATTGGTTGTAAGTGCTCTTATGTAGATTGTGATTTGTCACAACTCCACTTCCCATTCCACTTTCCCATTCCACTTTCCCTTTCCACTTATGAGCAAGTGAGGCTTGAAAGGGAGATATGCTAAGGAAGGAGATATGTAAGGTGTAATTAGTTAGTTGACTTCGTGTTTTGCCATTGTTAAGACATGTAATGTAAGGTACAAAGAAATGTTCTTGCAATATTACTTTTGTTTCGTTAGTGTTTTTAGCATAGCAATTTGTGTGACATGCATATGGTGTGTGTGAGTGTACACCGAGAGAGTTACTCCAATATAGGGAGGCAATAAGCCAATACACAAGAACAATATAGGTTGTATGAACAACCTTCATTTCACCTAATTTCTACTACTTCTATCTAAGTGCTAAGTGCCTAGCTTACTATGTGGGTGATAATTAAGTGACTATGTGTGTGGTGACTAAGTATGTACTGTGTGTGTCTACTGAATGGCTATGTGCATGAGTGCTTAATCTATGTGCCGTAGAGAAACATGTGTGCAGAGTGCGTAACCTGTATGCAGGTGTGACTAAGTGTTCTGTAAAAGAGATGTGTGCGTGTATACTATGTGCCTATGTGCATGATTTTGTGTGAGGAAGGGGGGTTCGGATTTACCTGGATGCTTTGAATGTCAGGCTGCCGACACTCTGCTGGATGCTGACCCCGCTTCTGGAGCTCCCTGCTTGCTCCTGGATGTTTGAAAGTGTCGGGATAGCTGGCTCAACTTTCCTCCAGCACCTTGCTAGTTCTGTAGCACTCCCAGCAGCTCTGAATTCGATTCCCGCGGTCTCTCGGACAGTAGCTCCCTCTCCTGAGCACCTTCTACCAACGGCAGAGCTCCTTCCAGGCAGCCTCGTTGGTTTACAGTGAACGTCGGTGCAGTCCTTCAGTGAATCGGCAAGTAACAAATCGGCAGCAACTTTCAGAGTCGGTGGCAGTAGTCTTGGGCAGCAACCTCCCTTCTTTCAGCAACTTCGGCAGCATTCCTGTAACTCCCGAGTTCGCCGTAAACAGAGAGTGCAGTATGGTCTGGATTCGGTGCAGGTGAGGTTTGTGTTCGGTGTGGGATGTGCGTGCGGCTTCAGTGGTCTCCAAATCTCGGTGGGGGTGGGATTTCGGGGCAGCAGCTCCGTCTAGAATTTCGGTGCAGTAGCTCCGACTTGGATTTCGGTGTAGCAGCTCCGACTGGGTTTTCGGTTCAGCAGCTCCGGGGTAGATTCGGAGTGGCCCCACTTCGGTGCAGCAACTCCGGGGTAAATTTGGTGTAGCAACTCCGGGGTTCGGTGCAATCAGCCACTCTTGGGTAAATTCGGTGTAGGGTTCCGGCAGTCTAAATTGTTGCGGCTACACTAACGGCGCAGACAGTATATAGTTCGGAGGTTCGGTGACGCGGTCTACTTGCTGGATTTCTTAGTTACAGTAGATTCTCAGATCTGGTTGCCTCTGATCTGAGATGTCACTTTGAATCAGAAAAAAATTCTCTGAGTCTATCTAGCACTGAGTGGGTGTTTCGTTTGATGTTTGGTCTCCGAAAGAGTAAGTGTGAGATCTATGTCTACCTTCTCTACTACGTGATTTCTATAACAAGTGTTGCGGCTTACTCATGGGAAGACTACGGTCTTTCTGAACCTCTAATTTATCTAGAACTAAGTGTTCTCTCCTGTTTCGAGGAGTGATATATGTTCTGATATCCGAAGTAGGTAAGGAGTGAGATCTGTTTACGGCCTACAGAGTGAGTTCGACCAACTGAAAGCTTAGATCTGAACTAAGAGCCTTGCAATGTAGTCTAAGGTAAGAGCTGTGTAGTCTAGGGTAAGAGCAGAAGTACTGTGGATGCGTCGGAGTTGGCTAGTTGTTTGAAGATGACGGTCTCCGGCAGATGCAGCAGCGCCGGTGCTTCTCCGCGGTCTCCTACAGGTGTAGCGGCTGCGTCGGTTTCTTCTCCGTGGTCTCCTACAAGTGTAGCAACGTCGGTTCTTCTCGGTGCTTCTCTTCTAGTGTTGCGGGACTCAGAGGGGTAACATGTGTAGATCTGGTAGTGGAGTAGCGGAGTGTCGATGCGTGAGATAGCAAATGAAGAGATGTGCGAATGGCTTCAGCAAGTTTGTTTTATACTGTTGGTGTGGGTTTGGAACAGGTGTCTCTTCGGCTACCAAGAAGGTGGGTGGCTGGGGAAGTTTCGAGGAGCAACATCACTGCCGCTTCCACTCTTCCGCTTCCCCAGCCTCCAACAGCCTTTCGGCGCCTTAGCCCCTCAACGCAAACATTCTAAAACCCTACTTCTTTGCATCTCAACTCTTCCGCCTGCTGGTGGTGTGCACACATACTCGCCTGCCGTAAAGAAACATCATGAATTTACACCGACCAAACGTGTCATACTAAAGAGGGAGAACAGTAGTATTGTTTCTCGGACCAAGATGATGATTGTACAGTCACATTAGGCCATCTTTAGTGGTAGCTAAGAAGTTATATTCATTTAGGCTAGTTGGTGCCACGTGTGGGTTTGTATGAGTGTGTTTAACCATTGAGAAAAGTGTTTTTCAACACTTGCACCTCTTGGTCAAAATAACTCACTTGCATTATTAATGGAGAATGTGGAAGATTCTTGCAATGGCAAGAAAAAGGAAGTGAAGATTAAACGAGCGAGGGGAATGTCCTTAAGGGCATGTGTGGCTAAAGCCACGGGTTGGACGCTTGAGAAAGCCAACTCTACCACAAGCCAAGAGGCTAACATTAATAAAGTACAATGAGTAGAAACAATATGTGTTCTTTTGGACATAAAAATTACTTTGCACATGGTTCAAGTTTGTAAGAGATACATGTGACTCGCAAAGCCATCACCCGGACTAGGACGCTTAAGGGTGGTGGATTTGGCCTCACACATGGTTGATTATTTTTTTGTTTGTTACTTTACATTAAGGATGCTCTCCACTTTTCACTCACTTCTCATAGGATACGAGAAAAAAAAAATCATAGAAAAAAACCCCCCCACTCCATTAACAAATCTTGCAGACCTTATACCACTAAACCCGTAGTCATCACTAAAGTGGCACTAATTACACTAAATGGGGTAGTGGTGCGAGAAACATCGCCTCAAAAAAGTTAGTTAACTATAGTGGTGTGAGAAGAGTTGCCTCAAAATAGTTAGTTAACTATAGTGGTGTGAGAAGTGGCGCCTCAAAATAGTTAGTTAACTATAGTTAACTATAGTGGGTGGACTATATGGTAATAGTGCCCTAATAATGCAAATATCCCTGCCTTAGGGCCCATAGGCGAACCCTGAGATTTGAAGAAATCGAATTATTGGGGACAGTAATAAAGGCAAGTGACACTTATATGAACTAGAATTGATAAAAAGGTGATACTCTATATTCATATTATCGGTCGAACACGGTAACGTCTGGAAATGGACTTTCACTATGCAATGGTTCACTTGGGTTGTTTGTTGTGGATTCATCTGGGTTCGAGTCCCTCGATGGCATTGGTATTTTTTTCCTGCAGCCTGCTGATGAGAGTCGACATCGTAGTTAACTATAGTGGTGCGGTAACAGGTCAGCCTCATGGACCTATTTAACTATAGTGGTTGCAGAAGCGGGCCAGGTTGTGCAATAGTTAACTATAGTGATGAGCAATCGGATCGGCCTCGTGGTCTAGTTAACTATAGTGATGCCCTAAACCAAGTACAAGAAAAGTAGTTAAAATAGTTAACTAGCGTAGTGGTATAAGGTCTGAAATCTTGTACAAATTCATGTCATAAGAATTAGATCAAGGTGACTAATTTACCACAATTTGTGACATGCTTTTAAAGGGCATTGGATGTGATCTTCTTAGGTGGTTACATAGATGTGTGCATATAGTAATTAATGTTGAGCAGGTGTTGAACATTGACTTCTGAGTTATCCCAACCAATAATCTATCATATTAATCCTCATACTAATACAAGAAAATGTTCCTTTTAAGAGGACATGGTGAGGATATTGAACCATTTTGCACGTAAGGAGGTTTCAAATAAGATTAGTGTTTGAATAAGACATGTCTATATATTGAGTTTGTTTGTTTATTTGTTTTGTCATGCTGAGATCTCACAAACCACGATGCCTATGGGGACGTGCTTGGTATCGTTGGATAGCCCTCAAGGAGAGGGGTCCACCATTTTGGTTTCATGATCTTGGGACACACATTGAGGGAGATATTGAAATTCAAGTGATTAATTTATGGCATGGAAAATCATGTCAAATGAGATCATGGGTAAGCTATGAGAAAGACAACAGAGGTAGATAATTGGGGTCTAAAAATTTGAGTACAAAGTCGAGTTTCATTGTAGATGCAAGGGAGATGTCTAGCAATTGTGGGATTAACATATCAAGAATTCTTGCATCTAACTGTGCGAGCCAAGTTAATGTTGACTACCTGTGTTTTCGAGTTTGTTGTTTCCATTGTTATGCACTACAACTCAAGGGTGATGCAGCCATCGCTTTTATTTCACCTCTCCCAAGTTTTCTCATGCAACTCCACACCTCTTCGCTGTTTCATCTAATTCAAAAAACATACCTAATATTTGGATCAACACAAGGATTTATGATTTGAGATGGTGCAAATAATCGTGACATGTCCAAGTAGCGATTCTATAAGTATGTTAGGGTTTTTAGAGCGAGGGTGACTTTCAAGTGGGAGATCACACAAGCAATTGGAAGCAACATCTCTCGTATAGTAGCTCGCTCCATTGAATGATTAGGTTTGTAGTGGTGAAGGGATTTGAAGCAGTCCAGGTAAAGCAGATGTGCTTCAAGGGGGTCACAAATCAGCACGAGTGGGATATCTTGATCCACAAAGATATGCTTATCTAGCTACTTGAGCTCAACTCTTGTTTTTTTTCATTCTCCTTCTCGTTTGATTGGCATAGGAATGGTACTGGCAGCAAATCCGTTAGTGTGTTGGCAATGTTAAAATAAAATTGGGTTTACTTGGAGAGAGACTCATCAACATGTGAAATTGGTTGTAATTATGAATTAGGCTAGTATTGTTGTGGCTTTTAAAACAACCAAGAATCATATGCGTTTACCTCTTCAAGTGGACTCTGAGTAGAAGTACACAATGTCTCGTATTTATGTGACCAAATTATGTCCTGCTTGAATAACACAGTGCTTTCAAAACTTCAAAAATATGATTACAACGGACCCAAAATAAAAATAAAAATGGAGAAATTGCGAAGGGCTCTTTAAAAGGCTAAAGTTCACATGAAGTGCATTTATTTTGGTGCCCTTTAATTGGAAATGCATATAATGACTTGAACCTTGAATATGGTGATAGGAGATCCAAGGGCTCCATTTAAAGGCTTTGTGAGTATTGCACCCTAGTCAATAAATGAGGTATGTTCAGGGCCATTGGCTGCTGGGGGAGGGGGTGCCAACAGGGATTTACACTAACATGGTGGTAGGTATGTGTGCGTGTGTTTAGGGCCGTTTTACACCTAGAGGCCATGCCAATTCATTGTGTAAGAGGCTTGAAATCCTTACTCGTGATTGGCCAAAGGTTAAAATCAGTCCCAACCCCTTTACACCTAGAGGCTGGGCCAATTTGGTGGTATGCATTTTTTAATCAAAAAATGCATGGTATGACACGGCCCGAGCTCGTTGAATTGGGTGCACCCAAAACGGAGGGCCAATGTCACATTTCAATAATAAAAATTTCTTTTAACAAAATATGATATTTTCAACGAACTATATCCATTGGATTATGTGGAAATATGAACGGCTCTATGCTAGATTA
The DNA here is from genome assembly GCA_950295325.1 of Polytrichum commune. Taxonomy (NCBI): domain Eukaryota; kingdom Viridiplantae; phylum Streptophyta; class Polytrichopsida; order Polytrichales; family Polytrichaceae; genus Polytrichum; species Polytrichum commune. The sequence goes on from OX485804.1 coordinate 1,525,650, forward strand.
TGCTAGATCCGTTAGATTATGCTAGATTTATTGAATCGGCCTAGCTTCTTGGCCCTAAGGCCTTTACATATGGCAAAATTGACCCCCATGTGAGGCCAAACCCCCCACCCTTAAGCGTCCGTAGTCCGAGTAGTGGGTTTGGGCTCACATTCCTCCGCGGTATTGGATTTGGACTTGGATGAGTCCATAGTGCAAGGTTCACCCTTCAAGTGGTCTTGGATTTAACTAGCTCCTTCATAAACCCAGCTCCTTCATAAACCCAGCTTCTTAGCTTCTAACTAAACAAACCCAGCTTCTTCATAAACCCAGCTCCTTCATGAACCCAGCTCCTTAGCTTCTAACTAAACAAACCCAGGTCCTTCATAAACCCAGCTCTTTACTTTCTAACTAAACAAACCCAGCTCCTTCATAAACCCAGCTCCTTCATGAACCCACAACTTTGTAGTTGTAATCCCCAACTACCTCACTAATTATTCAAGCCCTTAACTAATCTTCCTACCTAATTTCTCTAATTCTACTAACAACCCCTTTCTAATCACACAATTCTTCTCTAATCCTAAAATCCTAAAATCCTAGAGAGGAGAGGGGGAGAGAGAATTTCCTAACTTCACTAAGACTAACTAATCCACACAAGTATATTTTTGCACTCATCACAACATCAAGTGCTCAACTCTTAAACATAGAACTTACAACCACGTGTATTCAAAACATGAACTTTAAGTACCACAAATTGGAATCATGAATTAACTTTAAAATCCTTCACGTCAACACTAATTCTACCAAGAGGTCAAGCCCTCTTCAAGGCTAACAAGCCTTGGCTCTCAAACTAAAAACTAAGCACACACATGTGCTCCAATATGGCTTCCCACACCCACACTTATAACTCGTGGGGTGCCTTGGAGCACAAAGGAAAGAGAGGATGAGTGAGGGAAGAATGAGGGATTATATAGTAAGCTTGAGGGGGTGAGCACCCTCAAGGCTCACGATAAGCCCTTGAGATTTTCTCCTACTTAGTAGGCGCCAATCCTATCTTCTAAGTCTTCCTCCCTCAAATGATCAACAAGGATCCTAATTCGAACATTTAACTAGCCTTGGCTTTCTACCTACCACACTTTACCAAACTTGGGATGCTTCAACCCAAACTTAGCCTCCTTCGCTTTCCGCCGCCATAACTTTCTCCCCTTACTTTCCCAAATCGTCGCTCACCACTTAATTCAAACCACGATGCTTAACTCGTGATTTGATTGGTGCTTTGAGAATTTGCTTATCCTCCACCTTGCATTCTTCCTTGGGCCTTCCCCATTAAGTGGCCATGATGAGGTGGTCCACTTGTGCGCTCCATGTGATCCTCCATTCATCCCAATTCGAATGCACTTGCCTCTTGAGTCACTTTGGTTGTCTCCATCCATTTGTACTAGCCTACTCACTAACTACTCAATCCAAGTTCTCCTTACCTATCCTCATTCACTCAAATCCTTCCGAAGGTAAAAACACAATAACAACTCACATCCTAGCCTCTTACAACATGGTACTTCTAAGACTAACATTTCACTCTTTTTATATTTTTGTGAAGTAACATGCTACTTCAAAGTGCATCAACTAACGTTTCAAGGGTCTAAGACTAAATGTGGGCACCCTTTTGGGCTCACACCCCATTATAATCTTGTTATAATGTGTAGTTGAGGCTGGCCTCCAACTCAAACATGGCTGAATTTTCATGCAATTGGCCTCAAGGGGAATTGGCCCGGCCTCTAGGTGTAAAGCGGCCCTTAGAAAGCAACTATAGGTAGTGGCATTGTGGCAGCCGGCAGTGCACCTTGGAAGACTTGTGCTTTCATTGCGGGATAGACATCCACACTGTGATATTCTTCCAAAATTGTTCTGGTTTGCTTCCTATGGTCATTATTTCTCATATTTTAGTTCCATGGCTTTGAGGATGTGGGCTCTTGTTCGGTCTTGAGCGGAAGAGCGAACATGTGCAAGCCTCAAGTACTTTGAAGCTTCAGTCCTTGCCATTGGAGGTGTGGATGTAGATATTAATTAGGATTTTTTTGTTAATTTGAGGCGGTTTATAAAGGAGGAATGCATTTCCCGATTTGTGCTTGGTGGAGAGAGGTGGGGCATTGACCCACAAATATTTCCAAATGATGGTGAAGGAGAATTTTAGTAGTTTTCCAGTGTTGAACAAAAAAATAAAGGTTTGTTTGGGTTGGGATGTGAGTCCTCTGACATATCATGTAGCTCCTTGCACGAAGTTGAGGGATGAGGGTTTGCACACCTTCAAAGGTATGCTTGGGTATTGCGTGTAGGACAATGGTGAGGCTCATTTTGAGTTTGTGCATCACAACATATCAACCGATGACATGAATGATGGTAAGATGGAGTATGAAAATTTTGGCAAGGTGGGATTGAATAATTGTATGAGTCCATCTCATAATAACATTTACAAAGGGCTCATCAATGGGGCCACTTTCATACGAAGAAGCATTTAGGTGTCACTCTTCCCGGGACTTTGTATAGTATGTGCAAGAGTGGTCAATTTTACCCCAATATGACGTGGGTAATCCCGTTGAGGTCCGTTGTGATAGATGTGAGGTGCGTGACTTCCATATGGAAAGTTAAGATGGATCCTAATGATATTGACATGGAAGACATCTACAATGTTTTCTTTGGCCCAATGACGAGTGTTGCGACAATGAGGTATTTTAACTCATAAATAATGGCGCATGAGCATGAAGAGGAGGAAAGAGCAGTAAACCGTGTTCTTTGTGACAATAATTACTAATTTTTGCCAATTTTACTGGAATGGAAAGAGGATGATACACATGACTTTGAATTCAAGGATCTCCAACAAGTTGGGCTTCAAGAAGACAAATGTATAGGAGTCGCCAAGGGTTGGACTGCCTTTTTGGCATTTGGAATTGCTGGACTTGCAACATTTGTTGTAGGAAGCGGGGAGGGGATGTTGGCTTGTTCGTAGGTGCCAAGCCTCTGCTGGCCGCCACTATGCGGCATGGAGCATTGCAAATCGTTCGGGGGCCTTTATAACTCAAACTACCGGAATGGATAGAGTGTTGTTGTATGTCCCCGTGAGGCGGCTCCAATCCAAGAGCTTGGATTAGGCTTTTCGAAGCCTTCCAATTTTTGCCCTTGGATGATAAGTATTTTTCTGCTTTGGAGATTTAATGTGGAATTTTTGCACCTTAGATGCACCTTATATTTTGCTATGCTCTATGCAAACATCTAGTTAATTGATTGATCTCCCAATACACCATAAGAAATATAACCAGATTGCCACCATAAGTGGGGAGCAAAACCCCAATTTTGAAGGTATCTCCACTATTTCCACTTCCAATACTGTGTCAATGCATACATTTTGAATAAAATAAAATAAAATAGAGCAAACTCCACTTGTTTTTAAGCCAAGGCTAAAAAACTCTTCAAAAACATTTGAGTTAGTTTGATTCTAGTTGGGCGGTACATGAGTGGTGAGAGGAGGAAGAAGTGCTTAGATAAACATGTGCATATGGGTGACAAAGAAAATGAGAATTTTCTTTATTAATAAGAGATGAAACATGTTAGCACCTTAAACTTGGAGAAACCCTCTAAGACTTTCTTGTTAAACTCAAATAAGGGATCATTAGGGGATTTCAACCCAAGTTGATCCCCATGCTTTATGGTGACTTTATTAATATAAGTTGATTCAATCTTCTATAAAGTATGACTAATGTGATTATTGACTAATGACATGATGTCTAAAAGGAGAAATGTGTCCCTAGTGACAACTAAACTCATCCATTGTAAATAAACGAACTCTAGTAAAATCACCACCTATTAAAGGTTTGTGGTTAACTCATTTGAAATGGGTCTCCTAGACTTTACATTTGATATTTTTGTGCTATTTCAAGGTCAAATAAGTTATGTTAAGGTAGACATGCCCAAAACCAACTCCAAACGTAAAATTAACACCACCTATTATGGTCATGAGTTTGAGCCACTAAACGTATAGTTGTAGTAGATAGTGTTGGTTTTAGGTTTGGTGTTGGTTTGGAGTATACATACCTAAGTAGGCATGCATGGATGTCCAATATTATTCAAGTCGTACATCCAACTTTGAGAGTTGATATAGTTCATATTAATTAAGAAGTAGAATAAATGTTCTCAAGATCCCTACTCCCTAAAAATTGGGAGGGTCTATCTGATCACTCCAGGAGATTTAGAATCTTCACTTGAACCTCCTACAACGTTTGCATCTCAACTTTGATTTGAAACTTGAAATAACATTCTGATTGATTCGCAATTGCTTACATGATGAGGCGATTTCTAATTTAACCTAGAAAATCAAAATTGTTTAGGGAGTTGAAAGTGCTCACCATAGGACCACAAAGCTTGCTTACCAAGCCACACGTATTGTACTCTTTACCAATCAATTGCAACTTATCAATATTTTATAGGAAGACTTGTGTATGCAAAGTTAAGAGGTTGGAGATCTTGAAAGAAAGCAAAGAACAATTGTGCATTTTTTCGTGTCCAAGGCCAATGGATAGCCTACACATCAGCTTTATTACCTCTCCCATGGAATTTATGAAACATGGGATTTTATGATAGTGACCCACTAAGTAGAGGTGTATTATTTGGAAGACTTTTCTCTACACCCGCTTCTTGTAGGATATGAAGCACACAATTAGTGCGCAATGATAAGCAGATCTAAATCATGCCCGTAGCCATTTGCCTCATAATTTTTGAAGCTCAAATGATTATATTATGCATTATCAAAGTAGAGATTGTCATGCTCATTAAGTGGATATATAGGTACCCCTCCCTTCAATCATGTCAATTGTTGAAACTAGAATGAATAGCATATTTTGCGCAAGTAGTCCGATCTCTTTTAAACGCATGTCTTTTTGTGTCCATTTTTAAATCCACATCTAACTCTATACTACTCAAATCTTGATGTCTAGATTAATTTTATGTTGGATTTAGACACATCTACCTTAGTACCACATCAAATGAACTTTGTAGGCAAAGTGCTATTCATTTCGGCATTGTTGTGCCCAAACACTCCTTCATATATTGGGGCCTTTGTCTTCGACCGGTTTAGATTTTTCATAGGTCAGTCCTATTGATGATCCCTTCTTATTGAGTTGGGGTTTCCATCAACAAAATGGTCCTAGTTCAGAGCGAAAGTTATGAATACATGGATCTTTATACCTTAGGGGGTGCTTTGAGGACCCAGTGATATCTAAAATGTGTCATTGGCAAAAATGCCAACGCCCTCCTACTTCAATTTACATGGCTAGAGCTTGAGGGCCTTAAGGAACCATGGAAGTTTGAATGGGTGAATAACCTATGTGAAGATCCATAAATTCAAATATGTTAACAAATGGCTCACCAATCGTGAAATACATCAACCTTGGTCCACTAACTTCTAGACCTCACCCACATTGACCGAGGCTCAACTATCTCAACTGCTAAAATTCCACTATGGCCAATTCATGGGCAACTACCAAAAACACAACATCCTTAAACACAACATTTCACCCAAATGCCTCCTTTGCATGGTATCCCAAAATGACACTTGGCTACACCTACTTGCCCTATGCACCAATCCACACCTTGCCAATTATCGTACATATAGACATTAAAGCCGTACACGTTGCTCTTAGTGTCGCGCACCTCTCCATGAGGAGTGCCTGCAACATCATGGGCAAGGGGGACCCTGGAGTGATGCTCGGGATTTTTGGCGCTGTAGGTGAGAGGGCCCAAGTGATCCTAGTGTGGGTGAGGGCCCCAGGCGTTCTTGAGACGCCTCCCACCACGGAGACTAGGAGTCACAAGGGTAAGGCCATAAGCATTGAATAGCTTATGGCGTCCAGATTTTAAAATGCTCAAGAACTCCCTAATGGGAGGTGTGAACTAGAAGATATGGCAATTTGAGTGGGGTGTTGCTTAGGGACAACACCCAGGGATAGCAATGACCTGGGAGTGGTGTCCGGGACTGCTGAGGTTAGAACGACCATAAAATTTTCAATACTTGCTTGAATGCAACAAGTGAGGAGTCTAGCGGCATCTACATAAATATTAGATGTCAATGGAGTGGTTGCTTGGTAGAAACAAAGATCATACAACAAAGTCATGAATGTCCTTTGCGAATGCATGTGTAGGAGGGTTGATTTATGAGCTTGGCAATTTGAGTGGGGTGTTGCTTAGGGACAACACCCTGGGATAGCAATGACCTGGGAGTGGTGTCCGGGACTGCTGAGGTTAGAACGACCATAAAATTTTCAATACTTGCTTGAATGCAACAAGTGAGGAGTCTAGCGGCATCTACATAAATATTAGATGTCAATGGAGTGGTTGCTTGGTAGAAACAAAGATCATACAACAAAGTCATGAATGTCCTTTGCGAATGCATGTGTAGGAGGGTTGATTTATGAGCTTGGATGTCCATGGTATGGGGAGCTAATCATGCATGTGTGTGGGATATGTAGGTTAGCGCTTGTGACACTTGCTAGAGTTGCGAAGCGGTGAAAATAAGTTAAGGGGCACTAGCAAGGGTTGTGACACTTATAGCCCATTTGCCCAGTAGCTAGATGCTACACTCTTTACCATGCACGCATATACGGCACATGCCTCCCATATAAGGTTGCCCCATCCTGGCTTTTCCCATGCTCTTGTTATACTAACAAATGCATATGCTTGGCCCAACTATGCCTTGGCATTCTTTGTGTCTAGGCACTTCACCGAAAGATACACCACCATTCCTACCTTCACCTCAATACCTCCATTCTTATTATTAAATTTACATGTTGTAACGATCATTTCCCACAAAGAAGCCATCCATAGGAAATACACCAAATACACTCTCTTGTTAGAAACAATCGAACATCAAGGATGGGTCACCCCCACCTCCATATCCCAATGTTACAAATACAAAATCTCATCAATGACATCCAAAACACATAACAATGCTCAACGACATGGGCCCTCAAAATACAACAGTGAGATGTTGGAAGTTTAGTCTGAATTTGAGTCTCCATGTGCAACTTTTTGAGCATCTCACTGTTATATTATGAGGACCCATAAAACGAGAGCTATGCCCTATGCAATGCCATCAAATATATTGCACACCTTGTACTCAACAAGGTTAAATTAGACAAAAACCAATTTCCAATCATCCATACATAAAACACTAATCCCAACTTTCCCAATACACCCCTCAAATTGGCCAACCTACTAGAAGGTAGGCATTAAACCCTTTGTCAACCATTTAATTTGACAATTCCATATCTGGCTTTATTCACACATGAAGTTTAAAGACTTAAGAGCGTCCCCACCAGACCGGGTACCTATGATCGGGGGAAATCGACAGCTAGTTACAAATGAACCGGTTGAGTTTGAGAAATAACCGGTTGAAGTTCAAGATTGCAGGAAAATTACTGATCATTTTAGATGAATTTGTAGAATATACCCCAATTTAATAAAGGAAAACTGAAGGATGTCAACATCTAACCAGTTGGATTTGCAAACACTAGGATCTCCACTGATTATGCCCAAAAATCTCCCCGAACACTGCTCGGCACATGCCAAATAAAATACATAATATTTTGTACCTTTGGGGAGCCCTCCATCTTGGGCAAGGCAACTCATCACAAGTCAAAGCCCACCAAAGCCTAGGCATACCCCCACCAAAATTAGGAAGCAATCAATAAGACAATGACACTTATTATTTCACACGGGATAAAGTAGGATATCGGAGTATCTAATATTAAAGTAATCTTTTGGCGGGTCAAAGGAGGTCTTAACAATACCCGGGCCGGTTCTAAATTAAGGGGGGGGGGTGTGGCCACTGGTGGGGCTCACTTTATGCCGGTACCACCACCTAAAAACCCGAGATGCCCCATTTATGGCGTTGGCATGCCCCATGGCTGATATGGTGGGGACGCTCTAAGCCTTCCGATATTCTCTCTCCCATGAACTCCCACCACGAGCCAAGCAGTTTCTAGAAGCTCCCATGACGTGATGAGGGGCTAATCACACCGGCATGTTCAAACACCATCCGTCGGCATCTCCGGATGTAATAGTGTGAAAAATGGTGGGCTTGCATCTATTTCTCAACATAATCCCAGCAATATCATGGTTGAATTGGACGGAGAGTTTGGTGTGATCAGGGCATGAGTGCAATTTCTAGAAACTCTGACGACGCTTGGTCCGTGTAGCAAATCTATAGTTTTGAGTTGTCAATGTGGGGATGCCCGTTAAGCTGAACATCTGAACACAAGCATTTGGAAACAACATCTCTCTCGTAGTAGCTCGCTCTGTTGAATGCAAGATATTTAAGCTTAAGTACTTGTCAAGAAATTTGAAGGTAATGGAGTTACATAATTATAGAATCATGAAAACCATCACAACCACACTAAGCTCACCGTATTGTAAGTAGCTGATGATGTAACAATAGTTGTGGTTGCGGGTGTCAATACATTTATACACCTTTCCCCCCTCATCTTGCCAATATAGAGCCAGAGAAATAGAAAGTAAACTACGTACTTCCAGCCATCAACGTCCACCGTAGTTCAAAGTAGGAGATGATTTGAGTTTTCATCAAATGCTCGATGGCAGGTCCTCAATACTGCAGATACGCATTTACGTCAAGTTCATTGTAGATGCGAGAGAGATGTCTAGCAGTGGGATACATTAATACATAAGGATTCTTGCATCTAGCCTGTTCTTAGTCCTCATTTGTGGTTGGTTGCATACGGAGCTCTGTTCGTTGCTCATGTTTGTGCTTAGAGATTACTGTATTACCTACACGGCATTAGCAAAAATCTTCTGGACTCGTTTTATTTGCAGCTGCAATGGGTTGTGAGGATAGTCACGAATCGGGATGTTTTCAGCTTTAGTAGTCTAGATCTTCATTAAATTAAGTCACTAAGTACGTTCATTCCAACTTATTCAATAGGCCTGAAAGATTTGTTGAGGTATGTCAAATGACAAGTTGGCTTTGAATGTGCTTCATAGAACCCCATTCAACATCGAATAATACTGTACACAATACATTGGCATTTACCTTAGGCAGTGAACGGCTTGTCGTCTTCATTGTAGATGGATGGGAGGTGTTGAGCAATGGAAATTCACATAAGGAATCTCGAATCTATCAGTGGGAGCCTTAATGTTGAATAAACGTGTCTTGGATTTTGTAGCTTACGTTATGGATGCAGTTTCGTGGATTGCTTTTGGACCTACTGAAAGAAATATTATTAAACAACTGTTAAAACTCAAGGATCTGGATTCTTCATGTCCGGGACTTGCCATGTTTTTGGCAAATTCGGTGATCAATGTCACCTTGAAGTTCGTCTTTGTATGTGATGGTTGTCCTGAGAAATTCGTTTTTGTGTCAATTGCTGTCAGGCTAGAACTTTGAACTTTCAAGTCCATTGACCTTTTATCAACCTCCACGAAGCATGATTTCAACAGGTTGGCTTCTTTTGTTGCCTCCACCCTCACTGTGGTTCAATAACCTGCTTTCTTTGCTTGAAAAACAAAGCTATAAATTTCTCAGGAGGATCGGAATATGGTGTGTCATGGCTGCTTCTTGACGATGAACATGTAGATAGGGATGTGAAGTTAGCATGTCGAATTTGACTCTCAACCTCCGGTGCATGTGACAGTGTCTCCTTTGAGAGAAATAGTGCAAATGGTACCAACAATAGCAATTCTATTTTTCTCATTTTCTAGATTCAAAGCGATTCCTTTCATACCTCTGGCAAATTCGACCATTTCTTCAACTTGAAACTTATCTAATCCAGAATCACGTGCAATTCCATCTCTGATTGATACCACAGTTTGGAACTATCTCATGCACTTGCGGTGTAGTTTTTTGGTAATTCTTTGTCTTGATGATATAGATCGTTCCACTCCAACCAACTCATTCCCAATTAATTCGTCCAAACTTCATAGAAAAGTGTTGTAGTTACTGCTGGAAGTGCCTGAAAGTGTTTTTGTGAGTTCCATTGCATCTCTTGTTCATTCGACTGTATGCAAGTATAGGAGGATGTATTTATCTAAAAGCATGTCACATTGGTTGCACTTCACGTTGCTTGTGGGATTGATCTTAATGTCACTGCCAATTTGAGGGCTTCTCTGTTGGTTGTATAGTTAAGGGCTCAATATATTGAGTTGCAAACAGTCTACTCAGTTTTAATCTCATGAGCACTCCCATTTACTTAATTGTATGGGAGTTTCTTAATCATAGTCATCCTCATCATGCTTTAAGTTCTGGCCATGGCCACAGTTAGTCGTCAGGATTGATATTATTCCCCTTGGCAAGGCCTATATTCACCCCACTTATTTAATCCCCTTACTTTACATTGGTGATTGATGCAGGTATATGACTTGTTTGGAATCTGGTTCCCAGCTGAAGTGATTTCACAAAAGCCTGAGTATAAATATATCACTTTGTTTGTGGCGAGTATTTTCAAAATTGTATTGGGGAGACTCTTTACCTCGTGCACTGCCTATGGGGACTTCGTCAACAGAATTGGCCACGATGGCCTTAGGTGAGAGTCTTCCGCTCGCTCTCAAAGCTTGCTTGTATTGGATGAAAAGTGTTTCACATTAAGTTTGAATATCAATTTTGCCCTTACCTACAAAAGCTTACTTTAAGTCTCTTAATGGCAGACCTAGAAGCGCAACAACGTTGTTCATCTTGGATTTCCAAAGTCGAACATGCTCTACGAAGTAATCAAGAACATGTACCCATGTACCAAGAATTTTACATCGCCAAAATGCCAGAGTTTTGTCACCAACCTTCAGCTTCGTATGCTCCACAAGAATGGCGATTTGGCCTTCACAATCGTGAGAAATTGAATACGAGTGGATCGGAGGCTATCAAACTATCTATTGCAAGTGCACTTGGATTGGTGGGACAAAAATGGAAGGATTTTTGTGAGGATGTTGTGAGTGACGACTGTCTCCTGGACATTAAACAATGTTATGGTCTTCGAGAAGAGGAAAGCATTTTAACTGACGAGGTGATTCGGTACATCATGGCTTTAGACGCTCTCTGCTTGGTGGTCTACATGGAATTTTTGGGACTTCCTGTTGAAGAACATCGTGTGTGGACTGAAGGGAATGTGACAGAAAATCGTTTATCTATGTTGCCCATAGCTGGATTTCCAATATGGACTCTTCTGACTGTTGATGTTTGCAGACTTGAAAATCAAGTGCCGTTCAGTCTTATCATCCATGTTGTTGAAAGTTTTACCCGAACCCAGGCCTCTGGATCTGAGAGCTGTGAGGAAATTAAGACGAAGGGGAGCAATGAGAGCTACGAGGACATTAATTCAAACGGGAGCAACGAGAGCTATGAAGGTTACATGAGGAAATTACTTCAAAGAGGAGCATGGCTAGGAGTCTCTCAGTTCATGGATATTTCCGGGGAGTCTTTTGAAACCCCACGATCTTTGAATTATCCATCATCGACTTGGAAGACGCACTTTCTTGCAACTGCATACGAAATGATTTGTGGAGATGAAGGTTTGAAAAGGAGGAGTGACTTGTCATTTCGTGGCAACTACCTTCATATTCCGTCCGCAACAAAGTTGAGATGTTCTGGAATCACAATCGAGGGAATAGCAGGGCCATTGGAGAAACTGTCATATAAGGATGGACGTCTAGTCGTACCCAAGATGATTATGGGCGATGAAACATTGGGCGTAGCTCGAAACATAGTATGGTATGAACATACCAGGATGGCTCATTGCATATTTGTGGATTATATTTTTCTCATGAGAGATCTCATTCAGACCCGCATGGACTTTGAAATTCTCGTCGAATGTGGCGTATTTTACTGTGGAGTGCAGACTGCATTAGCTGTCAATGATTGGAGGCAAGTTGGGAAAGGTTTACTAATGCCAAATTCATCAAAAGAGCACCACTACATGAAAGAAACCATTGTAAAACGGTGTCAGTTGAGAAGATACAAACTGTGGGATGCCTTTCAAATCGAATTTTGTTCCAAACCTTGGGTTATGGTCTCTGTATTCACAATCACTTTGGTTTCGGTGGCCACATTGATTCAAACTTACGTGGCCGTCATCGGTTCCAATAGGATGAAGCCACATTTCCCCTGACGGAGTCTCCTAATTCCAAGCCTTGATGGAAATTTTGGATGCTGATGAACTAACTTACTTCATCGTGCACAAACCGAACTCTACACCGAATATTGTATTTTGTGTCATATGGTAGTTTATGTCATTGTGGTATCTTTTCTAGTGACAATTCTTATGAATAAGTTTATGTGTACTATCATGGATGATTGAAATTTTTGATGAAATCCAAGCCGATTATTGAAACAAAGTTTGGTATTCTATGCATCCTAACTTTTCTAAAATGAAATATTGTCATGGGTGATTGAGACTTTGATGGAATATACTTCGTAAGTGATAGTAATTGCAACATCATAAGTCTATAATGCCCAATTCTTTTACAAGGAATGACAAATAATGTTATGTTTACAATTAGTGTTGGTGACCCTACACGGGTGGTTTCCAATTAGTATTGAGCAAGACAAAGAGAATCGGTGACACTGAATACAATATTTCGTGTGAATATTGTTTGTTTTGAATATGCATAGTGAGGTTGGCATGTGTAAAATAGGTCATTTCAATTTTCATTTAATGTAGGTTCATATTAATTTTTAAATATGGACGATGAGATCATAGATTCATCACTCTTGCACATGATGAAAAAGCATCTCATATATGGGTTATCATGTGGCAAGTTCATCAAATCATGTTTAAATTATCAAAGGCTTGTGGATGCTCCGCCCAACCATAAATAATTTACGATTGAGTTAGTGGAGAATAAAATCCAAACAATTTTGGTATATTTATTTAGAAGTTATGGTTTGATTGAGTTTGAGAGAAGTTGGAATCAAGACAATTAGGTTGAATTTTGGATATTGATATTTGAATACTCATAATTTTTACAAAAAAATAGTGTCTCTTATCATTGAAATTGCAATAAGTAAAAGCACTTGCATCCAAGGAGTATCCAAATGATGATGGATACATGAGATATGTAAGAATAAACAATTATATAGTGGTATAGGATCATTGATTATTGGATTTCATAGATTATCTCAATAAATCAATATAATAATGAGATGAACTATCAAACAGATGTTACCTACTTGGAAGGCATGTGAGACAATTCAGTTTCAATTCTCCATGGTACAACGTTTGGATGAATTTCAAGGGCCCTTACAATTTCATGGTCACAACCCCTGGCCATAACTTAGTTGGCCAAATGGCCCTTAGCTCCTGACGAGTTACATGTACTAGGGTTCTAGAGGAATTCCAATGGGAGATCCTATTCCATGATTCAAGAGGCATACATGGTTATGATTCCACTTCTACCATAAATACAACCTTCTACTATCAACCTTATTAAAGTCTCTACGCCTAGGGAGAACAAGGGAATTATTGCATACAAGCGTACGGCTCACTCTTCTAGCATAAAAGCCATGAAATAATATGCATCCTAGAGGTTCAAATTTTAATTGGTTTGACACTAGAATTAGTTTTAAAGACCCCGGATTAGTCTAAATCAAGTCATTTGACATGATCCGGCCACAAACCTATAGGAGGTCATGTTTTCAAGTGAGATGGAGGAGAGGCACGTTCGTAGGCGATGATTCCATGTCTCCCTAGCCTAGTAATTAATTGTTATTTACTGACGCAACAAGGGTTGAGAAGAATCAATGAGGCCTCTGCAGAATTCGAGTGGACATGAGTATTAGGGGTTGCTCACACCATGAACCATGAAGTTGTCCCAAGGCCTTGTAAAACTTGTGATTGGTTGTTAAACTCATCCCGGGACCACTTCGGTTTACACCAAGGAATAAATGTCAAAGTGACCATGGAGTTCGAGGTCCCCAAAAGACATATTTTAAGGCCTACATTATCCATTGACATGATCCAACGGGTTTTGCGGTGCGAGAGGCAAAAGAGGTCCTCTAGTAAAAGAAGACAAGGGCCCATGGCAGAGAAATGTTGTTATAATTAATATAATTATTAATTATTAAATTGGGGAAGAAAAGATGAAGACAAGAGAATGGTCAAACTTGCATTCTCTTCAAAACTTCCATTTTAAAACATATATTAAAAAATTCAGCACATTCACTTTCTGGTGCATGGTCATTCCTCTTGGCCCACATTCGGTTCCCACCTAGTGAGGGGCCTAAAGGCTTTGTGAATTGGGTTTTTGAGAAATCAGACCATGGAAGATGGGCCTTGAAGTTGGACCATTAAAAGAAGCCATCTTCCATGGTCCGATCCGACTTCTTGGTCCATGGTGTAAACCGGCCCTTAATTCCACCTCTGCCTCAAAAGTTCTCACAAAACTCTTGCACTGATCATACCACACACACACACCACAGCTTCTAACATACTTCAATAATCCCAGAGTTTCTGTGAGTTTCGGAAGTCAGAAAATCTCGTTGAACTTGGCCCAAGCCTTTGGAAGTTTATCTTGCACCAGTCACAGCTCTTTGATTGAATGCGAGGCTTAAAGGCATTTGTGGGATTTAAAGATAAGAGTTGGAGTGACATGCACGCATTCGTTTCTCTTCTTCCTGAATCGCCTGTCACTCATGAGGCCTTCCAGTTGACACAATTTGTGGATGCTATAAATCTGAGAAGGGATTGACTGAGAGTTGTCTTCTGTCTCTCACTTTTTAAATTTTTTTTTCCTTCAAGTTGTAACTTTTGTTTTTGATCTAGTGTTGAGAAACTCCATGAATGTTTTTGTGGTGAGTTAAGGTACACAGAGTGAAGATTTCTAGTGGAGTCGTCGTGAGAGCTATCGGTACTTACTCTGAGGTTTCACCATCAAAGGCCGCCTTCATCAAAGTCAAAAAAATGCACACAAGTTTCTCATAAATCGCTTACATTGAGTTACTCTCATTAGCTCACTTATCTTCTGGCAATTGCTCAGCGATAGAAATGTGAGGTTTATTCATCTCTTTACTGTTTTGTCCTAAAGGACCAAGGGGCTCAAACAGGATTTCTACAACCCTTATCAAGTCTAATTAGAATTTCAAGTATGAAACATTCTTTTGGCATATTTCTTATGTCAAGGAGAACACACATAACATTATTCAGCCTTTAGGCCGAGTTCCATTTCTATTTTCAAAACACTTACATGCCCTTTCCCAAATTCCAGTATGTTTGTAGCACCAAAGGAGGACCTGCTTGAAGTTGTATTCATTAATAGAAAGTAGGTGGATGGTTGACATCAATGATCGGGGAGAACTGTCAGCTACACTAAATAGTCCTATTAGTGTGGGTGGAAAATTAGCGTAGAAATATTTAGCATGGGCCACACTAATTGTCTAGTCGAGGTGGAACTATTGTGGGTCTAAGACCCCAGGTCTTCCCCTAAGTCTTCATGAAGATTTCCGACCAACACATTGAATAACAGTTTTAGGACAAAAGTAGCACAAAACACCCACACTAATTTCCTAGAAGAACCAATTAATGTGGCTCACGCTAATTTTCTACAAGAAATTTAGTGTGAGTTGAAAATTATTGTGGCCCACATTAATTTCATTATGAGAATTGATGAAAGATTCTATACTATGCCATTTTTGCTTTTATAATGAGGCACATTTCGTGTTGGAATGTCCCCTATAAGAGCCTTATAGAGATAAGTTTTCATCACTATTTGAGAATGTAGTCCTAGGGAGCCTCAAGTCTTTCTTTCAATTGGACCACCAAGTTGACATTAGCCTCTATGTCACGGAGGCTACCACACTCTGCCACTCTAAAGAATTAGCTGGTTTTAAACCATCATGATGTAATTTCAATCACATTAACCTTTTCAACTTCCTAGACGTTAAATTCAACTTCATTTCAATTCATGAAAATTAACATGGGCTCAAAAAAAGTATTATGTCCTACAGTGATAGGACTCTTTAGTATAATTACCGATGACCCAGTTCAATTTGAAGACTTCAGGAAAATTACTAACCCATTCAGAGGAATTTGTAGAATATTCTTCAATTTAATAATGACAAACCAAAAGATGTCAACATATAACCAATTCAAATTGGAAACATTAGGATCTCAATCGATTGTGTGCAAATCCTCCTTGGTGGACATGACCGGGAGACACCCAATGTGACTTGGTTGGCATGTCTATACCTGTCTCCTATAGCATTCAAAGCTCCAAAAAGAACGACATGCTACATTCACAGGGGCCAAAGTTGCATAACTTACGCATGTCTAATTCGATCACTTATCTTGATCGGACACCTATATTTGAGTGGTATGTGGTTTGGTGTAGCTCCAAGAACGGATACCAAAAAGACGTGTTCAAAGAAATCGGATTGCATGCTCAAAATACGATAGCCATTCTAGACTCAACAGTCAACAAAATTGGGGGACCTATATGGCCATTTGAGGAGAACGAGAATCTTCACTTGGATAATGAATCAAATATTCATACAAGTTCCAAAACTTTGAGGTAAGTGGCTGCAGCCTCAATTTGGACTTGCAAACCATCTCATACTAATCATGTCTTTTGTATCCTAGACGAAGCAGCTTGTCAGAAAAAGTTACCATTTAAGACCCACCTATCTTAGTTTGAGTATAAAGTTACATATCAATGCACTTCGGACCTCCAGATCAAACAACATGCTACATTCAGGGAGATGCATAGTTTGAATATGAAAGTATGTATCAATGGACAGATGCAGGTCTGCTGCTCACCTGAGTTCGTCCATGTATCTTGCCAATGTCCACAGAATTACTCTTCGACAACATCGATTGTATTCAAATACCAAATGTCAGTGTCTGAAACTCTTACATCCAGCTAATAAAATATCATACACAATCCCTACCTTGGCTGTGTCACTCAAACACATCAAGTTTCTTCTCTGCAAATTCCTATTGAACTGCAACCTTCACATCATGGTCAATGTGCAAACTAGGATAACAGCCCATTCAGAACTTGGCATTCCATTTCAGAACAAAAATTCGGATGTCTACTACATGACACGATCAGGAGATTGAAGTGCCAACAGGTCGGACCATACCTCATACCCTTGCAACTCTTCAATTGCACAGCTATCAGGATACACCACTATAATCGAGTTTTGACTGAGAGAGAATGACTGGACCAGTGAGAAGTGATCCAATCCAGCATGGCATTCATAGAGGCCGAAAGATAATCTTACTGCAACGGAAACAAGGATCAGCAGAAACACATTGCAACTACCAAAATTCAAATGTGCAATGTGTGGGCACCTCTTATTTGAATGATTGAATGTATTTATGAATCAAGGAATCTAGACATATCCCACAGAAGCTATGGTACAGGTTGCTGATCAGAATAGCGCATCTAAGAGGTCTCATTCAACAGATAAGAACACAGCACTACATGCAAAGCCTAGAAGGTGATACCATTTCCAACAAAAATGTAAACTGCGGTATCACTACTCTATCCTCACCCAAGACTAAAAGCTCCTAATCCAAGGGTGTTTGGCTCAGACTACTAATGGATGCTGTATTCCTCATTACATCTACAAAAAAGGAAAGAACCAGCCTTGTTCTTTGAAGATTTGTGATGCATTTCTGTTCATGGAACATCTGCTCAGAGACAGCTCGTCGCATTCTGCTTACACTCACTAGACTTTCGAGAGAGGTTCAGAATCCATCAACCCGGATCAGATACAGACTATCACCACCCAATTCATCAATTCTGTAAGATCCCCACCCGCATCATCCATACAGAAGCTGCAGACAACTCTTCATCTTCTTCATGAAGACAGGGATATTGATTGACATCCTCCGAAAGAACCTCCTGGAAGGAAAACTGCTGGACCCACAATAAATCCACCTAAAGATCGAACTCGTCGTCCTTCAAAGCCTCCTGCACCGCGGCCTCTTCTTCTTCGTCGTCAAGCACGAAATATGGGTTGTGAACCACAGGCCTGAAGTTGTACCCGGTGTAGATGTAGAAGGCAAGGGCGGCAGCCTCCTCCGCAAATTTACTAGTCCATCGGTACCGGTATACGGTCACTGTGTAAAGAGCGAACACCACGATGCGCGTGAAATAGATGTAGCTCACCACCACGATGTAGTACTGCCGGAACAGAGTAAGCTTCACCAGGTTCCTGGCAGCTTTACCATCCGTGCGAGAAGCCTCTCTCAGATGCTTGATAGACCACACGATTGGGAACAGGACTGCACAGCAGCAGATGATATCCAGGAGTAGGAACACTTGCTTCCAGGTGAAGAAGTCCTTGGTGGAGGGGCCTGCTTCGTCGTACACGATGAATGCGGTGTTCGCGAACACCTGGAGGGGAATCACGACCATCAGGACCTTCTTCTCCTTGTCCTGGAGGAACGGTTTCAAGAAAGACCATCCCGTTCCGATCAGGACGATCACACTGAACAGCAACAACCCTCGGAGGAAGTTGAAGATGTAATATGCAACATCCCACCCGTGTGGTGTTCCTGTCCTCTTCACGTACTGCTTATCCTCGGCTTCGCATATCAAGTTCAGAGCCTTCAGCACGATCAATGCTCCCATCAGAATGTGGATGCGATGTGCGGTCAGCCTCTGACTCCAGCACACGTAGATCCAGATCCCTAGAAGTGCGACGTGGGCTAGGAAAAAGGTGAAGTATAGTCTTGGCAGCACGGTCTCCCCTACAGGCAAATAATCCCTGTATCCATTCTCCACATTGTACATTGATGTGCGCACTTCCATGGAAACCGACGCCTTAGCCACGCAATTCTCAAAGAACAGGCTATACTCATTCGACCCCAACACCTTGTGAGTTACATTGTATGGGGCATCCCCGGAGTTCTTCTGCACATCGGCCAATGTGAACAGCGTATGCATCATTGCACTGTCCAGTAGGCAGTTCTGATGCTCCTGTTCCAAATTGTTAAGCACCGGCACTAGATCGTCCATGGATGTCAAGAAAAACCCCATCCTGCTCCTGTCTGCACTGGGATCCGACACCTGCACTCCCGTAACTTCAAATTCCACCTCACCTCCGGCCGAAAACCCGAACGTCTCAAACGGGATGATCGGTCGCGCATCATCCTTGATCACCAAATGCTTGATCTCGGCAAAACTCCCCGGCAACATTACCACCGCCAACAACACCGCAACAAACGCCGCCATCGCCCCCCCGGTCCCCGCCATACCTCCAACAACTCGTCACAAACCTCACAAAACTCTCACAACCCTCACCATTCACTCCAATCCTCGAATCGAAAACCCTAACCTCTCGGCCCCAGTCCGTAGGCCTCCTCGACCGCTCTAAAGCGAACGAATCCACCACGGCAAGAGGAAGCTGCTGCTGGAATGCGAGTGGCGGAATCGAATTCTGCGAACAAACCTCACCAAAACTCCCGCACCCTCAACCAACCCTGGAATGGCAAACCCTAACCTCTTTGCCCGCTCCGCAAACCTCCTTGAGCGCTGTAAAGCTTACAACTCCGCAACGGCGAGTGGCGGATGCAGCTGCCGTGGAATCTGCGAGTGCAATGCAACGCGAATGCGAGTGGCGAGATGGCCCTCGAGGCGGGCTATGGCGGGGAGCGAGGGTTTGGCATGGCATGAGGTGAACTGATTGAGTGAGACAAAGAACACGGTGTGGTGTTTCCGTTCATTTTGGACACCGACACTAACTGTAACTTGCATTTGTGTTTTTTAACACATTACAGTATATGTTTTCAACCCTGAACTTCCTAAAGCCTATTGGTGCTTCATTAGATGATTTGAAAACCAAGCCTTCTTAAATTCAATTTGTATTGTATCTCAAAGCAAAATTGTTGGTAGTGATGTTAAGATCACTTTGATACGATGGCAAAATTTGTTACTTTTTATGATGTCTTTATAGTCAAGTTAGAATCTTTAAACTTCAAGAAATTTTGATAAATAAACGCATGAGATTACAGTCTATAGTTTGAAATTTATATCAGAGTTAATATGCACTTTGAGATATTAAAACAATTTCAGAGTATGTTGATCATTTTCAATCAAAATTAGTATAAGTTTTTATATATAGTGAATCGTCAACAAAAGGGAAATGTGAGCTCATTCTTGATTGTAAAATTCTCTTGTGAACAAAATCCTAATGTTGATTCTCATGTCTAAAGTAAAAGTAGATTTGCGAAAGGGGGCCCTAAGGTTTACATAAAATTTGACAAGAGATATGCTAATTTTATCCAATCTACAGTTGCAATCCATTGTTGTCATATGATAATAGTAAATAGTCCCTAGTGACTTGTATATGTAATAAAGGTCTGTTTATTTTATGATTTAGATTTTGTGTATGTAGTGGAGGCATTTATCACATTAAACTAAAAAACTTAGTATTAATACATGGATTCATTTTCTAGCCTACATTTAGCGTGGATACATTTGTTTTTTTCTATAAACTTCTCATATATAGGGGATTTCATTTCATAATGACCCACACACGTCATTTAGGTTTATAATGAAGAGTCTACCCCTTTGCGTACCGGAGTAACAACCCCTATATACAAGAAGCTTATTGTGAAAAACACATGTACATGTACTAACGCCATGCTAGAAAATGGATTCATGTATTTATACTAAGCTTGTTAATTTAATGTGATAACTGTCTCCAATACATATACAAATATAAATCACGAATATCATAGGCCTTTATTACACATAGAATTCACTTTCACTCTTCAATGAAAAATTCATTGACCAATTTTCCATCCATAGCATGCAACTCAACGATTGTATCAAACAAACAACAACAAGAGCACAATAAGGATAACCACAATCCCGTGAAAAAAAAACTCAATGAAGCCCATGAGAGCTCCCAAAGCCTCTGGTTTGTAAAAACCTAGAACCCAAATGCAAACCAAAACAAGAATGGACAAAGTAGTCATTAAGGACTCTTGTGACCATATTATAACAATGGATGAAAACGTGAATTGGATGAAACTAACTCATCTATTATCAAATTTTTCTCTAAACCTTAAGGCGCCCTTTTTGTACATCTAACTTTACATCAAAAAAATAATAGCATTTCTAAAAGTACACACTAGAGAAAAATAACACTTCTCCCTTATGTATATAATGTACACTAATACCTCAAATAATACCTTTCTTACACTCGTGTCGGTTTATATGTAGTATGAAGAGTCTCTCTCTCTTCCCCCCCCCCTTTGGACCCCGGTAAGTGTTAAAATCACATGTGTGTTACAAAAAATTATGCTTTCCAAAAAAAAATTAAATACAATAGTGAGTGTTAATTTTTTTAATATTCAAATAAAATATTAAATAATGATCCCTTCTTTAATGCTTTTACCTTAATAAGTGTTAATTTGGATGAAAGTGAAATTATGAATTATTATAACTTGGATGAAATTGACAAAACCCTAACCCTAAATCCTACTACCTTATTGGAACAAGTACACTAAATATGATATTTTATGTCACTATGGTAACTTTCGGGATGACACTTTCTTATGAGTAAGTGAACAATTGTTGTCGTGGATGATGGATGAGTTCATCCTTTGATCAAAACCCTGCCTGCTATTGTCAGCAACTTGTGATGAAAGATTGTCATGGATGATTGAGAAATTGGATGAAACATCACTTTGTAAGTGTCGTTAATTGCAACACTATAAATCTATAATCCCCCAAAAAATTTACAAGGAATGACAAACAATGTTGGGTTCACATTTAGTGTTGGTGACACTACACCTTGGTTTGCAATTAGTATTGAGCAAGACAATTAGAATTGGTGACACTAAATATCATATTTAGTGTAGCATTCATATCCACAAAAAGTGAAATTGGACCCACTTTAAATGCATATGAGTTCATGAATTATCAATTGGAATTTGATCTAAAAAATCCCTACATACTTATGATGAGGAAATTATAGGTATGCTTGATGAAAAAGATGATATAGTTGACAATGAACCCGTTAAAGAAGTTAACAACGTGCAAAATGGCGGTGTGGCGGTAGATAGAGTAGCATTCAAAGGTGTTGAAAGTGCAATAATGACCCTTTGAGAATTTCAATTTTTGGAAGATTCAACCAAAGGAAAGGGGGTTGTGGGTAGTGAAAATTGTTTTAGGTAACAAAGATGGGGCAACCTGACAGGGTGGATGTGATTTGTGGGTTCGACAGGGGTGGGGTGGGGCATGTGACATAGTGATGTTTGTGGTTGTGTATGGTAGTGGTTTGTATATGTCAAGGGCTAATGACAACAAATTTTCCATGTAAATACAACAATTTTATATTGTAGTCGTGATAAAGCATGGGTGGTGGGGTGGGGTTGTGGGTGATATGGTTGAAGAGAAGATTGTGTATTTGGCTAGGTTGTGGGGTTTCAACATGGAAGTGTGTTTTAATGTTGTATGGCGTGTCGGGGGGGGGGGGGGGGGGAGGGGACAATGTTATTCAAAGCGCAGCTTTAGAGTGTGGGGTTGTGAACATAAGCAAATTGTTATTTCACAATCTATGGGTGGAGGGCCATGTGTGACTATCAAAACAAAAGATTACACTTTCTTGATTGAAATTTGAGAGGAAAATGCTTTGTTTGGTGAGTTCATAGGAGTGAGGTTTGATATGTTTATACATGGTGGTGGTGGTGGTGGTGGTGTAGGTTTCAAACTTAGGGGGATATGTGTGTATTTTTCATTTGATGAAGACGATATTATGTTGAAAATATTTGTTTTGTTGAGATTTCATTGTTGTGGGGAGGAGCCCTGTGATTTGGAGAAGGGGCCAAGGTTTGGGTGTACATCTCTAGTATATCAAGTAAGGAGATTCATCCATAGGATATGGTGCAATGTATTTGAGTGTTTGTGTCAGTTGTTGAGGGTGGGAGGCATGTGTTTAAGTTGGGTTCAAGCACGTTTTGTGACGCAACGGGAGAGTGGGTGTATTGGATTTAGGATGTGGCTTATGTGAACAATCATACCTAAGAGGCTCCCACCGATGAGAAGGCTCATTTCTTCTCAATCTCTCTACTAATATATACCATGTAAATACTATTTATGAGGTTGAGTTAAATGAGTGCGCATTAAGAACTTGGGAAAGTGATTAACATTAATAGATTGACATGGCAGGGGATAAAGCATAATTTTGGAAGAGGGGAACATGACAAGAAGATATCTAAACAAAAAAGGATAGAACATTCCTTAATCAACATTCAAGAATACATATAATCTAATGAGTATGCTCAAATGAATTAGCCAAAATCTGACATGCCTTTTGCATAACAAGAACTTGACACCACTTCCATATATGGAAATAAAATAAACACTAAATTCACCGTGCTTACCATGACAAAGATATATTGTGTGTCATGGACAAATGACCAAAAGAGCCCCAATCCTTTCTAAGGTGCATTGGGCTTAGTTGGTTGGTTCTTTTTCTTCCTCTTTGCTACCTTATACTACTCAGATCTCAAGGTTAAAAAAATGATGCATCCACACTACCAAGTCAAATAACAGTTTACACTTGTTCAACAATTGATATTTGGACTCGACGGCGTCGACGCACATCAATGCAATTTTATGTGTGAGATCAATCGGTGTCAATCGTCAATGGCGATGAACGGGTGTTACTATGGACACCCATAGCTCGCCGGAAAGCTCTTAGTGAGAGCTATGCAACGCACACGGTTTTGTGCTAAAAGTGCAAAAAATAACCTTAAGCCCACGGATTTTCTAAAACATAACTTTTATTCTGAAACGGAGGGAGTACATGTTAGCCTAGTATTAAACATGTTTAAAACTCATGTAACAAGCCTATCGGGAAGAATCAATAAGCCCTAGGCGGCGCAACATTCGACTGCACAATAGTAATTTCAGCTTTAAGTTTATATACTAGATGTTTCATTTATGCTTTGCGACCTTCATTGAAGCAGAAGAGAACATTGATCTTCACATAGTCGACTCACAAAGTCTAGAATTGTAGCTTCTAGATCACATGGTTTCAAACATTTCCAAACAAGAAAACGGTAGAACCGTGAGGCTCTGTTCTTTATTATGAAAGACTACAATTGTAGTTGTCCACTTTGCTCATGCCAATTCATGGCTATTCACTATACCAAACCTTTCTTGGATTTTGTGCACCTTCTTCTCAAATACGGGTCAAGGATTGAAGCTACTCATTTATCACCCGAATTTTTTAAAATAAATAATCAAGAACTACTGAAATAACTATAGTTAACTAGATTTCTTTTAATGCATTTTAGGGAGCACTTATATATGAACTATAGTTAACATCCACATTATATAAAGTGGACCAAAAATAACAAGAACAAGTAACGTCCAAGTTTGAACACAAAGTGATTAGGAAATTTGCTCTTGAAACGAAGAAGTTGATGCATAGTCTCTGTCCTACAGACAGAGCCAATAAACTCACAGTGTAGGTCCGCAATACTTGTACAAGGATGAGAACTGTAGTTGTGATGTTGAGAATAATAATAAGGATCAAAGATAGCCATGAAACGAAGGTGATCATCACCCACCATGTGATTCTCAATAGATCATGTTCTCACTTCCATGTAGTGCGGATGTTGTTAGCCATTCTAATTCATTCCACTATTGGTCATATTGGTCGCCCAATTGGCCAATATGGGATCCATGACCAATGAGATGAGATGGGGTGTGTTAAATTTAGGGTTTCTCCACACCTTGTTTTGCAAGTTTGTCCGCTTCGTCATTACCGACGATGTGAGTATGTTGGTATGTAAGGACTGATAGAGAATCTCAATTGTAGGCAGCATATCAGAAATCGCTTCATTTCAGGGGTTGTCCTCACCACACCACACTGAGCTCCAGAAAGACTATTAGATGTGAGGAGTTTGATTGCATCTAAGTACACTAAATATGATATTTAGTGTTTGATACACTGAAATATGAACGCGTACGCTAAATATCACTAACCCTGTGCAAGTAAGTAACATTAAATGCAAACTCAAACACTAAATAGCAACTATGGTAGTATGTGGAAGTTACATGCATGAATTTAGTGTTCGTAAGGAGAAGGTTCAGTTCCTCGTTTCTTGATTTATTGCACGCAGGGATACATGGCTCGGACACAGGGCTCTCTCGAATCCCCTCAACAAACAATCACATGTATTGCACGTGACCTCATATTCATCTCCAACACAAGAGCACACAATTTCCATAGACAAAGCAAATGAACAAGCGCAGTGCATTCTTCTGAGTCTTTGACGAGATTCCGCTCAACCTACACATCTTAGATCACGAGGGTTTTGGTTGAATGGAAGCTTAAGGAAGTGAGGAGGACGAGAGACAGATTCTTGAAGCGATCGAAGAAGAGTGTTTCAAAGGTAGGGAGGTGGCAGTGGCGAAGGTGGCGGCACATTTATGTCTAACACTAATTGTCAAAGAATTGAGAATTAGTGTTGAGCAGGGTAGGGTGGTAACAACACTAAATATAATCAAACATTAAATATCATATTTAGTATAGTGGGTCCAGCACAACAATCACTCTTAGAGGAGGTACTGTTCCTGAAAACTACTGAAAATTTTCAAATCACACATATTCCGTGCTTCTTGATGTAATTCTAGGATGTTGGTGTTAAAAGATCTATGACCATAACCTTTCAACAATTAGTTTGCAGTAAATACATTGAAACCGCATCAGTGAAACTGAAGAGGAACTGGAAGAATGTTGAAGCTTTCCCGAAAAAGAAAGCTTTTAGAGAACCAGACCAAAGAATTTGATATTCTTCAAGGGAACTCAAGTCCCAACACACTCAATGGAGAGTCTGCAGCAATTTGAGGAAGTTACAAGTTGTTACAATTCTACGGGAAAGCTCTTCAAATGATGTACACCTTGTCAATTTCCTGGAATTGTCATTATTCATCTTGGTTTTGTTTCCGGTTTGGTAAAGTTAAAATTCAGGTGTGTAGCAATCATTTATTAATGGAAGGAACATATTAGGAAATGAAATGAAATTGATTTTGAAGTCCAAGAAGTTGAAAAGGCTAAGGGGATTGAAAGTACATTAGGATGGTTTCAACCCAATTAATCCTCTAGTGTGGCAGAGTGTGGTAGCCTCTGTGAGATAGAGGCTAATGTTAACTTGTTGATTTGATTGAAAGAAAGACTTGAAGCTCCCGAGCTCCCGAGAATTACGTTCTCAAATAGTGATGGAAACTTATCTCTAATGGGGTTGTATAGAGGACATTCCAACATGAAATGTGCCTCCTTTTCAACTGCATTATAAGAGCAAAAGTGGCATAGTCTAGTATCTCTGGAGATAGGGATAATCGTCCAATTTCAATGGCAAGTCTATGGTTCGAGGTGCGCTAGGCAAGAATGATCTTGTGTTGTGGTGGAGTCAATGGTTGCTTCAAGTGTAATTCACAATCGTATTTAAGAAAATTCTTGAAGTGGAGGTAATTTGGCTTCTTCCTAGAGAGATGGAAAGAGTTCCACTATTTAGCATGAAAAAACCTCCTTGATATCAACATATGTTGTTTTTGATGTGGTTGGATTTTCATGGGTTTCCCACTGAGATAAACCCATTATAAGGAATGGAAAGGTCGCTGAAGATGGACTTGAAAACCTTAAACTTGCTGGTTTAAAATGTGCAGCAATATATAGCAGGGGAATATAGCACTGACGGAGGGCCTATCTGAAGATGTATTCAATAGTAGATACTAGAAAACAGGTGGATGTTTGAAATAACCAACTCACAGAGTGGATTGGTTGACCTGTTTCCTACTCACGTTTGGAGCTCCAGAAAGAACAACATGCTACATTCAGGGAGGTCAACTTTGCATAGTTTGAGTATGAAAGCACATATCAATGGCACAGATGCAGGTCTGCTGCTCACCTGAGTTCGTCCATGTATCTTGCCAAACTCTCACAATGTCCAAAAGTATTACTCTTCTACAACATCAGTTATGTTCAAGTACCAAATTTTGAGTCTCTCAAAATATTACATCCAACTAATGAAACATCATACACAATCCCCACCTTGGCTGTGCCACTCAAAAGTATCAAGTTTCTTCTCTGCAAATCCCTATAATTTCTGAACTGCAACCTTCACATCAGTCAATGTGCAGACTATGATAACAACCCATTCAGAACTTGGCAATTTCAGAGCAAAAATTCGATATCTAGTACATGACAAGGTCAGGAGATTGAAGTGCCAACAGGTCAGACCATACCTCATACCCTTGCAACTCTTCAATTGCACAGCTATCAGGATACACCACTATAATCGAGTTTTGACTGAGAGAGAATGACTGGACCAGTGAGAAGTGATCCAATCCAGCATGGCATTCATAGAGGCCGAAAGATAATCTTACTGCAACGGAAACAAGGATCAGCAGAAACACATTGCAACTACCAAAATTCAAATGTGCAATGTGTGGGCACCTCTTATTTGAATGATTGAATGTATTTATGAATCAAGGAATCTAGACATATCCCACAGAAGCTAAGGTACAGGTTGTTGATCAGAATAGCGCATCTAAGAGGTCTCTTTCAACAGATAAGAACACAGCACTACATGCAAAGCCTAGAAGGTGATACCATTTCCAACAAAAATGTAAACTGCGGTATCACTACTCTATCCTCACCCAAGACTAAAAGCTCCTAATCCAAGGGTGTTTGGCTCAGACTACTAATGGATGCTGTATTCCTCATTACATCTACAAAAAAGGAAAGAACCAGCCTTGTTCTTTGAAGATTTGTGATGCATTTCTGTTCATGGAACATCTGCTCAGAGACAGCTCGTCGCATTCTGCTTACACTCACTAGACTTTCGAGAGAGGTTCAGAATCCATCAACCCGGATCAGATACAGACTATCACCACCCAATTCATCAATTCTGTAAGATCCCCACCCGCATCATCCATACAGAAGCTGCAGACAACTCTTCATCTTCTTCATGAAGACAGGGATATTGATTGACATCCTCCGAAAGAACCTCCTGGAAGGAAAACTGCTGGACCCACAATAAATCCACCTAAAGATCGAACTCGTCGTCCTTCAAAGCCTCCTGCACCGCGGCCTCTTCTTCTTCGTCGTCAAGCACGAAATATGGGTTGTGAACCACAGGCCTGAAGTTGTACCCGGTGTAGATGTAGAAGGCAAGGGCGGCAGCCTCCTCCGCAAATTTACTAGTCCATCGGTACCGGTATACGGTCACTGTGTAAAGAGCGAACACCACGATGCGCGTGAAGTAGATGTAGCTCACCACCACGATGTAGTACTGCCGGAACAGAGTAAGCTTCACCAGGTTCCTGGCAGCTTTACCATCCGTGCGAGAAGCCTCTCTCAGATGCTTGATAGACCACACGATTGGGAACAGGACTGCACAGCAGCAGATGATATCCAGGAGTAGGAACACTTGCTTCCAGGTGAAGAAGTCCTTGGTGGAGGGGCCTGCTTCGTCGTACACGATGAATGCGGTGTTCGCGAACACCTGGAGGGGAATCACGACCATCAGGACCTTCTTCTCCTTGTCCTGGAGGAACGGTTTCAAGAAAGACCATCCCGTTCCGATCAGGACGATCACACTGAACAGCAACAACCCTCGGAGGAAGTTGAAGATGTAATATGCAACATCCCACCCGTGTGGTGTTCCTGTCCTCTTCACGTACTGCTTATCCTCGGCTTCGCATATCAAGTTCAGAGCCTTCAGCACGATCAATGCTCCCATCAGAATGTGGATGCGATGTGCGGTCAGCCTCTGACTCCAGCACACGTAGATCCAGATCCCTAGAAGTGCGACGTGGGCTAGGAAAAAGGTGAAGTATAGTCTTGGCAGCACGGTCTCCCCTACAGGCAAATAATCCCTGTATCCATTCTCCACATTGTACATTGATGTGCGCACTCCCATGGAAACCGACGCCTTAGCCACGCAATTCTCAAAGAACAGGCTATACTCATTCGACCCCAACACCTTGTGAGTTACATTGTATGGGGCATCCCCGGAGTTCTTCTGCACATCGGCCAATGTGAACAGCGTATGCATCATTGCACTGTCCAGTAGGCAGTTCTGATGCTCCTGTTCCAAATTGTTAAGCACCGGCACTAGATCGTCCATGGATGTCAAGAAAAACCCCATCCTGCTCCTGTCTGCACTGGGATCCGACACCTGCACTCCCGTAACTTCAAATTCCACCTCACCTCCGGCCGAAAACCCGAACGTCTCAAACGGGATGATCGGTCGCGCATCATCCTTGATCACCAAATGCTTGATCTCGGCAAAACTCCCCGGCAACATTACCACCGCCAACAACACCGCAAAAAACGCCGCCATCGCCCCCCCGGTCCCCACCATACCTCCAACAACTCGTCACAAACCTCACAAAACTCTCACAACCCTCACCATTCACTCCAATCCTCGAATCGCAAACCCTAACCTCTCGGCCCCAGTCCGTAGGCCTCCTCGACCGCTCTAAAGCGAACGAATCCACCACGGCAAGAGGAAGCTGCAGCTGGAATGCGAGTGGCGGAATCCAATTCTGCGAACAAACCTCACCAAAACTCCCACACCCTCAACAAACCCTGGAATGGCAAACCCTAACCTCTTTGCCCGCTCCGCAAGCCTCCTTGAGCGCTGTAAAGCTTACGAATCCACAACGGCGAGTGGCGGATGCAGCTGCCGTGGAATCTGCGAGTGCAATGCAATGCGGATGCGAGTGGCGAGATGGCCCTCGAGGCGGGCTATGGCGGGGAGCGAGGGTTTGACATGGCATGGAGGAAACTGAGTGAGTGTGGAGCTTGGAAAGAGGGAGCTTCAATCATAGAGGTGTGCTCATTTGCGGTGTGTAGGGATCTAGCTTTGGATGGTACATTGGGTGGGTGGGTGATTGATTGGAGGAGGGGGAGGAGCTCATTGATTGATTGTGGGGCATCATGTTTGGTGAACGCCCTTGGATGGATACTCATAGTTGTATATGTGATAGGTGAGGCCCGAGAGACATGGCATTATTGGAAAAAAGGAGCTCCAGCCAGGGGCTTATGTATAGGGTAGGGCCCTGAGGAGAGGGCATTCCAGGAGTTCTGCCAAGGGTGGTAGTCCAAGGTGAAGGCCCGCAATTTTGGAAATGCCCTCTCCTCGAGGCCCTACCCTGCGTAAAGAAATGGGTTGTTTACCAAAATGGT
Source organism: Polytrichum commune (assembly GCA_950295325.1). NCBI lineage: Eukaryota > Viridiplantae > Streptophyta > Polytrichopsida > Polytrichales > Polytrichaceae > Polytrichum > Polytrichum commune. The sequence goes on from OX485804.1 coordinate 1,555,834, forward strand.
TACTATGCATGATGTCGCGTGTAATGGGTCCGAGGTTTTTTATGGCACATAGTGCCCCTGTCACCTACAAGTCGGGCATTCGGCTAGAGTACATGCAACCGCAACTGATCACTTAAGGGATTTTGCACTAGATTTTTGGAGAAGTATAAGTTGGTGCAAAGTTTTCTTGTGTTGGAAGATAGAAATCGAAAGGACTATAATTTTTCAGTAATTTTATTCCTTAAACTAAAATTATTGTGAAGTTATGAAGCCAAAAGTTGGCCCAAACATATTACCAATGTCTCAAGTCTACCATATACACTCATTTTACTGCTCATTCCTCCTCACTTTAGCACTCAAAACTAGGACATGGGCCATGGCACTATTGGTTCTAGCTTGATTGAAATTCAATCCCAACCTAATCAAAATTCAATCTCAACCTTATTGAAATTTTGATACCCTATAGATTGCCAATGGGATCCTGATCAGGAATAGGTGCTTCTATTATATATAAGGGACATCAACCCTAGTTCTTTAATTCTTGATGATGCCTCTCTCAAGGGCCTCGTTGCACATAAAGATTTAACCGTAGTTTCTAGATTACCCACATGTAATAGGCAACCAGAATGCCCTCGAAGATAGTTGGAGGGAGATTACGAAATTTGAGGTGCCCTATGATACCAAACAAAAACTAGGGCTAGTTCTTATGTAGTAGGTGATGCACACTTCATTCATGTCGGTCCCCTACGGGGATTGAAGTTTCTTCTCTTCTCTAGTAGGTGATGCATTCGGGGAAGTGCATTGTGGGGAATGAGGACACGGTGCAATGGAGGAGCCGAGCATAGGTGTCCCTATTCCCACAGTGCACTCCCCCGAATGCATCACCAAACTCAAAGGCCCAAGGATGGATTTTAGCGGCTCTAATTGGTTGGAGACACATGGGATGCATTATGCAAAGTAAGGGTGCCTTCAATTACAAGGGGGCTTTGGCCTGGGTCGTTACGAGATTCGGAATAAGCTATTTTATTGGCTTTGTCCCAAACCTGGGATAGAGGCATTATGGAAACATCACTTGAGCAAGTATAGGGAGTGGGGAATGAAATGGATGGCAAATGCAAGAGAGTAGAGCAAGGTAGAGTTAGAGATAGTAGGAGGCAAAATATAGATTTGAGCGGGTATAGGGAGTGGACTCGAATGAATGTAGGTGAATGCAAAAGAGTAGCGTAGCATAGAGTAGAGTAGAGTAGAGTATAGTAAGAGGTGAGATATAGACCACATGATAGAGGCCTTATATATAGGACAAACCCTCTCACATCAAAGTTGCTTGTTCTATTAAGGTGTTGAGAATTTGAATTTTAGTTTTTTTTTAAAAAAATTACAAAGAATAATTAACAAGGTGCCTAATTGTATAAAATAAAATAAATACTCAACATTGGCATGACATGACAATACTTAGTTGTGTACCAATGCTTTGTAGGGTTGGGAATTTGTTGGGTATTATGCCCCTTTTATTATGGCACTCCCTTACAATAAAGGTGTATTTGTCTTTAGTATTGTTTACAAACTAACATTGAGCACCGGCCGTTGGCTAAATCCAAGCAAGAGTTTTTAGCATCCGGGGAGAATTGACAGATCACGTGTGAAGTAACTAGATTTTTAATGCAACATGCAAACATAAGTGACTGTTGTCCAGTTAGACCAGGCCCCACATGGAACCGCATTTTCCAAAAATTAACTTGATATAACATGTTAGCCATGTCTATATACAAGGAACTAATTTCCTACCTTCAATAATATTCCTTGTTTGTTGCCTCTCACCTCCCTCTCTCCTTTTAGAAAAGAGGAAAATTGAGGGGCTGAGTGATGTTATGTAACGTCATAAGCAATTGGGTCACCTGTTTGTGTGAGAAATGTGGTTATTGATGACACCTTGTCATTCCCATCAAACTTTGTTGAATATTTTCCGTGATATCGTATTCATAACAATACTAAGCCATCATGGGAGAAAACTCTAGATGAGCCTCATCAGTCCCAAGACCAATAAAGGTAGGTGCACCTATGTTGGCTTTTGACCTGTGTTGGGCACCTAAGTTTAAGGATATAGTGGACACAAAGCATATGTTAGTTAAATAGTCAAAAAAGAAATGAAGGCATAGCATGACCTATGTGTACACATGGCAAGTCCATTAGAGTTATCCATAATGGCCCTCAAAGAGAGACGGAATCGTGGGTTTGATCGTTCTTTGAGAAAACTTTCTATTAAGAGCTTGCTAGCTCATCATGTTTCGGAGCCTATTTTGAATTGAGTGCAAATTTTGGGACCTCCGCTTTCCACCTCTCAAACTTTGAGAGAATTTTCGGATCTAAAAAAGGATATGTGCATGGAACACATTGTCCTAAATCCAAGATCGGCCTATGAAAAGCTAGCTTGGCCCACCCATCCTAGTAGGACAAACTAGAAAATCGGTTTTTAATAGTCCAACACCACTCCTTTGTGGATGATAATTTAAAACATTAAGAAAACTCGGGTGACTTTGTGTTGATTCTCATAAACTCACGGTTAGGGACTTAACCCATGGTTTCATCCATTTTACTTTAAAAATAACTCTATTGTGTAGCACACCATGACATAAATAATTGAATGTGGGCTCCAACATAAATAAGGCCATGGATTCACCAATTTTACACTTCAATTAACTATATATAAGGCATTGGAAGCAAGCATGGCATGTAACTTGTGGTCCCACATTCTCACAATCACGAGGTGCTAGGCAAGATCATAATACGTGGTTCAAGAAGCACATTATCCCATGCAAAAGGTGGGCTATAACCAAGATAGATAGCACAAATGGATGCATAAACGAGTCATGAAAACTTTTCACTTTGAAATTCCATAAGAAATTGAGATTTGATTCATATATTTTCAGTTGTACGGCTTCCAATTTCACTTTGAATTTTTGATTCAACGAGATAAATAACATGTAAATTGGATCACTCTAAGTATACAAACTCTCCAAAGTATCCACAATAGGTGTGGGTACCTTAGGTTGTTCTCATCAAGTTAAGGCCAAAGCTTGGAAAAACAATTCATTCATACCTACAATCAAAATGGCGAGCTCCCCATTTGTCTAAACAACCAAGTTGTTCCCCACCACTTATGTGTACAATTTACACTTCAGATGTATCTAATCTCTATAATTGAGGTTATTCAACATATGTTGTCAAATACATGTATTTTATAGTCAGTGATTTATTAATATAAAATCCAATAATAACATAGGTATAAAATGCATTTGAAAAAGAAGGTTAAAAAATATCCAAAATAGCATTATATTATTACATCTATTTAGTTCAATGTAGTAGAGTACTTGTAATATTGTTGTACTCAAACATTGATTGGGAAATCAAGGCAAAAACACACTACTTACATATTCAGGTGTACTTCAAAGTTCGAAAACATTGAGTACAACTGAATCTTTAATCTATATATATATATATATATATATATATCTATATCTATATCTATATATAAACAGCCGGAACTTATTTCCTCAATGTTTGGTTCTCTGAAGAGATGTGAGACCTGAGATACTGATGAATCTCGTGAGTTGGCAGGTTCCATATAGGAAATATTTTCGCACTGCAGAGTCACATGGATTTCCATTGCTTTCTGAGAACTATATCTGTTCATAGTTATGGTTCACGAGCATCGCCATTTCCACGTCTTTCAAGACCTACTGGTGATGTGACTTCTGCTTCTCGAGTTCCATGCAGCTTTCGTCCTTGGTACGATTACGATAATATCTTCCAGATCTTCATACCTCCAGAAACATTGTAAATTTCATTTTTGAAAAAGCATGAATATAAGGTCCAAGAGAGTGCTTGGAGTCCAAAAAAAATTGGGCTTGAAAACCCCGCCTCTGGAGCAGAAGCCCCTTAAAATGCTGAAGTGGCAAGAATGTTGAGCACATAAACCATCTTACATGGAGCATTTGTACCAATAGCATAGGGAAGAAAGTGATAAATTCGTGAAAAGCAACATAGTTTGAGCAAGTGTAAAGTAGATGCTCAAAGTGAAATATTGAGGGGGAACTAACCTGCTCTTTCTAAGCTACTAACCAAGAACCTATGAAGAACTCCAACCTTGAACCAGATAAGTAAGCTTCAAGTGGGCGAAAGCTGCATTGTCCTTGCCAAAGCTCTTTCTTTCTTAATTTGTCAAAGGCTGTGGTCACCTCTGTATGTACAACTACAGCAATGAGCATAGACCTTCTAGAAACTAAATCTGTCAATAGCGAACCAGAAACAAACACACCAATGAGATCAACACCCAAAGGTTCATCGATGAAAGGATACCTCCTAGCACAGGGTCACAACCCTGATGGAACTTGATATTTGTACAAAAGAATTTAAGACGTAGAAAAACTGTACAAGAAAGTGGTCCTACTAGCAGATCTCGAAATGAGGATGGTTGACGTTTGCTCTGCCTCTTGTCCAATATGTTGTATCGTAATATAAAATTACACTCCAGTGACAGCACCTCTCGTGCAAATTCCATCAACATCCTGGCTTCCGTGTCAAGACCTCGCACACCTGCTTCCGTATAAAACTGTGTAGAGGACAGGGGAAATGTAAAAATAATACGTGCAAGAGCTCAGTTTACAAAGTCTACCGGAACAAAAAGAGAAGACTCCTTCTTCCTCACATTTGCATTGACCCCTGTGAAGGCAAGCGGTTGAAGCACAGGACAACCCAAACAGCACAGCTCTTGAATGACATACTCGTTGGAACTCCACTAAAAGAGCAAGCATCTTCTCATTCCCAACAATAGGGTGTCCTGTTTTACTCCAGAGCTGAGTCACGAAGCATGGTCAGGGCATCGACAACAAATCATGGCAAAAGCCAATGCGCAAATTATCACCAGGGTATGGCTTGGGCTTCCTTGCAGAAACAGCAGTTTCCAGGGCATAGCTGTCCCTGAATTTCTGCCACAATCCATTACCAGTTTGACAAATTCTGGGTTGCAAACATTGGAGTCAAGGGTGCCAGGAAAATCTTCCTGTCATACAATGTGGAGGCCGCATAAACTGCCGAGGATGCACGTCAAGTATTACCAAGGTCAGTAGCATGAGGATCATGGCTTTGAATGTGGCCCTTGTAATTGGTTGAAATCACCATCCAATTGATCATACGTGTGCAGTTGCCCCAAGAAATCTGGGGCCGACCCAGGCAGAAAGCTTGGACCTATTGGGTGGTCATTATAGCTGATGAAGTTATTCCTCGACGCACCAGTATTACTTCCAGCAGCATTCGACAATGAGAAGGGTGATGTGGGCAGAAAGTCGCCACTCAGCTTGCTTGGACCATAATTTCTTGCCACATTCAAGCTCTTCCCTGCCACATCCTCCCTAGGTCTGAGATTACTCATTGACATGGCTGTCATTGGCTCACTGCCGGTCATCGTATCAATCAACCCCACAAAGGGCTTCAGGTCCTCTTGATCTCCCAGGTTATCTGCGTACAAGGATTCCTGGCTACTGTTCAGCGAGGCAGCAAAGTTGGTGGTGCTGCCACTCCGTTGTCGGCTCACGTCATACTGAGCCTTCATAAGCAGGTCCAGATCAAAGGAATCCATTCTTTGCAGCCCAAGAGGGGTTGCCAGAGTTGGTGGCACCAAGCTGGAAGACAGGTGAACCAAGGGTGCACTGTGTTGTTGTTGTTGCTGCTGCTGCTGCTGCTGTTGATGTTGTTGTTGCTGCTGCTGTTGAAGGTTTTGGAGTTGCATGAGAGTGTTCAGAGTTACAGCATCCATCTGCGGTGCCGGCCCCCTGCCAAGGCCAGTCATGGAGACAGTCCCTAGACTTAGCCCTTTGTTACTGGAGGATGCCAGCCCACGTCCCCCTGGTTGAACCTGCATAATCCCTCCATAGTTTCCACCCTCACAAGCCTGAAAAGAAGCAACAGGGTACGGCTGTGGAGTCACTCCAATCAAGCGTTTCAAATAAAGTCGGTATTTCTGCACATAATAATTTAACACGTCGCAATGTCAGTATAATTTAGGTCTGAAGAAACCAGTGTTGGTTGCCCACATCTGTTGTAACTTAGCACCAGGAAAGGGAAGACGATAAAACCTTCTGCTTGGCCCTAGAACCATAAATAGGTACTGCTCCAATGCATGGAAGGACACTCCATGATCCAAAAATCTAGAGGCAATTTTAGAAAAGCATCCAACTACACTATTTTGTCTAATTAGTGTGTCTACACCATTTGGAGGTACATGTTGCCATAACTTTCTTCTGAGAGTATCACTTTTACCCAAATAAATTTAGTTAGTATGCACACCAAAGAATATGATATGACTTAGTTGGTAAAAAACGATAATGCTGGTAAAAGTTATAGCAACACGTAACTCCCAATAATAACCCACACCAATTAGACGAAATAGTGCAGTGAAATCAACAGTATATAGAGAAGTCTGCGACTGGGAAAAAGAAAGAGGACAGCTTGTATTTTAACCATTTATCGGCTTCAGACAGAAAATAGCTAAAAATCTGCATGTCATTTTAAAAAATACAGGCAGACCATAGGTCAAAATACAGGTTGTTACCTGTAAGTGGCTCGCCACATTTTCTCGAGTAAGACCTTGAACGTTCATAATTTCAAGTATCCTTCTGGGTACAGCTTCTGCAGAAGAGATGGAGGACTATTAGGTTCTCTCCACAACGTCCACTATCCCCCCTACAAGTGGATATGTCGACTTGTTGACAAGCACCCAACGAATCAAAAGACAGCCAATTTTTAATGTCCACTAATCACCCTCACCCAGGTACCAAATGTTTGGCACAGCTAAAATGATTTTCCAAATCCAACAGTGCAGGGCATGGTTGTTACATGCATTCTAGAATATATTTGCAGATGTCATAGGATCTCCCAACCAGTACCGTGAAGACAAAAGAGAAGAAAGTTTCTCCAAAGAATCACAAGTAGAAAACCGTTGTAGCATGAAAATGCTGAGTGGAGAGGACTTACTGTCTACTCCAAGCTGGTTCACAGCAGTCACAAACTGTTTGTGCAACTCCGGAGACCAGACAACACGAGCTTTCTTTAGGTTATTCACATCGTCTACGAACTGATTCTCCTCGTCGGCGTTCTCCTTCCGTTTTCGTGATGTTTGCTCTGATTCTGTCTCTTGAGATTTGGGAGTATCATCCCATTCTCCTGAACTCTCCTCTTTTGGAATGTTTCGAGGAGTCACGCGCTTGCGAACCACATGTTGCCAGATATTGCGAAGCTCTTCAAGGCGAACAGGTTTAATGATGTAGTCACAGGCACCGTGCGTGATGCCCTTCATCACCACATCTGTTTCTCCATCTCCTGACATCACTGTTTCCCCCAAAAAATCCTCTTTGAGTAGCAATATTTACACTCTTAATAAACCATGGACACATATGTCAGGCTGAACTCGAGTTTAATATTACACAATATGACACTACCTAAGACATCTTAACATCACCATGAGAATCCAGCATAACCAGATGAGTACTCATAAGGAAGATGAACATACTGATGACAGGGAGGTCCAACTCCAGCCCAATCGCCTCAAGGAGCTTGAAGCCATCCATATCCGGCATATACACATCAGTGATGACAAGGTCAAAATAGCTTCGATTTTCGCGCAGCATTGCCAGAGCCTTCGTGGCATTGTTGCATGTGGTTACTGCAAGATCATTCATCAGCCAAAACATTCAGCACCATGCACCAAACACACTGAAAAACGAAGTTCATCTTCAACAACTGACAGGTTGTTTAAGGTGGTAACTGGAATTGATCAGTGTGCACGAAGATGCTACTCCTGTTTTCAAAAGCACGTTGTTAGAACTGCCGCTACACATTCCCACTCGTTTCAGTTGATCCATGGTGTAGTCCTCTCGAAAGACAACCCTTTATTGAATCTAATTCTTCGAACTTGCTGTCCAAATGTCCAAGCCAACTGCCACTCTTCCTTGAAATTGAACAAATGTGATATAAACACGCTGTAAACAAACTGTTGACGTGAGAATTTCGAAGGAAGCTCACTTATCCCAACGACCACATCTCCCAAATACAACCCACATGCACCAGCCATGGGCTTGGTCATCGTCAACTGAGCTGACGATATACTATACATAACAAACCAGTCGTGCATTCTCGTCCCATTATTTCTGGTCGAAACAAAATAGTTCAGTTAAGCAAGTACCATGAGCAGACTACAGATTCACCTTCGTCAGTCGTCTCTTCATCTTCGTGAGTCTCTCTAAAAGAATACACCACTTTTTCGACAGTGGAGCGACTGCATCTACCGCGAAAGCTTAGAAGAGACGAGATTTCTTATCTTGTGCCCAAAAAACTAAAGATGACAACCTTGCAAGTGCGCAAATCGACGCTGAGTAATTATAAAACTCAGTTATGTTAGACTCTTACCAACTACATAGATACAAGATACAGGCTATTAGATACGGTTTTAAGATTCATGATGAGAACGACTCTCCGCTTATTGCACATATCCTACAACATTCTTTCCACATGCCAAAGAAGCCATAGGAACAATTTTTCAAGTGGCGCCACCTCACCACCCTTCTTCAGCTGCAGTGACCGATGGATAGAGCCATCAGATGAGGACAATCCCTAAAGCAAGTGCTTGTGGAATGTGCACATCAACCCAAGATGCCAAAAGTAGTACCTAGAAAAACAGTTGCTTGGCACCTAAGAGTCCAGACGAGTCACTTGCTGAGAGAAAGGGTTAAGTGGAAGAGGACGGTCCATAAAGAGGAGAGGACAAACTACCAGTATATTTGCATTGGCAAAGCATGCGCTCCAGGATCATGAGACACAGGAGGTCATCATCCACCACCAGCACTTTGAGCCGGGTGGGCGAAAACCCCTCCGGCTGCACCAGCCTCTCCAGCCTGTCGTCACTTGCCTCCGTTCCAACTTTCAGCTGCTTCATCATGACCATCACCTTTTTCCCTACCTCAGATGGCAACAACAACCACCACCTCCACCTGTCTATAGCGTTTCTAAGTCTCCTTTCTTACATGCCTCCCTGCTGCTCAGAATTCGGTTCGAGCGGCTCCAAACCTTCTCCACGCCCTAGCCAAACCTGGGACGAACACTGGGATGCTAGGTGAAGGCTGAAGACACTCTTGAAGACCACTAGGCAGCCACTCTCCTACTGTAACATTTGCAAAAGAAAAGCACACTCATGCAACGCTTGAATGGCGGTGTTTCTAGTCTTCTTTCTCACATTAACTCTGCTGCTCAAAATTCAGTCCCAGCGACTCCAAGCCATCACAATCTTCTCCACGCCCTTAGCCAACCTAGGATGAACATTAGAGGCTAGGTGACGGGTGAAGGCAGTCTTGGAGACCGCTGTCAGGCAATCATCTACTGTAACAATTGCGAAGAGACATGCACTCATACAACGCTTGAATCGGGTGGGGGGTGTTTCTAGTCTCCTTGCTCACATGCCCCTGCTGCTCAAAATTCAGTTCCAGCAACTCCAAGCCTTCACAATCCTCTCCACGCCCTAGCCAACCTGGGATGAGCATCAGGGGCTAGGTGAAGGGTGGAGAGCACTCTTGCAAGACTCCTACTAGGTAGGCATTCTCCTACTACCACATTTGAGAGAGAAGTACACACATTCTTACGACACCTTGAACGGCATGGCCACTCAAATTATCCTGAAGTTGCACTACACCTGGAGTCACTTACAGCGATGATGCTGCAAAGGAGAGGTGAGAAGTAGAATAATTGGAAGGTGGTGTGGAACTCAGTTATTTACAGACGACAGAGCCATCACATTGCTCCACAGTGCCTGTGGCTATGGCTACCAGGGATGGAGGAGGGAATAGAATTGCCAATCTGACGGGGGGGGGGGGGAGCTGGCCAACGGTGGCGGCTTTGTCGACAGGGAGAGCTCCCATGGCGGCTTTTGAGGGCATGGCGGCTAGTGAGACTTCCACTTGGCTTGCAAGACTGGAAAAAGAAGTGGAAAAAGTTTGGGAAGAGTTTTGTAGTCCCTCGCCCCACTACTACTACTACTGGCGCTGCAGCTGTCTGTTTGGGTAAACACAGTAGAAGACGAAGAAGACGGTACGCTCTCCAACAAATTTGGACGCTCTCATTTTCTGCTCTAGGCCTCGCAGTCTGCGCAGTTTGGACCTGAGCACAGTCCTGAGCTAACTTCTTCTTGCATACTTAACCCGGTGCAAATCCAAAGCTCCGATCACGGCTGCAAAACTCGTGGGTAAGAGAGCTAAGTTGACTGCGAGGTTGGGAGAGATGGGGAGGGAGAGAGAAGGGGAGTTCAGGCGGCAGATCGATCTCTTCCTGAACCTAACCCAAACCTGATGAAAATTGTTAACCTGATTCCTGCACCGACACACAATCTAAGTTAACAGCCCAGACTCAGCCATTCCTAGAGACCGGGGCGAGATTCTCTCCTTCCTTCCTTCCTTCCAAACTGGGACAAGATACACCTGCCTACTTACGTTATCCTTTTCATCGTCAACTGCAAACTTCCAAAGGCCCCGGCAGCAGCCAAAATCTAATTCCTCACAACACTTGAAAAGTGCGGGCCATGATGAGCATGATGATGATGTTGGTGATGATTGATGCTATGCTATGCTATGCGATGCATCGATTCGTCTCGCAGTGCTGCGTCGTGAGACAGCGGCGATGAAGAATTGCGTGAGCGGGGCGACAGTGGCATGGGTGTTTTGCAAGTGGGAGGATTCAGCAAAGGCGGGGGGAATCATCCGCAGGGACACTGCTACTGCCGAATTTGTGTGAGGGAAAAAGTGAGGTTGTTTTTGGTTATCAGCACTCCGGCGGAGTGGAAAGCGGCGAGTAAAAAACAAAAACCGGTGGGTTTCTGCACGTGAAGCAGGCAGGCAGGCAGGCAGGCAGGCTGCGAGATTTGCAACTGGCCAGATTCCTCATGAAGCACCGGAATTGCCCCACGCGGCTGCCAGCCCATTTACATCCCACCACACTCTTACCCATAACTCTTAACCTCATTATGAACGTAGAGGGTGCTTAAACCCAACACTCTCAGCTATTGCTCATTCATCTGGCTATGTGGTCCATTTGTTTCTAAAAATATATATAATCCTATTAGCCTTTGGGCTAAACATACGTATAAAGAAAGAGAAAATGTTTTAGCCTCACTTGAATATTTGATGAATATTCAAAGTCAAAACCACTAGCTTCCTTGAACCAATCTCAAGGTCCCATGTATGACGACCTTGCATATGATGAGGATCCTCACCTTCATTGCCTAAAACCAACACAATATAGTCGGGTGCTAGCCCAAGCTAGATCAAAGCCCAACTACTAACGATGCACACAGCCACATGGCCATGGTTGCAAAACCGTCACCTTGCATCCCGAGTACCAACCCCCTTTATGCCTAGAACCAACCTCCTTTATGCCTAAAACTGACCCCCTTTGTGCCCATAACCAACCCCCTTTGTGCTTTGTGGGCCTACCTCCTTGGCTTTGTGTATAGAATGGCTAGAATTATTCACCTATGAATAGAATAGGCATTGACAAGCCACCCTAAATCCATCTTGAACCGACCCGAGATGGAGTGGAGCCCGTTACCTACCCTACATGGAGGTAGTGGAGGCCAATATGAGGTGACTCCACTAATGGCACCTAAAACCGTTGCTCTGTGGGCCCGTGCATTCCTACACCATGTGGATTAGTTCAAGGTAGTAGAGTGTTGGAGATTGGGAGGCATTTATGGGTGTTGGTTTTGGGCGGAGTGTTGGTTTTAGCACCCTCTACCTCACCAATAAAATGGAATGAATTTGATTTTCAAGTCTGGGAGACCAAAAAGGCTAGTGGGACTGAAAGTACATCAGGATGATTTCAAACCAATTAATTTCCTAGAGTGGAGGAATGTGATAGCCTCCGTGAGATAGAGGCAAATATCCACTTTGATGGTCCGATTGAACGAAAGAATCAACGCTCCTAAAAACTGCATTCTCAAATAGTGATGGAAACTTATATGGAGATTTGTCTCTAACCGGATTATATAGGGGACATTCCAGCATGAAATATGACTCGATTTCAACTGCGTTATAAGATCAAAAGTGGCATAGTTTAGTATCTCAAGAGATAGCGATAGTTGATCATTGTCCAATTTCAATGGCAAGTCTATGGTTCGAGGTGTGGTAGGCAAACAATGATCTTGCATCGTAGTGGTGTCAATGGTTGCTTCAAGTTGTCATTCAACACATCAAAAATGATGTTTTGTTTCTCAATATTGTGCATGAACGGAGAAAAATATTCCTACCAACACTATATTAGAGATAAACACCATTTGAAGATTACAAATAAATAGTTCTCATGAACATAGTGATTTCATTCACTAGTTGGAAGGTGGCATTTGAGTTCAATGGAGAACCATAAATATTATGGTTAACCATTTATGCAAACATCATCATGAAGTAAACCTTAAAAATGCATTTGAACTTTCTTTTCCGTAAATTAATACCTTAAAAGAACATACTTGAATGTGAGAATGCATGATTAAGTGGGTGCTTCACATAATGAGATGTTAGGCTCAAAGCTCGTGTATCTGATACCTCTTATATGAGAGGCATTGGTTAGGAGCAACTATGTTGGAAACTACCTCCAATAAAATCTTAAATTTACACCGTCATCCACCACCCACAAAACTCATGGGCATTAATATGTAGGTCCGGGGGGGACCACTGCCCATTCTCTAGAAACTTTCTCCCGTGTATTTTAGACATTAAAAAACAATAGTTGGTTGCCATTTGGTATAATGGTAGTCTTTGGGCCCCTCACATTATCCGGGCCATGAAACTTAATTGTTGGCCCCTTTGGAAATGCACCCTCTTCATCACCACGATTCTCTTTTCCTTATGGAGGCTTCCTCCCCGGCCTTTTTCTTCATGTTTTTCTTTTCTTTTCTTTTCTTTTGGGGGGGGGGGGCGCCGCTCTCCCCATACTACGAACAACCCTTGTAACCTTCATAACCTTCCGCATGGTTATAGCATCTTGCAAGGTTAGAAGATTCTAGCACCAAGTTACGCAATCTCATATAGATGGATAGATTAAAACTCCGGACCTCTTCCAAGGCCGGCATGAATAAAGTGTAAGTTCATAATGTTAATGACCTAGTGCCTATTGGAACAAAACTACTCTCCCTTGCCGAGAATAGACACTTTATTGACTACACAATCCCCAATAATGGCATGGAACCATATAGCTACAAAATGCACCATGGTTACGTAGTGCAAGGATGCATCCTTTGCAGTTATGTTCTTCTAAGGGTTAAGGTATGAACATGGTTACAAGTAGTTATAGGATTACAAGATACCAAATCTTCCAACATGAGCTTACACAATCCCACAATTACACTTTGTTACATGGTCCCCAGTGGTTACATGAACCCCCATGGTTACAGATGCTCCACAATTTTGTCATTTTAAGGGTTAAGGTCCAAGCATGGGTACATGCATTTAACTTTTATGTTCATTTATTTATTTCTCTCCCTTGCAAAACAAGGTTAAGGAAGGTTGTTAGTTACAATTATTAACAATCTTGCACATAGTTGCTTAAACATAAATGGTTACAATGCTCCATGGTTATGAGATCAGGGGTTTAGGTTAGGGGCTATTCACAAACATAGTCTTGTGGTTTCAATCTCAAAACCCATCATTTAGTGTAGAATTTAATGACAATAAATCAAATATTTTGAATTACCAATGGTTTTTTATGTGTGTGGCTACGAACCGGTCGAGTTACAACAAATGAAAGCATGAAGCATAAAATAAAATATGGCAAAGAAAAGAATGGCATGGCATAAGAAACTATGGGCAATTATCAAACATCAAAGCAAATGGCCATTAGAAATCATCACGCTACTACATGACATGCATAATGGGTACATGCCCACCTCCCATACCCAAGGGATTGGGAAATTGAACAACCCTGATCCAAATACATTAAAACCTGATCCGCATGTAACTCCACCAGGAGTTCTAGTGCATCAATAGAAGTCTACCGAAGTTGCAAGTGTGTGAATGCCTAAAGTCAAACAGGAGGGATACATTTCTCCTGCAAATTCATAACCCGAGAATGTAAGTATTCCAAATCTCTTCAATATTTGTAGTTGTGCACATATGTGGATGTGTAGACGTGTGGTTTTGTAATGGTATACTTTTGAAGTTATGAGGATGGGATTGTGTGGATTTGAACATTTGCACAAATGCAACTATGTGGTTATGTAGTTTTGTGGATACTTAGTTATTCAATTATGTGGTTGTGTTTGTGGGTGACATTATAGCAATTTTTAGCACCTACGCATATGTTATGTGAGAAAGTGATGGAGCGGCCTCCCCACACATTCAAATTCCATTACCCTAAACTCTTAAAATTGAGTATAGTCGTTTCTAGATAATGCAATCATCTTCTGCTTTGAGTATTTGTTTAATGTATTCCAACATGTAAATCTTGGATTTGCAATATCCAATCTAAATATAGGTTTGCATATCCTTTATAAGTAATATGTGGTTCTAAAGGTTATGTGGAGGTTGTGTGTGCAGTGGTTGATTATGGCAATGTAAGATCCCGACAATGTTATGCCATGTGTTGGTTTGTACAAGTTACTTGGTTTGCTTGGTTGACTTGGTTCTCATAAGTGACTTTGATGTAAGCATATATGTTCTCAGTTTGGCAGTTATTGACAATTGTTATTTTATTATCCTTCCCATGTAGATATCAATGTGAATATGAACCGCGAAATGACTCTATCAATGTCATTGTTATCTATGATGGATTGGTTATGCAAAAGGATAAGCAAAAAAAGAAAAGAAAAGAGGAAGTGTATCCCTAATGGAAAGGGCCATAAAGGACATAGAGTATCAAAAAAAAATGAACAGATTGAACCATAAGAAATAATGTCAATATTTTTCTTGTTGAAATGGATGTAGTTTTTGCTAGAAATATGTCAAGTGGTTTACACACAGAAACATAATGGCAACAAACAAGGCGTCGTTATGCATGGAATTGGGCAACTAGGTCAAACACATGTGGTGGGCACCCATTAATCAACAAACACCATTCATTGGATAAATAAGAACATCCATGAGGGCATGTCTATTACACAAGTAATAAAAAAACACAAAGAGTGAGTATTGGAAATAATTCGAAAGGGGGGATGCATGAACATGGACATTTTTGTGAGCAAGCAATATATCCACAATGTGGCCCGTAACCATGCACATGAAATGTACATGAAGCATGCAAATGATGCCATGAGTGTGAGAACATGGGTGGAAGAAAACAAGCATAAGGTCTTCTACTACCAATATGGGGGTGATGCTATCTCGGATGAGTTGTGGGGAGGAAACATTCTTGTCACCATTGGCATCCAAGCAAAGTGGCAACTAGAGGCCATGTTGGAACATGGACACGAGAGTGGTGTCTCCATTGATGCCACTTTTAGAATAAATGCAAAAAGGTGAAATCAATCCTCCATAATTTATAAATATATTAATAAACACAATGTAACTAATCTCTCGTGTGTCTCATTGTTTTATGTCCATAAGAATTATAATCCTCCCCATGGAAATTCTTTGACAATATATGTAACCACTTGCTAATCCCAAACATGACTCCACATTTGCAACCTACTGCTTATCCCAAACAAGACCCCATATGTCTATCCAATGTGTCATTTCAGGTATGCTGCAACACATGTACATGTAACCACTATGCTACATATATTTTATACATGATTATTACAACATGCTATTTTTTGTGTATATGGGATTTACTAAGCATGTTGCAGTTGGTTACAGTTCCTTTTGTACACATTCATGGTATTTGATGATTGGTACAATAGAATTCCCATCGCATACATCATAACCTCCAGTTGCAAACATGACAATCTAGTGCCTTGGATGCGGGCTCTCAATGATCACATTCAAACATTTCAAGCATATTGGCATCCCAATGCTTTGATAGTGAATGATGCAAGAGTTGAGATCAAAAATCTCGGGTGAATGGTTACACATATCTTGCAGTATTTGTAGTTGTAATTGCAACATATATTTGGCATGGGAGGGAGCTTTGTAACCTAGCTAGGATTCATGATAAAAATAAAAATTAATTAATTAATTTGATGAGCATGGAGGGATCGTTGTAACGTGCATCATAATCATATTTTCCTTGTAACTAGCATGGGAGGTAATTTCATAATTTGCACTTCATCCAAATTATTTTTCTATGTAACCCACATGCGAGGTAATAACATGAACTCCATCATGATGTCTATTTCCATATAGCCACATTGTTAACATACTTTTCTATTGGTAGGCCATATAGAGGTGTGACCCAACACCATGATTTTCTTGTGCTTATGGCACATTAGGCGAGATTGGTCGAAGCAAGCGTGCATCAAAATTAAAAATTAAAAACATGTTGTCATTCATGCTCAAGTATTGAAGGGAATAGGTTGAATCATGTATTGTACAAGTTGCCCCTTGGGAACAAGAATGGATTCTTGGGTGTAGTCACAACTCCAAGCACGTATGAGAGACATACCCGTTGCCAATGAAATTTGAAGAAATTTTGAAAAATAGTGGGGGAAAAACACGATGTCATGGGTTGTTGGTAACCGCAATCAATGTTATGTAGGCCAAGATACTAACACGGCAATCGAGAGTTATCACGGCAACTTAAAAACAACATTGAGGCAATCAAAAGGACGATACCATGGAAGAATAGTAGATTGGCCTATCCACCAGCTCCTTGGTGGTGTTCTAAACCATTCTTGGTACATGGCACTACGCAAACAACATGAATTTGTAACCAACAACTATTTTATTATTATTAGTAGTAATTTTTAATAAGCGTTCTTTTGAAAGCGAGATTGATTTTGGATTCTTGCATTTTCTTGCCTTCTTGGCAAGGTGGCCCTAATGTTGTAACCTCCAAAATTAAGTTTCATAAAATATATTGGGTTTTTTACCCCTGGGAAGAGTGGGCCACTTGTGATTGTCCCCATGCCATGAAAGGGCAATATCTACAAACATTGAATGAAGGTTTTGAAACTAATGCACCCGGACCTTGCAAAGGGCAAAATCACTAGGTATTGTGGCTCCTTGAAGGGCACCGCCACTGGTGGGTTACATAGGATGCTCAAAATTGTTGAGCATGGTTACAACATGCCAAGGGATGTACACCAACCAACGTGTATGCTTGTGGACCCATGAGAAAAAAAAAGGAATATATTATTTGTTGTCTATTTGTTTCCATCATTGAGGAATCTCATGTTAACGATATTCTCGTCCATCACCTATTGGCTTTTCTTCTCTCCGTGCAAGGGACCATGAAGAATCTCAAGAGTGAATTGTACACAAGATTGCTACATCCAAGTCATGACATGCCAAATTTTGTGGGTAATGAAGACGACATGGGAATGAGCTTGAAATAGAACATGGATTTCCTCAACAGTAGGTGATGGTCACCATAATCACAACATATATTTACAATAGCGTATGGTTATTGCTCATGTGCGTGTGTAAATGGTTACATGTTGAAATGACAAACATTGTTACGTAAAGAACCCCTTCACAATAGTCAAATGAGTTACACACTCGTATAAGGTAAGGTCATGGTTACTAAGTCATAGTCAATAAACCTCATTTTCCTACAAATACATGGTTACACCTCACTTGGAAACCAAGAGTATGTAACCATAACTAGCCATATATGAATATGTAGGAAATTGTGTCCATACTTACATACATGCATTCTTTGGTATAACTTGTATACCATTGTGTAGCATAGGCCTAAACCTGATAACAATATTGAACATACTCGTGCCAAAATATTAGTAAGCCCATTTGAATACCAAGTGTGATGAGATGTCACTTATGATGAAGTTGTTAATCATCAATGACACTAGATACTATAACGGGTGTAATCATGGACATGTTACACAATATATATATGGGTTCATCACATATACAAGGCTACATCACATTAATAGGTAATTGGTTTCAATGTATATGAATTCACTTAATTATTCATGGATAAAACATATGCAAATTTTTTGCAACTGTGAACACGAGTTACATTTTATTGGTTGCAATTTACTATAAATACATGATTAATATATTAACGGTTACACCTAACTTGAAACATATGGTGACACGGTTACAAAGTTACTATAAAATATATTGTCACATAAATCCACCTAACTATAAACATACATGTCCACCTTCTGGCACGGGTAGATCACTCCATTGTCAAGTTGAACACCATGTGCGACCAAAAAAAATCTTCTTTTGGTAAGTTGCACCACCAAAATGGGTCAAAATTTTATCAAATTTTTTTCATGAGTAGATATACACAATACCTATGACATAGGTAAAAGTGGTAACTAAATTTGATGATTTGTTTTTTTTCATAAAACATACCATTTCTAACTAGAATGACACAAAATTGAACAAAAACATTTATTTAAAAAATATATATATGATTAAAATTTTCAAAAAAATATACAAAAGATACTATCAATGATTATGTATATGTAGAAAAATATCATAAATTTTAAAATTATATATGGCATGTAATATAGGGGTAGCAAACTTTGTCCGCACGTGGTGTCAACTTGACAATGAAGTGACCTCCCCATGCCTTCTGGTTATACTTAAGGTTACAAAGTCATTGATGTCACACATGGTTATATATTCATGCAATATAAAGAAATGGTTACATATACAAATAATTACATATTCATACAATGTAATCAAATGGGATCGATGGTTCACAATGCAATGTACACCCCTACTTAATGAGAGGGTTATATAATATAAGACTATGGTTGGCGTATATTGTAAAATATAGTGGATGACACACACACAACTACATGTATATAATATTGCACACTATATCTAGCACCCACGCGACCCCCGGACGGATTGCTAATTGGACCCATGTTGTATTGGTTCCTTTCGGGTTTTCATCTTGGATGTGGAGGTTATGGGTTCAACGGTTTCCTCCGAATTCAAGCCCATGTATTTGTCAATTGCACTCCTACATTATGATGGAGGTGGTTGTGGTGGTGCTGCACATGGGGGTTTTTTTGATTTACTATCAACAACTAGCCGTTGGATTCCCTAAAGCTAGTTCTTGGGTCGCTTGTGGTTGCACTATGCATTTTATGTTGATCTTCTCTTATTTGTGCCATTATTGCCATTTGAGCATCCATGTTTGTAACCGAGACAACATGTATATCCATACTCTCCTCTAGAGTCTCAAGGTGAAGAATGAAAGGGGGTCATAACCATGACTCCTACTGGTTACACCCAATTCGTCCACAAAATCTGATATGAAAACAATTTGCATAGTTGGAATGGAATATGTGGGCCACTTAACTTGCAGGATGTAACAAATTGGTAATTGATTACGCACACCACTACCCACACCACAATGAAGATTTTAGGATGCTTTCATAGTCATGGTTAAATTAAAAACGAATACTTTCATAGTCATTGTTACATACAAAATGTCATGGTTACATAGGCATGGTTACAAATATTATACCATTTTGTAAATCCACACGGCTTGATGGAGCTAAAAAATGTGTCTAGATTTGCAATACATTGTAACCACATGCCCAATCAACTTACAATTGTTTAACCTTTGGCCTATAGACTGGGGCTCCCACAAAACTGTGGTAAGTGTAGTTGCTAGCTGCCATTCCATGGTGCTCGACCTACATAGCCCGCATAAGGCGACATAATATCTCCTCTTTGTCATTCTTCTTATGAAAACCCTCCACATAGTCACGATGTATCGTAACACTGTCCTCAAACATGTACATAGAGCAATGTCCATGATCCCAATAAGGGACAATTATTGATTTATAGTTCTTAGGGAAATTCTCAAAAATTCTCTTAATAAAACTTTCTAATGCCTCCTTCTTAGCCTTACCCCCGCCATATATGAGTTCAAGTCCCTAATAAAACTTTGTCATAACCACACCATACCACTCATTGTCCTCATGGTATTTTAGCCACGTTTTGGCTATCATGAGATCTAACAAATTACATGTGAGCTTTTTTTTACTTCTATAATCGGAAGGACATACGTGAAGAGTAGCTCGATTGACATGCCTAGCACTCCTTCAAAAAATACAATCCATTCGGCAAGCTCCACGTGTCTTGGGTCACTCCTACAAATTAGAGAATGCTTACAAACCAATAATGATTGTTTATTAACATATGGAGTTAGAAGGCTATATGGAAGCTTGCATGTATATGTTACAGATTTATATGGTCCATGTATGAAGGTTATAGATTTATATGGTTTGTGCATAAAAGGATCATGGTTACACGGTGCACTAATTACTTGGAGATAGATTTATAAGGCTACATAAAAAATTATTGCTGGAAAAGAATGATGGTTGCCTGATATATTGGTTATGAGGCTTATGATGGAAAGAAATTGGGTTACCTTACTCTATGAAGGAGGTCCTCAATTATGCACCCATACATTTACAAAACAATTAACATAGTCTCGTTGGTTACAAATACACAAATACAAGCACAAAATTGTTACCAATCCTTCGTACATCAACCCAGTATGCATGTGGACCAACACCGCGAGTTAGAATTACTTGCAAAATGTCGGTTACACATACATGAATATTCTCAACACAAAAGATGTTGTACCGCATTTTCATGTACAACGCATGTAGCTCCTTGTCCGCCTTATTGCTTTGGAAAATGGCAGTACGTGAAACCTAGTTAGGGCAAGTCTCATGCATGGACCCTCGTTTTGGATGAGTCTCATTCGCAAACACTCACTTTGCTTTAATTCTCACTTCGACCATCCCTTTGCCATCCTTTTGCAGGTAGTAGGTTCCTCAGAGTGGATTATGTTGGGATCGCAACCACTTCCTCCCGAGGTTGCAACATGGTGAATTGTTCCAAGTTACTCAAGTAAGTTAAGTTCAAGTTGCCCACACATTCTTCCAACCCTTGTGTCAAAGGGAATTCACCAAGGTTCTCCGGACCTTCAGTAAAGGGTATTGCCATATCCCCTATATTTGTTCTCACATTTAACTCCATGTAACCATTGGCAGGTTGCCAGGGTGATTGAAGGTTTGCAAGGTGACGCACCTCGTAACCCAGGCAACATTGGTCTTTTCATGTCTAGGGCCTTATGTCTATGTGTATGTGGTTGTGGTGATAGTTGCAATTGTTAGAGGGGTGAGATCCGTAGCAGTACTACGAACAAATAAGAATATCGGAACATAAAAAATGGGAGCAACAAATGTAACTATCTCATCATTATTAAGCGACATTGCTTACCTACATCAAATCCAAACTCTTGTGTTGTACTATTCTTAGTGTTTGTCTCCCTCCATGTGATGTTCTATTGGGCCATGACAGTGTTGTGATGCTCATGAACGTGGTCACCCGACTCTTGCCTCAACACACTCTCCTCCCCATCGGCTTTGGTTGAAAGACTTGCAAAATATGGGCAGTTGTTACACAAATTACAAGCCTTGCATTGATGCTCTTGACCATCTTTGGTCGAGGCCACTCAAGTCTCTTGCATGTATTGAGCATTCTACGAGTGATTCATGGAGACTAGACCATTGTCTAATTCTTAAGTAATTGAATAGTCAATCAAAGTAATTGCATTGGTTGGTTAAGTTTCTCATTTGATTTTTGTGAGTGATTTACCTCACAACGAGAGTTGGTGTAGGAATTACTAAGACCGTAGACTATGATCATTGGAAATGACCATCTAGAGTAGATGATTGCTAGTGCATCTTTAGTTGGAGATTGAATGAAGAAAATATTTTGAATCAATTGTTTATGCTTATAAGGTTGAAAGAGAGACTCGATTGCGATGTCTATAGTCTATCTCTTAATTGAAATGGAACGAGGAGCCATGAAGGATTGTATTCAAGTTAGAGTAATTTTGAGAGTAGTCTACACCTACTGTCTTTTAGGGGATATATCAAAGCCTTGAGTACAAACAACTATGTACCTCACCCCCCCCAAAAAAATCATCATTATTAAAGTTAATTGAGTTGTGAAGGTTATCTATCCTTTTAGATTGTCTCAAAAAGAGGTTTTTCTAGGCCATGGTCTATCCAGGAAAGCAAATCCATGACTTTTAAAAAATTGACTTATCTATGTGATTGCCCTATGGTATCTACAAGTTGAAGGAGAAGTGGTGAACATGATTAAGAAAGGGCGGTAGTCGGGTATGCAGAGAAATTGCGTACATGATTAGAGATCAAAATTTGAGAAGTCTTTGGGATGTAGTGCTAGGTTCGTAAATCAACATGTGTTGTTGTAATATGTGAGTTTTTTCTTTGAGAATTAGATGAGATTGTCTGATCACACGTCCATGGTGTCTATTGAAACCATTGTCTTTGTAGTATTAGTTGAATAGTCTAATTGGGGGAATAAGGATAAATAAATCAATACATGGACTCCTAATTTGACAAGTGGTATGGCTCATTGCCTTAAGGAGATAAATAGGTATTATTGGTACTGAGGTACAAGGCTATTTTTTGACTGCATCAATAAATTAAAGACTTAATTAAGGAAAGTGAACTTCCTACGAGAATGACTACACTGCCAAATTAAGTTAAGTTACACTCAAAAGGCAAATTCATTCAAGACTACTGACAACACCGGAGTGCCATTGCTTTGGTAAAGAGACTCAAATGGGATACTTATTGTAAGACTATTGTCAATGGTCCTTGCTTATGTTTGTGCATTGCGCTTCGTCCAATTGAAATGAAATCACTGCCATATTATTGTCCGGGAAAAGAATGTGAGATTGAGTGACTACCACAAAATGCATATACTGTGACGGAGTGATTTACAAATTCTTATGTTAAAATGAATGAATTGTAACTCCAAAACCTACAATAACATGAAATAATCCTATATTTTTCTTAAGTTAACTTATTTAAGACACCTAGATGATATAGGAATCACCTTTTAAGTCTTTTATGAGTGTTTCCTAATTTTGTCTTATCCAAAATCCTAATTATAACATCCATACTTGGTAACAACTACATGATTGGGACGAGGAATGCAAAGCTTTGTGAAGCAATTCATTAGTTGTAAATGTAAAGAGTTCGACATAATTGCCAATGTGAAGACCAAGACCCATAATGAGTACTTCATCCCATTCTAATAGTCCTCAATTGCGTATCGGTTATAGGTACATGAAGTAACCATCATCGTATTATAACAATAGCCCATGAACATCTGACCATAAGGAGAAGTCATTGCTATGATTGTAGCCATGAAGCATGAGGGGATGGGATACCAAAGAAGGAAGGGACGGCATAATGGAAAGAATGTGGTACATTCATAGTGGTTACTATGTCCTAACACAATTAACTATGTAAAGAGTAGGATTAATTCACAAATTTTGACCACAACTTGTGAATTTGTGATCACAATGACAATGTGGTACATCCAAAATGATTGTGGGCATTGTAACCAATAAACAAGGGAGGGGATACCCACCTTATCGTAGAAAGTTCAAGCTCCATTTGGAGCACAAAATTTGTTGTCAAACCACTTAATATAGTTGCCATCGAACAATGACAAATCCTTCTATGATGCAAACATCTTGTTGAATCCTACAAGGTTGTTTGATTCCCAATCATAACTAGAGAATATAAAACACAAAAGCTCAGCAAGGCCAACCACTAAGACATGAGGTGGATAACATGGCACAACAAATTGTCGAGAAACCATGGACTCAACCCCACGATGAACTGAACTCGGGCGGTTGCATGCTTTGCTTCATTTTGAAGCAATTCTTTGGTTTTTGTCTAGTTTTTGGCCATGTTCCCTAGTGGTGGTTGCTGGGAACCTTCATGTGAAACTTGCCAATAAGAACCTCCCTCTCCAAGTTTATCTTCTAGCACATGTCTACGACATCGTCGACGGCTTGGAAGTTGGTTAAATGGTCCACGGTCATGAGGTATTGTCCATGTAAATTGGTGTCGACATTGATGTTCCACCAAGTGACAGGGGTGGATTGCAAATGATTGTTGTAAAAGCTACACCATCCATGTTGTCTTCGGTTGTATTGGTTACAGTTGGGGGCACCGTCTGGGTTTGGACGCCCACATGTGTGCCTACACTTTGGGTATGGTGTGTTGTAGGGACAATTTACGTTTGGGTTTCCGTCATTACAGGGACATTGCTTCCGTGGGTTACATTTATTCTAGGCACAAATGCATTTTTGGTCTGGACGGTCACAACCCGGGTTGAAAATGCTTTAAAAGAAGATTTCTTCTTATTGCCTTCATTGCCACCGGTTTCTCCTTTGAAGAAATTATCCGATGTTTCTTTGCCATGGTTGAAACGTTGTCATTGTTGTTAGAAGATAACTCCTCCACAACTACATCCTCTTCGGCCTTGGCGGTGGTTGAGTAACCACCTTTCTCCTTTTGCTTTGCCTTGCCTTTGCCCTTCCCATTTCCTACGTCATTACCTTTTTCATCAGAAGCAACACTATCGACAACCCCCTTCCTCATTTTTTCTTGTTTTTTTGGGGTGGTCTGTGTTCTACGTCCCGGTTGGTGATTCCTTAAGACGTTATAACTTGAACACCTACATGGTTACAACATCATTGGGCTTGGGATATTTGCTAAGATCCCAGCCATCGTCAATGCCTCTTTGGTTACGAATTGGCAAAGGCATGGTTACAAACTAGCAGTTGGAAGATTTCATTGTTTCAAACCCAATTGACCCAACAAGACATTATTTGGGGGTTGTGGTTTTTCCTTGAAGAATTTGGACCTCATGCTGATTACATAAACAAAGACCCTAAAAACTAAATCACCAAATTCTCCTTGGTATTATCAATTTACTAGTTGCACACAAACTAAAGAAACACTTTTAGGTATTTTTAGGAAGAACATGCAAGGAATATGCAAGGAGGTTTTGTTCTGAGAGAAATTCTAATGAATGATACAAAAAATGGCAAAAAATTGGTCTGTTATTGAGAACATGAATGGAAGCAAGAAGCATAATTTATTGAACACTTAATGTTAGTACACAAATGTGATAGGAACATGCATACTTCTTGGAAGGAGAATGTGAGGTTGGGTGATGCAACTATCAAGCGTAGTCGGAATAGAAATCCCAACAAAAGATGTGTAAATCACAACTTCCGTTCAAAAGACACACATGGACATGAACAAAATTGGGAGGGTGTCGCAATTAGCAACCTCGGCCATAATAGAAATTCCAAACAAATATGCCTATATCGCGATTTCCACAACAATATTACATTCACACAACAAAATGTGTGTTGCATTAGTCAATCTATGATGAAGCATCAACAAAACTTGAATTGAAAATTGGACCCCTCATAATTTAATTATGATTACTGCAAGTGTGTGTTTTTGATTCCCTAATTGAATAGGTCCTCACAAACATGTTTACTTTATTTGAATGCAAAGTAGTTGATAAAATTTGACGATGTAGTTCAACCTCTTTCACAGGTGTGTCTTATGGTGTTTGGTTTTTGATCCTTACCTAACCACACATTGATAAAATATAGAGGTCAAATCAAGAAAAAGAAATTGTATAATACCCACTTACCTTAACACATATGAGCGTACCTCTCATTCATCCAATATCAAAACCCTTCATAAGTATGCAATATGGAAATAGCTTTTTTTATAAAATTTAATTGACACCGAAATTGGATTTGAAAACCTCTCGTTGGTACCAAAGGTGGGGGTGGGGATAGCTCAAGTATTTACCATAGATATGTTTTAGATTATTATTGTTAGCAATTGACAAGGGATTCCAATTATCAAATGGAGTTGATGATAAACTAACTTTTATAATCATGAAACTATCATCTCAAGCATTCCAATATCATCAAATATCGTGTAATATACATTTGTGCAATCAAAATGATTGCTTATGCTGACAATTAATGGACGTGACACTACTAGACCTCTGGGCATATCATGTAGTCCATTTGCCAATAGCGATCATGACACTAAATACCATTAGTAGTGTAGTTATTTTGCAATGATTAGGTGGTACTTAGATTCTAGAGAGGGAGTCTCTTGACACTTGAGACATGACAAATCACAAAGACCAATTATAACAACAATATAACATCACTCTTGGATGTTGTGGCAGTGTTTGGTACGCTAAAAATTGTTGTCGAAGGACTAAAAATTGGATGACCGTTCAATATGAATCTTAGACGGCCTAAGCAGATGGCATGCAAATCTTGGGTTCTAAACGTTTTTGGGGAGGGAATTGCGGATCAACGTACTTTTGGGGAATGACCTCGCAGAGAGAATAAAGAGAGTGCTTTGAATAAAGGTTAGAGCATCTCCACTCATGGAGCCACGAAGAGACCTCTATTATTGTTTGTAAAAAAAACGATTTAAAGACAAACTAAGATGTATCCCACCCATAAACACATGTATGCATCTAGAATATCATTGTCCACAATTATATCATAGATATCCTTTCTTGGCTCACCATGTATGGTGTGATGAAGGACTCTTGAAAGAAGTCCTCAATGACATAGTCGATGGGAATTCTATTATATTTTCTAATATATGAGTCTTTTGGAAGTGAGATGTAACATGTAATATTGCTTTAAACAAGCAAAAATACATAAGTTTTTTTGCGGCTCCATGAGTCTCTTATGCACAGAACACCAAATTTAATGCCACACTAAATAAAGTTAGCCTTAGGGCCACTTCAAACACGTGACATAATCGGTCAAAATACTAGTCTTTCCAAGTTCAACCGGTTGCATGTTGTGATCTTTGAGTTATTCTTCAACAATTTGAGGTACATTATCTAAATTCCTCTAAAATGATTGGTAATTTTCATGAAGTTATGAAATTCAACCAATTATTTTTCAAACTCTGCCAGTTCATATGTAACTAGAGGTCAGTTCTCTCCGTTCATTGGATTGAAGGCCCATGATCATTGCATTCTAAGATCTTTCATTGGTCAAAAAAACCAATACAATCTAAGTTCACTTTACACTAGAAGGTCAAGGCCTAAGGACTTTTTTTTGGAATAAAAAAATAAAAATCTACATGGATTCCTACGCGATAGATTATAGATAATGCTTCATGATATGTCATAATTCATGTTAGGCTTGCATTCAAGAGGTTAATATGATGCAATTTTTGGCAGACCATGTCAATGGTATGGCCTTTGGATAATTATGAAGGACCCACACAATTAAGCTACATGGTCACGGCCCTTGGCTTGTGTGTAAAGTGGCCCTAAGGGCCACTTCACACATACGATCCAAGAGCCATGACCATGAGATTGTGAAAGCTTGAAAGAAGTATCCAAAGGCCATCCCCAAGACACTTCCAAAAACCATGTAGCATAATCACATGCCCTCAAATGTAGTGTGAAGTCATATGTGATGAGACCCTCAACCAAATGCTATTTCAATGGAAATTTTCTATTCATGGGGGGTCCTCGTACATTACAAATAAAATAAATCAATGATTATGAGAGTTCATAGTGTCATGGTCTCCCGGTTTTGTGTTGGGTCTACCTCCAAGAGATGGTTTTTGAAAACACTCCAAGTGACCATGAAACATGATCCATTTGATGACATGTAGGAATCCATGTAGACATTACATCCATCTTGCATTCACATATTCCTTCGGTCCCTCGAGCATAGCATGAAGCGAACTTGGCCCGGCTATGCCTTTCCCACCAACAAGAGTGTTTAAAGTGCAGTGATCACGGGCTCTCAATATTGTGTGTGAAATGGCCCTAAGGGTTTGTTTACACCATGGACCATGAGGTTGTCCCAAGGCCATGTACAATTTGTGATTGGTTGTTGAACTCGTCAAGGGATCACTTTAGTTTACACCAAAGAAAATTGTCATAGTGACCATGGAGTTCGAGGTCCCCAAAAGACATATTTTAAGGCCTACATTGTTCACTAACATGGTCCAACATGTTTTTGCGGGGGGAGAGGCAAAAGAGGCGCTTTTGTAAAAGAAGGCAAGGGCCCATGATACAAAAATAATGTTATAATAAGATGTTAATGATACATTTTTTTTGGGGGGGGGGGGGGAAGAGAAGATGAAGCCAAAAAAAGATAAGAGAATGGTCAAACTCCATATTTTTTTTTCCAAAACTGCCCTTTTTGGGCATATGTACATATATTTTTTAAATCACCTCATTCTCTTTTGGGTGCATGGTCATTCCTCTTGGTCCACATTCAGTTTACCCGTAGTGAGGGGCCCAAAAGCTTTATAAACTGAATTTCTAAGAAATCAGACCAGGGATGTTGAATTGTGGGGAAAGGCCATCTTTCATGGTCCGACTTCTTCACGGTCGATGGTATGAAGTGGCCCTAATAAAAGTGGCAAGCGGGAAGTTCCCGACTTCCCACGACCGGTGACATCAACATGCCATCGCCATGGGCCCCACGTGACCCGGATAGGGTTATTTGAGGGGAGGGGGGGGGGGGCATACTTTGAGGAGTCTAATCATTTTCCCTGTAGTGTTGTTGACCGGGGGCGCATGGGCATCGCGGGAATGCATGGATGAGAAGCCGAGAATAGAAAGCCGCCCCTTGCTTAACTCAACTCACATAACCTACATCTCAACCGAACTTGAAAACAAGGCGGCATGTTTTTAATAGCACATTCCCTCCCTTGATAAAAGGTGGACAATGACGAATGCGTGACTCATGAGAACAACCCTTCGCAACCCCGGCCCTTGGACCCTTGGTTTCGGGTTCATGTGCTGACTTTCCACCACAAGATTCGGAGCCCAATAATAAGTGTCATGCATGTATGTTTTCGTGGACCCGTTACGAGGAGTGGTTCCAATGTGAAACGGGGGTTTTCAACAAGGCATTCAGGGGCGGTTTACACTATGGACCATGAAGTTGGACCAGGGCTCTGCAAGGCAGCTGATTGGCTGTTGAAGTTCTCCCGGGACAACTTCGGTTTACACTAAGGAAAAAATGGCAGAGGGACCATGGAGGTCGAGGTCCCCAAAATATAATTTTTAAGGCCTAATAAATGCACTGACATGGTCCAACGGGTTTTGCGTTGAGAGAGGCAAGAGAGGTGGTCTGGTAGGAAAAAACAAGGGCCCATATCAGAGAAATACCATTTCAATAAATTTTTAATGAATCTACCTTTTAAGCACCTTAATTATAGCATAGCCCATGAGACATACAAGCACTACCTTGCCCTACCCCTTAAACCGGCTCACACGTGTTTCACCAAACAACGCGGGACATCTAGAACTCAAGAATTCAAGTGCATATTTGTTTTTTTTTGTCTACCAAATGTAATGTTTGGAATTCTGGGGCTTGTAATATACCGTTGGAAAGGTCTTGAAAATACCTTTCCAACGGTATATTACACACCCCAATATGCTTACAAAATGCAGTTGCAAACCAAAAAAGAGAAATCTGTAGTGGTTTAGTGATTGTAGATCAGGGTAGTCAAAAGAAGTGCAATGGGAAGTCTTCTAACATTAATTATCAAAGAATTGAAAATTAGTGTTGAGCAAGGTAGGGTGGTAACAACATTAAATATAATCAAACACTAAATATCCTATTTAGTGTAGTGACAACACAAGGTACATGTCACATGTAAATTACATGTCACATGTACAAATTAAATTGCTCATTTTATTTTATTTAAAAAATTGTTGTGAGAAGATTTGCAAGCCACATCTTCGACACATTTAACAAGAAGTGAAGACAAGTGAAGCCCAAGAGAAGACAAGGAATGATTAAACTTGATTTTTTTTCAAAATTGCCCTTTTTGGGCATGTATTTAAAAATTCAGCACCTTCACTTTTTGGTGCATGGTCATTCTTCATGGTCCACATTCGGTTTACACCTAGTGAAGGGCCCATGAACCATGAAAACTAATATTTTAGTAACTCGGACCATGGAAGTCGTCCCATGAAGTTGTCCCACGCAAAATAGGCCTCTTACGTGGGACGACTTCATGGTCCATAGTGTAAACCGCCCCACACATGGAAGTGGAAAGAAAGAAGGGGGGGGGATTCTTTATTGGTCATTGGTTTATTGGCTTTGTCATGTTTGGGGGCAATTAGGCCGCTCACACATACTAGT
Organism: Polytrichum commune; assembly: GCA_950295325.1. Lineage (NCBI taxonomy): Eukaryota > Viridiplantae > Streptophyta > Polytrichopsida > Polytrichales > Polytrichaceae > Polytrichum > Polytrichum commune. The sequence continues at coordinate 1,586,020 of OX485804.1, forward strand.
GGTGGGTAGCAGTGAACGGGCGAATCCTGTTCACTGCCACCAGGAAGTGTGAGCGAGAACCGGGGAGAACCGACGTTAGTCCAGATGAACTGGTTGATTTTGAGAAATTACCCGGTTGCAGTACAAGATTTCAGGGGAATTTGGTACCTAAAGTTACAAAGATGCATTGGTTGATTTTGAGAAATAATCCAGTCGAAGTTCGAGACTTCACGATAACTTGGTACCTTAGGTTACAAAGATGAACCGGTGAGTTTAAGAAATAACCCAGTTGAAGTTCAAGACTTCACGATGATTTTGTACTTTAAGTTACAAAGATGAACCGGTGAGTTTGAGAAATAACCTGGTTGAAGTTCGAGACTTCATGATAATTTTGTACTTTGAGTTACAAATATGAACCGGTGAATTTGAGAAATAACCTAGTTGAACAAGACCTCACAACACTTATCAAGTGTTCTAGAGGAATGTAGAGAATATACCTCAAATTAATAAAGAAAAAACCGAAAGTTCATGCAACATGTAACCAATTGGATTTGGAAAGAATCTAATTTTAACCGATCATGCCAAAAAAAACTCCATGGACAATTGGTCAAATTTGATATTTAATGTGACTTACTATTTGGATTCACAAGGTGCTATATCCCTTTACTAATGAAATTAACCAAGTAAAGTTGTCAATGTTTGATAATGTCCAAACTATCAATTTAACATTTGTTGGTAGAATACGAGATGTACAATAAATAGATATAGCATTGCGTAATTCCACGTAGTAAGCTTTGCCTAAATATCATATTCAGTGTAGTTATAGAGAGATATGAATTCGTGGTCTCTATGTAGACTCACTCATTGCGAAGGTGAAAACGTAGTGATTTATCTCGCTTGAAATTATCCAAAAGTGAGAAATTATCTTGCTCAATATTATGTAGTAGTGCGGAATTATATCGCTTGAAATTATCTAATAATGCGAAATTATCTCGCTCAATATTTTCTAATAGTAAGAAATTATAAAGGCGTGTGAAATTACTGATCGCAGCAGCGTACGAGCGAGTGGCAGGACCGATGCGACCAATCGATGCCACTGCTATAAAGTTATAAAAGAGCTCAACCCTGCTGGTGGGAGTCGTCAATTGGCCTCACCACTAGCAGCTGTGGGGAGGCTAAATGTCTATGTGAAGGTTTTATGACAGGATAAAGTCTTGAGCCGATAAAAGAAGGGTAAATAAATGTTTGGTGAAAAGTAAACAAGGCAAAATAGGGAGTGGTAAATTCTAAAGTGTTTATCATTGAACTCTTAAATATAAGTATTTGATATTGATCAATTCCAAAATGTTCATGATATGTAAATTCGAAACCTATTTAATATGTATGTTCTAGAAGTTCTTGAAAACTTCAATTTTGGAACTTCCTACACCGTAGATTCTAGAAACTATGTGTTTGAGAATATTTTAGAACCTTGTAGACAAGTAGATTATTGAATGTTCTGGGAAAAAAAATATTCTAAAGAAAAAAAAATGAAAATTTTTCATAAGCATAATACAAAAAATATATGAACAATAGATTTCAAAATCTTCTACTAATGCATGTTTAATAACATTCTAAAAATAGATTATACAATTATCTAGAATGTGTATTTAGAATCTTTGGAGAAGTAGACGCTAGACTCTCCTTTTTAAATAAATTTGATAAACTTGTTATGTAGTAGATTCTAGAAATGACATCAAATGTAGGCTTTGGGAAATTCTCATTGCTTGGATTCTAGAAACTCTTGGAGATCGCTTAGAGCTCTATATAAGCTTGTTTTTTAAAACATTTCTTAGAACTCTAAGAGTTTTTTTTCCATGTCTTTCATTTTCATCCGGTTTTCTAGTCTCATCCCTAGTTTTTTTGTTTATCCCCAGTTTCATCTAGTTACCAATATCATCTTATTTCTAGCATATTTCATTCTCATTCCATAGCCTCTCAAAATTTATGGCATTTTCCTAGCATTTTATTAGAATTTTACCAAAATTCTCTCATAATTTCCCCAACATCTCAAAACTTTTCAAACTTTCATCCAATGTACATATGCATTCTACATCCTTCAAATTTCCTTAGATTTTTAGGATTTCATTCGTCATTCATTAAAATTTCATGAGAAGTTCATTCTAGGTTCATATGTTAATATCGTGGTATTACTGTAGTTCTATAAGAGTTACGATCATTAAAAAGCATGCCAAATTATTTTGAAAATAGATGAAATTGTTGAAAATATGATAAATTAATAAATACCTAAGGATAGTAGGTATAAAGGATCTGGGATGGTGAGATGGTGAGGATGAGGTTTGCTTAAGCTATGGTTTGGCCAAAGAGACTTGTCTAGTTGCATGTTTTGATTATGATTCAAGCCCTTTTGGTATCACATTTAGCACTTTTATATTGTTGGAGTTGAAATTCATTTTTTAAAATTTTATATTTAAATAAATTTCTTTGGTAGAAAGGTGCTCAACATGCTCTTTAAGTACAATATTATGCCAATATTACATTGATACTGCAATGTCAATATATACCACCATTATATTGCATCACCATTATGCCAATTCTATTTCAAGTGAATAGATCAATTGGGACATAACCTATCACGGCCATGCCATGGTGTTTAGCTATGTGAACCACAATGCCTAAGTACTCTTTGAATAACACATTCCTCCACAATTGTCATACTCATCGGATTTAATCACGTACATTATTTGACCCAATAAAAAAACCCAAGATTGTGGTCAATCTCAGTCACTTGGACATTTGAAGATCAATCAAATTGCTTGCAACTCATGAACTCACAATTATTGTGAGCCACATCAATGGTAAGATTTGGTACAATGGATTTTGCACAGAGAGAGAGAGAGAGAGAGAGAGAGAGAGAGAGAGAGAGAGAGAGAGAGAGAGAGAGAGAGGCCACTAGCTCATATGTGAACTCATGGCAAATTTACTAAGTAGGGCTATGCTACTGCCTCATGTTCGAGGTGATCCCTATGGGTGGACACTATTATATACATCTTGTAGTTGTAATCAACAACTCACCCATTTGCAAGAGAATTACAGCAACAAGTATTATGTTTATCCACAAAGACGTGGAATTACACCTACATATTGACTATCTTTTGTACTCCCTCTGTTTCACAATAAAACCATGGTTTCTGCATAAACTCCGTGCCAGAATAAAACCATGGTTTCGTTACGGACCTCCTCCGGGCATGACAGAGACGTCGGCAACTTTTCGGCAGCTCCCAATTTTGGTTAAAAAGCGCATTGTGGTTCAAATCCGGTCACTGTTCTTAATCCCGCACTGAAATAGAAACCACAATTTTATTTTGAAACAGAGGGAGTAGCATTTATCCATACATCTAAAAAAAAGGCAACTAAATAGTAGTACACCCAATCATTGCTAGACCTTCATCCAAATCGGTACTTTGTAGATTTAGTGGAATGGAACATAGAAATTTCTATGCGTTGGGACCAAAACTTGCAACCAATAAAGTAGTCGAGTGTAAGTTGATATTTTGACATAGACACGGTGACCGGCAAACTTTTGGTCCAATTGTTGTTCTTCCATGGGAGGCAAAGTGCTAATTAACCCCCTCATATTACGCAACACTATTTCAAAAGGGGATCCCGAGCACTGTGGGGGGGTTTTTTTTTGGATGAACTTAAGAAAAATGAGCTGGGTTTAGGGTTGAAGATTTGTTGCTCACTGTAGTAACAAGCCCGAATACTAAGTTAGAAGCTAATTTAAGGCGTCAAATCTTGGCCATCATATATGCCGGGCCGTTATTTGACCGAGGGCCCATTATCATAGTGGGGTCCTTTGAAGATGCCACCAAACTTATTAGTGCAAGTATCTAAGTACGTACTGCGATCTGAGAAATGGATGGATGATAACCACTCATCCATCCGCTTTTTGTCCATGGGCCATGTGTGTCCTTGGTGCTTGAGAATCCTTGTGTAGCGTGACTTGTTTCATGCGCCTCCACCAAAGTCAAACTTATTATGGTTTGTACAAACTAACCCCATTGGCTTACACTTAAGCCCTAACGGTTGAGGCCCAAGTACCATGTTTTGCTTAGAATGTGGTCTAAAGTAGTGTCGGGTTTACATACAACTTCATATTTATGCTTTGGAATGAAGTGTCTCTCATTCATGCCAATTTGAAGTTCAATGTCAGTTTTCCTTCTTATATGTTATTATTCTTTGTGGGATTTATAGTATTATTTCATGAGTGTGTTTAGAAGAGAGTGTGTGGGTCCAAAGCTTTCACATTACATTCATATAATCACCATGTGATCATTGTTCTCACAAATGTGTATTGAAGTTGGCTGCATTATGTAAGTTGTTGATCAAAGGAAGTATGGCAGCAAGTGGGATGTGGAAATGGACGTCAACAATGGTCTAACATATCCTTCATATCGATGGAATGCACCTCCAGAAGGAGGGTTCAAATGAAGCTTTAATTATCTTGATATGCCACCACAAACCTCAAAACTCATGCTAATGCACAATAATTTGCATTCATACTCGGAGGTCGCTAACATAACAATATTGGACATGAGTCTTGAGCTTAGTGGGCCCGGGAATCTACTCCAATACGTGCTAGCATTATCCTTGGTAGATTAAGGAGGGAGTAGATTTAGGCTAAACATGGGCCTACTACCCTTGCTTCTGGGAAGGGCACATGTTTCAATGGGGTAGATTTCAACCACGACAATGTTAATGGTACGTCACACTAAGCATAAATAGATAGAGAGCATAACATTCTGCAACATTTGTAGTTCATTCACTTTACCATTGTTGGGTAGCACCTAGACCCTTCATTGTTCATGAACAATATTGGATCCATTCGAATCGCAAATCTTCCCTTGGTACAAGCACAACGTCCATCTTCCTCACCCCCATTACCTTGTTATTCAAATTTGGTTTGGATTCTAATGTGTTGGACATGTTATGAATGGGATTTGCAAATATCTATGTATGTGTGCCAACCGGGTGCACCCAGCTGAAAAAAATCTATGAGTGCAATGCTCTTGATTAATAATATTATGAAATTATAACCTTGGTTGGGATTAAAGTAAATCGGTAAAGGGGGGAGGGGGAGGGAGGAGTTTTCTCAAACCTCGATAGCTTCCTCGTGCAAGTTGCTAAGCCACATCACATTTGGACATATCCAACTCGATACCACATGCTTTGTATATTCCAATCTCCATAGTAATACATGATTGATAATTCAATATGGAATAACATCACAAACAACATTGCAAACTCTAAGCTGCTCACAAATACCAACATTTCGCACTAAAGCTTGCACTTTGATTGGCAAAATGTACCATATGGCTCTTTGTGGTCCCTATTTCGATGTTGATTTGTAGGTTCCATGTGGAACTTAAGTGTCTCTTAACCATGGGCAAAGTCATAACATTACTCAATCGTAGGCTCTTGCAATGCGGGTTCGGGAATTTTCCAAGCATTATGCCTCTTTTACATTGGAGCATCTCACAAAACGAACATTACGCAACTTGAGTATTATTCACCCTGCCACAATAAACCGTCATGTGGGAGTTTTTGAAGTTGCAATGATGGGACTTTACAAGATTTGTTATATTTTTGGTCCCAAAGTTGCTTTTCTAGGTCTCACCTCATGGACGCGCACCTATGCGGCAAGTCACCACTGGCGCGCAAGGTAAAGGGCCGGGAAACATGTTCATAACAATACTATGCCTAGTGGGTTTGATCCATTTTTAAAACAATTGTTACTGTCTTATCTAAAATTGAGACATGAACCACTCCGACTATGGTACTTTTTTACATATAGTACCAACCAATATGATAATTACAAGTGGAATATTTCCTTGAATAGGCAATTTATCTATTCCAAACCAACTTCCTTGAGCAAGATTCATCTATCAAGGGATTGGTACAACATATTCCGGGTACATTCACACTTCTAGCATGTACATGTATTCTTGTTTTTATTTCGGTTTTGTTTTGTTGGTGATAGGCATGTCAAAGGTACATTCAAAAACTATATAAACTAGAAAGGTATGGCCAACAACTATACAAGGGGTTTCTCTTCATTTGGACAATGAATGATATATTCATACAAACTCCAAAACTTATGAAGAAAGTGGCTATGACCTTGATTTAGATTTGCTAACCATCTCGTACTAGTCGCATGTTTAACTTAGTAATCACATTTTCGTATCCAAAGTTAAGTAGGCTAGTAAAAAAAAGGTAACTACTTAAGATCCATCTACCTCTATTACCTATGACTTGGCCTTACTATAGGGAGAGGGATTTAAAATGGTTACTTATCTTTGTTTAATGAACCTGCCGCTCATCTAGGAAAACTAGCATCACTTCTTTGGCAAGTTTACTTTACATTTATGTCCCACCGAGTTCACACACCTTCGTAGCATGTTTGTGAAAATCCTACTTAATTTATATAACTAAAACACAGTCTATCAAAGCCTTTGAAGTTTCCTACCAAGTTCATGAATATCTCATGAACTATAATATTTTAAACATTTTCATGATACTACGTGTAGTAAACTTAAATGCCCATGACGTGGCACATGCACGGGGCATCCATGAACCCATCATTAGCTACGGCATGTAGGTTGATAGCTAAGGGTCCACTTGCACCACATAGTTGAGAGATTTAGTTGACTTATGAGTTAGTGAAGCTTAGGCGACCCAAATTCTAGCTAACTAAAATCATGGTCAAATCGGGTTGCACCATCATGGAGTTAGCAAAACTATGGTCGGGTTGCAATATCTTTGGATTGCGTATGACAACAATCAAAAATCCGTATTGCATATTGTTTGCTATCACACCCATGACATGAAACCCTAGTTTTATCCTTCAAATGTTGGCCATGGTCACATCTTTCTCATACTCAAACTTCAAATAAGAGCGGTCCTTAAGGATTATGATACGAGTGATCCATCATTCTGATACATGTTGGAATTGAAATGATCGAACTCTCCAAAAACTCAAAATCAATCATCTCCATGTCGAGATGACTAATATCAACATTTGGGTAACTTTGAAGATAGATCAAAATGTTTTTTATTTTCCTCAAATGCTCTGTAAGTGATGTTGTCAAAACTTTAGTACAAACTCCTCTAAGGAGATGTGCTTTACTAAGTAATTAGCTAAACAGAGAATTAGGTTGTTTTTATGAGGAGGCAACCATAACTATCGGCAAAGAGGATTTGTGAAGGTTAACAAGAGTTGTCTTTGTAACCCTTAGGATGATTGCATCATAAGCGGTGGTTATGATAGTAAATTGAGGGTTCTTCGGCCACAAATCCTAGTATCGACTTAGAATGGGAGTGGTGAAGTTTTGCGGTGTACGACCTTTCTTATGAATATAATGGTGTTGGTTCCTTGGAATATCAATATTTAGGTTTTGAAAGGATTCCCAACTTGTTTGTGGTTGTAGTAAGGCTTTTCAAAGTGATTAGTTCCAAGAAGTCTTGAAGAGACAAGACTTATGTACGTCTTACATTCATTTTCCCCAATAACAAGAAGTATCTACCACACTAGTGTTAGAGTAAGAGGATTGAGTTGATCAACCCTCAATATCACTACTGGCTAGGGACCCAGCTTCTCTATTATAGTGCAATAATCTTGGTCTTATATAGACTAAGTTAGGAAACTAGAAGTAAATATGACAAATCAATCACATAATGGAGAGTTACAACTTTGTTGGTATAAGAGGGAGTAAATCATAAGATATAAGATATAACAAGTACACATATATAGTTGTAAGTAGGTCAAATCATATAGTCGTACATATGTGAGTCTCGACCAAATTTTAGGGGGTGAGCAATACCAATACAACCTTAAAGAATAGTACCATTGGTATCATGGTAGTAAGTAGATATATGCACTAGGGTGATCTAGATTATAAGGGGTAGCTAACATAGGTAGTAGAGAGAATTCTTATAAAGCTACTGACCTTTTTCAATCGCACTACTACATAAACGCAAATTATGAAAGTAAATGTGTCACGAAGAGGTGGACAAGAAAAAAAACCAAAGTCTTTCGCAATTCTTCATGAAGGTGTTGACTAAACCATGATCAATTATTGATGCTTATGCATCTACATGTGAATTTCAAACATTGAATATAATCTCTATGTCTATGTGGATTGATGTGCATTTATTCATGCTTGTTGATGTAGTAGCAATACTTCATCATATTCAAGAGATGCTCCACCATATTTGATGTCATCTTGGCACCATCATACAGAATTCTATCCTTGCCTCATAGTAGTGGCTCAATGGCAAAGATGATCTCCTCAATGATGATGAGCAACCTATTCGGAAAGTTTTCACAAAATTTCAATAGAGTATGTAAGTTCGCCATTTGTTTCATATTTGTTTCGATTTTGGAGTCATCCAACATGTTATTATCCAATAATGAATGTTAATCATTTGATCTTTTTTAATAAATAAAACTAAAATGTGATGTCCCCTCCCACTTGCATAATGATCCTATTACATGCAAAGGTGGTCACAAAGGTTGTGAATCCAACCTCAACATCGTCACATTATAGTAGGTTGTTGGGTTATGCTTGTCACATCCTACCATTGATAGATGTCAAGGTGAAGGAGGGTATTGAACATAATAGTGACTAAGAGGAGGAGGGAATGGAAGATGACATGGATAGTTACACAGCTTGTATGCATTGTTCCACATTGACTACATTGAATGTGCTCATTACTTTGTGCACATTGACAGGGGCGAGTAATTTCTTATTGTACTACCATTTATGTCTAAAAATAATAGTTTCTAAATTTCCGCAATGCCTTCATCCATTCATTTCTCAAACCTACATGAATTCTAGAAATATAGTCTAGAGTATGCTTGATACGTGGAATGTGCTTGCATTTCTTTTTAAAGAATTTGAATGTTGAATCAAACGATGATGTTAAAAATCATTTCCAAACTCTCATGCCAAGTTTGTGTGTTGTTGATTTTTAATAGTAAAGTAAGGCATTCATTAGGTTGATTGCATTTTGTGTGAACTCCCCACTCATACTATTATAAACAAAGATGTTACATTCATGCCAAAACACCATGGCTATAGGATACTAGTGGGTGCATCTCAAAATTTTATGCCAATCTCGTTGCTCACTACTCACATATTACACTAGTAGAAAACTATGCCAAAAAGAATCGTTGTTGATTTCGACTATGGTTTTTTTGGGCATAGTTTTTTACTAGTGTTAGCACTCCTTGTTGTGGAGTGCCTCTGACATGGTTGACGTCTTGTATGCATGCATTATCATGCACAACATGATTTTGAAAGATGAAAAGATGGTGAAAACCTAGACGATCTCATGTCCTCTAATTCCTCGATCGTTCAATTATGAAGAGGTTTTACCTTTTGAGATTTACAAAAGGGTACTATGGCAATTGAAGATTTTGATTTATAGAATGTACTATAATTTATGGGATGACCTTGTTCAACACTTGTGAGAGGAAAGTTCACGTAACACTATCAAGCACAAATAGTTTGTTTCTTAGCCTAATGTGGTCTGGATCCCATGAGAACACCAACTAGGATATTAGCCTACTACCGGGGTTGGGTGATGCCATGTTGTTATTAGTCGCATAATTGGGGCTGCCAGTCTTCCCCTCAACCATGATGTCTACCTACCTACCACAACATGTCACATAATAACTTCGCGGGTTAATACTATTCCAAAAGTAGCCTCCCCTAACATGGTCGGCTATGGGCTTTCAACCTGAAAATTGTGATGCCGGGAAATCTAGCTTGGATTATCCAAACATAGGTTGGGCAAATACTCAAGCCCACCCAACACAACCAGGAGGTTGAATAATGTTATGCATTCATTCTCTCTTTGACGAGGACTACCGGTAGTCTTTGCCAAAAGGAGTAGACATAGTAGACATTGTGGACCATGTTTTCCTTATGGATTTTATACGGAGCATCACTAAAGCGTTTGAGGACGTGATGACTTTACTTTTAAAAGAAGAGAAGGAAACCACATGCCAACTCTCAAAGAGGAGCACATATACTTGTTGGTGCCACAAAACAAACATGGATATCACTTTGACAAATCTTCATCAATGTATGAAGCAAGGTTGTTACTTTCCCCCATCATGTTTTGATGACTTGTAATTCTATTGTGACGAGGAGAATAATGTACATGATGTAATCTTATGAAATTGTTCTCGTGAGTTTTCTTATACACATGTTCACGATCACTTGTAGTGAATTTTGTTGAAAAATTTCACTAAATTAGTTGACAAGGTCATGAAATTGGTATCATGTTGCACTACTTTGTTGTTGAATTGCTATTGAATTGTTATTGTTTATAGTTCACAATCTCAATATTAGTTCTACGTGAATAACTGGGAACAAGTGGCCTTGCTCAAATACGTGCTTGTGAGGTACAACCTACTCTCTTTATTCGTTACCTCTATAAGTGTTAAAATTCCATATGTGTCGGCATCTATTTCTACAAAGATGTTAAGTTTTAAGTGTTACATGAATGTCTACTTATGTCTATGTATATTTGCCCCTTATATTTGTTAACTTATTATTAGACTATATAATATCATAAAATATAACATATCATGTAGAACTTCAAATAAACCCCCAATTATAAATGATGAAGTCCATGATATTAATTGCAAGTCTCATCAATTGAGTTTGCCCTAGTTGCTTGAACGATTATGTACCATGCTCGAAGTCTTGAGAATGTTGCTTATGACTTTTAAATTTGTAGGTCACATCGCATATTATTAAAAAACTATTTGAAATGACGATGTCAATAGTAGTAGTTTCATTGAATTCCAACATCTAATGAGTGAGTTATGCTTTGTTCAAAATTTGCCTTCCAAGTCTCATGCAACGGCCGTGAGTCTTGTCTCTAAAATCTTGAGGGTGTTGCATTCATTTTTGTGGATGGACTTCGTGTCTATGTGGTTCAGGGTCATCTTAGCAATTAATATTTGATTGAATTCAGGGACAAATAGAATTGGGAAAGACTTTAGAGATTAGTTTGACCTCACTTGTATTTTGAAACTTCATTTAACGTTAGAATGCTATTTTACTTGCATTACATTCATAAGTATTATCTCCTTGTTTGTTATTAAACTTTGTATCTGTTGAAGTGTTAACACTTTGTATGTATTAAAAAATAAATCCCACTCCCTATTGTTAACAGATATAGAGGGCAAACTGTAAATCTCATTGAAACTATAAAGTCTTCGGTTTACAAGTATGTTTTGTCAGGCTCTCATCCAATGGCGACATGACACGCGGCACATAAAGTCGAGCCACGAATTCGGTATGTTCGGTGGTCTTGCTTTGAAGGCCTTGTAATGGTTGCCGCTGCCATCCAAATGCATGAGGATGTAAAATGCAGGATGTCATCTATTTGGGATGAGGGGAGATGAAACCCTAATTGGCTCTGCACAGTAGCCACAAAGCCCTGGCGCTCTTCTTCGTCGGTTTGCGACCTGCAGGGTTTAGAGACGAAGGATTTGTGGAGGTTGGCCATCGCGATTTGCATCCTTCCGTCCACGGCTTCACCTTCAGGTACTTGTTATTTAATTTATCGTTTTTACTCAATCTTACGTCCTCTGTCGATGTAGATACAAGGTTTTGTTTCCGAGGTACTAAGATTCAACATAGAAATTGTCATGGTATAGAATGGTACTGTTTCGGTCTGGGGCTTCGATTTCTACGTGTGTTTTCCTGTTTAGTGTTGGCGTCATGTTTTTTTCACAGATGCTGATGTCTGTTGCCCCCGATTGCGATGGTGATTTGCTAGAGAAGATATGAGTTTTTGTTTTTGAGACACGAAAGGTTCACTTGAAATTGTCATGACAATAAGAATCCTGTGTTATCCTGGGCTTCTGAGGTTAAGAGCACTTTTCTATCTCGTCCTAGCTGCAAGTTTTTTTTATCACACTTCTGAACTAATGCCTCAAAACCAGGGTTTAGAGGAGTTTCTACAATTAGGATTTTTCTCTTCACCTCTAGGTCTCCTTTGCTTTCTTCACCTGGCCATCTCGCCACTCGCATTCGCATTGCATTGCATTGCACTCGTAGATCCCATGGCAGCTGAATCCGCCACTGGCCGTTTTGGATTTGTAAACTTTAGAGTGCTCAAAGAGGCTTGCGGAACGGGCCAAGAGGCTAGGATTTGCCATACGAGGGTCTGTTTCAGGGCTTGAGCTAATGTTTATATGAGCATTTATCTATCTCTTTTTGGATTCGATTTCATCATACCTCTGGTTTCTTGGCTCAGAATAAGGGTTAAGTGGGGTTTTACAAACTTTCTTCTTTTCACTTCACCTCCAGGAATGTCCTTTCTTCATCTGGGCCTACTTATATTCTCTCCCTGCTCTGTTGCCATGCTTGCAGTGGCACCCTGATGAAGAATATAGAAGTCTTATCGAGGTACTAAGTTTACCTAAAAATCTCATGACGTAGCCTCGGTCTGGGTTTCTGAACCTAAGTGCATTGCTCTGACCAGTCTTTGAACCAGGTTTAACTGCAATGATCTTATTGTCTTGTGGCTTGCAATGTGACCAATTCGGTCCAAATCTGATCCTCTGACCTTAGAGATTAAGTCATGGATTATCTGGGGGATGTCAGGGGAAGCGAGGTGGACTGAGGAGGTGTTTTTCCTTCATTCAAGGGTTATGTCAAGTAAATTGTCATGATTTGCACAAGGAGTCCGGCAGTGGCCTGGATTCTCCACGCCTACAGGGTAAATTATGTTCCTTAAATTCTTGATCTTTCTGAAATCCAGCAGTTCTCTAGCAGTACAATCAACTTCATTCTCAATGGTGCCTTCTTGGCGTACCTTTTTGCATTGCAAACAGGGGGAGTAGGTTTGAAGGTGCATGAAAGTAGCAGATGTTCTTTTGGTGGATCCTTTGTCTGTCTTGATCATATATGCCAGGAACATTTTCTATAGTACTCCTGTGCAGACCTTGAATTTAGAGCATACAAGGCAGATTATCCTAAACTCATGGAGGATGGTTTTCAGATGAGCTCTCCTGTGGTCCCTGTTGTTATCTCTGAAACCCAACAAATACAGTTGGTTTGCAACTTGTAGTTGTATGATGAAGCTCGGGGACTAACTAAGCAATTGGCCATCTCAGTTTGTGTAATGTTTGCTATTGAGATCACTTCATAGAAAATGTTTTTAGTGTGCTAACTGTGTCCTCTGGTACTCAGTGTGGGAAGACGGGATCAAGACTGTTTACTGCTACAGCATGCAAAGTGGCATGCCGGCCACTTGTTGCTGCTCAAAATGGGTACTTGGTCACGCCTGCTCAATATGATGTTATAGCTCAAAACTCAAGATTAGTCTTCTTTGCACAATTCAGTTCTTCCTCAACAGTTCTTCCAAACTCTGGGTTTGGCAGCTCCTGGCGGCAGGGTCCTTTACATCCTGGGCTTCCTAATTTCCAAAGTTTTTCTGCGGAGAGTGTGGAATGGGAATCCACTGATGCAAGCACTACTACTGAGTTAGAGGGAAATGGGGCAACTGAGAACAGCAGTTCATCTAGCAAGGTATCTGACCTGGCAGTTGTGCCAGCACAGGTGCAAGCACCTCAAACATCTCAGTCCACAATAGATCTGCGTGATCTTATTGCGTGTAAAGAACGGGAGTTGGGTGTCCTCAAGGCTTCCCTGAAGCAGTTGGAGCTTGCAGAGAAATTATTACAGAAGCAAAATATCAAGTTTGAGGTGGCTGATGAGAATGCCAGACTTGAGTCACCTAGTGTGTCTGGAAGCCAGCTGGAGACTCCATGGAAAACTCCGGAAGTGAAGAAATCAGACAACTCTCTTATGTTTGGTAAACTATCTCTAGCAGACTTCCCCACCCAACATGACACCCACTATGAGAAGCTACAGAGGAGGAGGAGAAGGAATGAGATGTTGCAGCAATCTGCTCGAAATAATGAAGTCAAAGCTTTGAACTTTGGAGCTAGTGCACTAAGCGCTTCTTCCACCGAGGAGAAAGTATCTGATTCAAAAGCAGTGAGTATAAGCTATTCCTATACCCCACTTAATAGTGCTTGTTTTGTGTCTGACATGCTGAATCTGGGGTTTGTCTTCACATCCTCTAAGGAGAATCGCATCCTGATGTGTGCTCATTTTGGATTGTGCACTTTGATTGAAGATATTCTATTTACATACAAAGTCTTCTATTATTCCTCTTTTTATGAAACGTATGCTGGGCTTCAGTAGATGGAGTCGGGAGTGGACTGTATTTCACATTCCTCATACTTACTGACTACACCTTTTGACATATTCCATTACAGGAAGAAGAACCTTCATCTACTGAACCCTACAGGCCCAATGCAAATGCTTTTATTCAAGAAAAGCCCTATAAGAGTTTAGCAGACCGTCTGTATGAGGAGCAATTCGGACATCCAGCACCTGCAAATCTTAAAAGGACGTACCCCCCTGGATCCTTCTACGATCGTTGTCAGAAGGACAAGGAAAGGAAGGAAAGAGAAGCTGCTGCAGCAGCAGCTAGGGGGGAGAGAGTATTGGAAAAAGAACCAGAATCAACAGACGCAAATAATCCGCCAGAGGATCTGTTGGATAGAATGCTCAAGAGGAGCTGGAAGTCTGGTGATGTTCGAAGAAGCCCTAGGAGCCCTGTGAGCCCTGGAAGTACTGTTGTAAACCGAGACATGAAACCAGGAGACTGGAAATGCCCAGAGTAAGGTTATTTGGTTATCTCTTGAAATATCAAAGTAAATTACCTCCATATTTCATGCATGAAACATTAGCTGGGCCTTGGGGTTTGGCTTGTACAAAGTAGATAAGTCTATTATATTGATTTATTGCACAGGAGCCCAGTCCAGGTTCCTACACAAAAATCGATGCAACTCTTTTAAAGATAGCAGAGTCATTGCAAGTTGCTGTAGATACAGCTTGAGGTCTAAGGTAGTCTAAAGGATTGTTGCAGTAATTGTATTGAGATTGTTCTCACAGATACATGTAACTGGCAGGTGCTCTTTCCATAATTTTTCGAAGAACGTTCACTGCTATAAGTGCCAGGCAGAGCGTCCAGACGATCCACGGCAGCAGCTAAGGGAAGCAACAAGACGGTTGTAACCAAATAGGCAATTTTGAATGAATTTGAAGTGTTGAAAGGAAAGCATTGACACACATTTTACGGGTAGCAGATTATACCTTGCTTTGATTCTTGCCAAATCTTGGAGCTGCCATTTACTTAGTTAATAGTCTGCAATTGGAACAAACATCCAAGCAGCAGGTTAGCCTTAGGAGTTATTGGGTAGTGGATTATAGGAGTATTCCACAGGCTTGGATTGGACTGGTCTATGGAAACTTAAGAGGTGGACTTCAAAATTTATTACATTTATGGACACTATCTTGTGGAATCTACATGGAGTCCTATGTGGCAGACTACGGATAAGGTTTTATGATTTGCCAAAATTTGTGTAAAGCCCACCTTGAAGAGAGGTTGGGGTGAACCAACCTGTACACTGGTTCCTTGGAGGCAAGGGTTTAGGCATCCAACAAGGAACGAGCGTACAAGTTAGTTCACCCAAATCCTTGAAGAGATAGGTATGATGCAAATTTTGACAGATCATGATGGTCAAACATGTCACTGGATGTCAGGGTTATTCTAATATTTTTGTCCAACAATAAATTTCTTAGGACAAATAGTTAAAGACATGACATAGGATCATCTCTTCCAATTACTCACAACTTCAAGTTTTGGAGCTTGCTATTATGTGTGTTTATAGTAGTTTTTTTTTGGTTGATTTTTATAATTATTTTTTCCTCAATGGCAAGTTTCTTGCAAGATGACAATAGTTCCAAAACCCAACATTAGAGGCAAAATTCTCCTTGGATGACATGGATCCAACCATAATTTGGACTACATGGATCTTCATTGGCAAGTAAGAATTTGAACAATTTTCAATTCTTTTATGATGTAAAATTAGAAGTAATTGGATCCCAAATGCTACAAAATGTCAAAGGAAATGGAAATGCGATAATGGGAGGAAAGGTGGAAGATACTATCACAAAGGAAGAAGACCCTATGAAGAAAAAAATTTAAAAAAGTTGAATTTCAAAATCGAAATGGGCACCCAAGAAGACAGAGAATGATGCAATTGAATTGGACGATTCGGAAGGTGAAAAGGAGATTCTTATTGAATGGAAAGATTATGAGATTGACACCCTTATTGCAATCCGCAGTGAGATGGAAGAAGAATTTGCAAAATCAACAAGAAAACAAGATATGCAATAGTTTCTTTGACTGATGATATAAAAAATGCAAAAGGTCAAATTCATATTGGATACATTGGGCCTTTTGCAAGACCTTCGTCTTTGTCTCTTGCCATGGGCCTTCCTTTCATTCCATTGTGTACTTAGCGCATGAGTTGGGAATCAAATTCTAGATATCTAAAAACTATTCCATTGATATTAAAACATTTATCATATTGATTGTGATTAGTTTAGTGACAAGTTATCCATCGATTAAGCATGTTTGTATATCATATTTGCAAAATATTACATCCATAATGTCAAGAATGTTTATGTACAATACATGCTCTTGATTGACATTCTTACATCATTACATCTTCATTACATAATTGGATGCGAAATATTTGTGTATTAATGATGTAATGGTATGTATCATGATCATGTAAAATAACATGTGATATTGCTTGCCCCTAAAATTTAATGCTCACCCTATCCCATATGCAGGAAAATAAGATTGGGCTATATTGCAACACATCAAATTTAAACTTGAGGAACACCAAGATTAACTGCATGCCTAAGTACAAAGAAAGTCATAGGCATCTCTACTCAAGTACAACCACAAATCAATCTGACATTTGAGGGAAAAAAAACACTCCAGCTCTTGAAACTGACAAGATGTGTTAAGGCCCAACTGTAAACCAAGTCCTGCCTTTCAAGGCTAAATAGTTCACATAGAAGTATATAGGAAAACTCACAGAGAGTAACAACCAAATACTGATATATACTGGTTGTATGAACATCCATCAAACCACTCAGTTTGAAACATTTGATAGCCTTAGTCAGAAATACCAGATTATAGCCTCCCTTTTATTAGTAGGTTGTAGAATACATATATATGAGCTAAAAAACTGCTATGCATGACATGTCATCATCAAAGAGTTCCTTGTAATTTGAGTCGTTCCAGCTGCGTACCCACCAACCCTGCAATGAATGATATTTCTAATGATTCAGGAACTATATGAGCATCGAGGCCCCACCTCTTCGAGGCACTTCGATGGAAGTTCCATAGTATGCCAGAGAACTACGGCAATATCTTTCCATGTCCTGCTGCCACTTGTGATAATGAAGGCATTTTCGCTCCTCCTGTGATCTTGCCCAACCGCTCTAGCAGTTGGCATAGAACCCACTTTTCAAGCAACAATAATATTGCTAAATATTGAGCTAATGAGAAGATTTGTGGAATACGCATCTGACACATCACAACACGCTAGCCACGTTAAGGGAGATAGAACTTGATGTTTGTGTGAAGATTTCACTTCTTCCTCCAATAAATACTTAGAAACATACCCAGAATAAAGCCTAAATAATTGCAAGGAGCTACAATGTGAAAACAGTTTTTGAAGTGAACAGAATAATAAAAGAGATGATAAGTACGATCAGATCTGTTCACATGATCATAACTGGAAAATCAAAAAATCACCATTTTACAATCAGTGGAGTAACAATGACTTGATTAGTAATCAAGACATCCGCTAGTCCCAACAGACTGATTTCACTGTTTCATGCTGGAAAAAAGCTTATTCTGTGGTGATAGATGGCCAATATCCACTCACACAAGCGTCATTTTGAGAGAGGAAATGTGCAATGTTGCTCTACTTTTCCTATTAAATTAAGGACCCGAATTCAATTTGAACATAACTAGCAAGTCTAGTTTATCATATGTTCACATAAAATCTCCAAGTGAGTGATATTCAAACCTGGGAGAGTTGATAGGGGACAGTCTAAGAAACTCAAATCGCCAGCACAGAGCAGTGGCAGTAAAGGAAGCTCCAAACACTGAGACACCACTTGGACAATTCTGTAAGAGATTTCACCATGCGCTCATGAATCCACAAGAGGAAACGCACATCATCAGCTGCTTCTCATTTCATCATTGTTGTCCAGGGTCTATGTCTCCAGACATCAGGATCCTGCACATAATGAAGATGTCCCATATATTTGAATGAAATTCTCACACTTTGCAAGTTTCAAATGTAGGCATTCAGAATACTAATTTGAGAAAGACTGGATGATACTTGCTGATCTATCACAAACCTGACCTATACTATCCCTAATTTGACACCAATTATTAAGTTCTTACACATTTCATTTCCGTGAATTTATATGTTCAGCAGGTTTGCTCCCTGTCTAGATGAAGTACTATCCCTTACAGTTTGTCGACAAGCATATCAACAACTAATAACTTTAACACATGATTCAGGAAATTGGAAACTAAAGAAACTGGGATCCCCAAGGTGCAGAGGAGGTGTGAGCATATTCTAACGCAGTACACTCCATGGTCCAGAACAGAAGCAGCGGCAGGAAACATGGTCAGAGGTTAATGTAACTTGAACAAATTGGAACCAATTTCTTGTCCAGATTCCAACAACATTTTCACAGTACCATACCAAGAATAGTCAGCAACTAACCTTCCTCAAGAACCCTCGAACCTCCTCCTTCTCGTCATAGGCCACACCTGCATAACGTTATGTTTAGTGGCTGCTCACAGATTTCAAAACTTTTATCAAGGATAGTCTTCGTCAAACATTTGCTCTCTAGTATCGCTTCATTGCCTACTTAGTAGGCACAAGCTTCATTCCAGAACCCCTATTCAGTAACTAGAGTAGATAAGCACACACATCAACATCAAGTTACAAAGCACTCAACTTCTCACGGTATCGTGAAAATGTACCACGGTATCGTTCATCTGCTAAGAGATCCACGAAGGAGATATAGTCATCAGGCATCCATTTCTTCCCCTCCTGCTCCTCTAACAGTGAGTATACAATCTGCCACAACTCCAGGAGAATTACTGACAGTGTCTACGTCAAGGTGACACAAAAAAACAAAACTGAACACCCTGTTCAGTAATTAAATATCAATCCATTCGATACTACAAATCCTGAATTATTATGTGAACAAACTGAGGTGCACTAAACATCTAGTAGCACCACCTTCAAAAGAATCAGACACCATCCCAGAGGTGCTAAGTAAAGCTGGATGAGACGAAAAAGTTGTTATTATGTTTCAGTGTTGTTTACTGCCAGCAAAAGACACGTCCAGGCTATTGCAGGTGCACGCTTTCTGGGCCGACATTTTGCACTAATTAATGGAACAACCACCTTCTGAAGGAGGACTTTTCTAACCAACTTCGCCAGAACAATTAACATAAATGTCTCTTTGCAAATCCTTCCAGGTCTAGATCAGCATATCGTGACAATAACCTTGAATTAAGCCTTGAACTGTGCAAGGTAAATTTCCATGGGGGACGTTAAATACCCCCCCACGAACTTTTCGGACTGTCAGATCCGGGCTGGGGCAGCCGCCCGTCCAGAAAATCTGGATTTTCTGGACCCGCCCGAAAACTGCTGCCCGCCCGCCCGATTTCGAAAAAAACCATTGTCCTTGCATTCTTGAAGGCCACTTACCCACAAATCCCATATTGAGTGCACTTCACCTTCAAGGGCCAAAATCCAATATATATGTTCACTTCCAATTGAGTAAATAAGCAATTGACTGGGGTTTCATTATCAAAGTGAAACCGTCAATAAAACATGTAATTAACTTAGAAATCAAAAATATTACAAAACCCTCACTAGCACTGAGGTTATAATTTTTGTGACTCACAATTTGAAATTGTCTTTGTCATTCTAAAATGACACTTAAATTTAGTGTGCTGATTTAGTATGTGTATTTTATAATATTTTAGGTAATGCCGTCTACTTTCACAAGTATTCATACGCATTCATTAATCCCAAATAAATCAGAAACTATGCTTACAAAATTAAGTAAAGCTAATTGATTATAAAATGTACTTACTGTAATTAATTAATTATTGGAATTAATTCCAGTGAGTTAATTCTAATAATTAATTTCTGGAATCAATTCCAGTGATTTAATTATAATAATTAATATCTGGAATTAAATTCCAGTGAATTAATTCTAATAATTAATATCTGGAATTTAATTCTAGTGAATTAATTATAATAATTAATTTCTGGAATCAATTCCAGTGAATTAATTATAATAACTAATTTCTGGAATTTAATTCCAGTGAATTAGTTGTAATAATTAAGTCCAATGAATTAATTCTAATAATTGATTAATGAATGCGTATGAATACTTGTGAAAGTAGACGGCATTACCTAAAATATTATAAAATACACATACTAAATCAGCACACTAAATTTAAGTGTCATTTTAGAATGACAAAGACAATTTCAAATTGTGAGTCACAAAAATTATAACCTCAGTGCTAGTGAGGGTTTTGTAATATTTTTGATTTCTAAGTTAATTACATGTTTTATTGACGGTTTCACTTTGATAATGAAACCCCAGTCAATTGCTTATTTACTCAATTGGAAGTGAACATATATATTGGATTTTGGCCCTTGAAGGTGAAGTGCACTCAATATGGGATTTGTGGGTAAGTGGCCTTCAAGAATGCAAGGACAATGGTTTTTTCGAAATCGGGCGGGCGGGCAGCAGTTTTCGGGCGGGTCCAGAAAATTCATATTTTCTGGACGGGCGGCTGCCCCAGCCCGGATCTGACAGTCCGAAAAGTTCGTGGGGGGGTATTTAACGTCCCCCAATTTCCATTACCAGAAGCTCCGTCCAGAATGATCAAACACTGACTGACCTCAGTGTCGAAGAAGATTGTCGAGCTGGATTCCATACTGGAAATGGAGGGCCTGTCAAGAAGTTTGGGTTTCAGTCCCAGCTAAGGGAATATTCAGTCAGAGGAGGAATTTCACTAGCATAGAAAACCCGAATTTAAGTCCAAGTAACAGCAACGACGACGAATCTTACAGAGGAAGAATTTCATTACAACCCCAGAAAGCATACAACCCCGAATTAGATTCCAAGTAACAGCGACGACGAAAATCCCCGTCCAATTGACGAGGAATGGACGTGACAAGAAAGCGAAAGCGACGAAGCTAGGGTTAGTCGGAGCTTGAGCTGTGTCTGGACCCTCTGTTCTCCTCTCCTGTTAAGGCCGGTTCACATGGGGTCCCAAATCCTAAGTCCCACTCATGTTAGCAAGTCCCAACTTTTGAGCTTCAAGAAACCATTAAAATATGGTTAATTATCATTAAAGTCGGATCTTAATTATTTCATGCAAAAATGTTCATGGGACTTGTATTGAGAGTTGGGTCTAACGTTTTGCTTGACCCAACTCTCAACACAAGTTCTGAGCCTTAATCCAAAAGGTGTTGTCATGTAGGCATCCATGTCATACTTGGGACTCATGACTTAGGACTTGGGACCCGTGTGAAGTGGTAACCTCCAGCTTCCATGCTCTCAACAACTAAGATTACATGGATGGACCTGAAGTGACTTGGGACCCGTATGAACTGACCCTTGTAATCCCCATGCTCTCTTTCATGGGCCTTCCTTTCCTTTCCCTTCCCTTCTCTACCCTTTGTCACCTCATGCCCCCCCCCCCCCCGCCCCCCGCAGGAACTTGGCTACCAAGTTAGGTGACTTAAGTAAGACAATATATATTTGTCTACTGCTGGGACACCCTGCAAAGCCCTTTATAAAATGGAAAAACCACATAAGTTAGTAGGCTTATTTCTCAACCATGATACCCCCCCAATCATAGTCCTCATGTTTTTTGAGAGACCACATTAAGGTTGCCACATCTTCAACCTTTACTCAAGGAGGCGACTATCGGAAGTTTAGAAAACCACGCGAGATTAAAAAAAAAGGTCAATTTAATTTGTTTAGGGTAATTTTTTTAATTTCATTAGATCTATCATAACATTGGAAATATGTCCTTACATGGTTATATGTAAAATAGGGTGGCGGATAATTCCTCCATTTTAGTAATCAATAGAAAAAAATAGGGTCATAGACATAGGATCCCCCTAAAAGTGTGTAGTAGGATCAATAAAAATAATTATGGATTTGACTACTTGGATGAAAGAAGTGTGTAGTTTCTGTCCAAATTTGAATCAAGCGTGTTAGTATGGAGAAAAATGTTATGGGATTTTTTGGAGGAAGACAAGGTGGAGTGGTTGGAGACTTTGGTGGTTGCCCTCATGCCATCGGCTAGTTTTGGATATTCGTCGTCATTGGTGCTAAATCTTTCACAATTTATTAGTCTTATCGTGACATTATAGAGGATATTGAACATGTATCTTGATGATATTAGACGGTGCATAGTTGTATGCTAACCCTTCACATTTTAAATATTTGTTACAAGGTTTGAATGATATTATATTTGAATATGTTTGTGAACAAAATTAAAGTAGATGATTTTAATTTTTTGTATTTAGCTTTCTTGTATTTGAATGCAACCTTGTTTTTTTTAGTAGGTCGTTGTGTGAAATTTCATGTCTTGTCACAACTGATTGTATCACGGGTAGATCACTCCATTGTCAAGTTGAACACCACGTGCGACCAAAAAAATCTTCTTTTGGTAAGTTGCACCACCAAAATGGGTCAAAATTTTATCAATTTTTTTTCATGAGTAGATATACACAATACCTATGACATAGTTAAAAGTGGTAACTAAATTTGATGATTTGTTTTTTTCATAAAACATACCGTTTCTAACTAGAATGACACAGAATTGAGCTAAAACAATTACCACAAATAATAAAGATGACTAAAAATTTCAAAAAAGTATACAAAAGATACTATCAATGGTTATGTATATGTAGAAAAAATATCATAAATTTTAAAATTATATATGGCATGTAATATAGGGGTAGCAAACTTTGTCCGCACGTGGTGTCAACTTGACAATGAAGTGACCTCCCCGTGGATTGTATTTTATATTTTGTTTTGTTTTATCCGTGTTTACAACTTGTCTATTTCAGCTTGTATATTTTGTTATTTCCATGTTTATTGGTAACCCTTTAACTAGTATCCAAGTTCTATCAGTTGTGTTTTGAATGGTGCTTTGAATGGTTTAGGATTGGTATTACTAATTAAAACCAAATGAACAAAATTTTGAATGGTATGGAATGTTTGTTGCTCACATAGTCGGTTTTGCAATGCTCTAGTATTCCGTCCATTATTTGGTAGTTGTACAATTATATAGTAATTAAATTGTGCCAAAAATTAGCCTCTTTAAAAAATTACAAATAAGGGTGCTAAAAAATACGTCAAAGTAGCTTTTTATCTACCAATAGGGAGGGAACAAAATATTGAGAGGTGCATAAATACCCCCCCCCATTAAATACCCCATTATCGCACGTGGTTATGAAACATAAGGGGGTGTGATCGCCCTGATGACCTTTATTAGCATTTTTTTGGAGTTATTATTATTATTAAAGAGAATAATTTATGGGGGGATTACGTGGAAATTGTATAGCTCAACCTTTATTAAAGAATAATGGAAAAATGTAGAACATAATTCTAATTGCGTTACTTGGTCATGTGTGTGTGTGTGTGTGTGTGTGTGTGTGTATATATCTACACACACATACACAACATGTTTATCTTCTCTAAGAACATACATTGGATGAGAGTAATTCTAGGTGCTCTATTGAACTAGAGTGATTTTAGCTAAAGTGGCATTACCTTCCTATTTGCTTGTTTCATACAAATTGTAGAGTCAATCTTCCTAATGAAATATTGGTGGGCGTGAAGAGGCATTTTTTTTTCTCACATTTTCAGGTTGGTAATATCCTTGAGGTGTGAAAGTGACAGGTTGAGTTCCAACATAATTGCAACGCATGGTTTATGTAATGATGATATAATGAAAAGTGGATCTGGGTTCACCATATTATTTCTAGTTCTTTAGTGACCTCGTAACTATCTACTCAATCCCCTCCCATCCAATGAATAAATTTTCCCATGGAATCCCTATATTTAAAAATCAATTAATAAGAAAATATCTATTTTCAACCTTTGAATATTGTTCATCTCCAAAGAGGAGTTGTTGGGGGATTTTCTCTATTTGTAAAACATTAAATATATTAAAAATGTGCAATCATGTAAATATAAATTATCATAGAAATGAAGTTAAATTATTCATAAGAAATGCAAAGTGTATCAATTTGTTTCAAATTTGCTTGGAAGATCACCAAGATTATTATGTATACTCAATAACATGTTTTCAATTTCATTAGGTAATGTTATTTACATTCTATGATCATATGTTTTTATGCATTTAAAAAGGGGTCATAAGTCTACACAAGATACACATATTTTCTACAAAAAGATCCATGCAAGTTAATGTTATCTCTATATTATGAATTTTCTCTTGAGTTCTTGCTTTGAAAAGCTTACAAAAAGCTCATGACCTTATATAGAAGGTCCAACTGTACGGGTGTGTTCTTTGACTTTTGCATCAACATGTTTTCTTCTCCTATATTTCTCAAAGCGAGCTTGAAAATCTCACTTTAAAATTGATCTTGAAAACACATAAAAACCTTAGAGAGATAATAAGGGTTAAGGTATATGACCCTATTTGTGGGCACTCCAACGCCACAAATAAGTTTTAGTGCCATTTGAATTGAGTTGCTTGGAATTGACCCTCCTTATGCATCCCCTCCTTTCCTTTGTTTCATGTGTTGCATGCTAAAAAACTCACCAGGAACCGAAGGGACACCCTGCACAACTTGTTACAAAATTAAAAAATGACTAAATAGCATGATTTTCCCACCGTTACTTACTTGAAAGCATTAACCATATTAAGGTCTTTAAGGCATGTGCTCCTATTTGTGAGTGCTTATTGAACTCCCTCTTAGAAACAAAATGTTTCATACATAAGCAAAGCTAAGGAGAATGTATTACCTTTACTACTAGGTTGTCATTGTCGCCATGACAACCATCATGGTTTGCAAAAACTACTGAGACCATGGTGGTCTTATGAAGCCCCAATAACTTGTTTAGGGCACCAACATGAATGCATCACACCCCATAGTGCTACAAAAAAAAAATTGGGTACGATATGGGGCTAACGGGCTAACATTGATGTCAAAGATCAATAACCCCAATGTTATTTTGTATTGTTTTGTTACAGGAAAGACCATGCTTCAAAAACATATCATTGCCATGATTGCCATGCATGTAACAACACAATATGATGTTATAAAAATTAGAGAGTGGTAACATAAGAACACTTTCAATCCATTTCATCCATTGGCTCATATTATTCATGATTACGGTATTTATGCACAAAAGGGAAAGAAAGAAAAACCATGGGTGAATGCTTCTATTCTTATGTGTGCAAATATGTGTGTGCGCGTGCGTGTGCATATATATTCACTCTCCCAAATAAAATTATCTATACACTATATATAGTCATATGAAATCTCAAGTCCTTTTAATTTTTAATTTATTTTATTATGACTTATATTTGTGACTTCATTTCTGGATATAAGGAAAAGTACGGAGCATGAAATTATTCAAGGCATTATTCTCTTTAGCATAAAACTTGATACATATGTTCATGTATATTATGGTGAATTGAATCCAAAGTCGTTTCATGATTTGGTCATCGGGAGACACTTGATAGCCATGAGTGCCTATTGAGAAAAAGAAGTAATCATATTACAACACTCATCCTTACCATCAAATTGTGTGTGTTCAAGAATTATTGAGGGCAAATGTTAGAATATTTCCACATTCATGCTGAAACAATTACATGTTCAAAGTGAATATGCATAGGTAAACTGTGAAGTCAAATTTCAAAAAGATGTTATTGACAAGAAACATGCCTACGTCATAATCAAACATTTTTTTTAATATCATAAATGAAATGTCAAAAGCAATGGCAATTCATTGAGGGTAGGACATATCGACATAGTACATCAGAGACATGTTGCTTGGTGGCTAGGATTATCAAGTAGAAAGTCAATTAAGCACGAGGAGAAAAGTATGGGAACCACTCATTAAAGAGTAAATGATGCAACATGGCAATTTGGATAATATAAATAAGCAAGTGAGGTTCACAATACACTTGACAACAATCATGACCAATATAGACGTTTCATCTCTGAAATACATAATTATACAACATGTATGAAAACCAATTTATGTGGTAACAAATAATAATTTCATTTCAGTTGGATATATTGTAATTGTAAAACATCACGTGTTAACACTGCATTCTTGTAGTATAATAATGCAAATATTGATGATTCATTTGCAACAAAAATAAATGATGCAAAGAGTTTCATGATAAAATAATTTTGTTTCTTCAAATTCAAATAAGTAGTGTCAAACCATAGAGGGTGTTGTTCCACCTTGATTAATGCCAGAATGTGGTTGCCACTTGGGATTCATAAGTGTCTCGACCAATGTAGGGTTGACAAGTGGCAAAACTCGAGGGACATATAATTGTTGTTTGTCGGAATAGAGAGACCTCTATGGTAGGTGATAGAAGATGATGTCTTACAACCCTAGAACACCCAAATGCAGGGTTTTAGAATGCTAGAACAATGGGTCAATGAGAGCGTTGTAAAATTGTTCACAAAGCTGTAAACTACTGTGATGCGCATAGCAAAAACGCCTCAGTGTAAAACCGTTGCTAACTGGGGGCCTGGGTACTAGAGCAAGTGCCTGATTTGCAGGGCCCAGGCGGCCGGAGCTTCAAAATTCCACAGACAGGAATGAATCCCACACAGACAGGGATGAATCCCACACAGATTTAGCACAGGATTCTGGCACAATTATGACAAATCTCATGCCAGCCTCTATTTGTGCTGCAGTATGTGCACGTACCGATCGAGAGGAGCCACTCCGAAGAATGGAACTCCTGTTGTACTTATACTGATGTGGTACTTGCTGTCCGAACCAAATGGCAGCTTCTGCCATGTGACCGAGTTATAAGTAAGCGAGCATATCTATGCTGGCCGGTGAATAGCCGATTCACCTACAGGTACCGGTATGAAGCTGACCTCCATCGTTCAAGCCACAATTACTCATCATATTGATGCAAGTCTAATTTTTTCACTGTGATGAGCCTTACCTTCTTGTGGGAACATAGCCGGATCCACATCTGATCACAGGATCTGTCAGCCAGCATCAAACCCTAGACAATTTCAACAAGCCTGTTTTTGGCTTATAATGGTGTACTCACTCCTGCGAAATCAAGGTTTATAGGGTGTAGGGTTTAGGGTAGCATGATAGACTTTGTAAGCTATTGTGTCAGTGTTGTTGTTGAATTGAGGTTCAATCTCATTCAAGGCACAATTTCTACCATTAAATTGATGCACCGATTCAATGTGATATGCCTTAACTTGTGGGATTAACATAGCCAGCCGGATGCACATGTGATCAAAGAAGGATCTGTCCAGCTGTAACAAACCCTAGACCCTAGACATCATCCTACAGTTTCAACAAGCCTGTGTTTGAACCGTGATGACGTGTACTCACTCCTGAAATATCGAGGTTTATAGCGAATGTTGGGGTATGGCACGATCATGGACTTTGCAAAGTATTCTGTAAGTGTTGTTGTTAAATTGAAGACCATGCTCATCCAAGGCACAATTGCTCATCATATTGATACACTAATTTACTGTGATAAACCTTAACTTCTTGTGGGAACGTAGCCGGATGTACATGTAACCAAAGGATCTGTCAGCCAGCAACAAAACCTACACCCTACACATGTTACAAATTCAACAAGCTTGTGTTTGAACCATGATGACGTGGACTCACTCCTGGAATTTCGAGGTTTAAAGTGAATATTGCTGGTTTGGGGTACCATGATGATGGACTTTGCAAGGTATTGTGTCAGTGTTGTTGTGAACTTGAAGACCAATGTTATTCACATCTCCGGATGACAAGACTACCTGCAGCTTCAACCTGAACCACATATATACTCTCCAAAACAGTTGATGTCCTGTAAGTACAGGTACATCATGATTCATTCGCAGGTCCTTTTGCATCATGACCTGCATCATGCCAACAGCTATACATCACCATCCCACCTTTGTCACATAATATAACCGTCTTCAACCCAGCCCTTTTCCTGCACTTTGCTGCTGCTGATGATCGCCGCCTGCAGCAACTCTAGTGATCATCAGGCTAAGAGAGGAGGAAATTAATCTAATCTTTGTCTCTGATCTAATCTTCCCAGATGCCTCTGAA
This sequence comes from Polytrichum commune, assembly GCA_950295325.1. NCBI lineage: Eukaryota > Viridiplantae > Streptophyta > Polytrichopsida > Polytrichales > Polytrichaceae > Polytrichum > Polytrichum commune. The sequence goes on from OX485804.1 coordinate 1,614,393, forward strand.
CTTTTTCCACCAAGTGCAATGCAAGCAACCTCAACCCCCAGTTACTGTAACCTATTTTAGCGTAATTGAGCATGGAATGAGCGTTCACTGGACATCATTTCTCCTGTTACATCACTGCTACAGCAATGGCCGGACCGGGATCCTCATACAGAACTTGAAATGTCCAAGAGGAGTAGAATTTTTGGGTCCATGGTGTAAAGCCTCAAACATGGCACTTCTCGTTTCTTCTTTAATCCTCCACTTTACCGTGGGAATTATTCATGTGGCAAAAGAAACATGGGCAAATTCTTCATCAGCATTAGGCGACTTATCTACACTAATGTTGAACATTTTGATAGTTGCCTGAAATTCAATGTAGTTCTGAACTCATAGAAGAAGGGACAGTGAGTGACCAATATGTACCAGAACTCGATGTGAACGACCATAATCCACAAGGTGACCATGAAATGCAACAAAGTTTCACTAAGATTACCACTGTTAGCATTGCTCGCATGAGTTGCTCGAAGCGGTGATGTCTTCTGAAATCTAGATCAGAAAAACCCGTAGACTTTTGTCATGAGCGAATGTCACAAGATAAATGTTGTCAGCCTGCCTCTTCTGGGGTTAAGCAATGTGGGTTGCGATGTCTGTTCTGATGTAATCATAGTCTAAGCAATTTCACAGTTTGGTGACGTGATTGCTAGGCCACCAAAGGATTAATGACCTTGATATTGTCCTTGAATGTCGACTAAGCAACGAATCTGTGAGACTCCTGTTATAACAATTAGAATATGAGGCTCAAGGCCTACCTCCAGTTAAACCATGTTTTTACAATGTGGACACATGATTACAAAAGGCTGATGGGATTACAACAAGGCTTATTGAGAATCTACGAGAATGACATATTGCAAAAAGCTCAATTTCACTAGGTAGGTAGTATGAACATTGCCAATTCCTTACAATTTCTCATTACAGTCCCTTCAAATTACACTACTCAATCGAAAGCTTGCGTAAAACTTCTGGTCCAGAGTTCTATCGAAGGCATGAACCATCCCTTCACGCGCCATTGGAGAAGTTGAGCTACCACCCAACTCCAAGACAGTGGAGATCATGTGTCTTGATCCTACCTCCCTTCCTCTATAGCTCCCAATGCCTTGTCTTAAGAGTAGGAGTTGATTGAGGTTTAGCGTTAACTTAACTTCCACATGATTCTATTTAGTTCCGATCCGTTCACACTAGCAAGAGTCAACCCTTACGTGGATTCCTAATTGCCTTACATGGAACCTTTACAAGTTACTTGAACTTGATGCTTTTTGTATCCTATAAGTGTTTTGATTCTCCCATGAATAGGTCCTCTAAAAAGTAGGGTTTTGATCTCTGTATTTTGTCAATTGGCCTTGCGTAAGAACCTAGTTGGAGTTTTTATTTGGTTTTTCAGGATTTTCAGGATTCTGCAAGGAAGGGACATTATCCGCTAGCAAAAGCAGAGCATCCAAGGTGGGAACACAGTAAAGAGTTTGGAAACAGGTTCAGGAACGCCTAGGTTTATCTTACATGGAACCTTTACACATGTTACAACTTAATGCCTTTGCATCCTACAAGTCCAATTCTCCATGAATAGGTACGGAAGAAAGTATGGTTTTGATCGTTATATGGTGTGACTTGACCTTGCCTAAAAACCTGGTTGGAGTTTCTCTTTGGTATTTAAGGATCCTACATAATGGATGTCTGCAAGCAAAATAGGAGCATCCAAGATGGGAACAAACGGAAGGGTTCGAAAACAAGCAGAAGGGTTTGGGAACGTCTAGTTTTTACGCTGAAGAAGGTTAGTTTGTCGGGCACCCTTGAATTCTTGGGCTCCCGCCTTTGTTCCCTCTATTTCATGTATACCCCCGTACAGTTTGGCTATGTACCCGAGTTCTCTACATTACTGCAAGGTAAATATTACTTTCGTGCTAATGCTTCCATTCCATCTCATCTCATCCTGTTCATTTCCCATTCATCAATGTTCATTACCCATTCATCAATGTTCATTACCCATTCATCAACCTGCCTGCTTTGTGTTCTTTGAGGACCAACAACACGTTCTGGGTAACCAAGAAAGATGTTTTCCCCTCATGTGATTCTTGTGGCTGCGAAGTTAAATTTTGAGCCAAAGTTGTTCCACTCATGCTAGACATGGGTTTCTCTGACTCATGTGATCTTTTGCCAGGTGGCAGCAGGTTACTAAGGTCGTGTTGTTTCAATTTTTCGGAATTTGAATGCCTGTCCACAACACTATGTTCGCTATGCATAGTGCAATAGTGGCCACTCCTCCCAGGAGTACAAATCCCTAATGTGCCTTCCAAAAAGAGCTCATAGGCTTGATTACCTGAGAAAATTGTGGATTCTACACGTATCGTAATACCTCACCCAATTTATGTCCATGTGTAGAAAAGCAACTCCTGCGCTATGGTTGAGAACAAATACCTTGGTGGCAGGGTTTTTATATCGTTCTGGTGCATTTCGAGCATTATGGTGATACATGGCACTATTAGTAATAACTCTCCCACTCTGGCATATCATAATTCTGCAGAGCATTGAGCAAGAAAGGGCCAAAGCATCATCATAAATCCTTGCTGCAATGTCTGGGGCGTCTGGCTTTCTGAGTCTTGAATGAGTCCTTAACAAATTTGCAATAGCAAGTGACAACCCAATTGGAAACTTTTAATTTTCAAAGCTGGAAATTAATTAGAGCATAGCTCAACTAGTTAAATGCATAACATAGAGGAGCAATAAGGATAACACTTATGTTTGTGTACACTAGCATGAATCAAACTACAGAGCCTTTTCGCCTGCAAGGTACTACCACAATTAAGAGGTGGACTCTTTCTAACTGGGGCAACTTGAACATTTGTCGATTCTCCCCTCTTCTAATCTAGCATGGCTCAGTGGAGAATGGAACCTACCCACCTTGCAAGGTGGAGACGAGTCCCAAACACTCAAGTTGATGGCTTGATGCTTGCACATGACACATGCTTTGCACAATATATGTGAGCTTCATGTGGATGTCAGACCCTATGTGGATAGTGAAAGCAACGAGAGGAAGAATATGACAACTAGGATGAGAAGAAAGAGAAACCGACAAAACCCACAACGTAACGGGTTTGGGTGATCTTCTGGTAATTGTCAGCAGCATTTGGAAACAGAGTTCAAAATATAACTTAGAAATAGTACCTTCAAGGAACTCAAGTATCATATGTCATATTATTCCACAACAGGTTCGGAAATGTTTTTGGTAAGTCATACTGAGATGGAATCAACAGGTCTTCAGCTAAGCCTGCTGCAAGTGCGTGTGACTAAGGAGTAGCTTGTTAAAAATACCCATGCGAATTGTACCAGAATGAAGTGTACTAGTACAAATAACTGAAACAGTTGTATAAACTGTGCTGATAAAGATTAGCAGCTTACTCTTCTTTGAAGTCTTTGAAAAGAATTGTTGTCTTTTGGTTCAACCACTTTGTCATTCTCTTCATGGTTTTGTTCATGGTTTCTGCTTCACGACCTGCTTCCCGACCTGCTTCCCAACCTGCGCTTGATCTGATCGATCCTACACACAGGGCAAGCACTTGGTGCAGTTCTGCTTCATGAGAGTGTGTAAGTACTAAATTAGGTTGATGTGCGAGAGTCTGAATGATGATCTCTTAAGAAGGAATCTCCATACCTGTAGGAAACCAAGTGTCTGTACCGCTATGTGGATTCTATGCCTCTGAGAGTCCAGGTCAATGTCAAGGCAAGTCTTGATTCAGCACTTCACAAGAGGCGGAAGGTAGCACTTTACACGAAGCGGTAAAAGGAACAATCATGAAGGTTTACAAGTTGGAACGAGGGACCACGCAAAGAATCTCCAATGCAATTTAACTGTTGAATGTGACTACTTACATCGTAAATGTGCCTTATACTGTGCACCTAGCTCACCCGTGCTCAATAGTGCAGATTGATGCATTGGGAGAGGGGAATACATTCATGAATGTTAGAGATTGTTGGGACTTGCTTTGGTGCCTGAGAAAGAGGTCACCATGCACTTTCCAAGTTTTGTAGCACAAAAGGAAGAGGTCGCCAAGCTCTGCCATGAATGTTGTAAGTGGCCATCAAGTCATGCAGCCTCAATCAACAATGGATGATTATGATCGTCACATCCCTCTCAGCAAAGATGTATAAACTGGTATAAGCATCTCCACAATCCCCTTAGCAAAGAGGATAGGACTAGGCGCTGATAATTCAGAGGTCACCACCAGTACCTGCCAATGACTTGATAGCAAGATCTTGTTGCTCCCAAGAAATAGCTGCACTGCACCTCATGCACTGCTAAATCTTTGCTTATTACAAAATAATAACCAATATGTTGTAGAATCTGTGCTTCTTAGTGCTGGAATTGAGCCAAGTGCTCCTTGTTCTTCCTGTGACAGTTTTCTCAAAGTCAGCTTATACATACCTAGACTTGATTTCAAATTAACTGATCCATGAAAACTCAAGCTTCAGTTGTGTATAAGGTAGACACTGCTTATTGAGTTACTTTTCTTATTAGAACACCTATATTTGAATGGATACCAAAAAGACAAGTGATTAAAAGAGATTGGACTGTGTGCTCAAAATATGATAAGCACTCTAGGCTCAATAGTCAATATCATTAGAGGAGTTTTTTTTTGGGGGGGGGGTTGGGGGGCTATATGACCATTTAATGAGCACGAGAATCTTCACTTTGATAACGAATTAAATATTCATATAAGCTCCAAAAATCACAAGAAAAGTGCCTACAGCCTGGACTTGGATTCGCTAACCATCCTATAATCATCCATGTCCTAGGAGAAGTCGGAAAAAAACGCACACTAAATATGATATTTAGTGTCATATGGTAACTTTTCAGATGACACGTCTTATGAATAAGTGAACAAATATTGTCATGGATGATGGATGAGTTCATCAATTGGCCGAAACCCTGCCTTCTCTTGTCAGCAACTTGTGATGAAATATTGTCATGGATGATTGAATGTTGGATGAAACATTACTTGGTAAGTGACAGTAATTGCAACACTGTAAATCTATAATCCTCCAAATTTTTCACAAGGAATGACAAATCATGTTGGGTTAACATTTAGTGTCGGTGACACTACACGGCGGTTTACAATTAGTATTGAGCGAGACAAAAAGAATTGGTGACACCAAATACAATATTCAGTGTAGCCATTTCAAGGACCATCTACCTCACAATAAATATAAGATTTCCTGGTTGAGATTGGGTTGTGAGGTCCGAGCCTAGGGCGGACCTTCCAGAAATTCTGGGGCGCCCTTGCGGGCACCGCAGGGGGGTTGGAAATAGTTTTCAACCAGCAATTGACGCGTCTCGGTTTCACCTCATTAACTGCGTCATTGCCCCAAGCGCAAAGATAAGTCTGAAGGTCCTCGGAGAATAGCTTATAGTTCTAAGAACCCCGCACCTATTCAAACCGTATGGGATATATGTCCTCATGTGGTTTAATCAATTAAATATGTGGTTTCTTGTGACCTAGACTGTTTGTCTTGAAATCACTGGGTGGCAACTAGAGAGGGTGTCACATGGCACTTGGTGCTCCATGACAAGTCACAAAGATCAATCTACTGAACATGGCATACCAATTTTAATGCCACACTAAATCAGGTGATCTGTGTAGTAATTTCTATGATGGGTGATTTTCATGTGCACACCGATCTACTTTTTAAGTCAGAGTTAGTGTAGGTTTGTGGGTCATGCCAGTTCTGAAAGCTTGAGCTGGGTATCATATCATGACCTAGTTTCATCCTGAGGTATTTCATAGGATCCTTGCAAAAGCTGAAGTAAGCATGAGGTGCAATTGGATGTTTCCATGCTAAAGAACACAGAGCATTTTACTTTGTGTATGAGAACTTAGGTATCATCTTAGGATTTCAACAAATAAGTCCCTTCTTGTATGAGGTCTGGTTGAATCTATAGGTATCTAGTCGGTTGGCCCCGCACCATACAAACAAAAAGTATAGTCAAGGGTGCTAATGGCACTGGGACACACCTGAAACAGCTGCTCCCATATTTGCACAATGGTTTATCGGTGGTGGCCTTCTTGGATTTTGAACTTCTTGTGTTTGGAATGTGACTAGGACCGCTCCCATCCTCACCCTCATCCTCATCCTCATCCTCATCCGTCCACTCGCCTTCTTCCTCATCTCCAACCTGCTCAATAGTCCAGACTTCAGCTTTCTGTGATCCTACTCAGAGGATCAGTGCACAAATTGGAAACAAAAGACCTATTGTGACAGGATTCCTATTTTTTCTCTCACTAAGAAGTATTGAAGCTGATAAAGAAGAGTCTGTCATCTGTCATATGTCATCTCAAGAAAGTTTAATCTGTGGTAAATCCAGTTTTATAAGATTGACCAATTGCAATCGGGTGTAGGAGAATATAGTGACTACCTCTGCATCCTCTTCTTCAGCATCCTTAACAAGGAAACCATCAAGGTCTTCTCCGTCGTCGTCGTCATCGTCATCGTCACCCTCCTCCTCCTCCTCCTCCTCCTCATCCTCATCCTTCTTGGCTTTTGATCTCTGTTTGGAGGTTTTTTGAGCAGGTCCTCTTGCCTTTGCATCTTGGACTCGATCATGCTTGGCTTCAGAAGAATCCTTCTTCCTTGGATCATCTTGGTTCACAGCTTCATCTTTTAGAGCATGAGTGACATGTTTCTCTCTCACACTCTGAAGTAGAGCAGAATCTGGATCACCGAGAGGATGTGGAGAGTTATCTGGTGTTCCTGGCTTTGGTAGTGCAGACCTCTTCCCACCTATTAGAACATCCTTCTCCTCTTCATTCTCTCCTTCCCAATCATCATCATCATCATCTTCAGCATTCGCATTTTTGTTTACACCCCCGATTTTAATGTTCGCTTTTGCCCCTATTTAATTGCAACAATTTCTTGGGTCACCACATCATATTGAGCTTCCATCATGCATCCAAAATCAAAACAAAGACATCATGCCTAGATGTGTTTAACCTCCTTCAGGAAGAAAGTAAGACCTGAATTATTTTTGCTTCGCTTCCCAGCCGGCTCATCATCTACATCTTCATCTTCACCATCATCGTCATCGTCATCGTCATCGTCTCGCCGATGTGTTCCAATCCGCCAGTCCCACTCACTGCAATCACGTGCTCTTTGCCCATACTGCTCAAACTCCAAGCCCTCCACCAAGAATCCAAATGCTGGTCACATTGTTGAAACATTGACTTGAGAGCCAGACTCATACAATTACTCAAAATAAACAACCCCATAATCTTTCACATCTACGTGCAGAATACGAAGGTTGCACGAAAATCGATGGAAGTCGTGCTGTGCAAATCTCATCAGATTTAGGTTTGAGATTTGTATGCTCACTTTTCACAGGATGGATGTCACTTGCAATTGTGCCTGGCATTTCCGTGACCTCTAGCTTGGGCTCCTGTGCTGATGAAGCTTGCCGAATACCTTCTCCTTCTCCTTCCCCATGAATGTGACCCTTGCCTTGTATCTTCGCACTTGAACCTTCTTCCCGCAACCTGCGTCTCTCAAGCTCCAACCGCTCTCTTTTCCGCTGCTGCCACCTCGCCACCGTTTCAGCTATGCCCGCTTCCTCATCTATCACAATCTCTCCTGATTTTTGGCTTCTTGTTTGGGACAAAACTTCTTCATCTCCTTGACCAGCTGTTGTAAAACTCTGGCAGACAATCAATACCCAGCCCACGTGATTTCGCCACAGCCATGACCTAATCCACAATTCCTTGAGCGCCCAAAACTCAAACCCCAGGGTCGGGAGAAGCCAAAACAAAATTTATACCTTTGCAGCACAATCCCAGAGCTTGTAGAACACCAGCTCTTGAATGACATGGAAAATTAGTCTCGTGGTTCTAAACACTCAATATCCAGCCCACATGATTTCACCACAGCCATGATTCCTTGAGCACCCAAATGCATGAATCCGAAACTCAAACCCCGGAGTAGAGCGAAGCCAGTTTTATTTTTGTTTTCTTACCTGTGAAGCACAATCTCGGAGCTCGTAGAACACCAGCTCTTGAATGGACATGGAAAATGGTCTCCTGGTTCTAAACACTCAATACCCCGCCCACATGATTTCGCCACAGCCATGACCTAATCCACGATTCATTCAACACCAAATGCATGTCCCCCAAACTCAAACCCGAGGTGTAGAGAGAAGTTAAATTGTTTCCTTACCTTCGAAGCACAATCCCGGAGTTTGTAGAACATCGGCTCTTGAATGGACATGGAAAATTGGTCTCCGGGTTCTAAACACTTCGATTCCCCTTTCTTCAGAACCAGAACCTTATTCTCCTTCCCGTCACCGGTGGGGTGAATTACACAAATTGGGTTCGGCCCAATGACCTCCACTAAAACTTCGTAACTATATTTCACACCCTGTTGTAACGTAAGACGAACTTGTCGATGCGATACTGTTCGATCTCGGGGTGCGAACCCCGGGCCTCTTCCCAGCTCTCTCTGTGCGCCCTCCGCAGGAAGACCCACGATGCTCCCATCCTCTGCTTCAAGTTCCATTTTCTCGCAAAAGCTTGAAAATAAATGCCAGTTTTAAAAATCTCACACCTCCTTCTATGCACACATGCGGGTTTGCAATTTTAACAAATAACGTCCTCTCGGTCGATTTATTTTTCTGCAATTTTTGGTACTTTTCTATGCGCCTCCGAGCTCCGTCCTGCACATCCGATTGCTTTCAATTGACTGACTTAAAGATCCCCGCACTCGTGGAGATGCTTAGAAGCAGCAAACTCCGAATTGCGCGGATTGTTTTTAATAGCAACTTATTGTCGGTGTTGAGTTCACAGTTAAAATGCTGCAATTTCACATCGAAGGACATCGATGACTTGTAATCTTTGTGTAGGCTACAGGGGCAGTTCATGTGTCACTAGTTCGTTGAGCAGAAATAAATAAAGGATCTTGAGAGAATGTTGGCTTTGACTCTGCGGGCATGATTTGCTTGCACTCACATAGCTTTGCAGCATGAGGTCGTAAAGCGAAGTCAACAGACCAGTGCCCATGATTCAACTGAAAGGTTTTGAAGGAATTTGGAATGAAAGAGTGTACAGGGTTGCCTTCGAAAGCACATATCTATGCAACATTGTCACTAAATGGGAAGAAATTGAAGTCTTGTTTGAGCGCTGTGCAGCCCCACTGCTGTCATGGTTGCTCACTCACCCAAATGGCCGCCCCAGTTTGCTTTACAGTAATGACTCACTAATGACAAATTTAAGTTAAATCTTTTCCAAGTTTACATTTGTTGATAAGAGGAAGACTTCTTTTGATTCGTGATAACTAGATGTTTCAGTTCACCAGAAATTTTGTCAAGACCAGTTTCATTCTGCCATTGTGTGTATTTCACCAGGGTCATGCATGAGTTACTTATCTCTCTGGTTGCCTGTTGTCCGTTTTATGTGCATTCCTTCCCACTAAAATTTGATGTTGTTGTACACCCAATCTGGTGTTACAACTTAGAATCACAAGTCTCGTTTCTGTGATAGGTGAACACAACACAATTAATTATTATGTTGAGTTTTGGAGTAGATTAAGTGTGATACAAGCATCCATTTGAATTCTTCAAACTTTGCACTTGTGAATAGACAATAAAGTCACCGTAAATTTGTTCACAGAAAAATTAGATTCTGTCTAGTACAACTAGAAAATCTAATGAGAAGTGCTGGTGACCTCAGCTCCTTCATGTTTTGCGCAAACACTACAGGAACATGTGACAACTATGTCTTGAACTTCTATGAATGTCTACAAGGGAGGGTTCCCATTGACAGTGGTTTGCAACCCAAACCCAGCAAGTAAACAGCTGCTGTCCACACTAAAGCCTATTTTTGCCATGAGCTCCTCTAGCCGACTTTGATTCGTCAAATAGAGATACCCAATCTGCATATGGAGCCACATGACTTGCTTGTTAGGATCAACATTTTCAAAGATGAGAAGGATAAGTATTAGCATCTGGAAAAAACCATAGTAAATAGGGAAGCTGTAGTGGAGAGCACCATAAATTAAAACCAAACTTTGGAAACTTACTAAAGTTTCTAAGGCTGATGCACTGCTATATGTTGCTGCTCCGGCACGCCTACTCGCACGCCTTTGACCAGTTTCTATATTCTTCCCCCATCTCACAACATCTCTGTAAAGACTCCCATGATCACAAGATTAGCCACATGTTAAGGAAGACTAAAAGTTTCAACTCCACTATAGGACATCCTTCTACGACTGGAGTCCATATTAGTTGCCTCCTTGTTTCAGATAATCAAGGTACAAAACTTCCAGAACAATAATACATGAATAGAACATGTTACTTACTGAACAGGTTTTGAGATTTTAAGCTCAAAAACATTGTGTCTTTAAGCCATATTACATTAGTCAGTCTATGAAAACGACTTGCCATTTCATGTCCACTGCTATTTGAATGAAGATAATAAGCTAAGCAAGTATGCCAATGAAGTTGACACTCCATGGATGCAAGAACTGACCTTTCTTCTTCTGTTAGAAAAGTGTCCTTCAGTAAGCCCTTGAGCATTGCATCCTGCCATTTTAACAATATAAAATCACAGTGAATGGGTGAACAATGCTACATGGTCCTGTCAACTTGTTTCCACAGGTCATGTACAATGAAAGACAACATCAACTTGAACTCGAGCACATCTACTTCAAGACAAGACTCTCAAACAACCTACTGTCAATCACATTCATTGGGAAAATGCATGTTCCCAACCTGCGCTTCACAGCAAACCACAGCCATAACTCGCTTGTTGTAGCTATCAATAGTTTGAGGTGGCATCAAGAAGTGGCGCCGCACATATACCTGTCCCAAAATCCATGATGTCACATTCAAGAGAATGTTTCACATATCACCACAATTTCGAGGCCATGTACAAGATACCTAAAATTCATGAACTAGAGATTAAGAAAAAAAAGTTTTAAATTAAAAAAATAAACACAAGAGGATGAGGTAGTGAACCTCGTATATAGCATCACCCAAATATGCTAGGGACGCTGCATTATAGTTTGCTCTCGGCTTATCCACGGGAGGAGGCGAGGGCAGCCACACTTGTGCATTGTCCTGCACTGCTACTGACAAACCCAGATTAGCCTTCATAGGATAATGCTTCCTCTTAGAGCTCCAACACTCACTCCCAATTCATGTCTCTAGCTCTCAAAGTCACGTTATGTATGTGATTTACACATCCTGCAATGCAAATCCAGCCCTATCTCCCAGTTCACACCCTGGTTCCAATATTACCTTCTACACATGAAGTACTCGACCCTAAAACTCAATTTCTGCGTCTGGTTCTCAAATCATCTCGTTACAAAAACTGAACCCAACACTCACTCCCAATTCATGTCTCTGAATCTCAAACTCAGCTTATGTAAGTGAATTACACATGTAAGACTGAATATCCTTGCAATGCATATGAATTACTCCCCGAATTAAAAAACCCACCAATGAAAACCCAAACTTCTGCCTCTGGTTCTCAAATTTCACACTCTACATTACAAAAACTGAACCCAACACTCACTACCAATTCATGTCTCTGAATCTCAAACTCACCTCGTGTAAGTGAATTACATATCTAAGACCATAAACGCCTGCAATGCATGTGAATGTCTCATTGAAAACAAAACTCCAAAAATAGAAATCCAAACTTTCTGCCTCTGGTTCTCAATTACACCTTCTACATAACCAAACTTCATACCCCTGGTTCCAAGATTAACCTTCTGCACATGAACTACTCAACCCTAGAATATCAATTTCTGCTTCTGATTCTTAAAATCAACTTCTACACTACGAAAATTGAGCCTCCAACCCTTGCTTCCAATTCATGTCTCTGAATCTTAAGTTCTCGAACTCGCCTTAGGTAAGTGAATTACGCATCTAAGACCAAGAAACCTTGCAATGCATATGAATTACTCACCGAAAACATTCAAACAAACAAACAAAATTCCCAAATAGAAATTCAAACTTCTGCCTCGAGTTCTAAATTACGGCATTTACATAACAAGAATTTCTGCCACGGACAGAGAATAAATACACACCTGCAGAGGGCATTGTCAGGCCGGGCTCGCGATCCAAGAGCCTGCGCAGGTTAACTCCCAGCCGCTGTCTGCTTGGTTTGGTGGCCGGAGATTGGCCTTGGTGTTGTGGCGGATACGAAGTGGAAGGAGCGTCGCCTGGCGTGGCGGTCCATGGCCACGAGCTCATCCACCGATGCTGCAATTGCATCGCTATCGCCATCGCTGCCGAAACGGAGATGTCTCGAAATCCCTCACACAACCCTAAATCTCATATCGCATCATCCTTGAAGGCTCTTCCGAACTTATTCAAAATTAAATTGTCCGGGCTGGAAGAGAAAAATCCTTGATCAAAAAGTGGGCCTTTCCGAAAATTATTTCTTATATGAGTGTTATTTTAGAAGATTTTTCTTAAAACAATTTTTTTTTTTTGTGAAGTAATTTTATTTTTTTTGTTCTTTTGCATTGTACAATATGGTGTTTTCCATTGACAGAATGAACATACACCTCACAAGGCAACTCAATGACCCAAGCCAGGCTTGAGAGACTTGGCAGCTTGGAGAAGATCCAAGAGATTGTGAAGTATCTTGTGTGCAAACTACATGAACGTCATTGGAGAATTCAAATGAGGAACCCTCAACAAACCCTAATCTCATTTTACAGTCTTAAAGCTTATCCAGTTTACACATGCTCCAGTGTCAAAATTTTAGGACTTTAAGAAAATATGGGGCATATTTTGTGAACGACAAGTCTCAGTTGAAAAAGTGATTCTAATGATGTATTTTGTGTAGGATAAGTTATGGAAACAAATTTTATGGACACTTTGAGCAGTTCAACATATGCCATGTCAGAAGAAATGAAATTATGTGAGCACATTAGCAAATCCAAATGAGGAACATGATTTTTGTAATTGTTGTGTTGTAAAATCCAAGGGAGTGTTTTATGAAATCTTCAAATGAAATTCATAGATGGTATTTTTGATCGGCACTTGTAGGTCAAAAAATGCTTTAATTGGTGCATGAAAATCTAGCAGCCCATGTATATGACCCTCCGTATTCTAGTAAACCACCAAAATGTGGTTGGTTGGTGGCTTGTGCTTCCCTACATGAGAACACCTCTAACCCATTATTATCTAGAATCTAAAGGGCGAGCGGCCTCCATGGAAACTCACCCTAATATGGTCCAATGAGCACATGATATTCACATCCCGACCTGCTTACATTTCAAGAAAAATGCAACCGGATTCTAGGGCCCACAAACTTGTAGTAAGTAGACCATGGCGTCTAAATAATACTTTTCTCATGTGCCTACCCACAAACCTTGTCATTGAATTCACTATCGTCATTGGATCTAGAACAATGTCCGGAGATGGGGAGATTTTTAGCATAATTGTTTGAGATCCTAGTGTTTCCAAGTCCAGACATTTACATGTTGATATCTTTCAATTTTTCTTTACTAAATTGGGATAAAGTCTAAGATGACCCTAAACTACTGGATGATAGTGGAGAGGAACCCAAAACCGAATGGAGTGGTTGGTGGTTCCATTCCCAACCGTGAAATCTTCTCTATCCTAGATGGAAGAATTAGCCAAGTGACCACATGCCTCATGTGTTCCATAAAATAAATAAAAAATGATCAATAATTATCCCAAAGTCTTGAACTTCAACTGGTTGTTTCGCATGCTCAACCAGTTCATCTACAACTAGCAGTCGGTTCTCCCCATTCATTGCATTAGATCCAAAAATGCTTTCGACTTCCCGAACTTCAAAAGCACTTTCATTATTTCATTTCATGTCAATGCTAACTCATTGTTGAGTGAGCACAACTGGAAATGTGGTAATTTCGCAACGCGACGATTCGACACGAAGTGACCAGAATGACATAAACTCAACTCAGGCTTTTGCCGATCTGGTCACTTAGTGTCGTGAAACTACCACATTTCTAGTAGTGGAGAGATTCAAGTGAACTCAGTCAACAATTTCCCTCCCTCCTACGCAACATCCCAATAAAAAAAAAATCTATATATACCAACAGTAACCTCCGGCGTGGACTTGTGCAATTCATTCAGGTGCATAGACTTGAACTTTTAGCTCGACAGTAGCTTGAGAAATTATGTATTCAGCAAGATAGGTTTGCCGACACTGGAAGGAAGTTTCCAAAATGATTTCAGAATGGAACCATCTGCGTACCTGACTCCGTCATTCATGACGGTATAGAACTAGGTTCCTCAATTCCGAGAGAGCCTACTTAAAATCAGTACTTCAACTTAGTGCTCAACAATCAGTTTCCCATAGTGACATATTTTAAGAAGCTTACATAGAAGCTACGGTGTCTGTAAAGGTCGATCAATACCGACTGTTATCTTATTCATTCAAGGGAGAAGTGTATACATCATCACCACAAGTCGTCACAGCCTCAAGGCCGGTTTACACTACGGTGGAGAAGTCCACCGGTCATGAAAAAAAGGGCGTTTTTCAATTGTGATTGGTCGAAAATGCAACTCTTGACCGGTGGGTGTTTACACTAGGTGAAGAAAACAATGGTGGTGAACTTTTTTCATGGATGATAAAATGACCTGGCCGCCTACATGGCGGCATTTTTTGGAGTTGGGCTCTCAGGGAGTGCACTATTCATTAAATCCAAGCATCACGTGCGTGCATGCCCCTTATTAAAACACCCCTGTATACATTTTATTTTTGCTAAAATCAAGCAATATACTTACAAATCTCATTGCTTCAAAATACATTTCCATACGTACACAAGGGTCCAAAAACAAATACAGATTTTGTATATAACATGTGTACAAATGTTTGGAAATGCAAAAATATGGCCCTATTATATGTATAATATCAAATCATGGATTTTTAGTTATAAAGTTGTTACTTAGTGGATGAAAAAACGCATGATTCTTGGTCCAGGTCTGACTTGAACGCGTAAACGCGTAAACGCGTACTTTACATATATTTTTCTATAGCCTTATCTCCAGCCTCATGTATATCTACTTCCTGCTTAATAGCAATATGTCTCTTGTACGTACATTTTGTACATGCTTGTTCTAAATAATACCCCTTTTGTGCACGCACGTGTATATTTATAGTACTTGAACAGTGCACTCCCTGGGGTTGGGCTTCTCCGGCCTCTTGAGGCCGGACAAGAAACTCCTCCTCCGGAGAAGCCCAACTCAATAAAAATTTAATTTTCAAAAACAGATCCGGACCGTAGATTTCACATATCCACTTGGCCGGTCAAATTTCCACACCACCCTCTCCTTGCTCCCAAACAAAAAAATATGCCATCATCATAATTGAAGCATTATGGTGATACATGATGGTTTTTGGTATCGCCATAGTTGAAACGATAAAATACTTCAAAACCATAAAGATCATAAGAGAGCACAAAATCTCTCTTCTTCGATTATCCATGATTGAAGATCAAAGATAAGAAGAGAGAAATTGATGAGGATGATTAAGAGGAGAGCATGTCTTAAATAATACCAAAGAGTAGTGCTTTGTCCAATGTGTATGGGTTTTCCCCTCCTCATTCTTAAACACCCAAGGAGACATTTATTTCCTACATGGGCCAAACTTGACAATTGGCAATTTGGCAATTTTCATTATCTTTTGAATAAAATTGAACATTATATTACACAATTCTTATGAACACAATTCTTGTTGAAATCTTTTGATACAATGTGAATGTAGAGAATTATGGTTTTTTATCACAAAAAATCTTCACCATTAGGTGAACTTCTCTTCACCGGTAGACTTCTCCAGTGGACTTCTCCGCTAAACTTCTCCTCTAGGTGTTTAGACTTCCACCGGTCAAGACTCCTTAAGAAATATTTTATTGCCTTTAATTCTTCTCCAGCACATCCACCATTTGCCTCATATAACCATGTCTTGGCCAAGCATTCTTGACCGACCGGAGGCCTTCTCCACCGTAGTGTAAACCAGCCCTCAACCTAGCAAGGTGTTTTTTCCTTTTCTTTATTGGCTATTTTTTGGTGGTTTGTCTTGATTTTGACATTCTGTGTAGTTGAGATGAATACTAATGCTTTCTCTTGAATACATACCTCATACATACATATCCATAAGAATTCATTATATGTCTCTATCTACATGAGGTGTATCCATGTTAAACAATTGATTCATTTTATTTTTCTTAAAAAATTCTCGTTATGTATTTGAAGAGCCTTGTACTAGAATGTTGAGCCCACTTCATGCTTGTCATTGGTTGAAATTTCTATGAATGTATCCTCCCTTACAAGTGAAGTTGTACTTTAATTGGGAAATAAACTTTGTGCAATTAGTAAAAAATACTAAGATGTTGATTTTTTCCAAGTTTAAGCATGTCATGCAACTTCCATAATTTCTAGTTAACTAAACCAACATTTGAGTGATTTCATGGTGTGTTGGAGTAATGATTGAGTCTTTGAATGTAGCCTAAACTTTGTCCTTTGGGAATGTATTAAATGTGGTAAGTGTACACCCTAATGTGTTACCCTAAATGATGAGCGTATTTTATTGGAGATAAATGGCATACATTAATTTACCTATAATTGTTTTGAATGATACACACTTCAATGAACAGTGGCCAATGAATAACTTACACCTTGAACATTGAAGAGGTGAAGGGAATGCAACCCTTGGCAACCAAAAGACAACATTGTCATCTCTTTCAATCTTCGCTAATTTATCCCTTGACATGTGTTCTTTGTCTCGCTCTAACATTAAACCATGGTGAGACCTTCATGCGGTAGATTGAATACAACATCATATGTTTCATAAATTTGCACAAATACTATAGCATATCTGGAATCATTTGATTACAAAAGTAAAACCCAAGCCATCAATGTTGAGCTCCCCCCAAAAAAGAAACAACATCGAGTGAAATTCATTTGTTTCATGTAGTCTTTCATGTAAGCTCAAGGTCACTTGATAATGACTTGATTTTGTCTTTGGACATACTTCAAAGAGATCAGCATCCAACATCTCCCCTGATGCATCATGATCGACTAGTTTTATAAGTTCCAAACCTCGAAGCACATTGATGAACGGGGCATAAACGGGATAATTGAAGAGAATTCCAACATCGTCATTGAGAGGATTTCAACTTGTGTCTTGAAAGCTTCGAATAATGTGGAATAGCAGAGCCATGAATGAAGAGGCAGGGGGTAAGGCGTGGATTCATGATATTTCCTTCTACAAGGATTTGAATACACCGAGACATGTGGTTCGTCGGCCTCCACCTGCGGATCGCATCGTGCACGAACGATGCTTGCCCACGCCATGGATTCCGACGTATCCTTTTGATCCATACAGGCGGCCGAATGCACCCGACACCACGGGGAGGAGATCACCCGTCCCTACACAATGTCAGATGCCAAAGAACGAATGCGGCACGTCCTCTACATGTCTGGATGTTGAGTTTGAAGCATTTGAAACACCCGAAACCTCAAATAATAATGTTGTGATCATAGATCCCACCAAGACGGAAGATGGTAAACCTTGCGGTGACCGCTGCAGCGATGACCCT
This sequence comes from Polytrichum commune, assembly GCA_950295325.1. Taxonomy (NCBI): domain Eukaryota; kingdom Viridiplantae; phylum Streptophyta; class Polytrichopsida; order Polytrichales; family Polytrichaceae; genus Polytrichum; species Polytrichum commune. The sequence goes on from OX485804.1 coordinate 1,632,003, forward strand.
TGCTCTCCATGCGACAGTTGTGTCCCGTGCACAACCGACGAGTGTGTGAAGGATGACTCCTGCCAACTCCCGCCGATCGGAACAGGCGACCGAATACACTTCGACGACGTGAAGAACACGGAGTGCAACCGGATGGATCGATACAAGATTGTCCCCTCTTGGTGGTACGCCGAACGAGACGACAGTTGCGACGACACGCCGTTGAACGCGATCATCAAAAAGCCCGATCACGCGCACTTGGACCCGAACCGGGAGATCGGGGTGAACTGTTACGCGGCCGCGGGGCTGGTCACGCGGCCCACTCTCGAGCTTCCCAAGCCGGTTCGGACGTTCCAAGGGTGCCCGCCGGGGACCGCGCCGCCCCTTGGGCGCACGGGGCGCGAGAGCAAGATCGTTGAGTTTCTTGCGTCCCACGTCGCGAGGTTCGACGACGAGACGTTCCCGCGCTACCTCATGCGGTGCGCGATGGTGGCGAAGAACGAACTCAAGAAATACCGCCGACTCAATGTGGGCTACGAGTGTTGCGAGCCCGTCGACAAGTTCGTCACCCGACTCTACATTGGGTCGAGGTTGGGACAAGCGGCGCACGGCGTCAATTGGTCGATGAAGGATGCGTGCGATGTGCAACGGTATCTGAAGGAGGAATGCAGGAAATTGGCGAGCCAAGGTGCTATCGATCTCAAGGTTCTAAGTTTTTAGCGGGCGCCACATATTCTGCTCCTCTTTTGAAAACAGAAACCGGATGCAACCACGAAATGCTTGGTTCTTCTTGTTCTTAGGTTTACTACCACATGCTCGACAACATGAATCCGGTTCAGAGCTCCGAAGGTCTTTGATATAGTTCCTTGCACAAATTTGGTTTCAGATTGATCATAATACTAGGATGTGAAAAGAGATCACAATCAATTCCTTTTCTGGCATTAGTGCATGACACTCTATTGTATGATAAAGAAACGAAAAAATCAAAATAAAAACTCAAATCAAATGGACCACCTTACATCTGTTCTTAAGGGATCCTACCGGCCCTTTGCAAACCTTTGGCACCTTCTGCACAAATGAACACACTGTTGTAAATGGAATGTGATGATGCAAAGCATGTAGATTTGTTATCATTTGTATTCTCACAACCTCACAATCTCTTTTGGTCAAGTTTTAAAGTTGTCACCAATTCGACATTTTAAAATAAGAAGTCAAATGTACATAAATTTTAACGAGCTTGATCTTTTTGGGGGCTTTTGTTTGATTGAAAGCGAAAATTTCCAAATGAATGATTTGAATGCACTATTACTTGTAGGTATGAACCGACTGTAATTTAATATGTACATGTATCCATGAAATTATCGTCGTAGTTAGGCGTCAAACAAGTGCGTGTTTTGCTTTGAGTATCAGTGATGATTAGGCATATGCAAAATGCAATGTACTTGAGGTGAGGTGCCAGATGCAGGATTGAAGTGCCATTCTTTTGAATGAGCCTTCCGAACCATTTTGTTGAACAATCTCATATGCAAAAGTGATATTTTGATGGGATCAACAATCACACCCTAAAATATTTATTTATTATATTTGTATTTACCAATATCTCATGGGTACATACTTGCAACCACAAGATAGTTCCCATGTGAACTCTGGTAGCACTAAGGATGAGTTTGGTATTATGAGTCACTAAGGATGGTTTGGTACCAGTGTTGTATCTACTTTTTTTTATTTTTTTTAATATCATTTGGATATCTATAATGAAGATTTCACATTTTAAAAGAACTAGTAGGGTGTGGGTTCTTGACAACGTTTTTGTTTTTTTTATATCATTTGGGTCTATAGACCATGCAAGAATCTTCATACCCAAGCAAAATTATCCTAATATCAATATGGTTTGGAAAGGTATTGACCCAAATAATAATATGGGTATACAAAGATTCTCTCACCTTGACACATGACCCAACATATATCAAAAATTGACTGGTGTTATTATTGTGATACCCATGGGTACTAGGATTTGATGCCATTATTGATGTTGAGTATTGATATCATGAATTCACCTATATACCATACCAACATTGGTTTGCACCAAGACCATGCAAAGTGTCTAAAGCAACAGAAGGTATTTTACTTTGTTGAGTGTGACAATGCAAAGCGTGAGCCCAAAGCAAAATGGAATGTATTGGTATTTTTTATGGTTTAGATGTAAACTTAAAGAGAAACCATAGTAGGAGCATGTATCCGTTTACTTTATACCCAACAAAATGGATTCCAGGGGTAGGGTTGATTGTACCTCCTATTGTGAGAAAGCCATAGGAGGTACAATATTCCTCACACGAGGTTGCACCTCACCAAGGGGAAAGTATTGCAACCCAACAGTGGGTATAGGGAAGGCACCCATGAATTTGCACTTAATTCCATCATGCCAAAACACAAACTACCCATTTCAATATCATGTCCTCTATGTTTTGATACAAACCAAATTCATTCATGTGAGGTAGCTTGAGCACTGTGTTGGCTATGCAACCTCTCATGGAACAAGCCATGATGTTCTACTAGCTTGATCAAGAAATCAAAATAAACCTCAACAAGGGAGAAATTAAATTGTGCATCCTCCCCTCTCAAAAAGTCATTCCTATCATGATCCCATATATCTTGGAAAAATCTCAAACCTCCCTTGTAAAGGATGAAGGCCCTAGCCATGGTGATCCTGAAATATAGGCCTTGGCACCACCAAAGTTTAAATCATAAAATATCCTATCCTCCAAACATGAAGGACAGAGAAAAGTGGTTGTGTGCGCCATCACCTTCCACAACTAAGCAATATGGCATTGTTCTTGTAGTTGAGACCTATGATATTTAATGGCAGACTTAGTAGCTTTGCTTTGGGGATCTAAGTGGAGCTGAACTTGCTAAAATTCAAGGGATTTTCTTAGTCTAGCCTCTTCCACCTTGTCCACGGCAACTCTTGAATACAAAATTGTTGATAATATTTAACGAATTCCCTAAGTTTTGTAAGGAAAGGCATTTGAGGAGGAGATGCCTCCCATAAGGCCTTAATAGAGTCTTTGGTTTCTTGCAAAAATTTAGAGTTAACCTTCCAAGAGGAGCCACCTAGGGAACTAGTGCTAAGAAGAGAGATTTGGTGGTGGTCAAAAAATGATGAATCTCCAAGTATCTTATAATGCATAATATGGGAAGATGGGTTCTGGATTGAACAAGAAAATGAGTAGAATATATCCACTCTAGCTAAAACTTGAACACCATCATCTTGTAAGTTGTCCCATGAGTAGATAGGACCATCCCCTCTACTAAAATAATCATCAATGTTATACTTGTTCTTAATTTCTACCTATTATAATTCTTCCTTAAGTCCCATTAGATGGCTACAAGTAGATGTGGACCTATCTAAAGGGCTCTTAGCCATATTAAAGTCACCAATCATAATCCATTTGTAGTACGTTGGGAGAAACTGACAAACTTCCTCCCACATGACACACCTTTCCCCATCCATATCTCACAAGGGGTGCACCTACACTTGATTTATGTATACACGTATGAGAATCCCCTACTTAAAGGGGGGGGGGAGGTATTTACCTCCGTCCATTGAAAATTTATCACCCTATAAGTAGCTAAATTTACACTAAATGGTATTTTCTAACACCCTATCATTATACATAAAATTTAGAGTAGCATAATTATAATCACCATGTCTTATTTATAAGTTGTAGCAATTTCATGTGAACAATCTGCACATACATTATGCATACAATACACTATGCATACATTACACTGCTCAAATATTACTTTGCACATTACACACATACAACCATCATATTGTAAACTTTAGCACATTACGTATGGTTCTTGAACCCCCCCCAAAAAAAAACCCTAAATAAGCCAACCCACCCTTTCATTGCTGGATGACGGTATTTTTCATCCAAAGGCGACCGTTTCAACAAATCCATCCCCATGTCCACACACATTTTGCTTATTTCTCATCCAATTCTAGATGTTTTATGTTGAACCTATAAATTGAAAAAATGTAAATTTAATTATGTTTATGCTACTTTACATTTAAATATAAAAATACCACAACTTAAACCACACCATACATTATATATAATTCCCAAATTCACATTTAAAGGACGCTATTGTATATCTAAGAGAAATGTAAAAATCATGTGTCTTGAATAAAATCCATCTTATATTTTCTCGCACATGGTTTCTACACTTTTGCCAGTCCCCCCCCCCCCCCCCAAGCCATATTTGTGGCTTAGACATGAAGAATTCCATGATGCCCACCTCTTAGCCTTTGAATCTAATCCCTTTGACTAGGGGTAGGGAAACTTGATCATAGATGAGCGCTTGCAATCTTAGGTGGATGTAGATGGCAATTCTCCCTCTCTCTACCCCTAGTCTCATATCGTCAACCTCATTACTAGGACTAGCCTCAAGGGCCCAAAGCTTGTCTCTCCTCCAAAACATCCTAATCTTCCTATCCACATTGGCACCTCTTAATTTATGTTCTTGTAAACAAGAAAACGGTAGAACCGTGAGGCTCTGTCCTTTGTTATGAAAGACTATAATTGTAGTTGATTACTTTGCTCATGCCAATCCATGGCTATTCACTATACCAAACCTTTCTTGGATTTTGTGCACCTTCTTCTCAAATACGGGTCAAGGATTGAAGCTACTCATTTATCACTCAAATTTTTAAAAATAAATAATCAAGAACTGCCGAAATAACTATAATTAACTAGATTTCTTTCAATACATTTTAGGGAGCACTTATATATATATATATATAGTTAACATCCACATTACATAAAGTGGACCAAAAATAATAAGAACAAGTAACGTCCAAGTGTGAACACAAAGTGGTTAGGAAATTTGCTCTTGAAATGAAGAAGTTGATGCATAGTCTCTGTCCTACAGACAAAGCCAACAAAGGACCTCAACCTTGGGAGAAAGGCTATTAAGACAATCCCTAATAATCCCTACTTTATGATCATTGTTGATGCCCCGAACATTAATAGATAAGAGGTGTAATTTCATGAGAGGATGCAGAAGATGGAAGGATATCACCTAAACCTTTTTCACTCTTGTCTTTAGATGGAATCTACTAAAGCTCCACCACAAGTTGAAGCTAGGGGCCACCTCACTACTTTGTTGGGTGTTCCTACGTGCAAATATTTACATCATCGTCTCTTGAAGTTCCATGCATCCTACCTTAATGATGTGGTCAAGAAAAATGCTCCTAAAAAATCATGAAACATAATCCATTTTTGACCATATCAGATTCCAAAAAGATTTCTCGTCCAATGAGAATGGCGTAGGCCTTAGACTATAACTTAGCCTTAACATAGCTTAAATGTACATTGTGAGCCCAACTAAAGCACATTTTTAAAAATTCAAGCAGTTCTCCTAGTTGCTCGTGGTTATATATGAAAAGGAGCATTCCTTTCCCATCGAAGTGAAAAAAAAAAAAAAGTAAATCATAACCGCAATCACCTCCTGGCATGCCATAAATGATGCTTCACTTAATATGGGCCACTTCACACACGAGCCAAGAGCCGTGACCATGAAATTGTGAGAGCCCAACATAAAGTTTCCAAAGGCCATCCCAAGATACCTCCAAAATCATGTAGTGTGGTCACAAATCTTCAAGTGTAGTGTGAAGCCATATGTGACCAGGCCCTCAACCAAATGTTATTTCAATGAATTTTTATTCATGCGGGTCCTCACACATGATAAGATAGAATAACTCAACGGTTGTGAGCATTCGGAGTGCCATGGTCTCCCAATTTTGTGTTAGGCCTACCTCCAAGAGGTGGTTTTTGATAATAGTCCAAGTGACCATGAAATATTATTCATTCGATGCCATGTAGGAATCCATGTAGACTTTACATCCATATTGCATTCACATATTATATAGTTTGTGCAATTGGCCATGGATCCTCTCATGCATTAGACAAGATTATCTTCAATGTACTATTAATGTACAAGGGTGCAAGCACAATACAAAGGACCATGAAAGTGCTATGGTATTTTAAAACCATTGTTTTTGGGGTCAAACACCTAAAAGTAGTAGCAAAATGTTGTTTAAATTTAAAAAAAGTTCATGGTGACCTTTATTTTTGTGTTAAGTACTTAGATGTAGAATATCAAGATGGGATCTTCAAAATTTATTATTAAAAGTAATGCTCAAAAGAAAATGGCTAGATTTGGTTTTGGACATATATTTCATGATCTTTTCTATTTTCAACTTGAATTTTTTCCTCATGTTCCTTGATTTCATTATGCAGTTGAGGTCATCATCAAATCATTTTGTAGAAATTCATCAATTCAATGTAATTTTATAATATTTAGAGTTCTGAAAAATAATTACTTGTTCAATATGACCACTTGCACACCCACTTGCACCTTCTTCTAAAATTTGTAGATTTCTTTTGATGATGTTTTTTCAACATAAATTGCTTGGCTTTGTAGATCAATATGTTATTTAATTTTGATAATTTTCAAAAAAATAAAATTCAAAGTTAGTATATATTTTTGGAATCACTCTCACTTGTGCAAGGATCAAGAGCTGCCCATTTTACCGTACTTGCACCCACACTGCGTTGATTTCATACTTAAAACCTTAGAGGTGTGAGAGGCCCATTACGGACCTCAATATTTCATAAGAGGATTTTAGGATTTGTTTTTGATATGTGGAATTGAATTTGTCAAAAATACCCTATCTAGACTTAGAAATATATTCTCATTCATTATTTCCATCGTAACATACAATTATGCAAATAGAGCTAAATTAGGCAGATTGGTGTTTTAATAAGTGATGTAGAATCAATTATTACATACCATGTGCATTTAATCACCGTTATCTCATTTAACCTTATATTGCTTTCTTGCTTGTTTGATAAGTTGTGCTTAATATGAATTCAATGAAAGAGAGCAAATGTAATGCTATTTCAATACTTATTGGGGAGTTTGTACAAATTGTTGTGTATCCCATTTGAAAATACCCCTGGTCCCTTTAAGGGTAAAGGATTCCAAGTTCAATGAGCCACAACTTTAAGTTACACCCTAACCTTTGTAATATCACCCATCTTAAATCCCACTTCCATTCCTATATCCCCAAACCCTAGGGAACGGATTTTTCATTTTAAATCTCCTTCCTTGTTGTCACATTCCCCTCCGACACATCACGGGTTTTGACATTAAGGTAAACTACCAAAGAATTCAAACCACATCTTCACACACATCATGTTGTCATCATTGTCATTATTGTCAATATTTCAATGTTGACATCATATTATTCCATAATGGCACGTGCTACATTGATCCTTTGTTATCACACATCCATGTTAAGACTACATACCTCCTCAATACCATATGCACTTTGGTTGCCACAACAATGTGATATTAGGGAGGTTAGAGTGGATACTAAGGACACACACTGGTTATTTTAATGGAGCAGACCAAAGTTTGAGTAGCTAATGCCCCCTTCCCACTTGACTTTAGTTCAGCCTAAAAGTTGGTTCTAAAAATACAACCTTCGCACCATCATCACTATCTAGTCCCAAGCCTAGTTGGCAAATGATGTGGCATGGTTTAAAAGTGGAGGTTTTAAGCCTCAAGCACCGACCCTCCCATCGGTACCTAGACACGAGGCAAGAATGTAGGACCTTTGAAAGTGTCGCTTCCTGCCCTTGTGATTGGTTGCTTGTAGTCTGAGCTATGAGGGCACGAGGAGCTTCATTAACAAAAACCGATGATAAGATAGATGAGTAGTAAGGCATTTGGGGATGGGACAAAAACTATCCAACATTCATTGCTTGCTAAATAGAACAATGAACAAGTGTGAAAACTACTTAACTAAAACCTACTCGAAAATCTCCGGAACAAGTTCTTATAGGTGCATTGGGATAGTTGAATGCCTCCGCTATAACCAAGAGAGCTTTCACAACATTAAGTAGCAATGCTATTGGGGTATCCTTTGGGGTTGTGGGTGGGTGCAAGGCAATTGAGCATAAAGTGGAAATATTACTAGGCTAAATAAAGGTGAAATGTACAAATTTAGTGTCTCACACAAAATGCAATCAAAGCTTGTTCTTGATACTTTGTAATAAATGCTAAAGAGTGAAAGTAACTACCTAAATTGATTAAAAATAGTCTAAGTAATATTCAAAGATAACACTACATTTGCTCTTAAAAGAGCATCAAACCGGCGCGCGCCAGTTTGATGCTCTTTTGGGAAGGTCAATCCAGGGGTGCTAAATAATGTTATGTACCCGATTTATACGAAAGACTTTAGTCATTTGGTAAAGTTAGGTGGGAGGGGGGCATAAGACTTTTTGACGAAAGTTGGCTTAAAGGTTGTGTCACTTGTGTGTATCTTTTTTTAGTAGCTCACTCAATCTGAATGTGGCTCCAGCCTCCTTAGAGAAAGATTCTTACACTAATGAAGTTACAAGAGAACGTGGTCACAAGTTCAACATGGTTTCAAAGAGGATTATTGTACAATTGACAACAAGCTCTAGATCAAGGGCATGCTCATTTAACAAAGGAGTCGTTTGGAGCTGTGTTATTTGACCATGTTTTCTACTACATTGTTTATTGGTATGGTGAATAAACTTACTTTGACCCTCCCTGAGATAGGCATACAAATCCAAATTTAATCATCTCAAGATCTCACCAGTGATGGGGGAGATTTTGGGGCATAATCGGTTGAGATCCTAGTGTTTGCAAGTCCAACCGGTTACATGTTCACATCCTTCGGGTTTCCTTTACTAAATTGGGGTATATTTTCTAGATTCTTCTAAAACGATCGGTAATTTTTATGAAGTCTTGAACTTCAACCGGTTATTTTTCAAACTCAACCGGTTCATATGTAACTAACTGCCGGTTCTCCCCGATCATAGGATCTCACATACATGTATGTAATCTAATAATGGACAACATTATGTGACTTTTAGCTAGATTCCTCATCTATTTCTCTATTCAATATAATAGAGAACGCTTTAGCTAGTTGCTTCAACTTTGCACACTTTTTATTTTTAGTCATTCAAATTTTTGGTTGAAGTGAAGAGATCCTTCTTCCCACATGTAAACTTTATGAAGTTGGCTTCCAAAACAAGAGGTCAATATATATTAAAAAAAGAAAGTGTTGGCGATAGTGAGTTCAAATGTCTTGAACATGAAGAGTGGTATGAAAGGGGTATGAAAGATTCAAGTTCATTAGAAATTTGTGTTGTGAGACAATAAAGGGCTAAGTTGTGGACATTTGAAAAATGGTAAACCTAAGGTGAGCATGCCTAATTTGGTTATTCGACCTGTATTTGAGTATTTTTGTGGTTACATGTAAATCTAAGAATGTACTTAGAGAGACACATGTTCAAAAGATATTGGACTACAAGCTCAAAGTTTGTTAGCTATTTTAGGTTCTCTCTCTATATATAGCATACTAGGCCTCAATATTGAACAATATCAAGACATACTTAAAAACTTGCATGACAATTTCAAGGAAGATGAATCTTCACTTTGAGAATGATTAAGATACTCATATGAAGTCCAAAAAGTATGAGGAAAGTGGCTAAATATATGGAGCCCTTCATGTGGATTGCTAATCATCTTGTACGTATTGCATGTTTAACATCTTATTAAGATAGGAGAAGTGGACTAATAAAAGAAGTGTATAATTCCACTTACATTAGTGGGCTCAATTTGCCCTTGATATATATCAAGGACAATGTTATGAAAGTTCCATGTTCATTGCAATGTGCCCGGTGCAATAACATAAATGAGCCTATTATGGTTACTTCCAAGAGGCTTGGCCTACTATGTTATGGAATAAATCAAAGTCAAAAACTTAGTCAACTAGCAACTCTTATACAAACCCTATTATACCAAGAAAAAAACGAAAAGAAAAGAAAAAACTACGCCTGTATGTAAATACCGGCATGAAGGTGAGCCCGTTGGCCTAGTGCTGATCACGGTATTCCGTGATGCAGCATAGGTTTTATGCGTCCATTAGGAGGTGGGCTCTGGGTAGTCAAGTTATAGTCAACTCCAACTTGTTTACGCGGACATATCATACACTGTAATTGGTTTATGTATGATTAATGCAATGAAATGCAAGACGGTCTTGCTGCTTGCAGTAAAGTTGCAACGGGATCCAAGTCGTGAGGAGATTGAGTATGAGATGCAACGACAAAAGGCTCGTAGGAAGCAACCGGTAGGCACTTCAAATGTGTCCCACATATCTGCTAGCGCAAGCGGAGCGCAGATGTTGTCTCCATCCCTTGTAATGGAAGTAAAATCAATGAAGCGCGACTTTTATACCCGAATGGATGGGATAGAGGCAAGTGTGAAGGCAATCATGACAACCCTAAACATACCAGTTGTGGAAGACCGTAATACTTGCAATGTGCAGCGGCTTTCATCATTCGAGCAATGGCAGTCAACTCCGAACACGGATAGCATGGCTCCGGATCAATCCACAGGAGAGAATATGATTACCTCACAGAGATTGGGCGGACTTCACCAGAGTACATCTGAGTGCTTGCTGAATTCGGTAGTGTTTCTCAGCAAAGTTTAACATGAATATGCTTTGGCCAATTTTTGTATGTGACCACCCTACACCCTAAACCTTGACTACATATTGTTGCCCATGTTTTGTAGTTCCTAGTCCAGAAATTGGCCTCATCAAAATCCAAAGGAGATTCAAGAGAAGAATGTCCTGAAAATGACAACGCTCCTGTGGTACACGCACACACTACAGATGAGCAAAAGGTGACATCTACAACACTCTGAACATAGATCTTGTGACCACAACATATCCAAATACATATAATGTTGGCAATTGAAGTTGATGATGTTGTTCTTCTCTCGAGTTTGAATTCTGAACTTCATTATCTTGAATTGGCTTGCTTTGGAATGTTGTTTATTGTTGACTTAATGTTAGTCAGTTGGATTCTCTGTATAGGGGAAGAAACGGAAGGTAGAAGATGGAAGTCCATCACAACAGGAGGTTCCAGAATTGGACAAAGAAAACGATCAGGAGGTAAGCTTGGGCTCAAGGGAGAAGGTGGCCCCATATGTTGCAGTTGACAAAGGGGGTGGGATAGGAACTCCGAAGAAGAGGCCGCGGGCCACGGAGTTGCAGAAGCTACAGATTGGAATCCATGAACCACAAATGCCACGGAAATTACGAACTAAACACTATGTGGAAAAGGATTCGGAGAAGATTGGCAAAACTCAGTTGGAAACAAGGAGGGCTGGTAAAGAGAAGGTTGTGGAGGAGAAGCAACCACCTCCGAGAGCCAAGACATGTGATGTGAAGGCACCCAAAGAGAAGGACGGCAAAGGGGATGATGCAGGAAAGCGCCCCCCCAAAAAAGGTGCAGCCAAAACCACAAAGGTACAAAGTATCTATCACTTTCTCAAATTTTACGTAGACATTGTTCTTGGAATTGTGATAGACTAGTCAAGTCTTGGAACAGTGTGACTAACTATAGTCACCATGTGGAAATACTGCACTTCATCATAGACACTTTAGTAGAAACTCTGACTATGAATAATCACTCTTGCGGTTTTTGCTTTGCTCGCTGGTAGTAGTCAGCAAAAGAGAAGTCATGTATCCACGGTCAGAACTATAACTAACCCCTAAAACTCGTCAATGCTTTTGTAGGAAAAAAACACATTGAAGGAGACAAAAGCAGTGCCACCCTTTGCATCAGGAGGCATTGTAAAAATCATGGGAATAAGAGTCGACGAGGAGTCGCTTTTAGTAGGGGACGGGAGGGTCACGAGTCTTCCGGGGGGGGGGACAGTGCACAAAGTAGTTATCTATGAAGGGACTGTGTCCGTGGAAGTATTGTGGAGCCACGATGATGCATATGTGTTATATCGGAGCATAATGTTAGATGATCCACCAGTCACAAAAATTGGCGACGCTGTTGGGCAGTTTATTTTGTGGCCCACAGAATGTTTGCGCCACAGTCCGAAAGCTTAGCTCCTGTTATTTTCTAGGAACCTCAGCTTGCTTATGGGAGGACTATACTCAGAAATTTTTATTGTCAATATAACTTGGTATTTTTACCCATGTATGGAATCCCACTAGTATTCGTTTCTATGGAATGGTTGAGATGCGCAGCTGAGCTTTTTACCACAAATAGTACAGCCAAACATACAGAAATATGCATCTACTTCTATCACTAGTCATATTAATTTGACTACTTATAATAACAATATTAAAAATAAGGACCATAACTATTCACATGTAGTGACTAGAATCAGTCACCAATCTGGAATGTACAACTAAAGTGAATTAGCAGAAGTGACTTTGCGTAGTCCTTTTCAATTGAAGTGAATTACTGAAATGATTGTTGGTGGTGAAGAAGACTATGTTTGATGACTACTGAATGCCAATAATGTGATTAGTTTTAGTCAAAGTAAACCCTAGATTGTCCACCATGAACTACAACAACAAAATGCCTTGGGAATTGAACCCTAAATGTAGTGGAGACCACACATAGATATGAGCTTGACTAACCCGTTACTAATCCTCAACTACTCTTTGATTAATCCTAGTCCGACTAATGTGACTAAATATAGTGGAATGTTGTACCAAAGATGACTATTTTTTTACGGATCATACACATTTATTATGACTAGAGTAATTATTGACATGACTAAGCATTTACTAGGTATAGTCAACATATCATGACTATGTTTAGTACAGTGGGCACTACTTGTTTACTAATGTTAGTCAACAGTGCGTGACTATATGTAGTGAAGACAGACGATGTCCCAAGGGCGGTGCCAATCGAGGTCCCAAAAGGGCCTTGGGAACGCGCATAGGGAACGCGCATAGGGAACGAAATGCCAATAGAATAAACCATAGTCAATTTGTTGCAAGCGACTGGTCCGACCTGACAAGCATTTTACTGACTTTGCGACTACAGTAGTCCTAGTCAAGTACCTGGTTTTATACGATTTTCAGTCAAAAACCCCAATCAAAAAAACATGTTTTTGGCATAGTGGGTTATATTGTATAGTATGTGGCGGGATGGTTGCTATTATATGGATGTCTGCTTGTCCAGTGATTGGTAGATGTTGTGGGGTCCAGTCTTTATAGTTGATTATTAAGATGGTGGTGGTTTGGTTATCTTCTTTGGCGGCCATCCTAGCCCAATGGATGGCTTCGAGGGTCGAGTTGTGGGAGGTTAACTTGGTGACTTTCCCTTCCTTTGTGACGAAAGCATACCTACTCATATGAGATCTTCTCAAAATACTGGTGAGTGTGGGACAAATATGAACATTGACTTTTTGACTATCCCAAATTCCCAATCAATGAGGCGTCAATATATTCCTTAAGAGAATATTATAAATACTCGTTTTAGGAGAATATTGAACCTTTTTTGCACCCAAGAATAGGTAATTGACTAAGACATGTCTATGCTAAAAAGCGATAAGATTCGGACATGCAGTGAAACCCTTAAATGACAATCAAATTGATTGAAACATATTTAAGTCAAAGTTCAACATAGTTTAATGCTATGTTTGCTTGCATCATGGGGGTCACCGAGGCACGTAAACTCCTACGGTGCTTTGAAAAAAACTGCCACTAAAACAATGAACGGGTAGTGCCAACAATTAGTTACAAGCTAGCCGGTTGATTTTGAGAATTTCCGAATGCAATTGGAAAGTTTAGGAAGGGGTTCCGGAAGAAATTCAAGGTTTACGGAAATGGGCCGATTAGAAGAAAAAAATGCCGGCATTAAGGCAAGTTGCCCTAGAGTATCCACGGCAAATTACTGATTGAAAATTTATTTTCACAGCGGGCAGCCGACCAAATATATATATTTAAGGTAATTTTTTCAATACTATGCATAGTTGGAGACTATGCCTTGTTGGCTTGTGGTTTAGGGTTAGTGTGGCTTGTGGTTTAGGCATGTGAGCGTGCTTTCAGTGTGCATAATTTGATCAAGACCAAAGTTAGAAATAGGTTGGGTAGTAAGAATCTCGATGCAATGCTGCGAATTGCCTTGGAAGGGCCAAATGAGGAGGTAGATGACATAATTGATGACACTATCCCACTTTGGAAGAAAGACAGTAAGTACCGTTTTTTGTATGCTAATCCCTCTTCTTATTTGAATTCTCCTAATACAGTGAGTGTAAGTGACGTGTCTTGTTCGTTTGGGGCAATTGATGCTAACGGCAATGGTACGCAAATTTCGTGATTTTTCAATACTAACTAGCCTCCGGATAATACTTGGACCCTTTTGTGGTGCTTGTATTTTCTGAAGGCTAAATCCTTAGCCCTAATATGGTAGGGGCTTTGCCAGGTTCAACTCCTGCTAAGGATACTATTTAGACGAAAAAAAATGAAGAGTGAATGCCCACATTATTTAATCCTAAACACTTGAAAAAATAAAAAATAAAAAATGACAATGACACATCCACTGCCAAAATATAAAACTGGCCCCACTTTAGACCTTTCGGAAATTGCATAAATGAAAAAACAAATGTCGGCTAATTGCCTAAATACATTAGGAAGTGGGGGCTATCAACCAATAAATTTTGCACTCTCTAGGCCCACTTCCGGGTAAAAATTGAAAAATCCGAGCCACCTCCAGAAAGCTCAGCAATTAGCCTTTTCCTCTACAGAACTCCCCCCGGACTCCACTAAAACACTCCTTAGCTGTGGTCAACACCTGTGACGCCATTTTCAACTTAAACAAATTACACTCTTTCTCTATAAAATAGTAGAGCTACAGTGATGTCCAGGCAGGATTTTATAAGAGATTGGAATACATTATTAACGTCTGGCAAGCTATGAAAGCAATCTCGGCGGTATTATGATTGCAGGGATGCTGAATCTGATGGATAGGATCAGGCTTTACTCTCCGATGGTCGGATACATAGGCTTCTTCGATCTTCGGCCTTATCACCGATTGTTTTGTAGGATTATTGTAACTGTGAATGCATGCATCTGCGCGTAAATATTATGAGTCGCGCACAAGCCTACACTAGATTCTTTTGAAGCTTTCAACACGAGGCTGTATGCCATCTTCTTACACTGGTCGGGGCTTGATTTAAAGCTAATTCCCAAATGAGTGACCGGAGGACGAGACAAGATGATGGACGGTGTCCAAGGCCGAGGCCATGGCCGACAAAGATTTTAGGAACTGGCTCAATACTTCCTCAGAGTTGAAAATGTAAGCAGCAAGTACTTCTGCCTTCTGCATTTGCTGTCGGTGTGGTTCCCATACATCCTCACATGCTCGCATTCTATGCAACATTTATTCTACACTTGTCTTACGAACTTGGCTTCTTGGAAGTAGGATGTGAAGTTAGTCCCTCGCGCGCTATACATAATCTATTCAAGTGCCGCGCAAGTTTGTGCTGCTTTCTGTCGGTTGGTCTTCGATTCTCTAATAACCAGACACACATGTGTGCCGTTGTTCGCTTATCGATCAAATCCTGCAGCTCCTTAACTCTAGCGTTCCTTTCTGCCGTTCAGCATCCCTCTAGCTAGCCGATTCACTGTATATATTTCTAAACCAGGTCTTAGTTGACAGCAGTAGAAAGTGACTAGAAATGCTAACCGCCGTTGACAAGATCAGCAAGTCTGTCCTGCAAACAGTTTGTCCAGGCACCAGTAGCCATGTATTTCAAAGAGATACTACGTTTGATAATCATTAAAGGCTTACCTAACTGAGACATGTGTTCATGTGGATGCAGCAAGTATCACACACCTCCACTGCATAATGAAGGTCCTCGCCTTCTACTTTCAGGTACTAGTGGCATCATCGATCCTTCACGGGATGCTGCCCAGTTGCAAATTCTTGGTTGCATGTCAGAACACCAATTTTAGTTTTCAAAGTTTCTCCTCAGAAGCTCAATTTATTCTTGTGAAAGATGTGCAACACTCTGCAAACGACTCCTCATTTATCCTCAACGCCTCACAGGGGATACGTTCTTGCGGTAAGCTGCTGTACAAGGACATGGTGAGGGTAAAAGACCGTTCAGTTGGAGGCAAAGTTGCATCGTTCAGCACCTCCTTCACATTCCAAATCAGCTGTCCGAATTATAATGTAGGAAACGGAGATGGATTGGCCTTCACCTTCACAACTGACAACAGAACCCTCGGAACTCCAGGGGCAGACATGTGCCTTCTCAATGAAATGAACGATGGAAATTCTTCCAATCAAGTGTTTGCCGTGGAGTTTGACACCTTTCTGAATTCCGATTATGGCGATCCAAGTAACAATCACATCGGGATTGATGTCAACAGCATAAACTCGACGACAACATACGACTTATGTGGTTCTGATTCATATTCCACAGGCGATTGCTTGTATTTCTGCAGAAACAATTTAACGGTCTATACAGCGTGGATCGACTATAACGCAACAGTGCAGAAACTGGAAGTGAGATTCACCAACAGAACATCTGCGACAGGCGCGACAAGACCAAGCAGACCTGTCATCCAGGTTCACAATTTTCATCTGAGTACGTTGTTCAATGAATATATGTATGTCGGTTTCAGTGCAGGCACTGGGGACTATAGTGAGGTTCATGAACTCAAGTCTTGGAGCTTCGTTAGTAGTGGTATGCCAGAACCTCCTCTCCCATCACCGACAGTATTGTCACCGGTTCCGCCGCCGCCGCTGCTAGAGGGCAGGCCAATGAATTCGACGAAGATTGGATATATTTTAGGTCTCTCTGGGTCATCTGCGGGTTGTTTGATGGTTCTGGTGTTGATCTTTCTGTGTGTAAGTTATCGGAAGAGGAGGCTCCCCAAGGTCGATCCAAATTCCATCAATCAACTTCTGGGACCGCATTTGTTCACCTACAAAAAACTCAAGAAGGCTACCAAAAACTTCTGCCGAAGTGAGCTTCTAGGTACCGGCGGGTTTGGAGCTGTCTACAAAGGCATTTTGCAGCCATCGGGCGCTTTGGTTGCTGTGAAGCGCATCCTTCATGAGTCCAAAGCAGGTGCAGAACAAGGATTTGTAGCGGAAGTCTCTAGCATCAGCCAGATTCGTCACCGAAATCTTGTTCAGTTGCTCGGATGGTGTCACGAGGATGGACATTTGTTGCTGGTTTACGACTACATGCCCAACGGAAGCTTAGACCAATGGATCTTCACAAGCATCCATAAGCAATCTGAACAGACTTGGTGGTACAATGGCCGTAACGTACTTCCTTTGAACCTACGACAGAACATCATCGGAGGAATAGCCGCAGCGCTTGCATACCTACATGACGAATGGCAACAATGTGTTCTCCATAGGGACATCAAGTCCAGCAACGTGTTGTTGGATGCTGATTTCAACGCGCATCTGGCTGACTTTGGACTTGCTCGCCTAATAGACCACAAGAAGGTGGACAAGACCACATTAATGGCGGGGACCCTAGGCTACATGGCGCCAGAAATGCCGTACACCGGCAAAGCCACAAAGGAATCTGACGTATACAGCTTCGGAGTGTTGGTGCTCGAGGTTGTGTGTGGGAGACGGGCTCTGGACATTCATGCAGACAGCCCCGAGGATCTGGTGTTGGTCGAGAGCGTCCGGCGTATGTACGGGGCTGGAAATCTGTTGAGTGTTGCCGATGCAAGATTGGAATTGGGACCCGAATTAGTCGAGTCAGCTGCTCATGATGAGCCCTTGGAGACTGAGCATTCTATGGTGGCCGCCGACACATCTCTCGATGAGTCCGCAAATATTCTCGGTCGGGGAGTCTCGTATAATTCCGTGACGATGCCCCTCGAAAATTCCCGCTCGGTTGTTGGAAGTCGAGAGAAGAGAAAAATTGTGAGGCACCTACTCCACGTCGGCCTCCTCTGTAGCCAACCAAATCCAAGCGCACGACCATCGATGCGAGTGGTGAACCAAATGCTTCAGACCGGCGATTCGGACGCGTTGCCTCCACTTCCGGCTTTCGGGCCTCCGACACAATACAAGACGACGCCGAATGTGGGACCGACTACGCCGCTATCATCGATGCAAGATCACTCTGCCACTTGCAGCTCATCAAGCCATCAGTGACAATCCTAGGTGATTCAATTCATTTGGCGTTGGCTGGGTTGGCCTTCTGTCTCAAAAAAAAAACAAAAAACAATCTTAGGGTGAGTCTAGGGGTGCTTTAGCTGCATGTATTTTTGACACAGTTTTTGCAAGTTTTTGACATTTGACACGGAAAAAACTTGCACCCTAAGAAAATGTGCACATCAATTCACATGCACAATTTTGAATTTGACATGTGGTGTGACTTGTGAAGAAAAAAACCACACGTCCATTGACACGTTAGAAATTGAAATGACAAGTACGACTAGGCATGTGGTATTAAGGTGACATTTTAGAAGAAAATGTAGATGTCAAATGACAATCAATTTTGTTTTTGAAAAAGTCACGTGATATCTTGGATTTGAAGTTGGACGTCAAATGAAATTTGTCAAAGATGCACACTACGCTTTGGATGGGGGTCCACAGTCCAAGAACATATATAGGGACCAATTTGAAGCAATTTGAAGCAATTTGAGGCAAATTGAACCCTTGAACCGTACATTCCTTTGGACACTACCTTCCAAAGTGGTTCTTCAAACACATGAGCTCTCCTTTGAGCTTCATTTCTTAGTTCGGATCATTAGTGTTTCCCTGCAAAATGATGCCACGTAGGAGACACCTCACTTTGCCTCTTCTTGGTCTTGGCCCCTTATCTAAAGGCCTTCACTCCACTTTACACCTCTTGGTCAATATGATTGCTCTGTTTTGTTGAACCCCCATCTAAAGCGGCCCTTACATTAGGATCCAAGTTCAAGAAACGTGAGGTACGAAGCAACCCTTCATGGAGTTTCGTGGAGCTTAAGTACTTTCACATTCAAGATTGGTTTCCCAAACTAGGAGGAGTATTTTCTTGAGCGGGGGCTACTGGAAGATGACATGAAAGTGTGATGCAACATTAGCACACCTTCATTTTTTGCATGCTTTGGACTCTAATGTTGTCATTGGTGTGAATACAATCATGCCACTTCATTTTCAAATTGGTCTAATTTAATATGTAATCTCAAAATTGTGACCGCAAGAATTAGAACCGGGACCTTGACATATTTTTGCCTATATTTAAGGGTTAAAATCTATAATAAATCACTATGTTAAACAAGGAATATTGGAAACAAATATTTATTTGGATAACAATATGTATATAACAATAGTCTTCCGCATTCAAACAAACATGTATATGATGTTTGAAACTTTATCTATGAGGCACATGTTGGATACATAGAAGTGGTCCCAAAGTGGTTATGCTCTTATCCTCAAATACCAATATCAAGGTTCATGAATACAAGTGGATGTTTGCTATGATCACTAGAAGGAGGAGTTGCCTTTAGTTTTATATAAAATGGCTTAATGACTTTTCATATACGTGTACAAGATCACATGCTGGCCAATTTACAAGTGCTTATGTGCAATTAAAACACCAAATTAGCTACGTTGAACATAAGATCTAATGTGGTCCACATTGTTTTTCATTGACCTACATTAATCGTCCAACAATCATTGGGCAAGAATTAGAAAAGATGTCACATGACACTTGACGCTACATGACAAGCCATTATTATAATTTACATAACACACCAATTTTAATTTCACGCTAAGTATATGTGTAGGGGAGCCACATAAGACGAGTGATCACATGAGGCACACACATCCGAGTGGATGTCCTAACTTAGTTCACCAAAAGGACGGAGTTTTATTGTGGATTAGATTACATGTAGAGGGGCACATAGTGATATGGGTGGGATTCTCCACACACTAAGATGGCTCTTTTGTCTTCCTTGCTTTGCATTGGATTTTGTACCGTGGCAATTGCAGCTGCTGATGGTTCTCCAGCAAATGCTCGCAATGGCAACCAGTTTAGAAGTGAAGAATGATGCATTGATGACAGACGGTAGTTGGAAGTCTCCATCTCTCGACGTCAATTTTTGGTGAGGGAGCTTGAAGGACACTCCGGAGTAGAACATGAGTGCGGCTAACTTACTTTTCCTTCTCCGTTTCTGATTTGGACGATTGACAATCTGATTTTGGGGTAATTTACATATGTCACTTTGCAGAAATTCTGACAAGTGGCGTCTCAAAGTTCATCACCCATCAAGTGTTCATTGGGAATTTGGTATTGAGCCCCTGAAATTGGAATGCTGCTGAGAAAATTATTAGATCGGAGGAGCCATTCCCGGGATGACTTTGAAATCCACATCTCCATTGTGATTTGGTGAAGGGTTAGGCGCACTCTTGAATGTTAGGGATGACGGGTTTATTAGAATTTCCAATGAGGAAATAGAATGGAATGCTGCTCAAGATGGAGAGCTTTCGGAGTGCAGCGGGATTACATTGAGATCTTAATGCTCAAATCGTTGGTTTGCGTGGGTTCAAAGAGCACTGCCAAATTTAGTGGATGTTTAGGGTTTATGGGTTTTGTGAGAATTTCAATGAAGAAGTGACGGAGCTCAAGGTTCGGGGTTAAGGATGTCTTGGAATTTCCAATGAGGACATGAATTGTATCAATGCTGCTCAAGAAGTAAAGCTGCTGAGCATAGCAGAAGCACCCTGAGATGTTCGAGGCTCAAACTGCCGGTTTGTGTGAGTTGAAGGAGCACTGCCAGATTTACTGAAGGCCAGGATTCTTGGGTTCTGTGAATGAGCTCAAGGCTTGGGATTAAGGGTTTTTTAGAATTTTCAATGAGGAAATGGAATGGAATGCTGCTCAAGAAGGAAAAGTTCTGAGCATTTCGGAGTGGAGCAGGATCACATCGAGATCTTAACGCTGAAACTGTCAGTTTATGTGAGTTGAAGGTGCTGTGCCAAATTTACTGAAGGGTTAGGGTTCAACTTAGGGTTTTGTGAGAATCTCAATGAGGAAGTGAAGGAGGAGCGTGGGGGAGATTGGTGACGATGAGGGGTTCAGCTGGATCGATGACACGGTGGAAGCCAGGCACCCCGAAGCCCGCTGCGCAACCAGCAGCAGTCGAGAATTTGGACGAGGAACTGAATTTCTCAGTCCATTCGAGTGTGCAGAAACAGAGGCAGCAGTTGCCAGTGTACAAGCACAAAGAGTCACTCCTGTACCTGGTGGAGACCCATGGCACCACCATCGTGGTGGGCGAGACTGGGAGCGGGAAGACCACTCAGATTCCTCAGCTTCTGGCCGAGGCTGGATGGGCGGAAGGCGGTCGCACAGTGGCTTGTACGCAACCTCGCCAGATTGCTGCGCAGACTGTAGCTGCAAGAGTGGCCGAGGAGATGCGGGTCACCCTTGGCACCCAGGTTGGATACTCCATCAGGTTTGAAGAAGTTGCAACTCGTGGCGTCACCAAAATCAAGTACCTCACTGATGGTGTGTTGCTGAGGGAGATGATGGCGGATCCCTTGCTGTCTTCTTACAGCGTTATCATGGTGGATGAAGCTCATGAAAGGAGCATAGCCACGGACATTCTTCTGGGCCTTCTTAAAAAGGTGTGCATCCCCATGGCAGATGATTCCAATTTAGGGTTTAGTAGTCAACGTCCATCGCCATTGATAGTATCTTGTACAGTGTGATGGAGCTGTGGTAAAATTCGAGCATATACATCTGGGCCTTTTAAAAAAGGTGTGCGTCTGCATTGCAGATGATTTCAATTTAGGGTTTAGCAGTCATCTTCCATCGCCATTGGTAGTAGCTTGTACAGTGTGATGGAGCTATGAATGGAAGCGAACCTAAACATCTGGGCCTTCTTAAAAAGGTGTGCGTCCACATTGCAGATTATTTCAACTTAGGGTTTAGTAGTCATCTTCCATCGCCATGGATAGCTGCTTGTACAATGTGATGGAGCTGTGAATGAAATGGAAGATATACATCTGGAACTAATTTGTTCAGATGAGAGGGGAGAAAGTGTGTGTTGCATCAGATGGTGGAAGGAGGACCACTTGATGGCCCCATTTCCTTTCCGTGTAGAATTCATTATAGCAGGATATCCAGACCATGCAGGAGCAAGAAGTTGGGGGTAGGATGAACGTTGAGATGGACACACTTTTTTCCTTCAAAATTAGAGAAATGCTGATAAGGCTGACAGAGGTTGTTGGAGCAAGTTGACATTAGAATTTGTGTGGATTATTATGTCTTGTTGTTTTAAACATGGTTGGGTGGAAGACAACTACACCCATTTATTTAATTGTCATCCTAGATTCTCCTTCCCCCAATGTGAGGGCTCCTAGTGATTTTGACTTGTGTTGAATGCAATAAAGAATTTGTGGAGGCATGACCTGCATCCTATGTATATCTGTATGTATTTGCTATGTTACTAGGTCGTTTTCATCCGCTTTGATGGGTTCCTGGTGGATGCAGATCCAGAAGCGGCGACCTGATTTGCGCCTTATTGTGGCCTCAGCAACAATGGACACCAAAAATTTTTGTGACTTCTTTGATGCAAGTGGAGAGAAAATACAGTCATCAAAGCCGAAAGAGTCGGTGCCTGATCAAACGCCTGCTTTACTGTTAGTTGAGGTAATTTTCATTGCCTTCTGAACGCTCCATATTTTAAGACCCAAAGCCTCTGGTTCTAAGTCTTAAGATGCAACATAGTGCTTCATTTTCTTTGTGGTGTTGCTGGTTGAAAATTATGTTGGGGGCAGAATTTTTAAGTAAAAATGTCTTCATTTGTATCAGTGTGCATTCCATTATAGTCAACAGTATAACCAGTGATATTTGACCAGATTTTCTTTTTGGAGTTGTGATTGTGGGGAAGATCTCCACGTTATTATTGATTTGGCGGGGTGTATAATTGTTTGCATCTGTGGTGGTGGCAGGGAAGGACACACCCAGTCCTTGTACATTACATGGATGAGCCTGTGCAAGACTATCTCCGTGCTGCAGTCTCAACCGTGATCACTATCCACAAGAAAGAAGGGCCGGGAGACATTTTAGTGTTTCTCACTGGCCAAGATGACGTTAATGCAGCTGTACAGTTGATTAGTGAAGAAGCTGAGAAACTGCCTGGAGCTTTGGTAGCACTTCCTCTTTATGCTGGGCTGCCCCCCACTGACCAGGTACTTCTGAAAGTCCCAAATGTGTGCGGTTATTTCAGAGCAACCCCTAGTTGAGGTTGCGCAGAAGTTTAAATTACAAGTTTGTTGCCTTTGAATTGCCACAAAGTCATGTTGATATTCCCTCCTTGGTTGTCAGAAAATTAAGTAATTGGTTAGTTAGGTGTTTTATTTGCTAAAGGGTGGCTGTCTCTTAAAAGACTCAAATAACTCTCATCTGTTGGGGGTTGCAATTCAGAGTACATTCTGATGGGTGATCCTTGCGTGTACAGGAGCTTGTCTTGCGACCCTCATCAGGAAGAAGGAAGGTGATTATTGCCACCAACATTGCTGAGACCTCAGTGACTTTACCAGGGATTGTGTATGTAATTGACAGTGGGTTTTCCAAACAAAAGTTCTACAATCCTGTGACAGATGTGGAGGCATTGGTGGTAGCTCCCATATCACAAGCCTCAGCAGAACAAAGGGCTGGCCGAGCAGGCCGTGAACGCCCAGGGAAATGCTATCGTCTGTATACGGAGGATACATATGCAACAATGATGCCAGAGGGTGTACCCGACATTCAAAAATCAAATCTCTTGTCTACAATTCTTCAGCTCAAAGCTCTAGGAATAGATAATGTCATGCAATTTGATTGGATAGCGCCACCACCGGCAGAATTTATGGTAAGGGCTTTGGAAGTCCTGTATGCCCTTGGTGTTATGGATACACATGCCAAGCTCACTTCACCTTTAGGCTATCAAGTTGCAGAGCTTCCACTTGATCCCATGTCAGCCAAAGTGTTGCTCACAGCCTCAGAGAGTGGGTGCCGGCAAGAGGGTCTCACAATCGCAGCTGTAACTTCCGTTCAAACAATTTGGGCATCAGGTAGGGAGAGGAAAGAGATGGATGAAGCTCGTTCTCAATTTGGAGTCGCAGAGGGAGATATGATTTCTTACTTGAACGTGTATGAAGGGTACTTGCGGGCCAAGAACCGCGCACATTGGTGCTATGAGAACTGCATCAATTATCAAGCAATGGTACCCCCTTCTTGGTGCCATTAACTTATTAGTGCCTTACATGATTCTTTTTAGTGTTGTTAAGCCCTCGGTGCATGCCATTGACCTCCAACTTGCAAGTGTTGTGAATAATTTTTGTGTCAGCCCATAGCTTGTTCCACCAGAAGAAGCTCATTATTGACTACATTTTGTGAATGGTGGAATAGGAGAAGGTTTTGCGGGTGAGGTCACAGCTTGGCAAGTTGTTGCAGCAACTAGGGGAGGGCAAACAACAGTTGGAGAATAGGGACGTGAAGCTGGTTGCAAAGGCAGTAACAGCAGGCTTCTTTTCTCATGCTGCCCGACTGGAGTCAGATGGTGGAAATACGTATCGTTCTGTAAGAGGTAATCAGGAATTGTATATTCACCCAGCATCTGTGTTGTTCAGAGCTTCACCGAAGTGGGTGGTGTTCCATTCGACCATCTTCTTGGAGCGGTATTACATGTGGAATGTGACTGCCATTGACCCTGTGTGGCTTACCGAAGTGGCTTCCCATTTTTATCACTTTGGTAATACTCTGGCAGGGGTCGAAGGTGGGCGATAAAAGGATACAAGGTATCAGTTAGTGTGCTGCAAAATCTTGTGTTGATGACCAGAGCAAATTTTTTTGTACAGTATTTGTGCTTGTTCTTCTGGTCATCATTTCAATATTGGAGATGATCTGCAGTTACAATTTTCCATCAGCATATTGAAAGAGTATCTGGACTGCAAATATGGATGATTTTACTATGTGTTCAGCTTCAAGGTTTTCTTATATTGTCAATGTTGGAATTCTACTGGCCCCTCATCAACCTCGGTGTGTGCAAATAGCTGGTAAGACGTCTAAATGACTCAGTTTAACTTTGAACTAAGGCATGAATACCAAATACTTACATGTCAAATTTCATGGAACTTCCTAACCACCAAAAAAACATGGAGTTTGTAAATCTAGCCTGGTCAATTCTTGGGGGAGTTCAGTTATTGGGAGAAGCACAACCAGTGAAAACTGAGGCAACATTCTGGAGGAGGCTACTGTACTTATTATTGGCATGTTACTAGATGTTCCTGGCACCAAAGAGCCACTGTAAACTCAATAAATATATGCAATTTGTTGTGTTGATGGATTTTAGAGAACTCATTGAGTGGTTACAGGACATGAACACATCATTTGTGCTTCTTTAAATACTTCATCACACAATTGTAGTGTTCACACTTATGTTTTCAAGTCTATCTAAATAACCTAAGTTCCCAATGGTTTGTTTTCGTTCCCAACTCGTCTTATGTTCCCAGTCTTGTTCCCGATCTTGGCTTCGTCCTAGTCTTGTTCCTGATCCTGGTCTCATTCCCGGATGCGTTCCCAATCCTAGTCTTGTTCCTGTCCGAGTTCCTGAACCTGGATCCTTGTTCCTGCAGACACGCGGCGTTCCTGAACCTGGTTCTCACGTTCCCAAGGCCTAAACTTATGTTCCCTACCTTCCTGAGAAGAGAATTTCGTCTCTCTGCCTCCTTCGTTGCCTGGCTCGCCTCTCTTCGCAATGCTCGCTGCTCCTCTCCCATGCATATGTTCTCATATGCTTGTGACTCTACAGTATGCTCATGCGAAATATAAAAAGCTTCTTTGAGATAATGTTTTTGGCCGTGCATAACTGTGTTTTTGAATGTATATTGGTTCTCACATATCCCCCTTTTCTCCTCCTCCCTGTGTTTTGGTCCTTTTCTTGTCCACTGGTTTTTCTAGGACTCGGTCCAGATTGTTAACGACTCCAACTTGCAAAGCTTCTTCTATGATGCAGCTTGCAATGCGGTGTCCATGATCAACTACTCCAAGGAACCCTTGGATGTTGACATCGTGGACAGCCCCCCACCCAAAAAAATCTTCCGTCTCTTGTTGTCCCCATCCCCACTCAAAGGGGTCACTTGTGCGCATGATTGTGGTCGGGACTCCCCTTCTTGGTCTGCCGGGGACATGGTGCTCACCGGTGTCTAGAGATGGACTTTCAACCAACACATATGCGCCCATCCCCAGTCCCCCGTGTGACATGTTGCATGTCTATGCCAACTCAGCCCCCACAGTCCCATGTCCCAATGTATGCTATACCCTCTGCCAAGTTGCATTTCCCTTCCCATGTTTCTCCATTCCTTTTGTTTAACTTTGGTTTCGGTCTTCCTTCTCAAACTACCCCCCCCCCTTTCATTTGTTCCGTTGGTTTATAGGTTGCGTTCAAGTTGGTACCAACATATTCCAAAGGCGCTTTATCCATCGAATGGGAGCGTTTCTACACCATATGTAGAAGTGTGAGGCAATCTTCTTCCCAAATGACATCCCATTTGAATTCATCCTCATACAATTCGGGTTTTTGTTGGCCTCCTAAATATACATGGTGGGCCGTCATCCTAACCTTGGCTACAACCATAGAGCAAAGATATTCCGGAATGTGGAGGCCACGCAAGCAAAAGAAGTGGTGGTGAAAGGGAAAGAAGCGGCCACCAAAGCCAAAAAACCATTGTATTATAAACCTTGTACATAAATAGGCTTAGTTTAGGTCGCACTATCCAATAATGGTTATGTAGCGCTCGTTTGCTACTTAATTTCTTTGACTAGACCTTGTATTTTCTATTTCCTGTAATATGATATTCTCCTTTTTCTTCCAAAGTTGTTTCATGTTTAGGTTGTCTTGCTGAAACCATCGTAAATAAGTTTTTGATCAAGTATCGCCTTCATTTGTGCATGGATTGATGTAGATCACCAGCATTAAACATTCGCATGTTCGAGTTTCACACACTTTTTCTAATATTTATATGATATTTCTATGTTCTCATATACATAAATGTCTCGACATGCCATAATGATCTCAAATGACCTAATTTAGTGTTATGTCTATTTATTACTTTATCATTTTATGTAATATTGGTTGAAGTCTTTTATCCCCTTGTCAGGTGCTATGTTTTTAATGGATATATGTGCTATGTTATCTGTCCACTAGTAAAAAAAAACACACATTGGACATATTATAAATGAGTGCATTTGTCCATGTTTTGTTGTGCAACCATTATCATCTTTCTTCATGGCTACCATCCGTGTTGATGCATCATTTATTCCCTTCACTTTGCCTCTTGGTGATGATGATCATGTTGTTATTATGGGGGACCTAATTGGTTTGAGATTGAACCTCCATATAGGAACCTTATATGTCAAGCAAAAGATGTATGGTGAGGATGGAGTAGTATTTGAAACTATTGATACAAAATAATAGGAGTGATGATGGTTCCATGTGGATTTGGGGACTTGGTTAATTGAGGGTTATAGGTCTCTCTGAATCGCAAATGCAAGCTTCAACTATCATATTGACAAATGAATCAGGGACATCTATAGTTCAAATCCCTAGTGTTGTAACTATTAAATTAGAGCCCAATGGTAATAATGTGTTTGTATTATCTAATTACGAAGATGGCATTTGTGCATCTGTTGATCTTTGATACATTGTCTTTTTCATTTAAATGTACATGTTCAATCCTTCACAAGGATGTACCTATATCCCCTTACAAATTAATCCTTTGTACATGAGGCTGGCTCACTAGGGTACACCTTCTCAACATCCTTCATTACAACCTTTGACTTCATCTACTGGTTTGAGTATTGTGAATGATTTGAAATTAACAAAGTCTAGAAAAAAATTGTAGTCAAATCTTGCATCCATTGATTTTGACAACATAGAGGTCCATGATGTCAAGTACTTACCATCATTTTTTGACAATCACGTATTATTTGTGTTGCCCTCTGTGGTATTTGGAGTTCTAAGTATATATGGTTGCTCAATGGATGACATGGACAAGATGTAAGATAGTCGCCCTTGTTGCACCACCAAAACCACAAATATCCAAAATTATTTTGGATTGTCATTCTGGTACTCCACTTGTGTAGGTTATCTCCAATGTCATAATGAGTACTGCAATTACATGCATTGCAATGGGGGCATATGCAACATTATTGAATGGGCAGGTTCAACTCCTCTACCATTTTCCGTGGGCAACGGTGTCCCAAATAAGTCTAGATTGGAGTGTAAGGTATGTGTGCATTGCTTTGTGTCATGCTTGCATATATATATATATGTCCACTCCACATCCGTTGAGATGTCAAGACTTGCATTCATCTTGGTGTGCATGATCATCATGTGTCCAATGGAACATGTCGGGAATCATTGAACATAATGCATCAGTGCGTGGCAAATAAAGTTTTGAAAACACCCACAGCAAAAAACTTGGCCATTGTTATGGCAACAAACAAACATTTTTGGTGGATTACCTTCTTAAATACCCTACAAATGGGGAAGGCCATTACTTGGTTGGTTTGTCCTTAAAGGTGGTCATGGAAAAATTTAGCACATTTGCGTTCCCGAATTATCATAATTTTGTGTTTGGATCAAAAAAATTTGTGCGTAGTGAAATGGGGAGTATGGATGGTATTATGGCACTCAAAGACCATTCCACTTTTAAGCTTGTCCAAGGTAGTAGGTTCCCATGACAATCAAAAGACAAAGTGTTTGTTTTCAAGATGTCCGTAGACCTTCTAGGCAGTGGTGTGGAGCTTGTAAAGAGAATGCAAATCGGGGGGGAAGGGGGGAGGGGGGCATTCTCATATTTTTATAATGGTTGGGGTTTTGGCACTTCCGTTATAGGCAATGGTGTGGGCATATCTTATTTGTAAGTGCATCATAACTGTATTCTTCAATTATGTCATTTTATTTATTTATTGTTATAATGAAAAGTCATGATTTTCTTGACCCTATATTTAGGTAAATGTGCACAAGATACGACAATAGAAGAATGTGTGGAAATCCCAACATGTAACCTTGCAGAGACTGTACACAACAAATGGCTCCAACAGTTTGGCAACAAGATGACTTGCTTATATGAAGCCATAGGACAACATGATCCGCTTTTTCAATTAGATTGTGAATTATAGGGCATGGTTGAAAGGGGGTCTAAAGGTAATTTAAGGTCATGACATGGCATCTTTTAAATTCAAAGCAGTTGTTAGGTGTGGAGATCCTAAGATGTTGGTTGATGCCATAACGCTTTATCTAGGGAAGAAAATGTTAATACCATAATTTGTGTATTGGGGGGTTTGAGTTGTTTGGGTCCACCAAACAAAATCTTGACATGCTCTCAAGTGCTAATTACAACTCTCATCGACCTAACAAAGTTAATTACTTCAATCCTCGTCCTAACACCCGGGCAACTCATCAACACATGGAGGAGTTGTTGAGATCTATAGAGCATGGTGTAGCTCATAATACATCCGTGTTAAAGACCGATTGTATTGCTTTGAAGTGGCACATTGCCACCCAACTCAACCAATTGATGTTGGCCAATGCAGGACATTACATGGACTTTTGCAATGCCAAAGTTAGGAGTGGCAAACATGGCATACATGCTCCAATAAACAAAGGGTTGAAGAGATAATTTCGTTCCATCAAGAATATGGAGTATGAGTTTTGGTTTTGCCCTAATAACATCAAGTGTTGGGTGAGTGACAACAAGAAGAAGTATGTGTTGGATTGGCCTATAGTGCCCAACACTTGGTTGGTGAAGAGAGGAACCGATCTATTGAGGGAGGATGTGTTGGCACTTGAGAATGTTGGATTTCAAATGCAATAGAGGAAGGCATTGTCCCCTCGTCATAGGCTTTCAACAATTGTGTCCCTCCCCATCCCTCAATCGCATTTTTGTGCCCCCCCCCCCCAAATCCAGACGTCCACCGTACATTCAGGTTTGGAAAGTCGGTATGTTACAATCCAACAACACCAACAACAGATTGCAAAAACAATTGGGAGAACGTTGAACTCATGAACTCATGTACTACATTATTGGAAGCACTATTATTATGTACCCATGCTTTGGAGTGATAATTAACATTGTCTCCAAGGATGTTGTCACATACCGTGTCACAATTGGTAACATCCCTTGTTACATATGCTTAGACTCTATAAAAATGTCATCAAACTTTGGGAAAGAAAGGGAATGGGTGTATTATAAACATCTTTATCATGTCTTCAAATTTTTGTGCAAAGTAGGTTACGAGAGTAACAAGTTCATTCATGGACCTACCTTTACCTACAACAAGGCCATGCAATTACTTGGACTTGTAGGTGTTGACGAGTGTGAGTAGTGTTGCAAATCATGTGTTGAGCCGCATTATTAAGAATGTTAGTGTATTACATGTATTGGTTTGGATTTTTATACTAAAATTGAGCAATGGACTGAAAGTATTCTAAATGATCCATGATAATAGGCCCCCTTCACTATTGCTTCATTCAAAGTGTTTGCAAAATATGGCATTCAAGTAGTGCCGATTTTTAAATATGAACCTTAAACCCATGCACATTTATTAAATATGGATTCATTGCTCATTGGTTACTACTCACTCCTCACTACTCACTGCTTGTTGCTCATGAGATAGCTTCCCTCATGTATTAGAACCCATTTGGAAGTTGGGTGTAAATTTTGGGGCCTATTGTTTGCACCTCTCAAACTTTGAGAGAATTTTAGGATCTAAAATAGGACATGCACATGGAATTCATTGTCTTAAATCCCGGATTGGCCTATGCAAGCCTATCTTGGCTCACCCATCCTAATAGGACAAGCTAAAAAGCTAATTTTTAACAGCCTGACACCACTCTTTGTGTATGCTAATTTAACCATGGTTTCATCTACCATACCTTGTGAATAACTCTAATAGGCACCATGTTCTTTTCCCCATCAACTTAACTTAGGCACAAAAACCTCAAGAATACTGGAACCCTCCCTCCCTCCCTCCGGAATTGACAACCACTCCCCCAATGGGATCTCCAAATTTTTGGGCAGAAACCTTAAATAAGTTATATGGGCAGCCAGCTGCTCGGCTCCCCTGCTAGTTGACCACTGCCCTACACGGAATCTCCAAAATTTTGGGCCCCCAAACCCGATTGGGCGGTCATGGGTGCTCCGGCCCATATTGGGGGCCGGGCAGCATGCCAAAATTAGGTGTCAAAGGATGATGGGAACCGGGCAGGATAATTTTAGGCTACAAGACCATGGTGGGCCATGGCTGGGCCGTGGTGGGCTTATCCCCTTTTGTTTTTAGCCCAAATGTGGACCCCACTGTCTTAAGATTTTTGGGTCTCTTGCCAAGTGGATGACAGCATGTCATTTGGCAATAATAGTTTTAATTATTGTTTTTTATTTGAATGGTATGGATACTACAGGCTGAGATCAATACACAGTATTTTTAGTCCTACTATGTAATTCCATTTTAGTTTGAGCCTGTTTACCAGGCTTAAGTTGTTGCGTATTGCATAAGTAGAGATTTGTTTCGAAGAAAGCATGGTAAGCTTTTGCACATTGCTACTAAATAAGGTTTTGTTGAACCCCTAAAGGTCAAGGCGGACGATATTGTTGGGTAGTTACCTTTGCCTAACAATTCAATGTATACATTTACACTATAATCTTCTAATATTGGACATGAGAATGGTTGAAAATTTATGTGAACAATCCCACTTTAGAAATCTTCCATTTATACGGTCGTATCTACCATGAGAAGAGTTGATTGTCATTAATAAGCTTATGAATTGAACTAAATTGTTTTAGGCAATTTTGGGAAGATTTTACTTCAGCCTTTAGGCATGGGGTTAAACCCTTCCCAATGTTCTAGATCCGTTTGTGGAATCAAATGAATGCCCATTGTATTAATTAGAAACACAAGTACCACCAAGAGACCAAGAGTTCAAAAGAAGGCATGTTCAAAGGCATGCTATAGGCTAACCTAGCAAGAGACCGAAAATATTGAACTCAGGATCAAGTAAACAAGAGGACAACACTGGCACTACTAGGATCATTGTGGGGCCTAAAACACACTTCCCATTTGACACGGGTGGTCATCAAGACATGACCCCATTTACATGTCAAGTCCAATCTACAATTGTTTCTCATATTGGGTTTGAAGCATGTTTGGTTTGGGACATAACTACGTTGCCCAATGGTTAATTCTAGATTATTTTTGTAACATGCAATGATCACAGGTAAGCAAGCTTGCTCCACCCTCAAGCCTTGGTGAAGACAGACGACCATGAAATTAGGTGGCTTTGGTAATATTTTTTCATTTACAATAGTTTTGTCTTGGATCCAATGACACTGGTGAAAGCCGGTGTCTAGGGTGACGAAGGCATGATCTTCTATGAGCTCCAACCACACATTGGATGAGCTTTTATTTGTTTTTAAACTCCAATCACATGAAACCTTCATGATCCTATTATTGAAACTCAAAGAAACTTATATTTGAAGGGAGGCGCCACCTTCGCTCCATGACAAAGGCACGAGGTGGGTTTTCCCTTCCAAAAAGGGCTCTGGAGCCTCTGTAAGAGCGAAAGGGTTAAGGATCAATATTGGAAATGGTATTCTCTGGAGCAAGTGCTACTTTTGATGACGTGGGTTTTCAACTTGGAACCCCTTCAAATGATAGGCAGCTAAGGACACACCCCAAAGGATGTCTCCAGAAGAAGCTACATGGTTGAAGCACGAGGCCATGAGAGAAAGCCAACGTGAAGCCGAGACTCGGGTCGGTTAGCAGATAAACCATAATTGGGAGTGATTTTGAAGCTGTCAATCTGGGGCCAGACTACTTAACATAACTACCTACTACAGTAGAACAAAACAATAACTACCCCCAAATTCACTCCTAGAAAACATACACGTGGTTAAAAAAGACAATCAGAACATTAAAGTTATCTGTAAAGTCCTTCAAAGAGGGATGGAACCGTGGATTTGATCCTTTTTTGAAAAAAAAAACCTTTCTATTATGAACTCATTAGCTCGTGGTGTATCGGAGTCTATTTTGAAATTTGGGTAATATTTTTGAAACCTCTTTTTTTCACCTCAATTTTTTTGAATGAATTTTATGATCTAAAGACAGTATACGCATGGGACCCACTATCCTAAAATCCAGTACTAGCTTATGCCATGCTAGCTTGGCCCACA
The DNA here is from genome assembly GCA_950295325.1 of Polytrichum commune. Classification (NCBI taxonomy): domain Eukaryota; kingdom Viridiplantae; phylum Streptophyta; class Polytrichopsida; order Polytrichales; family Polytrichaceae; genus Polytrichum; species Polytrichum commune. Next base: position 1,665,101 of record OX485804.1, read on the forward strand.
CATCCTAGTAAAACAAGCTAAGAAACCGTTTTTTAATAACATGACACTACTCTTTGTGTACGGTAATTTAAACATTAAGAAAACTTGGTGACTTTGTGTTAATTGTCATAAACTCAAAGTTAATTGGGACTAAACCAGGGTTCGGGAGATTTTTGAGCTCAACTAGCTAAAATCCGTCCCTTCATAATTTCTACCGGTCTTTTTAGGATTTGATCGGTTGCAAACTTGTTGTCATTAATTTGAATTGGCCAATATCCTATATTTTCTTTTTAATTGCTGGTTAATTTCCTCTTCATTGTAATGACAACTGGCCAAAAACTCGGGCATTGATAAGTAAGTTGGTTTTCCAATTATATCTACAAACAACATACACTATTCAACAACAATGTTCAAAGAACATATCAGCATCCAACAATAATATGTAATGATATCAACATCCAACAAGAATGATCAACAATTTATCCGTAGCAAGAGTTGAACCTAAAATAAGCCATCAACCGGTTGATGGCCATGGATAAACTCTTCTATCATACCTAGGTCTTAAAACCTCATATTAGATTTGAGGCCACAACATGATAAAAGAGTAACCTAACATACCATACTATATACAAACATGAAATTCACCAATTGTTAGAGTCAAAATCAACAATATCATCTTCACCTTCAAGAGGAAAACGCCCTGAAAGGTATCTTTGTGGATGTAAAAACAACCATCTAAACTTTGTAGAGTTCCTTCATAAAGCTATAATGGTTTCCATTAGTACATTATCAAGATCACCACAAAGATCTTCCATAGACACACTCATAATACATTCTAAACACTAAGCGTCAACAATGGAATGCAATAACGAAGCAAAAGCATCGTTAAGTTTCTTGTGACCTACACGGCTGAGAACCTTCCTCATTCAATATCCGCCCATACCCTCTGGAGACCCAACTCATTTCCGCCATTTTCTGAGCCTGAGGGGTTAAATTTCCTACATTATCTCATATTGGTCGGTTGATTTCCTATACTCTTCATATTTAACTCGGTTATAAGGCCGAAATCTCCCCAAAAAAATCGGTAATTTTGCAATTTCACTCAGCTAACTTACAACTAGCTGCCGGATCTCCCCGATCATTGGACTACTAAACCCATGGGTTCATCTGCTTTACTTTATGGACTATTTTTAAGGCACTTTTTACAAGGTGGACCTCGGCCCCAGAAGGCCCTGGTAGGTGGCCAAGTTTAACCCCATAACTTAACAAAAGCAGGGGCAGGGGCAATAATAACTTGTTATTGGGGGTCCAGGAGATTCTAGAAAAGAGGGCCAGGGCTGGGTGGAGCCAGAATGGCGGGTGAGCCCCGCCCCACCCGGGGAAACAGGGGGATCGAGCCGCCGCGGTTAGTGACGCGGCAAACCGCTCGCAGCGGCCATTGACTTCCTTCAACAAAGCACCACCGGATTCTTAAGCTATTGCTGGAGATCTGCCTAGTTTATATACAGTTCTAATTGATTTATCAAAACAAAACAAACTCTAGATTCCTTGGTCAGTAACACCATCTACCTGATGAGTAAGGGTGAGTTTCCATGAAGGCCGCTCGCCCACTAGATTCTAGACAACAACGGGTCGAAGATGTTCGCATGTACTTAAGCACGAACCGTCAACCAACCGCATTCTCGCAGTCCACTAGAATGCACAGTAGATGGTCTTAGACATGGGCTGCTAGACTATCGTGAGACCACTAAAGAATATTTAATCTACAAGTGCCCAATCACCGAAGGATTAAGACTCGTTGAAGACTCAAGATAACCAATGTTGGTCTAGAATTCCATCCCTGGTAACCGGGAGGAGGAGGAGGAGACCCGGATTTGAGAAGATGGGAGTAGCTGGTGGGCACATATGAACTCTACCCCATTATATTTCCTCTACATTTGGGCAAGTTTGTCCTTATTCATACTAGAATATGGTGGGTGAGCAACCTACATGGAAACTCACCCTAAGTCTAACAAATACACAAAGTATGTGCAACGAAAAATGTCAGATTACATGTTGCGGTAGGATCTAGTTAGAAGCCTAAAATGTATGCATTCCTCTTGTTGCTAGTCGTTGACTATAGCAGTGGCTCATGCCCCGATCACACCAAAATTTTCGTCCGCTTCCAATTGTGTAGGGATTATGTTGAGACATAGATGCTAGCCCACCACTTTTCACACCAGAGATGCCCACGTATGGTGCCAAAATTGGCCGGTGTGAGCAACTCCTCAGTTGGCAAACCTACAAGTTCATTTGCATCATCAAAAGTGAAAAGAAAGTACAGGGAAAGCAAACTTGAACTCTAGGTCTCTTGGAAAGCCTGACGGACATCTACTATACATACAGGAACAACAACAGAAAAAGAATTCTGTGCAAAGAAAGTGTCAGATTCTCGGTAGTTGGTAGTTACATCTGACATGGAGCCTTTACATATACATAAGTTAAGCTAATTAGTATAAGACTCCTGAGCATCTCTCGTTCATTTGCCAGTTGTCATGGCGTCGTTTTGAGATGAGGTAATTTGCTAGCTGATTAACAAATAAAAACCATCAGAGCTCTAGATTCCTTGGAGTTACGTGACTATACTATACTATAGTCACAATTTTCAGCAAAGAAAAAGGTCGGACTCAAGCTCGGTACATGGTTACTTGGTAATATCTGTCTCGAAGGCTCTGAACCGACTGTCCTCTCACTATTGTAAGTGGTCGAGTTTCGGAGGGTGAAACTATCTGATAAACCTCCAAGTAGACTGTTCCTCGGATAGATCTCCTGGTAGCATCGGAGTCAGCGATGTATATATAATGGGACAATCGCAGCTTGTAGCTATTTTTGGGCCTCTGCGGAATTTGCGCCTGCTTTTCCAAGATTGTAGAAATCCTCCGCAGCTTGCCAAACAGTAATTTGAGCTACAGTAACAACAGACAGAAATCCAACAATTCCTGCACAGTAGAAAGAAAAACAAAAAGGTTCGTAGATTCTCGGTAGTTGGTTAGTAGCGTCTGGCTCACTCCGAGCTGCCTTTATAAGAGAACTGCACCTCAGTCCTCTTGTTGCCAGTAGCCGAGGGAGCCTGTTGCATGACTAAACCCTCAGACTCCTTGGACATGCTTCCGGGCATACTCACTAGTTTGCAATGAGCAGGAGTAGATTATAGTGAGAGAGTTGGAGTAATCTAATTAGTAATCTGGTGCTGTTTATTCCAGAGAAAAGATGACGAACTTTGGGTGTGCTGCGGCAGATTTGCTAACGTTGCAAAATGCGTTTGGGGGAGGGAATGCAACGGCGTTGCAGGATTTTCTGTGCGGGAAGCTCGATGGAATCTCTGCGCAACTTGGATACACAAGCCTGGCGGTGGACAACACATACTTGCTGTTCTCGACCTACTTGGTGTTTTCGATGCAGCTGGGATTCGCCATGCTGTGTGCAGGCTCCGTGCGAGCGAAGAACACCATGAACATCATGCTTACGAATGTGCTTGACGCAGCCTGTGGAGGAATTTCCTACTACATCTTTGGATTTGCGTTTGCTTTCGGCCAGGGGCCTAACCCCAACGGCTTCATCGGTCACTTCAACTGGGGGTTGAATGGCATCCCAAGCTCCAGCTACGACTACAGCTTCTTCCTGTTCCAGTGGGCTTTCGCCATAGCCGCAGCTGGAATCACATCAGGATCCATCGCAGAGCGAACACAATTTGTTGCCTATTTGGTGTACTCATCCGTCCTCACGGGATTCGTTTACCCCATTGTCTCACATTGGGTTTGGAGCACCGACGGGTGGTTGTCTGCGTCCAAAGTCACTGGCCCAGGAGGGCTATTGTTCGGCACCGGCGCCATCGACTTCGCAGGCTCAGGAGTGGTGCACATGGTGGGAGGAATTGCAGGTCTTTGGGGAGCTTTGATCGAGGGACCTCGCATTGGCCGATTCGACAAGAGTGGGAACTCGATGATCTTCAGGGGCCACTCTGCGACGTTGGTTGTGCTGGGAACCTTTTTGTTGTGGTTCGGATGGTATGGGTTTAACCCTGGGAGCTTTGTCAAGATTCTGGTGCCGTATGCTGATTTCCGTGGGAACTGGACCGGAGTGGGGAGGACTGCGGTGACCACTACGTTGGCTGGAAGCATGGCTGCCATCACCACCTTGTTTGCAAAGCGGTTGCTGGATGGCCACTGGAATGTATTGGATGTGTGCAATGGGCTGTTGGGAGGGTTTGCAGCCATCACCGCCTCCTGCGCTGTCGTCTCCCCCTGGGCTAGCATCATCTGTGGGTTCGGCTCCGCTTGGGTGCTCATCGGCCTCAACAGACTTGCAGGTAAATTCCCATCCTTGGTTTTTCTCCTCCGTCTTGCTTTTTCTTGGCTGAATTGGATATGCCGTCTCTAGTGGGTTAGGCGCCTAACAGATGCGTAGAGGGATCACTTGGCATCGGCCATTGCTTTGTGAATTTGGGTTCAACACCGACTGAAAACCAATTTCAGATGGTTGTCGGAACAATGTCGGACCTTTGTGTTTCCTCCGGGAATTGGATATATGGCTGGTAGGTTAGGCTGACAGTATCGTATAAGTATCACTTGTCGGTCATTGGTTTCAAACCTTAGGTAATTCGGCACGACTGGATACCAATTTCAGTTGGTTGTCGGATCAATGCCGGACCTCAGTGTTTCCTCCGGGGATTGGATTTGTCGACTCTGGTGGGTTAGGCTAACAGATTCGTATAGGTGTCACTTGTCGGTCACTGGTCTCAGACTTTAGGTAATGCGACAACAACTGAAAACCAATTTCAGATGGTTGTCGGATCAATGTCGGACCTCTGTATTTCCTTCGAGATTCGGACTTTGTGTCTGGTGGGACGTTAGGCTAACAGATTCGTATAGAATCTCTTCTCAGTCATTGCTTTCAGAATTTTGTTGATTGAATCAACACCGAGCTGATTTTTACTGTCGCTTTGAATTATCTCTGTTTGGTCTTTCTGACAATTAACATTGGCAAGTTTCTGTCACAGTAATCTCCTCACATCAATAGTCTATTCACAGGTGCACCGGTGAGTCTAATCCAATGTGTAAGTGTGCGTCTGTGAGTTTCAATGTCAATGCAATAGTGAGTCTGATGATTCTGTTGGTTGCTGCAGCTCGATTGAAATTCGACGACCCTCTGGAAGCAGCACAGCTCCACGGCGGGTGCGGAGCGTGGGGGCTTCTGTTCGTGGGCCTGTTCGCCGAGAAGGACTACGTCCAGCAAATCTACGGTGGGGGAGACAGGCCATACGGTCTGTTCATGGGCGGAGGAGGCAAGCTCCTGGCAGCCCAGATTGTGGAGATTCTCGTCATTGCAGGATGGGTGACGGTCACCATGGGCCCCCTCTTCTACGCTCTACACAAGTTGCGTCTCCTCCGTATCAGCCCCGAAGACGAGATCGCAGGCATGGACGTCACCCGCCACGGAGGGACAGCGTACATCCACGCAGACGGATCCGAGCACATGATGCACTTGAGCTCCATCAATGGTCTCAAACGACCTCACGAGCATAACGGCCACGACCAGATGCCCATCTGATTAAAAACCCTAAAAAAGAGTGATGTTGGCCATCTGACCAAACCAATTGAATCGGTGGTTACTTTCGGAAACATCGATGATATCAAAACCAGAAATTTTAGCTCAGCTTCAGATGTACTGTTAGTGGCTTCTTTCTTTGTTGATCTGCTAGTTTTTTGGTAGGCTCGAAGAAAGATTCATACTAATTAATGAAGGTGTGGTTTAGAGAGGATTCAGTTGCGCCCACGATTTGGGTTTATAGAGGATTCACGGAATTCACAGAATTCACAGCAAGAAAGCAAGTTAGAAAGAAACAAAGAAAGAATTAAAGAAAACAAATTTGGGCGACCAGATTATGATGGTGGCCTGCAACCGCTGCAGAAAGTCGTTTTGAAGCTTTCTGCGGGTAGTTCAATGTTAAGGCTGTGAAACACAAGAGTTGCAATCCGGGACAATGTCAGGCTTCCTGATTGTATAATAAACAGCGCTTCTTCTCCGTTTCGACTGTTAGTCTATTGTACTTCGGTTCATTGTCTTGAAGGATGATCATGTTGTAGGGGTTTTCGTTCAACTTAAATATCTGTTGAGTTTTTTTGCAATGCTCGAATCTTGTGTGTAGCACTTCAATCTTCGTCACGGTTGCAATGTGGACGTCCCAAACTGAGCTGAATGATTTCAAGAATTGACTAGTTGGTCTGGGAAACTTGCATAAAGCTAATTAAGGTACCATTTGTAGCAGCGATACATAGTTAAAAATTGGTGACTTCATTGCACTGAACTGGTATCCCTCATGTACATTGTCAGAATGGTTACCAGAGTGTGTTTAGGCTTTTGCACAAAGTCATTTAGAGAAAGATTGCCTTGATTTATTCCCTGAATACCGAAACGTAGAATAAAATCTTGACATTAGAGCTCTCATAGCACTCCCTTCTTGGAAGGTGGATTAGGTCAAATCTGAACTCATCAGACTCCCCTTAAACAACCTCCATCTTAATTGACAGCTTGAGGCTCGAGGGTATAACGTAGGTGATTAGCAAGAGTGTAGGTCCCAGCTGAATACCTACCAATCCCCAAATCTACCTGGGAGGCTGGCGATTCCTCATACCTTGGAGGTCTCACAAAGTCATTCGTTATTGAAATCATAGTTTCTTCGAAGAATGTATTGCACTCTAAGTATCATTCGAGTGGCTATAGAGGGCACATGAGCTCACTCTTAGAATCAGTTAATAAAGTTCTCATCTGCACGTGGCTCGAGGTCAGTAGGTAGCCCTATTGCTTGAAATAAGCTTGAATTTCACTAAGTGCTACCAAAGAAAGTTCATCACATATTTCAGCTCCAATAATTACCATGAATTGCGCAATGACTTACGACGAGGAGATGACAGAGGATTGGAAGTCAATCCTGCAATGGGACAATCTTGTTTATGTCCTCTTTCTTACGCATAACTTGTGTCATCTTATATTAAGATTGAATGACGACCTCAAGTATTCGGAGATGTCTTAAGGTTATCTGCTGTGTAATGGAACTCCATCAAATCTGGTATAAGGAAACACTTCTAAAGGGGATGGCGACACATATGGAAACGCTAGTCTCAAAACAGAGATCGGTGGGCCACGGTAAAAGAAGCTTGGCCTTGACATGTGCCTAACCTTGAGGAGTTTTGGTTCCAAGGTTGGACCCTTTTTTTTTGGTTTTTTATCTTGGTTTATCAAACTCTGTTTTGAAACCTACATTTTTGAACGCGTGTGGCTTTTACATGTAAGGTTTAAAATCTCCGTTTCCAATCGGAGTTGAAAACGAACGGTTTTAACCATTAAATGAGGGAACAACCTTGAAACCACGCTTCTCAAGGTTAGGTCAAGGGTCAAATTCTTTTACCTAGGCCCACCAATCTCCATTTCAAAATTTGGCATTATCAAATGTTGTGTGGCCTCCACATAAGTTGATCAAAGCAAGTGCATTGGTTGTTGACCTCCTATAGCGGGCATTTTAGATTTTTTCATCAATAGGTTTAGGTTGTAAAAACCCTCAGGTAACGAAGTATGTGCAAAGTACATAGCTTCAATCCTTTCATTTACCAAAGCTTTGATCTAAATTTGTGCGCTGACATGATTAAACTTCGCAAGTGTCTCTAGAGTTGCTTTGGATCTTTATGACACTTGGGCGAGCCGATCCTTTCAAGTGGAATGGATTGCCTTCCCAAAAAATGCACACTTGGGAAAGTATGCATCAATATCAATGCATTGTATAGAGTATTGTACAAGCTTAGTGTATCTCACATGTAAGAACCCCTTCACTGAGGTGTGTCACATGCTCTGGCCTTGAAGTTCTCTTCCGTATCATGTTTTTCTACATGACAATTTGAGGATGATTAAATGTGTGGCGTGATCATATTTCTGTGCATGCTCTGTTACACGACACTTGTACAATCAGTATACACCGCCAATGATGCAATGAATTTCAAATGTTTACTCCAATAATCTTTGCACAACTTTTTTTTAGAAGTTATGCCCTTCAAGAGGGTGTCCACCATTGCACTTTGAATTTCCCATATGCCTATGAGTTCTTATCATATTCTGTCAGTGTTTGTGCTCTCCCAAGCCACACATGTTTAGATTTATGTTTTGCATCATGTCTTATCAATAGAAAATCCCCTACCAGTATGTCCTTCCGTGAAAGGTGTGCATATGTGCTGAATAAATATGGACTTACAGAACGTAGATTTTGTGCGATGATTTCCAGTGCTATGAGTTGAGCATTCAAGATAACCCACCACCTACTGAAATTTTGGCAGTGCGATTTTCCTGAAGCTCATACTGTAGATTCAAACATTATTCTCATCAACCAGGTGAGGTGACAGATGTGCACAAAATTGGAGATTAGCCCTAGATCTTCAAGTTCTATCAATCTCTCTGGCTGATTGCAATTTGCCATACATCAGCAACAAATTTTGCAGTACTAACGAGTCATTGATTATATAATTATGTTGCCTTAGGCCTCCTCCACACCATTGAGTCAGTATCATAGACGGATATACAAGGACGTATATAGCTCAAGTGACCAAAAGCTTTATTGATTTTCATGGTAGCAGATTGCTACATGTAAAGTACCACTATTGTGACCCAATGCCAAATGCACCGGACCCCTGAGGGAGGGGACTTGTAACCATGTGCGATCGCTCATCCATGAGCAAAAGGGTTATTTGAACTCGTTACGATTTTGCTTCCATTGAGGCACAATATAATCCATAATTTCCAGTCTGTCCATGAGCTGATCTTAAGCTGATAGAAGGTGAGATTTCAAAAACAAATTGTCATAGGATGCATACAATTGAAGATGCAACATGTGCGTGGTGAATAAAAAACACTTATAACTGTGTAGTCCACTTTGGTGGCGATTACCATGCAATTTGAGAGGAAGTCAACAACACTACATTTCAAAAGCCCAGTTCTGATCAATTTATATTTTGTATGCATCAAGTAGATAAACAAACGTCAACCTAAGATATCAACATCTCAAGTGACGACAAGGTAAGTTCACGACACCCTGGGATCAGTTTGTGCCTGACCTAAACCTTCTAAGCATTTGCAAACCCAAAAGGACAGTCATACTCACCTACAAAACATGGACATAATCAAGTGGCAACCTCTCATAATTCCACACCCGTCATCGCTACCTTTCTTCAGACAAAGCCTTCTCCCGTCTACCAAGGTCCAACTCAAAGAACGCAGTTTAAAGAAATATGCATGTGCCAAACGAACTATTCTTTCGCCTTTTAGAGCGAAGTATTCTTTCGCCTTTCACTAAAGAATACCGTGCGCTGGTTACATTCACCGGCATATCCCAATTTTTGGACTGCCTCTTTCGGGGCCCAACCAAGAAATCATAAGCAGGAGATTACATCTGTGACATGGGCAATTGAAGTGTCTCCAAACGCGAGCCGAGTGCAAAGTGTCACCAGGTGAATACTACGGAACAGTTGTCTTCTCAATTCTGCTTGAGAACTGGAACTTTATCTTGCAGTGCAATCACAGGATTCACTAGATTGTAGCTAAGCTAAAGTGTAGGGAGGGAGATTAGAGAACCTCTGTGGATTGACCTAATCGAAATTGATTTGCAAGATCAGGTGTTGCGAAAATCCTGCGTTTTCAATTTTGCCGCCTCTGATCGGTTCTTGCCTGAAACATTGATGCTTTCCTCTTGTGCCGCAAGCAAAGTAAAGTCAGGGAACCGAAATGCTGCAAAATGCAAGCAAACTGTAAAGCATCAAGTTGGCACTACGGCACAGTTTCGCTTTCTCAGCTCCTTCTTGCAATTTGCAACTCAAAGCACAGGACTGAGATATCTATCATTACCAAGTCAATTTTGAAATTGATTTAGAGTGATTCCATTACTAAGTAAAATTCTCACCCTTGAGATGTTCAGAAATATCAATGGTCACAGGTCCTCAAGCTCTAGTGTAGAGTGCCCCTAACTCATTTCGCTCACATCTCCTCAAAAACAAGATAGAGAGCATTCCGGAGATTGTCCCATATCGCTTGTGCGCAACGCTCAATCGTATATAAAGTCGCACCCTTCCTGATAGATAATTACACAGCCGGGTGCTCAGCACAGAGCGAACTATTTTTTCGCCTTTTACTAAAGAATACCGTGCACTGGGTACATTCACCGGTATATCCCATTTTTTGGACTGCCCCTCTTTGGGCCCAACCAAGGAAACATAAGCAGGAAATTACACCTGTGCCATGGGCAATTGAAGTGTTTCCAAGACGAGCCAAGTGCAAGGTGTCTGTCATCAGGTGAGTACTACGGCATAGTTGTCTTCTCAATTCTGCTTGCAAACTGTAACTTTATCTTGCAGTGCAAGCACAGGATCCACTAGATTGTAGCTAAGCCAAAGAGTAGGGAGGGAGATTAGGGTTTAGGGTTTTCCTCCAATTGAATACCAAATGAAAGATGTCCCAGCTTTGTTCAAGTTGAATGGCCAGAATTTATACATCCAATAAATACAAGACAAACGAAAAATCTTACATCGAGATGTAATAAGCTTATGCAAACCTCGAATCAGGTCAAATTGACCGCTTATTGAGTGCCACAAGTGGCGGCTTATCAACTGAATACACACATAATTAATCACACACATAAAGGCATGTGATTAATACACATCCAAACCTCTATATTTGACCTAGCTAAACACAACCACTAGGTAGCTTGAACCTAATCATTCTCCTGTACAAGACATACGTTAGATAATTATCGTAACTATGATGCTACATATATGAAGACTTAGTAACTATGACTCATGTGGAACCAATGTAGAGTACTTCGCCACATTTTGTCATTGCAACGTACATGAGTCACGTTGAACTACTGTGGATAAGCTGCCCTTGAACTGTGTAGATGAATAAGCTGCTCCGAGCTTACTCCTTGGATGTTGCCTCCGCTTTCACGAACACGAGATCTCTCTCGGTTATGAAATGGCACGCTTCGGCACCGCGAGCGATGTGAAGTGCGGAGAAGGCGGGATGTCGTGCTTTCCACAGGGCGGTGTTGAGGTGGCACACGGCCAACGCATTGATAGTTTGTTGCGACTGATCGTTGGCACTCGTTGACAGGCGTGCGTCTATCAATTTTGTATCGTGTACAAAATGACAGTAATATAGTGCGGTGGGGAAGAACAGATCGTGACACACGATGATGTGCTTCCCTTCCTCCGGAGAGTGCTTCCGGTATGCAGTCACCGTAACCGCGGCCTTGGAGACCGGAGCCTCGGTGGGCGCTCCAGTCGTGGACATGATTTCGATGTCGTCGCCCAAATGCCCCGCCACAAAATCCATCATCGCTTCAAAGGAGGTTGGGCATGCGCGCTCCTCACCGGGAAGAGCAGGGCTCCCGCACAATCGGACGGCAGTCTTGATCACATCAGCCATCGGGGTACCGCTTCGGATCCTAAAGGTTTCAAGGATCGTACTTAGATTCTCCTCGTTCAGTGTCGGGAATTTCTCAGCAATTTGCTGAGGCAAGAACGAGCGGCGCGGGATCGGCGACTGTAAGTTGCGGTCGAGCGACATCTTGGCTCCCACGCCCAAAGATGGTTCTACAAAGAAGTCATGCTGCAGATCGTTAACAGTGACGATCTCGACAAGAGGAGTGACGTCGTCATTGGGTGTAGCCAAGGTGGCACACTCATCGCATATAAAGCCCGCCTCTCGGCATTTGCTCGGGTCCACGATCATGTGAGAATTGGTTGGGAGCAGATTTACTCGTGACACATGAGCTCCATGACTACTGGTCGACATTGGAGTGAACATTGCCGCCGTCGAGTCTTTGGCAATCGTCTTCCACAACGAACTGAGCACATCCAGGTTTCCCTTCAATGTCCTCGATGCTCCAACAACATTTCCTTCCATGCAGTCTTGTTGTTGCATGCTTGTGGCAACCTGATGGGATTGGCGAGCCATAACCGTTGTCTGCAAAACATGAATTGAAATGCATCTCATGTGGGTCACAAAACTTGATTCAAATTTGAGTCCACTTTCAAGAACTAGTGGTGCATGGTGTTTTATTAAGCTCCTTCAAGAGACTTTCAATCCACCATTCTGAAACAATTCATTACTAACTAACATGTCTACCGTGGATTACAATATGGATTGGCTTGGATCGTGGGCAAGTGCCTGAAACACACGCATATACTCATATTGCATGATTATGAGAGGGTCATAGGAATCGTTTGAGAAAAATGTGAAGTCTAATGTCACATACATACTAATTCACCACACCACAAAGCTTCAAACATGGAACAAAACTCTTCTGATGTAGTGATTCAATTCACGCTTGGTTCAAAGGTCCACATATATACATGAGACTCACAGCAACAAACATTCAGCTTTCAATCGTAATACAATCAACAATACAATAAACTCCTCGAGCAAGCGGCAATAATTGCAGTCATGAGAGTCTAAGATGCTATAACAACCATCAAAGCTGCGTGCAATACCTGGCCAAGGCTATGTAGGATGCCCAACATAAGTACAAATGCAATTGTGACGTTGCCCCTCGAGAGTCGGGTGATGATTGCCATGACTAGTGCTCGTCGAGTTACCAAGTGATCCAATCTAATGTGTGTGATACAAAAGAGTGTGTGAGCATGAGAGGAGAGTCGTGAAGAAGAAACTTGATCGGATGACAATACACAAAGAATGGAGCTGCCTTTATAGGTGCTCTGCACTGCCCCAAATTCTACCAGCTTAGCACAAATTGAGTTTTTTTTTTTTCATTCCAAACGCCATAGTTGTTGGACTCTTTTTTTTTTGCGAAAACTTTGTTGATCAAATCAAAGTGAAAGTCTGTGCCTTTCTTAAAGCTTGGCCACGACTCCATGAAATCGACACCACTAGAGGTAGGTAGGCCTTTTTGGAACAGTTTAGACAATGTTTTGAAACACATTAGGAACGCTAAAATTGGGTTAAATTCACGGATGTTGAATTTTGAGCGCATTCTCAGCAGTTGGGTTGTAGAGTTTATCAAAATTTTACCTAAATGTAAATATATGTCAAGTGCAACTTATGGACATAATTATGAATCATGCTCTATTAACACAAAACCGTTCTTGTATGCTATTTTCAAACACTTTTAAATGATAGTACTTAAACTTAATTTTTGGAAAGAATTGTATCGCAATCTAATCACATTTATATAAACGTTCCAGAAACACTTGGTTCTTGACTTTGTTAAGGTGTGATTTGGTACCTAGTATTGATGCAATGTTTCTTTTTGACATGAAACTAACAAAGCATGATATTGTTAATTCAATTTTCTTATGTATTGCTCGCATGTAACAATGGACAACATTGCATTTCTTTTACAAAATGTGATTCAATCCACATAAGTTAGCCTAGTATTCCAGTAAAAAACACCATGAGCAGTTGCAATTTGAAGCCCTTTTTATGCCAGTATTATGCTCAAATAATACCACAAAAAATTCAAAATTTCAATGTAATACCAAATCCAACATAATGAGGTTGATTCATAATTTTAAATTTTAATTTGAAATAGAAGGTTGAAAAGCCAATACCAAATTGAATAAGGAAAATGTGGCCACTTCAAGGGGAGGTGGAGCCCCTCAAACGCGTAACACCACCACATAAAGAGTAACAAAGCATCGGTCCCATCAAGGACAACCCCGATGTCACCAAGTGAACAAACAAAGGCCCAAGTTACATTTAAGTGCATTGCAATTTTCAATTCCAAGTCATCCTCATTTTGTTTCCTCCACAAAGAATGTTCCTAGCTCCCCACGTTTGGTTGAAACCTTTGAGGAGGGCTTTAGCCGAGTAGGCACTAATCTTAACAAATTTAACCACCCTCTCCTAAGCCTCCTTGGCGTACATATAATGAGGTCGGCCCAAATAAGGTGTATAACTTTGGATTGATGCCATTGTTCTTGGTTAAACACCTTGTCATTGTGCTCAATCCAAATCGTCCAAATAGTGATGCCACAAAGGAGGCACCAAATCTTAATATTTTTGACAATTTTTTGAGGAATCTTCTCCCCAAAGATGGCTTGTTTCCAAGGAAAAATATCATAGTTTCCAATCCTCACCCCACAAAGTTTGTGCATGATAAAAGTGGCCCATCGCCATGCTCTCTGAGCTTGGATGGAATCGGAAAATTTATGTTTGACCAACTTCCTCGTGTTAGGAAGGCCATGGAAACATTGCTTAGAGATAGATGTTGGCATGATGCCATCTCTTCCTTCATTGACCACCATAGCCTTGTGCCAGAGAGACCACATGAAAGTGGCTTCCTCATTGGACTGGAGCAGGTCCCAATCTTGTGACCAATCTAAGAACATGTAGTTTCCGGGGAGGTATCCTCGCCATTTGTCAGCCACCCAAGTGGTTCCTAAGATCTTATTAATTACATACTAGTCTGTACCAAATTTCGTGGTATAATTAAGAAAGTGAAACCTCTCTATCATCATCAATCCATTTTCCAACCAAGTGGAACAATTTTACCATAGAAGAAGGTGGTTTCTTGCTTCTTTTGCCCCTTATAGGTACAAATTATTTTAACCTCATGTAAAAAATGAGTGATACACCTGGTGGGTCCTCCCACCACTCATTAAAACATTGGGAATAGGTGCCCATCATAAAGCATTTCACTCAGAGAGACGTGGTGAGATGGTGTTGGTGTATGCAAAAGAGAGTAAATTCAACCAAACATCTTAGCACCAAAGTTTGATCTACATCCCCTTCTCTATAGAGGCCAACCCATTGTCTAGGCATAGTGTCATCCGGGTCATCTTCTAGAAAAGGTTGCCATTGGTCAATGATTTTGGTAGTGATCGTGGGCGGACGCTAAAGTACCCCCTACGAACTTGTAGGGGGCAGCTCCCAGAGAAAAAGGCCATGCCCGCCCGTCAACCGAGCTGGATGGCACGGCATGGATGAAAACACTGTTCCGTCCATAACGGATGATGGAGGACGCCACCATGCCGTCTACCAAACACAGTTGAAGTCATTTAAATTAACGTCCTACACGTCCATTTACTTCCGGGAAACATGGATCTCAGATCTGAAAAATTAGGGTTCCAGGGCCATCAACCAAACACAGTTGAAGTTATTCACGTTAACGTACTACACGTCAATGTACTTCCGGAAAACATGGATCTCAGATCTGAACAATGAAGGTTCCAGGGCCATCAACCAAACACAGTTGAAGTCATTCACGTTAACGTCCTACACGTCCATGTACTTCCGGGAAACAGGGATCTCAAATTTGAAAATTTAGGGTTTCGGGGCGGCGAGTGTGACAGAGTTTGGGTGAACCCAGATATGCTCTTTCCTCTTGATCCACACACTCTTGTCAACCGAATGACATCGCATTGAACGTTGCAACACTTTCCATTGCTTACACAATACACATTAGGGTTCAATCATGGTTTGCTTGTGTTTTTTCATAGATCCCAGATGTGCGCCTTCCTCTTGATCCACACACTCTTGTCAACCAAATGCCATCGCATTCATTGTTGCAACATCCTCCCTCACATACTGTATACACACACCTCAGTTGGGTTTAGCACAACTTGGACGTCTTTGTTCACTTAGAGGTGACGGAGGTATAGGATTTAGGGTTTAGGAAGCAATGCAGTGTGAAGTACCCATGGCCTCATCAGCAACAGCACAAAACGCCTTAGAGCATACTGACCCGCCAGCATTCCGGGTCCAGCAAGTTGATATTCTTATGGCATTGCGAGAGAGCATTCAAAATCCTCCCCCTGGCGAGTTTAGGATGGAGGACTTGCTGTGGACAGATCATGTCACCCATGGGAAGGGTAGACACAAAGGTTCAAGAATGGCATTCATTCTTTGGGATAGGCTAGACGATTTCATCTCAGGCGAGCAAAATCACACTCTCTATCCATGCAGATTCAACGCTGAGGTCATTAGGCGAAACTTACCAAATTCGTTGAGATCACCCCGGGCTTACAGTCCTGCACTTGTAGTAAGGTCAGATTTACTCCATTATCCTCTTCCATTGTCATTGGTTGCTGATAGTGTTTAGCAATGGTTATCCACATATTCAACATTGTCCTTCATTCTCTGTGGTATGTCCTTCGTATAGTGATCAGTGTCCTTCAACATTAGTCAATGTTTACAACCTACTTTTCATTGGTGGGTTGTGTGACAAGCAGGTATCGATGCAATTTTGGGCCGGAAGACAAGTCTGATGTCGTCCCAGAGGACATGCAAGCCCTCCTTAAATCCACCCAGAAACGAAGGACTAAAAAGAACCGTGCTAAACCCAAAAAAGGGAAGAAGGTCATACCTGAATATGACGCATTCCCTGTAACCAAATCAACCGGTGCCAAGATTAAGCGTGTGGGGAAAAATCTTGGTGGTTTCTCCATTAAGAGAGGATGTTTACGCTGTTTTGTGGCGAAACAATCATATCTCGATCCTTCTTTGTGCATGTTGGTTTATGAGAACACCATGCACTTCAACGCACGTGGCGAGCATTGCCATGGATCAATGGTTAGTGGGTTTAGGTACGCGTTAGGTGCTGGTATATCAGAGGACATGAAATACAAAATCGCTAAAATGCACGCCTTTGGGCTATCTCCTGCACAGATAATGCAACAACACACTAAAGAGGTCAGAGAATTGGCTTTGGCTAATGGCCCTGTCACTCGTGATACATTCCTGTTGCCATCAGATGTGAGGAATATTGTTCGCAAGCGTGCGGAAGAACTATGGATGAAACACCCTTCCGATCCGATCAGTGTTCGTATGTGGACAACAGAAAATCCTGACAATGTCTTCTACTATCAGGAACACTCGCTGATGGATTTGAACTCTTCTACTCAGAGTGAAGCTCCCTTCACTATTGGAATACAAACTGAATGGCAACTTGAAATGATGGAAAAATTCGGTAACAACAGCGCACTTTCAATTGACGCAACATTTGGCACCTCCCAAACACGGGTTAGACACTGAACCCTTCTTCTCTGCATGTTTCGTCATGTCCTTCATGATATCTGAATGTCAAAGCCAGTATACTCATGTCATTCACTATATATGCATGTCCTTCAGTGTATACGGAGAGCCATATATATATGTCCCTATATTTCATTTGTTGTAAAGTTCATCTATTCATGTACATGTTGGTTTCACCATGCGTTTAACTTGTTTGTGTCAGTATCCCCTATATACCGTTATGGTTTTTGATGATTGGAGGAATGGCATACCTGTGGCATTCTTCGCCATATCTCGGACTCGTGAACAAGATCTCATACCTGTGCTTCAAGCCCTTCACAACAAAGTTGCCAAAAACAATGCAACTTGGTCTCCTTCATCCATCGTAGTTGACAACGCACAAGCTGAAATCAACACATTGAGGTATCACCAATGCCTGAGTATGTCCTTCACATTGAACAATGGGTCAGAAGGTTTGTCTTCTTACATTCACTTCCATGTGCAGGCTTGTATGGCATGCGGCCAAGATCTTCCTCTGCCTTTGGCACGTTCGGAAGGCGTGGGCAGAAAATGCCGTGAAGAAGATTTCCACGGTTGGAGAACGTGCCACAGTTCTCCAGATGGTTGGTGATGTAATGTATGGCAAGGGATGTGGTGTCGATGACGATCCTATAGAATGGGCTCTGCAACAACTCGACTTCATTACGAACACAAGACCGCGGTCAGCTGCTTTCATGAGATACATGAATGACAATTGGAGCGCAAAAGCAGCCATGTGGTGTGTTGGGGCAAGGAGGATACCTCATGCGGGCCAGAATACTAATGCTGCCATTGAGTCGTACCACTCAAACTTGAAGAGCATATTAAACTCAACAAAGGAACGGTTCGTTGGTAGACGCATGGACTGGCTCATCTATCACCTCACTGGGGATGTCCTCACACATTACTGGTATGGAGTACAGTGCAAGGCATTTGGTTTTGTTCGAAACAAAAAACACGAGGGTATTGTCTGTTCTGCTATCATCCGCGCATCAACGATTCCAGACACAAATGTGCTGATTTGCATGGACGAAGACGTGGCGTATGTCGGGTCAGTGAATAACCGGCCAAAAGTTTGGACAATCCACTCACCTGACTCCGAATGGGCGCAGTGTGACTGCCCAGTCGCACGGGAGGGTATGATATGCAAGCATACCATGAAGGTTTTCAAAATGCTCCACCCGGACATACAAGATGGTGTCATTGTGAGGGAAGCTGGTACCATGCACGGTGTTGACCGTGCCACACCCATGTCTCAATGTTACTCAAAGGCACGACGTGCCTTGCTCAATGAAGGACTCACTGGCGATAGTTCAACCCATTCGAAGCCCAGCGGCAACAATGATTGCGTGGATCTTGACGCGGAAACCATCGGTGCACAATCCGCAGACCTCCTCGATATGTGCTCACAGATTTCAATAGGCAGTGTGTCAAATCCTATTGACCTGTCACAATCTGAGATCGGACAGTCACAGACTATGTCGCTAACCACAGCGAATAATTTGTACACATCCCTGACCAAGAATGCTGATACTTACCCTATGCTTGGTGCATACTTGATTGCGGACCTGAAGCACATCCATGGAAAGCAGACCGAACTCATTGCTCGGGGTGACGCAATGTTGCATCCATTATCCTCACCGTCGTCTTTCCCAGCGCGAGGCGGTGACAACTCGCTCAAGCGCCATCGGAGTTTCCTCGAGAACACACCCTCCAAGAAAAAATCATCATATACTTGAAGTCAGTGTACTTCTGCGTATTTGTTCAAATCTGTGTTTGTTTTACAGTGATACATATATAATCAGTGTTTGTGTTAACATGTTTTGAAATATGTTGAATAACTTCTTTTTGACAGTCCTATTACCTCCTTTCACTCCAGGCCAACATTCATTTTAGTGGATCCTCAAGTGTATTCGTTTCATCATTGCGTCATTATATGAATGAATACGGGTTTCAAGCAAAAACTTAGACAACGCATACATTTGTGACTGAATAAATAGCTGGCTTCAGTCACATACTTGTGTGACTGAATCACTCAATCTTTTAAAAATTTCTAAGCAGGGCATTAGTTATGCACGGATGTGTGTATTAACCATGATACTAATGAGGATAAAATTGCAAAATTGCACGATCACAACTCTGTGGACTGAATGACTGCCTGCATAAATGACTGAACGACTCGTTGTATGACTGCATCCCTAATACAATTTGAAAAAATTGAATGTGGCAGTCCTCTCACCTTGTCATTTGCTTGTGGGTATGCGCCATTGTAATAGTCCTGCAGGTCAACTAACACTGAAGTACACACGATTGATCGTTTCGAATATATATTGAAGGACTATATGAAGGATATATGAAGGATATATGAGTATTTCTGTGACTGAGTGTCTAATACATAAAAGAACAGACTACAGACCTACTTAATTTCATCATTCTGTAGTCGTGTGACTGAATGACTGACATGTTAAAGAGCTAAATCAAATACTGACTGAGTTAAATGACTACTGACTCAATGACATACTCACTGAATTACAGGTGGACTAAATGAATTTATGAAGGACTGACTCAATGAAATACTCACTTTTTCAGTGAGTGAATGACTTACATATCAAATAGCTAAATGAATGACTGACTGTATTAATGATTCAATGAAAGACTAGCTGAATTACTTACTCAAAACAAGGGTGACTGGACTATTGACTCAATGACCTACTCATTGAATTACATGTGGAATGAAGTACTTACTCAATGAAAAGACTGACTGAATGAATTTATGAAGGACTGACTCAATGAAATACTCACTTTTTCAGTGAGTGAATGACTTACATATCAAAGAGCTAAATGAAAGCATGACTGTATTAATGATTCAATGAAAGACTAGCTGAATTACTTACTCAAAACAAGGGTGATTGGACTACTGACTCAATGACCTACTCACTGAATTACATGTGGAATGAAGTACTTATTCAATGAAAAGACTGACTGAATGAATTTATGAAGGACTGACTCAATGAAATACTCACTTTTTCAGTGAGTGAATGACTTACATATCAAAGAGCTAAATGAAAGCATGACTGTAGTAATGATTCAATGAAAGACAAGGGAATTACTCACTCAAAACAAGTATGACTGGACTACTGACTCAATGACCTATTCACTGAATTACATGTGGACTCAATTACTGACTAAATGAAAAAGACTTATTCAACGAGTTTATGAAGGACTGACTGAATGAAATACTCACTTCTTGAGTGCCGAAATGAAATGCTGACTTGACGCGTTTCTACAATATGAAGGACTGACTGACTGACTGTCTTAACCCCTGATTGGGAGACGAAAATATTTATTCACATATTCAATGAACATGTTTCTCAAAACTGTAAGATTGAATGACTGGATAACAACCTAGACACATTGTAGTACAAAACCCTAAACTAACATGAGAGTTACAACACATATCAGACTACAAATAAGCAAGTCCTGATTTGTATTAAGGAAAAATATACAATCCACGAGTCATTGGACTGTGGTGATCTTGTGATTCTAATGTACAGTGCGCCTTGGACACATATGATTACACCAAACTATGAAGCACCTTCCACAAAATACGAACGTCATCTTCTGGCTCGTTTTCGGACTGTGCGACATCGTTTTCTTGTGTGTCTTCTTTGCGGCGTAAGCTTCTTCGCGGTTACTTTCACTGTCCACTGTGATCCCGCGTGCTTTCCTGTTGTTATGACATTGTACAGAGCATCAGATATGTCTTGCCGTTCTTTGATGGCGTCCTCCCTCCTGTAATCAAATACACAGCCCTGCATAACGAACGATACAATATAAATGTCAGTACTCGAGCCAACTAAAACAGACATATAAATACTTAATATTATGTCACCTATAGTACTTATCACTTTTACTGGGTTATTCGATGCACGGGAGCGCAACTGACCTCGCGCAGGGTATGGGGTTTAGTTCTCAAAGCCTCAGTGTACTCCCTTATGTTCTTCAGAAGATAAAATCCACATGCCCAACCAGAATTCTGTTGTGGGACGGTTGGTTCAATCCAAACACTATGTGAATGTGCATTTCGCCACATGGCCGATCTTTCGGAGTAGCCACTCCGTGCAGCCCACAATTTTGCTAGACGCGTGCGACGGGTTGCATCAGCGTGAAATCCCGCGTCCCTCATAGAATCAAAATGGAAAAAACCTTGGACACCAAAAACATATACGGTCCAATGTTTTCCACAAGTGAACGGCACTAGGAGAGTTGTTATGTCTAACTCCGGCAGAGTTGGGTACTTATTATGAATGAACTCCATAAAAACCTCTAACCTCTCAGTCGGTTGCAAGTTCAAAAAACCCTCTAGAATAGGCACCAGGTACGGACTACATATATGACACTTTACGTCATCCAACTGAGGATTCAACCACGTCCTCACCCACTCCATCATGTGGTTGGACAATTCGCCGTACCTATATGTTAGTGGTTTAATGTCGTAAACCCAATCTAATGTACAAAATTCACCCTTAAACGTAAACTCAAACGAAGGAGACACTGCCCCACCTGCATCGGCCACAATCGTATTCACCAGGTCTTCCAACCTGCAAGGCACACGTGCACGACGATCAGGAACTCATACATATTGATGTCCTACAAGGAAAAACGTGCATCCATGAAGCAACTCTGAATGCGTTACATTGTAGGCTTTACCTGCCATCAGATTTGTGTGTAGTACGGGATATGACATCGTCCTGGCTGTTGTCCAACAGTGTTGATGAACCCCTTTTCTTCGCGAGCTTCTGGCCGGGCGCTTCCACAAGTTCGGATACACAGCTGAAGTCCTTTGTACCTGCTCTCTCGGTGGAACATACAGAATTATCGCCGCCAACCACGGGAAGTGTTGGGAATTCCAACTCCCTTGTGACCGAAGTTGCAGGAGTCCCACGAGTGAGAGACAAGGCTGGCGTCCTCTGAAACCAAGGCCCACCTGTTGACCTACTTCGCAAACCAGTCGGTGTGCAAGGAGACTTGGCGTGCATTGTGCAAAGCAGCCCGTCAGGGGAGAGAGGGGCCGGCAAAGACACAGTCTTCATGTCTGTACTAACCATGTCCTTCGGTGAGTCCGCCAGGTTTTGTGTGCAGCTACTGTCACGAACCTCCATGTCCTTGTGGGAGGGGGGGACCAGGACAACAAGGTCAAGTCCTTCCATGTTCATTGCATCTTGGACTTCAGCGACAAACCCTTTTGGACTGTGCAGCCCACTCCCTTGGATCGATTTAGGGAACTCACCAATCAAAGTGCGCGTAGCTGCCACGTCCTCCGCAATGTCATCTGTGGGTTCCTGGAGGCCCAGTCCACTGAGTAGCAAATTTAGTTGTGTGCGCCTAAACGATGCCAGAAATTCGATCGCCTCAGCCAGCCGCAGCTGTGCGCATTTGCTTTTCTTGTGGATGTCGCCAATCACAACTGAGCCAATGTCTGCATCTTCTCGAATTACCATTGCGGACGATAACACCTGTAAGTTTCACAACAAAGAGGTGTGGGTTTAGGGTTTACAACCAAACAAGATGAAATAAAATAAATAAGTGCATAAATCACATATGAAGGACAGTGGAGCATGTTATACCTCGTTACACTTTGTCCTTCGTTGCTCAGGCACATCAGCAGCAAACCACATGTCTTCGAGCTCAGAAGACCGGCCCATCCTAACCATGTCGGTGACTGCCCTATGTGCTAGCCTGCCAATGAATGCTCGGATCTTCTCCACAACTGCAACCTGCATCTTGGGATCGTAACCAAGCAATGCAACTGTGTCTGAATGGAGAATGCTATAGTTCTCATCCACAGATTGTATGCCCGGAAATAAAGCCCACCCTGTTGTAGCTAAATTATGGACTACATTTGTCAAAGCAACAGACTTATCATTGTCTTCTGCAAATGCAAGGATGTAGTCTAACGTAAGACCAACATCAAGATGAGGAAGTGGGCGAGTGTGACCATGTAATGTCCTAAACAAAACCAAGAAAGCTCGCACAATATGCGGACACTCTACTTCAAGTGAGAGAGGTTCGTTGCTGACATTTTGTAACAATGTTTTTTCTAACCCCACCCACTCCTCCTGCGTGTGTGCCCAAGGAGAATTAGGAAAGTTCGACAGGGGCCACTCTTTGAAAATACGGTAAAGCGGGGACCATCCCCACTTCTCATGTTCAACACGATTCTTTTCTGCATTATCAAACTTGTCGAGCTTCGCCTTGACGTAATTACTACGCAACTCCTCAGCATTCCCATTTTTAGCTGCTAATTTTGCCTCGTACTCCCTCTCGCGTATTCTATATTCGAGGTAGTCCTTCAGTCGCATGAGCTCCTCGTACCTCTGCACGTCCGAAGAGCTACTGAAGCACCGCGTTTGATTCTTTAAATTTTGAAGTACAGCCATGTGTTCATCAGGGCTGCGATTATTCTGAAGCTGCATATATCCACTCCAGTCATTCAGGGTGTTAGGGTTTATGCGAATTACAATACAAATATAAGGACATATAGAACAACGCAATGATATTGAATGACATAAATCCAGAATGACGATACGTACCGCATTGCCGAAAAGATACCACGTCCCAAATGCACTGGAGAGTTTAGGGCCAAGGGTGCCATCCTCCACCATCTTATGAAGGAATTCTATGCACGCCTGCGGATCGTCGAGGAGCTCCAATGGCATCCAGTCGCACTTGACCTCGGTGATGAGGGTGTATAATCCGCTCACTTCAACAGGCGTAGGAGGAGGAGGAGCGCACGCAGCGTTTCCAGCAAGGAACTTCGCATTGGCCTTAACCCATGCGCGGTCTTCGATGTCCTTCCTGGTGAGAACACGCACGGCTGGACTGTGTCTCACCACACGAAAATCACCTTCCTCAGACACTGTCTCCGGAGAACTCGATCGGATGTCGCACGAATGTGGGGCAGTGTCATGTGGTGTGTCGTTGTCGCTCTCATATTTCTCCGTCCCATCCTGCAACTGTTCCTGTGAGCATTCCTCCATGTGCTCGTCACTGTCCTCGGACACCTCTTCAGATTTTGTTTCCTGGAATTTCACATGCAGGGCTTTAGGACTCACCCTAGACCGTGAAATCTTGCACGGACCCTCAACTCGTGGATTGGGGGCAGGAGACACGGGGATTTGGCGGCGCTTTGAAGGGGACGACTGAAGGACATCATCTGCTTTCCTTTTCGCTAAACCAGATGGCTTGGGGGGCACGTTCAACGCGAACACTTTGCCGTACTTCTTCGCAACCCTGTTGAGCTCGGCGTGGTCGCTCTTCTCCCACGTCGGATACATCTTCAACGCAGCGGGTTCTTTATAAACCTTACATAGGTTAAACATCCTATGGTAAGATGTCATATTTTTATCCTTATGTATTTCCTTGCAAAAAATACAAGAGAAAGGGTACCTGCCATTATTCCTCCTTTCTGTAGTGACCCTGGACTTCAAATATGCTTCCAGGATCAGGGCATCGTACTTAGCTTCCAAAAACAATGCGGCACACGGCTTCCTATTGTACGTCATTGTGCTCCTGTAAATCCGTTGTCCGCCAAACAACTGCAATCACAACAATTAAAATTTTATTAGGGGAAATGAATTCGAATGACTGAAATGTGGTCGTGTACAGCAAGAATACATATAGAAGCAGCAAAATCTCGAAGAAAATCACATTGAACGGAGTGTGGCAAGGGGCAGCCAGGACACCTTGACACCCTCAATTGTCACAGCGTTTAAAGCGAGAATGAAGGACCAAACAAATGAAGGACTGCGTTACAGCTGGAAGATTCAAACAAACACTGTACATGCACAGCCTAAAACTGACTTTTGGGGAAGAAAAAAAAAATCAATAGATGTTGGCTCTCCCCATGCTGCCAACCAACTGCACCAAATGACTAAAGTAAATTTACAATGAATTACTGATGTACATTTACAATTAAAGTGAATGACTGAAGTGTGGTCATTTAGAGGAAGAATACATACAGAAGCAGCAGAAAATGTAAGAAAAAACACTTAGAGCAGCATGTGGCAAGGGGTAGCCAAGAAACCTTGAAACCCTCAATTGTTCAAACAAAAGCTGGAATATCTCCACAAACACTGTACATGCACATCGAAAAAACTGAATTATGGGAAAGAAAAAACATTGCAAGAGATGTTGCTCACCCCATGTTGCCAACCTTGAGGACCAAAAACCACCATGTCCACAAACTTTGAACGCCCAAGGAGCGCTATCAATGTAGGATCTTCGACCACGTGCAGCCGATGCTTTAGAGCCTCAGGAACCAATTTTGCTGTTGTCCAAGGTAGTTGCTGTTGCTTCAGGGCAGAGGTCACCATAGCCAAAACACAAAAAAAACCTAAACTATTGCTTGGCCGCAGCCGATCTTCGCAGATGCGGGGATGGAGCAAAAGGAAAAACCCTAAACTATTGCTTGTCCGCAGGCGCTCTTCGCAGATGCAGGGATGGAGCGAAGGAAAAAAACCCTAAAGTATTGGTTGGCCGCAGGTGCTCTTCGCAGATGCGGGGATGGAGCGAAGTAAAAAAACCCTTCAAAGGTTTGTCTGCCTCCTTCTAATGCTGCCTGTTGGCATCCACAAACTCTGCAAGGAGCAACCTTGTACAATACCTTCCACACCCCAAACCCTATGAGACTACACTGTTGATGCGGCTGCTGGTTCTCCCCAAGTTGCCTTGAATCCTTGTTGTATCTACGTGATGTGTCCCAGAGACAGAATATGAAAGACCTCTACACCCAAAATCCTCTGCCGCACTAGTATACTCTGCCGCAAAAATATGTGTAGATGCGGCTGATGTAACTTTTGTTCGATCTGAACCCCTGTTGTATGTCCCCTGTGTGTCTATGCGATTCCTCCTACAAGCACAAGAGACTTCGACGCACAAGGAACTTCTCCGCGCTTGGAACTACTCTAACCCAGAACTTCTCCGCACAAGGATACGGCGCTGAATCCACGCGACTCCGGAAACCTGGAGCAGCAAACCCAAATGACACACCCTCTAAACTCTTCCCATCAAACAACTCTTCCCATCTAAACTCTTGAAACCAGCAGAAATGTACCTAAAATCTGATCCAACAACAAAGAGAACCCAAAAAAATCCAGGGTTAAACCCTTGACCATGATTATGACTTAGGCAAAGAGGTGAAATGATGAAAGAGAGATCCACGCACCTGATGGCGAAGAGACGCCTCACTCAATGGCCGAAACCCTAGATGGCGAATGGACGCCTCCCTCATTAGTGCACTCAATGTGACTCGATGCCAGATCTGCACTCATTGTAACCCCTCAAATCTGCACTCATTGTAACCCTAAGC
The DNA here is from genome assembly GCA_950295325.1 of Polytrichum commune. Lineage (NCBI taxonomy): Eukaryota > Viridiplantae > Streptophyta > Polytrichopsida > Polytrichales > Polytrichaceae > Polytrichum > Polytrichum commune. The sequence continues at coordinate 1,691,535 of OX485804.1, forward strand.
TGCACTCATTATACACCTAATCTGCACTTCTTTTACAAAAGAAATCCCTCAATCTGTTCATGAATCACCCTTGCAATGAATGCTTTCCAACAATAATTACAACCCTAAACCCTAGATGGCGAAGAGACAACAATACTCGCTCGAAATATGTCTAATCTCTCAACAATCCTACCTCATCACTCTCAAATCATTACAAATCAAACTACAAGCACACTCATGTGAAAGATTTGCGATTGAGAGAGGGTGTCCAATATTGTCTAATCTCTCAACAATCCTACCTCATCACTCTCAAATCATTACAAATCAAACTACAAGCACACTCATTGATCAAGATTTGCCATTGAGAGAGGGTGTCCAATATGAAGGACACAGCATCTGTCCACACACCTAACCTCGAAAACAATGTAGCCTCGAAAGACGCGCAGTGGAATAATTACCAGTCTCGAAGGACTGGAAACCTCGAAGGACGAGCTCCAAACCCTAAAACCCAACCGACCGCCCGCAAGCCACGTCCTACGTCATTCCATCCACTGGTGACCGGCGCGTCCGGTCACCGCTCGGTTGACGGGCGGGCAGGGTTTTTTTCTCTGGGAGCTGCCCCCTACAAGTTCGTAGGGGGTACTTTAGCGTCCGCTGTGATCGTGGCCCAATCGTCGGCCTCCATTGGGGTGAAGTTAAACTTAGTATGTGAAGATAAGAAGGTGTGATTCCCACTATCCCAGATGTCGTCAATGTATTGAACCCCTTTGTGGTAGAGTTCATGTATCCTAATGGGGAGCAATCACGGTCAAGTATATGGAAGTGCTCCGGTATACTAAAATCATAAAGTTTTTGGTCAAATGCCTAAAAGTAGTAGTAAAGTCTTGCTTGAATTGGGATTTATTTCAAGGTGCCCTCCATTGTTGTGTTAGGTACTCAAATAGAGAATTTCAAGATGAGATCTTCAAAACTTATTGTTAAAGGTACTACTCAAAAGGTAATGGCTAAATTTGGTTTTGGATGTAAATTTCATGACCTAAAATATTTTGAAGTTAAATTTTCTCTCATATTCTTTAAATTAATTATAAACTTGTGGGCACCCTTATAGAATTTTGTAGAAAAAACATCAATTTAGTATAGTTTTGTCATATTTAAAAAAAAATTAGACAATTACATGTTCAATATACCTACTTGCACACTACTTGCATCGTCTTCTAAAATATGTAGGCTTTTCTTGAATTCTTTTTTGTCAACATAAATTGCTTGGCTTTGTAGAACAATGTGTTTTTCAAATGTTTAAGATTTTTTCCTTCACAAAATTCAAAGTTAGTATATAGTTTTGGATCACTTTCACTTAAATCTATCAATAGTAATGGAGTTGTGTACTTGACTGTGCTTGCGTTGAGTGTAGGTAAACACATGGTCAATGGGTTCAAGACCTACTGACCACCAGATGTTTAGTGAATACGGGTGTGGGGAGGAAGTTGGTACTAGGTGCCTTTAACCATAATCTTCCATACTCAGCTAATATAACTCACACCTTGCATCTTGAGAACCCTTGGTGTTGCTTACTAGTGAACCAATTCAATCTAATACCGTACCGTCTACTTCTTTGAGGGTTGAATCTAGCCAATCTATATATAAAGATGAGTTGGAGGCAAATTCACCAAGTCTCATGGCCTTCACAATCCATATGCAAAGGAGGTTGGTTTTGGTGGCCTCATGGTCCACTAATACCAAACATCTATATTTCTTCTTCATGCATCATTCCTTCCAACTAACCCTAGTTTGTGTGAGTTACTCTTTGCCTGACCAAAGGTATTGCGTATTGCACATCTAATTTTCCTAAGAATCTTGTTGGAGCCTCCCCACACCATAATGAAAAACCAAATAATCAACAACAAAATATCAAATGACCATGTTGCCTGCCATGGACTTGCGAGAATTTCAAGATACTCCAATAACCTAGGTTTTTTTTTAAATTTTTTGGTGCATAGAAATTGATCCACATTAGGGGTATTAAGGTTGACATGTGGAATGAATTCTCACCAATTCCTTCACATATTATTCATTATCTCCCCTAACCATGAATGATGAGTCGTCTACATATTGGGAGATATTATATTGTTTCCTTCATCTTGGAAGGACAATATCGCATAGCCTATTCTATATTACTTCTTTCTTGATAATGTGTGTGAGAACTTCCCCTACAATTAAGAATAACTAGGGGACAAGTGGACAACCATGTCTGACTCCTCTCTCGATTTTGGAGTTTTCTCTTGGACTCTCATTAAGATTATTTGTAGCCCTTGCGATGCCAAAAATAATTTTGACCTAGCTTATGAACTTTTCATGAATTCCCATTTTCCTCATGGCAAAAAGAAACCTCCATAAAACTTTATCATATGCCTTTAAAAAGTCTAGTTTCAAGAAAACTAAAGATTATCTCAATGCCTTAGCTCAGTGCAATGCTTCTTGAGTCAACACAATATTATCAAAGATAAATCTAAATGGAAGAGAGGTCGTTTGTTGAGGGAAAATTACATCACTAAGCATAGGTTGAAGTCTTAGTTGCAGCGTTTTAGTCAATACTTATAGATTTTTGGTGAGCAAATGATCGGCCACCAATTGTTCGGATTCTTGCTATCCCCCTCCTTAGTGCTCGTAAGAATCATTTGGTGAAAGTCGACACTAATGGCAAGCTATAGCTGCAGAGAAAGTTCAATAGAGATCCCTCACGTCCAGATGCCATAGATTTCACTGCCCTTCAAACGCGATTTGGCCCTTCAAAATATACCTCTCTCAAAACAACGCTTCAAAACGCAACCCCAAATTGAAAATGAAGACGTCATTCGAAGTTTTCAATATAATATACCCGCCACAAGAACCAACAAGCATAGGGCATTGTCACTACAAGAAATGGAGTTAGATGGTTGATTCTTAATTCTTCACATTACACTAGAAACATGTACCATATAATTCATGCACAAGTTTAATATAAGGTTTGTATTTCATTTCTATGTTCTTGGATTGACGTCTTGGATTTGAAGCAGCCCTTTAATTGAAGGGCTGAAATTTGATAGCCCTTCAAAATGAAACTCATATGAGGGCTTTAATCTTGAACACTGATTTCATCATGGCTAAGCAGGGTTGTCTATCCCGACGTCATGACGTGTCATGTCGTGACGGACCCCTCCGTCACGACACAATAGGGTCCACGTAGAGTCAACCTAGGGGAAAGCTAGTAGGGTGGGTAAAATACTTACCTTCTTGCCAAGGTGGCGTCCCATGTGGCAGAAAAGGCCGACGTGGACGTGGATATGCCTAGCGCCAGGTAAACCATTTTGCCATTCTGTTTATCATTCTGTTAAAATCAAAGTAGTAAAATATGACTAAGGAGGGTGTGGGGCGGACGGGGAGGGAACGGAGCGGACGGGGAGGGAACGGAGCGGACGGGGGGGAACGGGGGCGGACGGGGGGGGGCGGACGGGCGCTAGTAATTTTTTCCCCACTTTACCTCTACTTTGCTGACATGTCATCACACGTGGACATCCTACATCCTACGTGTCCGAAATGGGGTAATGTAATTACACACAAAATTCGGTAAAATTCAAGTCCGTCAGGATAAAGACAGCATCCGGCATAATGTCGTGACGGATACGTGTCGTGACGGCACGACATTATGCCGAGATTAGCCTCCGTCACGACACAATAGACAACCCTGTGGCTAAGAGCTCCCAGTGGGTGATTTCCTGTAAATGAGACATCAGTGAAGGTAACAGAAAACCCCTCACGGCTTCCTCAGAAGAAGAAGAAGAACTCTGGTCTCCGGAGGAGGCCGGAGTGAATAAAGTGTTTGTTCGTAGAACACCCTAGGCCATGCCTTACGGCAGTGGCGTTAGATGTAAAACTACTTCGCCCCAGCTTCCTCAGAGATAGTTAGTGAAGACTCTCCTTTGATTACCTTTAAGTTTGGAGATGGCTACTTTGGTTGTTTCTTTTGCTTGACTAACCTAAAACATTGTCCTCAGAATTTGCCCCCTACTTGCTTCCACTTCACCCTAGGCGGCACCTCTAACTTTCTTAGTCTCAATGTCTTCTAGTGATGTTTTGAATTCGCTCACCCCTCCTTGGAATGTCCTCATTATAGGCGTCATCATCTATGATCGGGGTGAACCGGCAGTTAGTTACATATGAACCAATTGAGTTTGAGAAATAACCAGTTGAAGTTCAAGACTGCAGGAAAATTACCGATCATTTTATAAGGGTATTTATAGAATATACCCCAATTTAATAAAGGATTACCGAAGGATGTGAACATGTAACCGGTTGGACTTGCAAACACTAGGAGGATCTCAACCGATTATGCCCCAAAATCTCCCCCATCACTGGTCATCATGCAAGAGATCAATGGCTACTGCTAGCTTCACTTTGGTGTCTAACGCTACCTTTCTCTATTCTTTTGCTTTGTACTTGCTAACTTAGAATGCTATAATCTAGACGCATGCTCAAGTAAAAAAAAAGAATGGAGTTATTTCTAGGTGAGTAGCTCATCTCTCCCTCAATTTGTCCGCGATTTCCTCCTAAAAGTGAGGATCGTTCCATTTGAGAGAAGATTTCTTGAATTCTTCATTGCCAATGGATAGCTCACTTTGGACTTGGACGTGGTCAAAGACCCGCCCTTAGGGCAAGGTTCCATGTACCGGTCCCGGTCCGTTCTTTTTAAAAGAAATGGGTGGGCCGGTGAAAAAAGGGTGGTGCCATGTGCCCATCCTTCTCACCCAAGGACCGGTACCCCACATGGATGGGTGCCCCGCATTGTACGTTGTGCAAGGACGGGTGCCAAAGGATGGGCGGTTAGAAAGAAGGTCACAAGAAGGACATGTGCCGGTTGGAAAGCTCCGGTGACCAAATCGGCTGGTCACCTTGGGCACACCATTAGGTACTAAAGGCCACTTTGTTGTTCAAGTCCTTTCTTTTGAGAAGTACTCCTAGAGCTCATTGTGGTGCAATGGTACTCTTTTGTGAAAGGCAAAGTACACATCTATCACTTGAATGAGATTTTGCATGTGTGATGTAATGTTAGTACTTATTGTTATTCTCTTGAGTTTATTAGCATGCATGAAAAATCACTTAGTTACTATTCAAATATATGAATAATTTGTGATTGATTGAATGAAAGATTTTTTTAGGGTTTAAGGTTTTGAATTCACATAACATTCATCAATATTCATTGTTTTTAAACTTGTAAATATCACATACATTCTAATTGATTGATCATTTTCATTTTGTGTACATGTATTTAGTGATTTACTATCATCATGGCACAAGTATGGATTGCCGATGAGGTCAAGGCGTTGTTACTAATCTAGCAAATCTATTGGAGAGGAGGATCCCCCCCCCCCTCTCCCCTTCCATTCTACATTAGGGTTGATGAACCAGCTTCTTTCACTTGGTGCTACCACACCCATTCATAAGCCTTGTACCTAAACTTTCTAGGAGCCTACCTCTCAATTTATGTTCTTGAATCATAACAATCTCTACTTTGAGTGACAAAAGATTAATGAAATGTCTTTGTTTCAAAGTGCCTCCGGATCATTGAGGCCATGAATATTATGAATGATGATGTTTAGCTTCATAGAATGCCAAGTTGTGAATGGAGTACCGGTACCTCTTAAACTCTTCCCAAAGGTGACTTGCCTTTGAACTCCCATTTGAACTTATCATCATGTTTTCCCATGGTGGGAGGTAGAAGTGTTCAATTTCACTATTGATCCAATTTTGTCACATGATATAAATTAGCTCCAGATTGGGGGGCGATGCACTTCAAACAATCAATTGGTCATTGATATATTATTTTTAAGGATATAAAACGCAATTGGCTGATTCTGGGAGACATAAGGTCAAAGTGCAATTGATATTCTTCATATAAAGCAAGCATATCCCCATGTTTTTGGAAGGTGTTTGGATGGTGGTGTTTTCTTGACACCCATATCTAAACAAAAATGTTCCATACATGTTTATGGAGACTAAGAGCTGAGTCATCTAAAAATTAACTACACCGTGTATGATATTTAGTGTCACGTACACTATTTGCAAAGGGCCTAAACTAGATGCCTAGAGGTTTCAAAGTGTCATGTCCATTACTTGCCAATATGTTACCGTTCGTCGACATAGGTAAATTTTTTGGTGAAATTTTATTTACATTTTGATATGCAGTGTGCCAGTGTAGCACATTGATTTACTTGAGATGATACTTTTGCATTTTAGTATGTCAAGGGAAAGATGCTATTGAGCATATTCACATAACATTATTCAGCCATGTGGATTGGCTTCATGACCTTGAAATATGTCAACTATATTTTGTGGGCCCCTCGAACAAAGTGGGAATATTCTTTTACTATTCTTACATTGAGGTTGAACTTGGAAATTCGGGTGGAGTTATACTCCTAGCACTATGTGCAAGAATTATTGTTCATACCGGGAATCTTTGTGGGAAAAAATGTTCATCCCCCTAAATTATTATTAATAGCAAAACTAGCATTGAGAATATTGACACTATTCACAATATTCTCATTATTCAAACTGGCACATTCATTATTTGAACCGGCGTCAGTTTCTTCCTATTTTTTGAGTTTCTTCCCATGAAGGTAAGATAGTGGAGGCCCATGTCATATGCTAAATATAGAGTGGAACACAACCATGCAGCTGAATAATTTGATGTATGGCAAGTGTCATATGTTTATACTTTAATATGCAAGAGAAAGATATTCTTGAGCATACAAATTTGTGTATGCTTTAGTCAACTTGTAGACCATTGTGAATAACGTAGACATGCACCTCATAACACTATTGAACATACTCATGCCAAGAGTACTTGAAAGCCAAGTGTCATGAGGTGACACTAATGGTGACGCCGTTGATCATTAGTGTAACCTAGTGTATGACTCATAATAGGGTAAGTGCTCGGTAAGTGACACTATTACGCATGTGACACTAAATACCACAAACAGTATACTTCAAACACATTATATTATTTACTCTTGATTCTAATGGGTTATTTTACTTGGTAAAAATCTATGAAACTTAAAAAAAAACTAGTCAATTAAATACCCTTTAATTTTATTGCATATTTAATCTAGTAAAATCAGGATATTCACTCCTGAATGTTTGGTTTGGAGGGCCTATGTCACCACTTTAGAGAGAACCTTGACTTTCACTGATCAATTCCAAATCAAGAGAGGTCTACAAACGCAATTGCATTGACCTCCACATAAACCTTTCTCAATAAAATTCAATGGTTGCCACCATCAGGAGGACCAAATACATATATAATATGTGTTCACTTCAAGAAAAGAAAAAAATCTTCACCTTGACCTAGTATTATGAAACTTTTGTGGTTTACAATTTGCTATCCACAATCCCTGGTTTGATCCAGCACCATAATTCATGTGGAGTTGAAAGTGTCAAAAGGATTGCCACACAATTTAGGCAACGTATCACTTTGGGATATGAGAGAGCAAGTCCACATGACATCACCTAAGTAGTTCGAGCAGTTAGACGTTTCGTTTGTACCTTCTAGTATATGCAACCTTATACTTACTGCTTATGGATCTAAAATTCTAACACCATAGTTACACTAAATACTGTATTTGGTATACTATAATATTTTATGTCACTGTGGTAATTTTTCTAATGGCATTGCTTATGAATAAGTCCACATGTATTGTCATCCCAACTTCCTTTCAGTTCTTCCACTTTTGGTATCTTAACTTTTTTGTGGTCAAACATTGTCATGGATGATTGAAATCTGAATGAAAAATCACAGTTTTCGCGACATTGTAAATCTATAATGCCTGCATTTGGTTACAAGGAATGACAAAATATGTTACGTATACATCTAGTGTTGGTGACACTACAAAGGCGGATTACAATTAGTATTGAACAAGACACATAGGATTGATGATACTAAACACAGTATTTAGTGTAGTTCACTGCACCAGTGGGTGAAAGTTTCGAATCTTTGACTACCTAGTATGGTACCAAAAAAGCATCATATTAATCTATTTATATCACCACAGTGGCTCTGTCCATCTCCAAGAAATGTGTGCCAAGTGCATGATTTGGATGGCAAGAGTCGGTAACTAACTCCGTGTGTTGACAGTTGCAGTTATATAACGGGAACTCACTGCACGGATCGATCCCTTTTGGTCGGACAGACTGCAACTAACTGTCATCCTCTTGCCTGCCAGTAGAGTACCAAAGATGCTTTGATGTATAAGTTACTGCATTCCAATCAACAGGGAGAACTGACCGCTTAATAACAGATGAATCGGTTGAGTTTGAGAAACAACTGCTTGAAGTTCATAAAAACTTCAGGAAATTTACCGACTGTTGTAGAGGAATCTCTAGAATATACCTCAAATTGATGAAGGAAAACGGAAAGACGTCAACATGTTGCCGGTTGGATTTCTAGAGACACTAGGATCTCGACTGATTATGCTAGAAAACCACGGCTGCATTCAAAAGTCGTAGTCACAATGTTACTGTGTTCAATAGACTCCCCAGACAATGACAGAAGTGTGGCAAGATTTGTTCCAAAACGATTCACTAGATATGGCCCCAACAAATGGTGATGTGGGGTTCCATGATCCTAGTAAGTTTGGTTGGGAGATGTTAAGTGCATCAAATTTTGGATGGACACATTTTCCAAATGTAAGCGGTTTACTAATATCTTCCTCTTGCACATTATAATGTAAACACATGACACTTACCATTCGTATACTCAACAATATCCTCCCCTTGTATACTAAAACACAAAACTATCATCTCAAGCATCTTAATGTGCTACGCCAAATACCATAATGTAAAGAAATTTTGACTTGAAAAAGTTTACTTATGTGGATGAATACTATCATACTGATAATTAATGGAAGTGACGCTTTAAAACTTCTAGGCATCTAGTTTAAGCCCTTCCCAAATGTTGTATGTGACACTGAATATTAAAATGGTGTATACAACTCACTGCAACAATAGAGTAATTATTTTTTATAATCTCTACTACCTCGTTTGGTTGACAAAGAAGTATCGTACAACGATTTCATCATCACAGTGGCTCTCTCAATCTCAAAAGAAATGTCTGCCCAGCCCATGATTTGGATGGCAAGAGTCGGTAACTAACTCATTCTCCAAGTGTGTTGACAGTTGAACTTACAGAACAGCAACTAACTGCACGGATTGATTCCCTTTACGTCGGACAGACGACTGCAACTAACTGTCACCCTCTTGCTGCTGCCACTGCCGCCGCCAGTAGAGTGACGTCTATGCTTTGATGTATAAGTTACTGCATTCCAATGAACGGTGAGTACCGACCGCTTAGGACCACTTCACACACGAGACTGAGTGCCCGTGACAGTACATTTCAAGCACTCTCATTGGTGGAAAAGGCGGAGCCGGTCCAAGTTCGCTTCACACTACGCTTGAGGGACCAATGGAGTATGTGAATGCAAGATGCATGTCATGTCTACATGGATTCTTACATGGCATCGAATGGATCATGTTTCATGGTCACTTGGACTATTTCCATAAACCACCTCTTGGAGGTAGGCCTAACATAAAACTGGGAGACCGTGGCACTCCGTACACTCACAACTGTTGATTTATTTTATTTTATCATGGTGTGAGGGCCCGCATGAATAGAAATTCATCGAAACAACTTTTGGTTTGAGGGCATGGTCACATACGACTTCACACTACACTTAAGGGTCCGTGACCACACTAAATGATTTTGGAGGTGTGTAAGTTAGTGCAGTCCAATGAACGGGGAGAACTAGCCGCTAAGTTACGAATAAACCGGTTGAGTTTGAGAAATAACTGGTTGAAGTTCATCAAGACTTCAGGAAAAGGACTGATCCATTTAGAGGAATCTCTAGAATACACCTCAAATTGATGAAGGAAAATCGACACATGTCAACGTATAGCCGGTTGGACTTGGAAACACGAGGATCTGAACCAAATATGCCCAAAAATCACTGCTATGTTCAAAACTTGTAGTTACAACAAGATTGTGTTCCATAGACTCGCCAAACAATGAAAGAAGTTGTTGCAAAGATTTTGTTTGAAAACGAGTCACTAGATTCGGCCCTGACGAATGGTGACTTGGGGTTTCGTGATCCTCATAAGTTTGGTGCATTAAATTCTCGATGGACACATTTTCAAATGGAGGCACCCTAGTGATTTGAAGAGTCACAGCTTTTTTGCTCATTGACAAAGTTCAAGTTATTGATTTTAAAGTTGGGGAAGTCAAAAGGTTTATTGGACAAAATGTACATCTAGATGGCGTCGAGTTGGCTACTTTTCTAGAGTGGTGGAGTGTGTTAGTTTTTATGACATAGAGGCTAATATTGACTTGATGATCCAATTGAAAGACTTGAGACTCCCTAATACTACATTCTCAAACATTGATTGAAACTTATCTCTAATAGAGTTGTATAGGGGACACTCTAACACAAATTGTGCCTCATTATCAACTACATTATTAGAGAAAAAAATGGCATAATGTTTTTTCTTTGGAGGTAGTGATTGTCAACCACTGTCCAATTTCAATGGCAAGGTTATGAGTGGAGGTGCAGTAAGCAACAATGATCTTGTATTGGGGTGGTGTCAATGATTGCTTTGAATACAATGCATATTTGCATTTGAGAAAACCCTTGAGGTGGAGGTAACATAATTTCTTCCCCAAGAGATGGAAACATGCATTGATATAAGCAACATGCATTGACAAAAAAAACTTATTTGAGCAATTTCGAGATTGTGCATTTATTTTTTTATGAATATTGTTATTCAAGCAATACAATCATTTACCAGTTGGGAGGGTGGCTTTGAGCTCAAAGGGGGAGAAGAAATAACATGATGATATGAAATCCACATAACTTACTTATCTGTAGGCTAATGCACCATGGGATTGAGATTTTGCCATGCATTATTCTCCTTCATTTTGGGTTTTTCTTGTAAACTGAAAAATTTTCAACTTGAGTGTTGTTCACAACTTGCCATTATTATCAACAACTATATGTTAATGTGGGAATCACAATGTTGCTCAACTCTTTAGTATAGTTTGTTAAAATGAAATATTACCAAACTTTCATGCTTGCTTGCAATCTGAGCCACATGCAACTTCTTTGCCTATATGGCGTTCCGGCTCTCATAAGAACCAAATGACCTTTGGTATGCTAGTGAGACCGGATTTTCATAGCACCATGACTTTGGGCAGAATATTTTGAAACCTTTGACAACCTCTCACTATGCAATCCTCATTTTGAAAGGGAGCGGTAGTGAGAGGTTGAATGATATTGTTATGTAAATCATGGAGGGGTAGTAGAAATTTATCAAAACGATGGCAACCTTTCATGGTCATTGTTGCCAATCAAACAACTACATTTGAGTGGTGCGTGCTTAGGTGTGAATGTAAGGGATGCTTTGGACTACGTGCTTGAGATTTTTTGTTAACCAATCTACACCTAATAATTAATTTAATTTTATAATTCTGGAGGGGTTTTTATGACCATTTAATATCAACCTAAATCTTTAGATAATGAATAAGATTTTCAAAAAGAGCTCCAAAAATTATAATACAATTGCATATTGATACAATTACGATTTGGCAATCATCTCCCACTAATTGCGTGCTATGAGAAGTGGGTGCAGAGCTTAAAGTGACCATTCAACAACATCTACTTACCTTATCAAAAATCAAAATGAATTTTTCATACTCAAGGTACGGTTAGTGATGGAGAATATCAATTTATCATAAATATCCCATTTGCCAAGGAGAGGCAACACATTTCTCACATTACAAAACATTAACATTTTTACGTAGTTAAAGTTTACGCTAATAATAAAAAGATATTGCATTGTGTGACTCCAAATTCTAAATGACATCTAATACAATGTTTAGTGTAGACCCCTTTCACTTAGATAGTAGTGGTGGGGAGCCAACTTAGAGAGAGTATTATTGCATACCAGTGTACCTCTCATTCACCCAACATAAAAACTTGGCCCCCTATAAGCTTATGGCCGATTCATCTCAAATGAATTGGACTACACTAATTCGAAACCCTGATTATGGCAGTATTGTAGAGGCTATTCACATGCTGCAAATTTTACATGTTGGATTCAAATCAAGTGTCTACCAAATTTTTATCCTTTATTTATTTTTAATTCAAAAATTATTTAAAAAATTTATGGTTAATCCTAAGGTAGTAGATTAAGGGCAATTTTCTAAATAAAAATAGGTGTATTCTCTGCCTACACTAATTTTACATTCAAATGGTTCCATATGCCATTTCATCTTTCAAATTTTTATTAAAAAGATAATGTGCTAATAAATTGATCTTTAGGTTATGGTGAGATATTTACGGTTTATAAAATCCTCATAGTAGCAATTGTAGAAGCGCTTTGTACATGGATGTTGTCGTCTTGAATATCACCTCCTACCAACTCATTTGTTGTGATTCATTCACCTACATCGACGAAGTTGGTGGCCTTCATGTACGTTCAACCACTTTCTAAAGTCGGTCGACTTCGACGTCGAAAAGCATTGAAGGTTATGTTCTACTTGACATCTCTCAATCGGGCCCCTCGATACCAACGTTTTTGCTTTATACATGTCATGCTTTGTTTCTTTTGTTGGGTAAGACGCAAGAGTAATACCTCTTACTTTTACAAAGCATTCACATGTATTTACACTAATTAAGTCTGATAAACTGTAATTAATTCTAATTAATTTTGGTTAATCCTAATTAAGCCCAATTAAATCAGATATGTGTTTACCAAATTAATTAATCCTAATTGATTATTAACTATATTTATTGGAATTGATTTCCGTTAATCATGATTAATTCCAGTAAGTACATTTTATATTTACGTATCCTTAATTAATTTCATAAGCATGCTATCTGGGCTTAATTGGTCTTAATTAGAATTAATCAAAATTAATCAAAATTTATTAGACTTAGTTACATTAATCACACTTAATTAGTTTAAATGTGTATGAAAACTTTGTGATAGTGGAAGGTATTAACTAAATTCTGAATATTAATATTCTTAAAATATTAAAAATAAAATGCTAATTTTAGTTTCATTTTAGAATGACAAAGAAGCTTTCAATGGTAAGTCACAAAATTTATAACCTCATTGCTAATAAGGATTTTGTAATATTTTTGATTTCCAAGTTAATTACATGCTTTATTGGCGGTTTCATTTTGAAAATGAAGTTCTAGTCAATTGCTTACTTACTCAATGGAAGTGAACATACATATTGGATTCGAACCTTTGAAGATGAAGTGCACTCAATATGGGATTTGTCGATAATTGGCCTTCAAGAATGCAAGGGCAATGATTTTCTCGAAGTCGGCCGGGCGGGCACCAGTTTTCGGTTGGGTCCGGAAAATCTTGATTTTATGGATGGGCAACTGCCCCTGCCCAAATATTCCTCCCCCGAAAAGTTCGTGGGGGGAACTTAACGTCCTCCTTAGGGAACTACCGTAACAAATTTACACCCCGGGGGTGCACTTCTCATAACATGTATGAGTTTACGTAAGTGCACAAAAGGGGTATTAATTTCAACTTTTCCATACTACATAGACATATGCTACACAAATTGTAACTCATACTTATGTATATGTATGGAGGACCTCGAGAAAATATACAACATTTGTACTTGTATGGTATGGGTCACTTATTAAGGTACCTTTATTCATAAATGTGGAGGAGGATGAGTGTGATTATAATGACACATTGATTGATGATTCTAGTGCACAAGGTGGTGACAAGGAAAATTTGTAGTGTTGGAGAAGACAATTCAAACATGTGTAAGGATGTTGTCATAATAGAATTGATGCAATCATAGGCTTAAAATAATGTACATGAAGATGTGGAGTTGGAAAGTGAGCCTCTACATGCCTTGGAAGTTCTAATTGATGAACATGAAAATTTTGAAATGCCCTCTCAATCTAATGTAAACTCCATTGCGGCTTATGTAAATGTTGGGGAGTAATTTTCAAAAGTACACTACACAAAATATGATATTTAGTGTTAGATACACTAAATACGAACACTACACTAAATATCACTAACCCTATGAAAGTAAGTAACATTAAATGTAAACTCAAACACTAAATATCATCTATGGTAATATGTGAAAGTTACATGCACGAATTTAGTGTTTAGTAGGAAAGAGGTGGCAACAAGGAAGGCGGCGGCGGCGCATTTATGTCTAACACTAATTATCAAAGAATTGAAAATTAGTGTTGAGCAGAGTAGGGTGGTAAAACACTAAATCTAATCAAACACTAAATATCATATTTTGTGTAGTTAGTTAATTGAATGGCAATCAAACTTTATCTAAGATCGATTGACTTGGAATAAAGATAGCATAACATATGTGAAGCTAAACTCCTAAACCACTTCAAATCATGATACTACAGTATGCTAATAGCAGGTTGGGTAGAAAATAATTAAAAAAACTAACCCTAATGTTTTGGGAAATTATTGGGCTACATGGTAAACATGGGAGAAAGTTTTTTTTTTAAAAAGTTACATTACTTGGATTTGTATGTAGGATATAAATATTTGCCTAAATGAATAAATGTACATATTTATATGTGCCTAAGTTTCAGAATTGTTTTGATACACCACCTAAGCCATTTTTTTTTAATTAATTAATCATTGTGCACAATCTGCCCAACCTACTATCAACCTATGGTAAGTGAAATCTTCGTTGTGATCGTGTAATGTGTTTTGTGTGTTTTGGGCACACCTAAAGCTAGGATTGTCAAAAGAAAAGAAAAGAAAAACAAACAAACAAACAAACAAACAAACAAACAAAACAAAACAAATCAAAAATATGGTAGAGCAAACAAAAAATTAGCTCCAATTAAGGTTTGGTTTGTTGGGAGGGGTTATTCGATGCATAGAGAATTTGATAATCATTAGGTCGAGTATAAGGATCCAATTGACTTGATGGACTGTCCATAAAAAATGGAGATTCGTTTATGTTGGCATTAAAAAGAAACCAATAATAAGTGAACTTACAATCTTAAGGATAATTTGATGGTAGATTTATAAAAAAATAATGGCATTAGCTTCTATAACATATATTGAAGGCTTAGATCCTTATGCGTTACATCCGGGTTGTAAAGTTCTCAATGACTTTACTAATGATTGAATGCTAGGGTATGACATTATACATATGACAGGGGTTCATTATTATTCAAAAGTGTATTTGTATACTTGGCCTAATGGCTATATATGAATATAATTTCCTTTACATATACATATTATCACTTGTATTTTTATCATTGAAATTGTACATGTATTGCTTGATTTCACCAAAAACATTATGTATAGGGGTTTTTAGAGTATGTTGCCAATGCATGTGTCTCTTGGTTTTTAAAGAAATTTGCACCCCCTGGGATCTAAACCGCGCATGTAGCCATGTTCTTCATAATTTGAGGGCTCCTATTAATACAATATTTATTTGATAATAAAGTAAAGAATCTCCTTATCAATTATGTTGACTATGAGACCGAAAATTGTTGACAAAATTTGAGCATGTATTTTAATATCTTTTAAACACGTGATATCTTTCTAAAGTCCATTCTTAAATCCAACTAGCCACACAAAGCACCCCACTTAAAATATTAGTGTTTGTTTATAAGATGATGAATTAGACTCGTTTACGTTGAACATTGTTAAGTCAAAGTTCAACCCACTTGATCATTTTTTCCAAAGAATATCTACAATGATTGAAGTTTTATTGCAATAAGGAAGGTACAATGGTGGATGGCCTCACCACCACCACATCCATCACCACCACTTCCATTGTATATACAGTAGAAGCACCCATAACCATATTATGCGCCAGATCTAGAAGACAGTACAATTTTTCCCATGTAGGAAGATAGAAATCAAAAGGACTACAAAGTCTTAGGTAATTTTATTCCTTAAATTGAAATTACTGTGAATTTGTGAAGCCAAAAGTTGGCCCGAACATATTACCAATGTGTAGAATTTGCCATAACCACTCATTTTATCCGCTCATTCCTCCTCACTTTAGTAATTAGCCCTATTGAAATTCTAGTATTCCATAGATTGCCGATGGGGCCCGGGTCGTGAGTAGGTGCCTCTACTATAGATAAGGTGTATTGCTTCCTTTCAATAGGTGGGCTCACTCAAGGTAGGAGCACCTTGAACCAAAAAGTTAAGGTATGTGGCATACATGTGGTAGCCGTATGAATCCAAAAAAATTACTCCCAAGTAGAAAAACAAAGACCACATGTACTGCAATTTTATCCCCACATTCCAACCCCCCTCCCCACCCACCCCCCAATTATTGAAATAAATACAAATTCTTGAAGTGAAAACTGTGTTGTCACCCAAAACCCTTACAGAAGCCTCATGTTCACATGGTGAACATTCTCCTAATCAATATGTACTTATTATATTAGAATTTGAAGTGTTGGTTTTGGGGGTTGTCTTGGTTCAAGGTGCTCCTACCTTATCACAAAGAACATTCGCAAAAGCATTGTGGTTTAGAAACCACACATGCTCCATCATCGCACTAAGTGGATCTGTGTCATGAGCTGAAACGCATAGGAATAGTATCTATTAATTTGCTGGCAGCACAAGTATTAGCAGGGTTGCTCACTTGTTTTCTAATTTGCAACAACTGCACAAGCTGACCTTATTTACATTACAGCTGGAATAGCACCATTCCACTTGAAACAAGCATCATGTTACATTATATTGTTACTGATGCTCCACACTCTGAACAATTTCTAGAGGACAAGCAAAGTATCATCATGACACACGTAATGATTTGACTCATATGGTTCAGCACAATGCCATTGCATCCAAAAGCTTCAAAGTTCAAACCCTTAGCTGAAGGTGAGATATAAAAAAAACTAGTCCTGAGATGCATACAAAAGATGGAGCATGTGCGTGGTAAATTAGAAACACTAACTGTGTAGTCCACTTTGGTGGCGCTTACTATGCATTTTAAGAGTAGATCAACAGCACTCCGTCTCAGAAGCCCTACACCAGCTCTGAAGATGGAACAGATAAACTATTCCTCTGTCCTTGTGGTGCACGGTATCTGAGAGACTCTCATTCTTGTAGTAATACTAACAATCCTGAACTCTGCTTGGTGCTTGGTGATAGAATACCAAAATCAGCCTGCAAAACAGTGACAAGTAGCTAGTCAGCATTGTAACGAGCATAAAATACTTGCTTGAAGTGTTTAAACTATGGCTATCCACCATTTTATTTCACCACCCTGGCAAAGTGTCAAAGACTGTCCATGTGCTCAATCTGTCTCTCAATCAGAGCACACTAACACCACGATAAGTAAGAGAAAATTTTGTGAATCTCATTAGTAAAATAAACACCAGAATTGGTCAAAATCAAATAGTGAGAAATCTACCACACACTAAATCTATAGATAACTTACCCAGTTGATTAAAATATTGAATACATCAGTCATGCTTCCATCAAGAAAGTATCAGTTGTCTCCGAGCAGAAGTAGGTCCTTTGGGTGTGTCCTCCATATTGCGAGCATTCTCACAAGGTGTCTCCCATTGAAATTGTTAACTGAGAACTGGTTCTCAACATTCTGTAGGCATCAAGTAGATAAACGAATCAACCTAAAGTAACAATGTTTCAAGTGCTGGCAGTCAAAGTCCACTTCCTGCCAGTAAATGCCTAATCCGAAACTGCTAGCAACTACATATCCAAAGGGCAGTGTTTGGACTCACCTACAAAACAATGAAATTGACAACATTCGAGAGCTCTTGTGGAGAGCTACACTAAATATCCGATTTAGCGTGGTGCACATT
Organism: Polytrichum commune; assembly: GCA_950295325.1. Classification (NCBI taxonomy): domain Eukaryota; kingdom Viridiplantae; phylum Streptophyta; class Polytrichopsida; order Polytrichales; family Polytrichaceae; genus Polytrichum; species Polytrichum commune. Next base: position 1,709,408 of record OX485804.1, read on the forward strand.
ATTCATCAGCAACCCATGTTAATGATCTTCCAATCACTGGATGGCAACAAGAGAAGGTGGCATGAGCCACTTGCTGACACATGACAAGTCATAGAGGCCACCCTAAATCAATGTGATGCCCATTAAATCATATACATAGTGTTCCTGCAATCAACAAATAATGATAGACCTTCATTAAATACCTTGTTACATGCTGATCGCCTGCATCCATAACGGCATGTAAGCTGCTGAGTTCATAGGCTGTGGTGCGGTCTCTACTCTGTCTTCTTCATCCCTCTCGTTATACTGCAACACTAGTCTCTTTATATCTTGCTTTTCTTCCAACTCTGCTGCCTCCTTCTGCTTTGTACTTTGGACAAGAGAGCAATCACGTGGAATACGGAGTTGTTTGGTCTGTTTCTTGTTGCCTTTCTTCACCAAGACACGGAACTGTGCACTAGTTCCATTTTTTTGATCATCCACTACCTCATCACCGAAATCTATGTCTGTGCCTCCTCTATTATGGTCCTTTGACCCATCAAAGAGATTGAGGGGAATCGTCAGCTTGAGTGTTGGACGATCACGCATCTCAAGCTTCCGAGAGTCTATACTTTCTTGCATGAGTGCACGACAATGATCAGGGAGATCCGGCAGTAAGTTACAAATGAACCATTTGAGTTTGAAGTTCAAGACTGCAGGAAAATTACAGAGCATTTTAGAGGAATCTATAGAATATGCCCCAATTTCATGAAGGAAAACCGCAGGATGTCAACATGTAACCGGTTGGACTTTCAAATACTAGGATCTCAACCGTTCATGCCCAAAAATCTACCAGCTCACTGGTGCACGATAAGTTACTCGGGATCAAATTCAGCCTCTTCAACAGGATGTGTTTCTGGAATCTAATCTTCTTCTGCCATGACTTTGGTCTTCTCTTCCTCCTCAGAGCCAGCAGCGTCATTCCCAGCTTCCAACCCATCTCTTTATAACTCATCATCACCTCCAGTATTCAGTTACAGTATAGGTGATTTGCATGGTCACAGATACTAGGCAGCATTGGAGAGGCTCTCGGAGACTCCGACCCTTGACGTCAATTGGGTGAAGGTGTGCTCCTTAGAGTCATATTCATCAAGCACAAGAAGTTGGGTTCCAAGCTACTCTTGTAGTTGTATATGTTACAGTTTGTGTGACCCAAACAAGTATAAAAAAACACCCAACACAATGATGACCAAATGTACCAAAAACACAGATTTGGTCAAATTACAGTCCATGGGGTCATGATCTCCACACTTGCACGTTGACTTACCTTCATCGTCGTGATCTGGATAGGGCACCTTTTATTCTACTAAGATAATTTGTTTTTGTCTTAAGAAACCACACCCTTAATAAAAATATGAGAGTTATGTGTATAAAAAACATAGGGTTCTTACTATTGCTTGTAGTTTCTTCAGTTTTAAAATTAATAATGTTGTAACCACTTGCTTGGATGTTATTGGAGTGAGATTTTACTTACATGTCAAAGTCGGTTCCATGTACAAGGGTATAGGTGGATAGAAAATGGTTTGGGGTATAGATGTATAGGGGAAAATTTTGCAAACCAAGGGTGAATGAATGGAGAGTTAATAAAAAATAATAGCTTCAGAAAGGTATCGAAGAGGTTTTCAATGCAGGTGTCCAGAGACTTTTCCAAAAAGTGCAACTACCTTTTGAACCTCACCAACTTTCTTGTTGCTTTATAGCTATCTAGATTTGTTTAGATCGTAATTTAGCCTAGATGAGAACCTTTACCACAACTTGGCATTAGTTTTGTCTGGAAACCAACATAATTAATTCTAAGCATTGAAAGTAACTACCCAAATACATTAAAAATAGCCTAAGAATAAATCAAAAGTAGCGCCACCTATACTCTTGAAAGATCATCAAACTGGCACGTGCCGGTTTGAGAAGGTCATTCCGGGCTTGTTACTTAATGTTATGTAATGTCATTGAATGCAGGTTTTAGGGCTAGAGAATTAGTCTTAACAAACATACCCTTCAATAAATTTCCATGCACGTATCTGTTTGATACTTTAATTTTTTTAATAATAATATATTAAATTGTTTTTTGTTTTTTGTTTTATTTATATTTATTTATTGGTTTATTTATTTATTTATTATAACAAGTATTATTATTTTAAAAATAAAAATATAATTTTAACATATTATTATTAAAAATAAAAATAAAAATAGCCATACATTGTGATAATGAATATCAAAAAAATAAAAAATAAAATTTTATAAGTGAAGGAATTCAAAATATACTACCATGCATCAAACTAACCTACCCCCACCCCTATTCACTTGCTGAAAATTTTACATGTTGGATTCAAATCAAGTCTCTACAAAAGAAATCATGATTAATCTTTAGTCAGTAAACGAGGGACAATTTCCGAAATGAAAATAGGTGTACTCTCTTCCTGCACCAATTTTACATTCAAATGGTTTCATATGCCATTTGCTCTTTCTAAATTTCATCAAAAAAACAATGTGCTAATAAATTGTTCTTTATGTTATGGTGAGATATTAATAGTTCAAAAAATCCTCATAGTTTTGCTTAATATTTATGGTTTATGAAAACGCTTTGTACATGGATGTTGTGGTCTTGAGAATCACTCTTACCAGCTCAATTGTTGTGGTTCACTCACCTACGTCTACGAAGTTGGTGGCCATCATGTACTTTCAAGCACTTTCCAAAGGCGGTCGACTTCGACATCGAAAAGCATTGAAGGCTATGTTCTACTTGAGCTCTCTCAATCGGGTCCCTCGACACCAACATGCTTTATACATGTCATGCTTTGTTGCGTAAGACGCAAGAGTAAGCTAAAAGAGAAGCTCCGTTGTGTGAGCAAGCAAGTCTAATCTTATCGATACATTTTACATATGCATTTTGTGGTATACCCACAAGATGTAAGATTCAAATTAGTCTCTTTCCGAGTTCATCGACTTTAAGATGTCAATATAACTAGAGTAATGCACGAATGCTTCTTTTTAATACATGTTTGTTTCTATGGTTACACTTATAATATATTTTAATCCAATCTCAAGTGATATAATTTTTTTTAATGCAGGAAATTTTTGTAGCCCATCTAACAAGTAATCCAAAAATATAATTATATATGAAAATACATATTTTTTGAAGCACATAATTGCATTAAAAACCTAGTCATATGATTTTTTAATACATGTGCTATAGGTCGAACTACCTAATTTTTTGGTTTTAACATAAAAATTAAAATATTTTATTTTTATAGATTCAAACATTCGAATCACTTTTAATTTTAATTAGAGGCAACTAGTCGTGTGAGTTTTTTTTAAATAAGCTTTTAAAAAACAGGTGTTTTAGTTTTTTATATACCTTGTGGAGTTTTTAATTAATAAATGAATATACAACCCAATTTTTTGTACATCTTATTTTATTTTATTTCGTCATTAGGTGAAGACCAAATTAAATAAAATGAGATGTAGAAAAATGTTAGAGGCAAATATATTATTATTTTTTTAAGAATTCCACAACGTATATAAAAAACTGAAACATCTTTTTTTTTTTACTTATTGTTATTAAGAGATTCACTCGAGTAGTTGTCTCCAATTAAAATTAAAAGTCCTTGGAAATATTTTATTTATAATCATTAAAAAAATTTATTAAAAAAACCTAAAAATTTGGGTAGTTTGACCTATGGTACATGTATTAAAAAAACTCATATAATTAGGTTTTTAATGAAATTATATGCTTCAAGGAATAATCATTTCTTATATATACGTAATCTTTTTTGGATTCCTTGTTAGAAGGGCTACAATAGTCTCCTGCATTAAAACAAATTATCACTTGAGATTAGACTAAAATGCATTACTAGTGACTATAATCAGGGCCATATTACACGGGAATTGTGTACCCGAGATACTAGGCCACAAAATTATCATCTCAAGCATTTTAATGTGCTATGCCAAATGCCATAATGTGAAGAAATTTTGAATTGAAAAAGTTCACCTAGTATGTGCACGAATACTATCATACTGGTAATCAGTAGAAGTGTCACTTTAAAACTTCTAGACATTGCAATTTCTAGCCCTTTGTAAATGACACTAAAATACCATAAATGGTTTATACAACTCACTGCAACAATAGGGTAAAAAATTTCATAATCTCTACTACCTCATTTGGTTGACAAAGAAGCATCATACAACGATTTCATCATCACAGTGGCTCTCTCAATCTCAAAAGAAATGTCTGCCCAGCCCATGATTTGGATGGCAAGAGTCGGTAACTAACTCATTCTCCAAGTGTGTTGACAGTTGAACTTACAGAACAGCAACTAACTGCACGGATTGATTCCCTTTACGTCGGACAGACGACTGCAACTAACTGTCACCCTCTTGCTGCTGCCACTGCCGCCGCCAGTAGAGTGACGTCTATGCTTTGATGTATAAGTTACTGCATTCCAATGAACGGTGAGTACCGACCGCTTAGGACCACTTCACACACGAGACTGAGTGCCCGTGACAGTACATTTCAAGCACTCTCATTGGTGGAAAAGGCGGAGCCGGTCCAAGTTCGCTTCACACTACGCTTGAGGGACCAATGGAGTATGTGAATGCAAGATGCATGTCATGTCTACATGGATTCTTACATGGCATCGAATGGATCATGTTTCATGGTCACTTGGACTATTTCCATAAACCACCTCTTGGAGGTAGGCCTAACATAAAACTGGGAGACCGTGGCACTCCGTACACTCACAACTGTTGATTTATTTTATTTTATCATGGTGTGAGGGCCCGCATGAATAGAAATTCATCGAAACAACTTTTGGTTTGAGGGCATGGTCACATACGACTTCACACTACACTTAAGGGTCCGTGACCACACTAAATGATTTTGGAGGTGTGTAAGTTAGTGCAGTCCAATGAACGGGGAGAACTAGCCGCTAAGTTACGAATAAACCGGTTGAGTTTGAGAAATAACTGGTTGAAGTTCATCAAGACTTCAGGAAAAGGACTGATCCATTTAGAGGAATCTCTAGAATACACCTCAAATTGATGAAGGAAAATCGAAACATGTCAACGTGTAGCCGGTTGGACTTGGAAACACGAGAATCTGAACCAAATATGCCCAAAAATCACTCTTATGTTCAAAAGTTGTAGTTCCAACAAGATTGTGTTCCATAGACTCGCCAAACAATGAAAGAAGTTGTTGCAAGACTTTGTTTGAAAACAAGTCACTAGATTCGGCCCTGACGAATGGTGACTTGGGGTTTTGCGATCCTCATAAGTTTCGCTAGGAAACATTTGGTGCATCAAATTCTCGATGGGCGCATTTTCAAATGGAGGCGCCCTAGTCATTTGAAGAGTCACAACTTGTTTGCTCATTGACAAAGTTCAAGAATTCTAATCAAATGAAATTGATATTAAAGGTGGGGAAGTCAAAAGGTTTATGGGACTAAATGTACATCCAGTCGGCTATTTTTCTAGAGTGGCGGAGTGTGTTAGTCTTTGTGAGAGAGAAGTTAATATCGATGTGATGGTCCAATTGAAAGACTTGAGACTCTCTAATACTATATTCTCAAACAGTGATTGAAACTTATCTCTAATAGAGTTATAGGGGACACTCCGACACAAATTATGCCTCATTATCAATTACATTATTAGAGAAAAAATGGCATAATGTATTATCTTTGGAGGTAGTGATTGTCAATCACTGCCCAATTTCAACGGCAAGGCTATGAGTGGAGGTGCGGTAAGCAACAATGATCTTGAATTGGGGTGGTGTCAATGGTTGCTTCGAGTATAATGCACATTTGCATTTGGAAAAACCCTTGAGGTGGAGGTAACATAATTTCTTCCCCAAGCAATGGAAACATGCATTGATATAACTTACATGCATTGACAAACAACTTATTTGAGTATTTTTGAGATTGTGCATTATTGTTTTTCATGCATATTATGATTCAAGTTGTACAATCATTTACCAGTTGGGAGGGCAACTTTGAGTTCAAGGGGGAGAAGAAATAACATGATGATATGAAATCCACATAACTTGCTTATCTATAGGCTAATGCACCATGAGGCTGAGATTTTGCCATATATTATTTTCCTTCTTTTGGGTTTCTCTTATGGAATGCATAATTTTCAGCTTGAGTATTGTTCACAACTTGCGATTATTATCAACAACTACATGTTAATATGGGTGTCACCAAAGTTTGCCACACTCATCCAAACATCACCAAACTACTAATAAAATCCTTCAAAATCACACACGCATACTATTCGTCCCCTCTCACATGCCCCACCCAAATTAAACAATATAACTCACCTCACAACATAGATATAATATTTGGCTTCATGGGGCACACGAAATCCTCTAGATGGACGGGAATAGGCCTAGCCTCCCCTAAGGACCATAACCTCGGGGGGGGCAGTGTGTTAAAAAGTTAAGGATATAGGTGCGAACAACCACTATTTTATAGGGGGGTATTACTTTCAAATCTCTTCTTTTTTTCACATACTATCATTATGTAAATTTCTACTTTGGGTTAATAGAAAAATGGCTTGCATTACTTATGATTCCAAATTACCTATTATTCCATACCCTATAGTACTTTAAAGATGTCCAGTGCCATTTTTGATACCCTATATTACTCTTAAGCCCAATTATAATTTTTTGCTCCCATGTTTTTAAAATACCCTATCATTTGTTCGCACGTGTATTGCTACTCCAACCAATGACTACCCCCCCCTGAGACCATAACTCGACCCTAGAAGCCATACACTGGGCTAGAATGGCCGCAAAGGAAGATAACCAAACCACCACCATCCTAATAGTCAATTATAAGGATTGGACTTCACAACAACTACCTATCATAGGGCAAGCAGACATACACACAATAGCCACCATTCCGCCACGCACTATACAATATGACCCCAAACCGGAATGGCCAAAATACTACCAATACATGGAACCAACTCTCACATCAATAATTTGCATACACAACCAACTACACCCTACAATAAACCTACGAACCCCACCAGAACTACAAAATGTCCTCACACGAACATTAAACACACACATAGACACCTACCCCATCACTCCCACACCAACACAATACAAGGTCAAATTCTCCAAAGCATGATTAAATGCCCCCAAAACAAACCCGCCTCCCGAAAACTACAACACAACACCCATTCCCACAAAATACCACCACAGCTCTCGGGGGGGGGCAGTGTGTTGAAAAGTTAAGGATATAGGTGCGAACAACCACTATTTTATAGGGGGGTATTACTTTCAATTCTCTTCTTTTTTTCACATGCTATCATTATGTAAATTTCTACTTTGGGTTAATAGAAAAATGGCTTGCATTACTTATAATTCCAAATTACCTATTATTCCATACCCTATACTACTTTAAAGATGTCCAATGCCATTTTTGATACCCTATATTACTCTTAAGTCCACTTATAATTTTTAGCCCCCATGTTTTTAAAATACCCTATCATTTGTTCGCACGTATATTGCTACTCCAACCAATGACTACCCCCCCCCCGAGCCACAGCTACCCACTTAAATTTCATCCCCATCAATGCATATATACAGATGGGTCATTTATCCCACCAACCATTAACTCGAAGGGACAAATAAAGGGCAACACCACAGGATCTGGAATATACAGCCCCAACAACAACATCCAAATATCAGAAAGACTACCAGGGTACCAAAACATCCTTAGAGCGGAACTCAATGCAATACTCATCGCTATCAAAACCATCCGTACCACCAAGATAGACACCCACATATTTACAGACAACCTCAACAATATATTCCTAATCAACAACCATATTAGACACCCAACATCCCAACACCACCACCCAGACAAATTGCTCATAGCAGCAATAGTACACCATATTTATTGGACACCACACAAAATTCATATACCCAAAGTACGCGCACATTTGGGCGTTATCGGTAACAAAATCGCCGACACACTAGCCAACGAAGGGAACCTTAAAGATAAACCAGAAACAACACCACACATACATATAGCCCACCAAACACCACACTGGCTAGCTAGCTGCCCTACTACCACACACGATGGAGCCATCCGGAATCTCCACACAATTATAAGAAAAGAATACGGAACCTGGGAAGCAGCAACAACCAAACATAAATTCCCCTACGTGGACAAATGGCTATCAAACGACCAAATAAACCACAAACTTTCCAATCACTTTTGGAGAAATTATAAAGTAACAGATGCACAAATATCCCAAACTTTAAAATTTAGATACACCCAATACATGGGCAACCATAGAAAAAACATTTTTTGGCCAAGCACGCATGTCAGCCAAATTTTTTGGTCAGTAGGATTGATTTCTGAAAATTAGTGTGTTTTCAAATCAGAAATCAGTTCATAAGACTACCTTAGTGAGAAAAGAGGTAGATAGGAAGAATGTAGTGGAAATGACCATTTTCAACTGGCATGACCATAGACGAGAGCTGAAGGGTCAGAAGATAAGGACTATAGTCTTGAGGAGAAACAGGAAGTACTTAGGAATCTGGTTGCGAACAAATGCAATGGTTGACCAGGTAGTTATTTTTGTGTGGCAGAGGGAACTGATAAGGACTATAGTCGAGAGAGAGAGGGGACCATTATCATCCCTACCACTCGTGAAGAGGGTAGTTTTTACTCCTTGTGTGTGTGTGAATCTTAAGACTATAGGCTCTTGGAACTCCGGGTGTGAAGCCCCTCGATGTATCTTGAACCTTCTATAATATATCATTGTGAAGCTATTCTCTCTGTTGTCAGTGTATGAATCAAATTTCTGAGAGTGGTGTCTGTATTGAGTAAATTAAGTCTAAGACAATTGTAATTGGGTCCGAGAAGGGTCCAGGAAGAATTACAATATACCTTTACTCTTGTGAAGAGGGTAATTGTTTTCTATCTGTGATACATTAATCCTGTGAAAGGAATAACTCTTCCATGTATAATTTTCCCAATCAGAGTGAGATAACTTTCTGGGAAGGGGTGTGAAACCCGAGATGGAACTGGAAGTTCTATTTGAGAAGTTATTCGGTTGTGAGACAGTAAAATTTGAATACAAGGAATATGTTTTGAAGGATGTAAATTTGCACTGGGATTAAAACCGCGTGAAGCAGTTGTAGTGTGTCAAACCTCCTGTATTGGTTCTTGATGACATTTGCTGTATTGAATGTGAAATCCTGTCAGGGATGAGTTTATGTTGTGATTCAAGCACCGTCAATAAGTGAAATTCAAAATGCATCAGAAATTCACAATTGCACCCGTTTGTGTGAACGTTCTTCTTTGAAGAGCGTATACCTGGGAGGAGCTCGGTAATTCTACTTGCTGTGAAAGGTGGAGATTACTTCTCTCGTCCTATTTGACGAGTAAAAGATTATCTCAGAGAGTTCCCTTGATGTTGGGCAAGGAATTGCGAAGATAGCTTTCTAGACTTAATTTTGATCTCCATCGATAATCCCTGGAGTGCACAATGAGAAGTGATCGAATCTATTGCCTCGATTGAATCGAGCTTCATACTGTTCAAGTTTTACTGAGATGGATTTCCGGTACATCTAAATCTTTGCTCACCCTCCCGTGGGACCTGTCATCCCTATAAGAGATCAAGGGAAATTGCATATGGTGACGGGAGATTGAGAGAGAAGATAAATCCGAAGCAATGTGTACGCGAGCCGCGGAGTCGCGAAGAGGCGAGCGTGCTCTACCTGGGGAAGGTGAGGGCCACATATCCCATATCGTTTGGTGAGCTTGCCAAGAGTCAGCATATAAGGGAAAGGTGCCAGGTAAGTATTCGAGAACAAGACGCTTACTGGTTACTGGCTATTGTTACTAAGACTATGGACTTGCCTCAAGACTCGTTACTTGAAACTGGTACTGGTTCTTAAGACTATGGAAGGATACTCAGACTATGGCCGTGCCGTGTTAGACTATAGTCCTATGATTTAGACGCTCTCGGTCCCGGTTCGGTTCGCTTAGACTCGGTTCCTTTCACTTGTAACTAGACTTTTGCATGTCATCACAATTAATTTTAATTTATTGAAATTCTATTTTGATAAATCTAGAATGACTAAACATTAAACTAACCTTGAGGTATTAAAGTAAATCAATGAATTAATTTATTTGGAAGCAGGCTAGTCATGCTTAAGTGTGATGATTCCTAACCGGTGGCATGGCTTATGGTTCTTGATCACTTATGTGAAGAGACTATGGTCACCTTAAGGAGTTCTTGCCTTGGGTTTCTAAGACTATGCTGTACCCAAATGCCTATGGCTGAGCTGTGACTCCCTGAATTGCAAAACAAATTATGAGAGTGATGTTACTGATGAGAGTGGGTTGTGAGGGAGTGACTGATCAATTGCATGTATTGCTGTTAGTGACCCTCAACCTTAATTAAATCAATTCTAAAACTCACTCTAGAAGTCTTTTTCCCTGTGTTTGTTGTCCTAAATTCATTATAATCTCCTTGTGATCTATCAATTAACTTAATGGTGATCCCTAGATGTAACACCTGACACTCATTTGGTCTTCCCTGTGTGGTTTTCTTAATTGGAACCCAATCTAAAAACCTATCTACAACGCACCAAAACCCCAACTGCACACTATGCCATAAAAATAATAAGGACACATGGCCACACCTCCTCTCAATATGTGAACACCCCTACCTAAAAGGCCTAAGAATATCCAGACACGACAAAGCGGTACACCTCATCACACAAATGCTACAAGCCAACAAAAATACCCATTTCTTTACCCTAACCAACGCCAGTAAAATCAACAACAATCCCCCGGACCGAACAATCCCAGAATGGCTACTCGAATGCACATGACCACAAACCCCCTGCCAGTGCCAGGCCAAACTCAAACCAGACATCCTATGCATAATAGGAGCCCCGAACCATACACAAACACCTATGGCACCATCCCCCACGACTAAAGTCCAATTCATAGAATTCACTTACTGCCACGACAGATACCCAGAACAAGCCATTACACACAAACACACCAAATACGACCCCCTAATTAAGGCTATACAAAATAACGGGTGGAAAACCAATCCCCTCATCACCATTACAGCAGGTGTAAGAGGAGCCATACACACCCACTCCATCGAGAAACTGACCAACCTACAAATCCCAAAAAACCATTATCAAAACCCTCATGAAAAATCTACACCATAATGCCATTAAATACCTCACCTACATAATCCTAAATAAAAGAAAACTCGACAACAAACAAACACCTGCCCCCTTAACATAAAAGAAACTGGATACACAACACTACCCTAGAGCCCACCTCCTAACGGAGGCATTAGTCTTATGTTGCATCACGGAATACCGTGATCAGCACCAGATCAATGGGCTCAGCTTCATGCCGGTATTTAGATACAGGCGTTCATTTTTCTTTTCTTTTCTTTCTAGTTTGTTAAAATTAAATAATACCAAACTTGCATGCGTGCCTGCAATCGGAGCCACATGCAACTTCTTTGCCTAAATGGCGCTCCGGCTCTCATAGGAACCAAATGACCTCCGGTTTGCTAGTGAGACCGGATATTGATAGCACCATAACTCTGGGCAGAATATTTTGAAACCTTTGACAACCTCTCACTATGCACTCCTCATTTTGAAAGGGAGGACGCTAAGTTCCCCCCACGAACTTTTCGGGGGGGGAATATTCGGGCAGGGGCAGCCGCCCGTCCAAAAAATCAAGATTTTTTGGACTCGACCGAAAATTGTTGTCTGCCCGCCCGACTTTGAAAAAACCATTGCCCTTGCAATTTTGAAGGCCACTTATCCACAAATCCCTTATTGAGTGCACTTCATCTTCAAGAACCCAAATCCAATATGTATGTTCACTTCCATTGAGTAAGGGCCGCTTTACACTACGGTGGAGAAGTGCACCGGTCGGTCAAGAACTTTCGCCCAAGACACGGTTGTTTGAGGCGAGGGATGGTATGCCGGAGAAGATGAAAAGACAATAAAATAATGCCCTAAGAAGTCTTGACCAGCCGTAGTGTAACCACCTATAGGAGAAGTCCACCGGACTACTTCACAAAACGGTCAAAGCTGGCCATAGTAGAAACCTTACCCCCTAAATGACCATTGTATTGATATTTAAAAAAATTATATTGATAAAATAAATATAATGTATATGGCAATGTTTTAGAACTTCTCTCATGACAATAATTTATTTGAAAATGTTCCACCTCTATAATACATCCAAATTAAGGTAAATAAGTAGGTAACATTATCTCCTTATTGATTTTTAAAGAAATAACATGTTGGTATAGTCCAACCTCGTTAATACAACACTCGTTTACACGACACCCTCAATATTACGACACATTTTTAGAGAACTCTTCATATTTTGGTGTTAATGAAATTATTAGTTTCCAAAAGTTAGATGGGAATTTAGATAAGATGACAGTTGATAACTTGGGTAGGCAACACCAAAGATCTTTGGACTCTTATTTTAAGAGTTCATGAGAATATTTGTAATTGTTTGGAGTTATGAGTTCTTATTTCATACCATCTATATTGCTTAAACTTGTTGTATATATTTTTAAGCTCATATTACTTATGTTTTCGTATTCCCTCAATAGTATGACAACTTTATGTCATTTGTCATAGTAATGAGAAGACGACACCTCGATAATACGACTTTTTGTATTTCCCAAAAATGTCATACCAAAGAGGAAGAACAATAGTTCAAAGATTTCTCTCGGGGCGATCACACCCCCTTACGTTTCATAACCACGTGCGATAAAAGTTTGCTACCCTATATTATATGCCATATATAATTTTGAAAATTATGATATTTTCCTACATATGCATAACCACTGATAATATTTTATATATATATTTTTTGAAATTTGTGAGCATCTTAATGTTTTTAGTAATTTTTTTAGTTCAATTTTGCATCATTCTAGTTAGAAACGGTATGTTTTATAAAATTTATCTAAAAAAAATCATCAAACTTGGTTATTATTTTTTACTATGTAATAAATAGCGTGTATATCTACTCATGAAAAACAATTGATAAAATTTTGACCCATTTTGGTGATACTTTATGTAGAAAGTAGATTTTATTTATCGCTTGTGGTGTTCAACTTGACAATGGAGTGCACCCCCCGAGAGATTTCATTAAGGAAGAAATATTTTATTGAAGTTGGAGTTCTCCGGACGCCAAGTTTGTTGTCTGAGGCTTTGAGGTTGCCCAAGAAACTTGACCTCTGGAGAACTCCCCTTGAAAAAAGTGTCGCCATGTTGCCAACCATGTCATTTTCTTCATCCATGTACAAAGTTCTCCACCAAAGGACTCTTGGCCATAGTGTACACCACCACCGGACAAGAGTGTCACTCTCTGCCAATCAAATTTCAGAATTCCCCTAGAATTCTCGACCGGAGGACTTCTCCACCGTAGTGTAAAGCGGCCCTAACCAAGCAATTGATTGGGGTTTCATTTTCAAAGTGGAACCACCAATAAAGCATGTAAGGTAGGGGTGGCAATTTTTGTCCAAATTTCAGATGTGCCTAGTTGGGATGCTGAAACTATTGAAATGTTGGAAGCGTTGTGAACGGTAAAAGCATCTTGATAGGTGCTTTTGTAAACCCATGTAAAAGCACCTAGATAGGTGCTTCCGACCCTAGGGGTCGACTTTAGGACCCGCACAAAAATTGCCACCCCTATCTTAATCAACTCTTTATGCTGAGGTGGGTAAGACACAAGAGAGTTCCACATCGTCACTCAACCTTGAATTGCTTTCATTGTTAGTTGCAAAAGTGAGTGCACACATTGAGTAAGTTAAACGTATCACCTTGTGATGTATGGGCACATATTGATTATGATGTTGTACTATACATCACCTACACATTTGACACACATGTTGATTTTAGATTACTGAAAGATAAAATTTAATCCTTATAAGTTATGTATATGTCATTCAAATGATGCGTTCATTGAAGCTATACAACTCTCTTAAAAGTTTTCATTATATATATAAGATCAAATGATTTAAATAACCAAATCCACACTCCTTGTCAGTTCTAGGTGTGTTTAACTTAAGTAATTGATAAGTCTAAGTAGGTGCAATATTATGGTTTCTCGACACTAAGATCCATGTATTGGGTGCTTTACATAGACATGTCAAAGATAGAAATTATCCCTCTTTGCATCATCTACACTTTGTTTTTGCAAAGCAACGATTAATTGCATAAAAGTGGTTACCACATGTGTCCACAGTATGAGGACAGTAAATTATAATGCATAAGGTAAGTGGGTTTGAATTAGAAATGTTAGCTATGTGCCCATTTCTAGTAGGATTTGAAACACAATTAATGCAAGATGGTTACCATAGTTTCATAGCGGCTTGGCCATGTCTTTGCCTAATATTTAGTTAAAGTGACCAATACAGTTAGGCAACCAAAAAATAATACATCAAATTCGGGTTGTTTCAAAATACAATTGAAATAAGTTAGGCATTCATCTAATTTGTTTTTATGGTTTTTGAATGGCTATTGCTATTTTCATCTAAGATGGTGGATCTACGTTAAACCCCTGCCTTCACCTCCAAAGCTCCGAAACTCTTATGTGGCATGATTTGTTATGTGTGAGAGACATGTGCATTTGTGAAAGATTGTGGGTTAGAAGTGTTAGAATGGCGAGACAAAAGACTCACAAAAGGATTTGCAATGTATGTTTAGACCTATTGATACGTAAAGCTAATTTATTGAATAACAACATATGTGAGCCGAGCTTCCATGCATTAATTTGGGCATTAATATGGTTTTTCTTTATATATTGGGCAAAACTATATCAATAATTTCCTAGAAATTTAGGCACCCTTTTATTTATAGCACATGTGAGCCGAGCTTTTGTGATTTGGTCATTAATATTGTATTTTAAAAAAAGGGAAAACCATGTCAATAATTTCCTAGAAATTTAGGCACCCTTTTATATTTACATTTTATGCCAAGTTGCTAGGATACTACTGTAGCAAATCTAAACCCCAGCGGGTGCACTTTTCATAACACGTATGAGTATATGTGAGTGCACAAAAGGGGTATTAATCCTAACAATTTTCTTATACAACTTAGACATATGCTACACAAACGATAACTTGTACTTATGTACATGTGTGGAGGACCTCGAGAAAATATACAACATTTGTACATGTATGGTATGGGTCACTTATTGAGGTACCTTTATTCAGAAATATGAAGGAGGATGAGGAGTGTGATTATGATGACACATTGATTGATGATTCTAGTGCACAAGACGGTGACAAGGAAAATTGTAGTGTTCAAGAAGACAATTTAAACATGTGTAAGGATGTTGACATGGAGATAGAATTGATGCAATCATAGGCCAAACATTATTTATATGAAGATGTGGAGTTGGAAAGTAGCTTTTACATGCCTTGGAAGTTCCAATTAATGGACATGAAATTGTTGAAATGCCCTCTCAATCTAATGTAAACTCCATTGCGGCTTATGTAAATGTTGGGGAGTAATTTTCAAAAGTATGCTTGTTAGTTAATTGAATGGCAATCAAACTTTATCCAAGATCAATTGACTTGGAATAAGGCTAGCATGACATATATTAAGCTAAACTCCTTACCACCACAAATCATGATACTACAGTATGCTACTAACACGTTGGGTGAAAAATTATTCAAAAAAACTAACACTAATTTTTTTGGAAATTATTGGGCTAGATGGTTTACATGGGAAAAAAAATTTAAAAGCGAAAAAAAAGTTAAATTACTTGGATTTGTAGGTAGAATATAAATGTGTGCTTAAAGGAATAACTTTCTATCTATATATATAGTTATTTGCCTAGTTTTCATAAATTGTTTTACAAACCACCTAAGCCATTTTTTTGAAATTAATTATTTATTGAGCACTATTTGCCCAACCTACTATCAAACCTATGCTACGTTAAATCTTAGTTGTGATTGTGGAGTGTGTGTTTTGGGCACACCTAAAGCTAGAATTTTCAAAAAATGAGAAAAAAAAAGAAGAAGAAGAAGAAGAAGAAGAAGAAGAAGCTATGTGTGTGTGTGATAGAGAGAGAAAAATTAGCTCCAATTAAGGTTTGGTTTGTTGGGAGGGTTTATTCGATGTGTAGGGAATTTGATAATCATTGGGTGAAGTATAAGGATCCAATTGACTTCATGAACCGTCCATCAAACATGAAGATTGGTTTTTGTTGGTATCAAAAAGGAACCAATAATAAGTGAACTAACAAACTTAAGGATAATTTGACGGTAGATTTAGAAACAATAATGGCATTAGCTTCTATAACATATATTGTAGGCTTAGATACTTATGAGTTACATCCGAGGATGAAAAGTCTTTAATGACTTTATTAATTATTGAATGGGAGGGTTTGCCATTATACATATTATAGGGGTTCATTATTATTCAAAAGTCTATTTGTATACTTATGTTAATGAGTATATATAAATATAATTTCCTTTACATATACATATTGTCACTTGTATTTCTATCATGGAAATTGCACGTATATTGCTTGTTTTATCAAAAACAATTTAAAAAAAAATTATGTATAGGGAGTTTTTAGAGTATGTTGCAAATACACATGGTTCATGGTTTTAAGGAAAGTTGCACCCCCTAGGATCTAAACCATGCATGTAGCCATGTTCTTCATGATTTTAGGGCTCCTATTAATACAATATTTTATCTAATATTAAAGTAAAGAATCTCCTTATCAATTAAGTTGACTATGAGATCCAAATTTGTTAACAAAATTTGAGCATGTATTTCAATATCTTTTAAACACATGATATCTTTCTAATGTCCATTCTTAGATCCGCATAACATTAAGTAGGGTACCCTTTGAGTATCCGCAATATTACCTCAACAAGAAGGGAAAAGCTTGCAAAGCAAGGGTGAATGAATGGAGAATTAATAAAAAAGTAGTAGCTTTAAAAAGGTATTGAAGAGGTTTTCAATGCAGGTGGCGGGATACTTTTTAACCTCACCAACTACCTCACCAACTACCTCACCAACTACCTTTTTAAGCTCACCAACTTTACCGATGCTTTTATAGCTATTTAGATTTGTTTGGAACATAATTTAATCTAGATTAGAACCTTTACCACCACTTGGCATTAATTTTGTCCTAAAACCGACATAATTATTTCTAAGCATTGAAAGTAAGTACCCAAATAGAAAAAAATAGCCTAAGAAAAACTCAAAGGTAGTGCCAAATTTACTCTTGAAAGAGCATCAAACAGGCACGCGCCAGTTTGATGCTCTTTTGAGAAGGTCATTCAAGGCTTATTACTTAATGTAATGCACCTAGCCACACAAAGCACACCACTCAAAATATTAATGTTTGTTTATAAGATGATGAATTAGGCTCGTTTACCTTGAACATTGTTCAATCAAAGTTCAACCCACTTGATCATTGTTTCCAAAGAATATCTACAATGATTGAAGTTTTATTGCAATAAGGGTGGTACAATGGTGGATGGCCTCACCACCAACACATCCATCACCACCACTTCCATTGTATATACAGTAGAAGCACCCATAACCAGATTATGCGCCAGATCTAGAAGACGGTGCAATTTGTTTCCATGTATGAAGACAGAAATCAGAAGGACTACAATTTTTTTAGTAATTTTATTCCATAAATTGAAATTACTGTGAATTTGTGAAGCCAAAAGTTGGCCCGAACATATTACCAATGTGTAGAATTTGCCATAACCACTCATTTTATCCGCTCATTCCTCCTCACTTTAGTAATTAGCCCTATTGAAATTCTAGTACTCCATAGATTGCCAATGGGGCCCGGGTCGTGAGTAGGTGCCTCTACTATAGATAAGGTGTATTGCTTCCTTTCAATAGGTGGGCTCACTCAAGGTAGGAGCACCTTGAACCAAAAAGTTAAGGTATGTGGCATACATGTGGTAGCCGTATGAATCCAAAAAAATTACTCCCAAGTAGAAAAACAAAGACCACATGTACTACAATTTTATCCCCACATCCCAACCCCCCTCCCCACCCACCCCCCAATTATTTAAATAAATACAAATTCTTGAAGTGAAAACTGTGTTGTCACCCAAAACCCTTACAGAAGCCTCATGTTCACATGGTGAACATTTTCATGATCAATATGTACTTATTATATTAGAATTTGAAGTGTTGGTTTTGGGGGTTGTCTTGGTTCAAGGTGCTCCTACCTTATCACAAAGAACATTCACAAAAGCATTGTGGTTTAGAAACCACACATGCTCCATCATCGCACTAAGTGGATCTGTGTCATGAACTGAATCGCATGGGAATAGTATCTATTAATTTGTTGGCAGCACAAGTATTAGCAGGGTTGCTCACTTGTTTTCTAATTTGCAACAACTGCACAAGCTGACCTTATTTACATTACAGCTGGAATAGCACCATTCCACTTGAAACAAGCATCATGTTATATTATATTGTTACCGATGCTCCACACTCTGAACAATTTCTAGAGGACAAGCAAAGTATCATCATGACACACGTAATGATTTGACTCATATGGTTCAGCACAATGCCATTGCATCCAAAAGCTTCAAAGTTCAAACCCTTAGCTGAAGGTGAGATTTCAAAAAAAAACTAGTCCTGAGATGCATACAAAAGATGGAGCATGTGCGTGGTAAATTAAAAACACTAACTGTATAGTCCACTTTGGTGGCGCTTACTAAGCATTTTAAGAGTAGATCAACAGCACTCCGTCTCAGAAGCCCTACACCAGCTCTGAAGATGGAACAGATAAACTATTCCTCTGTCCTTGTGGTGCACGGTATATGGGAAACTCTCATTCTTGAAGTAATACTAACAATCCTGAACTCTGCTTGGTGCTTGGTGATAGAATACCAAGGTCAGCCTGCAGAACAGTGACAAGTAGTCAGCAATGTAAGGAGAAAAATACTTGCTTGAAGTGTTTAAACTACAGCTATCCACCATTTTATTTCACCACCCTGACATAGTGTCGAAGGCTGTCCATGTGCTTGATCTGTCTCTCAATCAGAGCATACTAACACCATGATAAGTAGGAGAATTTTTTCTGAATCTCGTTAGTGAGATAAAAACCAGAATTGTTTGAAATCAAATAGTGAGAAATCTACCACAAACTAAATCTACAGATAACTTACCCAGTTGATTAAAATATTGAATACATCAGTCATGCTTCCATCGAGAAAGTATCAGTTGTCTCCGAGCAGAAGTAGGTCCTTTGGGTATGTCCTCCATATTGCGAGCATTCTCACAAGGTGTCTCCCATTGAAATTGTTAACTGAGAACTGGTTCTCAACATTCTGTAGGCATCAAGTAGATAACCAAATCAACCTGAAGTATCAACATCTCAAGTGCCAGCAGTCACAGTTCACTTCCTGCCAGTAAATGCCTGACCCAAAACTGCTAGCAACTACATATCCAAAGGGCAGTGTCTGTACTCACCTACAAAACAATGAAATTGACAACATTCGAGAGCTTTTGTGGAAAGCTACACTAAAAATTTGATTTAGTGTGGCCCACAATATTCATCAGCAGCCCATGTTAATGATCTTCCAATCGCTGGATGGCGACCAGAGAGGGTGGCATGGGCCACTTGCTGATACAGGACGAGTCATAGAGGCCACCCTAAATCAATTTGATCCCCCATTGAATCATATATAAAGTGTTCCTGCAATCAGCAAGTAATGATAGACCTTCATTAAATACCTTGTTACATGCCTATCGCCTGCGTCCATAACCAGCTGCAATTGGACGCCTCTGCCTGGCAGTTCCTAGCCGGCCACCACCTTCTCCCCAACTACCCCTCCCTCGTCCTGCACCTGGTCCCGCTTGATAAGCTGCCCAGTTCATAGGCTGTGGTGTGGTCCCTGCTCTGTCTTCTTCATCCCTCTCGTTATACTCCAACACTAGTCTCTTTATATCTTGCTTTTCTTCCAACTCTGCTGCCTCCTTCTGCTTTGTACTTTGGACAAGAGAGCAATCACGTGGGATACGGAGTTGTTTGGTCTGTTGCTTGTTGCCTTTCTTCACCAAGACACGGAACTGTACACTAGTTCCATTTGTTTGATCATCCACTACCTCGTCACCGGACTCTATGTCTGTGCCTCCTCTATTATGGTCCTTTGACCCATCAAACAGATTGAGGGGAATTGTCATATTGAGTGTTGGACGAGCACGCATCTCAAGCTTCCGAGAGTCTATACTTTCTTGCATGAGTGCACGATACTCGCGGTCAAATTCAGCCTCTTCAGCAGGATCTGTTTCTGGAATCTTCTTCTGCATGACTTTCACCTTCTCTTCCTCCTCAGAGCCAGCAGTGTCAGCCCCAGCTTCCAACTCCTCTCCTTCTAACTCATCATCACCTGCAGTATTCAGTTACGAAATAGGTGATTTCCATAGTAGCATATACTAGGCAGCATTGAAGAGGCTCTCAGAGACTCCAACCCTTGACGTCAATTGGGTGAAGGTGTGCTCCTTAGAGTCATATTTATCAAGCACAAGAAGTTGGGTCCCAAGCTGCTCTTGTAGTTGTATATGTTACAGTTTGTGTGACCCAAACAAGTATAAAAAAACACCCAAGACAATGATGACCAAATGTACCAAAAACACAGATTTGGTCAATTTACAGTCCATGGTGTCATGATCTCCACACTTGCTCGTTTACTTACCTTCATCATCGTGATCTGGATACTTGTCTTCCTCTTCCTCCTCTTCCTCTTGACCATCAGCCTCCATACTTCCACTCTCTGTGTCTGTATCACTATCCCCATCATCCACTAGCCCTGTTCCATTGACATCTGTTGACCTTGTTCCAAGCCCTGCAGCTCCATTATTCTGTGAATCTCTCCCATTCTCAAGCCCTGCACTGTTGACCTGCACCTCCCCTTCTGCTTGTGCTGTAGAATTTGAATGACGAACATTCTTTTCTTTCTCGGAAGCAGCTAGGTTGCGATCAACCTCCTCTAGCTCAAGTAGAGCTTGATTTGCCTCCTCATATGTGGCATAGCGAACCATTTTCGGACGCAGGTCGGCAAAAAGATCCTGTATGCCAAAATGGGTATGTCAACACCTCTAGAACTACACTAAATACAATATTTAAGTGCCACATGGTATTTTATGTCACTATGGTGACTTTTCGGATGACACTTCTTATGAATAAGTGAACAAATATTGTCATGGATGATGGATGAGTTCATCCATTGGCCAAAACCCTACCTTCTCTTGCCAGCATCTTGTTATGAAATATTGTCATGGATAATTGACATTTGGAGAAAAAATCACTTGGTAAGTGACAGTAATTGCAATACTGTAAATCTATACTCCCCAAGAAATTTTACAAGGAATGACAAATGATGTTGGGTTAACATTTAGTGTTGGTGACACTATACCACAATTTACAATTAGTATTGAGCATTAGAATTGGTGACACTGAATATCATATTTATTGTAATGTCCTTGGTAAACACCACATAAGACGACTTTCTAGTTTTAATAAAGTAGAAACACACCAAAACTCATCCTGATAGCCAACAGATCACTATGGAGACAAAAAGAACAAGTTGACCTACTTTTCTCATACCTGAAGGTCAAATTCCACATCCAAAGGAATCACTCCTTTGCTAAGAACATATCTTTGGAAATAGAGTAGAAAGCGATCTAGCCGGCGCTTGGAAGAGCCTCGGTCAAAGAACTGCCCACAAGTTTCAAGAAGTGTGATGACCATGCGGAGACGGAAACAGTCCTCTGGCGGGTCCAACATATCTTGCTGTTTGGCAAGAGCAAAAGCCATCCAGTAAATAAAGATCAACATTTGAAGAGAAACAAACGAACTGACATGTAAGAAGACATGAGATCCCAAAAATATGTGTAGGGAGAGGGAAGACGAAAATGCCAATTTCAGTCAATAAGAAGTGAAGTTGCATTCACTGCAGAAAGAGCAGCACTGCATAAATAGAAGTGAAACAAAATAACAAAATAACCAAAAAAACAAAAAAAACTGCATATTTACAGATGTTCCATCCAAGAGCTGGCATGTCTCAGAATAAAAATTGCTTGTATCATTGAACATTCAGCTGCCTTGATTGATGTAACCAACCACATGGGATATGGATTGTTGAAAGACGATTGCTTAAAATCAAACTCACCTCGGGAGTTCCATGACCAAAGAAAATAATAAGGTAAAGGGTGTCAAAGATGACTGGAGAATCAATGAGTCTGTAGCTGTAAAGCTCTCCAAGGAATCGCATGTATGCTATGCGTCGTTGCTGCATACCATACTCATTCAGCTCCAACCCTGTTCGTATAGCTTCCAAGACCTAGTGACATCAAGAGAAATGAAATCACGTTTTATTTTAAAAGAGAAACAATGCAAATACAATCATGGCAAACCTGCAATTGAGTAGTACAAATGATGCTATACTTGGTGCATTGTTTACAACCATTGGCATTCAGTTCACCTGATCCTGCAGCCAATCACTGGAGAAAGACCCACCAAAAGCACCACAAATCCAACACTGGCCCTAAATAGGAGTTGTAGTAATCTCAAGAAAAACTAGTGGGTATCAAATGTCAAACGCTCAAGAGAGTGAGATCAGTACCTCATCAACAACAGAAACTGCAAATCCATCATGGTAACGGCTTAGACCAGCAGTCAAGGAAGCAATAAGATGGACTTGGCTATATTTCCCTTTGTAGACCTTCATGAAACATTTCAGCAGAAAACCCTCACACTCACTCCAGGGGAGCTTCCTCAACTGCCGCAAGACCCGCTCAATTGATGTCTTATCAAGATCTGCAAACAGCAACTTCCGAATGTACTGCCAAGAAAATTAGCAATGTCAGTACGTGCTGAGATGCCACAAGAGTAATCATAAATTGGTAGGAAAGGGAAGATAGGATGACCCAGTATATCCCTACCTGATGCAATGGTGGGCGAACTTTGGAGACACGAGCAGACCTCTCAGGGGGCTTGCACTGGTAGTAGGCGTTCTCTACCAGAGTGCTGTGACGCGCATCCAAATTCTTGACATTCTTCAGACGCATGATAATATCAAGCATATTCCCCATGCGCAAGGCTGTGTCTGGAAATCGGTACAGAAATCTCCCAGAAGTTTCCAACAAGTTGCAAGCAACATCGATATTGTGGTGTGTAAAATCATCCAGACATGACTGTAAAATCACCCATACAAATTGCACTATTCAGTGCACTGGAATGACACAATCTACTAACAAATAAATAGCCGGCCAAAATTGAAACAAACTGGAAGACATCCAACCCTCGACATCTAATATCTTCCAAGTATTCAAATCCAATCATACAGGTAGTAAGCAAGACAGCTCGCAAGGTGCAATGACCAATTAAAGCAACAGCAGAATATACATCAAGTTTATCTACTCTTCTGTAATGAGGTCCCCTAGAGAACAAACCACAACAATTCGGTGAGTAGACTAATGCAAGCTGAAAATAGAATGAGCCACTCACAAATAGCAGAAAAGAACAAAAAATGGAATCTAAATTTCTTAAGGAATAGCAATGACGATGGGGGAAAATGAAACACCTTCAAGCAACTGAATATAAGGCCTGGTGGTGCAACTTTAAATTTGGCAAGTTCACCTAGAAAGCGAATGTTCCTGATCTTGGTCTCAATATTCATTTGGTCCTGTGAAAGAATCAAAACTCAGATAAATTAGTGACACACAAAAAGGATGGTGATATATATTGCACCTGGAGAAAGGAAAAGTGCATAACAACCCATGGATGCACCTCACAATTCCAGCAAAAGATTACATAAGTACAAACAGAGCAGGCCAAGGTTAGCTACACTTTCAATGTTAATCGTGACAACACAAGTATCTTCAATGTCACAGGAAGGATATGGAGAGACAAAGGGGAAAAATAACCTTCTTATTCATTAGAAAATTGAATTCCTCCTCTAGCAGTTGGAGGATCATTGGAGTCACATCCTTCATACAAGTAG
Source organism: Polytrichum commune (assembly GCA_950295325.1). Taxonomy (NCBI): domain Eukaryota; kingdom Viridiplantae; phylum Streptophyta; class Polytrichopsida; order Polytrichales; family Polytrichaceae; genus Polytrichum; species Polytrichum commune. The sequence goes on from OX485804.1 coordinate 1,733,450, forward strand.
ACAAGGTAGCAATCATGCGAGAGTAATATGGAATAAGCTCCAAAGAAGTGCGGGGAACATTGAAAAGGGTCCGCACTAGCTTCTTCCGACTGCTCTTTGAGTTCAAATAGCAGAAGTCTACCTGTTCAAACATAGGGAATACACTGGTTTTGGCACAAATTCGATAGCGGAAGAGGCCATAGGTATATATAACTGCTTCAGTCCAAGCACAAGCAATACATATAATATTCTCAAAAGAACACCTAATACTTAAAGAAGTTATGAAGCAACATAATGTTCTTTGAGATACATAAAAATAAAAATAAATCTTCGATAGAGTTATGAGATGGCAGAACTGTAGCAGGAGCATTGGCTATAAAACAAAAATCCCCTCATTACAAAACAAATGGAAACTCCCAATAGAAGGACATATTGCCACTAGGTGATTAACAAGCACTCTACCGTGAGTTGGTCGATAAGATCCCGACTGACACAGCCAGGAAGCCTTTGCAGGAGACTGTCAAGACTAGCACCTTCAACACCTTTCACCTTCTCCTTTTCCATCTCCTTCTCCACCTTTTTCTCCCCCTCCTTGTCTTTTTCTTTGCCCTTTTCCTTCTCTGGATCCCGGGTTTTAGAAAATTCATCCTTGTCTTTCTCCTTGGGCTTGTCAGGAGGGGCAGATAGCTTATCATCTGATATAGTAGGCGGTATCTCTAAGAGATGGGTTTCTATTTCATCTGTTGCTGTGCTGACAGCTTGCTCAGGCTCCTGTCAGCAATAGAATGATGTCAACCACAAAACCTACATGTATACTGTCCTTAAACACAACTAAACACCAGGGAATTTTAGACACCTACCGGTTCTGTACCCTTCTGTGACGCCTCAGCACCCTTCGGTTCAGCTTCTCCAAGTAAGACGGCAGGAACAAATGCTCTGCCAAAAGGAAAGCAAAGTCAGTAACAAGTTCCTTCAAGGATAGTGTCCTGATTACACACACTCCACCTCATTGTTTACACAGCTATATATATCCAGAATATACTCAATCCATGGATAATGTGACCACAAAAAAGCACCATCTCTGAGTAATGATTCAATTCGGAGTCACCAACTTTGCCTCCAAAAAGTCCACCCTTGCCTCAAATCCTGGACTACATTGATTCATGCCCATCCTAGAAGATCCTATTTGCATCTAAAGTTCAAAATCTTACCGAACAGGTAAACATCTCATAAAATGTTTAAACTGATGGACAGTTACAAAGTATTACAACAAAAGGGGGACCTTCACATTCAAGGCATAGTGAAGTTAGTAACCTTAAATCTGGCAGGCTCTCATAAAAGGAACGAGTGTCCTCATCATCCCAAATAGGCTCTGGAGCTGCAGGCTCCTTCCCTACAGACTGCGAGGCACCATCATCTCCAGAGGTCATGCGTGTAGTATGGCCATCTTCTGGCATAACTGGAGGCTGGGTGTCCATTGCTTCTGCCAGTCTGCTCACAGCAGATCCATTTACTTGTCATCAGTGTCAACAAGACATGCTTAAGACACAAAAGAGAACCTAGATACCATTGGAGGGTCTGTCACAATTACACCTTCAGTCCAGGATTCTATACATGTTCACCATTAATAGTCACAGACATCCAACTATTTATCAAGAAACATTCCTTGCTCTACAACCAGCACGAAAGTTATACAATGTAGCCATTCAGTAAAATGATCAGCTACACCTTAGAGAGGCTTCTCATGAGTATTTCTTTGTTGCCTGATAAGAATTGAAACTTACGAGCATATATTGCGGAAAAGATGCTCATAAGACTTCCGGAGCTTTTCATAAGCAGTCGCATTATCCTCACTAAGCTCTCCTTTAGCATTCAGCATTCTTGCGTTCTCTTGTTCCAAGTGCCGTAATGCCTGTAAGCATTTCATAGACATTATGTACCTCTGGAAGACTGGAAAGTCTACCTACCATGTGCAGTTTGATTAAACATGATGTGAAACCTACACATTCATGAACTTACAAGTCTTTGCAAGTCAGTACTTTCAAAACCACGAAAAGAATTGAATTAGCATATTAGGAACACACCGGATGCAATCTTTTTACTTGCTGTGACATGCTAAATTATGAGTAACATGAAACATTTTTGACAATGTTGTCCAGTAAAAGCTGGTCAATCACACTCTAAAAAGTTGCTTGTTTATCTACTCAAATTCGATATGAGTTTGTCAGAGAGAAATCTATGTGTCCAAGGCAGAGGGCACATACAGCTTAACCATCAAACTGTAAGCATGTCTTTATCAAGCTTAAAGTAACGGATCATCACTGCCTCCACTGTAAACGGGTAATCACAAGTATATTTCAGTGGCATCCATATAAATGACAAGCGACAGCAAACATAGAACATAGTTCACATTTGCAAAGCAAGAAAAACATACCGCATGCTCTGATTGAAGGAGTTCAACCACTGCATCTAGAAATGATTGAAACAGCTTGCGCAGGAGTTTCTTTTGATCTACTGTCATGCTCAGCTCCTTATAAAGCTGCACAAATGCCAGGGGACTATTAGCAAAGCAATTCAAGATGATGCCTTTCACATTAAGAAATTCCTTTGGAATGTGCTATCTACATAGACTTGTGAAATGCAATACCTCTTCTTGTCCATCTTGTGTATTCAGCGGAAGGCCTAGAAGACCCCTTCCTTGCCTTGCAAAGCTAACCAGCAGCGAAAGGTTGGTCTGAGTCGTCTCTCGATCCCGCAAATGTTCGCTACTTGCAAGATCTTTTATGATGTTAATGAACATACTTCCATCCTCAAGGACTCCACAAAAATATAGTTCCATCAAAAGCCTGAGTGTGCTGCGCTTCTTCATTGCCCTTGAGCTCCGGTCACCATCAATATCATCTCCCTTCCCAGGAAAGAACAATTTCAGCAGCCCTGCTAGAAGGGTTGGTGCAAAGTCTTTATATCTTTGATGAAGCAAGGAGCACACCTGCAATTTGTAGATGTCAGAATAAATGGCTTGAGTAACACCAAATCTGTTACTAGGCTTCTTTCGAAGCACACTATCTTATTGAGAGATTCTTCTACTTGCGTGAAGCTGCAGTAAGATCATACCACATTGATTTGTGTAAAACATCAAACGTGCCCATTTACATTAAATTGAAACAAGGCAGTACTCGTGCCTGATCAGTCCTTAGATGGAGATAGTAACCATCGAATTTGAACCTGAAGAACACAGGGATAGGTACCTGTACAGCTGCATTGATATCTGAACTCTTCAACTTGGCATCCAAAATAGCAGTCACTGCCTCGCTCACAAACTTGCTCAAATTGACCACCCGTAGATCCTCCAACAAACCTTCTTTCTGTTCCTCATTGATCTGCTTCAACTTTTTAATTACTGCTGTATTGCGCTTAATGCTCGAGTCTAGAGTCTTGAAGAAGCTGGCATCTGGAACTTACGCCAATAAGCAGATCAGAAGTGTATGTACATCATGCATACAAGTTCTGTCCTGAACGAAAGGAAACCTTTGTGGCATGACCGCCACGCATAATGTTAGGGCAATTCGAAGATGTGCGAGAATTGGATTAAGTGTGCAGGGGTGGTCACCTGGTCTATCCGGTGACAAATTTGCTTGACGTAAGGCACGCTTCCCCTCTGCCGACTTCTTAATCTCCTCTGCACGGGCAAGAGCCTCCTACAAAAACCCAACACCGAGAACCCTAACTCGTTAACACAATTCATCACAGTTTCTAAAACACCATACTACACCATACAGACAATCAAGGGTCGTCTACACTAGGGGTGGTTGTGGTTGTGGTTTTATTGTCTTTGATTCCATTTCCATGGAGAATGCATTACAGATGTCGCCATAGTCACAACCACGCTCTACCCCCATCAACCCCCTACTCCCAATGGTTAACCGCGTGGGGGTAAATGTTGCGTCATGCTCATGTGGCATCATTACTAGAGATATTCAATACCAAAGTCCCAAACAATACAATTGAGGAAGAATTGAGGAGGCAAACACTTAAAACACTCCCAAACAATACAAACCCAACAAGAATAATAACCACTCCAATTTCTTATTGAATCCAAGGTATAAGTAACCACTCGTGGGGTGGTTGTTCGTGCTCATGCGGCATCATCACTAGAGAGCTTCAAGATTCGGGAGGCAAACAACACTGCACTGTAATACAAGACCGACAATTCTAATAATCACTTCAATTTCTAATGGAATCCAAGACATAAACCAATGATAGATGACAATGATTTAGAAGACCGACCCCTATATTAAGCACATCCACAAGGATTCGCACAAGACAGATGTGAATGGAAAGAAAGAAAAAAAATCATAGCTGTGGTTGCTTGTTGTGGTTAACCACAACCACAAGCACATTTTGTAGTGTAAACGACCCTTGAGGAGGCCAGATTCGACGTCTAGAGGATCCACTTGAAACACCAAATAGCTCATCCACAATTCCCAACCTCATCTTCGTCTTTGCTCCGATGGTGGCCCGTCTCGCCAGCATGTTCATCGTCATCATGCGCGGCAGCAGGAGCTCCAACTCCACTCGGCTCCACTCCAACTTTCTCTTTACGCCCCATGCTTCTTCACCACCCAAAACCAAACCCTAAGGACTCTTCTTCTCCAAACACACTGTGAAAATTTCGGAAATTGCGAACAACCCAAGCACACATGTAGAGCAGAGAGTTGCTGAATCCTTTACAGATTTGCTTGTCGCGACTCATGAGCGATTTTGGCGAACCCAGAGACACCAAACCCTAACACCTGCTCTCGAAGCCAACTTCGCGGTGAAATAATTGTGATGATGAATCCAATCAGAGGTCTATAGCAAGCAGATTCTATTGCGAAATCCGTTACAAGTTTGCAGAGATTAGTGACTCGTATGAGATTTTATGAGAATTACGTTATTATTCCATTGACGACCTAAAGTCGGAGATGGTTTATGGGCTTTGCGATGAACTCCGAATCGCTCAACCATTAAAGGTTCAACTACCACTTTTTGGGCATGTTCTTTGCAAGTACATTTCAAATTTGAGATATTGAACAAACATACATTTTTAAATGTATATGTTCTACACACGTACATTTCTATGCATTAAAGTTGTACTGAAGAGGATGATGGGTTGGGTATGGCTTGTCTTGGCTTCAAATTCAGTGTGCATGTAAGAAAAAGAGAAGAAAAAGTGTCACTTGTGTTTAGTTGCCCATAATGACTCCCAAGTAGGTTATTCATCACAACACTTGGATGCTTGAGAATGGAAGGTGGTTGTATGCATACAGATAACTTAGAGAGAGCAAACTTCTTCAAGAGGACTTCTCCTTTGCCGGTGCAAACACAAATTTGCACTTGAACCATGTAGCCGGAGAAGTATTCACTTTTGTCATGACGTAGATCTTTTGTTTTTAGTTCCTTAAGTTAAATATCTATTGTCATGGGAAAGGGGAAAGGGGAAAGGGGTACTACACTTAATATTGAATTAGTATCACTTACCATTTGAAATTGCACGATGTTATTAACTATTTACTGTATATCTCATTTTTTGTCAACAAAGGTCAAATTGGTTGTTTGGACATTCTTAAAAAAGTAATGTACATCTTTACTTGGAAAACATATTACACTATTAGTAAATATATATAGCATTGAGTAACTCCAAATAGTAAGTGACACTAAATACAATATTTAGTACCCATTTAGTGTAGAGCTAACAATTAATGGACCCAATAAATTAGAGCCTTGTCATATTGGCAATAACCGCAAAAGAATATAGAAAAGATGTAAGCTACTCGTATATCCTAATACAAGGCTTGCATGTGTCTCCCACCACTTCTTAGCTTCACACATTGCCTTCATTTGCTCTACCAAGATGTGGACAACGAGTGTCAATGAGTCAAGAAACTATCACCATGTTTATATCTCCTTTCAATTATTGAGTTGAACACATTGATAAAATTAGACTCTAGTGTCATCAAAGTGAGGGTTAAGCATTAATTTCAACATCGAGCTATGAAATTTGATAATTTTGTGCAATCTCAAATTTCATGTGGTAACTTAGCCTATGTTTGTGTGTTCATGAAAAATTAATTGCCTTCACAAAGTGCAATATAATTTTCAAATCTCCCTCTCTATATCATCATTTTTTGAATCGGTATGTGTGGATTTGTGCAACCATAAGAAATATAATGGCTAGATGTCTTGATGTTTTGTTAGTGGACACAATTGGAGATATTCATTTGCTTGGGCTAAAGGAGGAGGCCTGGAATTCTTTCATTTGAGTTCATATAGAGTGATATCATGAAACATGGTGTTTTATTATTATGTAAATGATCCCTCAAAGTGAACATGTAGGGAACAATTTTCATTCCCCACCCCCAATTATACATGTCAATATTCAAATTTACAACTTATAAACAGTCTCAATGTCCAAATTTGAATGAATAAGTATCTGAAAATATAAACCACAAATTCCAAATAAATATACCAATCGTCGTCAATGGTTGGGTGGAGCATCGCGGACAACCTAAAGTCAGAGATGGTTTATGTGCTTTGTAATGAACTATAAAGAGCTTAACCATTAAAGTTTCAACCACATATTTGGGCATATTCTTTATACATACATTTCAAAGTTTATATGTTCTATACACGTACATTTCATATGGGCATGTTCTATAAACGTACATTTCAAACTAGAGTTAAATTGAACATGTTCTTCACATTTGCAATAGTTGTGACGGACTAGGTAGAGGTGTAAAAGCAAACCCAATGGTTCATGGATTTGCATCTACATCCCAAGAACACAAAATGGCCTCTGTCTAGAATGCAAACGCGGACTCTGGAAAAGCCGCCACTCATCTTGCATTGCAACTAGATAAAATTCAACCAAAGAATAAGAGAGTGTTCTGCAAACAACCAATTAATCAAGCTCTTTAACTGGTTGAAATTCTAGGAAAGGGATTCTCAATTGATTCATTGACCAAGGATAATCAACCACTAGTTATAGATGAACTAGTTGAGGTCGAGAAATAAGCGGTTGAAGTTCAAGACTTCAAAAAAATTACCAATCATTTTAGCATAATTCATGGATTATACCCCAAATTAATGAAGAAAACCCCCAAAAATCACAACATCTAACCAGTCGAACTTGGAAACACTAGGATTTTGACTAATAGTGTTCAAAAATCTCCCCAGACACTGAACTAGTTCACATGAAATTTCTCCCCATTCACTGTCAATAACTTCTCACACACACACACACACACACATATATGAGCATAGTCAATCAAGATCCTAGTGTTTCCAAGTCCAAAAGTTACATGTTGAAATCTTTTGGTTTTCTTTTATTTGTTTGTATATTTTATAGATTCCTCTAAAATGATCAATAATCTTCCCAAAGTCCTTAACTTCAACCAATTATTTCTCATACTTAACCGGTTTATTTGTAACTAGTTATTAATTCTCCCCCAATCATTGACATTCAAAGTTAAACTTAGGAAGCGCAAAGACAAACTTGGTAAGGACATATTAAAGTGCATGTAAATTGTAAAGTAATTTGTCTTATTCGTTATATGGGCCCCAACATTTCAAGCCCATATGCATGCGTGTTAATCAACTTTGCATTAATTATCATCTGTGTATGCAAGCATGAGCAAGGCACTTCCTTGCATCTGCATTTGCATTGCAGATGAAGAAGAACAAATGTGGATGCAAATGCAATGTGCATGGGATTGCTCTAAAGATAATTTTTAAAAAAAAACAAAAAAAAACAAATGAAGAGGTGGATGGGTTGGGTTGACTACAAGTTTAGTTTGCATGCACAAAAAAGAAGAGGGGATAGACAAATGCAACTAGTAGTAAGTGAATTTTTTTGATATTAATTAAGGGTGTGAAGTAAAATGTACCTTTGCAAAGAAGTGACACGTACCTATTGCGACTTCATATGCACATCTATCATCTAGTAACCGGTGATGCTACCATTAGCAACTTGACCATAAACTTTTTTTTCCATCAACATGTTTAATTTTTCTCAATATAATTAGCTTGCTCAAGTAAGGTTAAATAAGATAATGATTTAAAATGACTAAAATATTTCCATACCCTAACAAAAAGAAGAAGTAATCCATAGATATGTGAATGTCATAAAAAAATCTAGTCATTTTCATTCAAAATTTTATTCCAAAAATATATTTGTTTTAAAAATCATATTAAATGTGAAAAAGAAGCATCTTGCATATGTGAATGGAAGGTTCATATAAGAAGTTATGGATTAAGAAAAGAATGTAATTTTGTATTAAGAATATAAATTGAAAGTACAAAATATCTTCTATAAATGGAAATACAAAATGGTAGATTGAAAACTAGTCCATTCCTAATTTTTTTAAATAATATGTATTGTTGACCTTGCTATAGTGATACTAATGGCCAACCATGCATTGATAAGCCACCCAATCTGCCACCTTAAACAAACCATGGATTAACAACTAACATGTGACTCCATGGGCCCAGGCAAGTCACAACTTAACATAGTGGTTCAAGGTAGGGGTGTATTGACGGTTGGGAGGCATGTATAGGTGTGGGTTTAGGGTGAGTTTAAGGTAATGGGATAAGCACCCCCTACCTTAGTTGATGGTAAAGACCTGCATACAATTGCTTCCAACCTTGCGTTTGAGCAGTTTGGTTGGTATTATGATTCAGTCATTGTGATCTTCATCATCATTGTCATCTCATCAGGAAACGTAACCTTTCTCGAGGCACACACCAATGCTCGACAATGGATACCTCATGACTAGATTCCACTTGAAATCTACAAATTTTATAGAATATGGAATGTGTTTTTGTAGATCTTGTTTTCAAGGCTTCATAACCATTGTATGTTTTCTCATTTCGTCTTACTTACTCACTTACCTAGTAGCCGCCGTCCACCGTAAGAGTGTGGCAACACTTGCATAGCATGTCACATTCATCCATATTGTTACAAGAAGCTAGTTGGTTTTGGCAATTTCATCCATTTAGAAAAAAATATTGAAGATTGAAATTGGTGATGAGAAATACCATCACGCCAAGGCAATTTTTAAGAAATCTTTATTAAGTCATAAAACACTAAAAATCATAGGGTATGTTTATGGATATACATAAAATTTTAAGATCGTCACTTCGCCGTATATTGGTTGCAACATCCATGTTTTCTCACACTATACACAATCTACTCTCCCCTTTGGCCATCCAATGGCATGATTCCACTCACATTCAATCCAACATGGAATTCTTGGCTAATCCCTTTCCCAACACACTACTTATTTATCCCATTCAATTTTGTTTGAACTCCTACATGCATGTTCAACTTTTGTATGTTCAATGTAATTTCCCTATGGAAGAGATTATGCCCTCCACTAAGTTTCTTAGGTTGACATACATTCAAAAACATGTGATTTACCTCCCTAAAAAAAACATGTCATATGATTTGCACTAAAAATGATATTTAGTGTCATAAGGTATTTTATGTCACTATGGTAACTTTTCAGATGACACTTCTTTTGGATAAGTTTACAAATATTGTCATGGATGATGGATGAGTTCATCCAATGGCCAAAACCCTACCTTCTTTTGTCAGCAACTTGTGATAAAATATTGTCATGGATGATTGAAATTTGGATGAAAAATCCCTTGGTAAGTGATAGTAATTGCAAGACCGCAAACTCTATATCCCCCCCGGAAAAAAATAAAAATAAATACAAGGAATGACAAACAATGTTGGGTTAACAGTTAGTGTTGGTGACACTACAATTACTATTGAGCAAAACAATTAGAATTGGTGACACATTTAGTGTAGCATATCATTTACAAAGTTCTTAAACAATATGCATGTTCTTTATCCTAATGAACGTTATGTAAGATAATGCCCAATAGGTGGACCCCAGTTGCCATCAAGGCCACCCAATGAACATTATCTAATACATAGTTTAGTCAAATCATAGCACTTTTGCTTTAGAAATCATGTCAACCGAGTTGTCATCCTAATTTATTTTTATATGCATTGTGAAACAATCTTCAAATGACATTGTTTGGCATACCCTATTGTTTTCATAGTATTCCAAATTTAACATTAATAATATAGTTTGTGATACTATGACTTGGATGGAATGATTTAATCTTCAACCATGGTGGTTGACACTAAAAAAAAAATTCAGGTTGTGTGGGAGGCCTTACTTAATTACGATACACTTGACTAACAAAAAAATGATGGAAAATTTTCATAACATTCACCTGATTGCTCAATAAAGTATTTTTGAACAATTTTGACTCCATATGATGTGCAATATTAAGAAGTTGATTGTACATAGATGGGAGCTTACATCACTTAAAATATGAAGTGATGAACTATAGGTACTGTGTCATAGTCTATCCTCAAGAGGACTCACCGATTTTGGAATTGTGCCTTTTTGGTGGTTGTCATTTTCCTCTTTACCATGGAAGCTCTTTCAATTTGTGCCAAAATATAAAAATTATGGCTAGTTGCAAGAGTGTTTTGCTCTAGTATTATCTTGCACATGTCACCAACCTTTGGTTGGTTATTTGACCAAGACCAAACTTGGCTCATTTAGAGACCACTTTACATCAACAATCACTTGTAATTGGATTCCACTCGAAGAGCAAGATATCAACACCATATGTGGCCACCTCTAGTTGGTTGCCAAACTTTGACCCATTTTAGAGACCACCTCTAGGTCTCTTCTCTTCATATATGGCATAGCCGATAAATACAAGTTTTTTCAAGTTACACTTTTCCCTTCAATTATCAAAGAATTTCTTATTTATTTAATGAATTAAAAATAATTTGTTAAAAAATCTCTCTCAGAGGCTAAGGGAGAAGGGCCTTAAGTGACTCGTTTTCTTAAGTGAACCCCTATATTTGATTGGTATGTGGTTTAGTGAGGATCAAGAAGCAAACACCATAAACTTCACACATGTTCAAAAGAGATTGGACTACGTCTTCAAATATTAATAACTACTCTACACTAAATACTGAACAAACATGCACCTTTGATAATTATATTGAATCAAGGGAGGTCCAATTTTCATTATAATTTTTGCACGTGTTTCATTATAGATTTGCTAATGCAACATGAGTTTTGTTGTGTAATTATATCCGGTAGATGTTGGAGAACATGAAAATCGAACCAAATAACACCCACATACCTTTTACACACACAATGCAATACAACATAAAAAAAGTAGGAAAAGTAGAAATGGAAAAGTACAGTAGGTAAATAGTTATATTGTCTTTTATTTTCTTTTCACACTGTAGGCAATGGAAGGAGGTGAGAAACATCCAGAAGCTTGGCCGCCTTCACCACACCAAGACCCCGACCACCTTCTTCATTCCTCGCTCACTCTGTTCTCTCTTCACCACGGCGGAGCCCTTGCCACATTTCAATAAACCTCAATGGTCAGCTCCTTGATCATCTGTAATTATTGCATTTCGGTTTTTGTTTTTCGGTTGCGGGTGTTTTTATTCGACAGGAATTAGGGTCATTTAGGGTCGTTTAGGGTCGCTCGGTGCGATCCTCATACCTCATTCAAAATTTTGTAATTTGAGATACCTAATGCAATTTATTGCGTTTTTTGTCGGTTTTGAGTTCTGGGTGTCAGTGCGTCCGGTGAGGGAATCTAGATCTTCAGGGCCTGTTTTTTAATTATTTAAATTTAGGTTATGTGGTGTGATCATCTCCTGGTGAAACCTAATTGAGGGTTTTTTGTTTGCGTTCATCTGCTTTAAGTGAAGGGAGATTTGGAAATTGTGATTAGAAGGGTTTTGATTTGTTTTGCTGGTTTGTAGACATCAAGAGCGAGGCTGTTCAAGGAGTACAAGGAAGTACAGAGAGACAAAGGAGGCGACAATGACATTCAGCTGACATGTGATGACACCAACATCTACCGCTGGACTGCCCACATCAAGGTCTCACACTTATGCATAAATCAGTGCCACCTTTTTTATTTGAGGATGAATTTCAGACCATAGGCTTTCTTCCTCTGCTGAATTTTGGGGTCAGATGGTATGGCAGCAGGGAAATTGCATGAAGTATGTGATGTTGGGAACAAGGGGGATTATGGTCAACATGATAGATTAGATTCCACTCTTGTCACTGAAATTTGGGCAGGAAGACTTGGTCAGAATATGCAAGAAATGTTGGTTCCAGTTAGAGCTCCTGGGTTCAGCTTCATGTTGCTTGGTAGGTCATTTAAGACTATTGAATTTCTACTATTTACAGGGGCCAACAGACACCCCATACCAGGAAGGGGTGTTTCAGCTCTCCATCAATGTGCCAGAGCAGTATCCCTTGGTTCCACCTCAAGTGCGCTTTGTCACAAAAATATTTCATCCCAATGTGCACTTTAAGGTACTCTTTCCCCGAACTTGTTCAGTTTGTCACCTATCGAATATACTGGTTTAATGTCCTGGTTTCTAAAGGAATAGTGTCGTACTGCATGTAAACGATGGTAAAATTATTTTCGACTTGGAAACTTCTTTATGCCCTAAGTGTGTGCGGACATCTGAATGAAGATGAGGTTTAGCAAATCGAGTGTTGGATAATACTTATTATGATAGCAGCTACCTGATTAGCACTATGTGGATGGTATGCCATCCTCAAATGGTTTCTAGGAATATCTGATTTCAGAGCCTCCAAGGTCAGCACTTGGAATATCTTTCTGTACCCATGAAAGTCACCCATATATCACTTAGTCACATAGAATAAGCAGTTCGGGCTGTAGTCAGACGCATGCTAAACCACTTATGTAGGTTGCCTGTCACGAATTACAATACTGCTATGTGGCATCGTGGCAAGACTTTGAATTTCAGTCTTTACAAGCCCTCCTTATGTATGCTATTGACTGTTTCAAGTTACATATTTCATAAATCATAAGAATATGTTCTATTCTGATCCAAACATTATGCATGATTACTTCATTTTTTTTATTCACAAGCAAGTAGGATTGTGGATGTGTACAACAATGGAGTGTTGAAGCATCTTTCAGATTATTAAGATGGTGCATATTTGGTTGAAAATCTGGCAGACAGGAGAGATCTGTTTAGATATATTGAAAACTGCGTGGAGTCCGGCATGGACATTGCAATCTGTTTGCCGTGCAGTAATTGCTCTTTTGGCACACCCAGAGGCTGACAGTCCTCTCAATTGCGATGCGGGTATTGATTGTTCTTCCATCTCGTCATGCTTTCTTATAATTATTAACGAGCAGGTGGTTTTAAAAATTTCAGCTGATATTTGTTTTGATATTTGTCTGCAAAGAACAAGAAAGTCTTATGCCATGAACAGCAATGAAGACCAAACATGTGTGGACAACTGTTTGGAGGAGGTTTAGGATTTTCTTGTGGATGTAGAACGCTGTTGTGCAGTTTTGTCATGTAATGATCTCATTATGACACCAATCTCTGTGTTCTCCTGACCTCTACACGGATCCATTTTTGCAGGAAACTTACTGAGATCAGGCGACAACCGAGGCTACCGATCCATGTCACAGATGTATACACGTCTGTGCGCGGTTCGACCGAATTCCAGTTGAAGTCTCTTGAATGACTGACAGCCTAGAACCAGTTAAAAGTAGTGTAGAAGAAATAGTCCACAAATAGTACAGTTGTGCAGTGTAACCACTTGCAATGTGGCAGCTGTAAGTGGAGTTACAAGCCACGTTGCAAGTGGAGTTTCAAACAGTTTAAGACGATTAAGACGTCGATTAGGACTTGTCTTCCATAAGGTGACTATCCTTCTGGCTCATTTCATTTGTGCAGCAGCTTATGAGAAAGTGATCTGTAAAGTTGAGACATCATGACTATTCTTTAACTTCACTGGAAATGATCATCAGTTCACAGCTGATGGATTAAATGCATACATTAGAAAATATTGATCTGTGAGCAGAGTTTTGTTTACATTAGATTTGCATGAACAAGCATACTAGCAATTTCTAGTTCAGTGTCTGCATGTGGATGGGAGTTGATGCAGATATGAACAATGAAATATAGTACTTCGATTTTCTGGAACAGGATCTCGACATTTTAAAGCTTGTGTAGGTACTTGTTCATGAGGCCATGCTCTTTGGTCTAGTGAATGATTTTGGTGTAACTTATGTATAGGTGGCATGGAGGGGTTGACATAGGTGAATATATTGGGAAGGTGGGTGAAGGTTGAAATAGGTGAATGTTGCCCATTAATTGCTATCCGTCAACAAATAATTGTCATTTGCAATTCTTTGACCATTCTCTAGCAAACAAAAATTCAAGAATTGAAGAGGATTCTGAATTATGAAACATCACAAATGAAGTAGTCAACGTGATGTGTTTGTCATTGGGTTTGTGGACATTGCTTGATAGATGTGCTTTGATGTGACCTATTCTACTCCAACCTAGGATATTTTCCCTGAGTTTTCAAGAACTGCTACATACCACTGAATAGATGCTTGTAAAAAGACTATTGTAACATGACACTAGTTTGCTACTGAGCCTAATAATTGTAAGACTGACAAAAGGCAAATGTGTGAATCGGGTGAATGTTCACAAGGCGAACCACTTCCCCTGGAGCCCCTTCCACCATGATGGATGAGTTTACATAGATGCCATGAATCCCAAGCCCTTCCTAATAGCCATGTCTGCTGTGTGTATGTTTGGTATAAGATTGTATTCCTTAAACTATTCACAACCTGATGAAGGCGAGTTTGTTGTTATTAGATAGTGTCTTCAAGGTTCGCACTTCATTTGGTAGGTAACACAACTGACTAGATTTTTTTGTAGAAATATGCTACACAGGAGCAATCTTTCAAGCTCTTTGCATTGCAATCCGCCATCTTCATCTTCAATGGTGTAGTGTACTGGTTTTGAATGTAATCATAACCAGTGAGATGCAAGAACTTGGATGCACTACACTTCGAGAATGCTGACTGAGGCTTGCATCCCTGTGTGAGGTCCTTCTGGTGGTTGGGCACGAATGACATTGGACAACTGCAAGAAACACTTCAACATCAATCACTGCTCCATAACACAGAAAGCACATTACGTCTTTGGTAATTACTGATGCTCAATCACCATACACCAACAATAAGCCTTAATTTAAGGTCTGAGGGGTTCAATGTCTGACCTATCTACATCATTTCTATGTGTGTGAGGGAATTATTGCGTATGAGTGTATCTCTCAACCATCCAACATAAAAGCCATGAAATAGTATGGAGCGAAGCTAGGACATGAGCATGAGCATGGGCATGGGTCTATTTCCGTGGGACAAAAGGGCCTATGTAGGCATGTTCACAAAAAATTTGGGGTGACACAAGGATTTCAAATTTTCTCAAGCTGTATAAAAATAATTTAATTTTGATAGGTTGCCCAAAAAAAGTTGGAGGTGTGACCAACAAATATCCACACCTAAGTACATTGTAGTGGGGAGGTTTGCAATTTTCATTCATAGACACCAAAAGACTAGCTATGTTATTACTTGGAGTAGTCTCGGTTACTATGCATGTCTTTGGGCTAGTTGGTACAATATGTTGCCTACACTTTTGGTATTTTGGCATGTGTCTAAAAGAGAATGAACCCAAAATCCTAAGGATAATGGACAACATTCATGCAAGTTGAGTAACATGGTTAGGGTTTTGTTGATGTATCATGGTTTAAAGTTGTAAGAGATTCCATCATACACCACATGTGTAACAACAAATAACACACTTTACATAGCAATCAAAATAATGTCCATAGAGTAGAAAGATGTTGTGTTTACATTGTTCGTAGGTGACATTAAATGACACTTATAACAAAATTGCCCTACATTCAACATTTCCAACACTAAGGTCCAAAACTAAGCTCCCCAACATTGTACTCCAACATTCAAGAAGAATTGTCATAAAATCCCAATTTATACACTTTTTGCTCATGGTTGGGGTTGGGCTCTAGATTCTACCCAAAACCTGAACACCAAAAACAACAATGTGAGTTGTATAGTGTTGGTTATCTTGCATTGCGTGAAATCAAACAAGCCAATATGGGTGGTTTTTGATTGTCTCACTCCCATTGGTGTTCACAAGACAAAGTTCATTCAACTGGGCAGTAACCTCATTGGAGGTCCCTTCTAAAATCACCCTCAAAATGCACTCCAAAAAGAGATTGTCTGGAAGAGGAGGCAAGATGGACCCCATACCAATACAATTGCCTTGGATATTACCACAACTACAGAAAGAAGCACAATCCATTAGAATTGGATATGGGCAAAGGGAAGCACAACCCTTCACTTCAAAAGATTGTTGAGACAATATCACACAAGTTGTGGTGCCTTTGGTAAAAAGAGAAAAGTCTTCGACCTCAAAAATATTATGTTTGACTATTTCAATAGGCCACCTAAAAGCATCAAACAAAATGAGGGCAATGTGGGGCCTACACATGTATATAGGGATTACATGTATACAAAGGCAAACCTTCTGTATCATGTAGTGAAAGCAAGACTTTTCTACGATAAATGCACAATAATTGAATTTGCCCACAAACTTCTAGACAAAGAATAAGAAGACCCATTTGGCATATACAGAATCAGAAACAATTCTATGAGGCTTCTTTTTCAAGCATGAGCACATGCGCCAACAATCTACATAAATTCATCTGAACTACTTTAGAGATTGTGGACTTGTCATACATGAAATACAAAAAACTCATGTTGAATGGTAATGTAATTATAAGCATGAACACAAGTAATTTTTCAAATTTTATTTCATGATCACTAGTAGAAAACTAGGCCAAAAAGAACCGCAGTCAATGTTTTGACCCACCTGATCCGCAACCTACTCTTTGTTTCTTTGGTTTAGCAATTAAAATTTTAGGAATTTGGGGGCGCACAATATTCTGTTGGAAAGGTCTTGAAAATACCTTTCCAAAGATGTATTACACTCCTCAAAAAATCTAGAATTTCAGTTGCAAAATGAGAAAGAAAAATTAGGATGGTAAAAAAAAACCGCACCCGATTTCGACTGTGGTTTTTTTTGGCATATTTTTCTACTAATGGATGGTCAAAATTGCCAAGTACATGTTTTATAGGATTTAAACCCACATTAATGTCAATAGTTTCATGGGATACACTACATATCAAAATGGACAACCTGCATGTGAACTGCAAGCTTCCTGACTAAACATTGATTTAAATTCGTGCACTACGTCAGTGGATCACGAGCCAACATTTTTGCAAGTTCTTCATTCTATGTAGGATTATGTATGCAAATGTCAGTGTGTGGAATTGCTCTAAACACAACCAAAAACACATGATACAAATGTTTGCATGGATTGTATTTACCTTTGCCACCAATACTACCTGAGTGTCTCCCAGTAATTGGAACAACTATATCTTGGATAGTGATTGATGTTCATCATATGCTCTATAGTCAGTATGATAGTGTTTTGGTTGGCGTCAATGTAAACTATGCCATTATTGTGAGGCATTAGTTGCATACTCTTCACAATATTCAAGAACATAAAACATCCAAAACTTGTCTTCAGGTAGTGCTCTTGAGTTGAGTTGGTTTGGAGAGCATGATTCTTTTGCCTTGGGGTGTTGTGGGATGCCTCACAATGCACTCATCTTCTGCACCCTCATGAACAGGAGACAATGCCTGACCAAATCTGTACAATTTGAACCTTGCATCCTCCAAAGAAAAGATCTCTACATTTGTCAGGTTTGTGCCATTCTCCACAGTCCAAGTCTCTGGCAATGCTGCAAGTCAGGGTGCACTGGGTGGCGCCCAGGAGAGAGCCCACGTAGTAGGTGGTCGACCACAACAAGTGCGCGATGGCGATGGAGTTAAAGTGGCGCAGCTGGGCGATCCCCCCTCCAGCGACACCACGTAGTCCGTGGTTGCAACCACCTGCACAATCGTTGGGGCCATGGCGTCGATGGTGACGCTGTAGCCAGCCGGACGAGAAGTGGGCACTGTGGCAGCAATGCAAGTGCCCATGGCGAAGATGCACATGCAGACAATGGTCAACATCCCCACCCTGTAGGTGCCTCCCATGGTGACAATCCATAGGTACTCAAATCTTTGCATTGGAACTGCAAGCAGAATTCATATCCGGGAGAAATGCTGCCAAGCACTCAGGCCTTGCGGAACCTGACGCCAGCAACCTCAGATGGTGGGGCAGGAAGAAGTTTTGGAGGAAGCATCCGAGTTGAACACTCAAACCATTATGTGATCTGAGGCAAGCAACATCCTGTGGTGATTGGACTTCTGCAATGGGGCAGCAATCCGGGAGAATTCCTCCGAAATGCTGCTCTCAAGCACTCAGACTGTGTAATCTGAAACCAACAACCTCTGGTGAGCTTTTGCAATGCAGGGACAGAGATTATCCTCCCAACTGCTCCCAATCACTCAAATTATGAGCAATGTAGAACTGGTCGGCACTGGAGGAGTCGCAGTTTCTAAACCACCTGAGCGGCCTGCACCAGCACTGGCAAACAGCAGCGTGTTATCCGTGCAAGATTTATCTGCATGTGCCACTAACTTATCCACCATGTACAAAATGCATGTCTGCAGCATCTCCACAAATTCCACGTTTTTCGACGCAGTCACTAGTACCCGTACACCAGCCTGCAGCTTTGCAGGTTCGGCCTCTGACATGCGCCGTGACGGGTAAAACACTACTCTCATGATGAGGTTCGGAAAGGTAGCAGCCGATCGAAATTTCAGCCGGTCGATCGGGATGTTACCGAGCTGGACAATCTTCGACTTGGGAAGCAACTCCGTAGAAACTTCCACATCTCGGTGACTTAATGATGAATTCAACGTGGACTCCGTGACTCGATGGGGCAAAAACTTCTGCGGTTGACTAATCGACGTGCTAGAATTGCGGTTGTGGTCAACAGTAGCGTAAAACTCTTCAATAGCCCAAGAAACCAAGAAGGTGAGTTAAAGTGCGTTTACACTAAGCTCCAAGAGCGAAGAAACTCCAAACTCGAGTGATTTATTGGCCGAGAGCAAAATTTGGGACCCAAGGATCCGGATCCAAGGTATGAAAAATTGAAGTGGCCCAATGTGCTGGCATTACTTTTTCGCCAAATCACAAAAAAAATACTCCTCTTGTATGAGAACTCAATCTTTACGGTTTGAGAAACGGGTCTTTAAACCTTGGATCCAATCTTGAGTGTGAAAGTAATTAATGGGTGTTTTAGATCTCAAGTTCCTTGGACATGGATGTTAAATTGATGTAAACCCACCCTTACATATTAGGGTCCAAGACCAAAGAAACTTTAAAATTGAGCAATCCTAAATTATTCAACAACAAACTTTCAAACCCAAGAGTTCACAATACTAGGGGCCAAGTCGCAAGTAAATAGATTGAAATGGCACCAATGTATCACCATTTTCCTGTCAAATCTTGTCAGTCCCAACATCAAGATATCATTCCACCCAATTTGAAAAACCAATTGGGTCCAATCTTGAGTTCAAAAATAAGGTTCATGAAGGGGTGTTTTAGAGACCCCAAGTTTCTTGCACCCAAACCCTAACGTAAACAAAAGCCATGCATGTTATTGTTCCACCATAATTTAGTAACCCAAGGTCGAAGGGACATTTCGAAAGTCTTTAGTGCAACAATGAAGAGTGCTACTCCTTTGGTAAGTTGAATTCACAGAAGTGCGAACTCAAATTCATGATTTCACAATTCAATTTAGTAATAGGTTCTACCAATTTCATTGGAATCGTGAACCAAGTTCAGTATAGAGACAACCAATTTCACTACATGTTGTGAATAACTTCATGACTTGGTGCCCATATATACAACTTCACAAAATCAATTTCATGAACTATATAGCTTCATTTCACAAAGTACAATACATCATGTATAAGGTTCTCCTACTCGCATTTGGCAACTAGCTATACCAAAATTTCTATCTCATCCAACCTTGCACCATATCTGCAATGTTTGTACGTCATCATTAATGTGGAGTAATGATCTTCATTGTTAAAATCATATGGTTCATAGTGCATCAACTTGGGGGTAAATCCAACTTGACTGCGAATGGCTTTCAAAACATAGCTAGTAGATAAAGAGCGTGGGAATTGAAAAGCTTCATTTAGTCGACAATGAGAAGATTCTTTAGTGATGTTTGGATCTACATGAAGGCTATCTACTAACCATTGAATGTACTCGTCTTGTAAATTGGATACAGATCACCGCCTTTGTGTTTGGGCACTAATTGATCACTTTCTTCAAAAGCTCCGGTTATGCTTTGATAGTCTCGTGAGGATAACCGTAACGTTCACTTGTGACAATATAAGATAAGCCCTCATTAAAATGAAATGTATGATTTGTGAGTGAAGTGCATCATCTATGTAATTATATCTACACACACGACTAGGCATAGCTATAGTAAGCCCTTGCAAATTCAATGAGTAGGAGATGACTTGAGTGCTATAGACCACAACTAACTAGTGTTTGTAAAGGAATCGGCAAAGTCACAATTCTTGGTCACTTACAGTAGGCCCTCACAAATTCTATGATTTCTCTAGGAGACAACTCGAGTGATCTGAGTAAATTGCAGAGTGATCAAATTGAATATGTAATATTCATAGACAGTAAGTAATCATAGAATTTGTTGATTTTTTCACTTACAATTTGTTGATTTATTCACTCTAGTTCATTCATTATAGACAACTTGAGTGATTTGTATGAATAGCGAGTTCTATTACTATATACATCTTGTGAATATGAATAAACTTTGCGAATCTGAATGAAATCTATGTATCAAAGTTTATGAACACAAAGAATGCGGTGAGAAAACAAAACATACAATAGTATCACTTTCTATTACAAATCCTCATAAAAGAACCCGAGCATGCTAGAGAATTGGATCTACACATTAGAGAATTGCATCACTACTATAGAACTAGGAAGGTGTATGTGAGGATACACATTCACATCCAAATCGGTGCTACTGGTAAACCTCGTACGAAAGCTCTCACCAACAACTGGATGTTGCGAAACGAGAAGACAAAGAATGCGAAATGGGAAGGTAACGAATGTGAAATGAGAAGGCAAGAAGTTGAGAATACAAAATCCTCTTAGTATGAAAGATTCATGAAATTGGTTTGGAAGATTCATGAAGTCACTAGAGATAAAGGTCCACTATCATGAAATCAAGGCATGCCACATGAATCAAAAAATCATGAAGCAATTTAGAAGGTTTATGAAATTTGTAGAACACTGTAATAACATGAGTTGGAAGGTCATGAAGTAGCTTGAAACCTACATGAAATTGACTTTGCACCTTCATACAAACATCTTACCAAAGGAGTAATATGTGTGTTATTGAACATTTGCATGGCATACATGGAAAGACTGATGCAACCTCTTTGAGAATATGCTCGCTTGTATCTATACCTACTAGGGCCACCTTCAGCTCTAGACTACTTCCTAACAACCATGTCCGCTGCACATATGATTTTTATAAGGCTATAATCCTTTAATCTATTCACAGCCTGATGAAGGCGAGTTTGTGGTTATCGGACACCTTCTTCAAAGTTCGCACTTCATTGGAGAGGTAACACGACTGACTAGTTTCGTAGTAGAAATAAGCGAGACATGAGCAGTCGCTCAAGCACTTGCTGTTGCAAACCTTCTCCGTCACCTTCAATGCTGTGGCGTACTGGTTGTAGATATAATCGTAACCGGTGAGGCGCAAAAACTTCGATGCAGTGCACTTTGAAAATCCTGACTGAGGCTTGCATCCCTGTGTGAGGTCCTTCCCGTTGTTGGGCTTGAATGACGGTGGGCAACTACAAGAAACACTTGAACATCAATCATCGTTCCACAACACAGAAAGCACATAACGCCTTTGACAATGACTGGTGCTCAATCACCTTACGCCAACACTAAGCCTAAACATGAAGGTCCAAGGGGTCCAGTGTCCAGGGATCACATCATTTCTGTGAATCCCTACTGAGTCTAGAAGCCATTCTTTTATATTTACAGGTTTGAAACATTGAACTATGTATGAAGAGCTCACCTGCAGGTAGTGTTCTTGCTGCAGACGCCATAAGCCCCACAGTAATTTGGTAGGTCGCAGTCTGTAGCCAGGGCCTCAAATTGGGCCGTCCAGAACATCCCTTTCACGAGGTAATACGTGCGGAGGTTGCCGTCCGCGTCGACGGTGAAATAGGTGTCGTGAGGATTAGACTCACGGCCGATGAGCGGAAGTGGGCCGGTGGTGTACACAACACTACCGTCTGCTTTAAAGAGCGTAAGGCCCCCCACGCTTGTCTTGATTCCTGCAGCCAGAAATCGAGCACGAATTATTAGTTGGCATGAACCACCAAGACGGATTTTCACAATGCATCTCGCGTTAGAGGATGGGCATTGGGTGGACTGAGCCGAGCGGCGAGTTCTCACTATGCGAGCAGGGTTCAATCAGCCACCATTATCTGACCTAATTTCCATGGGGACGAGACCATAGCGTTCTTCATCTTGTCAATGTTGTCCTGTGGACCATAAGGATCCCACACTTGGAATGCAAATACTCTCAAGATTCCAATTTGAAACCAGGCTCTGTCTAGTCCGCCATCCCTTAATGGACAGCGAACAACAGGATCAAGCGGGGAATATTATCATTATGCAGAGTCTTAGAATTTTGTGAGCAGTTTGCTAAATCATATCACATTTTCTGATTGAAGTGAATGTGTTAGAATGTCTAGTTCACCTAAGAACCTTATGGGTGGAAGAAATTTATCTCGTCCACATGAAAATCACTGTAATTTAAGAACTGCTAAATAGCGCCCATGGACATCACTGGAGAACTTTGTGAACAATCTGGTGGAACATGACTATGCCATTTTAACTACACACTGACGAACTTCGGATGGAGGGAGAATCGGGGCAGTTTTATAGGTATTTAGGATACCTGCGTATGCGACCTTGCTTAGATCGCCTTTGAACAAGGTTTGGTGCAGGCTCCAGTACTGCTTCACGCCCAATCCGAAGTTGGAGTAGAGGCGGAGATCTCCACTCTGCAGTTTCAACGAGTAAACGCCGCCCGAGAATAGAAGCTGATTATAGCTGTCGTTGTAGAAAGTATTCGGAGCAACCAATGTCTCCCCTGGGCTGTATCCAATGGCAATGCAAATGTTAGCAGATCTTCCAACTATCCAGGAAACAAATTACATATAGGAAGGTTGATTTACGGTCCAAATTTTTGCTTTGAGATGGAGCAACAACGGAATGCAAGAATGAGAATGGACATCCTACCTATCAGGATTCAGTTACGCCATGCCCTACAGTAAATTACACATGCACCAATGCCACGCAATTCAAAAGAGCTGACAGGTACTTTATGCAGTGCGATCCGTAAGGTTTCATCCTTGGTCCTCAATAATACCCAACACTACATCTAGCCCTGATCGATGGTGGTCATCTTTCACTGAAAAAAATTTCTCTCACAATCACAGAGGATGAAGAAACTCGACCCCAAGTGAGCTGAGGAAGTTGTCAATTATAATGACTACATACTTATATGGACTTCCGGGTGAGGACGATGGCAAACTCCGAGACTCCCAAGCTGTCCCAGACAGTCTTGTTGACGGTGTCCAGCGGCTGGGAATCACCGATATCAAATGCACTCGTCTACAAAATATTCTATAACGAATTGCTTGAGAGACACAGCTGAAACGGTTTCCCGTTACTTTGATGACATTCATTAATGTTGGAAGTCTTAAAGACGGGTGACCGGAGATGAAAACAGCCTACGCTAAGAATGTGTAATTGTATACTTACGTAAACTTCTGGGTGGATGAATGGCCAACTCCCGGAACCGAAGGTATCCTAGACAACCTTGTTCGCATGAAAAGGAACAAATTCGAGGGACACACCTGAAACGCTTTCCTATTACTTTGATAGGATCTACGAAGATTGAAGATGGGTGAGCGAAGGACATGGAAACCGTGGACCTTAAGAATGTGTAATCGTAATATTCACTTACGTGAACTTCTGGGTGGGTAAAATGGCGAATTCCGGGACACCGAAGCTGTCCCACACGGTCTTGTTGGCGGCTGTCAGCAGCCGGAAATCACCGCTGTCGAACACATCCTCCAGATCCATGTGCGTAATGCCCTTGCCAGCCGTGTTGCTGTGCCACACCATGGTGTTGGTGCCCTTGAACAGGGCGAACAGCTGCAAATCGCCTGTCTTAGTGAGCGTTAGGGTGCACTTAGTGGCACCCACGAGCGAGCCCACGTAGTAAGTGGCCGACCAGAACAAGTGCGCGATGGTGTTGGAGTAAAAATGGCGCACAGTGAGGGCGCAGCTGGGCGATCCTCCCTCCAGCGAAACCACGTAGTTTGAGGTCGAGATCACCTGCACGGTCGTTGGGACCTTGGAGTTGATGGTGACGCTGTAGCCAGCCGGACGAGATGTGGGCACTGTGACAGCAATGCAAGTGCCCATGGCGAAGATGCACATGCAGGCAATGGTAAACATCCTCATCCCGTAGGTGCCTCCCATGGCGACGATTGATAGGTACTCAAATTTCTGCAATAGATCAACGGCAGGAGGAATTAATACCAGGGAGAAATGGTATCAAGCACTCAGGCTTTGCAGAATCTGAAATCAGCAGCGACCTCAAGATGGTGAACTGCTAAACAGGACAGCAATCCAGGAGGTACACTCCGAACTTTGCTCTCAAGCACTCAAACTTCGCGTAACCTGAGACCAACAACTCTCTTAACCTTTTGAAATGCAGGGATAGAAATTGACATCCGAATTGCTCCCAAGCACTCACCTTATGTAAAACCAGTCAGCACCCAAACCTTTGTGTAATCTGAAGCCAGCAATCTCTTGGCGAACTTCTGCAATGGGACAGAAATTCGGGAGAAAACCTCCAAAACCCTGCTCTCAAGCACCCCGACTTTGCGTGATCTGCAATCAACAACCTCTGGTAAGCTTCTGCAATGCAGGCGCAGAAATTTTTCCTCCCATCTGCTCCCAATCACTCAACCTATAGCATAATGTAGGACCAACCAGCACCATGCGAACACCGCCGCTACGGATGAGTCGGAAGTTTATAAATAAAACCACCTGAACGGCCCTTATATCTTCTCAAAACCTGCACGACAACCTATTAATTACAGCAGCGTGGCATATAGCCTGCATCGAACTTACCACGAACTTATTCACCATGTGATCCAAAATGCACATGTCCACAGATTCCACGTCTGTCGATGCAGTCACCATCACCGCAGTATGCATCTATCAGCTGCTTTAATGCAGCTTCGGCTACTGACACAGGTGACGACTGGAGGACTTATATACCTTATGCACACTCATCAGAGGCCAAGTTTTAAGCAGCCGATCGACATTTCAGCTGGGCAGGACGTCACCGAGCTGCACAATCTTGGACCTTCTTGGGATGCAACTTCTCAGAAACTTTCTTAGCCTAATGTTTGAAAGTGACGGACTCTGTGACTCGATGGGGCAAAAATCTCTCCTGCGGTCGACTAAGGCAGGAATACTTTAAACCGATACAGCACCCAAAACCAACATCCTCGAAATCTGAGTAGAGTAGAGGCGCCCATAACCGATACTTAAGAGATTATGCACAAAATCTGGAGAAGTATAAGGTAATGCAAATTTTCCAGTGTAGGAAGACATAGATAAGGAGGATTGTAATTTTTTCAATAATTTTATTCTTTAAGTTGAGATTATCTGTGAATTTTTGAAGCCAAAAGTTCGTCTAAACGTATTACCAATGTGTAGAGTATGTCATAACCGCTCATTCCTCCTTACTTTAGCACTCAAAACTAAAACATGTGTCATGTCACTATTGGTTATGGCCTGATCGAAATTCAATCCTAAACTGATTGAAATTTTGATGCCCTATAGATTGCCGATGGGGTCCTGGTCGGGAATAGTGCCTCTACTATAAATGTTGATTTGAGAATGTTCACCATGTGAACAACAAGGCCCCTTAACAGTATCGGGTGCCAACACAATGTTCACTTCAAAATTTTGTATTTGACTCAATATTGAGGGTAGGAGGGAGAGGCGAAATTGCAATACACATGGTCTCTTTTTTCCAAACTAATTTTTTTGTTTTGTTTTGTTTCATACGGTCACCACATGTATGCCAAATACCTTAACTTCTCGGTTTAAGGTACTCCTACCTTAGTCGAGGTGCCAGAATTCTGGTTGTGATCAGTATGACTGGGAGAAAGCCAACCGCTGTATAGTTACAGGTGAACTGGTTGAGTTTGAGAAATAACCATTTGAAGTTCGAGATCTCAGGGAAAGTACCCATCGTTTAAGAGGAATCCATGGAATATACCTTGAATTAATAAAGAAACCTGCAAGATGTCAACATGTAACCCGGTTGGACTTGGAAACACGAGGATTTACCAATTACCAAAAGCCTCCTGAGAGACACTGGCTTGAAGAACCAAGCAGGTAAGTCGAGGATCCATGGCTGGATGCTGATGATGATGATCTGGAGCCATGCTGGATATGGAATGGCAGCAGTTACTTAGAAGCATCTCACCAGGCGCATCCGGAGACTCAAGAAGAGCCTTCAATCCTCTCAGCTGCCAGTGCTGCAATACAGTAGGGTCTGGTGCATGGCTGGCCTAGCTTTGACTTAAACCTCACCTTCAAAGTGGGAGACCGTGAACCCCACTCCGCCCAACGTTGCTTTGGGTTGTCGTGTCCTGCTGCTTGTTGCGACCATTTTCAACTTTGCAAATGTTTTCAGCTGTAGGATTCGCTTCGGAAATGACTCATTCATTTCGCAGTTGTGATACGTAAAGATCATCGTTTCAAGTTTCAAAATTGGAGTACATATGTAAAAGTTATAAGATATCAAAATGCAAAATTTCTTAATTTTTAAATCCATACTCTTTCTCAAGTCATAATTGCTTTCAAGATGAGTCATATAGTGGAATTTGCAAGCTTGTAGAAGGTCACCAAGATTTTTTTTTTATCCCGGTGTGTAGCATTTGTACACCCGAGGATGAAAATCTTTCATCCTTAATGATGTCTTATAACACAGTTTTTGTTTCAATAGGTTAGTTTTGGTTACTTAGGAACTTAAGGCATATTTGATCTGTACATATTATACCCTTCCCAATTAGGTGTGTTCATCATTGAATCTAGAATGTGTCCACATTTTAAGCACAATATGCGCTTCAACCTCCGTAATATCACACTTTGTGGTGACCAAAATGCACGTGATATTTAGGAATTATGTAGTGTTAACATGGATGCATGATATATAAGAAAATTAGTTTAGTGTGTGACATTATGGAATAACACAAAGTGCATTGCAGTGTTGAAGTCCGTGATTTCATACATGGGACACATATAATCTCCCAAAGTTGCACACATAAGCAATGCTCAAACTAAATTCTAGGATATGTTTGTTCAAAATTTCATAACAATATGTAGAAAACGGTGAGAATAATTACAAGTACAAGAAATACTTCTACATATATAACATGTACAAAACATGGTCACTATCAACCATGCAACATAAAACTTTTAATGTTAGACTTCTAAGTTCACCACATTTTTATTTTATTTTTATGAAAAACTTACACCTAATTGCCATCAAACACCTCACATTTTTTTTAACTAAACAAAAGAAAGTTAGACAACAAACAACCCCCAGTAGACCCCCCTGAAAATGCCCAGCCCGCCCCCCAACATATTCCCATATACCCCAATGGACAGTAGGAGCCACACTCCCCTCGGACTATTATTAAAAAAGGAGCCCACCTCCCGAGAGGGGGGAAATACTCCTACGGTGATGCTTGGTCAAACATGAACACAGTAGAGAGGAACATGCTCCCATTCACGTCGGAGTACAAGTAAAACTCCGACGTTACTTTTATTTTATTTATTCACCACATTTTTCTAGTGACAAATCACAATAAACATGATGTTATGGAAATATAATTTGACACAACCATTGCAACCACCATAGCCAAAGTTCATGTTGCCATGCTTCAACCCCTCTTTAGTGAGGTGTGCATGACATAAAGGTCATTGCAATGTCGCATGAGAACAAGGGAGGAGCCATGCGTGACATCCGCATGAGCCATATAATTCATGGTTGGATGCAAATGCAATGAATTTTGGTGCAGGATTATTTGCTTGGGGTGGGAGCAACAACCACAAATCTCTTGCTACACATGATCCCATAATTTTCAAGGCTTGGGATTATCAATTCAACTACCACACACAAGTTTGAGGTTTTAGCCACAAAAGGTGGTAGAGGTTTATGCGAATACAAGAGTGTGAAGACAAAGTTTGCCATGCAGTTCACATCCCAAGGCTTCGAGTTGAGTTATGGTATTCATCTTTGCTTGCCCCTTCAGCCAATAAAACATTAGCAAATACAACACAAACCTCAAACATGATGACTGGATGCTACCATAAACCCATATGGTGGTACGAGGACGCATCACTACAATTTGAATGCACTACCTCTTTGACAATCCAAAATCAAACATAAACCATAAAAGCTCCATGGTATTATGTGCACAGCTTTAGGCACCTCACTTCAAATTGCACCAAAACATGTGCACTCACCTTATCCAAAAACTAAAGACAATCAAACCTCGAAATGCAATATAGACCATAAGACCACGAAGATAGAGACAAAGAACAACACCCACCTCAACTTTCATAGAGTTTTGACAACTAGTGGCCTCTAAACCGGGTGCCCACCACCCCACTTCTTATGCATGAAGCATGTCCCAACCCAGTTGTGTGGAATTCCCAACCTCTTAAGTCATAAAGTTGAAACAATGCAACCTCATGATCATGCATATAATGAGGAGAAAAAACATGGAAATGAAGTCTAAATTACACCTCGCATCTCCAACATGCCATGATAGCTGCCAACCTACATGCGGTTTGATCTCCAAATGCAATTTTCTTACACAATGTGTAGTGACCTTAGGTGCTGGACATAATATCAAGGGTGGGTCGAACGGGCATTTCAATCACGCTGATCCTATCAAGGGTCAACGTTTCTTCTCTCTTCTCTCTGACCTTAGGTGATCTATTGGGGGTCGAACTCTTCGTACCACATACAAAGTAACGTGAGTGCAAGAAGGGGTATTATTTGCGGTGTTTGCATACATACTATATATATATAAGGGAGAGGTATTGATTTTCTATAGTGCGTACATTTTAAAAGACTATTAATTTTTTTGAAGTAAAGGTAGATGTACAAAAGAGGCCCTAAGGTTTAGATTTTTTTTGACATAAATGTGCCAGCTTCTTCCAATTCATATTCACTCATTGTTGTTATATGGTGAAAGTTCTCAAGAACTCCCTTGTCCATTGATTTTAGGATTTGCATTTGGGTTCCAAGACAAGTTATAGGCTCTTGGAGTGTTCATGGGCTTCCTTGGGTTTTGCTCTCCAAATCGTGGCTAAGTTATTAGGCTCTTGTCTTTGTTTGTCTAATGCAATCATTGAGTTGCATGCCATGAATGAAAAAAATAATAAAAAATGATTCAATGACTTTCTCATTAGAAAGTGAACATGCATTTTACATGTACTAAAGGAATAATTAATTCATGGTTTATATTTTGTAGTGGAGGCATTTATCACATTAAATTGAAAAGCTCAATATAATTACATGAGCCCATTTTCTAGCATGCCATTAGTATATACACATTTGTTTTTCCTTTATAACCTTCTCATACATAGGGGGTTTAATTTCATGATGACCCAAGCACATCATTTGGGTTTACAATGAAGAGTCCAACCCCTGGGGGTGGTCTTCTTTGCACATCAACTCAGCTTTGCACTTTAAAGTTCTTCAAGCCTTCCCAAAGTCTATGCTCTTCGCCTCTGAAATACCTCCCCCCCCCTCTAACGTCTTAACCCATGAGAGTGAATTGTCCACATAAAAAAAGTTACATGTAATAAAGATAAATGGACCGAGGTAATTCTACTACGCTAAATATTGTATTTAGTGTCACCAATTCTATTTATGTTGCTTAGTAGTAATTATAAACCACTCATGAGTGTCACTAACACTAAACATAAAGCTAACATTATTTGTCATTCCTTGTGATTATTGTCACTTACTAAGCGATTTTTTGTCCAATTTTTAATTATCTATGACAATTTCTTATTACATAATGTTAAAGTGCAAAATGTACCAAACTTTCTTTAAATAATTGACATGGGTTTCATCCAAATTTCAATCGTCCATAACATTCAGTAACAAGCCCATAATGACTTTCTCAAAAGAGCATCAAATTTGCGCATGCCGGTTTGATGCTCTTTCAAGAGCAAAGGTAGCGCTACCATTGAATTTTCCTTAGGCTATTTTAAATCTAGTTGGGTAGTTATTTTCAATGCTTTGAATTAATTATGTTAGTTTCTAAGACAAAGCTAATGCCCAGTGGTGGTAAAGGTTCTGATTTAGGCTAAATCATGATTTAAACAAATCTAAATAGCTTTAAAGCAACAAGAAAGTTGGTGAAGTCAAAAAGGTAGTTGGACTTTTTGAAAAAGTGTCCCAACACGCGCATTGGAAACCTTTTTATACTTTTTTAAAGCCACTATATTTGATTAATTATCCATTCATTCACCCTTGCTTTGCAAGCTTTTCCCTTCTTGTTGGGGTAATATTGCGGTACTCAAAAAGTACCCTGCTAGCATTGCTACTTATTGTTATGTCCATGACAATATTTGTGAACTTATTCATAAAAAATATCTTTAGAAAAGTTATGGTCACATTGACATAAACTACCATATGACATTATATACAATATTTAGTGTAATGCTTCCTCCAAAGAATTTTACAACAAGCAGGGCTATACCCGTGATAGAGAGATGTAACAAGGAATGAGATTCAAACTGAGAACATCCGTAACCTAGGGTTTTGGGATATAAGAAAAGGAGTGACATTAATGAGGGTGATATTATGGAGGCTAGGGCGTAACAAAGTTTTCTTGATTTTATTTTTCCTGACATTTCTCACATAGATGTACGAAATGCATACTTGCTTGGAGAGATCAATGAGTCAATTTATGTTGATGTCATTGTCAACAATTTGTAAGTCACAGAAAGAGAGGAGGGAAAGAGTGAGTTGTTACTATGATTCGGACTAATGAAGTCATTAATAACTGTTGCACAAAACAATTTAATTGACTATGAAATTGAGAAAATGAATTGGACTAATCACTCATTTTGGAGTTTTAATATGAGATGGAACCCTAATTATAAATGTTTATATTCCTTGGATTGATGGAACTGAACCCTATTTCCAGTCCAGCAAATTCCCCTTTACAAACGGCATGGTAATTAAGAGATAATAAAGGTAGCTTGCTTGATATTGTACTCGACTTAGGGGATGCCAATATAGAAGCAATTCGACCCCATGAAATTGCAAACGTAGTGTGAATTGCCCTAAAGTCCAAGTACGAACATCTTGATAAAGTGTATGTTGTCATTTTAAGATGAACCGTTTCCAAAATTGACAATGAAAGAAGATGAATATGTGACGTCATTCTTGGAAAGTTTCTTAAATGTTAAGAGACCAATTAATTGGTGCCACTTTCACATACTCTGATGAAGACAGTTTGTCTCAATTGTTACATGCTTTACCGGATTCTTATAAAGGCTTTGTAAGTTTAGTGGGTAATCAAACCAATACATCTTTTGATAACATGTGGGGTTATCTTTTGATAACTGTTTTTTTTTAAAAACTCTATGTAAAATTAAATATAGAAAAATTAAAACAAAAACATTTATGTTTCATATTTTATTATATTTTATTGAGAAATATACCAACGTCAAATGCATTAAGAAACAAGAAGAACACGCCCATTTCAAGGGGAGACGGAACCCCTCGGACATGTCACATTGCCACGTAAAGAATAACTAAGAGCCATTTAACAAGAACCCTGCCCCAAAGCCACCCAATCAAGGACTGCCCCCGCCCCACCTACCAAGGGCAACCCCAAGCCACCAAGTGGCCAAAGTGCCACACTAACCCAAATCAAAGTCAAGCCTAAAATCACACAAATTGCTAATCACAAGGAAGGAGTTGCTGACCCACAAATCCTCCAAGCCAAGGTTGTTACATGTCCATGATCCTCCAGTTCCATGAAACCCTAAGTTTGTGGCAGTGGCACAAGATGTTATGTGCCCCCCATGATGAGTCAAATTCCAAGATAGCAGAGGCATTTGCCATAGACAATGCACTCTTCCCAAAAGAGGTTTTAAACTTTAAGTTCATGCCACTGCTCTTGGTAAAAAAACTTGACATTTCGTTCAATCCAAATAGTCCACATGACAATGCCCCAAAGGAGGTGCCAAATTTTGAATCAAGGTTTGCATTTCTTCCGGATGCCATGCCCAAACATGTCGTTTTGCCACTTAAATTCATGACACAAGTGTTGCCAAGTGTCACTGAGCTCAAAGAGAATTTGTAAATCCCATTGCCAAATTTGTACAACTTGGATGCATTCCCAAAATATATGTTTGAGGGTTTCTTTGGTGGAGGGAAGGCAATAGCGCATGAAGTAGAAATGTTGACTGAAAGTTTTGCACACCGTTCATTGACCGTCACTGCCTTGTGCCAAATAGACCAAATGAAGGATGCCTCCTTACCAACTCTTCATGTGTCACAAATACGTGCCCATCTAAGTTGGTAGATATCCAGGAAAAATCCTTGCCATTTGTTGAGGGCGACCAAGTCGAGTGGATAGTTGACGAAGGTTCCAGTCTATCTTGCTAGTATAATCCATAAATTGTGTGGCATGTTTGCAAACCCATCTACCTAAGCCTGGGTGTAGGTGTAGTTTGGGTTTTGGTCTAATGAGCTAGATGTTGTTGGACCACCAAATGCTAGAATGTATAACACTGTAGAAATCACGAGGTGGCATTTGGAATATTGAGCTCACCATGTGGTGCCATGCTTTAGTGATGTGTCCCCATAGCTTGGATCTTGAGAAACTTTGGTGTTTGGGGGTGGTAAACTAATCCAAACTAACTCCCCAACTACCGCCATGTTGCAGGTTAATTCATGCAAGCATGTATCTAAGAAGGACTTGGAGATTGGTTTCTCTAGGCTTCATGGCTTAAATGATCCATTTGCATAAGATGATAGTTTTAGCAAGTTGGGGGTGCACAAATCCAAGGCCGCCATTAACCTTCTTTTTATAGCAATTGTTCCAAGCCACCCTAGTGCAAGTTCTTTGCTCTTTTCCCGATTAATTACAGGTTATTCCTAAGGATGCTATGGATTTTCCAAAGTGCTTTATATGAACCTCCCCAGCCAAAGATAAAGAACCAAAGTGTGCGAGGTAACATTTGGTTAACAATGACTACCATGTTGGCAAGGCTAAGCATCATCGTGCTCCAATAGTCCAATTTTTTTGGGAATATTATTGATAAGAAATTAATCCACATCCCATGTTTTGAGATTGAGTCCAAAAAGAGTTCCAAGAAGCTTAGAAAGTTCACTTAACCTTTGTCCACGTCTGGTTGTAAAGGCCAAACCATGTGGGTTTAAGGGTATGTCAATCAAACCAATAAGCACAATATTTATGCCAATTAATTTGCATGCTTGATGCCAAGCTAAAATACCCTAGGAAATGGACTAACTTGTCAATGAATAGTCCCCCCCCCCAAATGAGGAAGGAGGATTCATCGGCGTATTGTAAAATACATTGTTGCTTACTTCCACATGGGAGTGTGACGCCTAGAATTCTCCCTTCTCTCATTGGCTTCTGGATAATGTGATTTAGGACTTCCCTCACAATTAGAAAGAGGTAGGGTGCCACTGGGCACCCCTACTTGGCTCCTCTCTCCACTTTGAATTCCTTGCATGGGCTACCGTTGAGGTTTACATATGCTAGTGCTTTGCCAAAAAACATCTTATTCCATTTGATGAAAGTCTTATGCATGCCTAGCCTATGCATGGTTTCAAACAAAAATTGCCATGACACTTTATCATGCAATTTGTAGAAATCCAATGTGAGGAAGGTTGTGGGTTGATTGGAGGTCTTGACCCAGTGTAATGCCTCTCGAACCAATACAATATTATCAAGCATGAAGTGTAATGGAAGGAAGGTTGTTTGTTATAAACTAATGACTTCCATAAGGGGAGGTTGAAGTCTAAGTTGCATTGCCTTGGCAAAAATCTTATTTACGACAATGAGGAGGGTAATGGGCCTCTAGTAGTTGAAGTCCATGAGGTCACCCTCTTTGGGGATAAGACTTACCAACCCCTTCGTCATCCTTAGGTGAAATTCTCGTGTCTCCAAGGCCTTGGTGATCATCTCAAAATATTCTTCCCCTACAATGTGCTAGCATTGTTTAATTTTTTTTATGGGTATGTCGTCATGGCTTGTTGCTTGGTGCCTTGCTATATGCAATTCCCTCATCTTCTTTGAAAAATCCTAGGATGGTAAAAGGTTTGATTAATTCCTCATTCGTTGCCTCGGTATATGAGATTGGTAAACCATCAAACACTTTTGCCATAGCCTCTTCGGAAGAATATTGAACTTTGTAGACCGAGCCATGAAAATCAAAGCAAATGTCCTTCATGTCTTTCCTTTTGGTTGAGACTTCCCCATTCCTAACTCTAAGTTTTGAAATGATTGAGTTGGTTATTTTCTTTCATACTGCTTGAAAGAATTGTCTTAAACACTTATCTCTTGTATCCCTCATTGAATTCTTGATCTAACAACTACCCTTTTTGCACTCTATTTCTCTATACCCCTCATCTTGACCCTGAACATATTCACTATCCCTTGTAGATCCACATTGTGAATGTCATTGTGCAAAAGATTTGTAGCTACCACTAATCCTTCTATGGTCTCAAGTTCTTCTTTCTAAATTGACAACAATTTTTTTTGCTAAACCGCCTATAGAATCTCACAATATGCTCGAGCTTTTGAAAGAATGACATGCTTTGAGGAAGAGACTCCCATTTATCTTGATTTTCAAAATCAAATCCGGGTCTTTTAGATAAGATGCATTCCATTTGAATGGTGTTGGCTTGCTTACTTCTGTGCCAAATGCTCATTTCTAGGTTAACCAGTGAATGTTCGGATCCAAGAGAGTCCCCATGAATAACAGAAGATGAGGGGAAGTCTTCCCCTCATCTTCCCCTTTATTCATAGGTGTATAAATATGATCCAACCAAACAAGCCGCCACTCTAGCCCTTGTTGGTGGTTATCCCACGAAAACCATGGCTCTCCTCTATGTCAAAATGACTCATTAGGGAGTTCCAACTAAATCTTTCTAGATCACTAATGGTTTGGTGGCAATCTTGTGATTTATCCTCCGGGCGTTGAGTCGTGTTAAGGTCGCCCCCTAGGACCCAACTAGAACCCTTAGTTAAGGACTATGTCATTTCTTGCCAAAGTAAACTTCTATGGGAAGGGATATTAAGGGCATAGATGCATGCAATGCCTAGGTTGCCCCCTTCTAGCCTTTCCATCTTAATTCATACTACCCTACTGTTCATGATGGACTTGGACAATGTGACTAGTCTAGCTTACTAGGAGGCCCGTAAAATGCCTACTTCCCCTTTTCTGGCTCCAATTGGATTTAGCCAACTTTTGTGACTTAACTCTGCCTCTAGAATCCATCTAGTGCTCCAAGGCATTAATCATTGCATGCGTTACATTGGAATTCTCATCAAAGTTATTCAAATAAAAATGAAACAAACTTGAAATATATCTATAGTGTCATAGACCAAACCATATTGCTAAGGATTGCCAAATTCACAAAGCGGATCAAGCAAAGGGTATATTCAGATCCCAAGTGAATAAAACCACAGTCAAGTTGTGTACATCGTGTTTAGCAAACAATGCAGTTTCACACAAAGTGTAGTATTTAGATTATGGGGCCACAAAGTACAAGACACCCAAATAAGAATAGTTCATCTCTCGTAGTGCATCCTCGAGTCCAACAATGGACCTTTCCTTAGGAGATGACAATGCCCAAGAATTTGTTGGGAGTGGTCAAGTATTGATAAAATCGATGTTTGGTCTGACAATAGAAATCTAAGATATTCTACATGTTTTAGGTTTGCCTAGAAACTCATTATATGAAAAAGTCTATGTCCAATGGACTAATATTGAATTTTTGAGCACTAAATTTGTCATAACCTCATGAAATATGACTTAAGAATACATTTATATTGAGTGCATGCAAGAGGGGTCATTGTATCCAGTTGGTAAGGGTATTCTAAATGCAACTCATTGTTCAATTTTACACATGTCAAAGATGTATGATTGAGGCATCTATAACCAATGAAATAAGAGTGTTTGCATCTATTTAGGAGGAGTAATAGCAGGGAATTGTTTTTCTTGCGAAGAGAGACAAATTATAAGGAGAATGCATTTAAAAAAATAATATGAATATGGAAATTGTTACAAATTTCAAAGTGCAAATTTTAGGGTTACATTTAATCGATTTATAAGTTAACCCATAACCGCTCATCTCAATGCTACTCCTTGGTTGTGACAATTGTCAAAACTCTTGTGGGGATAATCAATCGCGAGCCATGACCACATAAACTCTAACTTTGTTTGCTAAAAAATATATAGATCTCATCTATGTCAGCATTGCATGACCCTAATGAGCGGCTAAATGGACTTGGTCGACCATGGATGCCTCGACCTTAGTTGAAGAAAATCCAATGAGATGGCACCTTAGATTTGGTCACTCTAATCTTCAAGTCTTAAAATCAATAAAAACCCACAATACTGTCACGGACATCTATAACAAAATTACAAAATTGTCATTCTATGTTCTTTGGAAAACAACAAAGAACCAAATCTCCTTCAAGTGGCGGTTGATGAACCCAAATCAATTTGGAGCTCATGCACTTGGATGTGTGTGGGCCAACAATTAGTGGCGGCAAGTACTTTCTCACATTTATTGATGGATTGGGCCCATTTAAAAGTCAGGTTACTTTGCGGAGGTCAACAGGGTAGCTTAGACGCATAGATATTGAGTAGAAAGGAGGGACATCTTCACCACTAACTTATAAGTATATGAGTCCTACGCAAACGTCCCACATCGATGAGAGAATCGAGTGAATCTACCACTGTGCTAGATTTGCAGATTTTCCAGTTAGATAGGACAAGTTTCTAGTGACGTAGTTCAATTGTCCAAGACTCATATGTTTGTAATACTTGATACATACTGCACACATGTCATAAAGTTTGACGAGTGCATAAATTGTACTCTTCCACGCACAAGCTGACACTGCAACAAGAAGTCAATGCTGAGCAACACATGCTCCTTGAATAGGTCATGGAAGGAGAGAAGGATTTCTTTTATACAAGTGTACCTCTCATCCATTCAACATAAAAAACTAATTAACCCCCTATAAATTTGTTTATGATTCATCTCAAACGACCTCAAGTAGACTAATGACCTCAAGGTCTTTGAAGCTGATTCCAATGTCAACTCATCTTTTAGAAGTAACCTCCGAACTGCAACTATTTCAAGGTTTGTATATTGGATGAATCAGCAATGAGAGGTACGCTCCTATTCAACAATTCCCTCTCTCCTCGTCATGGAACACATATTGACTTCTCACAAGGTAAATAACAGACTGAATCTGTAAATGTTTTTGGATGAAATCGATTAAACAGGTACTAACCAAATTATTCAAGGAAGTGTACAAAGAACTTTGAAGAAAAGAAGGGGTGTCAGCGCAAAGTTCGTGATGGAAGAAAAGCCATGTTGGGGATTCTCTTGCACAACTGCAGTGCATGGAGAAATTTTCGAACATAATCGGTTGAGCTCCTAGTGTTTCTTAGTCCAATGGCTACATGTTGACATCTTTCATGTTTTCTTTATGAATTTAAGGTATATTCTCTGCATACCTCTACAATGATTGGTAAATTTCCTGAAGTTTCGAACATCAACTGGTTATTTCTCCAACTCAACTGGTTCATCTGTAACCAGCGGTCAGTTCTCCCTGTTCATTGCCAAGTAAAATGACCAGGAACTGTTGCAGCAATGAATTGGTACAATCTGACACTACAGATGTTACGAATGACTGGCAATCATCAGTGGCTCAGAAGTGACTCGTGAGAAATTTACAAATCTAGACTGCACGCCAAGCAAACGTGACAAGCATGGTAGCAATTACAAGAGTCTGGATCATGATGGACAAGATGACAGAAAATGTGAGAAGCGGCGAGAACGTGAGAAGCGGTGCATTGACATTGCAAGTGAAGGCCAGTCATCAGCCTCTTCGAGCAAGTTATCTTGATGCCATAAAGCATAACTTTATTTTTAAATTATGCAAAGTTGATAGCTAAGAAAATTTGTTTTGTTGTCTGGAGTGACATCATCTATTAAGGATTGGCAAATGAGAATTGACAGTTAAGATTTTTAAGCAAATCTTTAGAAGTGTAGAGAAATGGCACGCTATTGGAGTGGAGTTTATTAGAATCTAGTGTAGTTCACTAATGGGGGTACTTTGTATGGGTAACTTTGGGACAACTTTGTGACATCTTTGAGACAACTTTCTCACCTTTGATGAAAGTTGATCTGGTCTTTTGTCACTGCTCATGGCCTTTTCCGTTTCAAAAACTCATTTAAAAAAACCAGATTAAAAAATATTTAATTTAGTTTTAATTTACCTAATAATATACATATAGCTATTAGATATTTTTGATGTTGAAAATTATCTTCGTGATTTGCAATTGTTAGTCTTATTAGACAATTTTCAATGTGGCCTTGCATTCAATGTTGTTTATAGAGATAGAAGTGCCTACAACAGGGCCATGTACCTTAATTCCACTAAATCAATTCACACATGTGACAAAGTGAATCGGGCTGAAATTATAGCAAGAGAACAAAACCTATAGGTTGATTTCTATTACAAAATATTAGGTAACAATTGAGATTGATATAGTATCAAAACAATGTGCTAACGAAGGAGTTGACAATGAAACTATGGTTTCATGAGCCGTTGGATCTATGCTAGGTAACCAATTTTGTTAGCCTTATACATGTTTATTTCTTAATCTAACTCTCAAGTCCCACAAGTCCCAAAAAAAAAATTGCATGAAATAATCAAGATGTCACTTTCATGGATTTAGATCTTATTTTAATGGTTTCTTGAGGTCCAAAAGTTAGGAACTTGCCTCCATGTTGGGATTTGCTGACATGAGTGGGACTTGGGACCCCATGCCAATGCTCTAAGTCTAGATGGCAAGGCTTGTGGTTGAAAACAAACTCGTAAAAATACATGCTCAAAATACAAACATCCAATTGAGGTTTAATAGTGCACACAAATTGGGGGCTCAAGGGTCCATGTGATCACTCAAAGACAAATGACTCTTCACTTTGACTACGTTCTAATCTTGAAACTTGAAACGGTAGTCTTCATGGTTCGCAATTGCTAACCAAATTATACGATGCCCCGACCAATATTTCAGTCAAAATATTTTTTTAAATTAAAAGTTGAAAGTTCCCACACTAGGGCCATGTACCTTCAAGTAGGCATATCCAAATCCAACACTATGTACCACCGTTATACATTTCAAGTCCCCCAAAATTTAGGTTCAATGTTGGTGTTGGGTATAGTGTCCCTTGTGTACGGTTGGATAAGCTCCTGCACTTTGTGCAGAATGAAGATCGGGTTGCCGCGCCATGTAACTTAACACACACACTGCTCAAAATAGAATCTATGGAATGACAGTGCCTTTGTGCAGAAAGGCCTTGTGAGTTGCAGTTCCAACTCCCTTCCTTCCAGATTTATAGCAACTTATCGTCAGAGTATGTACCAACTTCCAGTAGCCTGGACTTATTACAACGGATGGACCTGCCCCCAAAGGCCACTCAACAATATGAAGCAAAATATCTGTTTTCCAATGTTCGACAAATGGCATCGTCGTAACGCTATTCAGCTGACTGGTTGTGTTTCATTCTATATTTAGCATATGACATGGGCCTCCACTAAGTTATCTTACTTTCATAGGCAGAAACTTAGAAAATAAGAAGAACTTGACGCCGGTACGACTTACGAAGTGTTTCCGGTATGAATAGTAAGAATACTGTGAATAGTGTTGGTATTTTCAATGATGATGCTACTATGTAGAGAATTTTCAGTGAATAATACCCATATGAACATTGTTTACTATGAATCGGGTTTGGATGAACAATGATTGCTATGAATAGTGCTTGGAGTATAACTCCTCCCAAATTCCAAAGTGTCACCCCGCATGTATGAATAGTATTAAGAGTGTACGTCACATTTCGAGTGGAACGGGAGAAATACCAACAAACATGGGAATGGAGGTAGGGATGAGAGCGACTCAGGCTAGGAACCACACCATAACCATCAATAGTAGCGGAAACATGGGAAAAAGTCGATGAGGGCCTTGGGAGTGAGGGAGTTGCAAAGGGAACTCAAGTTGGACCCCACCACGAAAGCCAAGGAATGTGGAAACATGTCGAAGGCCACGGGAATGGGAACCGACAAAGGCCACGAGAACGGGAGCAAGGGTATGGGCGGATGGAACGTGGGGACATGGTGAAGACTACATGAATGTGGGAACATAGCAAAGGCCATGAGGAGCCACCACATCGGAGTTGAAGAACTAAAACCAAGACTTCACATTCAAGAACCGTGCTCAAGACTTCCCCCAAGACCTTCCATTGAAAACTTTAAAAGTAGTTGGGAGAAACTACTTAACCGCCAAATGTCAATGGAAAATAGGTTTAGGAAATTAATTAGATTCAAATGCTCAAACAATAGATACATTGGCACTAGAGAAAAAGATGATTATATATGTATGCCTGTATGTAGAAACATGAGTATCAATGAACCCATTACGTCATTCTTAGATTTCACATAGTCTATAATGGGAGGGAACTTAGAAGCCCTATTGCACTTCACTCGGCTTCGAACAATTTCCATGAAATGTCACCAAGGTCTCGATATAGGTGGGAAACCACTTAGTATTGGATACCTAGGCATGATACTTGGGACTTGGCGCATGGATACTCAAGACTATATTAGGAATCCGAAAGCTTGAGTCCGAGTCTTTCTCTTTAGAAATTACTTAGGACTCAAAAGCTCGAGGGTTGAGCCATCTCATGATAGATAGATAGATAAAAACTCCGGACCTTTTTTTGTAAGGCCAGTGTGATTAAAGTGTTTGTTCGTAGTGTTAATGGTCGAGTGTCGAGATTTAATACACAGGTCACCGATGGCTTGAGCACTCAATCGAATCAAGAGGAAGATACCCAAGCAAGTAAAGATGAAGCCAAGGTGTGAAGTGAACCGCCTAGGTCAAGTTCTCAAGTGAATTTAGGTTTGCGACCCCATCAAGCATACCAGTAAGAATCACAAGAATATGAAATTGAAGGAGCCAGAGGCTATCATACGACTAGGAATTCATAGATTGAAAGAAAATCATGACGAGCCACGAGAAGGCTAAATCTCCCACCAAATTGCACTTGAGGGAATCTCAAAAAGTTCACCTCAACAAAGGGAATGTCCCGTTTACTACGTTCGGTGTAGATTTGATTAAAATATACTTATAATTATTTTTGACACTTATGAGAAATCTCAGGTCTTTCACCCAACGATTTTGGAGACTGACAAGTGAAATTCTTGTTGTGAGACTTTATAAGATTGAGAAGAAAGTAAATTATAAGTAAACAACTCACACTTAGAATACCATGCAAGATTCCTACATGCCCTAAAGATACTTAACTGTGACATTAAGATTTAGGGGAACAAAACTTTGTAAAACTCGGCAACATGACCCCGAAGGATTTCTAGAAAAAACCTAAGGACAAGTCTTGTGCTACATTAAAGTTTTACAAATTAAGCTAGAGTATATATGTGTGTGTACACACACACACACACACAAATATATATACATGTGACCTTAGGATTCATGAAAGGAATTCAAGGTATACATAGGAGATACTATCACCCAAACAAATGTAAGAAGAAATCAAAACATCAAAAGGCTAACATGGTCTTGTAGATTTATAAGACTTGTGTTTCACTAGTTAGTAGTAGAATACACCGTCTAAGGCTAAGGAACCCTTAGGACCTAAAAAGGCAACCTCAACAAAAACAAACTAATGACACTCTTAATACTATTGATACGTTCGGTGTTAGTGTTG
The DNA here is from genome assembly GCA_950295325.1 of Polytrichum commune. Lineage (NCBI taxonomy): Eukaryota > Viridiplantae > Streptophyta > Polytrichopsida > Polytrichales > Polytrichaceae > Polytrichum > Polytrichum commune. Next base: position 1,775,624 of record OX485804.1, read on the forward strand.
AGGATCTTTGTGGTTGTTGGATGTTTGTGTGAGGTGTTTAAAAGACTTATGAGTACAAGGACGTATAGTATGCATTTGAGGTGGATATGTTTGTGTAGGACTTTATTGGGTTTAGGTGTATGTATTTGTTTGCTTTTTTTCTATTGAAAAGTTGATGTAGTTTTGTGTAGGCATGGGTAATTGTGTTGTTTGTTAGCATTCATTTTGGAAAGATGATAAGATTCCATGGAAGAAGCTTAAGCTCTTTATAGATATAGATATAGATAATGCACAAAGCAAGTAGAGTAAGCCATTGATGTAAACTTATGTGGGAGCTATTAATGGTATATGTTGTAGCCTTGGTGATTGTTGTTGGTTGGTGGTGGGTTGTGGAAGCCCAAAGGGACTTGGAGTTGAGGTAATGTTCCTTCATTGTGCATTGGCAGGTGGCCAGTTGAATGGTTGTGGGCTGGAAGTTTGGAAGTTTGGAAGGATGGCAACCAAAGATTGTACTATAGCTTGTAGGTGTTGGTTTGAGAGTTGGAACTCCATAGCCATTGCTCCCATAGTCGTAGCAATGCTTGCGGTTTGAATTTTGAGTGTGTCAGTTGTTGCCTCCACGCATTTGCCCATATTGAATTTGATTGTAGATACCATCGTGGCAAGTTTTTTTTGTCAAACTTCTCCTCCCAAGCTTGCATTGTGCAGTTGAAGCTCTTCTTAGTGATTGGTGGGTTGGTAAGTGTGGAGTTATGCATTGCTTGAAATGTTTGTGCAATCACCTTTCGGGTTGGAGCTTGGGCTAAGTGGATGGTAATTTTTCTTTGGTTCCAATTTGTCAATGCTTCCGTAGTGAGGTATGAAGTTGGCACGCATGCCAAAGATGTAGGCGTATTTTTATAACCACACGATGTAGATGGTGACATTGAGACATTGTATATTGGCACCATCTGGCTTGTCTATCCTCTTTGTGCTTGGGGGTGTGTCTGAAGCTCACTCTAATGATGTTGTCTTCACCGAATAGGTCCTTTATGATTCTCACTATGGCGGATTGGGACTCATTTTGGGGGAGGTTGTTGACAACTAAGGTTGTGTTGGCGCATAGCTCGGACGGTTGCCGATGTCGTGGTCAAGTGTTACATTAACCATGAGTATTTATGGTTGTAGAGTATGTTGTGCTCTAATATAAAGTCTCTTGCTTCCTTGGTGGCTAGAGTAAGGGGCGGTTTACACTATGGACCAAGAGCCATGACCATGAAATTCTAAAATCTGTGATTGGAGAGTAAAGTGCTCTTGGTCCCATTTGGCTTTACACTACCTTGAAAAAAAGGAGAATGACCACTAACTTTGAGGTCCCCAAAAACTACTAAAATATGCCATTTGGATAATGTGCCATGGTCCAACGGGTTTTCCGTTGAGGCGAGGCAAAATGCTCGACTCAACGGAAATCAAGGGAGCCGTAAGGCTGAAAATCAGCCATTGGCCGAATTTTTTTTTTAATACTTTTTTTTCCCGAATTTTTTTGACGTTACTGTAGATCGTTGGGATAGAAATTAAAAAAATCAGCCCAAAGTTGTCCCGGTCCAAATCCACTTTACACTACAAGAGTGACCAAGCCACTCAAAAATCCATTTTTTATTTTTCATGGTCACGGCTCTTGGCCAAGAGATGTGACCATGAAAATGATTTAATTTTCTTGGTCATGGCTCTTGGTCCATAGTGTAAACCGCCCCTAAGAAATGTGTAGTCCTTTGATACTTTTAGTTTTGTCAATGTCAAATACTGAAGTTGTTGGCCTCTGTAATAACTTTCACATACTAGTATGTTGAAGATTCTATATGCGGTGTGGTTGCGAACTATGTCACCTTTGATGTGGAGTCAGAGGTTTTGCGCCTTTGTGACCAACTCAAAGCCCTTTTCAACTCCACCAATGACATGCTCTCTCCCTTCATTTTCCATCACGAATGCATATCCTCCTCTCAATAGTGGGTGCTATCACGAATCCATCTTTGAGCAGGTGCTTGAGATGTAACTTGAGAAAACCTGCCCAATTCTTGGTGTTCAAACCAATATCAATTGGGCTTGAGCAGTTTGTACTAAAAAATATGATCATATTGTGTAGATGGTTGAGGCATGTACTTTAGGCATTTCCTTTGCTTATGTTTTTGAATCTAGTATTGAAGCGAATAGTGATATCGAAACCTTTGGATAGCATGCTGTCAAATTTTCATGTTTTGGAAGTTGTGTGAAATGAAGGTAGTGTCATGGGACTACATTTGACCTCTCATGTGGGTAAAGGCATTGATGTACCCTTAGGAGTGTTCAACGGAAAGTTTAGAATACTTCAATTTTGGTGAGTGGTGTTCCCGTATTGAAGAACTATTCATTTGATCGGGTCTCCTTCAAGATTGCTTTGCCTTGTTGAATGGTCATGGCTTCATGGATGGGATATTCATACCAAATTTGTGAGATGATTTTGGTGCTAAGGATTACTATCTTGTGGCACATCCGACTTTGTGAGCCCTCCGAGTTGCCTTTAGGGTGTGAGGTTGTTGTTTCTTCGTCTTCTCATGTCTTTTTCCTCTTGGTGCTATGGGTATGGTTTGTATCTCTTGTTCTTGGGGTTTTGTGGGAGAGGGCAAAGGGGTGTTAAATGCCAAATGTATGATTATTCTATCCTTGTTGGTGGCTTGAGGTTGATAATCAATTGGACACCCTTCAAAAGTGGATAGTTGTAGCGAGGTACCACCATGTTTTGGTGTGATTGCCTCCAATTGCATGTCGATGTCTTCATCTTGGTGTGGTGTTGGGCTGGCAGTGCATACTTGCTTTTTTTTTTGCATGTTCAATGTTGTGTTGTTGTTGGTTGCTCCAGGTTGTTGGGGCTCTACTTCTTTGATATGGCCGCTTTGCATTTTTCTCTCGTGAATCTTGTGGATCGTACCTATGTTGGCCATTTTTCTATTGTGGGGTCACTTCTAATGATGGTGGTTACAAGCACAAGTCTTTTGATGTGTTGTTTATTGGGGTTGTTGATACCAATAGCCGGACACTAAAGAACCTGTCGCGCACCTCTCCATGAGGAGTGCCCGAAACACCATGGGCACAAGGGGGACCCCGGAGTGACACCCGGGACTTGTGGCGCCGTTGGTGAGAGGGCCCAAGTGATCCTAGTGTGGGTGAGGGCCCCGGGCGTTGGGAACGCCTCCCACCCATGGAGACTAGGAGGTTTAAGGGTAAGGCCATGAGCTATGCGTAGCTCATGGCGTGGTGATTCTAGAATGCTCAAGAACACCTCAATCGGAGGTGTGAGCTAGGAGTTATGGCCATTTGAGTGGGGCGCTGTCCCGGGACAGCGCCCTGGTACAGCAGTGCATGGGAGTGATTCCCGGGACTGCCAAGGTTCAAACAGGCATAACTTCCTCAATACTTTCCTGAATGGGGCAAGTGAGGAGTCCATCGGCATTTACGTGAAGCGTAGATGAGGATGGAGTGGTTTCATGTTAGTATTAGACATCATACAAGGAAGTTATGAAGGTCTGAAGCTGCTGGGCATCCAAAGGTTGTGTGAAAAAAATGTGGAATCTGATGAGAGGTTTCATATTACCCCTTATTGGTGATGGACATCTCAAGTGAGGTAGACTTTAGAAGGTTAGTGAACTTCAATTGCAATTTTATGTTGGCAAAAGTGCATCTAGTATTCTGTGACCATGATACTTTCTATACCACAGTAACCATTTCTCTTCAATGATCTAGAGCGTAGGTGGAGGTCGATGTGCCGTTGCCCAAGGCTTGGGGCTTTGTGATGAAACCACAAGAATCTGGTAAACTGTATGCCATGGATTGCCTCGGTCAAGGCATCGTCCTCTTTCCGATCATCTAATGGAATGATTTGATTCCTATTCAATTTTATGTGTGGCCGGGAGAGTATTAAAATTTTGAATTGCGGGCAGGGATGGGTTGTTACATCCAGGTTCTAGACAACAAGCCCAAATGTCTCAAAGGACACTGGGGTTGATCATTCGGTCAAAGCTTTGATATCTCTTGCCTGCTGCACAACTTCAAGGTTCACACATCGCGAAGTGCGATGATTAGTATTAGAATGCAAGCGTTCCTAGCTTGGATCTATGCCATGTAGTACGTTACTAGCTTGGACATGTGTCATTTTAGCATGTTGCACCCCAATTCTTGTATTAACTTATGAGAACAACTTGAAGTTAATTTAATTTGGAGAAATTTTGTGGTTAAGTCTATGGTCTGATGTTCACTATGTACAAATGTGAAGCCCAATTGTATGATAAAGACTATGCCTTTTAAGACTATGTGAGAAATAAGTATGTTTGATTGTAAGACACATTATCAATTGTGTGATTGATTGAGTAAGATGAGAAAGTATTATGCTGGTTAGTCAATCATCTTGCCTATATTGTGTGTGATTCAGCATGTGTTGTGTATCTTCTATGTGAGATTTAATATGAGTCAACAACCTCTGTTGAAACATGGATTGAACGAAGATAAGTTAGCAAAGTCAATTATCAATCACTGAGGTCTTGATTTGCTAAACAACAATCGCGTAGGAATTAGCACCAAGGAGTGTGCATCGAATGTAGGACAATTTAAGGTCTTTGTGAGAGAAATATTTTCAGAGTTTATTGACCTTTGAGGCCACAATAGTTCTAGGAGTAAGTGACAAATGTTTGTGGATTGAAATAGATGTACACTATGTTATAGTGTACAATCGGGAGAATGATAAGAGAAACTACCTCTTAATTATAAGAGTCCCTGGACGATTGTCATGAGTGATGAGGATCATATTGAACTCCATTGTTTGCAAGATTAGAGTGCTATTTTAAGTAGTGCATTATTGAAAAGAGTTTGTTGAATGAATGAAAGTAAACTTTTAGGAAAGACTATTGTCTTAATGTGATCAGAAACCAAATTATCTCATTCAAGAAGAATGTCATAATTTGAGTGATTTGTTTTTATGTAAAGGGAATCCTAAGGAGATGAGAGCCTTGGAATTCAATAGGCCATAGTCATGTGTTAGTTGGTAGGACTAGAGTTTTGGAAGGACAACAAGTCGAGTCCATTAATTATCCAGAGGAATTCAAGCTAAAAGGTTAACAAGTGGGGGAATACAATAGTTCCGCATAAGTGACTATTGGAATACAAATTGGATGCTATGGTGGCACCTCGACAAAAGACCATTGTTTGACAATATTCACAATTAAAGGATTACTTAAAGAATAGAGCAACATTGAATTGAGTGATTATACAAAAATTTCAAGTTAAACTAAAAGAATTTAATTAGCATGAGACCATTGACTATACCAAAGTGTCCTTGGCTTTGGTAAAAAGACTAAAATGAGATACTTTATGCCAAACTATTGACGATGACTGTGCATATGCTTGTGCACCACACTTGGTCCAAATAAAATGAATTCACTGCCATACTATTGCCTAGGTAAATAATATGAGTTGAGTGACTGTCATAATTATATGTACTACTCCAAGAGTTTGTGAAACTTTACTCTATAAATTAATACCCAATTATTAATTCAAATCTAGAATATGATGATATAATCATGTGATTGTCCTAGTAAAACTTATATGTGAAGCCTAGATATTATACGAATCACCTTTTCAGTCTTCCGCATTGTTTCCTTGATTTTTGTCATGTCCAAATCCTAACTACAAACGACATCCACCATCTCTGCATCATGTTTTGGTGCTTAGGTTGGATCTCAACCTCTTTTCTTCTTCAAACATGGAGTCAAAATGGAAACCCGCCCAGATTTGACTTTCTCCACGAATGACTCCATCGAAGATTTCCAGATTGATGCAGAGTTCTTGATACTCCACGTTTCTGACCCTCTCAGCCTAGTAGCTTTGTTTCCCAAGATCCAGATCTCTAAGTTCGCCTCTCCTCAGCTGTGAACGTTGCATTTCATACAGGTTGCATTCAAGAAATAGGGGAGTGATTCATGCACATGAGTAAAGACGCGTATCCACATGGACTCTTGATCCATGAATAGGCACCATATCCATATATATGTATAGATCCTACTTAGAAACCACCTAGAATTCACTCGATCCGATGATCGATCATCGTTTGATCTGAATTATGCAGCGGATGTTTCTAGCTGGACTGATGATCTACAAGTCAACGGCCAACTTGTAGCATGACAGCATGTAACCTAATTAGTCGGGGTCCTCAAAATCAAAAGTGATTTTTAATGTCGCCAATGGATTTGCTCACTTCAAAGATAAAAATAAGTATTTTAATATTGTATCCTTTGACTCTTCATTCTGAGTCCGCCCTGGAGTAATGAGACTTTAACATGTAGTGTACTTGTCCTTCTAATTTAATTCTGAGATACAGCAAATTATGGCAAGATTCCTAGTAGAATCTTACAAGGTTTTTTGCAAGTGCAAAGATTCGGCGCGCTGTGCAGCTGCCGCTCGCCGCGTCAAAATTGTCTTTGCAAGTTGCTTCTCGTTGCAAGTAACTGTTTAGTAATCAGTCATGCCATAAAATTCTTCAAGGATCTCATGCAAACGGGTTTCGAAGCTAAATGTGAGAGTTGAGTCTGCTCGATCATCACAACGTTCAACTTACTCCCAACACAGGTGTGCGTGGGCATGATGAGTTGGCTAGCTGTTGTTGCAAGGCTTAGTTCTTCAGGGTTCTTTGTTTGTTGTGTTCATATTCTGATTATATAATTCATCCTTGGATGCTTGGGTTGGTCTTGGACATTGGGTTTAATGGGACTGATTCGAGTATAAACACTTGCTTTGCTATGTTGGTTTGTGTGGCGATCGCACAAGCGTAAGTCTGCACCGTAAGGATGGTTTAGTGGGTATTGGATAGGCTGGGGATTTTTTTCTGGGTTTGGGTAAAGGGACCTTGATCTTGAAATTTTCTCTTCTGTCACCGACATCATAGCAAGGAGATTCCAAAAGGAACTGTGGGTTTGTGAATGCTGGCGCACTGGATGTTTTTAGGTTAAGATAACGGTTACATTGACAGTAGCTTCAGACTTGCTTTCTGAGCCAATGTAATCTATTCAGTAGTTATCGCTCATATATAATTCCTCTGTCGGGGATTGAATCTTTGTCGAGTGACTAGATGGTTGGTATGAAAGCATCATTATAGAGGATTCGAGGATTTGGGTGCATTACCAAGGGGGTCATTCAAACGCATTTAGAAATCTGTGTGAACGTTTGTTCAGCTGAGACTTTGTGACGTACCGTGGTTGGGAGGTTGTAAAGGGACCTAATTTGAGGAGATATGAAATTCCTCAAGCCGTTGCAAAGACATCATAAATGTGATCATGTTCTGTTGCTATGACTCAAGATTGCAGTAGCAGCTCGATTGAGAAAGAGCTCGAGAGTCTGCGATGTGAACGCTAATTTATCGGTACTCATTGTGACCACCTTTGAGTTCAAGACATCGGTTACAATGGCAGTAGCCTCTTGCTTTCCAAGGCCATGTGTATTCAGTAGTCTTAGCTCAAATGTTGCCTCTGAATTGGGAGTGAATCCTTGTCAAGCATTCAGCTGATAGCCTGATATGATAGCGTCATTCTAGAGGATTTGAGAATGTGAAATGTCAGTGAATTATATAATAGGAGGGTTGCGCAAAGAGATCCCTGGAGAGTCTTCAATACAATGTAAAAAGATTGATATGTACTCGGTTATAACCACCTCAGAATCTGTCACTTTTTCAACCTTGTGCCTGCACAAGGGAGAAAAACAGATGTGTACTACAGTAGTTCTTTTTGAGTTTAAGAGAATTCGGGATACATTTTCAGATATTAATGTATCAATTTAAAGGATGTTTGAATATGTAATGTTAGTGAGTAGATTATGCGTGAGGTGATTCATTTTCTTCCATCTGATTAGCTAGGTTGCGTAGAGAAACTGGAGAGTCTGCAATGCAGTGAGCAAAATTTGATCGGTGCTCCTTATCATAACCCCATCTTAACTATTTGCCGATTCTTCCATTTTGTGCAGATTCACAAAGGACATGAAAGTAACATTCTAGAGTATTTGTGAAGTATACAACATCGGTAGATAATTGCATAGGTTGTTCTTTTTAATTTATATCTGATTAGGATGCGTTGAGCGAGACCGGAGGGTCTGCGATGCAAATTTGATTCCTATTGCTAGTCATAACCACCTGAATTATCTGCCAATTCGTCGAGTTTTTGCAGACAAAAGGGAGGATTAGCAATGGCGACTCTCCTGCAAGGGTTAATCCGCAGCAGCAAAGTTCACCTTGTCACCATCGCCATACTTTTCACTCTTCTGCTCGCAGGGCAATGCGCAGCGCAGGTTCAATTACCTGTGTCGCTACCCGTGGGGTTCAGTGCCACCATCGATGGGAAGGCAAGTGCGGACAGGCAGATTCTGTCCACAGGAAGCTACTTGTTGACGCTGGAGGGTAATCCATGCGCCATCACCGTGCGACGTATATACTCTAGCACCGTTGCCCACTTGTTCTGGGTGGCCAACTTCTACGTGGGATCCTTGCCCGGGACCAAGTGCACTATGACTCTCACCAAGTCCGGTGACCTGCAGCTGCTAGCCTTCTTCAAGGGCACCTGGACCATGGTGTGGCACAGCGACACGGCTAACAAGGGCGTTGCCAAGATGTCGCTAGATCCCTCCAGCCTCGGTACTGGTGATTTTCGGCTGCTTACTGCCAAGGGCAAGGTTGTGTACCACAGCTTCGGTGTCAAGGAGTTCGCCATCTTGCCTACCCAGGAGTTCAGGTGAGTAGCTTCATTGCTATTACTGCGCAGTGAATCTGAATCTTCTTGCATCAGGACATGCAATTAGGTGATTGTTTGGGGCGATTTCTCGTCGACATTTATAGGCAGGTTTGAACTTTTTTGCACTTGAGGAATCAAGAGAGATCTCAAACTGAGTATCTGAAAATGGATGTATTACTGTGTCAAGGAGTTTGACATCTTGCCTACCCAGAAGTTAAGGTAAGTAGCTTTGTAGTTATTGCCTGAAACTTCTTGCATCAGAACATGCAGTTTATTATTTCGGGGGATTTCTTCTCAATTTTGACTGACAGGATTCAACTTTTTTGCACATGATGAAGCAAGAGGTCAAATCTCAAGCGTCCGTTATTGCATGAATTGTACTGGCGTTAAATTGCATCGAGCTCCCAGAGGAAGTTTAGAATTTCCTTATGTATTACCATGGCCGGATCATATCCGTCTGTAGCACTCTAGTACCCGTCGCGATTTGGTCCAATTGTGACGGAGGAAGGTGATGCAGTGTGTGGACTTGAATGCACATGCAGGGCGGGTGACAAGCTGGTGAATCCAAATGAAGACTTCAACGACATCTTTAACGATGTTCCCCAGGTGCTCTTCTCCACGAACGATCTGTATGAGCTCAGGCTGGTGGGCGGCGACCTCCAATTGTTTTCCAGCTACGAGGCTGGTCCCTACAAGCAGTACTGGAGCCTCAAGCGCACTTTGTTCAAGGGCGACCTCAGCAAGGTGGCCTACGCAGGTAAAAATGTCATGTGAATGTCAAGTCACATTATCAACCGTTTTGTACATTTTGGTCATTTCTTGAAGTTGGGTCATGATTTGGTTTCCGACCGCAAAACCTGACCGGTTCAACACCCTTACTAGTAATGCTCATTTCTGAGGGTTACAAGTGGAGCACTGCACTCTGTTGCTTATTCACGGAGAAATTAGAACTACCGGCCGTATGTGCATATTTTATGTTCGTGAGCCAAATGTTTGTGGGAATATACGATTATGTTCAATGTCATGTTGGTGCTATCTCATCCCATGAGCTGTACCATACATGTGCCCTAACTATTTGTAGCTACATTTTTTAATGTGAATGTGAGTGTTCTTATGTGAATGTGGTGTTGGCGCAGCCATTGACCCGGCGCAGCAAGGTGGTATTGCACTCTTCACCGCGACCGGCAAGGTTGTGTGGAAGTCGATCAAAACTATACCACTAGATTCCGCCCCCGGCTATGATTATTTCGGTCTGGACACATACGGCAACCTCAAGAATTGGTACCTTTACAAGGGCCAGATTTGGTTCTCCAGCTTTCAGGCGCTAAAGACGAACTGCGATGTGCCAAACTTCTGTGGTCCATATGGTCTCTGCAGCAACGAGAAGTGCAGGTAACTGAAATAAATTCCATTGCAACCAACAACCTCTTCACATTTAAGGTTTTAGTTTCTTGGAAGTTTATGTGATTATACTGAATTTTATTTTCTTTGGTATAATTTCTGGCACAGCTGTCCCAAGGGATTTGTGAAGTCAGCCTTCGGACAGAGGTTGGGATGCAACCCTATCAAGTCAGTCGACACCTGCAAAAGGAATTCGCTGGTGCAATTGACAGGCTACGACTCTGTGTTCGACGCTTACAACCCCAAGCCACTCAAGGTATCATTGAGCGCCTGCAAGGCCCAATGCCTCAAGGATTGCAAGTGCGATGGATTCACCTATGACGCCAAAACAGGGTTGTGTTACAAGACGGACCGTGTATTGACCTTGAGAAAGGTTTCTGCTGCGACCAAGTTGGCGTTCGTCAAACTGTAGATATAGTCTACCCTTGGATGCACATTACTTAGTGGTGCCTGAAGTCTGATGGCTCCACGTACAACTAAGCCTAATTTTATGCCCAAAGTTGAGAGTTTTTGGAAATTTGAAAAAAAATGTCAATTGCCCAGCGTGGAACGTTTACTCCAAGTGCAAGTGCAAGTGGGCGGGGTGAGGGTAGTAGTGCACCTCCCTCAGGTGTGACCTCTAGCTGATCTGTACACAGCTCATTGATAAATACCAAGGCTGGTTATCAGGCTACCGAGGAGGTCTTAAGCAGTTTTTTCAGCTCTAATACTTCCTTGCTGCAGTTTCTAAGTTGTGTGCCTCTGCTTGCATCTGTGCGCCCTAAGCTTACATGTGTGATTGTGTTCAATTCACAGAGTTGACCAGCGCTTTAAATCAAGCGCAGGCGTGAATCTTGTAGTTCATGGTTATCGTAATTTGATGTCCTGGACTTGTGGAGACCACTAAATCCCAAAGCTGCGAGCGGAATGAACTTATTTTATATGCACAGTAACTGTAATATGTTATCTCCAGAGAGATCCAGGTTAATGATTCCAATTTGGAAATTTACAGGGCAAGCTGTAACAGTGAAACAAAAAACTGGCTGTGACCGCCAGGGTTCGGGAGATTTTTGAGCTCAACCAGCTAAAATCCACCTCTTCACAACTTCTACCGGTTTTTTCAGGATTTGACCGGATTTGACCATTCAACAACAACGTCCAAAGAACATATCAACATACAACAATAATATGTAATGATATCAACATCCAACAACAATGATCAACAATTTATCCATAGTAGGAGTTGAACTTGAAATAACCCATCCACCGGTTGATGGCCATGGATGTACTCTTCTATCATACCTAGGTCTTAAAACTCCATATTAGATTTGAGGCCACAACATGATCAAAAACAACACGAAGATTTTTCATAGACACACGCATAATACATTCTAAATGCTAGCCGTCAACAATAAAATGCAATAATGAAGCAAAAGCTTCGCCTATCCACCATTCACCAAATTGGTACAAGCCTACAATTAGCAGATAGTTTAAATCAGAGTTCGGGAAGTTTTTGAAGCCTTAGTGGCTAATTGCTGATAGTTGCTACGAAGGGTCGGATTTTTCCCAATTTACATCGGCAACAGCCGGTCTTTTGTAAAATCAATTGGTCAATTGCCTATATTTTCATATTTTCATTGGCCAATATCCGATTAAATGGAATTCATATCGGCACTAATTGTTTAAAAAATGTATGAAAAGTTATTAGAAATCATTTCCTAGTACAAAATCTTGAATAAGTGAAAATAAAGGCATGTTCAAAACTTTAAATTTGAAGAGTTAATATCCTTGGCAGGAATTGAACCTAGCAATGCCTTCACCGCTTGAAGGCCAAGGGTCCCCCAATTCTTCATAGAAGCAATTGGATTTGGTCATGGAAAGGTTGCATAATTCAAAAAGTTTAAGGTTTAGGGTACTTCCTCAAGTGCATCATCAGATGCCCCAGACAAATAGCGCTTTGGATGCTTCCGGCTGAAATCCAGTAACTCACAAGAAGAATCGGCTACATTTCCGGGACATCTTCTGGTCCATCGGCTAATTGCCGAAGGATTGAAATTACAGTCGGATTGCCATCTGATGGTTGGAAATTTGAACTGGCCATGAGGGGAAATCCATCGGCTGATAATGAACTAGCCGTCGGTTTTCCCCGAACATAGGTCTAAACCCTAGAACCAGATGATATCATGCCTTAGATGAATCAAACCGGATGAAATCCACCTATTTCACAATTCATCCTGGTTAAAGTCCTCCTCCTCAAAATGGTTGCCGGTTGATATCTGTTTTTTTTTAATAAGCACCGGTTTCACATCCTCCACTTTCCCAATTGAACCGGACTATACACAAAACCAACTGGCCGCCATTACACTAAATACCGGTTCTCCCCGGACATTGGTGACCGTTGGCTTCAATCACCGCAATCTATAATTTGTAATATTGTCAAGTCGTGACGGTAGCCACTGCAACAATCTACAATTTTATCAATATACATCTCCCCTACGATGCAGCTAAACCTTGTATGAAGGCCCTACTAGCTGGAGTGGAGATATTTTTATTTATTTTAAAATTAAATTTGAAGTTTTTGAGACAGATTGCCAACAAAGCCAACGCCAAAATCACTGAGAACCAAGAAAGAAACGCGCCCACTTCAAGGGGAGGCGGAACCCCTCGGACGCGAAACACCGCCAAAAAATTTGGTTGTCAATTGCAGGTCAAAAGGATGACTTTATAGTTTGTCGTGTGACAGTTGATGATCATGTGGGTCCTCAGGCAAGAAACTTACTGAATGTGGGAGGACGGATTTCATGTTCCTTTTTCCAAGATATAATAATGATTATGGGCACGAGATGATGGAGCTCAGGAGTATCTTTTGACTGGATACTCTCCTAAGTCCGAGCTGGCAGCAAGCTGGGAGGGGTAAACCTTTATGTCATTCTAATTATAGTTAACAAAATTTCATTTATGATTGCACACGTAAAGAAATGATATTCTACTCAGGGGAGGGCTTTACCGATGCAGCACTTAGTACTAGGTACAGTTGCAACTAGAAGCTGGCGCGCAGAGCTGCGACCGATCGCCGTGGGCATGGTTGTGCATCAAGTTACTGTACAAATTACAATGTGCTTGCTCATACTAATTGGAAAACCAGGATCTGCCTTGAACTTTGATGTGTGTCTTACAATTCTTTGCACACAGGTTACTTGCTCAAGGTTTGGGGATGGGGGTTAGGTTCTCATTGCGGTTCCTAAGTTAGATTTAGAGGGTTGGTTGTGCGTGCACATTTTGGTTGTACATGGTTTTACAATTTTGATTTGGTTTCAAGGTTGAAGAGGAAAACTAAAGCGGACCTTGTTGCATTGATGACGTTGGAACTGATTGATTTCTGATGAGGCTATCTGTACTCACTCCGTAAATGCATGAGAGTGTGAAGTAAATCAAATCTGCTGGAACATGATGTCTTTTGGGTTCGTATCTATAAGTCGTTGAGCACTAATTTAGCATGTGAAATATTCGCCAGTACTGAGCGTGATTATTCCAGCATCAAATTGTGGAGAAAATGTCATTCGACTTCGTAAGCTTCAAATTTCCAGCTTTCTCCATACTCTGAAGCTTCAATCTTTAACCACTGAGCGTAACCAATCCAGCTTCAGATCGTGGAGCTAGTAAAATGGCTTGGAACTTTCCAGATTTCTCCACAATCTGAAACTGAAACCCTCTCTACTGACTTTAATTTATCCAGCTTCAAATTGTGGAGCAAAATGGCTTCAAAATGTCCAGGTTTCTCCACAAATGGAAGCTGCAATCTTCTCCACGGCATGTGATTAATCCAGATTCAAGTTGTGGAGCAACAGTGCAGTTGTGATTTCGTAGCTGTTTGCAAACTGGTAATATTGACATGCTCTTCTCCTTGTCGATTCTCAGATATCTTGCCAACGTTAATTAGCACGAGAGAGAAAGAGGAGCAATGTCGAGCCGCCAGCTAGGGTTGGGCAGCATTAAGGTTAACCTCGCAGTCATCGCCATCATCCTAGTCTTCGCTGCACATGAATGTGCAGCACAGCAGGGAGTGCCTGTGTCGCTTTCTGCGGGATGGAGCACCGTCATCAACGGGTCGGCCGGTGCGGACAAGGAGGTGTTGACATCAAGAAGCAACTACGTGCTGTCACTTGAAGGCGACCCATGCGCCATCACCATCCGCCATCGATTCTCCAGCCCCGTCTCGCATTTGGTGTGGCTGGCCAATTTCTTCGTCGGGTCCCTCTACACCTCCACCCAGTGCAACATGACGCTCACCAAGGACGGAGACTTGCAGCTATGGGCTCACTTCCAAGGCTCGTGGACCATGATTTGGAACACCAACACCGCAGGCAAGGGCGTCACCAGAATGGCGTTCGATGCTTCTTCGTTCGATAGCGGTGACTTCCAGCTGCTCACAGCCAAGGGCAAGGTTGTGTACCACAGCTTCGGTGTCAAGGAGTTTGCTATCTTGCCCACCCAGCAATTCAGGTACTCATTCCTTCCAAGGAATTAATTCATGTGCGTACTGACGCATGCCCTAATTAAGTGCTTCGAAGGATGCATGCTCTACCTAACTAAGTGCATCCTTCGAAGCACATATTTTTATGTACTATCAGTCTGATGCATGCTTCAATCGAGTGCCTCCTTCGGAGCACTAACTAATTGTATGGACTATCACTCTGGGCATGTATAATTGGGGGCATCCTTCGAAACACTTAATGTACTTCTATGTACTATCACTCTGATGCATGCGCTAATTATTGCGCGTTAGGAGATTCTCTTATTCTCCGACCAAATGATAATGTTTTCACCTGGAGACCTCCGAAGGATTAAATCTGCGCAGCTGTGCAACCTTGTCACCGAAGAGTGTTGCAATTGCTCATCTTCTCGTGGTTCTTTTTGGATTGATTAAAGTCCCTGGACATTGGAAGAAGCCTGAGCCGGCTCCTTGAAAACATGAAAGCCAAACAAAACAAAATAATGGTTGACACCATGTTCACTTCCCCCTGCTACCAACTCAACTGCTCCTACAATAAAGAAAGGAAGAAGATTCCTCTTCCAGCCCAAAAGCTTTTCATAAGAAGATGAGCAAATGCAACACTCTTCGGTTACAAGATCATTGCAGCTGTGTAGATCAATTTCCAGGTGAAGGATCACCTGGAAATTCCAGGTGAAGAATTTGACATTCTCATGAAGTTCGATGTTAATTACATGTGCCGAAGTTGAATATCACGCAGAGCAGGAGACAAGCTGGTGAATCCAGATCAAGACTTCAATGACACCTTTCCCCAGGAGGTCTTCTCTACGAACGACTTGTATGAGCTGAGGCTGGTGGGCGGCGACCTCCAATTGTTCTCTAGCTACGAGGCTGGTCCCTACAAGCAGTACTGGAGCCTCAAGCGCACTTTGTTCAAGGGCGACCTCAGCAAGGTGGCTTACGCAGGTATAAATGTCATGTGAATGTCATGTTACATTATGAACCGTATTGGACCTGTTGTCAAGCATCATCCTTGAAAGTGGTACATGATTTGGTTTCCGACCGCAAAACCTGACCTGTTTAAGACCCCGAGTGATGCTCTGATAATCTTGTTACAACCCTGTTTAATTACAATCCTTGTTCAGATAATAGCTTAGTTGATTGATTGAGGTTTGCAGTTGGTTTACTTGTTCTAATGAGAGGATTGAAGCCGGCTTCTTGCGCTTTGTAGTGGCGCTTGGAAGCAATCCTCGGCAGTCGAGGCTATGATCGATGTTGCAAATTCCAAATGTTTACTCCGAATTTCTCAAGCTTCATGGAAGCATGGATTACTATAGATTTTTCTTAGGCCAAATGGATAGTAGATTGAATCACCCATGGATGTGGCACAGCAATTGACTCAAAGCAAGGTGGGATTGGTCTCTTCACCGAGGCCGGCAAGCTTGTGTGGACGTCTGGTGCAATCCCTCCACTAGTTACAAATCCTCACGACGAATACTTTGGACTTGACACATACGGCAATCTCAAAAACTGGTATCTCGTCAAGGGACAGTATTGGGGATCAGGATTCCAGGCGCTTGCCACCAATTGCGACGTCCCCAACTTCTGTGGTCCCTATGGACTCTGCAAAAACAGCGGCACCTGCAGGTGGGTAACCTCAAACCGAGTCTGTATAAATCATCTATTATACAGATAATTAGATTTATTATCAGTCTGTATAAATGTCTTCATCTATTGTAGTCGTAATCTCAAGTCCTAATGTATGAAATCAGCCTAATGTAGTGATGTCTTCAACTATTGTAATCGTAACCTCAAATTCTAAATCATCATAACTTAGTAATGGCTTCGTCTGCTGTAGTCCTAACCTAAACTCTAAACCAATAATGCCTTCATCTATTGTAGTCGTAATCTCAAATCCTAAATCAGCATAAATTATTGATGTCTTCAACTATTGTTTCGTAACCTCAAACAAAATCGGCATAACTCAGTAATGGCTTCGTTTATTGTAGATGTATCCTCAAACCCTGAAATAGTATTTTCTTCATCTTGTGTAGTCGTAGTGTCAAATCCAAAATCAGCATAATCCTGCGATGTCTTCAACTATTGTAGTCGTAACTGTAAACTAGCAATATAACTCAGAAATGGCTTCGTCTACTGTAGTCGTATCCTCAAACCCTAAATCAGCAGGATTCAGTAACTTCATGTATTGTAGTCTTTCTTGGGAGAAACTGTGCTGGTACATGAAATTAACCCTGAATATTCAATCGAAATGTGGGCTTGCAAGTGCTGAGATCCTTTTGAATTTGTTGTTGGCTCGGCACAGCTGTCCAAGTGGATATGTAAAATCACCCTACGGGCAGCGGTTGGGATGCAACGCCATCAACTCAGTCGACAAATGCAAAAGAAATTCGTTTGTGGCATTGACCGGCTATGACTCTGTGTTCGATGCATATAACCCCAAGCCGCTCAAGGTATCATTGAGCGACTGCAAGGTCCAATGCCTTAAAGATTGCAACTGCGATGGATTGACGTATGACACCAACACAGGCTTGTGTTACAAGACGGGCCAGGTTTTATCCTTGAGAAAGGTTCCCGGTACGAGCAAGCTGGCTTACGTGAAGTTGTAGAACAGTCTACACAGAGATTGCCTTTGTTGCAATTGGCGCATACAAATTCAGAATTTCGACAGTGTCGCCACCTGTTTGAAAAGTTGTAATTTTTTTTTTGGTCATGGGCTTCTAGTTCACACACGAGGTCTGATCTGATCACATTGACAACAAATGTCGATCAGTAGCTTCGTGCATTCATGAGGTTTTGCAATTCCCAACAGTTTCTTTGTGACTTCACTCTCAGAGGTTTCGCAAAATGCATGAACTGTCCACTGTCGGCCGATTCTTAGTTTGCATGTGTCCAAATGTTGATTCCTCACCACCAAGAGCAATGACGGAGTATTATAGTCAATACCGAATGCTGCATGTACACGATGAGAGTGTCAGAAGATTTTTAACCAAATGCCTGCGACCGAATCTTCATATTGGAATATGATAACCATATGTATACACTCTGATAGAAGTCAACAGATTTGGATGAGCTTTTGTCTCAAGCCCCGCAAATTTGGGCGGCATGCAATGAATCTTCTTCTTTTATATTATAAATAATCATGCCCGCATCGTGCAAAAGAACAAGTCTACAGTACATGATGGGCTTTAACCATGTGTTACTTTCAGTCTAAGGTGTATGTGAACGTGGATTCCAACTACTCTTGCCAGATTTCAGGGTTAACTTATGGTGGCGTGATCATCATCACCTTTATCACCACCGACATGAAGATGGGATGCAACATTAGCACTATTACTGTAGAATTTTTGGAGATAGGATTCCAACATGTCACTACACTCTACACTCCGTAGTATCACACCTGTGGCAACCAAAGTGCACGTGATATTACAGAGTTTTGTAGTGTTAATATGAATGCGTGCTACTATAGAATTAGTGTAGCAAGTGACATTATGGAATAACACAAAGGAGATGTGAGGACAATTTGAATTCGTTCTCCCATCACCTATGCTAGCGTGGTCCACTCCACCTAGCCTTCCTGGGCGATGTGGCGGACGCATGCACCAACATTCAACAAGTGGCATAAGAAGAAGAAAAAGAATAAGAATGTGACACTCCACATGTTGACACATGGCGCAATGCGAGGGTGTGGGTTGACTTCTTGGGTGGTTTGCATTAATGACAAATTTTGTGATATAAGGGAGAGAAGTGTGACAATAAGGAGTGAGATTTGAACTACGAACATCTGTTCCCTAGGGTTTTGGCATATTAGAGAGTGTGTGACATTATGGGAGTTGATATTACAAAGTTTAGGGTGTACTAGGATAGTAGGGCCAAGGCGACAACACTTCTGACTCCATTTTTATTGGAAATGGTTAATATGAGGGGTTGTTTACATCATGGAGCCGCCCCATGTCCCACGTCTTCATGGTCCAACTTCCATGGTCATATTTGTGAAAAGTACATTTTTTAAAGCTTTTGGGACTTCACTAGGTGTAAACCGAATGTGGACAAAGAGGAGTGACCATGCACCAAAAAGTGCATGTGCTGAATTTTCAAATATATGTCAAAAAGGGGGAGTTAAAAAAAATAAAATCATGTTTTACGCTTCTAGCTCTCTTCTTCTTCCTCTTTCTCTTCTTTCCTCTTTTCTTCTCTTCACCTTGAATTTCAACAAACATGGTTTCAATGGAGGAGAGGCGGAGGAGTCTAGTTTTGTTTTTAGGATGTTATATATTTTTGTACATGCTTGTAAAGCATGTTGTGGACATTCAAGGATTTCTCCCACCTTGATTTTGCAAGGAAAGTGGGAGAAATTTGTAATTTTAAGCTTGCTTTATGAGAGCTTGGGTCATAAAGAGAGGAGCATAAGGAGTTTAAAAAGCGATCTCGAGTGAAATTTATTACTTTCAGATTTTTGTGTGAGAGTTTAGGTCCATATTTGAAGAAGAAAAACACTCGTTTTAGGGTTGTCATACATGTGCAAGAGAGAGTTGCAATGTCATTGCATAAGTTGGGTAGTGGTGATGGATTGCAAAGCATAGGAGGCTTGTATGAAGTCTACCAGAGTACATTCTCAAAGATAGTAAGAGAGTTTTGTAGAGTTATTAGGAAGCATCTCCAACCAATATTTGTTCAAACTCTAGATGAATTACAATTTAGGGTTTTAGCTTCACGGTCTAAGTAACTACATGGTAAGTTACATCGTAGGAACAATTGATGGATCGCATATTCCTATTTAGTTCTTGTAATTCAAGGAGAATATTACTATCATAAAAAATCATTTCATTGAGTGATTCTATAAGGCATTGTTCGACCAAATTATATAATTTAGGATTATGAAATATGTTGGGCTACTTTTCAGCTTACAAGGATAAGACAAGGGTGCATAGACGGTAAGTTTTAGTCATATAAACTCTTTGGGGACGTTGCATATCCGGTGAGGCCTTGGAGGTGTTGTCCATTTAAAGGCGGAAAAATTGCATTACATGGGAATGAGGCAAATTGGAACAATTACTTTGTTTAGTCTTCTACTAGAATGTATGTAGAGAGGGCATTTGGAATCTTTTAGGATAGATAGGGGCTTATCATGAAGCAATTTGAAGTGCCTTTGAGGAACATGCTTGATATTGTGACAATTTGTATAATCTTGCATTGTTTTTGCATTGTGAACAATGATAGAATCAAAGAAAAATAAATATTAGATGAAGCAAAGAAAAAATTATTGAAGAGTAATTGACGGAAAGATACGAGAAGAAAGTGAATTACGTGGTGAAAGAGCCGGAATTGTGGAAGTGAGGAGGAGGATTTTGGTTGAGAAGATGTTCCAATTTTACATGAAGTGAATGACAAAAAAACCAAATTATTTTTAATGAGATAATATAAAAAGCTCATGACCTTCTTCATGAAGTCACTTTGATGTATGGATTAATGGATGGTAAATTGTACCAATATAAAATAGTGCATAAAAAATTCAACATGACTGAAACAAATAGTGATAGTGGGTTAGACTATGTAGAAGAGTAATTAAAAATTTTCTAACAAAATAGCAAAGATTGTACCCATATTTAAAAAAAAATCATTAACTCTTTAAATATTGTAAGAAAAGCTCCATAATTGCCAACAACTTGTTCCAAGAGTACCTCTATCTTCTCTTGAATTTAATTCTATTTCCTCTTGTATGAATGATGTTGCAGTAGTTGGAAGTACAGTTTCTTCACATGAGGTAGGTGTAGATGGATTACATCTTCCTCTTATAATTTTGTAGCACTTCTTGGATTTGATTTTGTACACTCACCCTACTACCATTCCACTCACCCATTTCTAAAAATCATTTACAATCTTATTTCCAATCTAGTCCTAAAACTCCATTAGCCCTTTTGTTTGTCTTATATTCCTTTAAAATAGATTGTTTTTTAATAAGATAACCACAAGCACTTGAATCCTTTGATTACAACCACCATTTGGATGTGTAATTTAACCCATGAGTTCACCCATACATTAAAAAAAAAAAACACTGAAATCGCAAAATATATGCAAAAAAAACCTAAACTTTGTATACTTCCCAAAAAATAAGCATGAAAGAATCTACATAATAAAATGTATGTTAGCAATATGAATTTTTAGCATCACAAGATGTAAAGTGGACTAGTAGTTAGAGATGTTGGAAAAAAAAAAACAATTGTTCTATGGTGAATATGGTTCAAATTTCCTCACATGTGAAAACATCCAAGTATAAGGAAAAACTTGCTAGTTGGTCAACTGCCTCTTGTGCTTTGGCGTTGGCCTGTCGGCATTCTGTCTCAAAAAAGAAAGAAAAAAAAGCATCCAAGTATAATATGGAATCTTGAAGCCACCCTGACAGTGGCTACCCTATTTTGAGGAGAGGGGGGCAAGAGACTCGTAGTGAAGGCAATGAACTTTTATGGTGTTATCATACATCCACATACAACCAAAATTCGCCAACATTCTCTAGCATTTGATTTAAAAAAATAAACCATTGAGCTCTTATAGAAACAAATTCACTTTGTTTGTTAGCAATTTTGGCGAACTCCTCATGATTCATATCGTCGCGGATTGATTTGAATTGGTGCACTTCAAAATCCTCCACTTGATTGTTTCCATATCTTTTTCATTTGATTCTTGGAGCTCAATGACCTTCTTCTTGTCTTTTTTCTTCATGTCATTGGCCCCTTCTTTCCTATAAATTCTTCATTTCTTTTTGTAGTCATTTCTTCCTCCATTTCTAATATTCTAGCTCTAAGAGAAGAATCCATATTCTCCAATTGTATTCCTTATATGGGTATATTAAGAGATGGAGGACAAAATGCACTAGAATAAGAGTGGAGAAAATTGGGACCATATAGCAAGTGAGGGTGCAAAAATTTGAGAAATCAATGTGTGATAATTCTTGAAAAACGGAGGTGCCATTTCCTGCAACCATTGTGAATTTTAAGACCATTCTCCTTGAGACTCTCTACATGACTTATCTTCATTAGTATACCCCTCCATGCTTTGAAAATAAAACGAATAGTACAAACCAAAATAGTTCAAAACAAGTATGCAAGTGAAATGAGAGAATGATCTTGAGGGGTCACTGGCGAATATCATAGAAACAACGTGCAATAAAAAAGAGGGTCTAATATATTCATTGTAGATAAATTTTGCAAAGAACGTACATATAATACATGGAGTTTTAATAATAATGAGACATGTATACATGTAAAATACCATCACATATAATGGCCTCTTTTATCTAGTCAGTACATGTAAAATAATGTGGAAACAATTACTAGGGGTAGCGGGTCTAGGGTAGGGTTTGTGCTAGTGGATGAAAATAGGTAATATTTTGTTGAAAAAGCTTGGATGGATGATTTTGCACGCCGGTTGGCTTGAACGTTACTAAACCAACATATCGAATGTGAAGTTAATGTTCTTTATCTACATGCCGAAAGGGAAAATTTTAGCGCATTAGTTGAATTATAATCTTCTTTCCAATTTTCTTTGGTAGTACAAGTAAAATAAGGTATTTTTCAAAATCCTACCCCCCAAAAAAATATAATTACTAATAGGGTGTATTAAAATACAAGAATTTACCTTTATTTTGAAAAATACCATACCTTATAATCTTTTCTCCAAGGTAAATAGCCCCCTAATAAATAAGTCTTGAGCGCACATGTATGCATTTATATAAGAGGGAGTGACCCCCCCGAGAGGTAGATGCAATTAAAAAAACATCCTTTTTATTATGTTTTCAAAGTATGATGGAAGGTGTAATAAAAGGGAGCTGTGATTTTAACAAAAATACTTGCAGTAACATTTGGCCTTAAAAAATTGATGATTTTTTTTTCAAAACACCATTTCTCTGTTATGATCACCGATTTTTATAGTGAAATTTTTTTTGCCTCTCTTGTTGCAAAAGCTGTATGACCATAATAGTGGATAATGCAAGCCTTGAACTACAAAGTTGTTCCTTAGTCACCTAGAAGTTGTGATTGGCCATTGACTAATATTGACTATTAGATATTTGAGTACTTACTAATATCTATATTTTTAATATTAAATAATTTACAGTGAACTTCGCCTCACTAAAATGAACGAAAAATAATGGAAGTGGGTCATGTGCTCAGGTTTTGGGAATATCTATCATTTATCCAAAATTAGTAATAAAAGGAAGTGGGTCCCATGGCACATGTGTCCAAATAACTGCCATATAATATTCTTATCTCATAGAAAATGTGAAATACGCATGGTCATTGCAATGTGATCCAAACACAAGTTATTTGATTGGAGGTGTCAAATATGGTTACTATATTGATTATAATTGAGGTTGTTTACCACAAAATATAAAGGCTCATTTTCTTTAAATAAATTTGGAAAAATATTTAGGTTGCATATATATTTATTATTTAAAAAAAAAGTTTGTAGACTCTTTATAGGTTTTTGGAATTGTGAGTTTTTGGGGAATTTATTAAAATAGTTTAACTTGCCTAAGATGCTCATTTTTGTAGGTCGCATATGGTTTTTTAAATTAATTAATTAATTAAAATGGTAGATTCTTTAGCCTTTATTAGATCTATATATAATTTTTGAAAATTTTCCAAATTATCTGAAAGTTTGTCTTAGGCTTTTAGTTCTCATTACTATCTTAGGCTTTCCGATTCATCATGATCACATGGCCAAACGACAAGGAGCTTACAAAATGACCATGTATGTGCATGAGTGAGCAAATATTTCTATATATAGGATGATGGGTTCAAACACACACTTGTAATTGATTCAATAGTCCTTTGGTGTAAAAGTGACCATTTGGCAAATGGCTATTTTGACACAAAGGACCATTGTGTCAAATGCAAGTGTGTGGTAGTACCCACAATTCTAGTAGTGTGTGGACACCTTGAATCCTGTTTCATGCAACATTGTGAGCAAGTACTACAAAAATATTTGCTTGAAGATATTTAATACTCTACCAAAATTCAAGAAGTGATATAAATCCACAAAAATATTTTAATAAAATATTTTCAGACAACTCCTTGTTCATGCTTATGGCAAAGTTATGTCAAAATCAACCATGCACTTTAGTAAACTAAGTATAATATTAAGTGTCACTTACTATTGAGAATTACACATTCCTATATCTTTATACTGTTAATGTAAATTTTAACCAAGTAAAGATGTTGATGTTCTATACTGTCCAAAAAACCAATTCGCCCTTTTTTGGTAAAAGATGGGATGAGTTAACAACTATAGCATTTGCATAATTCCAAATAGTAAGTGACACTAAATCTCATATTTAATGTGCTTTTTTTTTCAAGGTGAGGTGATGTTTTTGGAAATTGTAAATATGCAGGCACCATCATGTCAATACTGCCTCATCCCTTAATTAATAAAACTATAGAGTTCTTGCATCCATATTCTGTGCTCCTTGCAATCCATGAGGAATTTGTGCCTCGGGGGGGGGGGGGGGGCAGTGTGTTAAAAAGTTAAGGATATAGGTGCGAACAACCACTATTTTATAGGGGGGTATTACTTTCAATTCTCTTCTTTTTTTCACATGCTATCATTATGCAAATTTCTACTTTGGGTTAATAGAAAAATGGCTTGCATTACTTATAATTCCAAATTACCTATTATTCCATACCCTATAGTACTTTAAAGATGTCCAATGTCATTTTTGATACCCTATATTACTCTAAAGTCCAATTATAAAATTTTGCCCCCATGTTTTTAAAATACCCTATCATTTGTTCGCACGTATATTGCTACTCCAACCAATGACTACCCCCCCGAGATTTGTGCATGGAATTCCCAAATTGTTAAGAATTGTGTGTCATCCAGTAAGAAACACATAGTTTTTGCATTTTCATGTATGAGTACTGAGAAATCGGGTTCAACTCAAAGTGGTGTCCCTACTTGAGAAAATAAGATTCAGTATGTAATATGTTCGCCATAGCTAGTTTTAGCTGAGCTTCAGCCATGAAGCTTGGTTGAGGGTGATAATTGTTGCAATACACGGCGAATGTGATGTTTACAAAATATCTTCTTGAGATGAGTTAGGTGCTTGGCGACTGGTACTTTTTCTCAAATTTTGTTGAATTAATTGTAGGTCAGGATTGCTACAGACACTCAGAAACACTTACACTCCTTTCTTCGTCGATTCTTGCACTGACATTGAAAGGTGATGTGAGCATTTATGATGTTTTGTTCAACAAGGGTTCCGCACCCGCTTCCTTCGATTCCATTTCTATTGCTTCAACCAACAATAGCATTCAACTGGCAAGAGCTGCAGTGAACATGGCGCTTCTATTGCTTAAGTCAATCTTCCGTGAATCGATAATTTATACATGATTCCTCAGTCACAATGTGTAAACCCTAAATTGCAGCTCGCAACCACAGACAGAAAGATTCCTCACAGTTTCCTGCCAAAGATACATGTGGACGCCTTACTCGCAGTCGAAATTCAGATTCCATCATACTCTACCAAATGCACTGATCACCAGATATCGTTTCACCTTTGCAGGACTCCTCGAGGTAAAGATGTGACATGCCCTCACCAACTTGCCTGCACAAGGAGAATTTCTGGTGCTGTATGAGTTGGCCGATTGTACTGTACCTTTGGTGGGGCTTTTTCTTCGGAAGTGACACCAATGGATTTGTTTGCTGGTATGATGATTGTCATAGTGTGCACATGATCCATACCTACAGTAACTACAATCTAAGCGATTCTGCCATCGAATGGCCTCCGGCCGACACCTGTTCTCACATTTTCCAGCCGAAATTGGATATACCCCAAGCTGATGATGCGAAATCCAAATCCTAATTCAGCTGAACCATCCCACTTTCATTAATACAGTCTCAAGTCATGACTCATGGGATGGCATGAATAAGCACCACATTTGAGAAGGACAGGCACCTAATTCTCAAGTAATCACATAAATGCTTACCAAGGTAAAGTGGATCTGGATTTCAATTTTTCTATCGAAGCATTGCACCACGGTGTAGTTACTGAATGAGAACCGTTGAGTTCTCATATGAGAACAGAAGGTGCTGCGAACTTGAGATAAAGAGCAAGAAGATTCGGATGGTAATAATTCCTTCACAAACCAGTCGAATCTTTGGGAGCAATAATTCACCAGAAAACAACAAGATGAGATGTTAGGCAGAACTTGCTTTGTTCTCCTTTGACGAAGCTAAGTTGCAATCCCACTCCAACTGGCAAAACCCAAAGCCTTAACCCTGAACTTGCCGAGCGCTCAAGAATTGAGTCATTCTTCATTCAGGTAACAACCAACTGTAAATTCAGGTTACAAATTTTTTCCACCTGAGATTGAGAAGCTGATAATGAGAATTCCAAACTTAAAGATTGGTTGCAGCTAAAACATCCCATTCGATCATTATTGAATCTCAAGCCATGAATGCAAAGCTCCATGCTTGGTGAAGACAGGTCGCCTAGTGCCGCGGGGAACGCCTAACCTCCAAGCAATGACTTGAATGCTAGCCGCGGCGAAGTGGATATGGATTTCAAACTGTTTTGGTTTAATCATAATCCATTAGTTTGAATTTTCTATTTCCAACTTGATTGATTGATTCATTCTTCTAGTTGGAACTATCTAATTCCAATAGATTCATTCACCCATTCTCCTAGGTGAAATTGTTTAATTCAAATTATATTCATTTATTCATTGAGAGTTACCTAGCTATATTGAATAACATCCATCCGTTGGGAATTGTCTAACTCTGATTCATATCTTCTAGTTGGAGATGTCCAACTCTTAGTTGGAATTGTCTAACTCTAATGCAAAGATCTTCAATTGGAAGCTGTCTAACTCCCGTGCATAATTCCTTTGTGAATTGTCTAGTGCTTGTGCACCATTCTTTCTTGGGTTGTCTGACCCATTTCTTTCTTTGTAGTTGTTTGACTCCAAACACCATCTACTCACATGCTATGTACATCAAAGTATGGATAGTCTTTATTTCTTGTTTAATCAAACAATAAATATTTTAATCTAAGCATATCACAATGGGAGCCAACCATGGTGTACAATGTACATTTACCTATGTGTCTCATCACTTTTGTAATAAGGTAGAGAAGAATCTAGGCAATCAAACAAGGGAGGAGGGGGGGGGAGGTTTGACTTGGTTTGAGAGTGTACATAAATCTTGATTTGACAACCTTGTCTTGTTTGTTCGTTGTCACTCCAAAATAACAAGTTCATTGCTCAATTCTCATATTTCTCACTTATATTTGTGGACATCATCAAATTCCAATGTATATGTGGATTTCAAGCTATGATTCTAGGGCCCGTGTGAGAACAAGTCCTTGAAGGCTCAAAATCATTTTGCAATGAATGTTAGTTTATAATATAGGTATTTGTAACTTTGTAGGATCCGTTAAAATCACATCATCAAATACCTAATATGTGTTCATTTCAGGGATTTCATGTCCATGTCCATCATTACCTGTGACAACAACGTGATGCCAAACCCAAAAATGTAAACCTGATGGTTTACCTAGGGGTAAAATCACACGGTCAACCCCTTGGTCAACGGTTTGCTCAATTGCAAAGAAAAATAACTAAAAAGTCCAAAATTTTTGGACTAATAGACCTTCTTGACTACATGATCCAAGGGTCCAAATTTTTTTGAAATTTTTTCTCTTTGGTTTAGTAGTTGACTACTCTAGCTTGACTAATGCAGTCGACCAAGAGCAATTGACTACTAGGAAATAATAAAAAAATTAAGTCAAAAACATTATAATTTTTTTGGATGGTAAGATCTTGCATCTTACCAGATCTAGCGGTCCATGTATTTTTTTTTGAATTTCCTCTGTATACAAAAAACTATTTTTAGAAATTGATTGCTAGTAGTTAACCAAAAAAATTAATTTTAAAACAAGATTTGTTGTAGTAACAAAAAAACTATGTCAACAAGCGTCACGTCTTGATGTGATGCAACGTGATGGCATCACGTAATTTGGAATGTGACATGACACCCAATGGCCGTGTCACGTCCATTTGCACACCCTTGGTTTTTTAGACTGACCCCCCATTGCATGGTGATAGTAACTTGCAGGCAAAACGACTCTTCATTTATTCATCCTTCCTTATTCATTTATCTATCTATCCACATGACTATGGTGAGCCTCATGCTTCCTCACCCTAGGTAATGGAATAATAAGACCATGGACTAGGAATAAACATACATTGTGATTCTCAAAAAAACAGAAGACCTAAATTTTATTTTCACACCATAGTCCTCATGGAACATGGCATCTCTTTATTTAAGAAGACGCTGGAGAGATCATGAACCTCAACAATGTTACATATCTATACACACCTTAGATTATATAATATCATGAGGATCGATCCAACATTGCCATCCTAACACCCAGGCTCCGTGAATTTTCATTCATAATATTGTAACAAGGTAATTCCAAATGTTAAAATGCATTCAATGAAACCTTTGAAAAGTCTAACATTGTGGCACAAGAATGGATCATAATTCCACAAACAAAATGTTGAACCTGCAATGGTATAATTACAATAAGTAATTTAGTAGCCTAAAGTCAGCCTTTTAGGACCAAGACCTCATCAGTTATCTTGACCTTGTTTTTGGTGGCAGATTACCGAAGGTATGAGTTGGATTGGGAAAGGTATGGATGACCAATCAACTTCTCAAATTGAAACACTTCCACAGTTCAAACTTCAACTCAAAATGAGAAGGTAATCGATGATTCTATATAGAAGCTACTATTGACCAGGATTGTGCATGTTAAATATATGCACTTCATACTGTGATCAGATCCACAGTTTTCTAAGTCCAATGTTTTCTTGCCAATCTGAATATTTTGGTGTCTCTTTGATATCCAGCTCATGAACCATTATTACCTCATTTACTAACTCGACACAATCAATCCATTGTGTTCAATCTAGCTCGTATTTTTCTTTCAATTATTTTTAGTCCAAGCAGGTTGACGTGAATGGTTTTTGCTCAGGAAATTTGAAGCAATTCCTGAAGTTGTTGAATCTGAGCTGTATTTCCAAGAGATTTAAATGGATGTGATTAAGAAGAACATCCTGGGTGCAGAATTGAGGATGGACAATTTCAGAATGAAACTAATTCAAATACTTATTCGTGATAATTTGCAGATGTTATAGAGAACCAGTTGCCTCTTCTAAGGACTAGATTTCATTGCAATCCTAGCTTGTTGAGTACCTAAATAGGTAATAGAGGTAAGTTCAATATAGGAACATAAATGTCAAAATCTTTACACTTCCTTAGCACCATCTGGCATGGTGTTATAGAAATGTGTGCCTTAAATATTCAATCACTCAACACTACACTAAATATTGCATTTAGTGTCATCATTTATGTTTGTCTTGCTTAATATCAATTGTAAAACCACTTGTGTAGTGTCGCTAACACTAAATGTAAACCTAACCTTATTTGTCATTCCTTGTAAATTTTCTGGGGTATTAATTATAGATGCACAATGTTGCAATCACTCACTTACTAAGTGATTTTCATCCAAATAATCATCCATGACTATATTTAGTACAAAATGTTAAGAAGCAAAATATACCAAAAGTGGATGAAAAGAAAGTAAGTTAGGATGACAATGTTTCTAAACTCATTCATAAAAATCTTCATTAGAAAGAACTGAAATTTAGCATGTCTAGACAAACCACTGGTCCAAAAATATAAGAATGCACTCGTGGGGACAAAAACATCAAATGACAACAACAAAGCAACAACATAACAACCATAACTTTGAATGTTTGTATTTCATGTTTGCCAATCACCATGTTTGTGTAATTTCACAATGTAGTGTATATCATATTGACGGTTAGAATTGTCCAAAATTCATACCTAAATCCAAACATACTTATATCCTAGTTCTAAGGAACTCCAAATTCCCAATTTAATTTAGCCCAAACTAATTTTCTCAATTGGATTTCATTGCTTTCTTTAGGGTGGTGCTCAATGCCTACACAACCCTAAGAATTTTCTTTTGTCGATTGTGTAGTCCCATACGAAGGGGCACTTTACCCCTTCATGAGCTTCAGAGCCCATGGCCATTGAAATCTTAAATCTTTTGTTGTTGGAAAAGGCTTAGACCATCTCACTTCACTTACTGCGTCTAGAAGGTTTGGAAAGATGAAAAACCTACTTGGTATCCTACATGGGAAAAATAATGGATGATGTAACAATTCCATGGTCTGTAGATTTTGCATGAAGCCCACTTCAAAGAAATGGGTTTAATACAAAACCGGGAGATCTTGAAAGTTCAGAATTTCAGAATTTTTTTATTTGATTAATAACTTATTGTGTGGAATGTTCCTCACAAATCATAGGAACTTGACAATGGAATATCATTCAACTGAAAGTCGGTTGCGTATGTTTAAGATTGTACAATTATTCAAAGGCTCATGATTACACAAAATTTAGTTTCAAGTTTTCAAGGTATGTTGGGGGTAATATGCTCTTTAGATGAGTTCAAAAGCGTCACAATTTCATTGTGACAACCCTAAGGGTGAGTCATTGGGGTATATAGCCAAAGGAGCTTTAGAATCAAAACAAGGTTTTATTGGTTAACAATGAAAAAAATTACATTTGGGTCCGAATGGAAAGTATGAAACTGAAAAGTGGCATTAATATCCCACCACAATTTTGACTCAAGAAAATGTCTCATTCAATTAAGAAACCACATTCCAAGATCAATCTTGAGCCCAAAAATAAGGTTAATTATGAAGGGGTGTTTTGAACCCCAAGCTTCTTTGACATCGACCCCAATGTTCACAGACCACCCTAACTTAGTTTCCTACTCAAACAACTATTTTACTCAATGTCAAATTCAATCACCGAATGTGTGAGCTCACACTAATCAACATCCACCCGCACTAATTACCTTGCAATTGTTGGGTGGCAACTAGTCTACTTAGAAATTGTGATATGACACTTGGTGGTACATGACAAATCATGTAGACCACTGCAATCAAACATGATACGCCAATTTAAATGCCACATCAAATTAGATGTTTACCACAGTTGGTTAAGAAATTGACATAGCCAGTGTGATGCTTTCGACCACATCCAGCCTTATCGTAGACATGCTACTGACCGTGCAGCACCACTTACCGTGCATGTCACGATACTCCACCATGCCACTTACCGTATACTTTTAATCTCGGCCGTCAAATTATATCACATGCAATCTCAATTGTCCGATGTCTCTCAAACTCAATCATGACCGCGCCAATGACCTAAAACATCACTGTCAACTCACACTCATCATGGAGTTTCCTTCAATCAAATCACATAGCAAGGTGTAGATGTAGCAATTTGATGAAGATGAAAAGAGCAGACCTTGCCAGGGCCAAAAAAGAAGCAAAAATTCAACAACAACTTGAGAAGAAAATGGCTACACAAGTCAAAAGGACAATATCAAAACCTCATCAATTTCCTATGCCTACAAAGAAGAGGGCAACATTTGTAGCTCCTTTAGTGAAACCTAACATGCACGGTTAGTGAATGGCACATTGATCACACATTGATGCATATAGTTGTGAACTTGATTGTAGAAAGGTTACAACTTTTCAAATACAATTGTCATTTCATTTTACCACAATACTCTCATCTCATTTACTAATTACAAATTTTAAATTTTTTTAAAAAAAAGGTTTAACCCACCTTGTGGAAAACCATTTGAAACCCAAATATGCACGGTCAGTAGCATGTCTACGATATAACTTCCCTAAAAGCTTATTTTTCTCTTTCTCCTCAGAAAATCTTTAGGAATCGACCGACTGAAGGCAACACATCCGACAAACCGATCAGGATTATCACGAGCTCTCCGCAAGAATCCTATCAAAGTGGCTACCGACATCGCCAAGCCGTAGCCTGGCTGACAAATTCTCGCCTAGCGTAGGGGCTGGCAGGGCAGGGCTCACATGACCAAAAGTTGACACTCACGGTCAAGCGAATCCTCACACAGGGCAACGATGGGGCCCTGGTTGTCTGGTTTCATTGCTGATGTTCCGTTTCGACATGATCTCAGACACGGTCGAGGCACATTATTCAAGCCTGGCCCATGCATTTCAACCCCCATTGGATGCGGTCATTCTCCACCTGTCTGTGGCCCGGGTCCACATTTTGGGCTACTAAATCTCCCTCCTGGCTAGTCTGTGGCATCATTCTCAAGTGCACTGGATCCCTTCTTCTGTTTTTTCAGCCTCCTCCTCTCTCTCTTCTTCCGTGGCAGGAGATTCTTGAGTGCTGATCTTGCTTTCCGCAGCTTTTGGTTACCCCTCTCAGACTCTCTCCTGCACGGGGTACCTTGAGTTCGAACGCTCACTCTTTCAAGAATACTCGGCAGAATTTGCGCATTTTGGAGCCGAGGTTGTAGTTGGAGAAGGCTCGCGTGTGCACACTCTCCGGTGGTCGTCTGAGTTCACCATTCTTGTGGGACGTGAGTTACGAATTTCTATTTATTTTAAAATTTCTCTAACAAGCTGTGAGGCTTATTTTGGAAGGGGATAATTTGTTTGAGTCTTTGTTTGGTGTTGTTGCTTCTGTGAGCAGTAAGATGTGTTTGTCTGGTCTTAGGAGCCGTTTTATCATCTGCCATGCCATTCTTCCTCTCAATGTGTTCAGTGGTGATATTTTTTCTTTTCTCCTAACTCTTGTGTGGATACTACACCACATGCACAAAACTTAAGCAAATGACGTGCAGTCACTTAGTCTTGATCAGGTCTTGATCAGTGGCCATATTGTGGTTGATGGTCCTTCTTTAAATGCTGAACCCTAGAGTACACTGTCTTCCTTGGTAAGCTTGGATAATCACCCCAACAATTACACATGATTGTTTACATACCCTTCATCATGAGTTGCTAAAACCTGGGAGTGACTGTATGCAGGCACATTTAATCATCTCTGAAACAATCATGGCATTGTCCAGAAACAATGCAGGCCATGACAGTGATGGAGCTGCCAGAGTTGTGGATGGCGGCAATGAAGCTGATGATGTTGAAATTTTTGATTGGTTGCAAGCACAAATGGCTCCCAGCTCGAACTTCATGGACCCTCAGGAGAGCCAGGGGAGCAACGACCTTACTCCAGAAGCAAGTAATATTAATAATCCTGAATCTCAAGGGAGCAACAACATCACAATCACTTCTCATCATCACATGGTACAGTTGCACACAATAGTCAAGTTTTGGTTTCCTTTTCAATTCTCAAAAGTCGTGATTCAACTACTCCCTCAGTGATAGCATCTGTCGCCAAGAGAATCCATGTGTTTGTGATTGACTAGACTCAAAGTCCCTCTTGTTTCTTGCCGCCTGTAAGAGTGTTTCAGTGAGTCATCCCTGTATAATGGCAGGGTTCAATAGTTTTCATGACAGAAGCTCAATCAGTGCATGCATCCATCACCTCTTTGTCAGGGCTGATGGTTTCTGATGGTTTAACAATATTTTCCTACTTCATACTTGAATCTTGCAGGTCAACAACACTAATTATACCAGTGCTATTAGCCAGGGGCAACATGTCAATGGTAGCACTACCCATGTAACTTTGAATGGAGGTATGTAACATGGAATTGTGCTGAACTTCATCAACTTGATTCCATGCACACAATCGAGTTACCGTTTCTCATCATACTAGAGCAATGTGCATGGATATAG
Source organism: Polytrichum commune (assembly GCA_950295325.1). Taxonomy (NCBI): domain Eukaryota; kingdom Viridiplantae; phylum Streptophyta; class Polytrichopsida; order Polytrichales; family Polytrichaceae; genus Polytrichum; species Polytrichum commune. The sequence continues at coordinate 1,808,989 of OX485804.1, forward strand.
AGGGAGATAACCATTAAGAATTGGGTATTAATACATGTTCTGATTTTTGCTAGCTAGTAGATCTATTAACTATTATATTGTTGTGATGGTGTACAGATCCCCCCCTGGTCAGCCCATTCAACCAATTTTCATGTGATTGTGATGACGACGACGATGATGATTGGATCACAGAAGTCATTGAGTCTGGGATTCTCGACATTTGTGAGAGGGGGCGTTGAAGGATATGTTGGTCCTTGAGGAGAACCCGGTGCCACACCTGCCCTGCCCCAGCACCATGATGAGACAGAAAGATTATTATCAAGCGCCTCTGTTGTTCTGGTGACTTGTAACAGTAGATTGTATAGTATAGTATAATAATGCAGAATTTACTTCAATCCCTGATACAGCTTTCCCCTAGTAAAGTAAGTTGATTGTGCTACATGTGTAATGTCAACAAGCCTAGCAAGAGGGGCTGGCGAGAGGGAAGTTTTGCATTAAGCATGCCTCTCATTCATCCAACATAAAAGCTTTGAAATAGTATGTAGTCCATAGAAAACCTTTTTTGATCTATTTGACATTGGAATTGCTTTCCAAGATCTCAAAGTAGTTTAGTTGAAGTCACTTGAGATGAAACAACCATAAACATATATGGGGTCAATTTTTTATTTTTCTAATGTCAGATAGAATGGACGTACGGATGTAGGAGATAGTTCCCTTTGGGTGGATTGACTCTGTAGTTTTTGATGTGGCGTAGTGCATTGTCCTAGTGAAAGAACTTTATTATCCAATGTATTCAATAGTAAAGGTGAAATATTTCTTGATCAATGATAGCCGTAATTTTGTTTGTGGTTGGCAAGAGGTACACTAAATAGTCCTATTATTGTGGACCACAATAATTTTCTAGAGCCCAAGTTAATTCTTATGATAAGAATTAATGTGCGTCACATTAATTTCAACCCACCCTAATTTTCTAGTAAAAACTTAGCATAAATTTTTTCTAGAAAATTATTGTGGGTGATTTTTTATTCTTTTTGTGTTACTTTTAATGTATGGTGATTGTTTCATTTCATGTAAGATATTGATCGAAAGTCTCAAGGAAATCTGAAGAGAAAACCCCATGTTTTGGACCCATGTTAATTCTACCCCAATCGGGGAATCAATGTGGCCAATGCTAATTATTTCCACACTATTTTTCCACCCACAGTAATAGGACTATTTAGTGTAGCTTCAAAGTCAATGCTAAAATGTTGAAGCAGAAGTTTCAAAGCTGGAGAAATGATATGTGGTTCTACAGTGGGGGCACATTACCAACCATACTGCCGAACACAACCATTTTGTCATTTTATAGATTGGAGTTGTTAATGATGTAACAAGTGTGTCAAATACCAGAGTTTAAACTTTGCTGTGGAGCTTACAAACATTCAGCCCATTAAAGAAACTGCCGCCTCTGCAAAGGTGTTGACATAGTTGACCATCATTTCCTTGAGGAAAAAAATGAACTTCTCCACAATTCAGCAACGTCCTCCATATTGAAAACTGTAAACATCAGCCGGAGGCAAAAAGCGGCAGGTGCGAGGTGCGTGGAGATGAGTGAATTGACCTTGCTGCACTCATCATGAATCATGACACCACTTCTCTCATACTTACTTGCGTCCAGCAAATCTCTCTTGCTCTCTGTTGTAATTTACTTTCCTCTCTGTTACCTCACTGATTGGGTGTCGGCTTCGATCGTACTCTCTGGACCACTCTGCAACTCCACACGAGAACTCCATAAAGCCATATCCGTCCTCAAGATCGAATCCAGTATCCCGGTGCTCGTTCTGAGTGGTTGCTGTGGCCATGGCCCATGACCATGGTGATCAGGCCTTGAGGTTACGGATGCGAACTGTTTTGGTGCAAACACCGGGCTTTTTGTTCATGTGAGCGTTTCTGAAAGCAGTTCTCCTCACATGGATTGTTCACACAGGAATGCTGCCTTCACATATTGGCGCTTATACCTATTCATCATCATGAGTTGCTAACACCCGGGAGTGGTTGCCTGCAGAGTGGTTGCTGTGGCCATGGCCCATGACCATGGTGATCAGGCCTCGAGGTTACGGATGCGAACTGTTTTGGTGCAAACACCGGGTTTTCTGTTCATGTGAGCGTTTCTGAATGCAGATCTCTTCGCAGGGGATTGTTCACACAGGATTTCTGTCTTCACATGTGGGCGCTTATACCTATTCATCATGATGAGTTGCTAACACCTGGGAGTGGTTGCATGCAGGCGCACTTAGTCAACTACGAAACAATGGCTACATCAAGGAACAAGGCAGGCCACAAGGGCGATGCAGCTGCCAGAGGCGTGGATGGTGACACTGGATGCGTGCATGGTGACACCAGAGGAGACGACATTGGATTTGTCGAATAGCTGCAAGCACAATTGGCTCCCTTGAACTTACTGGATGCTAAAGGCCAAGGGAGCAATATTGCATCTTGATTAGAAGTACCGATATTGTGACACCCTTGGTCAGGATCCTTGGTTAGAAGAGCAACAATATCGTTACCTATGATAAGATGCAATATTGCTTCCCTGGCTTTCAGCCCCCATTAAGTTCAAGGGAGCCTATTCAGCTTCCAGCCATTCGGAAAATTCAACTTCAACGTTCACAACATTAAGATTTTCAATGTTGTAATGCAGTTACCCAATGTTATAGGAGTCAGTGCCGGCGGCATCTATGGAATGTACTGCGGCAGTCTCCAATGCCTCTGAGATTGAACATGACACCGTGTCCTCCTTGAGGACGGACATGTCCTTCTACAACGATGGTCTGGGTCGCTGATCTCTCTCGCGAATGGCTAAAATACCGGGCGCTTAGTGCTCTTGGGTTATCCACCACAAGCTTGTGGTAAGGTTTGGACTATACAACATCACCTCTTGGATATTTGTACATAAATACGTGTGGATGTGTCGCTTCTTCAAGCTCAAGCATCAAGTAGATATTAGATACCATACAACAACAATAGTGTTTTCAAGAATTTTACTCAGAATACCTGATGCTGTTATCTTTGCAAGCCAGATGTGGATTATAGAATGGTACCATCGTGCCTTCTGAATAACAAGCATGTTACTTCTGGCTATTGAAGTTAGTAGGTCCACACTGTAATTTTTTATTTACTTCCTGTTAACAGAAAAAGATACTTGGCGTGACGGTGGCTGCTATCACGTATTGAAGAGGAAGCTGGTGAAGAATCTAAGCATAAGCTGGAGGCAAAGACGCAGAAAGGAGCATCAAGTAGAGGAAGAGGTTAAGATTAGATGAAGAGCTGAAGCAGATCAATGAGGCGGTACGGAAACTAAGGAGAATCGTGCAAGTCCTTTCGGGAGTTGAATATGAGAGTATGTGAGGATGATTGAAGTGTATTAGCATGGTACAACATGGATCTGTGCTTGACCAAGTTGCAAAAATGGCCTTCAAGTCTCACACGATTCTATATGTATTGATCATTGTGACATTAAATTCTATGAAAATGGTGAGTGCTTTGATTATGTGATATGCAATTGGAAGTATCTGCATTGTCAAAGAATCCAGTTGCGACAACTGGAATCACAAGAGTAGAATTAGGTAGTGCTTTAGAATAGAGCTTTAAAGTGCAAATCTGTGATTTGGTCCTTGACTTTTGTGATACGAACTCAAGTGCACCCACGGTCAAAGTTAATTTGAGATAATTTTGCGAGGAATCCTACTCTTAAAATATTGCAGAACTTGTCACTTTGCTCAGAGCCTCACCAACAGAAACAAATCTGTGCTATTAGCGTCACTCCATATATAAGGTCTCTCAGTACGAATTGGTGTTGGTCTAGCCTAAGATTCTCTAGGGCTTTGCAGATGGAAGCAGTAATGATCTAACTTAATTTTTAGAAGGAGCTGCAGTATCGCTGGAATTCACTGGAGGGATTTGGTTCTTGTCAGTATCTTCAAATAAACCATTCCAAGCTACTAAATGATACCACTCATCAATAGGTCCTGCATAGGTAGACTCAGGTGCATTCCAGACACCCTTCCTGACTTGCTCAACCCTCCAAGTTTGCATGTTATGGAATGCTTTCGATTTTCCAAAGTTTCACAAGGAATAATAACTCAAAGCAGGGACGCAGTCATCTCCGCTAGTTGTGATCTTGTACATGCCTCCTTGGGACTCTAGGTGAAAATATACCATGCCTCCGTTGCATTAAATATCTGCTAGTTGTTCCATTTGGCCTTGTAGGTTTTACGTTGTCTGAAGCAAAGATACCGTGCCTCCAGTGCATGCTGTGAAGAATGGCGTGAAATGTACTTAGCAGAGAATTCAAGAATTCAAGAAACCCATGCATGACTAGTGATTTCATAGGAAGATCAATGCCATGGAAGTCTCCAACCCTTGAGATTGTGAGGTAGAGTTTAAAATGAAGAATCTGCTCAATGACTCAAAAAATGTAGGCGTACAGGATGGCCTATGATGATGGTTCGAGTAGGTGGTGAGTTGTTAACTTTCATCTATCTGTGTTCATTGAATTATTCTGATTGAAGCAATATGTCACATATTGCTTGAACCCATGCCAATTGGTTTTTTACTATCTTTAGGTAAGCTAGTCACTGAACCGAAATGGAACTGTCTTGTTTACAATCATACTCATGTTAATGGCGAGTCGTTGTATTTAGTTTGTGTCATTAATTGTACACACATGAATTTCGGACAATTTACCCATCTTTCCCCTTGTGATAAACTGCTCAGAGTTCCATGTGACTTACTAAAACAATTGGTATTGGGAATATTGTTGCTATAAACGTATCATTCAAGAAAGAGATCTTTACAATTACCAAAGCTATTATGTAACACACTCTTGTATCGGCTGGGGGTTCAATTTGATATAACGCACTCAGTGTAATTATGTAACGCATTCATTGGGATTCAATTTAACTATCTTCAGCAGGTGACTGGTGGAGACCAGTGTTGCATTGCTCAGTTTGAACCAGTCTTCAAATTGTTGTCGGAAACAGATTGAATATTTCAAAAAATGGTAATCATCGCATACTTATAACAAAGTGTTTGAAGTTACCGAAAAAATAGAAGTTTACACTCTTGAACTCCCCTTCTCACCTTATTTTAAACTCTTGCCAAAGAGGTGAAGTCTAGGTTAAACCTGAAGAGGCGACGCGAAAAACTCCATCAAAACTTCAGAGATACATGAAATAGGATAGAATTTGGATTCATTGCGTGCATATTTGCATGTAATTTAATGCAGAGATCAGTCTAAACAACCTCCTTACAAACGGAGAATTTCCGGCGCTATATGGATTCTAATGCTATTGGTTCAACCCACAATAGCATCCAACCGGCAAGAGCTGCACTGTAGGCGGAATATGGAATGTTGAACAGAATTAAGCAATTGAAGCGCAAAGAAGTCTCACAGCTTCCTGCGAAAGATACATTCGGACGCCTTACTCGCGGTCGAAATTCAGATTCTTACCATATTTTTCCAACTGCACCGAACATCAGATATTGTTTCAACATTGCAGGCCACGGAGAGGTAAAGACGTCGACGAGACATGTCTCTCACTAACTTGCCTGCACGGAAGAATTGCTGGCGCTGTATGAGTTGGCCAATTGTACTGTACCTTCGGTTGGGCTTTTTCTTCGGTAGTGACACCGATGGCATTGTTTGCAGGTATGATGATTGTCACAATGTGCACATGATCCATGTCTAAAGTGACTGTCATCCAAGCGATTCAGCCATTGAATGAGCTCCGGCCGACACCTGTTCTCACACTTTCCAAGCGAAATTGGATATATCGCAAGAGATGATAAGGAATCCAAAATCCTATAGAGGTTGAGTCAGCAGAAACATCCCACGTTTCATTAATTCAGTCTCAAGTCATGACTCATGGCATGGCACGTTTGAGCGAGACAGGCTCGTAATTTTCATTTAATGGCCTAATTGCTACCCGAGGTAATGTGGATCTGGAAATTGAGCTTTTTTATCGAGGCATTGAACCGTGTGGTTACTGAATGAGAACCGTTGAGTTCTCATGTAAGAACAGACGGTGGTGCAACTTTGCGAGAAAGAGCAAGAAGATTCGGATGACAATAATTCAATCACAAACCCAGTCGAATCTTTCGGGCCAATAATTCACCAGAAACAACACGATGGAATGTGAAGCAGAACTTGTCATATTCTCCTTATACAAACCTAGTCACAATCACACTCCAACTGGAAAAACCTTAAACTTCGAACTTGCCGAGTGCTCAAGGAATGAGTCATTCTTCATTCAGTTTTCAACCAACTGTAATATCAGGCTATAGATTTGTCACCTGAGGTTGAAATGCTGATACTGAGAATTCCAAACCCAAAGATTGGCTGTAGCTGAAACATCCCATTCGATCAATTACTGAATCCCAAGACATGAATGCTGGCATGGCACGAAGCTCCACGTTTGGTGAAGCCAGGCCCGCTTTAATGCCGTTGGGAGCGCCCAATTTCCAGCAATGACTGGAATGCTAGCTGCGGTTAAAGTGGATATGGGATTCAACTGCTATGAAGGCATTGCACCATGCACTACTAGAATCCAGTAGATTTAATGTCATATTTGTTTGTCAACTTTGTGACATTCTTAGTTTCCACTAAGAGAAAGTGTCATATTTGTGACATTGTTGTGCTCAGTATGTTGACATGAACGTAGTTAAAACACATTATTGATGGAGTTCTTCACTCAGAAATGCGGACTTATGAAGGTCCTGCAAACTTGCAAGATTTTGAGGACCTACTGTTTCTCTGGATTTTGTGGTTGGCCCAAGGCAACAATTCCTCATAAAACAACCGCATGAGATGTATAGTTACGTTCCCGTATACATAAGGTACATATACCGAATACCACCACCACCTTTGTATCCCTGTCATACACTAGTTTGAGTTTGTGCCATCCCGGCATGTTCCACCCGTGCGTATGCATTAATCCTCTAATCTATCGGTCAACCGTTCTAGAATGTGGAACGGTGACAACAATGGATCCATACTATCCCAACCTGTAACACTTGTGCGTAAATTTAATATTTCGTGAAGATATAGTTGAAAATCGCTTCCATATATCTATATTAACCCCTCCCCCCCCCCCCCACCATGGTAAGACCCCCTAACCACAAGCCCTTGCATATTGGACACATACTGACGCCCTTTGCCATTTTCAACTGTCCATGTACGCTTCCTTGCCCTTGCCACAAGGTCCTTCCATATTAAGGTAAATGTGCCTAATTTGGTCACCAATATTTATTGCACACCTAATATTTTTGATTGGTATGTGGTTAGGTGTGGCTCCAAGAACATATACCGAAAAGTTAGATGTTTAAAAGAGATTGGAGTAAGTGCTCAAAATATGATGGCCATTCTAGGCTCATTAGTCAAAATATTAATTGTAGGGGTCCTATCTGACCATTTAATGAGCATGAGTATCATCGCTTTGATGACATTGAATAAGATAATTTTGTATGAGCTCCGTAAATAATGAGGCAAATGGCTACGGCCTCAATTTGGATTCACTAACCATCTTGTACCCATTGTGTGTTTCATATCGTGGGAGAAGTTGGCTAGTTAGAAATAAGTAGCCATTCAAGACCCACCTACCTTACCGCTTCCCAACCCCATGCCACTCATTCAATTCACCAGCCCCGTGCCACTTGCTCAATAGGTTCCCCATCCTTGACCCCCTCCCAAGGCTGGCATAGTGTGAAGTGTGAAGAATAGTGGGCCCAAGGGGTGCATTGGATTTCCAAACTTGTAGCACACAAGTGTGCCACATGATGGGTATTAATTATCACTATAATTTACAAAAAATACATACTAGTTATGGTGTAGCATTAGGATTATTTTTCTTCATAATGTATATATATTATGAGTATATTATGCTCTATGGATGATGACACCTATACGCAAACGTACAACAAGGGCATACATAATAAATAAGAGATTATTGGATGTTGGGTCTAGGGCTTAATGCAAAGATTATCTTGGAATATTTGCTTGTTTTACCCAATTTATGAATGGCTCATCCAATGTCATTGTTTGTCACCAACATGCCAACACCCTAGGGGAAGACCTTAGCAAATCATCAAAGCCATTAAAAAACAAGAGTTGGTATATTCTTGGAAGAGCACATAAGATGTGCCGGAAGATAGCAGAAAGGTGAGTTGATATAGAGATCCATTGATTGATCTCATGGGGCTTTGACATTCATATGGAAATTGTAGGGTTATGCAACTTGGCTTAATGTGGACTTATGATTTGAGCAAACACATCAAGGTAGACTTGAAAATGGTAATTTAAGCATTGGCTACGATTATATTCATGAACTTAGATACCAATTTGTATAAGTTACATCTCACATTGGATGAAAGAGTCTTTCATGATACATATTGCCATGATAGATGATCAATTGAAACATGGCAATTACAAAGAAAAAGAACTAGTTCTAGCTTGCTTATTGAAGCCACCACTTCACAAAGATGGAAAACCCACCCCTCATTGTCTTTGCAATGGGCTAGAGAAGACGAATCCATCATAATAACAAAGTCTAGAAACATCTCAAAATCCCAAGTCACACCATCAAACATCTCCAAACACAACTCTACACCACCGTATTACACTCCCTCTTTGCCCTTATCCTTAATAAACAAATATTCGACCAACACCCAATAAACACCTCTACTCGACCTCCCAACCAAACCAATACCCTCCTCCCCCCCTCCTCGAACATGATATCCCTAGACAATTTACAAAATCTCAAGAAAGGTGTAACTTGACCTTTTTGCCCAAGTTGACTGATGGTCCCTTGGGTCGCCCTTTTAACATGGTATTCATAAAACATCACATGGCACACAATAATGTCATATACAAAAATGTCATATGTGGTCTTCTCAAATGCAAGGGATGCCAACTATAATTGGTCTCTAGAAGCAATTTTTGCCAGCTACACAAGTTTTTCCAAAGTTCAAGTGCATCCATAAGACTAGAAACTAAGTCGGCCTTGAAAAGAACCTGTCATATGTAAATGTGACATTTTCATGAATACTATGAATTTTTTTGTTCTTTGGTGACATAGAACATGGCATCTCCAAAAGGGGAAGTAGCCTTTAGCCAGAGAGGCTCTTCATTTACACTTGTTTCCATAGGAAGTTGGCAATTCTATTTATTATTATGCAAAAAACATCACAAACAGTGTTCCCTCCCACAACATGTAAGGAGCCGCCCTTCTCCAAACCAATAGAAGAAATGAGCATGAAACTAGACCTTGAAACCCTCAAATGAACAAAATTTGGGTTCCACTTTTCTTGGATGACAAGGGATTGTAAAGAAATGAAATCATCCATGTTCAAGTAGACCATAAATTTGATCCTATAAAAATTGAGTTTATTGGCCCCTTTCTTGGTATCTAGTATTTATTTTTATTTTCAAAATTATTGTATGCCCACATAACAACAGGTATAAGGTACATAACACTATATTCGTTAATCGGAGACTTTGGAAAGTCTCAAAATCAAATTCACCCATAGTTTGGGATGCCAATATTGTGAGCATACATTATAATGGGAACATTGGGAAAATGATAGTTCATAAGTTTGTACGCAAAGAATATTCACATTACTAAATATAGTAATTTTAAATATCGTGATCAAAACATGAACTTCACATGGAAAATAACAATCAAATCTCCCAAAAAATGGTTTTATGTCATTATAGAGTCTAGGATGCGCATCCCATATGGAAAGGTCTTATTGAATTAGATGGCATATCCCAAACTTATTTAAAATAAGTTTGAATGCAGCCGCAATACAACCAAGTCTATACAATGCCCCTATTTTCACACTAATTCCAACCTATGTTATGTCCACCGAAAGATGTATCCACAAACACACCCACCACGATTGTCCCGTCAATATTGTCAGCCGATCGGGAAGAGAGTTCACATTCATTATCTAAAGACGATGCATATGTCGACAACACAAAGGCACTATCTACTACATCCACTACCATCACACCTAAAAAACAACCATGAATGGACAACCGCATAACCGATGCTATGCAAATAAGAGTGGACACACTATATGTGAGTATATATGACCTACAATACATACATTTTCCAACTAAAGAGACAATAATGACTAGCAAACCAAAGACACGCTCGCATTGTGGACATTAAAAAGTAGGTGTTGGGATACCATTGGAGAACCTCATAAATAAACACGAACATGTGTTCCAAAACAATCCATGGTCAGGTGTAAATAATCCTTATTTTTCCATTCCAATAAACATGGGCATCACATGGTGTTATTTATTATCTTTAGAAGGCGTTGAAATGATTTGTTAAGTAACCATGGACATGGTTCTACATCAATACAAGACATGATTTTCACATATGTTCACAAACGCGCGGTCGTAAAGCACATTCCATTTCATGATCAAATTGTGCATGGGACAAACAACACATGATGTTAAAGGTCACACGATACATATATTCACATTGGTGTCAAAGAACATTATACATGCATATGAAAAAAACTGAATGATATGGATTTAAAAATATTAGTCGCATACACAGTCGATACGATGTATGTCGTCGATTATAGGCCCAAAATACAACAATACGACTTGGGATATACGAATGGGCGTTCGTATACCTCCCTATACATATTCCAGGAGGGTATCTTTATGAACGGCCGCGTGTATGTCACATGTTGTATTTTTTATGGCAAATAAAATTTAGACTGTAATAATTGTGGTATTTTACGGATGTACTTTCGCAAAACGTATGCCATCATACGGGTATTTGGGGCAATTGGATTGGTATACTCCATACGAATGGCCGTTCGTAAAGCTTTGGTAGGTATCTTTATGAATGCCCATTCGTATATCATCGTGACAGACTTGTATCATATATCATCATCATATTTGGGTCGATGCATAGATGTGTCTATGTATGGATGTTGTTTGGATACATAGACCATATTCACAGGTGGTATTTACAAACGACCGTTCATAAGGCTTTGGGTCATATCTTTACGAACGTGCGTTCGTATATCACCATGACATATTGTTTGGGTCTATGCATAGATGTATGTCCATCTATGGATGTTCCTAGACACATAGACCATACTCATAGGTGGTATTTACGAACGCACGTTCGTATATCACTATGATATATTGTTTGGGTCTATGCATAGATGTATGTCTATCTATGGATATTTCTAGATACATAGACCATACTCACATGTGATATTTACGAATGCACGTTCGTAAACTCTTAGCCATCACATGTGATTGAATCATTAATACAAATGCGTTCATTTGTGATTTACGAACGCGCGTTTGTAAACTCTCAATCACCATATATGTTTCAACCAATACTACAAATGCGTTGATTTGTGATTTACGAACGTGCGTTTGTAAACTCTCAACCATCATCTATGTTTGAACCAATACTACAAATGCATTGATTTGTGATTTGTGATTTATATTTGTACCATAGGTTGGTTGAAGGCTTGAAGCTTTGAAACATTGGATCTGGATTCGGTTTGCGAAAACCACCTTTGACCAAAAACGTTAGCTAGTCATAAGGACCCGAAAACTCCACTATAGGTTGTAGAAGGTTACAAATGCCAGCTCTAAGCTTATATTATGGAAACAACATCTAAAAGTTGGCCATTCAGACAAAAAACGCGAGCTCGTAGGTAGTGTCCAAGACATATTTTTTAGCCTTAAACGGAAGTTTAAGGCGATCATACGTCAAAGGAGTTTTCTAGAGATGCACTAGGTTAGGAGGTGTTTTTGCAAGGCTTGGAAATGACTAGCAACAAAAGAGTTAATGTAGCAAGGAAGGACTGCAAACACCCATTAACAATGAGCTTTCATATATACGTACTATGCAGCATTTCGTTGCTACGCAGAAGTTTACGAAAATGTGGGCCGATGTTTACGAACGCCCGTTCGTAAATGTGCATCGAGGTTTACGAACGCCCGTTCGTAAATGTGGGCTGAGGTTTACGAACGCCCGTTCGTAAATGTGGGCTGAGGTTTACGAACGCACGTTCGTAACTGTGCAACACTTGGTTGCTGCGCAGAAGCTTACGAAAATGTGGGCCGATGTTTACGAACGCCCGTTCGTAAATGTGCATCGAGGTTTACGAACGCCCGTTCGTAAATGTGCATCGAGGTTTACGAACGCCCGTTCGTAAATGTGCATCGAGGTTTACGAACGCCCGTTCGTAAATGTGCATCGAGGTTTACGAACGCCCGTTCGTAAATGTGCATCGAGGTTTACGAACGCCCGTTCGTAAATGTGCATCGAGGTTTACGAACGCCCGTTCGTAAATGTGGGCTGAGGTTTACGAACGCACGTTCGTAACTGTGCAACACTTGGTTGCTGCGCAGAAGCTTACGAAAATGTGGGCCGATGTTTACGAACGCCCGTTCGTAAATGTGGGCCAAGGTTTACGAACGCCCGTTCGTAAATGTGGGCCAAGGTTTACGAACGCCCGTTCGTAAATGTGCGCCGATGTTTACAAACGCACGTTCGTAACTGTGCAGCATTTGGTTGCTGCAAAGAAGTGTACGAAAATGTGGGCCGAGGTTTACGAACGCCCGTTCGTAAATGTGCGTTGACGTTTACGAACGCACGTTCGTAACTATGCAGCACTTGGTTGCTGCGCAAAAGTGTACGAAAATGTGGGCCGAGGTTTACGAACGCCCGTTCGTAAATGTGCGCTGACGTTTACGAACGCACGTTCGTAACTATGCAGCACTTGGTTGCTGCGCAAAAGTGTACGAAAATGTGGGCCGAGGTTTACGAACGCCCGTTCGTAAATGTGCGCTGACGTTTACGAACGCACGTTCGTAAATGTGCGCTGACGTTTACGAACGCACGTTCGTAACTATGCAGCACATGGTTGCTGCGCATAAGTGTACGAAAATGTGGGCCGAGGTTTGCGAACGCCCGTTCGTAAATGTGGCCGAGGTTTACAAACGCCCGTTCGTAAATGTGGTGGAGATTTACGAACGCCCGTTTGTAAACCTCCGGAATACGCAGCGGTATATGCGGTGGATATACGTTGTACGTACATGAAGTGTGTAGTGTGGACGCATAGAAATGTGATATGCGCGCACTCCTTCAAGTCTCTAGAGCAGTCTCTAGAGCATGCCGCAAAAAAAAACTATGGTGTGGGGGGGAAGACCTTTAAGTACTGCTCTAGGGCGATTCAAAATCCCTTGGATGCTCTTTAAAAAGCGGATTCCCGCCGCCTAGCTTAACCTAACAATATGTCATTCTATCCATGCGAAACATGTATGACGCTATGTATGGAACATGTATGGCATGCATGCAACATATTGAAAATATTAATGTCGCTCGCACACCTTACGTGTTACCAAGGCCTCAGGATAAAAACATAAATACTATAATAGTCAAATGTTATTGAAATATGATGATGCTTAACATTAAATAAATGATTTGCGACCAAGTTATGAAATCCAAGTTTTTGGGCAATTGATACCTATATGTTACCAAGGTCTAAGTGATATATATATATATATACATATACACATACATACAATGAGGTAGGAGTGGGTCAAAATTAGTTGTGGAGGCCCCTAAAATTGTATATATTATATGATTCACATCAAAACATGTCCAGAATATGCTCACTAAGTGTGTGGACACCAATAAAAAGTCTGATTAATTTGGAATGGCTTGTAAGGTAGAGGAAGGATATGATATGAAACCATACCTAAATATAATGTAGGTCTTAATTTAAGTGCAAACCTAGATGTGAAAAGATTGAATTAATCCGGAACGTGTGGCAAGATTGAAATTAATTTGGAATGGTACATAAGGTAGAGTAAGCATATGAATTCAAAACATACCTAGGTCGAGTCACACTAATTGCATGTTTTTGCATCCTACGAGAAGTAGGTGCATAACTAAAAGTATTCATTTAAAGTTGAGTCTTAAGACATGCATGTTAGAATAAGATTAAGTATGGACTGTGTGATCAAAATGCACTCAACATTATTAAGGTGAAAGAGGAAGAATTCCAAACTTCACTTTTGACATAAACCAAAGTTGTATCTTAAATCCAATTTTGAATCTTGAAATGACAATCGGCATGATTCTCAATAGTTGTTATTAACCGGATGAAGCAATATCCAATCCAACCAACATTGGTAGACCAGTTGGACATGCCCACATACCACAACATGGCCACATATTTTGAATATTGGTAAGATTAATAGATTTAGGGATGTAGGGTTTAGGGTTTGGGGTTAGGGTTTGTGAAAGTTGTGCATGTCCGATAGTTAATACAATAGATTACACACACAAACGATATTGACTACTCAATAGCCCATATTGCACTCACTTAATTATGTAGAATGCACATTTTATACTTGCCAAACATCTGATCACATGGCTCAAATACACTTAGTTCAAGTTGAAGTTAAAGTTCAATGCACTATACAAATGTTAGTTCAAGTTGACACATAATTATATGAATTGATGACATGTTCGAAATTGAATTTCCCTCCACCTCTACTAAAATTAAGTTCACCCCCTCCCCCCTCCCCCCTCCCCCCTCCCCCCAATCTCAAATTGTGTATTTTATGAAGCTAATAATGATTATAGGAACTAATGAACAATTTGAAAGATATTTCATTCTTGAAAACAAAATATTTCAAAACACCATATGAGCATCCTTGGGGTTGGATTCTTCATCAAATTTCTACTAAATGATGTGCATTGTTCACTACAAATTTATACTCCCTATGTACCTAATGTTTACAAAAGAACCAAATGTATAGGGACTAATAGAATGGGGAGAAAAAATTCATTTGTTTTTATACTAAGCTATTCAAATCAATATGATAAACACCTATACTACATATACATAATACAAGACATGAATTAAGCATGCCTTCATTACTTACAAATTTTACTTTTATTTTCATGCAAGAGAGTCATCGAACGTTTTTCCATCCTAACAAGTATGGACAAGGTAGTCATATTATGACTTCCTCCATAATATGACGACAATTCATGTATCGTAACTTGGATGAAACTAACACATTTCAATGGTAACAAATTCCCTCCCCACCCCTATCCCATCCCATCCCAACCCATCCCAACCCATCCCAACCCATCCCATCCCATCCCAACCCATCCCATCCCATCCCATCCCCTCCCCACACCCCATCCCACCACATCCCAACCCTTCTCACGTGGAGGAGGCCACGTAGCAACGATAGGGAAACCCTAGCGGCGTTGGCTACCTCCCCGCACCCCTTCTTCTCCTTTCATTGTCATTTGGAGCATAGAAAGGAGAAGCAGAACGCTGAGCACATGCGGAGCGGAGCTCTTGTCATTTCTTTACTCATATCTTTTCTTTGTTTTGTTGGCGCGCGTGTTTGAGAGTCGCAGATTTCTTTTGAGAGTTGCAAGTTTGCTAGTAGAGAGCTTGAGAGCTACAAACTTGAAAGTTGCATACACATAAGAGTTGTTGCAAGGGTTTGTATGTAACGTGCGAGGGCTTAAGAGTGTGAGGGAGGAATGACTAATGTGAGGGTGCAGTAGATTGAATTTACAATTCTGAGGTTTTCGAAGTTTTTCACTAAATGAGGAAGCACAAGTTTTGGATGTATACCAATTCAACGTGCATAGTGTAATCCTCCTGAACTCACTTCCTTCACATTTTGAAATTTTTTTCATTGTTGAATTCCATGTGTTTTTTTCCATGTATGTTGAGCTTTGGCATGTTTTGTTTGCAAGTTTCCCCATGTTTTTCGATTTAGTGTTCTCTCACAACCTGAAACTCGATTATGTTTTCATTCGGTTGTTTCAATTTTTATCGTTCTCAAGTTTTATCTTCACTTGCAGTATGTAAAGGCACCAATTCAAGGTTGATAGGTATCAATCACAAACCAAAAGTGGCAAGATGGAATGGACAAATCACTGATACATATCAACCACTCCATTATAGACCAATGCATATTTGTATTTGTTTATATATGAATATAAGAAACATATGTACATGCGTAAATACCGGAGCATGTTTACGAACGGGCGTTCGTAAACTTCAGCGCAACAACCAAGTGCTGCACAGTTACGAACGTGCGTTCGTAAACGTCGGCTTACGTTTACGAACGGGCGTTCGTAAATCTCGGCCCACATTTACGAACGTGCGTTCGTAAACCTCGGCCCACATTTTCGTAAAATTCTGCGCAGCAACCAAGTGCTGCATAGTTAGTAAATGTGCGCCGACTTTTACGAACGTGCGTTCGTAAACGTCGGCCCACATTTACGAACGTGCGTTCGTAAACCTCGGCCCACATTTTCGTAAAATTCTGCGCAGCAACCAAGTGCTGCATAGTTAGTAAATGTGCGCCGACTTTTACGAACGTGCGTTCGTAAACGTCGGCTCACGTTTACGAACGGGCGTTCGTAAATCTCGGCCCACATTTACGAACGTGCGTTCGTAAACCTCGGCCCACATTTTCGTAAAGTTCTGCAAAGCAACCAAGTGCTGCATAGTTAGTAAATGTGCGCCGACTTTTACGAACGTGCGTTCGTAAACGTCGGCTCACGTTTACGAACGGGCGTTCGTAAATCTCGGCCCACATTTACGAACGTGCGTTCGTAAACCTCGGCCCACATTTTCGTAAAATTCTGCGCAGCAACCAAGTGCTGCATAGTTAGTAAATGTGCGCCGACTTTTACGAACGTGCGTTCGTAAACGTCGGCTTACGTTTACGAACGGGCGTTCGTAAATCTCGGCCCACATTTACGAACGTGCGTTCGTAAACCTCGGCCTACATTTTCGTAAAATTCTGCGCAGCAACCAATTGCTGCATAGTTAGTAAATGTGCGCCGACTTTTACGAACGGGCGTTCGTAAACCTCGGCCCACATTTTCGTAAACTTCTGATCATCAACCAAGTGTTGCACTGTTACGAACGTGCGTTCGTAAACCTCGACGAGTATTTACAAATGCACGTTTGTAAACCTTGGCCAACAACAAAGGTTGCATATTTACGAACATGCAATTGTGAACTTCGGCGTAATAACCAAGGGCTGCATGTTTACGAATGCACGCTCATAAACCTTGGCTACATACAATGAAAATGTGCACCACCCCCCTGCTACAATAATCAATAGCGAATAGGAGTATGTGTATATGAAAGCCCATTGTTAATGGGTGTTTGCAGTCCTTCCTTGCTACATTAATTCTTTTGTTGCTAGTCATTTCCAAGCCTTGCAAAAACACCTCCCAACCTAGTGCATCTCTAGAAAATTCCTTTGACGTATGATCGCCTTAAACTTATGTTTAAGGCTAAAAAATATGTCTTGGATGCTACCTACGAGCTCACGTTTTTGGTCTGAATGGCCAACTTTTAGATGTTGTTTCCATAATATAAGCTTAGAGCTGGCATCTCTAACCTTCTACAACCTATAGTGGAGTTTTCGGGTCCTTATGACTAGCTGACGTTTTTGGTCAAAGGTGGTTTTCGCAAACCGAATCCAGATCCAACGTTTCTAAGCTTCAACCAACATATGGTACATTTTCAATAACACCTTCAACACCTTTGTTTTGCCAACACTAAGGACTATGTTATCTTAGAAGGAGAGCAGTAATAGGAGAATGCCAACAATGAATCTACTCTTCAAATCCCTCTTTCAACACTTTGTTGCTTGTTTTCCAAGACTGTTGTCTGTCTGGACTGCCTCACATTTCTAGGTCTAAACTTACAAGCATACACACCTTCTCTAAGAGTCTAAGCTATCTTCACATATGTGTACTAAGAGAGCCAAAAGGTTCTAGGACAATCTTTATATACCTCAAAACAACTACCTACTAGGTGGGTCAACTTGGTAGGTTACCACCCTGTCAAAACACTGCAACTAGCTGTCCTCACGCGTTTTTGCCCTTTGTCCAATACATGACCAACTGGCATACAAAGGTCATAAAAAATGATCAACTAGTCACAGAAATGCAATGCTATTTAATAACTTTGGACCAACAAGTCATTATCTGACCAACTAAATTATTAACACCAAATAATTACTACTACTGAATAAATTGCTCAGTAGTAAAACAGTAAAAAACCAATTAGTGGACGTTTTAACAACTAATTGCATTAGGGACAAATTTGACGTCAACTAGTAAACTAACATTCTTTTGCCCTTTCGACAATTCGCGACCAACTAGTTAGTTTTTGATGGGTTGGTTTACTATGAACATTTTATGTTCTTAAAACACGGTGCTAACTTCTACCTTAACTTCTATCTTATCTATGTTTGTGCAAATAAATGAAACCACTATACATATTTGCAAACACACATTCGTAAAAATACGTAATGTTGATTTACACATTACACATTACACTGATTTACGAACGGTTGTTCGTAAATATGCTACCAAAATCTACTTTAACAATTGAATGTGGATATACTTTATATTGTGCATAAAGTATGGTCTTGGAGAACACGGTGCCCATTTTCAAGTTCCTCATCTGTGATCTCCCAAGCCCTTGCCTCGTTCTCGGCCAAGAAGTATGTGATGAGCTAATTGACGAGAATGGTGTGCCAATGCCCAAGTTTGGTGGTCGAGGCGGAGGGCAACATTTCCTCAAGGTCTTGAGGTCCAGGTTGTGGCTAGAAGCCCCCCTATTGGAGGGAGTCCCCCACGGGAGCTGGCCAACTCTGGAGAACACCCTCCTCATCGACGACAACACCGCCAAGAGCCTTCTTTGTCCCCTCCTATTCTTTCACCGTTGCTCTCATTTTCTTGCATCTGCATGTTATGCACTTTACGAGCGCCCATCCCAAACCGCCCCTCCTTAATTTACCCACTCCACTCTGTCTATGATATTGTTTCACAGGTCGTTCCACGCTCGTTTGGTGGCCGACCCTCCTTGACTTCTTCATTGGAGACGCCCACAACTCAAGGTTGCATCTTCCGAGTCCGATCGTTGTTTGGCCCTCCGGAGAAGTGCAAGACATCCTCTCTTGCAGATGCCTTTGTATTCCACTACAATACCACTTCGTATAATTCGGGAGCGCGTTTGGACATATTGAAGAACGACACATATTCGAGGCCAGTCAACAAACTTGGCTATAGTTGCGGGCCGGAGATTTTCAAAGCTATAGAGGCCATTGGAGCATTACAGAGAGTAGCCACCGTAAAAGATAAGGACATGGCCACGAGAAAAAATATAGTGGGACGTACTAGTGGGACGTACTAGTGGGACTATAAACGCCTACGGACTCCCTAAATGTGTGTAGGGGTAGAGCATAGTGCTTGGTTATCCATTCTATTTGAAGGTCTTCAAGACATTAATGGTATTTCCATTATGTTTGTATTTCAAACCCGTTGAATAGATTCAATTTCCAATCATTCTCCACATCTTCCTGTCCATTAGCAACAATTTGTCATTTTATACACATATGTTTTCATGTATGATTCATTTTTTTGTTCACTTTGATGCATTTATGTTGATGATTATATCCAATGTTATACATATGGTATTTTAATGTTGTTAACATTGGCTCAAATTTGAAAACCACGTCCTTGAATAGTCTCAAAATCATCAAAAAGTCTCCGATTACCGAATATAGTGTTACATGTCTATGTCCTTTATTCACTCCATTAAAAAAACTAAAAAAAAACTAAAACAAAAACATATGGGACCCTAGGAGTGCACCTCTATAAAAACAAATTGGCATACATGTGCAAGAACCACATATTTGTTTAGGGGATACTTATATTATTCATTGATTTTTTAGGGACCCTAAATATTATCCTACTTATCACCATATAGGTAATTATAGATTCTCAAATTGTGCAAAATTAAATTGCACCTTACTTATTCATAAGAATTAGGGGTTTAAATTTTTCCCTCATGATATTGGAGTGGACTTCCTTGTTTGTTGATGTTTTTCACATAACGGAACCAAGAAAAAAGACAAAACCTTTAAGCAATCTGAAGATGGTGTGACCGTGCAGTTGGGGGAGCTGTCAAAATGACAATGGAAAGGGAAAACTAGCTCAAGGTGCTTGGGTGTAGGCATGGTAAAGTGGACCAAAACAATGCTCTAGTATACTAAGACTTTTTTTGGGGGGGGGGAGGGGGAGGGGGTTGAGTCAAAGCCCTAAAGTAGTGGCAAAGTATTGTTTAGATTGGATTTTTTTTGATGATGAACTCTATTGTTGTGTTAATACTCAAAGATAGAATATCAAGTTGAGATCTTCAAAACTTATCATGAAAAGTGATGCTCAAAAACACATGATTGAAGTTGGTTGTGGACAGACTTCATGACCTTAAATACTTTGAAGTTGGAAGGTTTTTCAAATTCCTTGAATTCATTATCTACTTGAAAGCATCATCACAAAACCTTATAGAAAACCACCAATTTAATGTAACTTTATCATATTTAAAACTAATTTTAGGCAATTACTTGTTCAATATTGCCTACTTGCACCGTCTTCTAAAATATGTAGACTTTTCTTGGAATTTTTTTTGTCATCATAAATTTCTTGGCTTTGTAGATTGACATTTTTTAAAAATGTTTACGAATTATTTCTTCACAAAATTCAAAATTAATGTATACTTTTGAATTACTTTCATTTGAACCTAGACAGGGATCATGAGTTGTCCACTTTACTGTGCTTGCACCCGCTTCTACCAAAAAAATCTCCTCATCCATTTTGCTTGTTTCCTCCACGACAAACCAAAGTTCATCGACCAAATCTTATTCAAGTCTCAATTGATTACTCACCCCAGTCTCAATAAGAATGACTGACCTCAATGGCCCTTGAAGTAAGAACCGTCGGTGCCGGTGGATTTGGGTCCTCGATGTCTGTGGATTGTACCCCAGGACTCCAGGAGTGTTCCATGCCTCTGAGATTGAAGATGGCACCGGATCCTCTTTGGGTACCGACATGTCCTTCAACAACAATGGCTTTGGGCGCCGACCTCTCTCCTGGATGGCTACAATGCCGGACGCTTAGTTCGGCGACTGCTCTTGGGATGTCCACAAGAGCTTCAGGTAAGCTTCGGACTGTACAAAATCACTTGCTCGATATAAGTTCAGAAATACATGTTAATGTTTAGCTTCTTCAAGCTCTCGCATCACGTATTTTTCAGACACCATACAGCACCAATAGTGGTTTTCAGGATACTACTGAAAATACCTGATGCTGTATCCTTTGCTAGCCAGAGTCCAGACATGGATTACAGAAATAGAAGCATCATGCCTTCTGAGTAACGAGCATAATACTCTGACTATGAGTTACTGAGTCCACATTGCAGTTTTCATTTCGAACAGAATAAAAATACTTTGCACTATGGTTGCTGTTATCGCAGATTGAATACGGAGCTGAAGAATCTAAGCTAAGCTGGACGCGAAGACGCAGAAGGGAGCAACGAGTGGAGGAAGAGGCTTGATTAGACGAAGAGCTGAAGCAGATCAATCAGACGCTATAAGTGATAACGAACTCTTGCAAGACCTTTCGGGAGTTGAATATGAGAGTATTCGAGCATGTTGATAGCATAGTGTGAATGGTACAACATGGCTCTGTGACTCACCAATTTGCAATATGGGCTTAATGACTGACTCGATTCTAAATGTATTGATCATATGCGAATTCTATTCTGTGAAGATGGTGAGCGATTTGATCATTCGATTTCCAATTGGTACATAGAATTAGAAGAATAATTGAGTGGTGTGCGGTATGTGGTAAGAATACCCTGACCTCAAACTTTGGGAACGAATGCTAAGAAGAGATTATGTCCTCATGAATAGAAGTCACTACACCCAATTGTAGCAGCAGGTAGGCTCAAAGGCTTTTGTTGGCAGGCACCCATGTCCTGATGAACATAACTTCGACTGTTTGTAGCATCAACTGGCTTCATATTTGGACCAAGTGATCAGAATGTTCGGTCAACAAGTAATGAAACAGCAAACAGTACACGCGCCATGGAGGTTGTATGTGCAAGAGTAGTGCAGTTGAGGACATGTTCAGTGGTTTTCGATCATTTCTTACACAATACACTACAGGACCTGATTGATCATGTAACACCATATCTGTTCCAAAAAATCCCTAGCTAGAACTACATTAGCTAGGTCCTACTCAAAAAGGATCATCCTTGTGATCTGGCTGTGCCTCGGGACCGGGTAGTGATGCATCTGGGAACCAGAATGAATGAGTAGCTCTCATCCTCACCATCTTCATCGTGAACAGTAATAGGGCTCCTCACACGCATACATCGTTATTTCGTTCTGTGACTTTCGAAGGCAGAAGCAAACTCAACCAATATAGAAAGTTCCTCCCCAGGAAGTGGCCCCTCAAATTTCACCCTATAAGACTCCTCGACTCCATCGATGACTTCGAAAACCATATCTGAACTAAACGACGTCTATGTGTGTTTAGATTCGCATGCGTGCTGATGACGAAGATGATGGATACCTCACACCAGTGGGATGTTCTTCAGACACCACTGGAATCCAGTGGATTTTATGGCCTAGTCGCTTGTCAACTTTGTCACATTCTTAGTTTCCACTGAGAGAAAATGTCATATTTGTGACATAATTGTGCTCAATAAGTTTACATTAACAAAATCAAAACGCATTACTGAGATTATCTACACCAGAGCACAAGTCTGATGATGATTACTCATAGTTAGCAGTGCAGGCCTCTGCCTCCTGGAATTTGCAGCCGTTGTGTGTGTCAACCTCCACACCCGCCGCACCCTTCTCTAATCGCAGCTCCTCCACAGGTTTGGCCACAGCTGCATCACTCTCCAACCTCTGCAGGTAGACAGGGATGATTCCCAAAACCAGTTTTTCATCAGCACTATAGATTCGCAACAGTGCTGATCATCTACAGTCTCAAATATTTCGGAGGGTTAGGCAACTGACACCAAAGCTTTGAACCTACAATTACAACAAACACATAGATGTACATACACCAACGTCCAAGGATTATGGGCCATAATGCATTCAAGCAATACTTAGAATTATTATCTATTAAGCATTCTCTTCACCACCACGGTCACTAATACACACAGTAACTCAATAGCAGTAGGACCACCGAGTGAAACAATGGTTGAGTCATGGTGAGGTTCTAGTTCTCATCTAATTTGCACAGGAATTTGATCAAGGGTGAAGAACTTAATTACCCTGGTCGGCTGCATTTCAGGGACATCATCCGAATGAATGACAGGGGTGGTCGCTAGGTTGTTGTTGTTGTTACCATTTGCAATTTCCATCTCGCCTGCAAACCTCTTCAAAAGTGCGCCTTTGAGTCCATTTCCTTTCATGGTGCAGCTGGTTGCACGAAGGAACCTAGTTGGGAGCACTTGACGTGGACCTTGCAATGGGTCGAGGACGACACTACAACAAACGGAGTCCTAAAATCTCACCACAAGCACGAGTCTAGAACTGTTAGTGAAAGACCTAGTAAGTCTGCTGAGACTCAAATAATGCCTCAAAGTGAGGTGCAGGAAGCAAGCGTGAAAACTCAGCTGAGTGCTCAAAACGATAAGGAAGCATCGTCGCCGCTACCAGAAGGACTGCTGCTTAGTTCTCCACAGGGTTATAAATTTCAGTTTCAATGGCCGCCGCTGTACTCACTAAAGAAGGCTCAAACTCTACAGACAGACAGAAAGTCTAGCTAGCTACACAATGTCACATTAAAACAGTTGCCAACTGTAGCCTACACCCAAACCTGGACAAACCTGGAGAACTCAGTCATGACACTCTTGAAACTCCCTTGAAATTCTGAAATGGAAGCATGAATGTTAGCTAGTATCATTTTCCCCTACACTGTCAGTAGTTGTCATCACAACCATGAGGTCCCGGTCACTCAAGGATGTTGAATTTGTAACCTGGGTTCGCCACAGTGTACAACAGTACTTGCAGATTGATGTAATTTAAGATAGAGGTGGAGTGGTCTTGAAGACGAATTTAATTTCATATTCGTTTGTCAAATTTGTGACATTCTTAGTTCCCACAAAGAGAAAGTATCATATATGTGATATTATTGTGCTCAATAAGTTGACATTAACACAATCAAAACGCATTAGTGGGTTGTGTCTTTGTTGTTCGGGTATGGACCTTAATTACAACCAAAGTAGGACTACACTAAATATCGGATCTAGTGTCACTTACTATCCAAAGTTACACATTCCTATATATTTTTATTCTTAATGTAATTTTTACCAAGTAAAGATGGTATTGTTCTATAATGTCCAAACAACGAATTTGATCTTTGTTGGCAAAAAACAAGATGTACAATGAAGAATTATGAAATTGCATAATTCCAAATAGGAAGTGACACTAAAAATCATATCTAGTAGTATGTGTACAATATAATTTATTGAGTTCATTCTTTTGAATGTTGCTACTATTGAATTTATAGGAGAGACACCTATTCCCCATCAAGACCCCATGGGCAATCTATAGGGTACCGGAATTTTGATTAGGTTGGCATTGAATTTCGATCAAGCATGCATTGGACTGAATTTTGATTAGGCCACAATCAATGGTGCCATGACACATGTCATGGTTTTGAGTGCTAAAGTGAGGACGAATGAAGAGGTAAAATGAGCGGTGATTGCAAACTTTAGACATTGGAAGCATGTGTGGGCCAAGTTTCGGCTTCAAACATTCACGTAATTTCAATTTATGAAATAAAAAATATGAAAACAATTGCAGCCCTCTTGCTAGTATCTATCTTCCTCAACAAGAAACATTTACACGGCCTAACACTTCTCCAGATCTAGCGCAGAATCTCTTAAGTGATCAGTTGAGAGCCTCTAGTCTAGTTCAAGTCACTATTAACATACAAAGTCCCATCTCCCCACATGCTGACAGACTAGAGAATTGCAAATCTACCATACTCACAAAAGAATCTCGATTTTCTCAGCACATGGGGGTGTCGGGACTTATATCCTAGTAGTGACTTGAACATGAAATCTGATGCAAGAAAGAATTGAAAACTACATGTGCAAATTACCTGGTAGCTTTAGGGCTCATCTTCAGTGGAGGAATTTCCAAATTAGTAGAATATAGTGCCACATTTGCTTTCTCAGAGAAGTAATCATGGAAGTAATCATGGTTGTTTGTCATGTTCTGATCAGGAGACCTGGAGCAAAAACAAGTTTCAGCTTCAGATGATGTTCGAAAGATATGTACCTTAGTAATTTTCTTTTTTCACATCAAGGGAGGAATTATTAGCTTCTGAACAATTTCGTTTCTTCTGCAGTAGACCAATGAATTAGGAAACTTGGATAATCAAGTCATGTTCAACATATGATGATTAGGAATCCATACCCGACACAAAATAGTCAAAGTCCAATCACAGACCAGAAAATGCGTTCTAGATGACATATCAACTTTAACAGAAAAATTTGCAAATCTACCCCCTGATAGATTTGCAAACATTTCAGGTGAAGATGATGTGTATTCTAAGGACGCACTTTCTGGTCGTGAATCAATGAATGTATTACGGTGATACATAACTCAAGCTTCAGAACTCTAAGAAAGCAATGACACAGGCTGAGAACTTGACAGATCATAAATTATGCATCCAGTGCCAAAGTGAGCCCTTAACAGGGCAGAATCCTGAACTACTTACCAGGAAGCCATGAGGGATTTAGGCACCCTACTATGTCCTCCCTGCTGCACAAATTTCCAAATTTTCTTAGATTATGCCACTCTTCAAGATCTAGCAAGTAAAGGATCTCGATTGAATAGAGAAATCATCTGAAATGTAATCAACACACATTGCTCATGAAAAGACAGTTTAGAACATGCCATTGGTTTACTCATGGAAATTGCTAGACATTGAATGTTGATCTACCTGTGTTCTATGATCTATGAATGTTCCAGGAGCACCTCATGCAATGTAGCTAGCCAGTCTCTCGTGAAGCAAGATCATTGGGACTCTGAGAAGTGGATGAACTTAACTTGTCGAATTCAACCTACAAGCTGCAGAAGCTCAATAAGTTTTAATGTTATATTCATACTACTCCAAATTTCCAAAATCTCTTGAATTTTGTCACTCTTGAAGGATCATAATCGAATGAAGAAAACATCAACTTAGTTAACACACCTTGCTCATAAAAAGACATTCTAGAACATGACGTGCCTTGTCTTCTCATACAAATTGCTACACATTCCAATGTTGATCTACCTATGTTTTACCAATGTTCTACCAATGTTCTACCAATGGCCCAGGATAACCAACACTTTCGCACAAGGCCATTGAAATGGCCAACCTTTTGTGAATCAAGAGAGTTGTGACTTGAAAAATAGATTAACATATGCTTTCTAGTTCAACACAAAGGATGCAAAAGTTGATTTTATTTACATTAATTACATATATCATGCTCCAGCCACACCCATTATTGACCCTCAAGATGAGTGAGCCAAACCATAATGTTGTCAATATT
Source organism: Polytrichum commune (assembly GCA_950295325.1). Classification (NCBI taxonomy): domain Eukaryota; kingdom Viridiplantae; phylum Streptophyta; class Polytrichopsida; order Polytrichales; family Polytrichaceae; genus Polytrichum; species Polytrichum commune. The sequence goes on from OX485804.1 coordinate 1,835,476, forward strand.
TGTAAACACTTGTAGTATTATAATCTAGTCTTTACCACCAATACCTGTCAAATACTTTGCAATAATGCTCATGAAGTTTTTGCAAATCTATAATATACGTAGATTTGTAGCAGCTTAATGAGCATACTGCAAAGCGTGGGACACGTCTTGGTCAAGACTGATGCAACAAAGACATTCAATTATGGGTGCGTCCGAAGATGGGAGACTAGAAGTCTTGCAACAATCTAAAGAAGCAAAAATATAGTCTCCAAATTCTTTGCAGCTAGCACCAAGGCATGAATTAATCACAAGCCACATGTTCCGTAATTTCCTAGTAAATTATAAGTTCATAAACCAGAGAGGCCAAACCAGAGGGGCCAAGAGGCCACCCCATCACTAAACACCACACAACCAGAGATACAAAGAGTCTTCAATGAAGGCTCCAGCTTGTTTATGAGACCAGAGCCACTCCATTGACAGCCATGGCCACAAGATCCCAAAAGACAAAACTTCCCAACTCTCATACCACCTAACACAACTGTAACACAATAATTGCAACACTTGAGTTACATGATAACAACAAAGTAGATAGCACAAATCACAAATAACTAATGCAAGTAAGTGACCTCAATCTTCATGATACTCATACATGTCACCACCTCACCCAAAGAGAAGATACTCACCAATACTCCATGATTTGTGCAGCTTTTGGATGGAAACAATAGTGTGCTTGCAACTAAGTCTTGAACACAAGACTCAAACAATCTCACATCAGAGATACCGTTGATAAAAACACCAAAATTGTCCTCAATCGCCACAATCAGATATGTCAACATTTCATCCCAAAGAGAAGATCAAATACTAACCAAAACTGCAATCAAGACAAGTTGAACAGTGAGAAGACTTGAACACGTTGTTATCAACAAAGATAACACAAATTAGAATTCAAACTGTAACTGTACTCAATTTGCATAACTCTCGCGGACTTCAACATGACTTCACCCAAAGAGAAGATAAGATACTGACCAACCCTCCATGATCTGTGGGGTTATCTTCTGCAGGCTCATGAAGGTGATCATGGTGTGGGGGACTTCGCCATTTAGTGTCCAAGGCCTCTTCGAAGCCCCAAGGGGCTGGCATCCTAAGAGAGCTCTCCAAAAGACTACATTGTGAACAAGCCTCTAAATATCCTACTTAAAGCCACTCTAAGTCCTACAAGAGCAGCTCCACGCTGCTAACTAAGCTCTCCAAAAAACTTCATTGGGAAGTCTCCAAGTGTCTCAATTAATACTCTAAGGCTGCTCCATATCTGCATAGTGAATGAAAACCCAAACCCCAAGTCCCACATATTTATATGCTCGAAGTACAGGCTGGGCTAGTGGGATCGGGTAGGAGGACTCGTGAGACAGAGTACGAATTACCAAACTTGATGCTAAAGTACGGACTCAGTGGATTCAAGGCTTTGCTGATATTGGATGGTTGAAGTTGAAGTTAGTACCAGTTTGCAGGACATGGCATGCAGTGCCCGGGAAGTTTTTGGGCACAGTCGGTCAAGATCCCACTGATTCTAAATCCAGCTGGTCACATGCATGTTGACATCTTCCGGTTTTGCTTTATTCATTTAAGGTATATTCCATAGATTCCTCTAAAATGATTGGTAATTTTCCTGAAGGCTGCAACTTCAACCGGTTATTTTCTCAAACTCAACCGGTTCATTTGTAACTAATCGCCGGTTCTTTCCAGACATAGAGGGCATCACTAACCAAGTTACATGATGATCTCTTTTCAAAGAAAGATAAGAACTTATAATTTACAATTGTTTGGTAAGACGTTCATAGAGTACAGCCTGAGTGATCCTCATAGACGGGGAATTCCAAATTTTCAAAAGGAGGATTATGCTTATGTTACACACGATCCCACATATTACAACCAAGAAGGTGTGTAATGTTTCGGACCCGATTGAATAGAGGAAGTTATGGTATACGAGCGTACCTCTCATCCATCCAACGTCAAAAGTTGACTCCCTACAAGTTTGTTGTTGATTCATCCTAAATCACCTCAAGTACACTACTTTGGAGTTCTTTAACCTAATTTTGGTGTCCAATCTACGAACAGAAATAACCTTCATGTTGCATACTATTTCAAGGCTTTTACATTGAGTGAAAAAGAGGTACTATGCTTGTATGCAATAAATCCCTCTTTCTGACACTAACAAGTACCTGCTAGTGTGAATCTAGCTCACTTGCCAAAAGTTGGCATAGTGATAATCAACTTAGTTCGGCCGATTTTCCACTAAGGTAAGCAACTTGATTTGGTCACTTATCTACATCAACCACTTATATTTCAATGGTGGGTGGTTAGGTGTGGATCTATGAACGGACATCTAAAAAATATGTGTTCAAATAAATATAACATGTATTTAAGCAAATCTAAACATATTGTCAATCTCTTGACTTTTTGGTTGTTAGTAAAGATGAGGTGGCAAGCAATTAGGTCACCCATATCAGTGAGGATCCCCCCTCCCCTCCCCCCCCCCCCCCCAAAACACTAACGAAACTTTGAATTTCAACCCTCAAACAAAGGTAGGAAGGAAATAGGGCTACCTCTAGTGCACTCAATTTTAGCAGAATGGGATAACCAAGAGACATCACATACTTGAGTGGTAGAGGTTCTCAAACGGAAAGTGCGTAATCTAATGATTTTTGCCTTCTACCTTTGAATTTCATTGTTTGATTGATTGGTGGGATCAATTTGTTTTGGGTCATGCAAACTAGATTGTTCCGCATTGCAATGTATGTGCACAAGAAGATGTTTTCGGTGAGATTCGATTTCCTTAAACTGACGGTTGGTTTGGGCTTGGATATTGAGGATATTGATTCTTCTCCTATCTAATAAACAAGCATACGCAGCTAATGAATGATGGGGTATCTTGGAGAGATGCAAGGGAGAATGGTGCATTATCATTGCAAGTGTATGTTGAAGCATTGACAAAACCCGAGGTTGTGATTCTTAATGCCTTTGCATTCGCATGTGTACATTTATTCCTTTTCAGTCATGAAATTCTTAAATGTTTATTCGTCTTCAATCTAACAACTTCTTATTTCTAGTTGTTTGTCTATTGCCCAAGTGCTTATGTCCACGCATGAACATGTAGTAGTCATCTCCTCATTGCATTCACGGGAGACTTTGCCATTTACGACGTTGGGATCGCTTTGTTGTGTGATGATGGTCCACCTACACTCCCTTATGGAAGTAGAATGAAGTCTCATCCCCTTGGTGATGATAATGTACTAGTTCACAAGGTGGCTAAATGCTATCGCATTAGTAATTAAGTGTGTCATATTATGCAAGGCATTCTTGTAGTAGTGTACCACTTGGAATTTGTCTTTGAGTGCCTTAAGGCCTAACTGTTTGGTTTTGTGCTTGCAGATTGTTAGATTTCATCGAGTCTCCCCCTAGGTTGGTGGGACTTCCTACACATGCAAAGAGTGTAGCTTCAACATATTAATTGAGTATCATGGTTTGATGGGCAATGCTATCATGTGAGCAATGAGCAGTAAGCGGTGAGGAGTGCGTGGTGACATGTGAGCAGTGACAAGGAAAAACATCATGGAAATACATGCATGTGTATCCTATAACTATGGATTTATGAGAGAATTTGGGAAGTTCAAACAAAATATTATTGGAGAATTATTGAAACAATGCTATTGATTTTGAATTAAAAGAATGAAAGGCACACTTTGGAGAATGTGAGAATTGTGATTATGTTTTAAATAGTGATGTAGAGAGTGTAGAATCACATATGAATTGAAGTTTAACAATTATGATTGTTGAGGATAACCAAATAAAATATGCCTAGAAATGTATTCAAGATGTTTATTTGGAATCTTGCGTTGAAGCTCCAATTAATTATGTCATTTACCCTGTTAAGTGGTAAACAACATTATGCGCAATTCGGATTCTATGTAAACTCATCCATGCGAAGGTGAAAACATAGTGATTTATTTTACAACATGTAAATGGGATATTTTTAGATGTTTTGACTTTGGAAATAGAGTCCAAAACCCCGACTTAGACTAGTGGAGTCGAATTGGAATGAATCGGCCCTCAATTTTGTAGAGGGATTTTTTAATGCTAAAGCTCCTTCATCCTCTAATAGATGAGTTTACACAAATGCCACAAAATTAATCCCAAGCCCTTATAATTGAAATGGTAAGTGGGGGAGAGAGGGAATCCATACAAACATACTTCTCATCCATAATCCAACATAAGCACTTGACCCCCTATAGGGTTGTTGCCGATTCCTCTCAAATGACTTCAAGGTAGACTGATTGGGGTCTTTAAAACTAACTCTAGTGTCAACTTAGTATACTTTAAAACGTAAGTTACATCCGAACTGCATACTACTTCAAACCTTTTCATGTTGGATGATGGAGAGGTACACTCGTATACCAGAATTCCCTCTCTCTCTCTCTGTGCATACATGGATTGCATCATTCTCAACCTTCTGTCCATGCTCTGCAAGAATCCAATCACCCATTTCATGAGCCTCTGAAGGAATACAGCCAGGACTAATATGGTACAGTGCAGTGTAGTGTGCATAACGTGACCGTATATTTCCTCCGCCACTTGAATCTATGCAGAGCCGCTCAGGGTTATCGTCATCACATGAACTCTGAATCTCTCTGCACGAATGGAAATCAAAATCAGCGTCACCCTCACACGGCCTCAGCGGGCCTCTCAAATTGCATGCAGGGAGCTGCCCACCACCACCCTGCAGGCTCGTCAACTTCGAACTTCATAGCCATCATGTGAGGACCAGCGCATGAATCACGGCTTTGGTCTCCAATCAGCACATGAGGACTGCCCAGCTTAGCTTTTGACGTCACTAGTACAATTCATCTCAACTCAGAACAACTGAATCCTTGCATCCAGCACATGAATTACGGCTCCTTGGTCTCAAATCAGAACATGAGAGCCAACTACACTACATATCCTATTTAGTGGCATTTGGTGTTTTATGCCACTGTGGTAACTTGTTTTCTAAGGACACATCTTATTGATAAAGTTTGCAAGTTACACTGTCATCCCAGCTTACTTTTAGTTCAGCCAAATGTCAGTTACTGTAACAAAGTTTGGTGCATTCTGCATCCACACATGTTTCTATTATCATGGACGATTGAATTTTGGATACAAAATCACTTTATAGTCAGTGATAGTAATTGCAATGTTGTAATCTATAATGCTCAAATTTTCTTACAAGGAATGACAAACAATGTCTAGGTTCACATGGAGTGTTCATGTGACACTACACGGGTGGTTTACAATTAATGTTGAGCAAGACCATTAATATATCACTAGTGACACTATAATACAATATTTAATTTGGTAATTCTTAAGCTTAGTGCAATTCTTCTCAACATAACACATATTGCGAAACCCCGCATGTCATGCAGCCTGACATAAGCTAGAAAAATCCAAAACGGTGAATGACCACTACTGGTGCACTAGACTAGGGGTAGAATGGTTCTTGTGTGAACCCAAAATGACCAATTATAAAAGTGTTGGCCCGAACAAAGATGCAATGATAAATGGGATGTAGTGATTGACCGGATAGGTGTTGTTCCCCACCCCTTGCGATCACTTTTGGGTGCCAGTGAGTTAACCATGTTGTGTGCATTCATATGGAATAGTAAGATATTTTGATGCTAAAATTAGGACGACTCTACTATACAAGTGGGGGGTTTGACTTACTTGTCTTGTTGGGAAACTCAAAATAAATATTTACATGAAATAAAATCATGAACCAGCTTGCATTCCTCATATTTCCTCTACTCCATCTTTGGAAAATATTGCACAAATTTCAGGCTACTTTTGCTGGCTGATTCGGCTTATTTTCACTGTTTCCTGTATTACATCTACCTTACGATATTTTGGAGGCCGGAGTACGTGATCTAATCCAGTGCAGTACAGTACATCATAGCACATGGCACGGTGGAGAATGCTCATCAAATGTTGTATCAATCAATCTCTTAACTTTAGCAAGCACTTGACAATTTCAACAGCCAGGTGTCAAAAGCACATAGACTTTCCAACTGGTGCCAAAGGTCATTGAGTCAGCTCTACTCTAAGTTTCTGACAAGTTTCCCACCCAATAGAGTTACATGTAAAGCCCCTCATAAGAAAGACAAAACCATGGGTTTAATCCTTCTTTGAGAAGACTTTAATGTTAGGAGCTCATAGCTCGTCTAGCGTTGGAGCATTTTTATGAAAGTTGGGTGGAAATTTTTGGGACTCCTTTCATTTTATGTCTCAAATTTTGTGATAATTTTGTGATTTAAAATAAGGTGTGCACATAAGACCCGTTGTGTTTAATTCCTAATCAGCCTATGCAAGGTTAACTTGGCCCACCCATCCTCGTAGGACAAGTTAGAAAGCCGGTTTTTTATAGCCCAACACAATTCCTCCCTTATAATGGAACTGCTCTATAAATGTTTGACATTTGTCACCTTTATGGTTGAAGGGCATCATATCCTACAGGTGTTTTTTTGTTGATCCCTAAATGCAAATGATTCCCAATTAAAAAAAAATTACATGACTATCAACTGCAATGTATCTTAAATATTGTGTTGGACATGTGTTGGTGGGTGTAAATCCATGCAGAAGGAGTGCAATTGTGCCACGATTGAATCAAATTACAAAGCTTCCCAAAAGATTACAAGATAATGATGTCAATATCTGTGAGCTTATTTGAGTAGGTATATTGCTCCTCTATTGAATGAGGGTAATATCTTGTCATTTGGAGAGGATTTGAGTGGAGGTTCAATCAAAAAACCAACCCCCAATTTAATTTCTCAATGGTTGCCCCCTCACCACTATTGAAATCCCTATTATAATCTCCTACATAACAACATTTAAAATATGGACTGTGAGTAGTCACCTCTAACCTGCAAACATCTAAGGTGGATGAGGCTAATGTGGACATTTTTAGCTTTATGGAATCATCCAACCCATGAATTCCACCATTAGAAGCTTGAGTAGGTTAGCAATTACGAATCGAGACCAAAGAATTTGAAATTGTTGAAATCGGAGTTGAGGAAGGTGTTGATCTAGGCTAAGAATCTAAGATTTCTCGACTTCCCAATGCGGTGTTATAGGGGGAAACTCTTTTATCATTCAATGTTGTGTAAGTGGACAACATCAATAATAGATTGTACATGGGTTATATGCCAATGAAAACCAAATTGAATGCCAATATTGGTTGTGTTATGTCTCTAAAGTGGTCACATGTAAGATAAAGTGTTGCCCAATTGTTTTTCCAATATAGAATACCCACAATACAAGTTGGTCAGCACCTCACAACCACATGCCGCCTCCTAATTTGTCCAAGTTGGCATCTCCTAATTTACCCACCTCAGGCACAAAAATCAAGCATGTCATACTTAGGGGTATAACCCTCAATCATGGAGGATGGTGGATGTATAATTGAGGTACCTATTCCCAATCAATGCCCCATCTATAGGGTACCGGAACCCGGGAGTCATCGACAAGGAGCACAAAGTCCTAAACCTAGTCATCTTTGACGGCCGTATTAGCTTATAGGTGCGGTGCATGCAATGAATTAGGAGTTGCAAAAAAGAAGTGGGGTCATTATATATATACTTACTCACTCTAAACTTTGTAATATCATACTTGTGACAATCAAAGTGCATGTAATATTAAGAGGTTCTATAATGTTAACATGGATGCGTGACAAAAGAAAATTAGTGTGGCATGTGAGAAATATGGAATAACACAACCTCAACAATGGACTGCTCTTCATACTTTTGATAACAAGGGATTTTTTATTTTACTTTTTTTGTGCAGGAGCAATGCCCTAACTTGGTTAGAATATGGAGTCAAGTCTATGTAACATTACAAAATGAAAGTCTTCTCTTTTTATTTTTGCTTTTGGATGCTTTCCATAAGGCTTTTGTACTTTCAAATGAAGATGACATGTTGGTTGATTCCTTTGATAATTGTCCTAAAGATGGGCCACCGATCTTGACACCTTTGGGCGGTGCTCAAATAAAATCAGATTAAAGCGGCCTGAGTGGCTATGCCAACGGTGATGACAATGTCAAGCTAACGACAACAAGTGACGGTGAATGGATCACGAGAAACTCTAGCGGGATCTAACTTAATGTATCCGCGATTGCTAACGGACAACCATGGGCATGTTGAAGAAAATCAAAAGGTTTGTAAGCTATGTGTCTTATGTGGTCATTCTAATGCTCAATCGGACGCCTATATTTGTCAAATGGTGTATGGCAAGGTGTGTAGTCATGAAGAATATCAAAATAACATGTGTTATGATAAGATTGGATTATGTAAGGTAAGCGGGTTTTAAATTGTGGATACTTTTAGTTATGCAACCATTTCTTAATATAGAATATGCAATTAGTGCAAAATGACTAAGCTAACTCAAATCATGCATGTAGTCATTTCCTCCTAAGCTTTTGGAATTCATACGAATATCTTATCCATAATTTGTCAAACTGAAGATTGTATTTCTTATGGAATGATCATATAGGTCCCCCTCCCAATTATATTGAACAATGAGCCTAGAATGTTGAACGAATGTTGAGCACATAGTCTCGTCTTAGGTGCATACTTGACCACAAAACACTCAAGATAAATAAGCGTTTGTTATTAAAAAAAACTAGTAAACGAATTAGGGTTGCTTACCTCACTCAAAACATAGACATTATGTTAGGTTTAGTAGTGTGCACAATTGGGAGTGCACATGTGAACATTTCACTAGAGTAAGTCTAGAAATCCTCACTTTGGGCTTTAATAAATTTAACCCTTTTATTTCAATTCTAAACTGTAAAACAACATTCTTTGTGATTTGGGAGTGCCCACAACAGCCATATACTTCAATTCCGATTTCTTCTCCACCTTTAAATATTTATAGGTGTCAATAATCTTGGTGGGAACTTGTAGTCAAGACCTCAAAGCCACATACCAAGTTAGAGAGAGTTTTGGGTTACACCACCAAAAATTTTAAGACGGTTCATTGTCCCAATTTAATAAATGAATAACAACAACATGAAGTCACCCTAAACATAGGCTATGGTATATTAGCAAGAAATATATTATTATTTCAATCACAAAGTTAATGGTTCGCTAACACAAGCAAACTGGATAGAGCTCTTGAAACCTACTTCACCAATAAAATCAAAGGAACATATTCTATTTTTAGTATATATAAGCAAACCTTAACCCTTCTACCTACAAAACCACAATGTAATAAATGTATATTGATTCCAACACTAGAATTTGTCCCAAACAAAAAAAAAAAAAAAAACCCTTATATTGATTGGATTTTATATATATGTATATTCATTCAAACCCCCCGGGTATGCAACTTGTAGTTAGTTTTTGCTCTCACTTAAATAACCCAAAACACCAGGGTACAGACTCTCAAGGAAGGCTTAACTAGTGTCTATTACAGGCATTTGTCACTTCATAGTTCCTTAATTAGACCAAAGGGTTGCTATCTTCACTCTAAAACATGACTGGTATGTCTTTCACTCTCTTTCTCTCTCTTGGTTTCCTCTCACTGTGTCTCATTCAGTAGGGTATGTGTGTTAGTCTCAGTAGTAACCATCTTGCCATGAGATTTGAGTAGAACAATAGTCTTTCGAGAACAATAGTCTTTGAGTAACACAATTGTTTTTGATAACCATTGGCCAATGCATCTTCAATTCAAGGCAATTCCTTTATTACTTGGTCAATGTTAATTCCAATACAAAACAATTGTTTATTCCTTATCTCCAGATTTAATCATTACTCACAACTTATGCAATTAACCATAATCAATCAAGCTATAGTCTTGGTCGCCCTGCACAACCTGCAACAACAACAACCAAGGTAACACACCAGATAATAATTGATAATATTTATTTGCACTTCGTACTCAAAGACCTAATCTCTTGACTAATTATCGACTCACACTTCAATTGGAATGAGATTAACTTATGCCTAGGTTTCCTTTATACTCCAAAGTTAATCCTATTCTAAGTTCATTGAATCTCTCTTATATCTCTCATTTTTCTTCCTAATCAATTGATCAAAAGTGATTTCTCATCACTTCAATTGATTAAGATTCTCTCCTTAAACTCACTTTTCAAATGATAACTCTAACAGCCTAATATATCAAATTCAACTATGATCTCTTTTCGGCCGCACTATCGTCACCTCACTCTTTTCTGCCTCTCTTCTGGTTAACAATAATCATTTCACCTCATGGGCGGCCCTTTGGCCTTACACTTCACCTCAATGTTTAACTTAAGTCTCAACAATAGCCCATAGTGACACTATATGTTGATTAACTCTCGGCTCTGACACTTGGCCTTCTGCCCTCTCACAGGGTCCCTCGCTCATAAGTTCCACTCCAGGCTGACGCTCAAATTTCCAACTTCTTCTACCACTTGGCCATGGTTCAACTATGTTCTTTCAATTCCTCTGTCCATAGTTTTATGCCTCTTCTCTCCCTCTCGTCATTCCTCTCTTGAATTCTATCTTTTCTTCCAGATCTATTTCTCAATTCGACCACAGGTTTCTCTCACAATCGATCGATTTACCCTCTCAGTTTACGAGACCAATAGGTGCAACTATATTCCACTTCCCTCCATATGCTCATTGTTACACCAATTTTGATTTACTCGCTGATAATTCTCGCTCTCACTGCGTCTCATTTTCTCTCAATTCAATCTCACCTTCTTCGGCCAAGAATATAACATAAGCTCGGATTATAAAGGACTCCCCTGCCCATAGTTTGACTCAATTCTTATTTACGTTACTCTCATATCTCTATCTCTATATTCCTCGCAACAGCGACTGTTCACTCAATCTTAGCTTCCTTCTTCAACAATGCTCACACTCTTGACTCACAGTTCCTCTTTACTCAGCCATATTCAATTACTCACACTCAGACGATAGTTACACAATATTCCATCTCTTGCAGTAATCGTCTTCACTTCATTATCATTCCACAATTCCATGTACGTCTCTCAATCTCATACTCTCTGTTGTTTCTCAAATTGCTCAACTCCTTTCCCACTTTACTTCCTCCGCAACAGTTCTCATTTCTCATTTCTATTCCGATTATAGGTCACTCAGTTATGCTTGTCAATCCATACTCAGATAAATGTAATTGTTTCCACATACTATAGTTTCCAACCTCTCATTCATGTATTCCACTCACAACAATAGTTCGACATTGATTCAGCCATCAACAATAATCAAAAAGTAAAATAAACATAAGCAGAGTCTGGCAATCCTGCATTCACTGCTGTAATTGCTCAGTTTCCTCCTAATATAGTTTCACTATTATCCTCGCACAATCATTGTCGAGGGAGACAAGTCAATTTGTTCTACACTGCGCTCAACAATGATCTAAGAAATGTCTGCCTTCTTCTCCCGCGCCAGCCCTCTTACGGGAGCGGGGAGACGATGGTAGTTACTGTAACTACCTTTTCTGCCTATAGTTCAATTATTTTCATCGATCGGGATGAACTTCATCCTACTTCTTCTCTCTAGCCTATGGTTGAACTATTTTGCCAAAAAATGTGGCTTACACAACTCCCGTATTATATGGTCCTGATTATAATCACTTATGATGCGTTTTAGTCCAATATTGAGTGACACAATTTGTTTTAATATAGGAAGTTTAACCCTTGTAGCCCTTCTAACAAGGAATCCAAAAATGTAATTATATATAGGAAATGAATATATTTTGAAGCATATAATTGCATTAAAAACCTAATTATATGATTTTTTTTAATACAGGTACCATAGGTCAAACTACCCAACTTTTTGGACTTTTTAATAAAATTTTAACATTGTGAATGAATTATAATTTTAATGGGAGGCAACTATTCGTGGCCTATAATTTTAATGAGAGGCTTAATAAATATGCAACCCAACTTTTTTTTCATCTCATTTTATTTAATTTGGTCTTTACCCAACTTTTTTTTCATCTCATTTTATTTATATTTGGTCTTCACCCAACTTTTTGATCATTTTAATTTGATATAATTTGATATAATTTTTACAAAAGCCGTCCTCTAAGCCGTTTTAAGTATGATGCCCCCTGCGTATAATATGGGAGTTGCATACCCGGGTCAAACCCAAACACAATAGCATTCCCAAGTACCCAAATGCTAGCCCCATTGTATTGAACCCATAATGAACATAGACTTACTAGTAGTTTATTATAATACAAAAATATGCTAATATAATATTAGATCGAGCACAAAAATGTTGGATATTATAAATGGTTGTTCACAACCAAACAACTTAACTTCTACCAAGCTCTCATAATTTGGCTTGATTCCTCCATGAGGTGAGCAAGGTTGTCTTTTGCCAATGTTCTAAACTTTTGATGGATGGACAATAATTATCCACTATAATTTTTCCATCGTTTCCATGCTTTGAACATGGAATTTGTGTCTATCCAAGTTGGACCATGCTCAAAATCCACCCTCCGACAAAAATGGTGATTTGTATCCCAATTTGTGTAATGACACATCACATCTTCATTTTGTGTTGTTGGTCGGTATTACTCCACTTGAATCTGTTGGAAATGAAGACGAGAAGTGCAAAATTTGCTTGAGACAAAGCTCTAACCACCCAAAATGGTTTAGCATATGTCTCATCTCCAAGACGCAACACGAGCATATAACCTTCGTGACAATCCATTACAACACGGAGAGATAGTTGGGGACGATTACTAGCGGGCCCAACGTAATGGTTGAACATTAGCATATTAGACATTGTACATAAGTAGGTTTAATTTAGGTCGCACTATTCAATAATGGTTATGTAGCAGTCATTTGCTACTTAATTTCTTTGACCAAAACTTGCATTTTCAATTTCCCGTAATATGAATATCTCCTTTCTCCAATTTTGCCTCATGTTTGGGATGTCCTACAAAAATAATCTTAATTTGAGTTCCTAATGGAGTTGTGCTTTCATTTCTGTATGTTTTAATGTAGATCACCACTCTTAATGTGCACATGTTTCAATTTCACACACCATTCCCTAATATTTATGTGATTTTTCCTATGTAAGCAATTCTCATGTATGACCTCAAAAGTGGAATCTTCAAAAGATTAGTGGGGCTGCAAATGAAATCATCTTTTCTCAAGTTATTTTCTTGCAAAAATAGTATCGCATTCCTCATAAAGAGCTATAGTAAATTTTCAAACTCCAATTACATTAAGTACCAATGCAAGGATCTACCTTTTGATTTCAAGGGATATAAAGTTACTAAGTAGCAAACTCAGGGGGGGCAGTGTGTTAAAAAGTTAAGGATATAGGTGCGGACAACCACTATTTTATAGGGGGGTATTACTTTCAATTCTCTTCTTTTTTTCACATGCTATCATTATGTAAATTTCTACTTTGGGTTAATAGAAAAATGGCTTGCATTACTTATATTTCCAAATTATCTATTATTCCATACCCTATAGTACTTTAAAGATGTCCAGTGCCATTTTTGATACCCTATATTACTCTTAAGTCCATTTATAATTTTTAGCTCCCATGTTTTTAAAATACCCTATCATTTGTTCGCACGTATATTGCTACTCCAACCAATGACTACCCCCCCCCCCCCGAGGTAGCAAAGGTTAAAGTTTCTAAGCAATTGAAAATTTAGGAAGGGCTGCCAACCCTTTTGACCCCTGGGTCCCTTTCTACCGATTTCATAGCCTTTTGAAATTGTTAGATTATAATCTCCACTGCCAATTGCCCTTCCAATTTGTCCACCTTGTTGCTTAATTAGATTCAAATGCATCTTATATAGTGAAAGTAAATACCTAATAAACACAAATATAGTTGACTATTTGTCTACAATATTATGTTGCCATTATTAAAAAAAAAAAAATCAATTGTTGATTTTAGCATTTGAAGCTCTATTGCAAAGGTAGCTTGAGGGTCAATACTTAATGTCATGTCACCCATGACCAATCACACCAATGGGTTTCAAATACTAGCAGTCATAGACTCCAAAAAGATTTTACCAAAATAAAATAAAATGGGGAGTCCAAGCTATTGAAAAGTAGTACTTATGTAAATGGAACAGACAATGGAACGCCATCACTAAATACATAGAAGAGTCTCAACTCCTTCACCTTGACAATATAGCCCTTGATCACAATCTACTCCTAGAGAACAACTTCATCAGGGATACAAACATGAACACTACCCTACCCTCAGTCAACTTGTGCATCAACTTCTCACAATGCAAAGACTATCGATTCATTCGACCTCCGATCAACGCCCACAACCTAATTCTATAGACATGTAAAAAGTACATGTCTATGTCCTTTATTCAGTCCATTCTAAAAAAAAAAATTAAAAATCCATAAGGGTCCCTAGGATGGCACCTCTATAGCAAAATTGGCATACATGTGCAAGACCCAAGTATTTGTTGAGGGGATACTTATCTTAGTCATTGATGTTTTTGGGACCCTAAAAAGTATCCTACTTATCAAAATTTTCCTCCACCATATAGGTAATCACGGATTCCCAAATTGTGCAAATTTAAATTGCACCATATCTATTTATAAGAAGTAGGGGTTTAGTTTTTTTTTCCTCATGATATTGTAGTGGACTTCCTTGTTTGTTGATGTTTGTCACATAATGGAACCAAGAAAAACGACCAAAGATCTAAGCAATCTAAAGATGGTGTGACAGTACGGTTGGGGGAGCTATCAAAATGACAATGGAAAGGGAAAAGTAGCTCAATGTGCTTGGGTGCATGCATGGTAAAGTGGACCAAAATAGTGCTCCAGTATACTAAAAACATTTCTTCTTCTTTTTTAATATTTTTAGGGGGTGGGCGGTTGAAAGCCCTAAAGTAGTAGCAAAGTGTTGTTTAAATTGGATATTTTTTCATGATGACCTCTATGACCTTAAATATTTTGAAGTTGGAAGTTTTTTTCATATTTCTTGAATTCATTATCTACTTGAGGGCATCATCACAAAACTTGGTAGAAAACCACCAATTTGATGTAACTTTATCATATTTTAAACAAATCTTAGGCAATTACTTGTACTGTCTTCTAAAGTATATAGACTTTTCTTGGAATTGTTTTTGTCATCATAAACTGCTTGACTTTTTAGATCAACATGTTTTTGGAATGTCTATGAATTATTTCTTCACAAAATTCAAAGTTAGTGCATGCTTTCGAATTACTTTCACTTGAACCTAAGTAGGGATCATGAGTTGTCCACTTTACCATGCTTGCACCCACTTCTACCAAACCAACCTCCTTTTTCATTTTGCTTGTTTCGTCCACAACAAACCAAAGTTCATCCACAATGAACCAAATCTTATCCACATTCATTGAAGTCTCATTCATGTTTCCAACAAATCACCACTATTTTTTGTAACATAAGTTAACTTACCCTCCAAAAAGATCTCAACCTGATACATTTAAATACCTAACACAACAATTGAAGACAACAAACACTATATTCGTTAAATTGAGACTTTCTCTAGTCTCAAATTAATATATGGATCAAACAACATTCCGTGTTCCGAAACTATATTGAGAATGATCTCAAATATATTATATGTTCTAATATCCCAAATCTATTATGTGTGGACATAAGCACATGTGGTAGAGCACTCAACACCAACTTCATCTACAAAAACACTTTGGGTAGAGCACTCCAAACTAGTTTCACCCAAGAAACATATAAAATGATTTCTATTATTAGCATGGTCAATAAAATATAGACATTGCAACATACAAAGTGCATGCAATAAATGCATTTTTCTTCAATGGAAAATTTAGTCCCAAACTTAATAAAAAAAATGAACTTCACAACTGTATTGAAATATAGTAAATGGATATTCATCCAACCCCAAACAATATAGCATTCGCAAGTTCTACCCAAACTTTGCCCCAAGTTTGAGGAGCACACATATGAGTAATATATATTCGTCGAATTACATATTACACTATAATCATGCTAACACAATCCTACCAACTTCTCATTCAACGTGGGTTGCTTCTTCTGCGATCTGAGCAAGGTTGTCTTTTGCAAAAGTTATGTACTTTTGAGGGATGGACACTGATCCACTATGATTTTTCCGTGGTTTCCATGCTATGAATATGGAATCTGTATCTACCCAAGATGGACCGTGCTCAGAATCCACCTTCCACCAAAAGTTAGGGTTTGTATCCCAGCCTGTATAATGCCGAACAACATCTTCATTCCATGCTGTCGGTCGGTAGTACTCTACTTGTATTTGTCGAAAATGAGGGCTGGAAGTTACAAAATTTGGTTTGGACAAAGCTCTTGCCACCCACACTGGCTTTGCATATGTCTCATCTCCAGGACGCAAAATGAGCATATAACCTTCATGACAATCCACTGCAATGCGGAAAGATGGTGGCGGACGACTACTAGCAGGCCCCACGTAATGGTCGTCCACATCAAACTCCTCTCGAACCTCTCCATTTCCCAAAAGACTAGCCTCCGAAGCTTGTACATTGACACGTGTTTGTGGCCAAAACCCATGCCTTAAAGTAAGGGGTGTATCTTGATGAAGGTTTGCCAAAGCGCCACGAACACGTGTCCAATATTGTATCCAACTTCCGTAACGAAGCCAACATGATCCACCAACATCCGCTACCCTCAAACTCTCCCAATATTGTATGAAGCCTGATATGCCTTTACAAATGTCCTCCAAATTCTTCATGGGTATTGGTTTGCAAGGCTTAGGCTCTCCGTCAGGCAACATCGTCCTTCCTTCTCCATCAACACGCCATACAAGGAGACCCTCCGGCGGGCTCCAGTCTTGTGATGTGCACAACAACTTGTATTGCATGGCGGGGACACCATCGTCACGCACGTAGAACCAAAATTGTTGTGCCTTCGTATGCCCGATCAATCGGTGAGCTCCGCTTCGAATATACGGTTCTATAAATGCCTTGAAGTCTGGAACCTCCTCGATCATATGGGGGATGACGGGAATGTTCTCCAAATCCATGTACGACTTCATCAACAATGGGATTGTTGGAAAATCCTCCTCGCGCAACTTCATGCTCCACCGCCCAAAGGACGCATCAATATCATCGTGCGTATGGCCTACCAATAGAAAGGACACAAAAACCTCCTTGAAAATGCCTTTCGCAACCAACAACGACCAATATGCAAAAACATATCTACTTTTATTGTCCTTCGCACAATTGTCCAATTGGACACGCAGAGTTGGGGGCAACTTCTTGGCAATCACATCTTCACTTGGTGGCTCCGGCAATGAGTGCACGCATACATCTCTTCCATCCAAGACCGCTTCATATAGAGGTGTTGATCCCGAGTTTTCAAATAACAATCTTGATGAATAGGACGGCGGTTTCTCCAAATCACGTAAAAGCTTTGCAAATGACCCTATCGTGTGGTTTGAATCCGCCGGATACAAATCAAGAGCATAATGAGCATATTTGACATCACCATGCCCATGTGCAATCATTCCTGCAAAGGCAACCCAATGGTTTAATATTCAACTATAACACCAAAAAATTCACATGGTGTACATGTATGGCCCCAAGTACAAACCTAAACGCACAAATTTGTGTTTAGGTAATGCAATGCAATTGTTATCAAAATCACCTGTAACCGAAACAGGAAGCTTAAAAAGGCCGTCCGTGGCTTTGATTCGATTTGCAAAACATGGTGAGGCTGTTTTGGCATGGTCCATCTTGTCATGGATGATTGTAAGGACTTCCAAAGGCCTGGAGATGGACAAAGCTCTATTTGTGTAGTAATCATTACGGTGTGCCTCTTGCATGTTCACATGCTTGAAATAGTTCATTTGATGTGCGGCATAGGACTCTGTCCCCATCGTGTGTGCATCTCGAAGGCGTTTCAACTTCTCGCATTTGGAACAACGGGCAAATTTGTCGCCTCGTCTTTTTGTGATGTATTCGCTAAAGTGAGATTTTTTGATAGCACTCAGTTTCGACAACGAAATTGGGTCCAACCCGGCCTTCTCGCCAACTGCGTTTACGTCCAACAATATGTCTTTCCATTTCGTGCCTGTAGGAAGAACCTTCTCCACAACCTTTTCACCGGTTGCGAGTGTGCGTGTTTTGTGCGGCATTGCATCGGCAAGGGGGACAATGATGGTTGCCAAAGTGGCTGTTGCTTGTCTCGTTGCTTCTCTTGGTTTCTTTAAGCCCATGTTCCTATGGTGACGGGCACGGCGGCCTTCATTGGCATACGCGGCTTGTCTATAAAATTCCGCTTTCGACACACCATGAATGGTGTACCATGCCGTACAACACACGTCTATGCTCTCAAGGGTGATGACCTTGCGACCCGCTCCGTTCACATGTATCGCCCTATGGACATCAAGTTTTTGGTGGATCTTAGACGGAAATCTCCAAGCCACATTTCTTCACGGATGGCCTTCAATTTATCTCTTGGGAACAATTGGCAACAACGATGTACACAACAATCCTTCGTAGCAACTTCTCTAATAGACTCCTCACAGAGCAACCTTTGACGTTTACACTTATTTGCAGATGGAGTAGGACGTGTCAATGTTTCGTACTTCCGAAGGCCTTTGCGTGGCCGAATGTTTGTTTGGAGCTCCTGTTGGATTTGGACATGTCGTCGCTCATGGTCGCGCAAGCTAACCCCCTCAATTGTCACATTCCTCAACGGCCACCTTCGCAACGAGAACCTATGAGTTGGATTGACTTCCGAATGTACGAGTGATTCCAATATAACAACTCCAACGTCCTCGGTGCCAAGGGGGTGTTCATCAATGCAATCTTGTGGATGTGTGTTACGACAAATACCCTCCGCCACAGCAACTCCACTGTCATTAACAAGTACCACATCCAAATTCACCCATGAAGCTCGTGAAAGCCCCGCACATTCCACAATGGGGCAAAAAGGGTCAGATGGCGAAGGACTCCCCAAATGACCTTCATCTGCACTGTCATCAAAACTATCCTCCCCGACAATGTCTAGCTCATCCCCAGACAGAGATTGGGTGCTGCCCATGTCTTCAGAGAAGGAATCCCCTCTTCCACCAACTCCCTCCATTACGCCTACACACATGCACATGAAACCTCAACAAACATGGACACAATGTAAGGGTCCAAAAGAATCAAATATTGGAAAATGCAAAACATCACGATGAATGGGGACACTGAGGATCAAGACATTTGCAACACAAATGCAATGTGAGCTCCCAATACTGTGCGCCAGTCCACAAAATGTTCCACAAAATATTTTGGGTGGGAGTTTGGGTCGGCCGACCTAAACCCTGTGGCACCAGGGATTGAGGGCCATCCCCACCTTGCCCGTGGGATAGGGTCGGGTTCCGGTCGACCGACTCAAACCTTGTACAATGATGGGTTGAGGGCCATTTAGAATTCCATCACACTGTGGGGAAAACTTTGGGTCGACCGACCCAATTCTTGTCATGGTCAACTACAACCGCCGAAACTGGGGAAGGGGTTTGGGTCGACCGACCCAAACTTTCAAAGGGTAAACCCACCCACACTCAGAAGGGGTTTGGGTCGGTCGACCCAAACTTTCACAGGGTAAGTCCACCCACACCGGGAAAGGGTTTGGGTCGGTCGACCCAAACTTTCACAGTGTAAATCCACCCACACTGGGATGAGGTTTGGGTCGCTCGACCCAAACATTACATATGATGGGATAAGGTTCCTACTCTGTCCGTCCAAACTTTCTGAGTACCTTGGGTAAGGGCCATTAACAATTCGTTCACGATGTGCGAAAAAGTTTGGGTCGACCGACCCAAACCTTCTAAAAGGTTTTACGATAAACGCCCACAGTGGGGTAGGGGTTTGGGTCGACCGACCCAAACCTCACAAGGGTCAGAGTAGACCCCCCCCCCCCAACACTAGTGAAGGGGTTTGGGTCGACCGACCCAAACCTCACAAGGGTCAGACTGGAACCCGCCAACACTAGTGTCGACCGACGTATAATACAGCGTATAATGCGGCATATAATGCAGCGGATATTGAGAGGTGTGTGGAATTTCAGCTCATTGCAAAGTTCACTGCGGACTTGCATGCTGTGGATAGGTCCTCATGAACAGCAGCGTGAACGAACCTCGAAGTACAGCTCCGACTAAGAGTTCTCTCTACGAATTCAGGAGTGGGAGAAGAGCAAAAAAAAACCAACTTTTGGGGGGTGCGCCCCTTTATACTATCCACCTCCACTTGCCCGACTTCCTCATTGGATGCCTTTCCCGCCTTGTTATTTCAAACCTCCTGACAGAATTCCCCGTTTTCTGTTTATTGTAGAAAATGCGCATTTTTCAATGCCCCTCTCATACCCCAGCCGTCATATGATTTAGTCTATGATATTTAATCTTTTTTTGGTTTTGTGTGTATATGACATACGACATTGGGAGGAAGGGTGGCGGCCACATTAATTTTTTCAAGTGTCACAACGGTATATTTTAACCAATATGCATACCCAACCACAACTCCATTCAATGCTTTCAAGTGCAAACCTATTTCGGTGGGGTTGGGGCCATTTGGAGGCTGCAATTATGAGAGAGTTTCCAAGGCTTGAGGCCATTGTCATGATGAATAAAATTATTTATTTGTCTCCCCTAAACCCTAAACCCTAGAACATTGCTCTATTATCTCGCATGGAAGTGTGGCAATGATAAACGTATGTAACACTATATTCGTTAAATTCAGACTTTCTCTAGTCTCAAATTAATATATGGATCAAACAAAAACTTCTACAATGTCACCCTAATGCATCATATACATATTAAATGATGATATTGATCTACTTTAATTCAAACATTACGGTATGGCATTAACCAATATGTAGACAAAAGAAGTCTAAACATTGTGTAACGCCTTATGGTAAGAGTCACTAAATACAATAGTTAAAGTGGTTATGAAGATCCTCGCAAGGGGAATTATTAATTTTGAAATCAAATTATGTCATGACAAAGTTCATTTATTGTTCCAAATCTGAATTTGCAACAATGCAAGTGACAAGAGCTTTTATATATAATATGTTGTCATCCCTAAACCCTAAACCCTACAATATTGTCCTCTTCTCTCGCATGCAAGTGTGGCAATGACGAATGTATGTGGACGTCGATAAGGGGATACTAACTACCAATGTGGCTTTTTAGTTCAATATTTCCATGCTAATTGAATCCATCCTCAAGTTCACTTCAAGCTTACTAATGTGTGTGAACAAAACATCCAAAGTTGAACCCTAAACCCTTATAACATCCACAACATGAAATTATACGTATTGACTAAACCATACACCAATTAGTATATCATGTTTAGACGTTCCAAATAACATATTCACATGATCAAGATTGTGGTCACTATAACCTTCCTATTAGACTCTTCTTAATATATAAACAACATTTCTTATATCTTTCTCCATTATCTAATATACGTGGAGGGAACAATGAACAACAACACAATTGCTTGCATGGCTTCATTTGATGTTGTGCTTAACCGATTTACGTTTATATCACATTCCATATATTAAATACATCACGAACCATAGTTTATTGGCGACTATGTGATTCATCAAAGGGAGCAAAACATCCAAAGTTAGACCCCTAAGTCCTAATAACATCCACAAAATGAAATGCTATTTGAATAAACACAAGACCAATTAGTATATCACGTTTAAACGTCCCAAATAACAACTTAACATACTCAACATCATCTTTACTATAACCTTCCTATAAGACTCTTCTCACCAGTAAGTCAATGTTGTACGTTAATATTAGATAGATTAATATGTTATAACCATGACTCCTAAACCCTAAACCCTAAACCCCAAATCTTGTAGTTGTTCAGTGCTACCTCCATATACAAACAACATCAAGTTTGTCTTGCGCCATTATCTACACTACTTGAAAATCATGACCAAATCAACAAAAAATCAACAGAACTTTGTCGATCCGGGCACTGCAATGACCGATTTCACTGATTTTTGAATTTTTGTAAAAATCAACAGTTTACTGCCTACATTTTTGTTGATTAGAATAGTACAATGACCAAATCAACAAAATTTTAGTAAATGTGAAATCTTTTTTGAATCTTTTTGGGAATATTCTAGGATCTATTGGAATATTGTAAAATCTTTTTAATTTTTTGCAATTTATGGACTTGTAAGTGTATGGGTATGGAAATAATTACGAATTCAAAGGTGTTTAAATATTATAAATATTATATTAGTTGATAGTTAATATTATATATGTATTAATATTAATATATTAATATGTATAATATGTATATAATATATGTAACATATAATATATATATGTATATATATGTATGTATGTATGTATATATATGTATGTATATATGTATATATATAATATATGTAACATATCTGTATATAATATATGTAACATGTATGTATATAATATATAATATATAAATATGTATACATTTACAGTAAATATATACAGTATATATTTACTGTAATTATATACAGTATATATTTACTGTAATTATATACAGTATATATTTACTGTAATTATATACAGTATATATTTACTGTAATTATATACAGTATATATTTACTGTAATTATATACAGTATATATTTACTGTAATTATATACTGTAATTATATACTGTATATATTTACTGTAAATATATACATCAAGTAGGTAGTAAAGAGAAATTAGTGGCCTTATTCTAGAAAGGTTTAAAACACTCCATTTATATCATGTGTGATGTGATGACCTAGTGGTTAAGGCACATGTGTGGGTATCACTAGGTGCAAGGTTCGATTCCCGTGGCTGACACCTTCGGCCTTGGCCTTGCCACCTATGTGAGTGGTAGGTAGTCTATACTTGTAGGTGAGGTATATGTTGAGGTTTATTTGGGAGGGGTTAGGAATTGCAGATCTGACATTTATTCATTTTTTAATTTTTAATGTTATATATATATATATATATAATAAGTTTTTTTAAAAAAATATTTTTGTGACCATATCAACAGAAAAAATCAACAAAATTGTGTTACATCATGTTCAGGTCAACGCGTCCTAAGTAACAACCGCGACCAACGCCTTTCTGTTGATCCGGACGCAAAATTTTCTACTAGTGCTAATATACTTGGAGCGAACCTTCAATAACAACATGATTGCTTGAAGGGCTTCATATGATGTTGTGGTTCTCCGATTTGCTTTTATATCACATTCCAAGTACATATATCACGATCCATGGTTTATTGGCGACTATGTGATTCATCAAAGTGAATATCTAGGGGATACTCTATAAAACTTGAGCATGTTAGCATTTTGAAATAAAGATCATGCAATTCCAAACCCTCACAATATGCACTTGGGGAAGGTATTCATTTAGGCTCCACATTCAAATATCCTCAATTTCCGAATTTCATGTTGGGGGGTGGGGATTGTCTTTTTTATTCATTGCATATTGTGTGAGTTGTTGGCATCAATGGTAAAGTCTATTGTATTTGGCACGTAATTGTATTTTTTTTATAACGTGCTCAAACAAACGAGAAACCAATGACTTCAACTTGTTTGGAAAATTTAGTTAATGGTGTCATGCAAGTAGGAATTAAGTATTAGTGTTAGCATAAAGTTGCGTTGTAAAGATGTATTAGTTGTATAAATGGTTTAGTTTTTTAGAATACCTCATTTGATGTATACCTTAGGCTACTCCAAAGTCTATTCAAAATTGTACTACCCGCTAAGGGTTTACTCCTTAGAGGGATGGGAGTTAGGGTTCCCCGTAACCCTATTCCCGTTGCTGCCCTAATCACGTTGGCACCCTATTCGCGCGGTTGGGGGCCAATTCCCGAGGGTAACAAAACCCCAGCCGCCAAGCATTCTCCTCCTTTCTCTCTCTCTCTCCCGCCAACCTTTCGCTCCGCGCCTCTTGTGGAAGCGCCGCCTCTCCTGAAGCGCCGTGGCGATTCAGGGTGGCGCTTTTCTTTACATTCCTTCTCCACCCTTTTTTCTTCTCCTTCCCTCCCTTCTCTTGCTGTAGCGGGAGATTGCACTAGTGTTGCAATATATAGCATTGTTGAAGTGTTTTCCAGATTGTTGAAGGGTTTTCCAACATTCTGTGTGAGCTTTAGGCAGTGCTTGCGAGAGTTCGAAGTGCGGATGAGTGCATGTGAGTGCTTGTGAGTGCATGTGAGTGCTTGTGAGTACATGTGAGTGCTTGTGAGTACATGTGAGTGCTTGTGAGTGCATGTGAGTGCTTGTGAGTGCATGTGAGGGCTTGTGAGTGCATGTGAGTGCTTATGAGTGCATGTGAGTGCTTGTGAGTGGTTGTCAGATTAGGAAGTTCTATAAGAGATACAAAAGTGATACAAAAGTGCTTTCAGAGATTTAGTTATTGTTTTGAGAGATTCAGTTGTTGTTTTAACAGACTCAGTTGTTGTTTGAGAGTTACAATTGTTGTTTGAGTGATTCTGAAGAGACTCAGGAGTTGTGTGAGAGATTGTGGGTTTATTGAGAGATTCAAGAAAGGTTTAAAATCTTTGGTAGTTAACACTATATTCGTTAATCGGAGACTTTTGAAAGTCTCAAAATAAAATATGCCCATAGTTTGGGATGCCAATATTGTGGGCATATGGAATGTTGGGAACATCAAGAACATGACAATTTAAAAATTCGCACGTAAAGAATATTCCTAATACTAAAAATAGAAAATTGCAATTATAATGAAAACGTGAACTCCATGTGGAAAATAACAAGCGAATATAAAAAACAAATGGTTTATGTCATTATAGAGTTTGGGGTGCGCATCCCATAAGTAAGGTTCTTATGGTTTTGGATGGCACATCCCAAACGTATACCACAATGGAGTGTGACAAGTCTACTAAGTCTATTAAAAACCAAGACTACTAAGTACTAATGTTTTTTCCCGCCGTTAACTTTCACCTATGTTATGTTTACCCATCTCCATCTTCCGCTTCATATCCATTCTCGGCGTCATTTTCCGCAGCTGCAATACGTGCCAAGTTGTCTTTGGCAAAATCTATATGTTTTTGGGGGATGGTCATTGCTTCTGTGTTGGAACCTTTGCGCGGCTTCCAAGCACAAAGTATAGTATCCGTGTTTATCCAAACCGGTGTGTACGCTGAGTCCACTGTCCACTTAAAATTCTTTTTGGTGTCCCAACCTAAATAAGTGCGGAGCACGTTGTGGTCTTTAGTGCTTGGACGACAATATTCCACCTCAATTTGACGAAAGTTGGGGTTAGTTCGAACAAAATTGGGTGAAGACAATGCTTTTACCAACCAAATTGGCTTGGGATGCTCCTCATCCCCAGCTCGTACGAGGACCAAATACCCTTCATGGCAATCAACACCTACACGAAACGACGGTGCCGGTCGATTGCGGGCAGGGCCAACGTAATGCTCGTCCATTGCGAACTCTTCACGAACGTCTCCATTGCTGAAAAACATAGTATCGGACTCGACAACCGTCAAACGACTTTGTGGCCAAAATCCTTGTGTCAAAGTCGTACGGGTGTCGCCACCAAGTGTTATCAAGGCTGAGCGAATGCGATCCCAATACGCGATCAACGGTTCATGGGTATCTCTAACACGTCTTGTGATGTCCTCCTCGCACAACTCTTTCCAATATTCAATGAATCCGGATATGCCTTTGATGATTTCCGGCCCATTCCTCATGGGTTCGGGTTTGCAAGGCTTTGGTTCCCCATCCGGGACCAAACATTTCCCATCATTGTCTTGACGCCATACGAGTATACCATCATCCGGGCCCCAATTAGGAGATGTGCACAAAAGCTTGAATTGCATGGCCGGGAGACCATCGTCCCTCATATAAAATCGGAATTGTTGTGCTTTGGTATGCCCCACCAAACGGTCCCCTCCCTTCAACATGTATGGCTTGATGAAGGCCTTGAAATTTGGTACTTCCTCAATCAAGTGCGGAATTACTGGCATATGGTCCAAATCCATATACGATTTCATAAGAAGAGGTATGGTTGGAAAATCTTCTTCATGCAACTTCATGCTCCACCGTCCGAATGATGCATCAATGTCGTCGTGTGTATGTCCCACCATCAAGAAAGACACAAACACCTCCTTGAAGATTCCTTTCGCCACGAGCAATGACCAAAAACAAAATACGTATCGACATTTGTTGTCCTTCGCACAATTATCAAGTTGAACGTGGAGAGTTGGAGGCAATGGTTTTGCACAAATGGGCTCTCCGGGTGGTTCTGGCAATGACGACATACAAACCTCCTTCCCCAAAAGCACTGCCTCATAAAGGGATGTGGTTCCACAACCATCAAAAAGTGCACGGGAAGAATGTACCGGTGGCTTCTCAAGATCGCGCAACAGTTTTGCAAATGAACCCACCGTGTGGTTAGCATCCCCAGGGTAAAAATCCAAACCATAATGGGCATACTTTACGTCCCCATGGCCGTGGGCAATCATACCTGGAAAAAACAAACGATGCGTGACCAAAATAATCAAATAACCACTAAACGGATGTATGGAGTTGGACATTTGCCAAACACACCCAAGAAAATTGGATAGACTTTAAACACGTAGTTGTGATTTCATACAAACCTGTGACAGCTACGGGCAACTTGAAGAGACCATCCGTGGCCTTTATTTTGCGTGCATAACAAGGGCATGCGGTCTTGGCGTGGTCCATTTTATCATGGATGACTGTTAGAACCTCTGTGGGCCTCATTATGGATAGAGCACGATTCTTATAGTAATCTTGACGGTGTGCCTCTTGATTGTTGACATGTTCAATATATTTTTTCTGGTGTCTGGAATGAGATTCAGTGCCTATGGGGTGGGCGTCTCGAAGACCTTTGTATTTTTCACACGTCGTACATCTAGCGAACTTGTCCCCGGGTCTTTTCAGAATGTATTCCGCAAACTGCTGGTTTTTAATCACACTCAACTTGGACAAAGAAATGGGCCCACATCCCGCTATGCGACCCACTTCATTGATGTCCGTTAAGATGTTCTTCCATTTTGTGCCCGTGGGCAACACCATTTGAACAACCTTCTCCCCTGACGACAATGTCCTCGTCTTGTGGGGCATTGCATCGGCCAATGGCACTATGATGGTGGATAGTGTCGCGGACGCTTGCAGTGTAGCCTCCCTAGGTTTCTTTGTGCCCGAGTTGCCATGAAATCGAGAGCGGCGACCCAACGATGAATATTTTCGAAACCTATAAAAGTCAGCCTTGGAGACGGCGTGGATGGTATACCACGCTGTACAACACACATCAACATTCTCAAGTGTCACCACCTTATGCCCATGGGTATCAAGGTGCAAATTTCTGTGGACCTCGAGTTTCTTAGCCGACCTCATACGAAAATCCGCAAGCCACATCTCTTGACGCAGAGATCTAATTTTCTCCCGCGGGAAAAATTGGCAACATTTCCTCGCGCAACAATCCTTGCCGGACACTAGACGGATAGATTCGTCCCCCAAAAGCCGATCCCGTCGACGCTCCTTATCTCCGCGAGGCACACGGTTTGAATCATATCTACGGAGGCCTTTGCGAGGACGTGTTGTGGCCAACAAAGCTAATTGTGTTTGCTTATGCCGCCGCTCATGATCCCACAAACTCACTTCCTCATGTAGAACTCGACGAAGCGGCCATCGACGCAAGGAAAATCTCCATGTCACCGGGAACTCTACCGGAAGCAAAGAGTTCAAGATGCACACGCCAACATCATCGAGACCTAGGGCGTTGGCATCGACACAATCACGGGGATTGGAGTTTCTACATATACCATCTGCCACCGGGACACCAACCTCGTTGAGTAGAACGACATCAAGGCCAACCCATTGCTCCCTCCCGAAACCGGCACACAACGGAATGTCATCGTGGTCATCTCCGGAATGCAGAGATTGTTCGTGGACTTCCAAAGATTCATGGGAGGATGTATCCACAAACACCCCCCTCACGTTTGGCACACCATTGCTATCTGCCGACGGGGAAGACAGTTCACATTCAGCATCGGATGACGATGCATACGTCGACAACTCCAATGAACTATCACCCACATGCAACGCCATACAGCCTAGACCAACCACCAGGACATGATCAACCCAACCACCACCGCAATGCATACAAGAGAGGATAGAATATATGTGGAGATAAATGGCCCAAAATTGACAAACAAATTTTGGTGCACCATTGGAGAACCTCACGCACAAAGACGAACGCGCGTCCCAAAAAAACGTTTTAAGCATACGTCTAGGTTGTTCACTAATGTAAACAATACATGGACAAAGAGGAGAACACTCGTTAGTCGTCCAGGAGGGCCCTGCTGTTCGGACCAGCGCCTGTCCACATACAACCGACGACGAAATCAGAAATCCGAGAACGCCACATGCATTTACGAACGCGCGTTCGTGACCTCAGTAACTTCTCCATGTACATCCGGCGGCCTTCGAGATCCCTCAAATGAGAGCACCCTGAGGAATATCGGTTTTGTAGGTCAAAGTACCATGTTGACTTAGGAACCTGCGCGATATACTATCACAAGAGAACACTTGTCCATACGCACAAAATTAGCAAATCTGCAGATGATGCCTGAATCAACTCCAACAATATTTTGAACACTGAGCACCTCCATATTGTGAATTTGATTATGTTGACTTTTGCGTACCTACCCATTTACGAACGGACGTTCGTAAATGGGTGCGACCCCGTGTTCACATCCTTCACGGACGAGCGATGAGCATATTTTTCTTGCTATTCTGTGTTCGTAAATTACTGCCATACTGATGTGCATGAATGAAGATGTGTTGCTGGATGCGTAGACAATAATGACATGTATTTACGAACGAACGTTCGTAAATTCCCGACCATCAGGTAACAATAGATACGGGTCAAATAAGTATGTATGATCCTCGAAGGCATATTTACGAACGCACGTTCGTAAATGACTGTCATGGATTAAGTGCATGTGACTAACCATATGAGTACCTCAATCCAGAACATGCTCTCATGTGGGATTTACGAACGCACGTTCGTAAATTACCGACCAACAGGTACCAATAGACAAGGGTCAAATATGTATGTATGAAACTCGAAGGCATATTTACGAACGCACGTTCGTAAATAAATGCCATGGATGATGTGCATGTGACTATCCATGAGTAGCTCAATCCAAAACATGATCTCCTGTGGGATTTACGAACGCACGTTCGTAAATTACCGACCATCAGGTACCAATAGATAAGGGTCAAATATGTCTGCATGGTCCTCGAAGGCATATTTACGAACGCACGTTCGTAAATAACTGAGATGGATTACGTGCATGTGACTATCCATATGAGTAGCCCAATCCAGAACATGCTCTCATGTGGAATTTACGAACGCGCGTTCGTAAATCCTTGCCATGTCCAGGTCCGAATCGTTTGTCTAAACCTGAAGCTCTTCATCTTTACGAACGTGCGTTCGTAAAGTTCCGGTATTTACGGCGGTATATGCGGTAGGTACAGCCTGTACTGTACCTGGGTGGTGTAGGGTTGGCGCACACGAAATGGCTTGAGCGCGTTCGGTGAGGTCTGTAGAGCGCACACTTGCATGTGCCGCTGAAAAGAGCTTTGTTGTGGGGGGAAGAGCTTTAAGTACTTCACCCCGCTGGTTCAAAATCCCTTGGATGCTTTTTAAAAAGCAGATTCCCGCCGCCTTCTTTGACCTAACAATCTCCCATTCCATCCATGCGGAATTATATAAATAGCATTGTCATGTATGGAACATGCCTTGCATGCACGCCAACATATTGAAAATATATAAATCGGTTGCACACCTTAGTTGTGACCAAGGTCTCATCGAAATATATGTATATACGTATATATATATATATATATATATATATACACATAATGTCTAAATATGGAGATGGTTAACATTGAATATTTAATGATTTGCGACTAAGGTATGAAGTCCAAGTTAATTGACAATTGATGCCTAATAAAGTTATGAATGTCGAAGTCATAGATATATATATATATATATATACACATATACACACACACACACAATGAGGTCAGAGTGGCTAAGAAACATGTTGCGGACGCCCCTAAAATTATAGGTATCATATGTTTCACATCAAAAAATGACCGTAATATGGTCACCAAGTGCATGAATACAACTAAAAAATCGGGTTAATCCATAATGGCTTGCACTAGGGTAGATTGAGGACACTATGAACTAATTATACCTAATAATATATGTAAGTTAGGTCTTCTTTCAAATGGTATCTAGGTGTGAAAATAAGGAATTAAAATGGCATGAGTAGGAAGGATTAATCAATTTGTAATGCTGCATAGTATGATAGCGTAATGATCATTGAGACTTGAAACCATACTAGCTACCGTAACGTTGAATCATAGTTACAATTATTATGTGTTTGACGTCCTATTGGAAATTGAATTTTCGTCCACTTGTTGTAAGGGTACGGATACACATTGGTTAAATGTTTATTAGATCATTGGTGATATTTATAGTTGAATGCATTGTTCGATTGTTAGTTTAAGTTGACACATGATTAAATGAGTTGAGGTCCTATTGGAAATAGACTTTTAGGGTTTGGGGAAATGCACTATTAATTTGGAATGGTGCATACAATAGTATGTACTTACAATTAATATATGTTTTGCATCCTATGAGAAGGATGTGCATCATCATAGCTTAAAGTGTTGATATAAATTGAAGTCTTAAGACATGCATGTTATTATAATAAGATCGTGGATTGTGTGATGAAATTTCACTCAGAACTATTAAGGTGAAAGTGGGAATATTTGAAATTTCACTTATCACTTAAACCAAAGTTTTATCTCAAATCTATTAATTTGGAATGTGAAATTGACAATTGCCATCATTATCAATTATTATAGTTGTTATGAACGGAATTAAGCATTCTCCATCCAACCAACATTGGTAGACCAATTTGACCTGCCCTCAGAAAACAACATGGCCACATATAAGAAAGGTTGGTAAGATAAAAAGATGCAGGGATGTAGGGTTTAGGGTTTGCGGTTAGGGTTTAGGGTAAGGGTTTGGGGGTAGGGTTTAGGGGTTTAGGGTTTGTGAAAGTTGTGTATGTGGTATTTGGGTTTAGGTTTTAGATTGTTACTAGGATACATTACACACACAAACAATATTGACTCCTCAAAAACCCTTGTAATTGCATTAACTTCATTCATCGCAAGCTCGTAGTTGATGCTAGCAAAATAGTTGACCACTCCAGAAATGCATTAGTTCAAGCTAACACCTAATATTAGAACTTGAATTGACATCCTATCGTATAGCAACTCTGCGCAATCTCATATTATTATGAATTCTTTTTTGCATGTAATATTTATTTGAGGAACCATCGAATTAATTGAAAGATATCTAGCTCTTACATAAACTATATTTTAAAACACCATATATATATCTTTGGGGGTGGATTCTACATTGACAACCTAGGGAGTGACATGCATTGTTTATTACGAATTAACTGAGCATATTTTCCTAAAATATGTTTACAAGGAATCCAAATGTAGAGGTACTAAGGAAATAAAACGAGTAAAATTCATGTATTTGAACTAAGCTTGTCAAGTTAATGCCTTAAACGCGTCCATTACATATAAATATGTCAAAGCATGAGAATAACATGAAGGGTTCCAATATACAACCATCTCCCATCTCCCATCGCATCCCATCCCATCCCATCTCTCTCCCAACCCTAGCCAGTGGAGTTGTGCCACGTGGCAGGTGCTGGGAAACCCTAGCGGCGCACCTACCTCCCCGCGCCCCTTCCTCTTCTCCTCATTTGTCATTTCGAGGAGAGGAGGAGCGGAGCGTTTAGAGAGCGAAGCTCTTGCTTTTTTTAGTCTTGAAGTTTTAAATTAGTTTTGTTGCAAGTTTTGAGAGATTTCAGATTGAGAGCTTGTGTGAAAGCTTTTGAGTTTGTGAAAGCTTTCATTGTGAAAGCTTGTGAGTTTGTGAAAGCTTTCAGTGTGAGAGTTTGTGAGTTTCAAAAGCTTGAGAGCTTGAGTAGGAAAGCTTCAGAGTTTCGGATTGAGAGCTTGAGGGTGATCTTTAGAAGCTTGAGAGTTTAAGGAAGCTTCAGAGTTGAAGCTTGAGAGTTTAAGGAAGCTTCAGAAGTGAAGCTTGAGAGTTTAGGGAAGCTTCAGAAGTGAAGCTTGAGAGTTTAGGGAAGCTTGAGAGTTTAGGGTTTGCTTAAGAGTTCAGAAGCTTGAGAGCTACAAGGTTGTGAGTTTTGTGTACATAGGAGTATACTAGGGTTTGTATATAAGCTGTGAAGGCTTGAGGTCTGCATTAGAGAGTTATCTGAGTGTGCATTTGAAAGGCAATTGAGTGTGCAGTTGTGAGGATTTCTGGGATTTTCAGAAAGAGAAGAAGCAGGGATTGCAGTGTGCAGCATTTCAATGTAATTTGTTATCCTTTCCAACTCCTCTCACATTCTGAAAATGTTGCTTCTTGAATTCAATTTCTTTTGTTACATGCAATGTGAACTATCACTCTTTTCTTCATGTTTCATTCTGCATCTCATTCTGCATCTCAATTGCTTTATGATTGAAGAATTGCATCATTCTGACCAAAATTTTGCAGGCACGGCTGCAAGCAGAGTAACTAATAAGTGAGTTATATACATATACATATATATACGTATTCGTATATACACGAATACATATATGTACGGACAGGGGATCCCAAAACCATCACATATACGAACGCTCGTTCGTAAATGGACATACACTGCATACCCACCTCCATTTACGAACGCTCGTTCGTAAATGGACATACACTGCATACCGAACCTCCATTTACGAACGTGCGTTCGTAAATACGCACTCCACGTTCTTTGAGATGATCTATATTTACGAACGCACGTTCGTAAATATACTCAAAATATCACTCAGAAAGAACCTTAACTTAAATATGAACCTCTATGAATATCTAAAGAACAAATACAATTTTGCGAACACCAATAAGACAAATCACATGTACTTACGAAAGATAAATCAACCAAATATCCGAAAAGATAGACCAAATGGACATACTTACGAACGCACGTTCGTAAATGAATCCAAACCTATAAAACCTATATCTTTTACGAACGATCGTTCGTAAAAATAACCAAATATATTACAAACACATTCATGACGAGTAGTCTCTTTGATCTTCATATCTTTTACGAACGCTCGTTCGTAAACTCAATACTAAAAATTTATATGATCTTGCAACCCCTCATTTACGAGCGAACGTTCGTAAATATAATTACATCAATTGCAAAGACGCATTAACACTGCGTAGTCTGTGGGATATGCATGTCACTTACGAACGTTCGTTCGTAAAGTCACTAATTGTTTATATTTTGTTGCAGATGGCAAGATCAAGCAGAAGCGCCATTGAGATGTTCGCGGTGAAGGTCGATGGCCTCCCAGAGTCGGTGTTAGACGATAACGGCAACGACAACTATGTCCCCAAGGAAGACTTCATGGGGGAGTGGACGGCACTGCCAGAGAAGATCGGGGACGGCCTCTTCTGCATGCGCTTCACCTACGAGCTGGAGACAAGACCGGACCAGCCCGAACAGTGGGTTCAAATGAAGACGTGGGAGATAGAGTCCATAGAGGCCCAGGGGGAGTATGTAATTCTGGACATGAAGGACAAGAAGGATCATATCAACCTCTTGTTACATTTTCAGAAAAATACCTTCTCCTACCAATACGCCACCAATAACGTAGCGGAAGATGCCAAGCACTTCGACCTGGACGGCCTCTTCTCCAAATATGCGTTGAGCCCATACTGGACTGCAAGGAAATTGAACGCCCTGGCATTGAACATCTCTAAATACAACAGTGTGGTCACTGAGGCAAACAAGAAGAAGAAGAGCCCCAGGAAACCATCCACATCAGGGGCAGGAGGATCTAGAAGTGCACCCAGGCCTGTGCCTTCCGCTAGCAGGGCGACGGAGGGCCCCAGTAGACACTCCACGCCATCGAAGAGGACAAGGGAGGAGATGGAGAAATCGGGAGTAACGGAGACCGCAGAGGTGACCTCGCCTGTCGTAATGCCCACCCCCTTGAAAAAGGGTGAGAACCCTGACGCTGTGAAGGCCACGAGGATCCTTCGAGACTTCAACAACTACTCGAAGGATTGCTGGCCCATGGGACGCCACTTCACATTCAACGTGGACTGCTTCAAGTGCGAGATGTCCCCCAACAAATGGGTGGTTCGCTCTCGCGAAAGCGGTGGTGTGAAGTGGCAGATAAATAATCTAATGAACAACGTCAAGTGGGACAGGCAGACCGTCTGCGTCATGCCGAAGGGGCTGACATCCCGTCCGACGGAGAAGGACTGGCCACGGATCCAGAATGGAGAGTTCTGGATCATAGACGGCCAACACAGCTTGGAGGCGTCCCAAATAATTCTCAAGGACGACAACTTCCAGCATGAGCTGAAGGAGGACTTGCGCTACTGGAAGGCGTTCTTGGTGTGGTCGGACGATTGGGACAAGCTGCGGAAGATATCCACCTTCCTCAACTCCGGCAACAAAATCAAGGCCTTCGAGGCGTCGTGGGCAGCCAACATAGTGGCTGCAAGGGACGTCTGGGTCGCCCACGGGTGCCCCCCTAAAGAAAGGGAGAACGCGAAGACGCCGTCTCCACAATGGAAGGTGAGTTTACGAACGAACGTTCGTAAATATCTTTGACATTCAAATTTTCAAGTTCTTTGACATTCAAACTTACGAACGTGCGTTCGTATTTTGTGCGTTACTGATGTTTTTCTTGCTGCAGGCATTCTGCGACGCGATGGTGGACAAGTTCTCCTCCATCGACATGAAGTCTACAACAACCAAGTCTGTCCTGGAGCTCAAGGGTGAGCTCCGCCTCATCTGTTGCAACAGGGACACTTGGGAGTTGTGGACACAATTTTTTGATGCGCACAGCTCGGGCGATCTGGTCAACCCCGACACCGAGGAGAAGTACAGCGCGGAGAAGACCGGGGAGGCCCCTCCACTACTGAGGGAGTTCTTCAGGTCCCTTCAAGGGTTAACAGAGTCCGAGTTGCAGAGGTGCGCGGTGCATCTTCTTGGGAACACTGTGGGAAGAACCATCCCATACCTGAAGATATTTTTGAAGAGGCCAAGACACAAGCCCGGCACGTATTCCATCAAGGAATGGTGCGAACACCGCAAGCTGAAGACTGCTGCAATGAGGGAGTTGAGCGCCCTAATACCAGAGTACGCACTCATCCTAGCCGACGGGGACATTAATTGGGCCAGCTGGAAGATGTTCAAGGTCGACTACAACATCTCCGGACCCTCAATGCGTTGTCTTGTCAAGGAGCACGCCTCCATTTTGAAGCAGAAGGGGAACAAGAGGACAAAGAAAACCGAGACGGATCCCCAGGAGGTGGAGCAATACAGAAGCTTTTTGACGCGGAAGAGGTTGGCCACATTCGAAGGAGTGGCCAGATTTTGTCTGTTGACAAAAGGAGTGGAGAGGGTGACATTTTCCAAGTGGGACCGGACCATGAGCAGGGCCGAGGTGAGGGAGGATCGACGGGGGTGCCCATTTGCCCTGATCGATTTCAGGGGGATCCCCGGTGCGTCGAGGCAGGGGGGGAAGGACATACCTTTCTACGACCCCTTCATGGCCAAGTTCAAGGAGCACAAGTCTCCGGACATGAGGGAGCCTCACGTTTGGCTGTGGATAGTCGAGCAGGAGAAGCTCTCTGCTGTAGTCGACCTGTACGAGAAGTCGATCAAATTTGAGTACAGCATCTTCCACAGCACTTACGTGCCCGCCAAGACGGAAGGGATCGTGGCCATCAACGAGGCCAGGGGGAACAAACAGGTGGGGGCGGTCAGCCTCGTCTTCTTGACGTACAACGCGCTGCGGAATGGGCGAGCCCCTGTCAAGGCGAACACTACGTTCAAGAAGATCTACAGCATCCCCCATCCCCCTCCCAAGGATCTGCTGCAGGAGACCTTGTACACTGTCTTCCCGGCGATGGAACTCAGGTTGGAGTTCTACGTCTCCGTTTTGCAGAGCGTGGCAATAAGCGGAGAGACCGTGTACAACGTTTGTGGCGGCAGCAAGTTCATGTACGCTGCGATGGTAAGCTCTCCAACTAATATTTACGAACGCTCGTTCGTAAAGTTCACCTCAACTTGTCTTGGGTTTGATGACATTGTTTCTCGTCGTTGATGTTTACGAACGCACGTTCGTATTTTCTAACGTATTTGCTTGAATCTCAGATGCTGGGGCTGGTCGTCAACAGCTTCATTGAAGCCATCGACGAGGAGGACTTCCACGTGCACAGGGCGAAGGCCTCCACGATGGACCTGGAGGACATGTCCCTCCCGAGGACGGACATCAACATGCCCGTCGACGAAGGCATGCCCGCCATGGAGACGGACGACGACGAGCCCGCGCCCTCCTACAACGTCGAGGCGATCCTCCGATCCTTGGACGTCACTCCTCTCCGCATTTTGGCGCCGTCGGGAAATCCATCCGACGTGCAAGGGACTCCGGGTGGATACACGGGGTCGTCGGCGGGGACAACCCAAGATGTCCTCCCCGCGAGAACGTCTGGAGCGGAGGCATTCGGCACTCCCGGGGGATGCTCGACATCCGTGTCGCCCAGGCCGATCGTGGTTCCCAAGATGGAGAACCTCGACCTTCTGGACCAACGGTCCCGACCGACGTTGGACCAGTACCGCAACACGAGGCGGAGGATGAAGAAGACCCCCTACGTGGAGCTGCCTCCGGGGGCAATCATCGAGGTCTCCGATGAGGACGAGGGCGACATGGAGATCATGGTCGAGCTGGGGGTAGACTTCGACAAGAACAAGCGGGTCAAGGAGGAGGCGTTGTCCGTCGCCGAGCTTAACGCCAAGCTCGAGCAAAAGATGAAGGAGGACATGGCGAAGGCGGCAGAGGAGAATGCCAAGAAAATGTTCGCAATTCAGGAGGAGCTGAGGCAGTCCAACGAGAAGACGGACGCCATCCTCGCCATGCTCCAGCGTATGCAGAGCTTCTCGGCGCCCCCCCAGCCGGCCTACCCCTTCCCTGGAGGATACCCCTCCCAATCCCCTCCACCGGGCATGTTCACCGGAGGGCCTTCCCGCCAGCAGGCGCCCCACCCCACGCCTGTTGGCACTCCTCCGCCACCAGAGGTTCCCTCGACCACCTCCCACGATGCTGTGGCGGCGGCCATCCAGGAGGACGAGGATTTATGAACGCGCGTTCGTGAATCTTCAGGTCCTCCAGTCCTCACCCCTCCCCCTTCAAGGGTAGGACTGCCCTCATACACCGATGCATCGTCTTTCACCGTCGTCCCCAGGGTAGTAGACAGACATGGCGATGACTCTGCGCGACACACTGACATGGTCATTGTGGAGGACACGCAGGGGAGCCCCAATGACGCACCAGGGGTGCATGGGATGGACGTGGAAGAAACCCATGCGGCGTGGATGGAGGATGTCAGGATGGACGCGCTCGACCTGGGCGCCGAGGAAGAAGACGCGCTGCGCATCCAGGCGACACAGGCCTCTCAACCGGAGCGTGAGGCAGAGGCCATGGAGACAGAGGCGGCTGCAGCTGTGGAGGTTACGAACGCGCGTTCGTTAATCGTTGAGGAGGGACCTGCTGCTCGGTCCAGCGCCGCTACCCCTCCCCCCGATGACGAGGTAACTCTCCTCTGAGAATACCATTTTTTAACGAACGCGCGTTCGTAACCTCTCTAACATCGCGATGTTTTTCTCTTCATCGACATCCAGTGGCCTTGCGAGAGCCCTCTTCAGCGGTCCCCCTTAGGGCCGAACAGTTTTGTAGGACACGGCATCATTTTGCCTTAGGAAAATGTGATAGACTATCACGTGAGAAATGTAAATATTCAACGGATTAATATATGAGCCTATGTTATCTGCATCGCGTTGCTTCAAATTCTCTGCCCTCGACCCCTTCTCGTATGTTGTATATGTTGATGAGATTATGTTGATTCTTGCATACCCACCTCATTCGCGAACGCTCGTTCGTGAAAGGCTGCGACCCACTGTCCACCTCATTCGCGAACGACCGCTCGTAAATGTACGTGTAGCCGCGCTCACGAACGAGCGCTCGTAAATGATGCGCACCGCCCCCGCAGCCTTCATTCACGAACGCTCGTTCGCAAGTGTGCCCTTGAGCACATTTTCCTTGCACTCTCCTCACTTCCTCGTCTTTCCCCATAATGCACCGTCTTCATTTTCTACGCAAAATTTCATTATTGGATCATAGAATTAAACTAGTCGCGTTGTTCATCACAGGACCCCCCGGAGATTGGTCGCAACCCCTCTACCAGTGGACCTCCCACCCGGAACAAACCTTTCATCGTTTTTGACCTCAACGGGGTGTTGTGTCACACCCAACACATCCCAAGGGTCCCCACGCGTCCCTTCCGTCACCCCGACGAAAGGGACTACGACGGCGAGCTCGACACCCTCATTAACCGCAAGGCTGTCCGCGCCCGTCCCGGCTTGCGTGACTTCCTTCGCGAGGTGGTCGAGTTCGCTCACGTCATTGTGTGGAGCTCCATGGTCATGGAGAACACCGAGCCCATCGTGCACTTCTTGTTCCGCGATCTCCCGAGCCCTTGCCTCGTCCTCGGCCAAGAGGACTGCGACGAGCTGCTCGACGAGAAAGGTCAACCGGTGCCCAAGTTTGGCGGTCGGGGCGGAGGACAACAGTTCCTCAAGGTCCTCCGCTCGAGACTCTGGCGAGGCGTCCCCCGTCTGCAAGGGACGCCGCACGGGTGGTGGCCGACTCCAGAGAACACCGTCCTCATCGACGACAGCCCCACCAAGAGCGTCTTGAACCCCCCGGGCAACGTCATCTTCCCGGACACTTGGACCGGCGATAGGCAAGACACATTTTTGGTCGATAGGCTAGCCCCCTACCTTAGAAGGCTCGTGCTCCACGCCGGTAGCATCCCATTTTTTGTTAGGTCCAACCCCTTCGGCAATGCGGCGCTAAGCCCCCGCGATAATGTATTCAAGAGCATCATGAGGCTCGCCAAACTCAATAAATTGATTTGAAATGCCTCCATGTCTTTGCTTGTATCATGTGGTTCACATTTACTAATGCTTGCTTCGTTTTTGGATGTCTTTTGTTGTTGTGATTGTTGTTGTTGTTGTTCTTGCCCATAG
This sequence comes from Polytrichum commune, assembly GCA_950295325.1. NCBI lineage: Eukaryota > Viridiplantae > Streptophyta > Polytrichopsida > Polytrichales > Polytrichaceae > Polytrichum > Polytrichum commune. The sequence goes on from OX485804.1 coordinate 1,874,716, forward strand.
TCTGCCCCCATATGCGACGCCCCTGTGGTCGACGGCCCTTCCCGTCCCCTCTCGCCCCCTGCCTCCCCTTCCCGCGACGTCACGGGCTTCCAAATGCCATCCCTCTACCAGTTCTCGGCGGTCGACGCGGCCTCGGCCGTGGATTACTCCCGCGACGTCGGCATCGACGACGGCGTCGTCAACAGCCCGCCCCCACCACTTGTCGCCCGCGCCTACGCCCCGTCGCCCTCCCCCCTCTCCAAGGAGAAACGGACGCTCGTTCGTTTGGGACACCTCTTGCCCTCGAGGGACGACGCCGTCGCTCGTCGCGGGCCGAGCCGGCGTCTCCGCATGGAAGGCCCCCGTTGCCACACCTCCCCCGCCGACTCCGTTCCTCCCCCCGCAACGTCCTCCGCGATCGTGGGCCCTCCACGCCTCGACTCCCCCCCGCCATCCAACATAATTGCAATAGTTCCATCGGCTCCGGATGCTCCCGTCGACGCCCCCCTCGTTCCCACCGTTCCCCGCATGGACGTCCCCAAAGCCAAGGTGCCCTCCTCAACCCTGAACCCCTTTCTCGCTTTTGCTTTCCTTGTCTTCCGTTTGCGTGCCGTTCTCTTTACGAGCGCCCATCCCAAACCGCCCTCATTATTTTCCCCACTCCATTCCTATTCTTATCTTCCTATGACGTTGTTTCGCAGGTGGTTACCCGCTCGCTTGGTGCCCGGCCCTCCTCCACGTCCTCCTTGGATAGGCACGCCCTCAAGGCCGCATCTTCCGAGTCCGATCGTTGTCTGGCCCTCCGGAGAAGCGCAAGACGTTCCCTTTCGCAAACACCCTCGCATTCTACTTATAATACCACCTCTTACAATTTGGGAGCGCGTCCTAAAACATGCAAGAACGACACATATTCCTGTCCAGGCAACACACAAGGATACAGTCGTGGGCCTGAGATTTTTAGAGCCATGGAGGCCGCCAAAAAAAAGGGCTTAGCCGCAAAAAAAAATAATGGGTCGGACTAGTGTGACGTCTAGAAGCGTACTAGTGGGACGGACTCCCTAAATGGGCTTAGGTGTAGAACATATTTAAGTGCTTACTTTCTATGCTATTCCAAGTTACTCAAGACATTGATGGTATTTCCATTATAATTGTATTTCAATCCCAATTAATTCATTCAACTTCCATTCATTCTTCGCACCTTCCCTTCCATTCATAACGAGTTGTGATTTCATACGCAACTATTTTCATGTATGCCTCACATTTTTGTTCACTTCCATGCCTTTATGTATAATAATAGTAGCATACCATTATACATATGGAATTTTTAGTCGTCATTACTGGTCCAATTTTGAAAGGTGCATCCTTATATAGTCTCATAATCAACAAAAAGTCTCCAAATACCGAATATAGTGTTACATGAGCATAGCAAATACTGCCAAACTCTTTGAAATGACTCACATCTGGCTTGTAGCCATACCACTTAGTGAATGGAGTTTCACCCTTAAGAGTACGACTAGCCACGCGGTTAAGAACATAGACGGCTGTGTTAACAGCTTCCCCCCAGAATTCAAGAGGAAGAGATTTGTGATAAATCATGCTCCTGACACACTCGACTACTGTTCGATTATCTCTTTCGACCACAAAATTCTGCTCTGGAGAGTAAGGAGCCGTGAGTTCATGACGAATGCCCTTCTGCTTAATGAAATCCTGAAATTCTCCGGAGAGAAATTCCTTCGCGTTATCTGTGCGAAGTTTGACCATAGAGCGACCTGTTTCTTTCTTGGAGAGTTTATAGAGACTCTTGAAGACAGACAGAACACCTTTACGATCTGGCAGGAGAAAGACAAACCGAAAGCTACTGTGATCGTCTTTAAAAGTCATAAAATAGGAATGACCTCCGAGGGAAGGGACTTGAAGCGGACCAACTAGATCCGTGTGGAAGAAAAGACCTGGAAGAGCAACACGCTTCCGCTCAGGATTGACAGGGAAAGGACGACGATGAATCTTGCCGTAAACGCAACCAGGACAAACAAGAGAAGTTGCCTTACTGAAAGAGGGAAGGCCAAAAACAGTTTCCCGGCTACTCATATCTCGTATCGTCCGGAAACTCGCATGGCCAAGGCGAGTGTGCCACCGATGCAGACTGAGTGTAGATCGAGAAGACTGTCCCGGAGAAGAATTTTCCGAAGAAACAAGATTAGCTATGCTGGAGGGAGTGACCGCAACGATATCAAGCTTCCAGAGGCCATCAGCCTTGGAGCCACTCATGAGTAGTCGACCAGCACCGTCGTTAGTTAGCATCTTGCACTCATTGCGGATATGGATTATGGCAACGTGCTTTTCGGTAAGCCGACTGACAGAGATCAGATTGCGTCGAAGATGAGGCACATACAACACATTCTGAAGTTTGAAAGGCCTGACTACTCCGTTGATAGTAGCATGCACAATAATATCACCAACACCGCGCACGTACAGAAGATGATTATCGGCAATAGAGACACTCCAACACTTGTCATGAACCGGATGAAAATTAGTGAACCATTGCCGCTTGTCAGACATATGTTCAGTGGCGCCAGAATCAGCTATCCAGGAAAAATCATCGCCACTAGAAGAAGCTGGTGTACGTGATTGTACACAATATGCCTCACTGGAGACATATTCAGAGGAATCTGAATACGTAGACACAGCACTGGCAGTAACATGAGCGTGACTACGCTTCCCCTTGGAGGTGAATTTCCAAAAAGAACGGTGAGAATCCCCCTTATGTGCCTTGTTTCGCTTTGGTGAATCGACAGATGTGGAGGAATCACTGTCTTGTGAACACTCCTTGCCGAAATGGCCACGCCGGCCACACTTGTAACACCGAGAGCACCGCTTCTGTCGGGCTAATCGCTCTGCACGCTCGTGCTTTTGCTCAACAGTTTGAGTGGAAGAAGGTTTCGATACTGCCGGTAAGGAACCTTGAGCGAAAAATACCTGCTCTAACGGAGATTCAGGTAACACCGCTCGATCACGAAGTTTATGTTGAAACTTGACGAGGCGTGCTTGAAAGGAGAGAAGAGTCTGCTCGGCAACAGGAACACTGTCCCAAGCGAGAAGAAGTGGATCATATGCCGAGGGCAGACCGCACTTGATTTTACTGATTAATTGCTGATCAGAAATTGGTTGGCCAAGATCGGTCAACTGCTTCGCCAATTTCTTCAACGAACTAACGAAAGCGGCGATAGATTCATCAGCACCGAGCTTACTCCCGTAGTACTTCTCCTGGAGCGCAATGATGCACTCATCGGAGTGTTGGTCATGATACGCTTGAAGCTGCGTCCACATTTCATGCGAAGTGGTGCAGTTGATGACCTCCGCCCGGTGATGCGAATCCAGGGTGGCCAGAATAGCCACAATGGCTTGCTTATCTTTTTTCTCCCATATCTGTTTGTCAGCAGCAGAACTAAGAGCAGCTTTCTTGAAAGTTCCATTGACGATGGGAAAAAGATCACGGGATTGAAAGATGAAACTCAAATGCATCTTCCACAAGTGAAAGTTGCTGCCATTGTACCTATCAACTGAGCTAGACTCCCTGATGTCTGACATGGCACTAGTGTCCGCCATTGAAAGTAACGATTATCCTCTTGATCTTATCGAAAAACAAAACTCAAAGACCTCTGATAATTCAAGAATTGCCTCTAAACTAAGGAACAATTTTCTGGACTTACTTTATCCACACTGTGCACAGCAGATCGTAACTAACGCCCATAACCTATTGTAACAGTGGAACCAGACAAATCACCATAGTTCACACAAGCAGTGTATCAACTCTTCTTTACTTCACTTTACACCTTACATGTCTCAGATGGTCATCGTTACAATACCACTAACTACGAAGAGGATTGATACCTATGCACACAGAAATGGTAACTACTTCAACAACTAACTAGTAACCTACCAACGAAGCTCCTAGAAGATTCCTCCTTCTACCTGCTTCTACCAGCTTCTACGTTCTGGGCAATGCAAACCCTAACTACGCTAAATCGTAACAATAATTAAGACGCCATAGCCCGCCACATTTTGGTCTAGTCATAATAACATTACCCTCATCATAATTGTTGATCATCTTGCACATGTTGCGAATATGAATGATGACAACTCGGCGTTCGGTAAGACGTTCTGTCGAGATGAGGTTCCTACAAAGCTTAAGCACATATAAAACATTCTTGAGTTTGATAGTAGATACGGCTCCATTCACAAGAGCATTAACATATATATCACCAATGCCACGAACGTATAGAAGATGGTTGTTTGCAATAGTGACACTCCAGCATTGATCATCAATTACTTGAAAATTAGTGAACTAGCGGAGTTTATCTGTCATATGCTCTGTGGCCCCTGAGTCAGCAAACCATGCAGCATCATCTTCAGCAGTAAGGTCGGATTGTACACAGTAGGCCTCGCTAGAAGCTAAAGAGCAGGAATCAGAAGAGTCGTGAGTGGGTACACTAGCAGTGATGTGCGTATAGCTATGTTTGCCTTTGTGGTGATGGTGTTTATGATGCCTCGGCCCTTTGTGTGCAGTATTGATACGTTTCTGAGAGGTAGATGTCGAACTATCAGATCCGTTAGGATAGTTTTTTCCAAAGTGACCTCGGTGACCGCACTAATAGCATCGAGCATGTTTCTTATTTCTCACATGGTGATCATCTCTTTCTTTTCTTTTGATTGACTGAGGGAGATGGTTTCGCATGAGCTAATGTGGTGTTTATGAAGTAAGCTTTGTCGTTAGGGCCATCAACTAGTGCATCACGTTCACGAAGCTCTCCTTAAAATTTGATAAGCCTTGTCTGAAATGAAATGAGGGTTTGCTCTGCGAGAGGTACATTGTCCCATGCAAGTAGAAGAGGGTCAAAAAAAGAAGGTAATCCACACTTAATCTTGCTAATGAGTTGTTGTTTAATGATGTTCTGGTGCAGATCAGTAAGTTGTTTAGCCAATTTTTGCAATGTGCTAATATATGTAGCAATTGACTCACCATCTCCTTGCTTACAGCTATAGTATTTCTCTTGTAAGGCAACAATACACTGATCAGAGTGTTGATCATGATATGCTTGGAGTTTGACTCCACATTTCATGTGAGGTAGAATAATTAATAACCTCCTCCTTGTGGAAAGAATCAATGGTTGCAAGAATCGCAACAATTGCTTGCTTATCATGTTTCTCCCATAGGAGTTTCTCTGCAGCATTGGTTAGATCCAATTTCTTGAGAGAACCGTTGACAATAGAGAAAAGGTCCCTGGACTGAAAAATGAATTTCATGTGCATCTTCCATAGTTGGAAGTTAGTGCCATTGTAAGAGTCCACAAAGCTTGCTTCGCGGATTTCTCACATGGTGTTGGTCTCGACTGACGAAAATTCCTCTTAGATAGACATACGAATCCTCAGGAAATTTTTATCCTATTGCTTGTTGGGCTAAGTTTACCTCTAAATAATTATTCTACATAGCATGAGTATAGACGGCGTACATAACCTATTGTTTCATCGAACCAAACAAGCTCATATACATTTACACCATGGACCCTAAACTCTACTCTTACACTTTATTATCAAGTAAACAGCAACTTACAGATACAAAAATACTACAGACAGAAGTATAGTAGTAAATTAACCACAAGGGTTGTATCTTCGGGAGCGACGACTCTTTGAGTACGTTCATCCACTGAGTGAACATTCATCCTTGTAACGAACCTTCCAGATAGTTCTACTCTACAAACTACACAAAATATGATATTTAGTGTTAGATACACTAAATACGAACACTACACGAAATATCACTAACCCTATCAAAGTAAGTAACATTAAATGTAAACTCAAACACTAAATATCATCTATGGTAATATGTGAAAGTTACATGCACGAATTTAGTGTTTAGTAGGAAAGAGGTGGCAACAAGGAAGGTGACGGCGGCACATTTATGTCTAACACTAATTATATAAGAATTGAAAATTAGTGTTGAGCAGAGTAGGGTGGTAAAACACTAAATCTAATCAAACACTAAATATCATATTTTGTGTAGCTTCTAAGTTCTTCTAGACTCCTTGAGTACGTTCATCTACTGAATGAACATTTATCCTTGCAACGAACCTTCTAGATATAAAGTAGCTTCTAATTTCTTCCACAATGCTAATCATCTAAACTAAACAATAAATTTCAACACCCAAACCTCTCTTTACTTCCATCTATCTTTAATATCATAATTAGCTCCCGTACACCAAAGTGAACAATTGTCAGTGCTCCGGATTGCCATTACTTTCCGACATTACTGTCCAAAGACTTTTGCTAACCACTGTAATCAGATTCCTCACCGGGCTCGATGTAGTCGAATAAAATCAAGTTGTCGTGGCTGTAGATTAAATCTTCTTCGATCGGGTAAGCGCTCTCGGAGCACTCTCGGAGTTTTGCAGGCACGTAGACGCCTGGATGTGTCACCAGCGGTGTCTGATCATGCAGATAACCTGACTGTGATCTTCCGTTTGACGGTCTTGCTACTTGACTCAAACTTCTTGTCTCCTCAGGTCTCGTGTCGACCATGGGGAGGGATTTATGACTGTCACCATGAGCTGCCGGGATACTCGACGGTATCGCAGCATATGCAGCTGCCTTAGCGATGGATTTGACGTCTTCTTCACCGGGCTCGATGTAGTCGAATAAAATCAAGTCGTCGTGGTTATAGATTAAGTCTTCTTCGATAGGGTAACCAGGTCGTCCTATTGAGCACTCTTGGAGTTTTGCAGGCACGTGGACGTCTGGATGTGTCACTAGCGGTGTCTGATCATGCGTATAACCTGAATGTGATCTTCCGTGTGACAGTCTTCCTACTTGACTTGAACTTCTTGTCTCTTCAAATATCGTGTCTACCATGAGGGATTTATGAGTGGCAGGATGAGATGCCGAGAGACTCGATGGCATTGCAGCATATGCAGCTGCCTTAGCGATGTCTTTGATGTATTTGTGATTAGTGCAGGGCCAAACCTGATCAGGAAAAATTAGGGCATCCGGGAAGTTGAGCATCGGGTGGTTCGGCCCTTTCAAGCACACCACAGCCGCATCGTAAGCTCTCGCGGCCATCTCGGCAGTACGGTAAGATCCTAACCAGATCCGTTTCTTGGTGATCGGGTCCCAAGTTTCCGTCACCCATACCCTCCAATCGGGCCGCATGCGCACGCCATTGAACCTCGGTGCTGCAGGACTGGTGCAAGGAATTACTTCAATTGGTACGTGACCTCCAATCCTTCCCATTGCAGAACAATATGTGGGTTCGTCGGCTCTGGGCACTAAATACGACTCGCAGCAGTCAGGCCACCACTTTGAGGCACTTACATTCACAGGTACCTGACACTTGGCGCTTCAATCCTCCTCGGTACTATTGCAACAGATTGCTTTAACTTGCAACGCCAACAGACAGACACCTCCTAATGCAACCTGTGTAGAAGAACTTAGAAGAACTTAGAAGCTACAGTAGTTTATAACATCTGGAACTATGTGGAACTACAGTATCTGGAACTATGTGGAACTATCTGAAACTATGTGGAACTTTGACTGGGAAAAATCCTCACTCACAGGATGAAATTAGTCAAGGAGTCGTCTCTCCCGATGACGTTGACGTCTTAACGTCGCATATAGTTGTTAGGGTGAGCCACAAGGAAACTGTCATTTCCCTTCGGTCGATAAGCAGACGGGTTTCTGCTGACTCATTGCTGATTTTAAAATAAATTCTTTAGTTTGACCTCATTTGCCTTGACGTTCAGTTTTGAGCAACAAGCCATGGTCATTGCTTCTACACTAAATATGATATTAGTGTTCCCAATTCGACTTGTCTTGCTCAGTACTCATTGTGAACCGCAGTATATTAGTTAACTCAACATTATTTGTCATTCCTTGTAAATTTTTTGGAAGATTGTAGAATTACAGTGTTGCAAGTTCTGTCACTTACCAAGTAATTTTTCATCCAAATTTCAATCATCCATGACAATATTTCATCACCAGTTGTTGACAAGAGAAGGTAGGGTTTTGGCCAATGGATGAACTCATCCATCATCCATGACATTATTTGTAAACTAATTCATAAGAGGTGTCATTTGAAAAGTTACCATAGTGACATTAAATACCATATGACACTAAGTATCATATTTAGTGTAGTAAACGTAAAGCTAGGGTTTGAGGATGATACAAACTATCTGAGACAAACGTTACTTTGTAGTAACATAAATATTGGCGTAAGAGTCTTAAATGACTAAATTAGACTAAAGCTCTGATGATACTTGTATGACGTGTTTTTCATTGCAAGATGAGGGGGTTGATTGTTCAACTGGTTGTATGAGAGCATTTGTGTGGGATTTTGAAGGGTCCCAGAGGGTTCCCATAGTTTCCAATGGAGTTCCCTAGACTTTGAAAATTTCCATGCTAGATTCATAAGTGAATGAAGGTGGAGGTTTCATCCAACGTGAAGTCTTTCAAGCTCTACCCGAGGGGAAGAGAAACCAGAACCTAGGGCAGCATAAGGACCTTCAACGGCCGAGGTCTTTCTAGCGCGCTACCACACGGGAGGCGTTCACAACAATGCTTTGGTAGCTATAAGGGGACAGGACTGTTAGACAAAATAAAAGACAACATTTTACGGACAAAATACAAGACTTGCTTATGTAAAAAGACTCCCCATCACACACTTTTTGATCTCTTGATAGTGGGGAATCATCATGGGACAAACCAAAGTGAGATGCATCAAATATGAGAATTTGTTTCATCTTACAATTATCCCTCTCAATCAAAGGGACAATTTCAACTTTTTGGTAATGGGAATACAATAATTTTAATTCAAAACATGATGGCCCCTCCACACTTGACTCTATCTTTGCTAGTTTAGGGTTTTATTTTGACAATGAATAACGTATCATTAAGTATCAAAAAAGTGACTACAACATCGATTTGGATTTGCTAATCATCTCATACTAATTGCATGTTTATTATTGAATGTCCATGAAAAAATGTTTTATCTTTGTTTCATTTTAGAGATCTTGTAGAGATCTTGTCTAGATCTAGATGTGAGTCACCTTCGTAAGTAATTACCAATGTGAGAGAGAGAGAGAGACAGAGTTACCAACTACAAGTGTTTTTCATTCATCCAACAAGAAGCCTTGAAATAGTAAACAAGACACAACCTACTATTTTTAGTCATTTAGATACCAGATTTAGGTTCAAAGACCCCATAGTCTAGTCCAAATTATTTGAGATGAGTCCGTCATAAATCTATAAGGGACAAGTTTTTATGTTGGATGGAGGCCCGGGTACGCAAATCCCGTATTATATGGTCCTGATTATAATCACTTATAATGCGTTTTAGTCCAATATTGAGTGATACAATTTGTTTTAATGTAGGAAACCCTTGTAGCCTTCTAACAAGGAATCCAAAAATGTAATTATATATAGGAAATGAATATATTTTGAAGCATATAATTGCATTAAATTCCTAATTATGTGATTTTTTTAATACATGTACCATAGGTCAAACTACCCAACTTTTTGGACTTTTTAATAAAATTTTAACATTGTGAATGAATTATAATTTTAATGAGAGGCTTAATAAATATGCAACCCAACTTTTTTTTCATCTCATTTTATTTAATTTGGTCTTCACCCAAATTTTTGATCATTTTAATTTGATATAATTTGATATAATTTTTACAAAAGCCGTCCTCTAAGCCGTTTTAAGTACGATGCCCCCTGTGTATAATATGGAAGTTGCGTACCCGGGGATGGAGGAGAGGTGTTTTAATTTAATTTCTACATTCTTACATTTTAAGGTAAATGCCGGCTTTACATATAAAGTGCTTAAAAGCTCTCTCACTATATGTGTAATGTGCAATGAGTTGGTGGCTAAGGTATTGGAGTAGGGTTGTGGGGTATAAGGTTCAAATCCCCTCACTAACACCCCCATGCCTCATCCCGTAAGCGGGAGGTGCCTACCTACAGGTTAGACCAAGTTTATGGAATGTATATAATTTTTTTATTTTCCCTTTGAAAATTTTCCCAAGTTACTGTAGCAAATTCCCATCATCCATACAAAATGTCCCATCTACATAATTTCCCATGTCCAACTGAACATCCCCATTATCAATCAAGGGATATGAGCAAAATTCCCACTCTTTCCACATTCCCTTCCAAGCCTTTATGAATCACGGGACATGAAAGGGAATTTTGGAAAATTTCCCCATTGGGACACAAGTGAAAGTTCCATCATGTGCATTTTTGCATGTAATTGCAGAGATCAGTCGTTTCCACATGATCTGGCAAGTCACTGAAGTTGGGAAATTCTATGGTAAGCAGAATCATCATTGAGCAATTTAAGATATCAGCGTTGAGTAATTAATTTGAGCACCTCCTTCAACCAGTTTAAAACTTTATTGGTGAAGATTTTAGGACTCTGATAAAAACTTGAGACAAGCTGACCCTTTAACAGGTGGTGAAGGTTGATCATAAGGTGCTTCGACCTAATATATTCGATGATATTTAGATCCAAAAATGTACTGCTCTGGGACGCAAGTGAAAGATACTCGAAAAAGAGTACGAGCGATGGCTTGCAACTGATCGAAGCATCCCATTCCTCCCTCCCGAATATTCAGGGAAACAAAAGTCCATACCGCTTATTGGAAGAATTCAAACTAGGGAAATTCTACAGGTTGAACGCACCTCATGAAAATCTCAATTCCACGTTTCGTTGAATTAGCTTTGAATTTGAAAAATTACTAAGGTGCATGGCGGATTCTCAACATAACTTAGACATGAGCAGGAACAAGGAGGACTAGCTGGGCAATGGCGATGGCCTCGAGAACGTCAATGCTGTTCAATTCTACATCAGATAACATTCATGTGATGACTGTACAGAAGTATTGAATGTTATCGTTACAGAAGTATTAAATCGTAACTGTAAAGTGTTTTGGCAATTTTAGTTATGCAGGTACCATATCAATACTGTATTATACCTCGACTAATCAAGCCACAGATTGAATGCATCCATGTTCTCTGTTTATTGCAATCCACAACGAATTTGTGTATTGAATTCCCTAATCGTTACGATTTATTGCAACGTCATCCTGTCAGAAACACATAAATTTCTGCGTTCTTATGCATAAGCACTGAGAAATGGGGTTCAATTCAAAGTGGAGTCCCTACATGAGCCTTTGAGATTCAGTAATTAATATGTTCGCCATTCTCAGTTTAGCTGAGCTCAGCACATGACGCCTGATTCAGGGTGATGACTGTCGCCATACAGGGCTAATGTGATGATGTGTACGAAGCATGTTCTTGAGATAATTTGAGTGCTTGAGGACCGAAACGTTTCCTCAATTTTGCTCGTTTGTAGGTCAGATTTGCTAGACATTCAGCAAAAATTACTCTTTTTCGCCATAATTTCTTGCACTTGGCATTGAAAGATATGTGAGCGATTCCAATGTCTGTCGTGTTTTGTTCACCATGGGTTTGAACCCTCTTCCTTGAATTTCAGTGCTATTGCTTCAACCAACAATAGCATCCAACTGGCAAGAGCTGCACGGTAGGCAGAACACAAAATACTGTGAATACACTTGAGCAATTGAAGTGCCATAGCCCAGTAAACATGGCGCTTCCATTACGTATATTCAATCTTCCGTGAATCCGTGACCTATAGATGACTCCTATATGTGTGATCCCTAAGTTGCAGCTCGCTTTCGACAACCCCAAGAGACCACAGATAGGAAAATTTCTCAACAGTATCTTGACAAACATACGTTCAGATGGCCTTACTAGCAGTCGAAATTCAGATTGTTACCATAATTTACCAACTGCACCGACCACCAGATATTGTTTCACATTGCAAGCCTTCCAGAGGTAAAGACGTCGACGAGACATGTCTCTCACCAACTTGCCTGCACATGGTCAAATTGCTGGCGCTGTATGAGTTGGCCGATTGTACTGTACCTTCAGTTGGGCTTTTTCTTCGGTAGTGACACAGATGGTATTGTTTGCAGGTATGATGATTGTCACAATGTGCACATGATCCATGCCTACAGTAACTGTCCTCTAAGCGATTCTGCCATTAAATGAGCTCCGGCCGACACTTGTTCTTACATTTTCCAGCCGAAATTGGATATATCCCAAGCTGATGAATCAGATGAGAAATCCAAAGCCTTAAAGAGGTTAATTCCGCTGAAATATCCCACCCTTCATTTAATTCAGTCTCAAATCATGACTCATGGCATGGCACGTTTGAGCGAGACAGGGCAATGACATAAAGGCTACCCAAGGTAAAGTGGGTCTGGAAATCGAACTTGTTATCGAGGCATTGCACCGTGTAGTTACTGAATGAGAACTCTTGAGAGAAAGTGCAAGATTATATTCGGATGGCAATGATTCTGCTCACACACCCAATCGAATCTTGGGGAGCAATAATTCATCAGAAAACAACAAGATAAGATGTGAAGCAGAACTTGGCATGCTCTCCTTACACGAATCTAGTCACAATCACACTCCAACTGGAAAAACCCTAAAACCTGATCTTGCCAAGCACTAAGAATTCTTCATTCAGTTTTCAACCAACTGTAATTTCAGGCTACAGATTTTCCACCTGAGATTGAAAAGCAGATAATGAGACTTTTAACCCTAAGGCTGGTTTGTAGTTGAAACATTCCATTCGATCAGTTACTAAACTTAAGCCACGAATTCTGGCATGGCACGAAGCTCCATGTTCGGTGAAGGCAGGCCCGCCTAGTGCCGCAGGGAAAGCCCAATCTTCAAGCAATGACTTGAATGCTAGTCGCGGTAAAGTGGCTACGGAATTCAAACTGTTATGGAGGCAGTCCACCATGTCGGAGTTCCTGACTCAGAATTGGTGACTTCTGAAGGGGCTGCAAACTTGCAAGAATTTGAGTACCTACTCTTCCATCAGTGGATTGCATGGTTGGAGGCAAAAATTCCTCATAAAACAACCGGATGAGATATATACCGTAGTACCTTCACCATTTTGGCTATTTATACGCGGATAATTATTAAAATTTCTAATTTTAGGTTCGGCAATCCCCGGATTTCAAGGGACAATCAAATTTCCCCATATTAATTTCTGAGATTTTTTTTAAATACAATGCCAAAATACCTTCACCGTTGTACTTATGCAACCATATACCCCTCTGCATGTGTATATACCATGTGCATGTATGCCCATGTCCATGCTCATAAGCCCCTTATGACCCGTCATCATGCATGATCATCATTTTGGTTCCATGCCTGCCATCAACTCCGAGTTCCTCTAGCACCATATTTACCCATCATTTGCACCTTTCCACATTTGTTCTTCTTTTTTCTTTTTTATGGTCACATGTTTGTCTTTCTTTGAAAACTTTAAGTTTTTTAGGTATAAATGGTGAGGGAACGGTGGGACAGCGGCCTCACCTCCACCACATTGTCTATTATAAATAAGTTTGGGGACTATAAATGTAGGATAGTGGTACATAAAGTAGCAGGTGTTAATTCCAACCCCTTTCTAAAAGCATCCCCTATGCACACCTCCTAGTCTCGTAACTAGAGCGTATGAGCTTAAACCGTCCGAATGTCCCCAACACATAGTAGGGTCGGATTTAGGTGAAAAACAAGGAGGTTTTGGAAGAATACAAGGTTGGTTCTAGGCAAAGTGGGTATGGATTTGGGTAAGCATGGGAACGTAGCCGGGGTGGGTTACGTCTATGTTTTATTAAGATCCTGCAATATGCAAAAGTTAGAAGGACTCAAATTCTTTATTGGGTGGAGTGTTGGGCTGGTTTTGGGAGAAAATGGGGGCAATTTTGGACGAGTTGTCAAAACAGTTTCAGAAGTTGTTTGCAATTAAAATAGCGTGGATCTAGGGATGAAATCAAGAAACTAGGGTTAAGGGACTTCAAATATTTCAAGTGGATTCATATGATTTTTATTTTTTATTTTTTATTTTTTATTTTTTACCATGTGGCAAACCCTATACTTATTGATTGCCCAAAAAATATGGGTGCAATCATGGTAAAGTGGACCAAAAGGTGCTCTGGTATACTAAAATCTTAATTTGTTTGGTTAAACGCTAAAAAGTAGGAGAAAAATGTTATTTAATTTGGAAAAAAAATCATGATGCCCTTTATTGCTGTGTAAGGTACTCTAATATAAGATATGAAGATGAGATCTTCAAAAATTATAATTAAAAGTAATCCTCAAAAGCAAATGGCATTATGTGAATTTTGGATGTGAGTTTTATGTCCCTAAATATTTTGAGGTTGTAATTTTTTCAATTTTAAATTGCAATTCACTTTCACTTATCAATGATAGAGTTATTGAATATTTTCTCTATTTGTAGGATGGAGCTCATGGTAATCTTATTCCATAACATATGTCCTTGAGCAATGGCAACAAGTTCAGCTAGAATTATCATGAATTAAGTTATGATGAATTAAGTTATGACTCATTTGACTTTTGATATCAACATAGTTCTATCTCCACGAGCAAAGAGTGAACCATTAGATCAATAGGTTCTCTATATTTGAGCCATCAATTACCAAATCTTAGCGCATTCAATACATGGTTTCAATATGCCAAGTCTTTGACATTCTATAACTAAATGGCAACAATAGATGAAAATATACATTGGATAAAACCAACAATTCTAGTTTTCTCTTTGAACCTTAGGAACCCATTTTTAACACCTTCTTGAGTCTACTAAAATTTCTCAACAACATTTTTATTTGTAGACAATGTAGAAAAAGAAAAGAAAAAGAAAAAGAAAAAAACTCCCCCTTATATACACCATATACATTACTAAATGCCCTCACATACTACTCCTTTTTAGACCACCTACAAGCTTTTTAGACCACCTGCAAGGATTTTAGCAAACAACGGACATTATAAGGGTCAACTTTCATGTCACTCGCTAGTGACCATTTTACTATATGCTTGCAAATGCTCCCCTCCATGATGCACCCCCCTTCCAAAAAAAAATAATGGCTTGCAAGCTATCAAGGATTTTGTGAGGATTTTTTTATGCAAAGGGTGGGCATTTGTATAATGTACAGTTATTTTTTTTTTTTTTACATTCACATCATAGGGCCCATCACCTTTTCATTTGACCTATAATCTATTGTGTAGTGAAAACTTTTCATTTTGATATGGTTAAAGCCTAAAGGATGGCTAGGAAACTTTTAAGGCTTTGAGATAATAGATGTCCACTCTAGAGTCCATAGTAACTTGTTCTTAATCCTTAAGTGTTCAAGAGACCCTATATGAACATCTCATTGCACAAACTCATACTCCCATGTTAGTTAATAATAACAACAATGCCCCTATATAAATGAATTCATGAACACTAAGTTTATCAACAAGGGTCTTCATTACTCATTAAATGTATTGCCTAGGTCAATATTAAGCATCACGTGTACACTTCATGTACACCTTAAGTTTAACATCCTTCAACCATGATGTACACTACAAGGTGCATAGTGCATTCCAATGAACCTTTAATTCAAATTTCCCAAATGACACTCTAATGAACTTGGAATTTTCATTCCAATCTTGATGTCAGTGACATTGAGTCCAATATCACCAATATTTTCTTTGACCGGACGCTTGTATGTGGAAGCCAACTCCATAGTGAGGATGGAAAAAAAATCTTCTTCAAATTAATTTTTTGTAATAATATACTAGCAAATCCAAATGACCATTGCAAAGTTGAAGTTCTCACATTGGGGCTACTCCTCAACAACAAGTTTAAAGTTTAAATTTTGGTTGATAGGCTCTTAGGATTTTTAGGACCTTGAATATAGAAATATTACAATTATAATTACAATTATAATAATTAAAAATTATAATCATAATCATAATAATCTTCAATGGGACTCTTTTTTTGCACTGATGCAGTCATAAATTTGCACTTAAGCCATGTGATAAAGAAATACTAACTGATGGAGTCTTTAGTTTTGGAAGTTGTATTCAATCGTATACAAGGACCACGTCCAAAATACTATTTTAGTGGGGTGTGAATGGATGTCAATGGACCTTGCAATACCGGATATTAACGTGTGCAAGTCATTTTTAGTAGTTTAGGCTATTCATCATAGAATATGCATGATCCATGTTACTATGATTGCTACTGTAGAAGAAAACAATGTACATATATGATAGGATTCAAATTTAATAAAAATCAAATTTATGGTGATATACAACGTTATGGCCAGGATTGCAATCAATCCAATTTAAAATACACTTTCATGGTAATAAAAAAAGGCGGTAATAGAAAATATTACATAATCAATTTCATTTTATAACCACATTTTCAGATTATCAATTCATGTTTGCAGTACACACCCTCAAACCACGACAAAATACCATCTTCCACCCCCATCCCCTAGTCCCTTGTGTAATTGTCTACATTGCTTTGTACCAGACTACTAAACAATGATGAGAAACATTAGAATATATACATCCATGTACAATCATGATATTATTCAACTAGGTCTTTATGTTGGGTGGGGCGGGGAATAAGCTAGATTCTATTCAGAATTATACTTTATTTATTTTTTCAACATAGCCTTGCATTGGCATTTTCAACTTAATAAACTCAAGTGAAGCATTTTCATTGGTATTATTAAAATGAAATGGTTAATAACAACTCAATAATATTTTGATACTCTATGAGAAGATGCATTTATTGAAGTTTTAATTCCTTATAAATTTTAATGTTGGCTACTTTTATTGTGGATAAAAATATGTATAATAGTTACACAATTGTCATTGGGTAAATCTAGTCGTATGCTGGATAGGGTCCATCAAATGATCAAATCTAATGTAATTGCCTTAAAAAAAATTTAAGAAGAGATTGTGCGGCATATCAATGAATTTTTGCACCACCAAAATATTGTTTGACCAAAATTTGATATTTTTTGAATTAGATGCATGTGTTCCTTTGCATCTTTTACTTTAAAATAATATGGGTGAACAACATCATTAAGGTTATTCATGTCTAATTAGTCATGTTTCATTCGGCGATAAGACAGGAACTCTTCCGTCCCTCCAAATGGGAGGGGGTATAAAAAACAATTCCTAGAGGGTAAACGATTGATGCAAGCTACATGCTACTTAATTTATTTATCGGTTTTGTTCTTTTAAAAGAAAAGAATATGTGATCACTTTTGGTCTTTGATAATGTTAATGAAGAATGAATGTTATGAGTAAATGAAATCTTATGCTAAGTCATCATTATTAGAATCTGATGTACATAAATAATTTTCCTAAGATTGAGGAGTTTATAGTGGAAGAAAAATCTAGAGCTAGTAAGCTTATTTAATTATAATGGCGTCAAATATGATGGGTTTTTTTTTCCTTTTCCACATATTTGCCTCTTGTTATAGTGCATGCATCTTTTGTCTTTGACGTCAACATATCATAAGGTCTTAATTTTGGATTCAATTTAACAAATTCATTAGCACCAAATTCAATAACTTCAGTATTTTTATGTGGTGTTGTAGTAGGATCTTTAATACTCCAATTCCTTTAAGAGCATCAAATCTTTAATCCTTCTCTAGATTCTAAGTTTTTTCAGTCACCCTCCATAGTCATAAGATGCTCAGTCACTTAGGTTTCCCAATATGGCATCATCATCATCAATACCGTAGTACCATAGCTGGTTCGTTCAAAAATAATTCTAAAAATAAAAAACGTAAAAATTATGAAATTATGAAGACAGAAAAACGAAAATAAAATTAATTAATTTTTGCAATCTTTTGGTGTTTCTAAGCCATTTAAGGTCATTTTTACTGATTTTTTTGCTAAAAATGAAAATTGAGAAATTCAGTTTTTTGAGAGGCGAACCTTATTTTTTCAAAATAAATAAATATTCGTTCGCCAGGGGACGAACCAGCTATTGTGTTACGGTATATCTCAACTCAATTGGCATTTATAAACCAATGTGGTTACAAGTCAAAACTTTTAGTCATCATGGTAATTGATTAATAAGGTCATTGAACTTCTCAACTCTATCTAAATTTTTAGCATCATGTTTTCATTGCACCATATCTCAATATATGAGAACTAATTGCATTATGTCGTAGTATCATGAAATTTGAAACTTGTTTATTTATTATTTTTTCGTTGAACAACCAATCGAAATTACTTGATTTAATTAGTCATCCTTCAAGTCAATTTAAATGTTCAAATTGTCCGCAGTTATTTAAATTTTTATTAAAAACAAAATTCTAAAAAAACAAAAGACAATAAAATTTTATTATATTTTCCAGTCGACTTGGATTTTTAAGCTAACTAGTCAAAATATCCCGTGAACTATGCAAATAAACCTAAATTTTCAGGTCAATTGGTAAAGATGACGGTAAAGCTGACCAGTTTATAAAAAATCTTTAAAAATAAAATAAAATAATTCCTTCCAACAACTATAACATGTGAGGCGATTTTGTCAAATTAGACAAGACAATCAATTGCAAAGTCGACTATCGCATTCGATAAGACAACTCTAGACATAATCTCTTTATCATAGAAAGTAAGTGATTAATAAAACCACATCTTCATCCTATACTATGAATATATACAATACAAGTACTCTATTGGTATCATAAAAAATCATATTCATGCAACATTGGTAGATTCCAATATACTTATGTATTCATTATTGGATGTATTATAAACAATAATATATACAATGAATGCTCATTTTTATTATCATGATAAGTTGGAGAAAATCTTGACAAGCTTCTTAATCAAATGATTTAAGGCACTAATTTGGGCATGCGCTATCTTAGCATGTTACACCTATACATTTTATGATTTATTAAATGAGGTTATTCATGCATTGTATGCTCAATGCCAATGTGCCGTTGCCATCTATCATTTTAAAGTTACAATAATAAATATGATATAAACTCTCATAATAATCGATAGATATGATGCTTTATCTAAGAAAGATTGCTATACATAACAATAATTTCTTTTTGTTCCAAAGTTTATAGAGAGCACGCCAAGTATTGTATTTTAATGTCATATGATAGTTTATGTCATTGTAATAACTTCTCTAATAACACTTCTTTTCGATAAGTAAACAAATATTATTGTGATTGATGAATGAGTTCATCCACTGGCAAAAATCCAACTTGCTTTTATCATCTACTCTTCTTTGGGTTGCGCCTCTACCCTAGATCCTTATGTGTTTGAGAATCTGTTTGACATGAAAATAATGAGATTGAAGATTGAGATTTTCAATAATGAGTGGGTGTGGTGTTTTCAAGACCTTTATTATTATTTGTAAGTATGGTATAATACGTGAAATTCATGCCAAATATGGAATCAAAGTTTGATATTAAAGTTTCATCTTAACAAATCTATGATTGGATATTGTTATAAATTATTGTAATTTTAACAAAAAAAAATTAATGACGATATTTGCAACATTGTAAATATTTACATAATATTATTTAACACCCCTAGATTAACCTTCTCAAAATAGCATCAAACTGGCGTACATCAAACCGGTTTGATGCTCTTTTGAGAACTAAGATAACACTATATTAAAATTTTTACTTAGCCTATTTTAAAATTTAAGTAGTAATTATTATTACTTAAAATTTATTGGAAGTGTTTTAAAGATAAAACCAACAATAAAAGGAAAAAAATGTTTTTACCTAGATTAGATTAAAAAAATTTAAAATCTGAAAAGAAATAAAATAACAATTCTTTTAATGCAAGTCAACAAACTTATTTTGTTTTTCAAAAAATATTCTAACATTAATTTAATTTGGGTGTTAGTTTAAAATTGCAAACAACTTTTTATTAATTGATTGCCCATTGTATAAGACACTAAATTTATGCATTTAAACTTTTCTTAGCCTAGTTTATACTTACATTAAGGAGTAATTTTTTTCACTTTATGTATATTCATCTTGTATTTGCTCATAGATTCAAAGGTACCCCGATAGCATTGCTACATAATGTTCTTATAGTATCCAAAAAAAATTCCAATGAATGACAAATATTGTTAGGTTGACATTTAGTTATGGTTACATCAGACTGGATTTACAATCAGTATTGAGTAAGATAACTAGAATTGCTGACATTAAATATAAAATTCGGCGTGGTTACTAGAATTAGAGTGTTAATATGATGTAAACATGAAAAAAAATTAAATAAATATTTCTATTATTTTTTACTTTTACTAATACATTCTTTAATTTTTCATTACGCTCAATTTTTTTAGCTTATAAAAAGAGCTAAAGGCTATTTCCGTCCCGTCCATCATATCAACTTGTTTTGCCTTATTATAAACTGTCATGGATTGATAGGGAGGGGGGTAGAATAAAATTCCCTTAAGTATAGAAATTGATCAATCATATCACTCTACATATGTAAACCGGTCACCTCAATAGTCAATTGGTTGGTCATAAAAAACAAAAACAAAAAAACAAAAAGTTTAGGCATTACCACATGTCAATCGTACCTAATTAGAGTGGTCAACTATCAAGTCAACTTGAATGTTAAGGTTGGCTGGTTAAATTTGTAGACCATGTCAGTTCTAGTGGTCAAAATCTTAGTCACAAAAAAAAAAAAAAAAAAAAATACCCATTGACTGATCCACTTGATTTGAATTTTCAAGTCCAATGGAGTGATCCTCACTCGTAGAAAACTATGCCCAAAAAACCCGCACCCAAAATCGGCTACGGTTGTTTTGACCTAGCATTGCAAGAAATTGCTTTCAAGAAGAGATGAAAGCTTATGAGTGGATTGTGGATGACCTCCAAAAGCAATTGTCTGATGCACTTGCAGAGGAGGAAGGAGAGGGTTGTCCATGAGGTTGGAGAATGGAAGAGGAAGTTTAATGACTTGAGAAGAAGGACACACATCTTTGAAGAATTGAGACTTCTCAAAATCTTGCCTTAAGGTTGGCACGAACGAGTGGGAGCATCTTGGTCAAACTCTTTATATGTGATGCAGTCGTGCTCAATTTCACCGGTAGCAATTTATTTGTCCTTGAGGTCAACATGAGGGGTTTATAATTACCCCCTCATTCTAACCCCAACATAACATAATTCAGATTCAAAACAGTATTATGTGGGACTAATAATATTCCATGAAATATTCTTAGATATTTTCCACATTCAAACTGAATATTGTTAGTTCTACATAATATTTTTATGAATATGAAATAATATTATGATAGATATTACTACAAGTGGATTTTTTTATTTTTTTATTTTTTCTTCAGAT
The DNA here is from genome assembly GCA_950295325.1 of Polytrichum commune. Classification (NCBI taxonomy): domain Eukaryota; kingdom Viridiplantae; phylum Streptophyta; class Polytrichopsida; order Polytrichales; family Polytrichaceae; genus Polytrichum; species Polytrichum commune. The sequence goes on from OX485804.1 coordinate 1,895,983, forward strand.
TACCTATCTTGGCAATGCACATTGGATTTATCCCTTAGACATGTACATTTGGTTTTGTTGGTTTGGCATATTGGACTTGTTGAACACTGTGAACATGAGAGTACCCCGATTACCCAAGCCAATAGCATCTTATGGGCATCTTATGAACATGTAAATGGATCGCCATTTTTGGGCCTAGAAATGAAAACACATGCTCAATACAATGATTATCCACATGCTCAATGAAGGTTTGCTAATTGTAAAGGTGAAACTCTCTACAAATATATAGTGCAAGATATGACTTTCTTGAAGTGTGTGGTAAACAAGCATGTATTCATGAATTTGGTATCCTGTAGTGAAAATTTTAACCCTCACTAATTTCGAGATTTAGCAAAATAGTGTGATCACCCTCCAAATAATTTGATCCATGGATTTAAGCTATTAATTTTATCTATTAAATACATTGGTTAAGCGAGAGCATGAGTTAACACATTTTTGCCAATATTTGTTTACATACTTGTTACCTTCGATATCCTCGAAGTACTTGGGTTCGATTCCTCCTACATCCATGTTGTGAGTTGGAGAATTGTCATGGTGTTCACATATTTTGCAACTAGGAACCCCATGACATTACTCCCAACTCTCAACATAGTCGTAGATTTTGGCTCTCAATAGTTTTACCTTGCTCACTTCCATAACATTGATTAACCTGCTATTAGTCATTGTATTTTAATAATGACCATTGATATAATATACCTTATGAAAGCATTGTCAATTATTCAATTGACACACTATCAATGAACAATATTAAAATGGAACGGCTAAGAGCAGTTGAATAATGTTATGGAATTGAGCCAGGGTAAAATCAATGAAAGCCCAAATCATTACATATTGTACATGTTAAGTCCTCATTCATAAAAGTTATAACTTTCTTTATCCATGCATATAACAACTGCTACAAGTCCACAGAGGTTACTATGGGCATCATTGTCATCATCAATGATCTCATGTTCAATTCCTCTTGCAAGCATGATGTAAGCTTTGAGTATTGTCATGGTGTTCACAATGAGGTTCACACATGAGAACCCCATGACATTACTCCAAATTCTCAACAAAATTGTAGATTGTTTTGTGCATGGGTACACTTTATGGATACCTTGATTTAAAAATTTAGTGGCTTCTCTTTTTCCATGTATGTACAATTGTGTAGTAATAAACGCACCAGGGAGGGGGGGGGGGGGGAGAACTCCTTAGTGAGGGTTGTATATCACATGCAACCAAGGAGTATTATTGTAGAGGCCCGTATTTTGATGGCCATAACTAATTAAATGAACTATTCAATTGCCTAATGATTTACTTCATGGTGTTTTAAAGGTCCATATGATTCTTTACAAATTATGAAGGGGAGTTATTTTTCAGCCCCTTAATTTATTATAACACATTGAAGTAAATTAGAAAAGTGAAATCCAAAGATTGAAGACAAAGATCTCTCTAACAATTTGAGTGCCAAAACTAAGATTAATTTATTAAGGAATGGAACTAGCAAACACCAAGTTCCAAATAGCTGTTTCTTTTGTATTGACAATGAATTTTGCACTTTGATAACTTAGGTTTCAAATATGTTCACATTACACACTCAATGGCACAAACAACACACAAATTTATCAGCATGAAGATAATTTATCCCACATGGTAGATTATATTTAAAATAAATGCATCGGATATGTTATATAGACCTTATATTCATTATAACCCAATATGAAATATTTTATCCATCATATATTACTTCTAAGAACTTTCAAAATTTCAGTAATAACTACACTAGTATATCTTTGGTCGCACAATTCGAGCCTCGGGGGGGGGGGTAGTCATTGGTTGGAGTAGCAATATACTTGCGAACAAATGATAGGGTATTTTAAAAACATGGGGGCAAAAAATTATAATTGGACTTAAGAGTAATATAGGGTATCAAAAATGACACTGGACATCTTTAAAGTACTATAGGGTATGGAATAGTAGGTAATTTGGAATTATAAGTAATGCAAGCCATTTTTCTATTAACCCAAAGTAGAAAATTACATAATGATAGCATGTGAAAAAAAGAAGAGAATTGAAAGTAATACCCCCTTATAAAATAGTGGTTGTTCGCACCTAGATCCTTAATTTTTTAACACACTGCCCCCCCCCCCCTATGAGCCCAAAATGGTTGCTCATATTTGTTTTATGTTTAGAATTTATTTAGAATTGCATTTGGAGTGTTATTGAAACAATCAAAAGTATAAAAAGAGTGAGGCTTGGTGTGGTTTATGTTTTAGGCCTTAAGCCTATTTTGTGTGGTGAAGTAGAACCTTAGTGACATTAGGGAGTGTTTTGGTTAAGTGAGTAGTGTTTGAGGAAGCAAGGGGAAGGGCCTTGGAATTAAATGTTTGAATTAGAACATGTTCTTGTTGGTTTATGGGATGAGGGTTTAGTGGATAGGATAAGGTCCTACTAAGTAGGAGAAGGTTAAGGGGTTTGTGGTCTTGGATGCCCTCTCCTCCTTCTTCCTCCCTTTTTTTTTTCTTCTCCTTTTTTTCTCTTCCTCTCCCCCTTCTATAGGATTTGGAGCTCTTAGAACTAGAAGAATAGTGGAATTAAGTAGGAATTAAGTAAGAGCTTAGTGGAATTAGTGGGCTTGGCTAGGGTAATTAGGTAGGGGCTTGATAGAATTAGGAATATAGTGTTTTTGGTTGAAATACTGGGGCAGGTCTGGTTCAATACGAGGAAAGTTTCTGGTTGAAATACTAAGGCATGTCTGGTTCAATACGAAGAGAGTTTCTGGTTGAAATACTGGGGCAGGTTCTGGTTCGAATGCGAGGAGAGTTTCTGGTGAAATACTGGGGCAGAGTCTGGTGCAATACGAGGAGAGTATCTGGTGAAATATTGGGGTAGAGTCTGGTGCAATACGAGGAGAGTTTCTGGTTGAAATACTGGGGCAGGTCCTGGTTCGAATACGAGGAGAGTTTCTGGTGATATACTGGGGCAGGTCCTGGTTCGAATACGAGGAAAGTTTCTGGTTGAAATACTGGGGCAGGTTTGGTTCAATACGAAGAGAGTTTCTGGTGAAATACTGGGGCAGAGTCTGGTTGAATATGAGGAGAGTTTCTGGTTGAAATACTGGGGCAGAGTCTGGTTGAATATGAGGAGAGTTTCTGGTTGAAATACTGGGGCAGGTGCTGGTTCGAATACCGGGGCAGCTGGTTGTTAGTTGGAAGGGCCGGTCGCGAGCTCGAGTAGACGTGGCAAGGTCAAAGGGCCACGGGCTTACGACGCTAGGGGAATTTAGTTCCCCATGAATAAGGAAGGGCATTAGGGACTATGTCTTAGTAGGGATTGGATTGTGGGGTTGTAAGTTAGTGTAGAAGTGAAGGGATAAATGGGAAAAAGCATTTTTCAATGCTTGTACTCGTATTATGGAATAAATTGGTGTGTAAGATTTGATGGGAAATGTAATGGATTCTCACGAATTTGGTAAGATGGAGTTATGGAAACATGAATGTGATATCCATTCCCTCACCCGGACTAGGACGCTTAAGGGTGGGTGGTTTGGCCTCACACCCCCCCCCCAAGATTCCAGCTTCCTTCTTTAAATTCCCCCCAAGGGATGCCAATGACATGCAAAATGTTCATCATGCAATAGTATTACAATAAAAAGTAGACTAGACTCATGGCCAAGTTGGGGGGGGGGGGGGGCAGTATGTTAAAAAGTTAAGGATATAGGTGCGAACAACCACTATTTTATAAGGGGGTATTACTTTCAATTTTTTTTTCCACATGCTATCATTATAAAATTTTCTATTTTGGGTTAATAGAAAAATGACTTGCATTACTTATAATTCCAAATTACCTATTATTCCATACCCTATAGTACTTTAAAAATGTCCAGTGTCATTTTTGATACCCTATATTACTCTTAAGTCCATTTATAATTTTTTGTCCCCATGTTTTTAAAATACCCTAAACACTATATTCGTTAAATTGAGACTTTTTGGGCATTTTGAGACATTCACATAAATAAGAACAAGGATAAATGGAACACATATTGGAGAAAGTTGTAAGATGCGAACACTTTGAAGCAGGTGTTTAGACCAAGAACCCCATAAATAACTCATATTTGTGATGGTTTAGGGTGGGCAATCCAAATCTTAGACCACATTTAAGGGAAAACCTTAAAACATTCATATTATTGCACACAAAATATTAGAGCTTGTATGAATATGGTTTAGGTAGGGCAATCCAAACCATAGATCTTATTGAAGGGTTAATATGTTAACCAATATAATATTGCATACAAAATATTCCAAACTCATATTTGTGATGGTTTAGGTAGGGCAATCCAAACCTTAGACCATATGGAAGGGGAAATCATGTCTAACTTGTATTATTGCAAAAAAAAACATACAAAGTGTGGCATGTAAAATGCATATCATGCTAACACCACACATGCATTGGATAGTGCGACCCAAAATGTTCTTGCCTATGGCCCAAAACCCTACGCCTACTATGGCCTATCTAGCCTCGGATACTACCTCTTTTTCTTTTGCTTCATTTTCTTTTGCTTTTTTTTCTTTTGCCTCTTTTTATTTTGCGGCAGCTTCTTTTGCTCGCATTGCTTCAACATTCCTGAAAATCTCCGCCCCGCAACTATAGCCATTCTTGGGGTGAACGCCATCAATAACACATTTTGTATTCCGTCGGCCGCCCGAATTATACGACGAAGAATTCGAATACGATGAAGTGGACTGTCTTGCATTTTTGGTCATGGAGTAGAAACGCTCCAACTCGATGGACGCACTAGACCGCATAGGTTTACGGGTGGGAGCAACCTGCAACGCGTCAACGCAAGAACACATGTGTTAGTTTAGGGAGGAAGACCCAAACGTGTCACACGTTCATTTTTTAAGTGCAAAATGATTGTAATGCGCGGATAACCATGTTTTTTTTTGGGGGGGGGGGGTTCACCTTGTCACCGGGGGCATTCCCGTCGGAGTTGGCGAGGAGGGGCAAGGCATCCCGCAAAGGAATAGGAAGGGTTCCACTCTTCGTAGGCCGAGCGTCCATCCGCAACCGCCGTTGAGGTGTACTACTGCCGCCGGGCCGAGAGGGGGATGTCCGGACGCATTTGCGATTTATGCCTTTGAGCGGTGACGGGGACGCAGATCGCCGGAAGATTTGCTTGGGTGGGGGGCTATCGACGACGCCGGCGTCAAGAGGCTCCTTGGAGTAGTCGATGGTTGACGCGGCGTCGTAAACGGTCTCGTAGAAGAAGCTCCCCAAGTCTGACTCGCTGACGATGTCAATCGAGGGCTCCAAACGCTGGAGCCAAAATTGGAACAAAACAAAACCCAAGGAAAAGGGGGGAGATAGAGCGCGTGAAAATCAAGATACATATGAAGCGTAAATTACACAAAATGGGCGGGCGCATACACACACACACATACAAACTGTCGCAACCCTTGCTAGGTCCCTTAACAATCTTGCCAATTTTCGTTTCTAGCAAAGGTTACGAGCGCTAACCATTCGCATTCCGCCATGCTAATGGTTAGCTCCTCTTACCCCGGACCAATAGTTCATAGGAGGGAACCAACCCTCCTACTTTGCTTTCGGGACTCACCCCTTAATTGGTAACCCATTTCCCCAATGTGGACTTCCATCCATGGAAGTCCAATCCTATGTTGATCATCGCATTGCCGGAGCAACACTACAACAACCCGAAGCATACTAGGCAACTATGGCCTCACAATAGGCCAAAGCCCATGGAGGCCTTGCCGTTCGGCCTCGGGTGGGTGAGGCCACACCACCTCACCCATATAAGCCTCTAGGACTCTACACGGAGCCCCTACCCCACCGCCAACCAACCTCTTGTCTCTCTACCAAGAGTTGGGGCCAAGTGGACATTTTCCCTTAGCTGCTGGGCCTAGAACCCCCCCAGCAGCTTCAGACCATCATAACTTCCTTGTATGATGTCTGATCATAACAACCAACCACTCCATCCTCATCTACGCTTCACGTAGATGCCGATGGACTCCTCACTTGCCCCATTCGGGCAAGTCTTGAGGAAGTTATGCGTGTTTGAACCTTGGCAGTCCCGGGAATCACTCCCAGGCACTGCTGTACCAGGGCGCTGTCCCGGGACAGCGCCCCACTCAAATGGCCATAACTCCTAGCTCACACCTCCGATTGAGGTGTTCTTGAGCTTTCTAGAATCACCACACCATGAGCTACGCATAGCTCATGGCCTTACCCTTGTGCCTCCTAGTCTTCGTGGGTGGGAGGCGTTCCCAACGCCCGGGGCCCTCACCCACACTAGGATCACTTGGGCCCTCTCACCAACGGCGCCACAAGTCCCGGGTGTCACTCCGGGGTCCCCCTTGTGCCCATGGTGTTTCGGGCACTCCTCATGGAGAGGTGCGCGACACAAACACACGTACTGTCTCAAATGAGCTTGTTAAATTTCGCGTGAGATAACAACTCTCTGTACAAATGGTCTCGTGGATCCAAGTATCTCTCGCCTATGGGATTATTCCTAACAAAATTGTTTACGGGTAGTCCGCTTCCCCAGAGCGCCTGGAGGTATTTACCAAGGTCTAACAAAAATCGGTCCCGGACCTTCTCGACCGTCCACGTAGGGCACACTATGAAGTTGGCCGTCGGGTTCAACATGTTCTTTGCGGCGCTGTCGTCCACCATGAGCGTGTTCTCGCGGGTGGGGCGGACGTCGTAGGGGACGCCTATCAAGGACGGTCGCTGGTCCCAAAAAATGGGTTTCAAGACCTTGAGGTATTGGGGGGAAGCGGGGTTGTTTGGTTTTTGACGACTTTGCCGTCCTGTGTGTACAATATTCTACATGCTTCCTGTGCTAGGACCATGCAAGGGGGCTCGATGCCCTTGAAGATGAACTCCACGACGGCATTGGTGTTCTCGGCCGTCATGGAGCTCCACATGACCACCCACCATCGTTGTTGGGCCATCTGGAGGAAGGTCCGAAGCCACGGGCGGAGGTGAACTAGCTTGCTCTTTATGAACGTGGGCGGCCCGTCGTAATTAGCGTCCTCGGGCTTGCAAAAGGGCACTGTGGGGGCCCTAGGGCAATGAACGCACTGCACGAGGACACCGTTCAGGTCTAACACCAGGAATCGTTTCTTCGGCAGCGGGGGCAGGGCGGGTAAAACCGGGGGGGCTGCCGTGCTGCCCTCTGCGCTCCTTGGAGAAGAACGTCGGGCCCTGTGGATACGATCGAGAGGAAACGGTGGGCGACTTATGTCATGCTATGTCCAAACGAAGCATTAAGGAAACGAGTGTTCTTGGTGCAAACACAAAACCAATTGATTCATTTTGGAGGGGGGTGCAACAAGGGATACAAGAGAGACAAGAGCATACAAAATACATTCAAACACAATATACAAGTATATAGGAGTCAAAAATGGTGATTGTATTGTATACAATGCTCTATGTACATTTTGATTGGGGGGAGCCGCGTTGAACGATGCGTTCAAACTAGCCTACTTCTAAATCTAGAAAAATTTGAAGAGACGGGCTGCCGTGATGAAGACTTCGTCGCAAGCCGGGGTAGGTGGACGAACGAATGGTCGCTGGGGGTGACGAAGGGCACGAGTGCCGGGGGGGGGGGCGCGTAAGTTCGTCCTAGCTAGGGGACACGACCAAGGCAAGAAGTCAAAGACCCATGGAGTTTGGGTCGACCGACCCAAACTGAGTGGGGTCAGTGCATTACCTCGCCTTGGTCGTGCCTTGACGACGTTGATGCCGGCATCGCGTGCGCTGCCCCACCTCTGTCACTGCCGCCTCCGACGACGACGTCAGCCGCAACCTGCTCCTGCAAAGGCTGACTGTCAGGCCTTTGTCCCAACCCAACCTCCGCATGCGCATCATGCATTGGTTCATCGACTGGGTTAGGAGTAGAGGTATCACCAGGCCCTTGCGGGCCTTCAACGTCTAACATGGGCTCGTCCACCGGGGTCTGGTCGGGGACGGGGTTTGGGTCGGCCGACCCAAACCCTGCTGCTTGGCGAGCATCGCTCTGGGACGCTGCAACGTCGGCACTGTTTGGGTCGGACGACCCAAACATGTGGGGGTCGTCCCGCTGGTGGTGTGGGGGCGAGAGGATGGGAGGCCGGAGCGGCGGGGGCGCCAACGAGCTGGACGCTCCGGGGACGCGCCAAAGGTTGGGGTCGTCCACCTGCTAGACGGGCGCGTAAGGACGGGCGTGCGGCTGCAGCAACTGTGCGAAGCTGAAGGAATGCTGCAGCGTGGGCCGCGGGGCAATATCCTGTGGCGGGAAGCCTGCGGGCAAGTGCGGGAATGAACTCGGGGGAGCCATCACCAATCCCTGCGCCAGCATGCCCTGGATCACTTGCGTGATGAGCTCCGCTTGGGACGGAGTTTGGGCCATCGCCCTTTGCCGCTCCTGCTCCAACAGGAGAGCCCTCAACTCCGCGACTTCGTTGCGGACCGAGGGTTCCTCGGCGGCAGCCCTCTGCAGTCGCACACACTGCTCCTCGTCTCGGAGCATTTTTGCGTTCGCCTCCTCCACGGTGAGGACCTCCGGTTTCACCCTCACATTCCCGGTGAACGCTCTGGGGGAGGCAGGATCAGACCTCGGCCTCATGGTGAGTTCCATGTCGTCCTCGTCCTCGGAGCTTATTGCGATCGTCTCCTCCACCGCATAGTCCCCGTACAGCTTCTTCCCCTTCATCCTTCTCCGCTCCCTGAAGGTGGCCGTCGCGTCCCTCGAGTACATGTCCTTCGCGTCGTCCACCGTCAACGCGGGCACCAGCCTGCTTTGCGGCGTGGCAGCCCGCATGGCCTTCTTCCGCTGAGGGGCCTCGGATTCTTGAGTGAATCCTGTTGCCCCTTCCTCCACCTCCCCCTCCACTTTCTCTGCTTCCTCCTCCTCCTCCTCCCCCTCCTCCCCAACCTCGCCACCTGCTCCCATCGACGGATTGCCCGGATGCAACCCGATGAGCGGCTCTGGCAATTGAACGGGGGCACGCATGGCGAATTCACCCGGGTTGATTCGCCTCACCATATCCAAAGGATTCTCGCCCCCCTCGACGATCTCTTCAACGTAGGATCCGGGTATCCAATCAAGGATGTCCATTTTCTTGGCCAGTGCCTTCTGGGTCCTGTAAAATTGAACATCGGCATCCTCCACATAGGAGTAGATGTTCAACCCAGACATCTGCACAATCCAAATCAATAGTATTAGTATAAACTAATGAAGAGTAAGGAAAAATGACATCCAAAATAAAATAAGAATAGTTAGTTTGGGTCGAGCGACCCAAACTAGGGCATACCCAGTTTGGGTCGCTCGACCCAAACTATGGGCATACCCAGTTTGGGTCGCTCGACCCAAACTAGGGCATGCACAGTTTGGGTCGAGCGACCCAAACCGTCCGTATAGGGCTTTCAGGGTTCTTTGCTTACCATTGCTGCAAAAATCGGTTTGGATCCCCCGAAAACGTTGAAGATGCAGTCCCCTCTCTTGGTGAGGGTCCTCATCATCTGCAGGTAGAACTCCATGCGCAGCTCATCCGCGGGGTAGTTGGCGTACTTCGCCTCGTCATACAAGCTCCTGCTGGTACCCAACCCTTCTTGGACTTGGAAGAGCTTTTCCATCCTGGCTATAGGATGGTTGGGCACCTTAAATAGATCAGCTTTGTACACGAAGTACAAGCACAACATGTTGACGATCTTTGTCTTCTTGTCTTTCAACGTGCTGTACGCCCCCTCCGTCGGTGCAGCAACGTAGTGAGATTTCGAGACGGCATACTCCGGCTGCAATTTGCGCACGATCTCGTAAACCTGCTCTGCCCTCCTGTCCTCGACAATCCAGAGCCAGACGTCGACCTCCCTGAATTTGGGGCTGGCGTAGTCCACGAACTTCGACAAGAAAGGATCGTAAAAAAGGGTGCTCATAGTCCCCTCGAATGAGGCTCCAGGGATATTCCTGAAGTCTATCATTCCGAAGGGGAAGCGGTCCCCGGCTTTAGTCCTGATCGCCTTCTTGGACTCAGAGCCCGGCCAACCTTGGATCCTGAGAGGCTCGACGGTGACCATGTTGAATTGCGCATCGCCTTCGAAACTGACGATCTTCTTCTCCTTTATGAAGTTGGAGAAGGCCCGCGCTGAGTGTTCGGGAAGCACTCGGTTCCTCCCCCCTTCACGAGCTTGGATCTGAGGAAGTCGTCTCCCGCCTCCCTCATGAGTGCCGCCATGGACGCACTGGTGAACTTATATTCGGCTTTGAAGGCCCTCCAGTGCGCCTCGTCGACCTCTCCGTCCACGATGAGCTTCTTCTCGGGCACCAGCTTGTGCAGCTCTTGGACGATGGTCGTCTTCTTCTTCCTGTTCTCCGTCCATTCCTTCATGGTGTAGCATGAAGGGACAAAGATCTTGGGTTTGGTGAAGACGATCTTAGGGTGGACCCAGCATCTCTTCGCCGTCGTCTCCACGTGTAGGATGTGGGACGCTGCTTTTCCCATCTCTGTCTCGGAAAGACCTTGAAGCGCTCTGAAGAACTCCCTCACCAGAGGCTTCATTTGCTTGAAGCACGTAGTCTGGTTGAAGAGCATGCCGGTGTCGGGGTCCATAAGGTCTCCCGTCTCGTGTTTTTCAAAAACACTCCTCCATTTTCCCCACACGGAGTCGGACGCGGTGATCAAATATATTTCTCCTCGCAACTTGTTATACTTTTTTTGCTTGTGGCTAGCATTGTCTATCGAGGAGAATTTATTGATCATCTGATATTTGAAGTCCTGCACACGTAGCCAACAATTCATGTTAGACAACATCTCATGGAATAACAAATGTAACAGTAGTTTGGGTCGATCGACCCAAACTATAAACCTGGTAAAGACAACAAAGCCATGCAAGAGTTTGGGTCGATCGACCCAAACTATAAACCTGGTAAAGACAACAAAGCCATGCAAGAGTTTGGGTCGATCGACCCAAACTATAAACCTGGTAAAGACACTAAAACAATGAAAGAGTTTGGGTCGGTCGACCCAAACATACTCACCTCCCATTTGGGGTTCTTATCTTTAGCATTCTCCCTTTCCCTGGGAGGCCTGCCATAAAACTCCCACACCTCCCTCGAGGCCATGATATTTCTGATCCACGATGCCTGATAGGCCCTCTTTTTGTTCCCCATGTTGAAGAACTTGGAGATGTCGCTGAGGACCGTCTCGTTGTCCGACCAAACCACCAAACCACCAAACCACCAAAGCCTTCCAAACTTTTAGTTTCTCCTTCTGGTTGTTCGGGTCGTTCCACTCGGTCATTAGCTGGATTTTTTTTGATGCCTCCACACTGTGTTGCCCGTCAATCAACCAGAAATCTCCTTTGGAGATTGTCGGCCACATATCAGGCGTTGGCATTCTCTTCAGCCCTTGTGGCATGACAACAATCGTCTGCCTGTCGTCCTTAAACTGCCCGCCCAAGATTTGAGCGACCATCCAGTCGACGTAGGCGTCCTCCTTGGCTCGGACACATTTCTCGGGTGGCGCAAGGTGACACTGCGCAATGTTGACCTCGAACTTGAAGTCCCTGCCCATGAAGAAGCAGTGCAGGCATTTTGTTTCGAAGTTGGTGTTTATTTTTTGTATTTCGCCTGCATCCACCTCCTGGCCAGGCTTCGGCATCCGGAGCTCCGGGGAAACAGGCTCGTCAGTCATCACCGATGACTCTCTTCCCCTTTTGGAAGGGGTCGTTTGACGGCTTGTTGATGGCGTTGGCGTCTCGCTGTCAGCCGGCGTTGTTGTAGTACTTGTCCGTCTCGACTCCACAGGGACCGCCTGCGGTTTCCTCACAGTTTGTGGTCTTGAGGACCCTGCGCCTTCTTCCGTCGTTGCCTTCCGCCTCACAGGCTGTTGTATCTTGGGTTTGCTTTGCAGCGCCTTGTTTAGAACCGTGATGGCTTGTTTTAACTTCGTGAACCTGCTCGCAACCTTCGTGTTGGTTACACTGCCATCTATGAATATGGCCTCCGGTTGTATGGTTTCAGGGTCGACGCAGGTCTCCTTGGCGTACAGGGGGTCAAAGGGCTCGGAGAACTGGTGCATGAACATGTGGACGTTCTGCACGGCGGAGTTCTCTAGTATGACGTCTACATAGTCCCCGAGAGACTGGACAGACGCAACCTCCCATCCCGTCAGCGTTGCCCAGGTGTGCTGCTCGTGGGTCCCCACCTTCACCATGAATAGCAGCTTGAACATGGATGCCTTCACCACCTGAACGGACCATGCCAGAACGACGCCATCTTTTGGGACGTAAGAATCGTCCTGTGGAGTTTCATACTCCTGCCAAAGGTGGTCTGGCGCGAGCATGAACCACCTTTCACCTGGTCTCTTTTTAGGGGCCATCTGCAATCCAAGAAATCGAAACTGTGAGTTTCGGTCGATCGACCCAAAGTATTGCAATGTGCATTTAACATTTGGAGGATTGACCCAAACATTACTCAATTTTCAAAGTCGTTTTAAAAGATCTTTTAGATTTTAAATTGTGATTCAGGTGGTCACCCTGCAATGTTTGGGTCGAGCGACCCAAACATAATGAGGCTGCAAATTTAGATAGTTTAACCCATTCATTTCAGACTGCAATGTTTGGGTCGAACGATCCAAACAATTACTTAATTTTCAAAGTTCTTTTATATTTTACAATGTGCTTTAGTTCTTCTTCGTGTAATGTTTGGGTCGACCGACCGAAACATATTAGGCTGTAAATTTAGGTAGCTCAACCCAATCATTTCAGACTGCAATGTTTGGGTCGAACGACCCAAACATTTACTTAATTTTCAAAGTTCTTTAATATTTTACAATTTGGTTTGCACGGGGAGGTCACTTCATTGTCAAGTTGACACCACGTGCGGACAAAATTTGCTACCCCTATATTACATGCCATATATAATTTTAAAATTTATGATATTTTTTCTACATATACATAACCATTGATAGTATCTTTTGTATATTTTTTTGAAATTTTTAGTCATCTTTATTTTTTTTTAGTAATTGTTTTAGTTCAATTCTGTATCATTCTAGTTAGAAATGGTATGTTTTATGAAAAAAAAAAATCATCAAATTTAGTTACCACTTTTGGCTATGTCATAGGTACTGTGTATATCTACTCATGAAAAAAATTTGATAAAATTTTGACCCATTTTGGTGGTGCAACTTACCAAAAGAAGATTTTTTTTGGTCGCACGTGGTGTTCAACTTGACAATGGAGTGATCTACCCGTGTTGGTTTGTTCTTCTCCCTGTAATGTTTGGGTCGAGCGACCCAAACATGATGAGGCTGCAAATTTAGATAGTTTAACCCATTCATTTCAGACTGCAATGTTTGGGTCGAACGATCCAAACATTTACTTAATTTTCAAAGTTCTTTTATATTTTACAATGTGCTTTAGTTCTTCTCCGTGTAATGTTTGGGTCGACCGACCGAAACATATCAGGCTGTAAATTTAGGTAGCTCAACCCAATCATTTCAGACTGCAATGTTTGGGTCGAACAACCCAAACAATTACTTAATTTTCAAAGTTCTTTAATATTTTACAATTTGGTTTGTTCTTCTCCCTGTAATGTTTGGGTCGAGCGACCCAAACATGATGAGGCTGCAAATTTAGGTAGCTCAACCCATTCATTTCAGACTGCAATGTTTGGATCGAACGACCCAAACATTTACTTAATTTTCAAAGTTCTTTTATATTTTACAATGTGGTTTAGTTCTTCTCCCTGTAATGTTTGGGTCGAGCGACCCAAACATAATGAGGCTCCAATGTTTGGGTCGCTCGACCCAAACAAGAGGCTGCAATGTTTGGGTCGAACGACCCAAACATTTAGTTCATTTTAGGCTGCAATTCAAATATTTATTATATTTTAATATGAGTTTGGGTCGTCTCCCCAAACTACTGTGTTTCCATATGCATGTTTAATGCTTGGGCAACATATACAATGCTTATGCATTGTATATGTAACAGGAACCTAAAGGGAATGATGCAAATTGCTTACCTTGTCTTTCAAACTCTTGAAAGCTGCTCTCACAATCTGCTTCTTACAACCAGACTCAGAAACTCTGTTGTGGCACTAAAGAACAACTCTCACAAAGACCTCAGAAACACAATGAATCTCTCAAGCACCCTAAAACTTTCTCACAAACCCCCTGATTCTTGCAAACTCAGGCCTAATTTGAAAGACCTCTACCTTTCTATCACACTCGACCGTGCTCACTTCTACTCAACCTAAAATCACTCCATGCATGAAATTTACAAAACAAGTAAGGAGTTCAACACAATAAACCGCTCCGAACTCACTCAAAGCTAACACTCTGGACCAAGAAGAGAGAATAACAAGAGGAAGACAATAACAAGAGGAATAGAATGAGAGAAGAGGAGGAGAAGCATCAGAGAGGAGGACAGGAATGAAGGAGAAAGAAGAATGAAAGGAAGCGGCGCGACCAAGACAAAAGCAAGCGGTGCGAAAGGAGGCGCTTGGCGTGGCGCTATGGAAAGCGGCGGCGGCGTTTCCAAGAGCGGCGCTTGGCGCGGAGGAAGAGAGGAAGAAAAAGAGAGAAAGAAAAAAGAGGAGGGGAGAGAAGGAGAGAGCGGAAGGGGTCACCCTAAACCCTCGAATCCAGGCCATTAGATTGCGCCGGGCCCATCAACGGCTCAGAAGCCTCGCGGGCCAACACCCTGCCAGGTGTCGACACCTCCTTGGTTAAGGTGGTTGCCCGCGAGGCTTGTGGTGTTGACACCTGCCACCCTAGGCAGATTGCCTTCCTGGTTGTCCTTGCCCCTAGGTGCGGGACATAGGAGGGCCGGCGCCTCTCTTGGCCGCCCGACCCCGGCCTTCTAACCCGCTATTCATTAGCGGCAATTCAATATCACTCAAAAACCTACGTGGACTAAGGTATTCAACAAAATTAACACCATCGCCAACTCATATTTTAATGGTGTTCAATTGAATGATCACCCGTTGGAATTGATAACATCGTAGAATGTAGCCATTATCGTTTTGGTGTATGAATAATGTAATTTATGGAATCATATGAGAGTGTTACAAAGTCTAAGAGGAGTAAGTCATAATTATATTGCAATCCACAAAGGCAATTACACGGTGCAATAATATAAATATGGTAACCATTCACATGGTTAACAGTTTAGGATTATGTATTGTAATTTATATGATGGTTGTTGGTAGAGGACAATGCTCTAGTCTATAATGGATACCCTAACAAGTAGCATTAGAGTGAACATTAATATATGTACTTAGAAGTTCACATTTGAAGTACATGGGAGAAACAAATGATTACAAATGTATCTACTGCAACCCCATGGAGTTCACATATCATATGAAGTCATTTAAACATTCAATTTGATGTTTGATGATGCCTAAACCCTAAACCCTAAACCCTAAACAACACAAACCATAACTGGATGGCACATAGGTCAAATGACATGGGCCTTGGTGCTTGTAGTTTCCAATACAAATGTATAATGTCATCACAACATCCTAATTCACAAACGTGAAAGATGGATGTGTGGTTTTTCACAAATGAACGCACTAAAGGAAATAAATGATATTGTGCTCACAAGTAGGTGATACAATATTAACCTATAACCTTGTCACCTGGTAAGAAGAGCATAAGAACTAGATTATAATAGATAGGATGTTGTTCATGTTAACATGTTATTTGGAATAGTGAAATATTATATATTAATTTAAGGTAGATTTCATGTTGTGAATGATATGAGGACATAGGGTTTGAACTTTGCATGTTTTGCTCACACACATTGCTAGAGTTCAAGGGACTTCACGATAGGTTCAAACATCCTTGAAAGATTGAACGTGCCAAATGTCATTTGTGGTTTATGGTTCCATTAATGACTTCCACATAGGTACTAGGTTATTGTCACACTTGGAGCCTTGAGGATGAAGCAATATTGGGTGTACACATTACAACACAACAGATGTTCTTTTAACTAGCGGAAATTGAAAGTTGGCCAAATTATTCAAGTTTGTCATGGCATTAATTATTTGTTTTCAAAATATAAGTCCTCATGTGAGAGTGTAAGTAATTGCATTAACTATTATATTTAGTGACTTTTAGTGACTTTTAGTATATGAAGTTTTGTAATACATGCACATCTTTTGTCAATATATTGTTTGAAATATACCATAATGTTTGACTACAAGTAGAGTAAAACCCCTTAATAGATATAATCTTACATATTGTCATAGGGTTATTGGTATTCAGTGTATGCGTTCATATGTAGTGTATCAAAATCTTTATATCCTTTTTAGTTATATGATAGTTAGTGTTTGATACACTTAAAACGAACGCATACACTTCCTATTACTAACCCTATGAGAGTAAGTAACATTAAATGTAAACTCAAACACTAAATATCCACTGTGGTGATATATGGAAGTTACATATAGGAATTTAGTATTAGTAAGGATGTGAGAAAAAAATACAACAATGATAAAAGGAGAAAGGAGATGGCAATAGGGAAGGTGGTGGTGTATTCATGTATAAAACTAATTATGAAAGAGTTGAAGAATAGTGTTGACCAAGTTAGGGTGGTAACAACTTTAAATATATGTTGAATTATTCATTTGATGGTTGGGGCAACGAAGAGCCAAGCTAAATATACATTGTCTATTATTGACAAGAAGCGGGAAATTGAGTCAGAAGGTTTGAATTAACGTCCAAAGGAGACCAGGCGGGAAAGGCATCCAAAGAGGATGCCCAAAGCGGAGGCGGGTAGTATAAAGAGCCCAACCCCCCCAAATGCTGGTTCTTTCTTTCATGTCCCAATCCTGAGATTGCTGCAAGCTCTCTAAGTTGGAGCTGTAATACACGGTTTGTGTACGCTTCCATTCATGAGCAGCTAATTACAACAAATATCTACGAGTTCAGTTGTTCCAAATAGGTTATATATAGATTAATAGAGAATCACCCGAATAAATAGGCGGATTTTGCGGAATTGTTTGGGTCGGTCGACCCAAACCCAGCCCTACAGTGTGGGTGCTCACTGTTGTGAGCCTGAACCCATCCTGCCTCAAGGTTTGGGTCGATCGACCCAAACCCAGCCCTACAGTGTGGGTGCTCACTGTTGTGAGCCTGAACCCATCCTGCCTCAAGGTTTGGGTCGATCGACCCAAACCCAGCCCTACAGTGTGGGTGCTCACTGTTGTGAGCCTGAACCCATCCTGCCAAAAGGTTTGGGTCGGTCGACCCAAACCCAGCCCCAAAGTGTGGATGTTGTGTGTAGTGAGCCTGAACTCATCCTGCCTCGAGGTTTGGGTCGCTCGACCCAAACCCAGCCCTCTAAGTGTGGGTGCTCTCTGGAGTGACCCTAAACCCATCCTGCCAAAAGGTTTGGGTCGCTCGACCCAAACCCAACCCTCTAAGTGTGGGTGCTGTCTTTAGTGAGCCTGAACCTATCCTGCCAGAAGGTTTGGTCGATCGACCCAAACTCAACCCTACAGTGTGGGTGCTCACTGTTGTGAACCTGAACCCATCCTGCCAAAAGGTTTGGGTCGCTCGACCCAAACCCAACCCTCTAAGTGTGGGTGCTCTCTGGAGTGACTCTAAACCCATCCTGCCAAAAGGTTTGGGTCGCTCGACCCAAACCCAGCCCCCTAAGTATGGGTGCTCCTTGTCGTGACCTTAAACCCATCCTCCCAAAAGGTTTGGTTCGCTCGACCCAAACCCAGCCCTCTAAGTGTGGGTGCTCTCTGGAGTGACCCTAAACCCATCCTGCCAAAAGGTTTGGGTCGCTCGACCCAAACCCAGCCCCCTAAGTATGGGTGCTCCTTGTCGTGACCTTAAACCCATCCTCCCAAAAGGTTTGGGTCGCTCGACCCAAACCCAGCGCCTAAGTGTGGGTGCTCTCTGTATTGAGCCTGAACCCTCCTCCCAAAAGGTTTGGGTCGCTCGACCCAAACCCAGCCTCTAAGTCTGGATGGGATCTGGATGACAGTGTGGCCACTGGCCATCCGAAACCTTTACGAACCCAATGGCATATCAGTCATATGAACTTGTATGAGCACTGAGTATTTGCAATTTTGTTTATATATGATGGTTTTTGTGTTCTTCGATTTGAACCTACAATTTTTGTGATTTTTTGACAATGTTCAATGTTCATGTGTGTAGGCAGAATGGATGGGTTTAGTGAAATAGGGGATTGGTCATCTGATGACATGGCCACTTGGCCATCTGCATCTGATGATGACTTAGACATTGTCGGGGAGGCTACTATGGCTGACAATGCGGATGAAGATCATTTGGATTTACCTTCGTCTTCCGTACCGCAGTGTCCCATTGTTGAATGTACGGGACTTTCAAGGGCTTCGTGGGTGAATTTGGAGGTGATACTTCTTAACGATAGTGGAGTTGTTGTGGCGGAGGGGATTTGCCGTAACACCCATCCGCAAGATTGCATTGATGAAAACCCGCTTGGCACCGATGACGTTGGGGTTGTCATATTGGAGTCGGTCGTTCATTCCGAGGTGGATCCCACTCATAGGTTCTCCCTCCGCAGGTGGCCATTGAGGAATGTCACAATTGATGGAGTTAGCTTGCGTGAACATGAGCAACGACACATGCAAATCGAAAAGGAGGTGCAAGCAAACATGCGGCCGCGCAAGGGTCAAAGAAAGTACGATACATTGGCACGTCCTGCTCCGTCTGCAACTGATTGTAAACGTCAAAGGTTGCTCGGGGAGGAGTCCATTAGAGAAGTTGCCACAAAGGATTGTTGTGTGCATCGTTGTTGCCAATTGTTTCCAAGGGATAAATTGAAGGCCATCTGCGAAGAAATGTGGCTTGGAGATTTCCGTCTAAGATCCACAAGAAAACTTGATGTCCATAGGGCGATACATGTGAATGGGATGGGTCGCAAGGTCATCACCATTGAAAGCATAGACGTGTGTTGTAAGGCATGGTACACCATTCACGGTGTGTCGAAAGCAGACTTTTATCGACAAGCTGCTTATGCCAAGGAAGGCCGCCGGTCCCGTCACCATGGTAATGTGGGTTTAAAGAAGCCTAGGGAAGCAACAAGGCAAGCAATGGCCACTCTAGCAACCATCATTGTCCCCCTTGCCGATGCAATGCCGCACAAAATACGCACACTCACAACCGGTGAAAAGGTTGTGGAGAAAGTTCTTCCCACAGGCACAAAATGGAAAGACATATTGTTGGACGTGAATGCAGTTGGCGAGAAAATTGGGTTGGAGCCAATTTCATTGTCAAAATTGAGTGCAATCAAGAAACAAAACTTTAGCGAATACATTACAAAAAGACGAGGGGACAAATTTGCCAGGTGCTCTAATTGCGAGAAGTTGAAGCGCCTCCGGGATGCACACACGATGGGTACCGAGTCATATGCAGCGCATCAATTGAACTATTTCAAGCACGTAAACATGCAAGAGGCACACCGTAATGATTACTACACAAATAGAGCTTTGTCCATCTCCAGGCCCTTGGAGGTTCTTACGGTCATCCATGACAAAATGGACCATGCCAAAACAGCCTCCCCATGTTTTGCAAATCGAATCAAGGCCACGGATGGGTTTTTTAAGTTGCATGTATCAGTTACAGGTGAACTTCGAAACAATGTCATGACATACCCTAAATGTTGTGGTTTTTTATTCCGTGATGTACTTGAGAACATGGATTCACTCAAAATGGTTTAATTATATCTAATCACGTTGGGTTGGCATTGCAGGAATGATTGCACATGGACACGGTGATGTCAAGTTTGCTCATTATGCTCTTGATTTGTATCCAGCGGATTCAAACCACACGATAGGGTCATTTGCAAGGCTTTTACGTGATTTAGAGAAACCGCCAGCCTATTCTTCAGGATTGTTATTTGAAAACACGGGTTCAACACCTCTATATGAAGCGTTGTTGGATGGAAAAGATGTATGCTTTCATTCGTTGCCAGAGCCACCCAGTGATCCCGTGATTGCCAAAAAGTTGCCTCCCACTTTGCGTGTCCAATTGGACAATTGTGCCAAGGACAATAAAAGTAGATATGTTTTTGCATATTGGTCGTTGTTGGTTGCGAAAGGCATTTTCAAGGAGGTTTTTGTGTCCTTCCTATTGGTAGGCCACACGCACGATGATATTGATGCATCTTTTGGGCGGTGGAGCATGAAGTTGCGGGAGGAGGATTTTCCTACAATCCCGTTATTGATGAAGTCGTACATGGATTTGGATAACGTTCCGGTCATCCCCCATATGATTGAGGAGGTGCCAGACTTCAAGGCATTTATAGAACCTTATATTCGAAGTGGAGCTCACCGATTGATCGGGCATACGAAGGCACAACAATTCCGCTTCTATATGCGTGACGATGGTGTCCCGGCCATGCAATACAAGTTGTTGTGCACGACACAAGACTGGAGCCCACCGGAGGGTCTTCTTGTGTGGCGCGTGGATGCGGATGGAAAGACCATGTTACCGGATGGGGAGCCTAGGCCTTGCAAGCCAATAGCCATGAAGAATTTGGAGGATATTTTGAAAGGTATATCAGGCTTCATACAATATTGGAAGAGTTTGAAAATAGCGGATGTTGGCGGATCATGTTGGCATCGTTATGGGAGTTGGATACATTATTGGACACGTGTTCGTGCCGCCTTGGCAGACCTCCACCAAGATAGCCCTCATACTTTGAGGCATGGATTTTGGCCACAAACACGAGTCGATGTACAAGCTTCGGAGCCTAGTCTTTTGGGAAATGGAGAGGTTCGAGAGGAGTTTGATGTGGACGACCATTACGTGGGGCCGGCTAGTAGTCGTCCCCCACCATCTTTCCGCATTGCAGTGGATTGTCATGAAGGATATATGCTCATTTTGCGTCCTGGAGACGAGACATATGTAAAGCCAGTGTGGGTGGCAAGAGCTTTGTCCAAACCCAATTTTGTAACTTCCAGCCCTCATTTTCGACAAATACAAGTGGAGTACTATCGACCGACAGCAAGGAATGAAGATGTGATTCGGCATTATACAGGCTGGGATACAAGCCCTAACTTTCGGTGGAAGGTGGATTCTGAGCACGGTCCATCTTGGGTAGATACAGATTCCATATTCATAGCATGGAAACCACGGAAAAACCATAGTGGATCAGTGTCCATCCCTCAAAAGTACATAACTTTTGCAAAAGACAACCTTGCTCGGATTGCACAAGAAGCAACCCACGTTGAATGAGAAGTTGGTAGGATTGTGTTAGCATGATTATAGTTTAATATGTAATTATAGCAATATAAATTACACATATGTGTGCTCTTCAAAATTGGGGCAGAGTTTGGGTAGAACTTACGAATACTATATTGTTTGGAGTTGGATGAATATCCATTTACTATATTTCAAAAAAAATGAAGTTCATCTTATTATTATGTTTGGGACTATATTGTCGAATGAAGAAATATGCATTTATTACATGCACTTTGTATGTTGCAATGTCTATATTCTATTGCGCATGCTAATAATAGAAATCATTTTATATGTTTTTTGGGTGAAACTTGTTTGGAGTGCTCTACCCAATGTGTTTTTGTTGATGAAGTTGGTGTCGAGTGCTCTACCATATGTGCTTATGTCCGCACATCATAGATTTGGGATATTAGAACATATAATATAATTGAGATTGTTGACAATATAGTTTCGGGCCTCTTCAAGTTCTTTGATCCATATATTAATTTGAGACTAGAGAAAGTCTCAATTTAACGAATATAGTGTTCCTATCATTTGTTCGCACGTATATTGCTACTCCAACCAATGACTACCCCCCCTCGAGTGGCCAAGACCTCATCGATTATTGACCGTGTTTTCGTTTTTGGCACCGAATTACAAAAACGTGTGTATGTTACAATGAACAACCTTAATTTAGCTCACTGTGATTATGAGCTGGTGATACTACAAACTCCTTGTAACTTTCTCTTTCAAAATTTAGGCAAAATTTATAGTTTCAGAATATTGACACAGATGATTTTTGTAAGTTTATGTAAGAAAGCCAATTACTGAGAATCTTCTAGAATATGCTCAAAAAGAAAACATCAGGCTTAGTTCAGATTCATTGAGGGAGGACGATTTCAGATAATCTTTACCTAATTATTGATTGTTTGTATGTACTTCTGAATCTCCCGTTGAGATATGAAGTGATGCATTATTGACACATGTAAGTTACAACCAGTTATGAACTAAGGACTAGATTTCACCTGAGCATTAGGTTGCATACTAAGTAGATTTTAGAGGTAACTTGTAAACTACTTTGCACTTCCTTAGCATGGAGGGAGGGAGTTGTCGTATACGAGCATACCTCTCATCCATCCAACCAAAAATTATCATATACTTGCCGATTTATTTCAAATGTCAACTTCAAGTAGACTAATTGAGGGGTAATGTCAAATCAACTTTAAAATGTAATCTTCGGACTGCATATTATTTCATAGCTTTTATGTTGGATGTCATTGAATAAGAGGTACACTCGTATATGATATTCCCTATCTCCCTTTGCACCGTTCATCACAATGTTACAATTGTGTGCCTCTATTAATTATTCAACAAAATTAAGATAAGGACATTCTTCTGATTTTTGAAATTCAAATCTACACCACACAACGTGAACAAATTATGAAGTTTGAACTCAATCGCATTGATCTCCTTTCAAGTTTACTAATAGGAGCAAAGATGAAAATATGATTCACTACTGTCTAAGTAAACCAAGTATATTTATCTTTATCTCAGTGCAAATCTTTGGGATTTGTACATATACTCTTTGGTCACACACATCATAATATATACACAAGGGTTGGTCCACATAAGATCTGAATTAGTCTAGCTCATAGTAAATCTATTGAATAATTAATTTTATTAGTTCTCCTAAGAGGTCTGACACCAAGGAGGTTTGAAGGGATGAAATACCTGCATAGAGCCCTACATGGCATGAAATGGATAATGTTTATGGTTTACAAAAAAATTCATGAAGCCACATGATCCTAAAGAAGTGGATCTGGTATAAGACCAACACAAAACCAAGAGAAAACGATAGCTCAAAATCTCATAACACGATAAATTAATTACTTATTGTGTGGATGGGTCTAGACTCCGCATGAGAACTGGAAGGTAATATAATAGCATTTGGTCAATGAGACTCACTCAGTCTTCACATATATTTTAGACTGCAAATAAACTCCCCTGATTGCACAAAATGCAACGATTCCAAGTTTCGGACATGGTATGGTCCTTTGGATGATTTCAAAGGCCCTCACAGTTTCGTGGACACGGTCATAATGGTGGGTTTACATCAGGGTCCAAGGCCAAAGAAGTTTTAATATCAACCAATCTTATTGGTTAGCAACAAAATATTGGACCCAAGGATTTTCATATAGTAGGGTCCAACTCCAAAGTATGAATATAAACGAAGTGATTGAGTCTAATGTTGCATCATTTTCCTGCCTCAAGAGAATAGTATATCCAATTAACAAACTAAACACCAAATTTGGGTCCAATCCTGAGTCCAGAAGTAAGGTTAATGAAGGGGGGGAGGTTTGGCCCCCAAGTATCCTGGACCCAAACCCTAGTAATATAAACGGGAATAAACACACATGAATCTACTTATTTGTCCAATCACAACCAACTATCAATCCAAAAATCCTAATCATACATACTTTGAGTGCACATCGACCCAATAAGGGATAACATCTTAAAACCCACACCCTCAAATCTTGCACTATAAGTACAAATTGTTTATGAGAATGTCCACCACCTTAATAGATGGTTTAGATCATCAGATTACGATCACCTTACTTCTCAACATTTGTATGATTAGGATTATTGTCATATTTTTTGGATCCTTTTTCCCAAATTGTAATGTTCTACGTAATGTGCATGTCTTGATGATGCAAAAAATACCTCAAATGCATTCTTATTTCTAAACAAGTCTTTTGTCCATGTTAACTTAATCCTAGTTATCTACTCATAAAACTTTGAACCCTCATAACTATTGCATACAAACTTCAAACAAGACATAATTTGGTGCGTTGGAACCCCCCCCCCCCCCCCCCCAATTTCTAACCACAATCGTGTGACACGTTCTCTATCTAATAAAAGAAATTCCAAGTCGGAATTGAAACCGGTTGGTCTAGCACCATCTACGGACTTTAAACCCATCCTAAATTAATTCTCCACTCACAACCCACTAGCCTAGTATTAATTTGACATAGCGATGTAAGATGCTGTTTTAACGACGCTTTCAACCATGCACATCCAGCATGGTAATTCCAAAAGTCTTCAGGGATGCGACCCGGTCCATGTGACCTGATCGACAAAACACTTGGGCTCACGAGCTCTCCGCAAGATTCCTCCCAAAGTCGTTACCGACCTTGCATGCAAAGGCGTTCACGAGCTAACTGTCAAACTCTCGCCTAGCCTAGGGGCGGTCAGGGCAGGGCTCACATGAACAAAGTTGTGATGCACGGTGACTCGAATCTTCAAAGAGCTAAACGATGGGGCCCTGGCCGTGCAGGTTCATGGATAATGTTCATGTTCGACATGATCTCAGACATGGTTGAGGCACATTATTCAAGCCTGGCCCATGCATTTCAACTTCCATTGGACGCTGTCATTCTCGACCCCTCTGACGCCCTGGGTCCACATTTGGGCTACTTAATCTTGCTCTTGGGCAGTCGGTGGCATCATTCTCAAGTGCACCGGATCCCTCCCTCTGTTCCTTCCAGCCTCCTCTCCCTCTCTCTCTGTCTCTGCTCTTCTCTGTCTCTGCATGAGATTCCTTCCGGAGCTCTGATCTTGCTTTTTGCAGCTTTTCGTTAACCTGCACATTCCCTTCTACCTTGAGGCGGAACGAGTGCGTACTCTTCCAGATCTCTTGGAAGAATTGGCACATCTTGATGCTAAGCTTGGAGTTGGAGAAGGTGTGTGTGTGCGCGTGCATGTGCGTTGCGGTAGTCATGAGTTCTTAATTGTTGTGGGAGGTAAGTAGAGGATTTATTTTGTTTTATTTTTCTTTGATGTCTAGTTGTTAGACTTACTTTTGGGGGACATTAATATTTTTGGTCACTATTTGGTGGTGTTGGTTTTTGTGAGGAGTAAGATATGTCTGTCTTGTCCTTAAGGCCAAATTTATCATCTGTGACATATGTGCGACAAATATGTCATTTAAATATGTGAGTGGTGATACCTTTACTTTTCTGCACTTGCCTGCATGCTGGGATCACATGTAAGTATAGTGAGGTAATTTTTTGAAAGATTCATTGAGTTAATTATCTTCTTGTATATATGTCACTAAGTCCATCCCATGGTCTTGATTGGTCACGATATATGTTTCTGATCGCTGTCTTTGTGTGTGAGGTTGTGTAGCCTCTGTGTTTTATAAAATAAAATAAAATAAAAATTATTAGACAGATGGAAAGAGTTTATTTCATTGCTAAAAACTTACAAAGCTACTGGGAATTTGCAAGAAAATAAAGCGGGAGAAATTTCCATTTAGTGAGTTGGCCGGACTAACTAAACCTCATGCGGCCACAAAAACAGAGATTTTCTCTTGAGGAACGTCCCAGACTTCCAGAGTGTGCAGAACTAGAATGTTTTTCTCTGCACTAGCTGAAACAAATCAGTGGAATGATCAACCTAGAGTAGTCAACATTATCGTGTTTCCCTGGTTCTTGGCAAGCTTTGATGATAGCCAAACATTGACACTCATACATCATCATGAGTTGCTAAAACCTAGGCATGGCTGCATGCATACAGGGAGATCTGTGAAACAATGGACAGGAACGATGCAGGCCGCGAGGGTGATGGCGCCACCCGCATTGTGCATGGTGGCACCGGAGAGGGGCACTCAGCTGCCTCGAGGCTGATGAACCCTGAGGGCCAGGCCAGGAGCAGCAGCACCGTTAATACTCCGGATAGGATCAGCAATGTTAATGTTCCTGAAGGGAGCAACAACATCACGGTTCTTTCTGATCAAAATGCGGTACAGTTGCATACGTCAGTCAGGTTTTTGTCCCCTTCAATTCTCACAAGTCGTGATTCAATGATTCACTGGGTGATAGCAGCCCACGTCAGCCCAGAGGATCATGCCCGTAAAACGACTGCACTCAAGAATCCTCTTGATCCTTGGCGCAAAGGCATGGCAGAGTTATATTGTGTTCGGAACAGAAGCTCAATCTGCGTCATCTCTTAGCCAGGGCTGATTTATGATGTCTGACAATATTTTCCTACTTCATGCTTGAATCTTGCAGGTCAAGGAGAATGCCGAAGCGCCTATCGAGGCCGTCCATGTCGATGGCGACCGTTTGAAGGGAGGTAGGTAACATGCGTAAGTTTGGGACTTGTGATGAACTTCGTCAACTCAATTCTATGCACATGATGGAGTTATTATTGAGTATCATCATAGAGTAAGAGCAGTATGCATGGATATAAAGAGGTGTGATCATCAACTTGAATTGGATATTAAGACATGTTCCAATTTTCACTTCCTTTTTTGACTAGTATTATACTGTTGGGATGGTGCACAGACCCGCCTGTGATATTAGGTCACCACTATCTATGTCACAGCGATGACGGGGAGGAGAAATGGGTGGCCGATCTCATATCCTCGGGAATTCTTGAAGCAAGACAGAGGCGTCGTAAAATAAAACCTCGTTCAAAGGATATGGTGGTCCTAAACGAGGGCTCGGTGCGAAAGACGTCGACGGAGTAATTGTTTTACATTTCCAGAATGACTCAACAATCGACTGTATATTGTAGATGACATTGTAAAGTATGGTATCGTATATCCTACTTGCAGAGATTTGATGATCTCCAGTGCAACTTCTCTTTAGTATCTTAAGTATGTAGATTGTGCTAGAATCTATATCCATAAGTTAGCACAATCTGCATACTTCATTATGCCTGACTGGAATGGCTCCGAATTACCTTAGTATTTTGATGTAGAGTAATACATTGTACATTCATGTGAACTTCATTATCCTCTGGATTTAACAGTAAAGGTCACATACTTGTTGATCATTGATCACCGTTAATTGTTTGTGGTTGACAGTAGGTAGCTAACATTGAATACCAAATGTTGAAGTAAATGTTTCGAAGCTGGGTGAATTTGAGAAATTATCAGTGAATCTAAAGCTGTGGCACATAACCCACCATATTGACGAACTCTATACTCACCTTCGGCGACCATTTTGACATTTGTTGATTGGACTTAAGACTTATCAACTGTGTCGAATTTCAGAAATTATATACTGTCTATTTTATATAGTCACAGAAACCGCCGGCTCTGCAAATGAATTGATATTAATCAGGAGGAAAGAAAAAACATTCTCCACATTCAGCAACATCTACAGAGAAAACCGTCCACACCGGCCCCATACTTGTTCTGTCAACAGCCTGGGTATTCCGAAGGCACAAAGGGCAGGTGGATGCGTAGACATGAGTAAATTACCCGGGTCAATGTACCTTGCACTCATCATCATTCGTGACACCATTTCACTCGTACTTACTTACGTCTTGCAGTTCACTCTCCTTTGCTTTGTATTTTAATTTACTTTCATCTCTGTTGCCTCATTGATTGGGTGTCTGCTTCGATCGAACTCTCTGGAATATTCTGCTACTCCGAACAAGAACTCCATAAAGCGGTAGCAGTTTTGAAGATCGAAGCAAAGTCTCCCTGTGATCGTTCCTTGCCCATAGGCCAGAAAATCATGCTTGGAAATGTCCAGCCTCAAGAAACCTCTTGATCTTTGGCGCTTGTTATTCTAGTCAGTCATATCCCTGTGAAGACCCCAGGTTGGCAGAGGGCATGGCAGGTTTGATTACTAGAACAGGGTTGGAACAGAAGCTCGATCAGTGCCCCCTTGCATTCTACTACAAGTCTTGCTCATGCATCTGATTGCGATGGTGAAGATGAGCCTGGGTACCTGGCATTGTGGCGTCCGGAATCTTGGATATTCGAGGGAGGGGTCGAAGAACAAGGCCACCTACAAAGAACATCTTAGGATTATCTTTCTCTGTCTCTCCATTTCTAGGCATAGAATTAGGTTGAAAAAAATCATCACAAGGCTCAATCTTACGCATGTTACCTACCTCTATTCAAACGGTTGGCGTTACAGTCGCCATGTACCTCCATAGCTCTGGTATTATTCTCGTTTACCTGCAAGATTCAAGCCATGTGTTGCTCTGGCCATGGCGATCAAGCCTAGAGGTTACGGAAGCACACTGTTCTTTGTGCAGGCACCGGTTTTTGTTCAGAGGAGCATTTCCTCTCTTAATTAACCAGACGCTGGCCATCTGAAGAATCTGGCATTCTGCAACAGGCAATTAGGGAAGGCGGGTTTCCCACTTGTTCTACGACACCTCTCTCTATTTCCTAAGCTTCCCGATGCTACAACGTCAGCTACCCATTTCTCGTCTCCATCAATGCTACAGGTGCATCTTTCTCTGCTACACTGTCGAAGTTCTGAGCTTCTGCTACTGATGTCACGTTTCTCCGTCTAAAAGATCTCAAGGGAGGATGGTTGGTTTTTCTTTCCTTTTCTGATGGCTATTTTCGTGTTACTGCTGTGCTTGTCCTCATCCAGTTGACTACTATTCTCTGCTTTTTCCAGAAGCAGGATATGGTCTTTTCAAGCATTTTTTTTCATGGCAATTACTTGCAGCGATGGATTTCCTTTTCTTTTCAGTAGGGCAAACCTTCCATGAAGAAGTTCTGGGCTGGAGGTTGTGTGACTTTCTAGGCTAGGTGCAAAATGATGTAGTAACATGTGTGGAAAGGAGCAGGTGAGCTCAGGACTGCTTGCTGCCTGTGGTCATTACTTACTTGAGAGAATGTGGCAGAAAAATATGGAGTTGATCGTAAGCAGCAGGTTCGTATATATTGCTGCAGTAAGTCAAACTCCCATCAGTGTTTGTCTCTCTAACTTGTCTCAATGAAAATCCTAGAATGCAACTTTCTCCATGCTGTACAACCTGTGCTTTCATTTCTAATTTTCTACGAAATGCAAGAAATCGTTCTCCTGGCAGGTTGTTTTGTTACATCATAAGGCAGCATCCGCCAGAACTTTAGGAAAATGCAAAGGTGAGTTCCTCCCTGTTCATAAGAAGGTTACCAGCCCCTGCCTTTCGATTACTGGCGGCACATCCTCAAGTTATTCCAAGTGTTGCTATTCCATCCTGATGTTTTCGACATTGATGAGGTATGAAAATCCACCCTGCAATTGCTGCAGACTTTAAGCGTCTCTTGACAGAGCCTTATGAGGTTACTTTTTGGATCTATTCAAGTGTCCATTATTTCTGGATTCATGCGCATAGAACTTCTCTAGGAATACTATGGAATCTGACAAAGCGTGGCCTATTGTAAAACTGCCGTTTCAACCCTGCTTTGTGGAGCTGTTGTCATGTGTACTATGTCCAAGGGGACTAACACTACGGCGACCAGTAAAATGTTTTCTGATTGTGTTTAGGAACTTCCATCACAGTATACATTTGGTGCTCAAGAGCTTGGACGAGGTGAACCGAAGATTTAATGTGAATGGAGGTGCTATTGCTCTTGAGTCATCCATCAGGAGCTGCTGGTAAGTTTCTGGACTGTAGAAAATAACTTGTTGGATAATAATATACAAATAAGAGTAGGTGTGTAGCTTCTTTAAGCTTAACCATCAAGTAGATAGTAGACACCTTACCACACCAATATCTTTGTCAAATATACCATCTAGAATACCAAGTATGATACTTTGGCTGTGAGGTTAGGAAAACCACACTGCGGTTTTTAATTTTGAACAGAATAAGATACTTGCGAAGGTTTCTGCTATCTCAGATTGAAGAGGAAATTGAAGAATTTAAGGATAAGATGGAGGCCAAGAAGCTGAGAGGAGAAACAAGTGGAGGATGTGAAGAGCTTCTTGAGTTCAATTGGAGCATGAAGACCTCTTTGAGTTGATCGTGGGAGAATGAAGACCTCTTTGAGTTGAATGTAGGAGCATGTAGACCTCTTTGAATTGAATATGGGAGCATGTGAGCATGATTTGAGCGTACTATATATGGCACAACATGGCTCTGTGCTGAATCAATTTAGCAACATTGCCTTGTTTGACACGATTATATATGTAATGATTGTTTTCTCAGTACATTCTGTGAAGATGGTGAATGGTTTGATTATGTGTGATCTTCGACTGGAAGTCTCAGTTCCATAAATTTCAACTTTGACAATTGCAAATGCGTGAATAGGTATAGGTAGTGCTTCAGTATAGAACTAAGTATGAATCTGTTGTTTAGTCCTTGAGTTTTTTGTGTAAATTATATCACACCCGCTGGGTATAAACCAGAAGTTATTTTCAAAGAATTTTGCACAGAAGTCCAACTCTAACAATATTGCCCAAAAATTGCTCAGTTGGCTCAGACCCTCACCAAGTGGAGATCTGTGCTATTAGGGTTACTCCATGTATATTGTCGCTCAGTACAAGCAAATGATGGAATCTCGCACATGATTGTGCCATATCTTCCAAGGACGAGTGTCACTTACATATCACATACACTAATAATTTCACCCCCTTGTTGCAATTTTTAATATTAAAACACTGCTGACGCTAGTAACACAAATTTGCTCACAAGGACTCTATACCCTATGTTTATCCAAGTGACTCCAACTCTAACAATATTGCCCAAAAATTATATACTTGGCTCAGACCCTCACCAGGTGGAGATCTGTGCTATTAGGGTTACTCCATGTATATTGTCTCTCCGTACAAACACAGGATGGAATCTCGCACATGAATGTGCCATATCTTCCAAGGACGAGTGTCACTTACATATCACATACACTAATAATGTCACCCCCTTGTTGCATTTTTTAATATTAAAACACTGCTGACACTAGCAGCACAAATTTGCTCACAGGAACTCTATACCCTATGTTTATCCAAGTGACTATATGTGTAATTGGTGTAAATTGGTGCTTGTTTCAGCCTGAAGATTATATATGGCTTTGCCAATGCAAATGGAAGCAGTGATGTTCTTAAATATTATTACAAGATCAGAAAACACAAGAGGAATATTGTGTTTGTCAGTAGCTTTGCGCAAGTGCTCCAAGTTACTGAAGGAGACCACTCATCAGTAGGTAGAGTAGCATTCCAGATACTCTTCCTGACTTTTTCAACTCTCTCCACAAGTTGCACAATATCGAATTCTTCTCAGATTTCCAGGAGTCCACAAGCATAACGCGAAGCAGGGGCCCAGTCATCTCCACTACTCATGTATCTTGGGACTCTAGATGCCAATATACCATGCCTCCATCACATTTTATATGCTCTGCATGTTTCCTTTTGCCTTAAAGTTTTTGCATTCTCTGAACCAATGATACTATACCTCCAGTGCTTACTCTGTCTAAGAAGGGCGTGAAATGAACTTACCAGAGAAAGTGGAGTGGCCGGTGTCTTTGGAGATGGCAGGAGGCCGGAAGGGCAAACAATTGTTGTTAACATCTGAAGGTACGTTTTCTTAAATACACCCTGCTTTCGGTCTTGTTCTGTGCGAAGAGAGAAGGTGTTACTGAAAGTTTGAGAAGCCTAAATCGTTAGAAATATATTGCTTCAAGTCTAGGAGCGGAGGAAAGAACAATCTCATGTTGGTCTTCGGTTCGTTTAATCATGTGGTTCACCGCAAAGAGGAAGCGCCACTTGCAAGTGAACTCGACCGACATGTGACTAGAGTTACATGTTTCAAGCAGGAAGAATGACACCAAGTAGGTTAATCTAGTCGCCACAAAACTCAGATTCTTGAGGATGGAAGGTGGCCGCCAAGCAGGTTAGTTACCGCAACACTTAGATGCTGACGAATGGAATTCAGTTTCATGCACACATGTGAACAAGCAACCTTCTTCAAGAGGATTTCTGCTTTACATTACTGCGATCATCACGAGTTTGCATTTGAACCATGTGACCGGCGAATCTATTGCTTTTGTCATCACGCATTGGATCCCCTGTTTTGGTTCCTGTTGCTAAATTCTTTAGAGCATGAGAGGGGGTACTAAGCTTAGTGCTAAAGAATCAAGTTCGGATGGAATCGACCCAACATCAGGTTTCACTGTTTGAGAAGCTTGTCATATCGAAATTGCTTAAGATCTGAGGTAGGGAATTTCCATAGCTGAGAAATGTTACAGAGATGTCTAATTACAGGTACTGTCCTCGTTAGACCTGTGGTCATTCTTGGGGAGGCAATTACACCCCACACGGAGAACTTTACATTGATCAACTGTATATAATTTAGTAAGATTCCAGGAGTTGAACAAGGTCCATTCAAGTGCTATAAGATGGATAATTGCTGCCATGAGGAGACTTGTAGCTTGTGAAGCCCCAACATGTGTTTAGTATATTCAAGCATAGATAAAGACATGCTAGGCATTGTTTTTGAGCTCAACTGAAACCGACATAACATTATTAAGCAGTGTGCATTCGTTCATGTGGATCCCAAGAATATAACCATGGGATGTCGCAGCTAGTCCAAATTTGCACTAGCTGCGGCATCCCATGGTTATATTTTCGGGGTCTACATGTACGAACACACACTACTTAATTATGATGTGATGGAGGCCCATGCAATATTAGTGTAGACTATTCTATGATCACTTGTCCTACAAGATGACCAATGCAATGGAAACTTACATCTTTGATATTGTGTGGTGTAGAGTTTGAAGATACCAACATGCTACTCTCAAAAATAGCGACTTCCAGGTTTTGCACAACCAAAGGTTAAATAATATTTGACATCGGAAACAACTTCAAAGACTTTGTATTAGTCTAGTGTTCCATACTTGAAATGAATCAACCACAAACCATTAGGAAACTTGTGTTTTTAACATGGATGGATGGGAGGTACACTCCTATGCAACAATTATCTTTTGCCTTAGTATCTTGCTAGTATAGACTATTTGTAATTCAACGTTATTGAGAAGGTTGTAAAGTGTGGTAAGGGTTAGATTTTTAATTGATCCAATTGACACCCAAGTGCCTTCTCTAGTTAAACCAAATTAATGTGAAAATGCTTGTTACGGTTGATTGTGGAGGTTTGGCCTATTCTAATGTGCAATAAACTTAGAGGAAAATCTAGATCTAGTTAATTACAAATCCAATCATGCCATAATAATGGGAATAAGATCATGAATGAACCTCAATTTGTGACAAATTTTCAATTTGCATGTATGCAATCTTCTTAAGTTGTTACAAAGGTGTGCCTCAAGTGGTTAGTGTCGAGTGGGTGTTGAGCATTGACTTTTGGTTTTGATCCCAACCAATGATTAGTTGTCTTACATTAAACCCTTTAAGTTATTATTAGAACTATTTGCTCATATGATATTGAACCATACTTTTTGCAACAAAAAGTAAGTGTTTGAAGCAAGTTGGTGTTTGAATAGCTTTGGCATGTCTACCTTAGCACTCATTTCAATTTTCCGAATGGGGATTGTGTAAATTCTCCAAAATTGTATTGCAGCTAGGTTGCAAGGGAGTTGTTGGTTCTTGCCATAATGGCTTCTCCAAGTGAGCCAAAGTCTTCTTGGTGCCTCAGGTTAGTTTCTTGAATTGGTTCTTGGTTCTTGTTCCTTAACTAAATTAGTTAAATATTAAGTTTCTTCCATCCATGGATTTAGATCTATACATCTAGTATTATACACAAAGTTCAGTCAATATTTAGGTTTCCTTCTTGGCTTCTCTTTTAAGTATGTCTTAAGATCATCCAGGACCTAAACTGTGAAGTATATCATGCTTTTATCAATGGAAATTTGTCATTTCATTCCACAACACCAGAACAACAACGTTGTTCTTGAAGCTCATCAAACTCACACTCAATAACCATGTGAATAATTTGGAGCAATCTACTCAAATTTGCAATAGGAGACACAAACGCATCTATAGAACCCAATTATAACTTATTCAAAATTTGAAAAAAAATAATAATAATAATTGAAATATGATAGATTCAACAACTTCCAAGAGTAAAGAATTTGCAAGTTCAAAGCACTCATGCCAAAAGTGCCCTAGGCTACTCTATCATAACCGTTTGGATGCCCTCTCCTTTGGACCCTTCGATTGTGGGATTAATGGCCTAAATCATAAGTGCAAGGATTATGCTATGCTATGCTATGCTATGGACCTATGTAATGGGTGACAGGAAACTCACTGAATGACGAGATGTGATAGCAACAAGATATCCATCGACTCCCATCCGTTATGAGACCTAACAGGTCTGTTGATGGATGTAAATTTAGATTATGGATGAAAAGTCCTCTGCGTGGATAGAGTGCAAAAGGGTTGATGGAAGTGCTGTCCACTGGGATGAGCGACCGGTTATGGGAATGCCATTATCCAACTCAATCCCGGAACGCCACCTCGGACGCCCCAAAATGGCGCCAAGAGGGTTTCCAGATGGTGTCATCGCGAGTAGTCCCACAAACTTATCGTCTCTTCAGGATGCAAGTGGTGGGTGCTGTCGAATAATCTCAGCTCATCACTGCAAAAGTCTTCTTCGATCGGGTAACCGCGTCGCAAAGAACGCTCGAGTTCTGCAGGTATGTAAACATTCGCGTCTTGAGCCATGTGATTTGAATCTGCAGACTTACTGTTGTCAAATTCCGTGTCTATCCAGGCTTCCCACAATTTCGAAACAGCTGAAGGACTTGTCTTTGCAGATGATCCCGCCTCGGCCATAAGGAGGGATTGATGAGTGGCATCATGAGCTGCCGGGAGACTCGATGGTATTGCAGCATATGCAGCTGCCTTAGCGATGGCTTTGATGTATTCGTGATCAGTGCAGGGCCAAACCTGATCAGGATAAATTAGGGTATCCGGGAAGTTGAGCTTCGGGTGGTTCGGCCCTTTCAAACACACCACAGCCGCATCGTAAGCTCTGGCGGCGATCTCGGCAGTAGGGTAAGATCCTAACCAGATCCGTTTCTTGGTGTTCGGGTCCTGAGTTTCCGTCACCCATGCCCTCCACTCGGGCCGCATGCGCACGCCCTTGTACTTCTGTGTTGCAAGAGTCGTGCAAGGCAACATTTCATTTGAAGATGAATTACTCGACTGGGCCATGTCCACTGACCTTATATATCAAATAAGGCACTCGCAACAGTAGTAGTCCTACAACTGCAAGGCACTTACCTCGGGCTTACCTCGCACTTGGAGCGTCAACCGAAATAGCAATGGCAATACAGCCAAATAATAATATATCACTTCAATTAAAACACTTGCACAACAATTACTAGTGTATCAGTCCAATCGTCCGTCACTGCCTACTATCTCTCCGCTTGATGTTGACACAATTCCCTATGCGCATTGCAAGACAAAACTCTGATACTGGATAATTTCCCTATGTGCAGTAGTACAATTATTTAGCAGCTTGGAGCTTGGAGCTCAATACAATCCTGATCAAAATGACATTATCTTCTTGCAAGGAAATTTGCACAGCTCTCCTTCAACCTCTCATAAGTAATTTCTGACTAGTTTCGAACTCCAAGTTACACGCACACTGACGAAATCAGTGCTGAGAATATCTTAGGAGTTCAATTGTGTGTCTACTGTATTTAACTAGCCATGATGCATGAGAAACTAAGACTGTGAGTTTTATTTTTACCTATCACAGCCTCCTTATATATAATTGCACAATTAACTTTCTCACGGTGAGCAGCAAGAAACCTGGCATGTCCAGATTGATTGATGAGACCGCAGGATGGTCAGCAGCCATCTTAGCCGCCAAATTGTTCTCAACTATTCTCACTGAGGCTACCGTATCATTTGTAGACACCAACTATATATTTTATTGTAACCTGCAGACCATATGCTGGAAATGCAAAATATTTGATAAATAGGAAATCTTACCACCTACGACACTTGTTTTGAAACGGTCGAGGAAGCGTCTACGCGTCTAATCGTCTAAGCGTTCTTAGGAGAACGGTCCGGCTGCGAGTTCTTCGGCACAGATTCAGTCGACACTGACAGTCAGAATGCTTTTCGAAACCACCACTTCGGTGGCAAACAATCACATCGGCAATGTCGGAGATAGAAACGAATGCATCGTTGATTGAGACAGGATTTATTATTTTTTGAATGAAAGAATTGCAGACTCGCGTATAAAATCATCGTTTAGGACCGAAAATGTAAAGTTTCTTGAAGCCCCCCATCTCAAATAGGTTATCTCTTGCACCGAGATGAAGTGGTGAAATCTGAAGAGGCGAGGCCAAAAACTCCACCAAAACTTGAGACTAAATGTCTGAACCAAGGTAGAGTTTGGATCCTTTTGCATGTAATTGCAGAGATCGGTGGTTTCCACGTGAGCCACGTCACTGACCTTAAGAAGATCGACTATGCTATGAAGCAGAACCATCACTAACAACTACAATATATTGGGCAATGATGTCATCGTTGAGTACTTAACTTGAGTGCCTCCGTTACCCTAATCAAAGGTACTGGTGAAGATAAATGTTAGCAGGCTGATAAGAACATGATACAAGCTGACCATTCAATTGACCGTGGACGTCAAGTCATAAAGTGGTCAACGACATTAAGCTCAAGTATGACTGAACACCGATTCAAGCTCCTTTGAATAGATAATGAAAAATGGTAAGCTCAGATTAAGTGCTGCTCTTGTAAGAGGTGAGTTTTGGGACATCGATGGCTTCCAACTGTAGCGTCTCATTCCTTCCTCCATAATATTCAAGTATGCACAAATCCATACCGATTATTAAGAAAATTTCAACCGTGAAAATATGGATTGGATTCGGTGTTTCATTCAATTCGCAAGAATCTTAGAACATCGTTTCGAAGATGAGGAAATCAACCATGATCATGGCCTACTGCCTCGTGCCATATCTTCATCTCCGCCGCGGCCTACAAGACACTCACCGTTGTCGACTGAATGGAAGGAGATCTAAACAAATCACGACTCTCTTTGTCTCGAGACATTTTCAACAAATTGTGTCACCCTTCCTTGGTTGGAAGGTTCTTACCTTTTTCTTCAGCGAAAAGGTCAAGATGCCTCCTTGATGCCAATGCTTAACGAGTAACAAAATGTTGCTGTTACTTATGAGCATTTAAGATATTAATTGCATTGAACGTGCTAACAACCTTTGTTTGGGCTCTTGGTACTAGGTACTACGTAGGTGGTTTAGTATTTGTTTTCTGGCGGTCATTATCTTGAGTCTCGTCTTGAGCACTTAACAGGGAGTTTACAAGCTCCTCCAGTTTTTAGCCCCTATTTTGGGAAACTCGTCCTGTAAATCTCAAAAGCAACTCGGTTATAGTTTGATCTTGGTTTTTTTTTTTTAGTTAAAGCCTAAGTTTTTGTTGGTCTGCAGGTTATAATCCTAAAGTTTGTCAAATCCCGTGGTTAAAAAATTTAGAATTCTTGTTTGTTCCCAGTGATCATTTAATGTTGTAGTAATCACTTCATACCTCAATTTCGACACTTTTATTTTTGAATCTTTAAACTAGAAGAAGTTGCATTGTGAAACATGAAAATAACATAGTAAAACATCCAAACATCACTCCAAAACAAATTCAACAACATTGTAAAACACCAAAACATCACTGTAAAACATCAAAACATCACTAAATAGACATTGTAATAAACATGAATAACATTCCTAGCATGATTAGAACATGGTCTAGCCCTTCACCGCTTGAAGGCCAAAAATACGTGACTCTTAAATATATCTTGACGAATCAAGATATATTTGAAATTTTGCACAAAAAAAAAAAAAGTGAACCAAAAAAATCAAATATAGATATGAAATGAAGATTCAAATATAATCCAAATCTAAGTCTTGGGCATCTTCACAAGTAAGACCAACAAGATACTTCTCAAGGTGAGAATATAAAGACCTCCATTTTGTTGAATTCCTTCATAATTCAATTACTTCTACCAAAATGAGGTCAAAATTATGGGTTAGACTTCTAATGCCACCCAAAGTCTAAGTATTTAGTTCTCAAATGATTTTTGTCTTCGGCCTTCAGATATTTTGTAAGAAAAAACCTTTTCCACAAGTAGTTGTACTTATACATTGACATCTAGCAATTTCAACTAATTAAGGGATGCTAGTGTAAGTCTTTTGTAAATATTCATTCCAAGTTATCATCGTTCACAAATCTTTGAACGTTTTATCCTTGCAATTTAAAATTTAAAATTCTTATCTACATGCACTTGAATTTACAAGAGGCATGACATTATTTAGCACCCCTGGATTGACCTTCTCAAAAGAGCATCAAACCGCAGTGCACCGGTTTCATGCTCTGCCACACCGGTTTCATGCTCTTTTGAAAGTTAAGGTAGTACTAAATTTAAAAATTATTCAATTTTTTCATCAATTAAAGTAGTTACTTTCATTATTTAGTATTTATTATAACCAAAAACAATATCAATGCTAAAAGGTGGAAAAAGTATTTACCTAGACTATTAAAATCAAAATAAATCAAAAATAAATAAAACAACTTAATTTTTTTAATACATACCAACAAAGTGATTTCACAGTTTCAAAAAATATTCCGGTATTGTTCAAAATTTGGAACTAATCTAAATTTTCAAAAAAAATCTATTGATTGCATTTTGTATAAATAACTAAATTTGTACATTTTATCTTTGCTTATCCTAGTCTTTACCTACATTAAAAAAATTACTTTATGTACATTTACCTTGTATTCACTTATGGACCCAAATGGTACCCACAAGGAACGTTTTTTGAATTCCTTGTGTATGTTCCAATATTTATGTATCTTTTCCCTACTTATTTTCATCATTTTCGGGATTCCCCTGTGTTCTAATGTTGACTTGTAGGGGAACTCTAAATGTTTCTATTACACAGGGAAATGATAGGTTTACATTGTAGGGAAATTTGGACTATTATTTTACAACCAAGTGGTCATAGGGAATATAACTTATTTTCAAAGTGAGAATTTTCATAGAGGGGATTCAATCATAAAACATTACAGAAAAAATATGAACTTTCACATAACAGGGGAAATGTATTCTTTCTCTCAAAGAGGAAAATGTAAAATTCCAAGTCTATAGAGTTTGATTGACATCTATTCATTGATTCACTTAATTGGAATAAGCAATTATGTCAGCATGAATATCACTCAATAATTTTCAATTGGAATGTCAAGGGCCACTCACCTTTTTATTGACAAACACATGGAGTTCTATGATTAGACATATACACCATCCCATGAAATGGGGACACCCTTTGAAAACCCAGTGGCATGGTAATTTGAAGTCACATACTCCCCTAAACACTTCCACGAAAATGGTGAATCTTGTACATATCTTCTGAATTCTCCCTGTCGCCTTGCAATTCTTTTGAGCGTGCTCAAGTATATTAAACCAACGTACGGATGATCCGGATCCCCCTCCACCACTTAACTTTCTTCTTCTGTTTTTAGATGCTCCGGCATTGTCACTCTTCTTACAACTCCAATCTTGAAACTTCCCGATCCCGCCTTTTCTTCAAACCAATACAATTTTCCCACTTCTAGCCATGGTGGTAAGATACTCCTGTGACCTTGAGATTGCAAATGAGATCTAACATCTAGGTCACAAAACTCATGTGCAAGTACTGCATCTTTTCTATTAGCTATCGGGTGTATCATGAATCTGTAAAGTAACATATTCACTGGACGTGTATAATCTCCAAAGTGTTGCCTTTTGGTTTCAAAACCCTCATGAATGACAACTCAGACTACTCTGCCAAATTGTTACCTTC
This sequence comes from Polytrichum commune, assembly GCA_950295325.1. NCBI lineage: Eukaryota > Viridiplantae > Streptophyta > Polytrichopsida > Polytrichales > Polytrichaceae > Polytrichum > Polytrichum commune. The sequence continues at coordinate 1,935,781 of OX485804.1, forward strand.
AAATGATGGTACCTGCTCAAAATACTCTGCACAGAAAAAAAAAATCTCATGTACTCCCATGAATTCATGCATAAAGATGGAAAGTATTCTAGCCTTCCATGTCTAGAATCCCAAATCCTCAACTGCACTATCCTCCAATCCATCAGGCCTAACCACCACTAGATCCTTTGCCCTGTACTCTATCCCTTTATGTATTTATTAAAAATGATACCTTTTCAATATATTCCTTGAACTGGATACATGTGATATCATTAAGAAGACCTTGCTTTTTCTAATACTCCATCAAAAACACCTTGACTGACTTTACCATTCACTCTTTATTCCCATTCTGCCATCCCATGCAAACGCCCTTTCATTGCAATATTGTTTTACATGCACAGACAGGTGCACTTTTTAGAAGTTTCCACATCTCCTTTGCAATATCTTGGGACGATGTTATGAATACACCTTTCAAATGATCCGATGGACACTCATCCAAATAAACACCTGAAACAACACACCACAAAGATAAACATAATTACCAAACTCAAAACTATATAGTAATTATCATCCAATACATAATCACAAAAAAAAATGAAAACAATCTCAAACTAGGAGGCATACCTTCAACCCCATGCCTCTGTGAAGAGTTCATCAAATTTTGATGCAAAATATAAATAGCTCTTTGCGGCGGAAATAATAAATCCAAATCAACCTGCTTTTGTTTGTACAAAGAAGTATAACTTGTTCTCGCATGGTAGGCTGCATAAGTCAATTCATTTTCTTTCTTGTTGATTTTAATGTTTACATAGCTAGACACCTTCCTCTCATGCCGAAAGCACCAGAATATATCATGAGATCCGTGCCATGAAACATCATCCAAAATCTCCCCATTCCCTATAAAACAAACAAAAAGTAAATTACAAGATAAAAAAATGATAGTATTTTCCCTAACTACTCAACAATATACTACATATATGTCTTAGTAACAAAAAAAACTCATAAGTTGTACATCATGAATATTTTATTTCAAATGACAAGAAAACCAAAACACCAAAAATGTGTACACTCTTACCAACTACATGCTCGAGGATCGACCCATCTGGACCAAAGTATTCCTCCCACCGAACTCTCAAAGTAGCGAAGTGTTCCCGTGCAAAGGTCAAAGATTCAAGAGACCACCCGTAAATTCTGGTATGGGTGAAAAATAAACGACAAACCTCTACAAGGATAAGCCCTAAGAAACAGAGGTCATTCTTTTTTTTCAATCCCAAACGATCAAGAACATAAGGTAAACTCCATTGAATGAAAAGAACATACTCTTCAGCTTTCCAGTATCCTAACCTATCTAAAATGCCACTTGGCCACCTAGCCCCTAAATCACTAGGTCTATGAGCAGTAACCTCTTCTAAAGTTTTTTCCAAAACATTTCCTTTAGATTGGCACTCCTCTTTCAGTTTAGACGTATATTTTTTGAACAAGCACAAAGGTAGTATGTGCATGACATCATATACTAAGTCCAAGGACATATTGAACTCATACAAATAATACAACCGCCAAAGCTTGGAAAGACCTCTCACACACATTTGCCTCGGATTTACTTTATCCAAATTGTGTACCTACAGAAACACAATAGAGTTCACATAATTAGGCACATTAAATATACTTACCAAAAGCTACTCTAATTACACTAAGATATATATATATATATATATAAACATAAAATTACAAAACGCAACACTAACCTGTGTGAGAAGATCCTCAATGGTCCGAAGTGGTGGCGAATAAAATGCTTGTTGTCTCCTATCGGGGTAGACAACATTTTTTCCAACTAAACCCTCCACAATTACATCCCTTCGACATGCATTATAACCCCCGTCTTTGAAACCACCTATCTTCGTTTGAGTCGGATGATCCCCTATCCACAACATTAACATATCTCGAATTCTAGATTTTCCATCCTCACACATTGTCGCTTAATGTTATGGGAGATAAATTTATGCTAGCTTCTCAATTCTATAAATTTGTCATACCCTAACAGTTCAAACCAATTATTTGAGGAGGAGGCTTATAGCCTCTTCCCGAAATGCCGCCCTCTCAGGCGGCCACGTCACCTCAGAATTTTAGGGTTAGGGTTCGTTTTAGTGACATGTTAGAGGATTTAAAATCTTCAAAGCATTAGCTACATCATTGTCTTAAAACTAGTCTAAAAAAATTGCAAATAGCTTGAGCATATGGTTTCTTAAAAGCCAAAGTTTCTTCCAAATTAACACCATTAGAATCTCTAATAATCTCTATAGAATGATATTTTGACACCTCTAATTTCATTTTATAATCTTTGTAAATATCCACGAGGGAGAGCCTGATCTAATTTAATATGGTAGTTTGTGTTGAAATAAATGTCTCTTGTTTCAGATTAGTATTTTCTATAATATACATGATTTTCATTTTTTAATTTTAACCAAAAAATCCTACACTAGTTATATCAACATATTTGTGTTTAAAAGCTTTAGATAAAATAGCTAGACTTTTAAGCAAATCAACTTAGAAGTATCTATCTATCTATCTATCTATTTATATATATATATATATATATATATATATTAATTTGTTCAAAATATGGGCAGCTATCCCATCATCTTTCTTTTTTTTGAATAATTTTCATAAAAAAGACAAGTACAAATTCCGAAATATTACACAAGGTAGAAATAACATTAGACCTAGATAACTATCAAATTTTTAAAAATCTTTGTAATGTTAACTGAGCATCACCCAAATTTTTTTGAAGCTCTTGAAGAGTAGATTTTTTTTCTCAGGCCTTTGCTAACAAATTATTTAGTTTTTCAATTTTTGAAGATACATCTTTATGCTCTCTACATTGAGCAGTATCTAATGAAGCTAAATTTATTCAATGAGCAATGTAATGAACACAAAAGATGAAAGAATTTTTTTCTTCTTTGGTATACTAGCAACTTCAACTCTATGTTCTACCATAGTTGAGCAACCATCAAATCCAAATGCTACACAATTTTTAAATTTCAATTCTCATTGGCCAAATGCCCGTTTTGAAGAATCTGTAACAAGCATGGAAATCTTGACCATACCAAGGTAGAGTCTCATAATAATGGATTTCTGAACAACTTAGAACGATGTTACTCATAACCTGGGAGTCTAGCCAATTTCCGCCTCCTTTTGATTATATGAAACGATTATTTTACTATCATTTGTTTAATTTAACTGGTCAATTTCCTATACTCCCTATTTTCATCTGGTATTTTGCCAAGTTCAGTCGGCTAATTTTACATTGATGTTGGCTCTTTAGTATCCAACTCCTCAATCCTTAGGCCTGACCTTGGCATATTTTTGTGTCTAGGTCCTATTTGTTACTTTCAACAATGAAATTTTCATCTAGACCCCAAAAAAAATCTAATTTTGATCATAATCATAATCATAAAATAAATAAATAAATATTATTATTTAAAATAATCTTAATCATAATCATAATCACCGGACTAATGGTTTAACGTAATTTCCCTGGAGTTAATGAATAACCCTAATTATATCCTCATGGTAAGTCATGGATCCCAAAAGGATCTGTCATGAGTAATTGTTTGAAATGAGGTTTCAAAATTCCAAGCAGGAAACTAAATCCTTGTCATCTTCTTGCCTGCGTGTAGTGCAAAGTACTAGTTCGGGAGCCATCAAGAATTTTTCTACATGTGATCAATTAATGACGTTGACTCAATCAAACTCATACAACATTAAGTCAACGCCTACCAAACATAGGTTGCGACTTTGAGATTATGTTTCTCATATTTTGGAGTTAGGAAATCTAAAAGGATGTAAACTGAGTTGAATCAATGTTTGCTGAATCAGCACTGAAAATATTGAACCCTGAAGGCTACGTACCACATTGACTCAACATGAATGATTGTCCACTTCCATTTTGAGATGGTGACAAGCACAAAACTCCACGGTTAATGATTAGCAGGCCAATCCTGTGATCATCCTAGACAGGGATCCATGACGCCGACCAAACCAGGGGTTGGCGTGAACGAGAGACACTTCACAATCAAAGACTAAGCTCATAATATGTAAGTTTGGGACGAATTTACAAAGCTAAGTAATGAGACAAGCGCTACTTCCTCATGTCAGAGATGGTCTCTTCCAACCATCACATGATGAATGCCTGATGAATGTTAATTCGAACTGCTGTCGTAAGCTCGCATCACTTTGTCCTGCATCTCAAGATATTATAATAAAGGTAATTGCGGATGCATGTCAGGATTTGGGTCGCCATGATGCGATTGAAAAAACCGTTTCAATCGCAGCAAATTACACGTGACTGTACAACGATGCAAGGCTATGTTTACAGTGACTATAAAGTCTCTACTATTGCTGCACAAATCCACCATTCAATCTCCAGTACCCATATACCAATACTCTGTGTTGTGTATGCAGTAGTATCTGAGAAAATCTAGCAAAGACAATGGCGTTCCCAGACTCAGACTCGAAGAATGTGCAACAGGGTGAAGGCATCCATAACAAGAATGGCAATGGACCTGTCAAGAATTTTCCTGTGACAGTGGGAGACATGGTGCAAGACTTGGTGGATCGAGGGGTTACCGAAGTTCCTCCCAGGTTCATTCGACCCCTCCAAGAGCGCACCAATAGCTTATCAAATCCTGTACAGATCTTGAGCACGAAGGTGCAAATTCCAGTGATCGACATGGCAGTTTTGCTGCAGGAGGATGGTGAGGGTGACCCAGAGTTGGAGAAGAAGAAGTCTTTGCTGAGGGCGGACATTGTTCGTGCATGTGAGGAATGGGGTTTCTTCCAGGTGTGTAGACCTAATATTCAGCTGCAATGCCATGTTAATGCAAGACCTCCATGGTAAGATTGTTGTGTGGACCCAATCTGACTCACGCATGATGTTTGCTTGTGTTCTTTTTCTTTTCTTTTTTCTTGTTCTTCCCCAGGCCATCAATCATGGTATACCTGGTCCCCTTCTGGATGCGGCCATGGAGATGAGCCAAAAGTTCTTCGCCCTGTCTCCGGAGGCGAAAGAAGTGTACAGGTTGAAAAAATCCTCCGGGGTTGGCTATGGCCGTCTTTTTGAAGATAAACCGAATGCCATTGCAGACTGGGTCGACCGGCTTACCCTGTGGTCGCACCCGAAATCGGTGAAGGAGCAAGACCCCTGTGTTATCACGAACCCCCCAGACTTTCAGTAAGTCGCTCTCTAACATTCTTCCATAATACCTGCCTATGATGATGACGATGATGATGATGGTGGGATGGAAACTAATCATCTTAAAATTTCACACATTCTTATCACGAACATTTGCATCGTGTGCACGCATCACACAAATCTTCCACATAACCTTGTATCACAAGTTTGTGGCAAGAGATGTGTGGGATGATGATGATGGTGCGCTGTGGCAGGTGATATCATCTTAAAGTTTCACACAATCTTCCCACGATAATTTTTCCACAATGTGCACGCAACACACAATCTTAAAACTCCACACAGTCGCACAGTCACGAGATTCTGCATTTTGTTCACGCATCGGACAAATCTTTCACACATTCTTAAAATGCTGCCTCACAATGTTGCGTGGAACATACTTCGTGGCAGCGACGTGATCGATGAGTACGGGCAGGCAGCCTACGACCTGGTGCTGAAGCTGATGGCAATTCTGTCACAAGAGGTCGGCCAGGCACCAGACTTCTTCTTCACCAAGACGGGAGGAGGGAGGTCGGGGTTACGAGCATTCATGAACAACTACCCGCCGTGTCCGCAACCGGAGCTCGTGATGGGAATTACGCAGCACGCCGATGCTGGCATGCTCACAGTTTTGCAACAAGGAGGCAGCGTCGCCGCACTTGAAGTTTTGAGTTCCGATGGGCAGTGGATTAGCATTCCCCCCGTTCCTCATGCTTTGATCATCAACATCGGCGATCAACTGCAGGTAAGATTTTGCATGATGATCCGGATGTAATGTTGTTGTGTGCACTTGTCTTCATATGTGGCTAAGCTAGTTTGAGATTTTAAGGGATGTGGGTGTTATTCGCTTCGTTTTTCGTGTTCTTCAATTTCTACCCTTTAGATATAAGTACACAAAGAAACTCGTTTTGCATTGGCTCATCTGCGATGAAGCATCAGCAAAAAAACATCAAACTTGCTGGTTTGAATGTGACAAACGTCATATCTTTTACACACCGTCTGGCACCCGAATAAGCACATGGAAATGCCATTCTAAGCACATGTGAACCTCGAAATGGACCCCCCTACCTGGCCACGTTATGAATCATAGGATCATAGAAGCCTTGATCATCAATGTCAGCGATCAGCTGCAGGTAACATGCATGACAATCCGTACCTGTAGTTAGGCTCGTTTGAAAAAAAAAACAACAAAAAAAACAGAAACTTTCGGGAAATCGTAATCTGCCAGATGGACAAACAACATCTATTAGGGGCAGAGTTAGTGTGCTCGTTGATGATTCCAAACTGTTGGGTCCCTACTTGATTCGTTAGAATTAGACACTGAGGTATGTGGCCCTACTGGATACACTTCCAACTCCACATTCAATCAGATGCTCCAAGATTGGCTTTGATCTAGTTAGCAATTGCAAATCAGGAAGATTGTCATCTCAAGTTCCATTATTGAAACTAAGATGCAAAAGTTACATGTCGTCAAAGTGAAGATCCTCCCATGCTCTTTAAGTGAACACATAGATCCTTCCATCTATGTGTACAAATTGAACCTAGAATGGTGTCTACAATTTGAGCACCTAGAGCCGGAGTCAATGGAGCCCATGCAGATCGGAACAAAATCCCATGGTAACATGTTTTGTCCTTTTGGTCTTCATTCTTAACTACAAACCTTGCGAAATATTGTTCTAGTACAAGTGTCCAATTAAGACTTGTAACCACATAAGTTAAACATGTACATACCCTAGCAATGAGATATGCACGGCCCCACTCTAAGCAATCCCAACTTTGCATACTATTTCGGTACTTGGATGGATTGGGAATTGTCTGTCCACTTGACAGCTGTGAATCCCATATATTGTCATTTAGGTTTCAAAATCAAAGTTGAATCCAAAAGTTGTAAGAAGCCAATATAAGGATTTTTCCTTTAAATAATCGCATAACTAGTACACTCTCCCAAATGCTATAACTATAATTAAATCTTGGATGTAATCTTTATTTTGAGAACATAGTCCAAGATCATATTTCTAGCACATGTCCTTGTGTTTGTTCTTGAAATTCTCCAAGCCTCGCCATAGATCACCCCCAAAATATAGGTGTCCAATACGAAGAGTGACCCACTCACCTTAGTTTGAATTGTGATAGTTGAAAATTTCAAAATGTTGGGCTGCCCCTCGTACTTGTCAAATCATTTGGTACTACTACCCCTCTCACATGCCGAAAAGATTCAGCATGAGGATACAAGGAATCCGCGTAATGGCAAACTTAGTAAATTATTTGGTGGCCACCACAGACCAGTGATGGGGGAGATTTTTTAGCATAATCGGTTGAGATCCTAGTGTTTGCAAGTCCAACCGGTCACATGTTGACATCCACCGGTTTCCCTTCATTAAATTGGGGTATATTCTATAAATTCCTCGAGTATGATCGGTAATTTGCCTGAAGTCTTGAACTTCAACCGGTTATTTCTCAAACTCAACCAATTCATCTGTAACTAACTGCCGGTCCTCCCCGATCATTGCCACAGACTCAAGCGCAAATTGAGAAGTCGTCCTCTTGAAGACGGGTTATTGCTCTCTTGTATGTATATGTCTGTGTATACAAAACCAATCGCCTTCCAATTTCTCAAGTATCTAAGTGTTGCGGTGACTAGCCTAACGATCCACATGTCAGTTTTGGATAGACTCTGTTCGAAGTGCACATGTTTAAATGTACCGACAACCAATTCGAAATTGTTTGTTAGTGTCGGTGGTCTCTAAAAAAACCCATCTCCTCTCACCTTGGAAAAGTGGGACCCCCTCTGGCTGCAGGTGACAAGCAACGACAGATTCAAAAGCGCGGTGCACCGAGCGGTGGCCACAAAGCCAGGCCGCTACAGCATCGCCAATATCATGTACCCTCCCGGAGATGCAGTTGTGGAGCCTGCTGCGGAGCTTTGCACCGAGACTCCTCCTAAATTCATGCCTTACAAGTTCCAGGATTTCTTCACTGAGTTCATGAAGTACCCTCTGAGCACGGGCGTACGGTTCATGGAGAGGTATAGACTGAGTTATCTTGCCTCCAAGGGTGATGCTTGAACATGAAAACATTAACTACCGATCGCTTGAGATCGTCCGAGTATCCGATCACGTTTACATCCGCAAAGATTAATCCAACGCGTAGATGACTATGTCGCTCTCTTTGTGAGAGTCTTCAAGCAGCTCAGATGCAGTTAGGAACAAGTGAGCAATCTATCATGTTAGGGTTTAGTCCTCCACGATCCTCTCAAAGGTTGCTCCTCGAGGTGTCGGCACTGCCTTAGCTTGTCATTGCCATAGTAAACTTGAGAGGTTTAGTTTACAGACTTCATAATACTCACGGCTGCAATAAGTCTACCGTTGCAATTAGAGATTATGTAAATGAAGCTTTGTGGAGGGATATTTGTTGTTTCCATGTGTGTCCAAGCATCCGCTCACATGTAGATATTATGCAAAGAAGAATTCCAGTCCATAGATTTTTTTGTAACTTCTCAGATGCAGTTTATAGGAAATAATGCCCAATCTTGAAACTTAAGGATTAGTCCTCCTGCGATCCTCTAAATGGCATACCCTTGAGGTGGCGGTACTGCCCTAGCTTGCAATTGCCACAGTAAGCTTGATAAGTTTAGGTGAAGGAATTTATACTACATACGGCTGCAACAAGTCTACCATTGCAATTTTATTAGCACTGTGTTAATGAAGCTCTTTTGTTGTTTCCATGTCCAAGCATCCGCTCACGTGAAGATATTCTGCAGACAAGAATCCCTGTGTATAGATGGTTGTGTAACTTCTTGTGACAGGTTTTCGAGCAGCTCAGATCCAGTTAGGAATAAGTGAGCCATCTATACTATTAGGGTTAAGCCCTACTAAGATCCTCTAAACGGCAGTCCCTCGAGTTGTCGGTACCGCCTTAGCTTGCCATTGTCACAGTAAGCTTGAGGTTCAGTTTTGATTAAAGAATTTTATTCTGTGTACGGCTGGAACAAGCCATTGAGGCACTGCCATCGCCCCAGTAAGCTTGAGATTCAGTTTCAGAGATTGTAGAAACGATCATACTCTGTGGAGGCATATTGTCTGTTGAAATTTCTTGTTGGCTCTGTCTGTAGGACAGAGGCTATGCATCAACTTCTTCGTTTCAAGAGCGAATTTCCTAACCACTTTGCGTTCACACTTGGACGTTACTTGTTCTTGTTATTTTTGGTCCACTTTATTTAATGTGGATGTTAACTATAATTATATACGTATACATATATGTATAACTATAATTGCTCCCTAAAATGCATTGAAAGAAATCTAGTTAACTATAGTTATTTCGGCAGTTCTTGATTATTTATTCTAAAAATTTCGGGTGATATCAAAATCCTTGACCTGCATTTGAGAAGAAGGTGCACAAAATCCAAGAAAGGTTTGGTATAGTAAATAACCATGGATTGGCATGACCAAAGTGGACAACTTTAATTGTAGTCTTTCATAGTAAAAGGACAGAGCCTCACGGTTCTACCGTTTTCTTGTTTGTTGATTGTGTCGCCATTCCGATGACCCATTTCATGCCTCCCGAGTTCAAAAAAAATTTGCAAATGTCACAGCACCATCATGAGGAGATTAAGCTGAATGCCGCAGTCATTTACAGAGACGCACAGGATAGAATTATTCGCTCCCCAATGCAAATGCCCTAAACTATTTTAGGAAAAATAACCACCTTTAGGTGGATACAAAGTCATTGTTTGCTCGTCTCATTATGTTTGTTGAGAGTTTGCGGTGGCAAAAAATGAGCTTCATGTGTTGAAAAAGTGCCACTTTTTGGTTGTGTTTTGGGTTCTTTCTTGTAATTGAATTTTCAATATGTGCCAAAAAAACAAAAAAACAAAAAAAAACCACTTTTTGTATTCAAATGTAGGTATGGCGATGGGTGGGAGTCATTTCAACATTTCTTAACCCATCTTAAAATACAGTTTCACATTTTGGTTGACTCAATTCTATGGGTGGCCTCATCAATACACATTAATCTATTCAAATATCATGGGAGATGGTCTAAGTTGACCTTAAACTACCAGAGGTTAGTGGAGAGGTACTCAAAATCGAATGGAGTGAATCTTCTCTCTACTTAACAGAAAAACTAGCTAGGTGGCCACATGTCTCATGTGTTCCCAAAAACACATCTATCATAGGAGACATGTGAATCCTCAGTGATTCATGAATGTTATAAATTGGCATATAATGAAACAAATTAATGTGATTTTGAATCTATATAATCGTTTAACAAATGTTGAAAATTCAAACAAAGTATCTATTTTGTTATTGACAAAACCATGTTCACGTGTACAAGTTTTACCAAAGGATCTTACCGTATAACTCGAGCAAGTCATAATTATGGGTTGGGTTTTGGTCTAGTTTTACTTGAGTATCAGTTGATTTTCCAACATCATATCCACTTCTCATCCATAGTAGATGTTCATGGATAAGGATATCACAACCGGTGGGCATTCTCTAACCTCGTACTAGGGAGGGTGGCAACAAGCTTCTCAAGATAGCCATATTTCTTCTTCTTTTTGGCACAGATTGAAAATTCAATTGCAAAAGAGAACCCAAAATACAACCAACATGGACGAATTAACACAACCCAAGTGGAAATCAAGATTGTTCAGTGTATTGTTCATAATCTTCCATAACCTACATTGAAGTGAATTGAAAGCCTAGACTCGCCATCAAGGGTAATCTAAATTCTCAAGGCACACATTCCATGTTTGGAAACCTCTAGGGGCTTATTTGGACTATATCATTCTCATGTTTAACACCTACCTATGTGTGTTTTCTTTCCGTTTTCCCACGATTTAAGTACTAGACATTGTTATATTGTCCTAGGTGCACAAAAAGTTTGGCACAGTTCACAAACACCATAATGCATACATGGCCTTCAATAAGGGCCACTTCACACACGAGCTAAGGGTCATGACCATGAAATTTTGAGGGTCCTTGATCCTCATCTAAAGGCCGTACCATTGACATAGTCTACTAAAATTTGTGATAAGCCTACTTCTTGGAGGTTGGCCCCATGTAAATTTTGGCATATTATGAAACGTTATTTATAATATGGGTGCAAGCAAGGTAAAGTGGATGGCTCCTGATCCCTACTTAGGTTCAAGTAAAAGTGATTCAAAAGTATACACCAACTTTGAATTTTGTGACGAAAAATTCATAGACATTTTAAAAACATATTAATCTACAAAGTCAAGAAACTTATGGCGACAAGTTTAATTTCAAGAAAAGTCTACATATTTTAGAAGACAGTGCAAGTGGTGTGCAAGTAGGTGATATTGAACAAGTAAATTTCTAAAACTTGTTTACAATATGATAAAGTTACATCAAATTGATAGTTTTCTACAAATTTTTGTGATGATGGCCTCAATATGATGATGGGGGGGGCAAATGTTTATTTTTCATAAAAAAAAATGAAATCCAACTTCAAAATTTGTAAGGTCATGAAATCTACATACAAAACTAGATCCAACCATGTGCTTTATGCAAATCGATTTTAATAATAAATTTAGAAGATTTCAACTTGATAGTCTACATTTGAGTGCTTAAGACAATAATAGAGATCATCATGAAAAAATAAATAAATAAATAAAATATCCAACTTAAACAACACTTTGCTACTACTTTTAGACCTTTGACCCAAAAAGATATGGTTGTAGTTTACTGGAGCACTACTTTGATCCACTTTACCATGCTAACACATGTATGCCATGTAGGAATTCATGTATACTTTTCATCCATTATAATTTCTTTAGACCTTAAGGCCATCTCCTTCTAGTGTGAAGTGAACTCAAATAATCTCCGCCTTTCTTACCAATGAGATATTTTAGAATGAATGGTCACGGACCTTAGTCTCATGTATGAAGTGGCCCTAAGGATGTGCCAATGCATTCATCGCATTCCACATGTAAGTGAAACTCTTTTAAAGTTCGACCCTCATGAGGTACTAACATTTTTTAGGGCACTTGGCCATTTTTGCATTACATGTATACTTTAACTGCACTTAAAAGCTAAAGTATAGGTTTGGGTCAGGGGAGGAGGCAATAGCAAAGAAGTATGTTGCACATGCAACTATAATTATCATGTCTAAGCACACTATAATGAGTGAATATTGTCAGTTTTCCTTAATCACAAAAAGTTAATGTTAGAAATTTTAACGAGAATATGATGTCAAAACATCTTATCCCGAGGATAATGAGAAAATATGGATGGAGAAGAGTACTAACCCCTAAATGATGAAGCCTTCACATATGATTTTCGGGCAAGGGCACCACCAATGCTTCAAATATTAGTCATGTTGCAAAAAAAAATCTAATTTCTCAAAATTTCAATTGTATGGATGTGAATAAGACTACCATATATTCTTGCAATGAATTTTGAAGTCAAATTTCTAGGTCCGATTGACATGTGAACAAGGGTTTCATTAGGGGGGCAACTAAAGGAAACTTTGAAAAATCTTGTTTCGTGACCATTTCGGTTAGGCCACAAATTTTTGATAGCTAGAAACTTTGCCAAATATAATATGTGGTTGAAAAATGATCTACTCCAAAAAAAAAACCAAAAACAAACAAACAAACAAAATCAAAAACAAAGTTTTTTTGATGAAATTTAGATGAGGTTTGTCACCTCAAAATTGAAGGGTCACATGAGGACATTTTGGGATATCCATTCTTTGGACTAAGCAACATGTGAACTAGAAGAAATTTCAAATCCATCCGGTCTAGCCATGCACAACCGCCACCTTGTCTTAAGGGGAAAGATCCCACCTAGATTTGGCATTCATATGTGAAAGATATTGGCTTCTAAATTTGGCTCCTACATTTGGGCAACTCATGGGACCGCCTCCCAAAACAACCAATTCCAAACTAACAAAAAAATCCTACATACTTGAAGTATGAAGCTTTTATATGTTATTTTGGCCCACATGGCAGCAGACACCACCCTACAACAATAGATCCCTTCCATCCACGTAGATTGCCACCTGGTGAGTCACAAACCCCATCAGAATATTAGTTGACGACCCATTTTGGTTGTATGAGCATTGAAGGCTAAACGACATCATCTAGTCATGTGGTTGGTAAGTTGTTCGAGGCATTGGTACATTTCATGCATATGGTAGCGTTGAAACAAAGCCTTCATTGCTACTCGGACCGGCCCCCCTCAACCCATTACTAGTATGACTAATCGCAATTAGCAAGATTGTTGGTTCCCACACATATGTTTCTAGGAAGTTTAGCATTTTTATAGTAAGCCTCAAACAAGGGAATAATAATAATAATAATAATAAGGTGGTGCTAGAATACAAATGGTGTCAGGCTTTGATGCTCATTACGTCTTGTAATCCTTTGAAAGACCTTTTAAGTTTCGTTCATTTCTCAATTGCTTGCAACTTCATACAAGCAATAAAATTCAATGAAAGCAACAATGACATTATTTTTCAAAACATAATAGAGTGCAACGAGGGGGTCAATTATGTTACAAATGCCGCACTCGTCCCATGGCCATGCTGAGTCAACTTGCTCCGGGTTCACATACAAGCTCGTGGTTATAAGTAAGGTGAAGTGTCCCTCGTTCACATTAGCCCCAAAGCATGGCACCGTCTCTCTTCCTCCCTTCCTCTCTACAAATACCTACATCGCTATTCATTGATGACGAATTTTTTGTCCTATTGAGACTTTATCATGTTTTGTAATGTGCATACTACTTCTACAAGGTTATCATTGGCCCCAACAAACTTGCAACGATATAAAATGCAACAATAACACCATGAAGTCCAAAAGCTAACCCATAAGTAGCACTATACTTCATACAATCTATTTTCAAAAAAAATCATATATAAATTTTCCTTCAAAATTGCCAAGTGCATGATTTTTATCATATAAGAGTTCCACATTTTCTTGTATTTACCTCCATCCATGAGTGCATGCTAAGTATCAACTAGTGTGAAAGAAGTGGATAACAAAATGCAACCTCACTCAAACATCAATCGCATTCACCCCGGTTGCTACACATAAGGTATGCGGGTGTTAAAGTGGCCCGTTCTTCTTGTTCTCCATCTTCTATTAATTTGATCATATGTGCGTCTTCAAATTCACGTTTCATTAGCAAATCTATGACAAAACACCAACAAATATCCAAATGGAGAATTGGACCTTTCTTAAATTAGTTATGATCATAGGAAGCGTATGTTTGTTGATCTCTTGATTCAATACATAGGTCCTCCCAAATATGCTCACTATTGAGTGTGGAGTTGTTACTTAAATTTGATGACAAAGTCCAATCTCTTTTAAATACGTGACTTTATGGAGTTCATTCTTTAATCCTCACCTAACCATGCACCAATCAAATATCAATGCCCGATTCAAAAAATTAACCAAATAACAACTGCACACCTTAATCAAATACTCATCAAGACATGGATGGAATGCGCAAATTCCGACGAATACTAACATTTGCGGGTCTTATAATATGGCCAATCAATCTCTAAGTGGTACATGGTAAGGCTTATTGTAAAAAATGAACACCAAAATTACATGTCTTACAATAAGATCATACTATAGTGTGCATAAAATACACTAACCAATGGGTTTCATAATGAACACCCAACTGAGAGAGTCTATGTGATCATTCAAAAGAGCACAAAAATCTGCACTTCAAACTTTTTATGATCTTTTCAGCTCTGCTCCAATGCCGAAACTCGAAATGACCGTCTTTGTGATTTGCGATTGCTACCCGGATGAGACGATTCCCGAGCCAATCAAACAACCCAAAAGTTGGGTGGCGTTGAGAGTGCCCACATGTATATCCCCTATGGGACCATTGCCATACAATACGCCATGTCCATCCTCCTCCACAAAAGAAGACTAGAAAACCACCAACCTCTACCTCAAATACAAGACCCCCCCTAGTTGTACCAAAGTTATATTTGAAAAACGTCATCTCCACACAACAATGAGTTCATAGCCTGACGTCTCAACTTCGCACAAAACAAACCCTACATCGATTAACCCTTATATATATGTATGTATGTATGTATGTATGTATGTATGTATTATATTTTTGTTACTGGTTACTTGTGACTATAGTGTCTACTCTCGAAAGGGGGAAGTAGTTCTTTACTTCTATTCCTATGTCCCGTGGACATAGGTCTAGGGGTGGAACGAACAGACACTTCATTCATGTCGGTCCCTACCGGGGATCGAAGTTTCTTCTCTCTCTCCACTATGGGATCAAACGCGGGTTCCATGCATGGCCGCGTACGGTGATTGTTGGCAACAACCCGCCCGGTGTTGCTTCACCATATTTTGGGACACCGGGCCCTTCACCGAAACCCAAAATGTGTCACCGGAGCATGTGCTCATGGATTTGCACATGACCCGCAAGGTTGTGGAGAAATGGTGGGTGGTTGGTTGGTTGGTGAGGGCCCGGAAGCAAAAGCAAGTTATGTCCGTGAAGCCACAAGCATGGAACCCCCTTGAGGCTCGCACCTAAACAACAAGGGCTTAAGCTTCGAGCTTGATTGGGTTAAGAGCTTCGTGGTGTCTACGTAACTCGTCCCATTGGGGAGATGAAAACGCGGCGAACTACACTCCTTACGGTGAAAATTACGGACCACACTCTACACAAGGAGACCGACACTAAAAATATCAAGGATATTGTTGTGGGCGCACGCTTGGTAGACTCCCACCCGCTTGGCATACAACATTCATGAAGCTCTACGTTGTAGACTACAATTTTTCTTTCTTTCTTCTTTTGGATGGAAAGTTGTGTGCATTTGAGAAAGTCTCATCAAAGTGTGATCCAATTCGTACCCGTCCTGCTTGAGCGGCTTTGGGTTTGAGATTTGAATGTTGGATTTATTTCCAAAAATGTAATTATTCAACATTGCGAATCATCAATTCCAAAAATATATATCGTTAACTGTTATTTACCTTTAAATGAAATGTTGGTCGATTTCATTTTTTAATAATATAATTGTTGTTGAAATTGCATGGGTAGGACGAGTATATGTTGAGGCTTTGAGTCAAGGACATACACTAAAAAGATTTGTATTTGTTGAAGGTGAAGCATTAGATTGCTCGTAGTCATAGAAATGTACTGGAAGAGGCATGAGAGACAATAAGGTTAGAATAAGGCCGCAACGCTTGTCCAAGAGGGATAAGAGTTATCTCATATTATTTGTACGAACCAATGAAAATAAGAAAAGGAATCAAAGGCAAAGCAAGGAGAGCATGAGACCATCTCACTCCAAACATTGTTCGTATGCCTTTGTGTATGTGTATAGGCTTGTGCAATCTTATCTCCAGTCTTATTGACTTCCAAAAGTATTCCGATGAGTTTGGAATATCATCAAAAAATCAGATCGTGGTGTATAATGTAATTGTTAAGTTAAATATAGCATATTGATGCATAACATAGTTTTGCTACAATCATATAATCCATGCATCTAGTAAATGAGAATATATTATTAATGTAAATATTTCAAGATAAATTGCAAAGTTATGGTGTATTTCAATGTTCTTTTGTTTTTATGAGGTTTTTTTTTTTTTACAAAAAAATTGTGATGATATGCTTAGAATATAACACCATTATAGGTTCCACTATTTAACCCAATTACGGAGACCTATGTGGTCACTTGAAAAACAAGATTATTTGCAAATTGACTTCTTATAGTTTTTTACAGTTCAAATCTAATTCTTAAATTTAAAATGACAATTTGCATGATTCGTAATGAGGCCATAATTATGAATTGGATTATGAACAATTCTCAATCCCATCCAACAATCAAAGTTGTTTGTGAAGTTGAAAGTGCCTACAATAAGGCCCCAAATCTTACAAGGTCCAGCTTTTGGTGTCCATTTAGCTCGTTCTAAACCTTACTTTTAGTATTTATATGAATGATTATCTTTTAAGAACAATTAAATTAACCACGTAGTTTGTTAAAAACAACCATAGAGACGTGTTGTGCGGTCACACGGCCTATCAAAATTTAAATTTTCAACACACACATGAAAAAGAGCAAGGTATTAGCTTTGTGTTAGAACTAATAAACTTGGCCAAATTGGATGACAGGTGAGAGCCTAGTCAACACATTACATATTGATTGTGGTCGTTTTAATCAGTATGTGTTTGATTCAACAATCACCTACCATACATAGGCTACTAAAAAGCATAGTCCCATTACCCCTATAAAATTTCACTTTGCTAAAGGTCTGAAAGAAACAACGGGGTAAGTACAAATTGGGTTCACTTGGCACGTACTCTACTTCTCTTTTTCTTTTTGTGTTCCTCTTTGTTTTGATTCGAGGCACAAACCACCATATACCATATATGCACTTTCCAACCATTGGCTTCATATGAAAAGTGAAAACAATCATGCCGGCAATGTAGTACACCAAGCTAGCTTCCTATTACACAATGAAACTCCTCATGAAATTTAGATATATTGAAAAGCATATTGACGAATCCGCTCAAGACTTGACAATAAGTTCAGTTTGATTTAAATATGAATTTTACATAAACTCGGGGGGTTCACTGGCGAAAAATCGTAGAACAACGTGCGATAAAAAATAAGGTCTAATATATTCATTGTAGATGAATTTTGTAAAAGAATTACATATAATATAGGGGGTTTTAAAATAGTGAAAAATGATTACATGTAAAATACCATCACACCTTTATTTTGAAAAATACCATACCTTATAATCTTTTTTGCAAGGTAAATAGCCCCCCAATAAATAGGTCCCGAACGCACGTGTATGCAAAATATAAGAGGGAGTGAACCCCCCGAGTACATAAACATAGAACTACAAACTTGGAGCCCCCACATAATATGTTGTTGTCCATCATCATGATCCATTCTCACATTCAAGTTGAATCAAAATTGGATTTCTAGATGATGAAATAATATTCTCAATGCAATGCAAATTGTCCTTTTCTTTTGAGCAATGATTGAAAGAAAAAGAAAAAGGAGTGGCAGTGGCCATTAGGAGAAAATTGTTCAATCCGACCATCCTCTACAACTTGTTCATTGTAACTCACAGTGAGAAAATGCATAAATAAATAAGTTTTTGTTGCCTATTGGAGGGTTTTTTGTTTTTTGTTTTTTAATGAGTTTGGGAGATTTGACAGCTAGAATGATTCGTTTATGCAATTTCTCACCACGAGTTGCAATGGATGGTTGGAATGGGATAGGATTTCTATCAGTGGGTGTCCTCTCACCCTGCTGGTGTTCTCTTTCACATCGATCATCGTCCTTTAGACTATAGAGGCCGCGTGCTTTTGAACACTTGCACTTGAGTTGTCCATGAAGCGGTCTACAAAGACCAAACTCTCGGCACTCAAACATTGACCCATGAGGATGAGAAAGAAAGAATGTCAACATGATGATTTGCCTTGTTACACTCTAACCTCCCTAATGTCATGCATCTGGCAACCAAAGTGCACATGATATAAAAGGAGGTATGAATTGTTAACATGGATGCATGATAATAAAGAATTAGCATAGCATGTGACATTACGGAACAACACAAAGTCAACTTGTGAATGATGACAACGTGATGCATGCAAGTGTGTGGTTTGAATTCTTTGATGGATTACTTTAATGTCAAAAATACCATGATATATGGGAAGGGTGATATTACGAAGGTTAAGGTGTAGGTAGCATGAATTTGAATCTTCCATGTACATTTCTCCCGATAGATCAAACTATCAATATATTATACATGGAGCATACCTCAACTAAGGATTTGTGGGCACCCGCATAGAGGGCTCCGGCAAAAACATGTCCCCATAAGTTTGTGGATTATGATTCAATCCAACTTCATCTCACTAGATATACTTAGTGGGGCCTATTTGAAGCGACACTTTCAAAAACTTTTTTTGTTTCACGCAGTTAATTAACTTCAAAGTTTAAAAAAAAATCATATATTAGCAAATATATATAGAGACTACATACCCCTCCCCCCTCTTCAAGATCATAGATTCATATGCACTTTACAAAATTTTGCAAAGTTTTTTTAAGAAATAAGCCTTTTACTCTACACTGGGGCAATCCATTGATGTTGAATTATTAGGTGAGAATCACCACAAATCAACCTTTTCAATGAATGGGGAGAATTGATGGCTAGATACAAATGAACCATTTGAGTTTGAGAAATAACCAATTCAAACTCAAAACTACTTGAAATTACCAATCAATTTAGAGGAATTCACATGATGTTTTTCAATTTAATAAAGAATGACCGAAAGATGTCAACACGTAATCGGTCGATATTGGAAACAATAGGATCTCGACCAACTATGCCCAGAATTATCCCTCAACACTAAACCTTATTATAGGTGAGACTCTTCTATTAAATGAAGGTATCGCCCCTTTTTGTGAATAACTTCCTACACCTCCTTGTCGAGTGAATAAATCCATGATTATTCATTGTGATTGGATGCCAAAATGGGTGCTCTTCTTAAAGTGTTCTTGCATCCTTTTTGCATCTCTACTTTGAATGGTCAGAGTAGTGCTATTTGATACTCAATGCCAAATATGACTGATTGTTTCTAACAATGACTTACTCGACAACACCGCTACACTCACTTGATGACGGCTTTAGGATGAAAAATAAATGTCACCAAAAGGTAGGTGTTACTTTAAGGCATCAATACCTTATGCTTCTTAATCCATGTGATTGGGGACAAATTTGATATGTCAAAATAGCTATTCATCATGCCTAGTGCACTCCTAGATGGGTGTATGAACATGAGTTGTATGGTATTATTAAGTACGCCTTTTTGCAATTTGGGTGATACAACCTTGTATTGCTTTGACACTGCTCGACTAATTGACTTCTCTTTAATGAACCGGGAGAACCAACCTCTTCACTAAACATGACATTTAGTGTCACTTACTAGTTGGATTTACACAATGCTATAGGTTTTTACTATTGATGTAATTTCTTACAAAGTAAAGTTGTTAATGTTTTATAATGTCCAAAAAACCAATTTGTTGATAAGTATGAGATATATAGTAAATAGATATAGCATTGCGTAATTCTAAATAGTGAGTGAATCTAAATAACATATTTAGTGTAGTTACAAATGTAGCGGTTGAGTTTGAGAAAAACCTTGTTGAAGTTCAATTTTTCAATAAAATTACCAATCATTTATAGGAAGATAGAGAATATGTCTCAAATTAATAAAGAAAAATTGAAAGATGTCAATATGTAATCGGTTGGACTTGGAAACACTAGGATATTGAGCAACTATGCCCCAAAATCTCCACGGACATTGTTGCTCTATCCATAAAATTCCAAATTTAAATACATTTCTTTATATACATATACATTGATATATGTGAAGAACAATGTTTGGATGGCTTGGAATTTGTAGGATCCATGTAAACTCATCCATTGCAAAGGTGAAAATGTAGAGAATTACATTATAACATCTAACATATTATATTTAGACGATTTGACTTCGAAAGTGGAGTCGGAGAACCCAAATTAGTCTAGTGGTGGTGAATTGGAATGAATCGGCCCTCAATCTTGTAGGGACTAGGCGCCTATTTTGGCACTTGGTATCATGTATCTATAATGAAGATTTTACGTATTTTTACACTCATAGAATAGTATGAGAATTTGAAGATATCCTTGTTTTTATATCATCCAAGTCTAGAATAGAGGCATTCAATAACCGATCACTTAAGAGATTCTATGCCAAATCTAGAGAAGTATGAGGCAATGCAAATTTTTCCCATGTAGGAAGGTAGAAATTAGAAGGATTGCAATTTTTTGGGAAATTTCATTACTTACATTAATTGAAATTCATGTGAAGTTTTGAAGCCAATAGTTGGCCCAAACACATTACCGGTGTCAAGAGTCTACCATAACCATTAATTTTCAGTCCATTCCTCCTCACTTTAGCATTCAAAATTGGGGACATGTGTCATGGCATGGTAGTGCTAACATGTGAGTGGTAACTTGTGAATAGCAAGGTAGGCAAAATATGTGGAGAGACATCCATTAGTATCCTATAACCATTATATTTTGGCATAAATAGTACATCTTTGTTTATAATAGCATGAGTAGGAAGTTCACACAAAATGCAATCAACTCAATGAATGTCTTACTTTAGATTTTAAATGAACAACCACAAGCTTGGCATGAGAGTTTGGAGATGATTTTTAACATTATCATTAGATTTAACATTAGATTTTTTTTAATGCAAGCACATTCCAAGTATCAAGCATTCTCTGGACTATATTTCTAGATTTCATGTAGGTTGAAAATTGAATTGATGGAAGCATTGTGGAAAATTTGGAAAGTAAAGTTTTTGGACATAGATGGAAGTACAATAGGAAATTACTTGCCCATATCAATGTCCACAAAGTAATGAGCACATTCAATGTAGTCAAATGTGGAACCATGCATAGAAGCTTTGTAACTACCCCTATCGTCTTTCATTCCCTCCTCTTCCTCTTTGTGACTAACATGTTCAACACCCTCCTTCACCTCGACATCTATGAATGGCAAGATGTGACGATTATAACCCGACAACTTACTATAATGTGATGGTGTTGAGGTTAAATCCACAACCTTTGATTGTAATGGGACAATTATGCAATTGGGAGGGGACATCACATTTTTCTTTTAAAAAAAACAAAACTCAAACGGATGGCATTCATTATTGCATAATAACATGTTCAATGACTCCAAAATTGAACAACAATGGAACAAATGGCGAACTTACATACTCTATTGGAATTTTGTGAAAACTTTCTGAATAGGTTCCTCACCATCATTGAGGGAGATAACCTTCACCATTGAGCCACCACTACAAGTTCGCCATGAGTATTGTCTGATGGTACCAAGATGACATCAAATATGGTGCAGCCTCTCTCAAATGCAATGAAACATCGCTACTAAATCAATACACATGAATAAATACATGTGCAATCCACATAGATATAGAGATCATATTTAGTGTTTGCAATTCATAATTTATTTATTTTTTAAAACAATCACATTTAAATGCATAAACATCAATAATTGATCATGGTTTAATCAACGTCTTTATTAAGAATTGCAAAGACTTTGATTTTTTCCTTGTTCACCTCTCCGCCTCTTTATGACACATGTATTTTCATGATTTGTGTTTATGCAATTGTGCAATTAAAAAAGGTCGGTAACTCTATTGGAATTCTCCCTACTACCCGTGTTAGCTACCCCTTTTAGTCTACATTACTTTACTACCTAGACCTCATTACTAGCATGATACCAATGATATTATTCTTGAAAGTTGTACTAGTACTGGCCACCGCTTGATATTGGTCGAGACTCATAAATGTACAACCTTATAATTTGACCTCCTTACAACCATATCTTTGTACTAGTTATAACTTATGGTATATCTTTTGATTTACTCCCTCTTCTACCGACAACATTATAACCCTCCAACTTGTGATTGATCTACCTTATTTACTTCTAGCTTCCTAGCTTGGTCTATATTCACCACTCACTTATAATACTGACCCATTATCACACTTTCTGAGTAGGTACAACGATTTGTGGCCAAAGAAATCTTAAGTTCATTATCATGATCACCTCTTCTTATGTGGGTCATCCTAAGGGTTACAAGCACCACTCTTATATTTATCCTTCACATATCTTCTCCTTCGCCAATAGTTGTGGTATCCTAGTCAATAAACCCACTATCCAAATAAATACCTCAGTAGCCAACGTATATGACCAAAATGGAAACCACATCACCACCATTAATATAGATAGACTACAATGGCTTTGGAGCCAATTCACACATAATAAACAACAACACTTAACTAACTTCCTTCACCCACCACCACAAGATTTTGAAACCGAAGTACTATGGCTCCTCCAAAGATATGTCACTATACTTCCCAAGAAAAAGCCAAAGATAATTCAACCACAAAACCTACATCAAACACTCCACCCCGAAATCATCAAAACACTAATCACAACATTCCAAATCACACACACTTACTACTCATCCCCCCTCACCTGCCCCATTCAAATAACACAATACCACTCCCCACATAACCGAGACATAATATTCGGCTCACTAGGACACGCAAAATCCTTCAAATGGACAGGAATAAGACTAGCTTTCCCCACGGACTACAACACAACGTTAGAAGCCATCCACTGGGCCATAATGGCCGCCAAGGAAGACCCCAAAACAGTTACCATCCTAATCACCAACCATAAAGACTGGACAACACAAAACCTCCCAATCGCCACAAAACCCGACGTACACGTCATGGCAACCATACCACCACACACCATAAAATATAAACCTACACCCGAATGGCCAACATACTACCAATACAACGAACCGGCACTCACATCAATCATTTGTGTACACAACCAAGTAACATTAAGTCCAAACGTCCAAACCCCGCACACATTAAAATAAATTTTGCAACAAATAACTAACACACATATAGACACCCACCCCATTAAGCCCAATCTCACACACTATAAAGTTAAACTCTCCAATATATGGAAAAACACCCCCAAAGTAAATATACTACACATTGATAATCACACTACCATACCAATACCAAATACTTACACATACACCCACCCCCCCAAATTCCCCCCACAACAATGCGTATACACAGATGGCTCCTTCATCCCCCCAACAAAAAACTCTGAGGGACAAATTGTGGGCAATACTGCAGGATCGGGAGTATATAGCCCCAATAATAACATCCGAATAGCAAAACGATTACCAGGCTATCAAAATATACTTAGAGCCGAACTATATGCCATACTCCTCGCTATCAAAAACATAAAAATCACACAAACATAAACACACATATTTACCGACAGCCTCAACAACATATACCTCATAAATAACCACATACAACACCCAACATCACAACACCACCACCCTGACAAACTACTTATAGCCGCCATAGTAAGGAAGATTTACTGGACCCCCTACAAAATCTACATACATAAAGTCCGAGCGCACACGGGCATCACCGGAAATGAACTAGCCGATGACCTAGCAAATGAAGGGAACAACTTAGAAAAACCAGAACAAACCCCACACATCCACATCGCCCGCCCCACCCCCTACTGGCTTGCCATCTGCCCCACAGGCACACACGACGGAGCCATCCGCAACTTACGCACATTCATAACAAAAGCACACGAGAACTTAGAAACAGCCTTAGCCATAAATAAATTCCCCTACGTAGATAAATGGCTCTCAAACACCCAAATAAACCAAAAACTCTCTAATCACTTTTGGAATAATGATCAAATACCAGATACCCAAATCACCCAAACATTAAAATTTCAATACGCTCAATATATGGGCAACCATAGAAAAAGTATTTTTTGGCCCCTCACACATCCAAACCCCAATTGCACACTTTGCCACAGAAATGAGAGAGACACGTGGCCGCACCTACTATCAATATGCGAACACCCATACTTAAAAGGCCTCCGAATCGCAAGACATAACAAAGCAGTACATCTGATCACACAAACACTACAAGCTAACAAACACACACGGTTCCTCACAAGAGCCAATGCCGGACATCTCAACAACCGGCCACAAGAAACCACAGTACCAGAATGGTTATTAGCATGCACATGCCCACAAATGCCATGCCAATGTCAAGCTAAACTTAGACCTGACATCTTATGCATGATCGGTGCCCCAAATCATATCACCCTACCCGTATTATTATCATCCAACCACATAGTACAATTTATCGAATTCACTTACTGCCACGATAGATTCCCTGAACAAGCCATTACACAGAAACACGCTAAATACGACCCACTAAATCACGCCATTCACAACAAGGGATGGAAAACCAACCCCGTTATAACAATCATTGCAGGAGTACGAGGAGCCATACGCAAACACTCCATCCAAAAACTAACGGACTTAAAAATCCCTAAATCCAACATCAAAAAACTCATGAAAGACATACACCAAAACGCTATTAAATACCTCACGTACTTGGTACTTAATAAAAGAAAACTTGACAATAAACAACCACCCGTACCCCCACCTTAATCAAAATGGATTTCTAGAGAACCACCAGAGCCCACCTCCTAACAGAGGCATAAAATCACATACTACATCACGGAATCCCGTGATTAGTATGAGGCCAACAGGCTCATAGTCATGCTCGTGCGAAAATACGAGCGTTATTTTTTCTTTTCTTTTCTTGTGGTTGCCTCCTCAAAAACAACCCAATTCTACTTCTAGCTAATTACTTAGTAAAGCATGACTCCTTGCCATAGGAGCCCGTACTGAAGTTTTGACAACATCATTTACAAAGTATTTGAGGAAAATAAAAAACATTTTGAGCTATCTTCAAGGTTATCCAAATGTTGATATTTGTATACTTGGCAATGAGCACACAAATTTCAAATTTTTGGGTCACAATTCGATGTGCAATTGAAAGAACTAAATGAAAATTTGTGCCAACTTTAAAGTTACCAAGATGTTGATGTTAGCCACCTCATTTCAATTTTGTGGAGATTTGTCATTGTTGCTTTAAAAGCCTTGGGGATTGACTCCAAGGCCTTTGTACCCAAAATGACTCACTTTAAACTTTTGGAGGGTTTTCAAAATCACTTTGAAAGCCTTAAGAATTGATGCGAAGACCATTTGTAAACAATTTGAGGAAACCAAAGAAAATTGTAAAATAAACGTGTCCTTTTATACACAATGGATGAGTTCACCTAGATGCCTCCAAGCCAATGCTTGATTGTATTCTTGTCCCCCCTTTTGAAAAAGGTTAAAAAGTATGTGGTGTCTACATAAAACTCGTTCATTGGGTTGGTGAAAGCAACGTAAAATGTTATATTTCTAAGTGTTTCAACTTCGGAAATAGACTCGAAGAGGTTAAATTTATCTAGTGGAGTCATGTTGGAATGAATCAACCCTCAACCTATAGAGTACGTGTTTTTATTAGAGCCCGTATATCTATGATGGATGAGTTTACGTGGCCAATAGGAAGTGGAGGATATATTTCACTCGAAGGAATCCATAGCAGAGATTCGGAGATCGAAGCATGTGGATTTGTTCATGATTTTGCTTATGTATGTTTTTGGCAAGGTATGGTAAGATTTTCTTCAATGTTTTGTTAGCCAGAGGTCTTAGTATTTACTCTCCCTGAGCTCCTCGCTCCTTAGCATGGCCTCGATGGGGTGAATGTTCATAACAACTACAAAGGGGTAGGGTGAACCAAGGGAGGGGAGATGAGAATGTTCATTTTCATTGTAGAGTCTGGAGGTTTCTATTTTAACCGAATTAACTTCTACACAAGAGTCAAAGACTCCAAATCAACCTATTCAGTGCAAGTTGGAATGAATAAACAATCAACCTATATAAAGTCGATGTGTGCTATTACCCCCTCGGTAGGTGTTAGAAAAACCAAACCGACCTCGACGTTTGCGAGGTTTCTTAACTTGTACTCATTGCGGCTTTTGGTGATTAAATTCACTTCCACCTAATTCCAAAAAAAAATAATAATAATAATAAATAAAAGCGGGAGGAAAGCCGAGTGGATGGAGTTTGGATTGGATGGATAAAAATATAATGGACTCTTGGATGAACTTGTCAAACACAGCTGGGGCCCAATAAATGATGCTAACTTAATTCGGTCCGTCGGCATGTGGCTCAACCTTGTGCGAAACGCAAAGCATATAAAAAACAATTTGCAGGCGATGGCCTCCCTCGCCCTATCAATGGCTCTGGTCTTCATGGAGTCCTTGTCGGAGTGGTGCCATTCCCCAAAAGCAAGTTGGTACTCTCCACTTACATATGGATGGGCCAAAAAGGAAAAAAGAATGTACCATTATAGAGCCTCCGCCGTTCAATCATCCTTTCTTCCTATGTCTCT
The DNA here is from genome assembly GCA_950295325.1 of Polytrichum commune. Lineage (NCBI taxonomy): Eukaryota > Viridiplantae > Streptophyta > Polytrichopsida > Polytrichales > Polytrichaceae > Polytrichum > Polytrichum commune. The sequence goes on from OX485804.1 coordinate 1,962,932, forward strand.
TATTTTGGGCCTCCTTCATATCTCAAGGGTTGCTTATACCATGCTCACACCAAGGTCAATTTCTGCTCCTCGGCAGTAGCAGCAACAAGAGTCCCTCTTGATAGGGAAAGTTCATTTTTTTGGAAATTTATTGCTATTAGTGTGGATTTTTTTGATTTTGTTTCGTCTTACTCGTAGTAACCTCTCTAGATGGAATGAACTGCAATTTCACCCATTCCCTTCACTACATCCAAGGCATGAACTCCTATGAAGGCGGAAACTCTCACATTGTTGTGGTCCAGTGGGCGGTCGTAGTGTGGGCTTGGTGTTACACTACGAAGGTGGTTGTGATGGTCCACCACAATCAACCACCACCTGCGATTTTTTTCATTCACGTTTGTCTCGTGCAAATCCTTTGGTTGTGATTGGTGGTGGGGTTGGTTTTCTAAGATGCAATCTATCATTGGTTCAAGTCTTGGGTTCACGACGAATCAAAATGATATCATCCTTGTTCACTTTAGATTGTAGTGTTGAAATGCTGACCTCCTCAACTTCCCACACGGAACTTAGTCTTGAAGCTCTCTACTGATGCCACATGAGAGTGAACGACCACCCCAAGGACGGTTAACCACGTAGAATAGGGAGGGTTGACGGGGTAAGAAGTGATTGTGATCATAAGTAACATTTGTTATGCAATTTTCCTTGGAAATAAAACCAAAGAAAGCAAACCACTACACTAATTATTGTGTTTAGTGTCATACATTATCTTATGCCAATGTGGTAAGGTCTTTTCTAATGACACCTCTTACGAATTAGTTCACAACTGTCATCCCAACTAGTTTGTGTATTGTCATCCCAATTGACTTTTAGTTCATCCACTGCCACATTATGGCGTATTTTGCACCCTATAGATTATTTACATATACATATTGTCATGGATGAGATCTAGATGAAAACATACTTAGTAAGGGATAGTAATTACAACATTGTAGCTCTACAAGATTCAATTTATTTTTAAAAAAAATCCGTGTTCTATGTCCTATTATAAATACGTAAATTCTTGGAAGTTGGCTACAGATTCATGGCATGCATGTAAGGGTATTGGGTTGCAAATCAAACATGTCATGTAATACAAACGACTCCAAATGAAACAAGGACCCGCATTTGAGTATGTGGTTGATTTGGCCCCATGTGTTTCAATTCGATGAATTTTGAGTTTATGGAATTTAATTCTAGGCTCAAGGAGTCACGTAACGAGTGTTTTTGAGCTGTAACTTAACTGGTTCCCAATGGTTTCCCATTGAGTTTACATGTATATAGCATTAAAGCCTTGGCCTTTAAGGATTGTCTATTTTACATTCTCATTCTTAATCTGCAATGCAGCTTAACAAAATATGAGAACATTCATATATTGGATATGGAGAACTTTATGTTTGTGTTGTCATCACATTGGTTGGGACTTCTAAAAAAGATTGAAAATTGGAATCAATAAAATGAAGTTGATTTTAAAGTCTAGGAATTTGAAAAGGCTAATGGAACTGAAAGTACGTCATAATGGTTTCCAACCGACTAATTTTTTTAGAGTGGCAGAGTGTGATAGCCTTCGCAAGATAGAGGTTGATGTCAACTTGGTGGTCCAATTGAAAGAACGACTTGAGGTTCCCTAGGACTACATTCTCAAATAATGATGGAAACTTATTTCTAATGGGCTTATATAGGGGACATTCCAACACAAAATGTACCTCATTTTCAATTGCATTAAAGAAGCAAAAGTGGCATAGTCTAGTATCTCTAGAGATAGGGATAGCTAACCATGATCCGATTTCAATGGCTGATCTATGGTTCGTGGTACAGTAAGCGGCAATGGTCTTGCGTCATGGTGGTGTCAATGGTTGCTCCAAGTACAATTCACATTCGTTTTTGAGAAAATCCTTGAGGTGGAGGTAATCTAGTTTCTTCCCTAAGAGATGGAAATAATTTTTCCAATGTTTAGGAATAAATGCCTCCTTGATACCATCATAAGTTATTTTAGATGTGATTGGGTTGCCATGAGTGTCCTATTCAGATAGACCCCATGATGTTTTCGACATGATTGTCGATTTGTGTCAGGTGTTAAATCCATGTTCGGCCAAGTGTCATGAAAATGAGGTTACTTTATTGACTAACCAAGAGGGGACATGTGGACGAGCCGTTGTTGAAAGCCTATGGTGAGCTTGGGAGCATGTAATTCTATGGGAAGTTCTTCAAATCCGGCCAACAAAATATGATAGGTTGTCAAAGAGACATTATACGCATCTTTGTGCCCTTCTCAAAAACCTTCCAATGAGAGTTTTCCATGTCACCTCCCCAAATTTTAGTGTCATACGTGAAAGTAAGCACCAAAGCCTTGAATAGATGGGATTTGAGTGCCCAACATGTGACCCCAGTTGTTGCTTCCTAAATTGAAGTGCCCATCAAGGCTTTCATACCTACAATTTTTCATCTTTTACTAGATGGTATAGAATATCCATTTGAATAAAAATCAATTTCAAGGTATTGTATTCATGAGTTATTTCAATTGGATCTATAGAAAAAAAACTTTTGGTTTAATTCCCTTTTGTTGCAGATAAATATCATGATTTTAGTCTTAGATAAATAAATTTCAAGGCTAGAAGAAACAAAAAACCTTATTTAGCTTGTTAAAATTGTCTTTGTAGGCATCTTCCAAATTTAGATAGTGCAACAACATTGATATTGTAAAGAATAATGAAAACTATTGTGTTAAATAAACAAAAAAAAATCCTTGTCGATCTTGTTCATATATTTTTCAAGTTGTCAATGTACAAGCCAACTAGTGTGGGAGAGAGGGGACATCCTTGTTTAACACCAATGTTGAACATTACTTCACCATAGGCCTTGAAGTTAAAGACTTCTTGACCTAATTTAAACCAATATTCCATCATGCTTCAAGCTTCTCAAATTGCTTTTAAGGATTAAAAATTGCTATTTCATTAGAAATGCATATTGTCATGACAACTTCTGTGCTACTACCAGTAAAGAAAAAAAAGTGATAAATATAACCCATTAATCCAAACACTCACATCCGTGGGGTGGACGGTCAACCCTCTCACAACAATCACAATTGTCATAAGAGGAGCCGTACACAAAACAATCAGTACAAGCACTACACTGATTAATGATATGTATTGTCACTTACTATTTGGAATTACGTATTTCTATAACATTTATTGTTAAGGTAAAGTTCTCCCAAGCAAAAGATGGTAATGGTCTATAGTGTCAAAACAACCAATTGGATCTTTGTTGGTTAATAAAATGAGATATTTAGTAAACATTAATAGCACAATGTAATTCCAAATAGTAAGTGACACTAAATACCATAAACGGTGTAGCACATCTCACAATACCACCATTGTATGTGTGTGTGTGGGGGGGGGGCTCATGAAAAGAATACTTGATTAATACATATGATACCACACATACATAATTCTAAACAAAAAAAGACTAAAAACAAACAAGCCCCCATAGACCCACCTTAAGAGGATCCCCCCCCTTTCCCAACCCCCAGAAGGATGGAAGTAACCCTACCCTAAAACTTGATAAAACATGATTAAGGTATGGACCAAATGGGCTCCCATTCACGTTGGTGTACAAAAACACGAACGTTCCTTTTCCTTTATTTTTTAAATTTTAGAAATGCACATGAATGGCCTTGCAGTTACATACTCACAGAATTGCCCCTCTAAACACATCACCCTCAAAATTCCAAAATATTGTAGAGGGCACTCTATGCCATTTGTACTAGTGCCATAATGTAACTTCCATGTGGGATTTAAGAGGGACATGTGCCAAAACTTGAGGATATTTATTTATTTCATTCTGGTCAAAATAGGAGTCCTCTGTAGTATGCAACTGTTGTCAAGTGCCAATTCGGTTGTTTCAAGTTGTGAGGGTAAAATTCACATGAATTTACATTAACAAGTGAATAAAATTTCTTTCAAATAAGGTGGGCAACCTTGTTGTGAATGCTTCCAACTCCACAAACAATTTTGCCCATTGGATTGAATGTAGAATTATCTAGTCTGATAAGCAGTTGCAAGTCACACACATTAACATATCAAGGTGTCAAACTCAAAGTTGAGATGGAAAAGTTGTAGGAAGTAAAAGCAAGTACTCTCTCTCTCTCTCTCTCTCTCTCTCTCTCTCTCTCTCTCTCTCTCTTACCCCTCCCAGTTATATTACTTGTGGAACCTAGAATGTTGTGTATACTTTGGGTACTTAGTCCAATAGCATTGTGACAAATCATGCCTTTTTAATATCCACTCTTAACCACAAACCTTGTCATATACCACTCACATAATGTAGGCGTCCAACTAAGAAGAGTGACTAGAATAGAACCCACATACCTCACATACACGAGTATCACCTTTTGGTGGGGATTAACATTTGGAGTTTTATCTATCTATCTATCTATCTATCTATCTATATAAATTGAGAATTTCAATTTTTACTAGTAAGTTAAAATTACACTAAATTGTCATATTAGTGTGGGCCACATTAGATTTCTTCATGGAGTAGATTGATGTGGGTGACTATCTTATTTTATTCTATTTTTTACCTAGAATTAAGGTGTTGGACAGAACTCTCAAGAAGACTTACAACATCAACACACGTTGTCACCAAGCACAACACTAAATATTGTATTTAGTGTCACCAATTCTATTTGTCTTGCTCAATACTAATAGTAAAGCCCATGTATTGTCACCAACATTAAATATAAACCTAACAATATTTGTCATTCTCCTTTTTTTTTTGAGGGCATTACATTTTCATAGTTGCAATTCATGTCAGTTACTAAGTGATTTTTTAATCCAAGTTTCAATCATCCATGACAATAATTCACTAGGAAAGTGTTAGGATGTAGAATATACCCAACTTTGTTTCAATAATTGACATGGATCTCATCCAAATTTCAATCACCCATGACAATACTTGTAAACTTATTCAAAAGAAGAGTCATTAGAAAAGTTACCATAATGACACTAAATACCACGTCACACCAAATACAATATTTGGTGTAGTTCGCAAAGGGGTGTTAATCTAGTAGTGTAGGTTTAGAGGAGAGGTGTACCAGTACATGTTGCACACATTCACTCTATATGAGCACTTTAACTTGTGGCGCACATGATCAAAACTATTATCTCACAATAACAAAGTTGCAGTTGAAGCCAAGATTATATTTGGTCAAAGATTATGAGATTTTGATAGTCACCCTTCTAAAGGAGTTGAAATTCTCCCTCACTGAGTTGTATATTTAAAAACACATGAGAGTTTAGAGGGGAGAGAGCACCTCTAAATTGGTGATAATGAGATACATGTGGGTGCCCACGTTCTTAAATTCACCTATAAATTGGCAGCATGAATTTAGAGGCATCCATAGTGGGAACATGTGAACTTTCTCTTAGTGGAATACCCATGGTCTTGGGTCCACATTATTTCCACCCTTAGTAGACAAGTAGAGCGGCCCTTTTTGATATTCTCCGCATTAACTTCCCACACTAATAGGACAATTCAATGTAGCTATTATGTTATCTAGGTAATACTTGTTATTCTTCAATTATAAAGTTATACCAATGTGTAACTCTAAATAGTAACCCACATCAATATGTGATGTCTGTGGTAAGTGGGCTTAACTCAATTACCCATCTTGAATGAACATGTGTATATTGAGTGGTGTGTGATTAGATTTGGATTTAAGAACGGAGACAAAAAAAAAAAAACATGTTCAAAAGAAATTGGACAAGTTTTGTACTTAATATATGTTAACTATTATAGGCTCACTACTCAACATAATGGGGGGGGGGGGGGGGGAGGACTAGTATACAACTATTTATTAACTTAGAGAATCTTCACTTTGACAATGATAGGATGTTCAAATGAGCTCTAAAAATAATAAGGAAAGTGACTATGGGCACGATTTGGATTTGTTATTCATCTCTCACTAATTGTGTGTTTCATATTCTACGAGAAGTGGATGCAAAGTGAGAAATGAGAAATGTCTCTTTAAGGCCCACTTACGTCATTTAAGGTAAGTACATCCACTTATGTATGTCAAAGATCCCAAATTGAATAAAATCCATGTAAGTCATGTTAGGTAAGAGAAACCACTTGAGCCCATTTACTAAGATCCACATTGAACATGTGATATTGGTGGGCAAGATTAAACACTCACTCACTTTGATTTGGGCCCCCACCACTATTACCAAAGTAAAGGGAGTCTATCAAAATCATGAACCCCATAAATTTGTGGGTAATTCATCTCAAGTGAATCCTTCTAGACTAATTTAGAACCTCTCATACTAATTGGAACATCAAACCGCTTGAAAAAAGGAACACAAGGTATAGTATAATTTCCACTTTGGGTAACAACAATGGGGCCCAACTCAAAGAGGTGGGTGTCTAACCCTTGCCATATTGGTGTGCACTAAATATTGTATTTAGGTTCACCAATTCTATTTGACTTGCTCAATACTAATTGTAAACTGCTCGGGTAGTGTCACCAACACTAAATGCAAGCCTAACATTATTTGTCATTCCTTGTAGAAATAATTAGACATAATACATTTATAAATTTGTAATTACTGTCACTTACTAAGTGACTTTTCATCCAAATTTCAGTCATCCATGACAATAGTTCATTATAGAATTGTTAGGATGCATAATATACCAAACTTTGTTTCAATGATTGGCATGAATTTCATCCAAATTTAAATCATCCATTGATAAGAAGGGTCATCATAAAAGTTACCACAATGATGTAAATTATCAAACGACTCGCTAAATACAATTTTATTTGGGAATTGTTAAATTAACTGTGTAGTTTATTAAGCCAACCACAAAGTGACATGAAATGTCCCTTTTGATTCTTCATTGCACACATGAAGAGGAGCAAGGTGTCAATTTTGTATTTAGCTTAGAATTGATAAACTTGACCAACTTGAATGACAAGTCATAGCCTAGTCGGCACCTTACATATTGATTGTGATTGTTTTAACAAATGTGTGGTTGATTTAGAAATCCCCTATTATTGAGTGTAGTGTAGTGAAATAAAGTGAAATTGATTTCAAAGTTTGGAAGACCAAAAAGGCTAATGGGATTGAAAGTACAACATGATGATTTTGAACTACACTAATAGGATATTTAGTGCTTCATACACTAAATACGAACGCATACACTAAATATCAATAACACCATGAAAGTAAGTAGCGTTAAATGTAAACTTAAACACTAAATATCAACTATGGCAATATGTGAAAGTTACAAGTTTGATTTTAGTCTTAGTAAGGATTATAAAAACATAAAATAACAATGATAGAAGGAAGATTCCAACATATCTTTTGGCATGTTTTCTAACATTGATTGTCAAGAATTGAAAATTAGTGTTGAACAAGGTAAGTTAGTAACAACATTAAATATAATCAAACACTAAATATAATGTATTTAGTGTAGTTAAAGAGTGACGGAGGGCGGTAGCCTCCTTGATGAGATAGAGGCTAATAATAACACGCCCTTTCTTTCTTTCTTTCTGGTTTGTAGTTTCCGTCTCATTTGTCGGCAGCGTCGCCGTCGTCGTCGTCGACGCAAACTTTTCGTCCGTGGCTGTGTCGCGTCGTTGCCCTTGTCGCGTTCAGCTTTTCCTCTCCGTCTCCGTCCCCGTCTGCTCTTCTCCTCTCTCTTTCTCTCTCTCCCGGGCCGCGGTCTCGTCTCGCGTGTTTGGTCTCGACCCCAGTGCCTTGCCAACAAACAAGCACTTGATCATCAAATGGTCCGCGCCTGCCCCCGCCATTCCAGCCACGCTGCCGCCACCCCTCGCATCGTGGCCTTGCACCGCCCGCCGCCCGCGAAAACAGCTCCTCAAACAAGCAAGTATCGTCCCCTTTACCTTTACCTTACGTCCCGTCCCTTTCGCAGCCTCCAAATTTCCCCTCGAACCTGCCATTTCCACTCTCGGAAGCTCCCGCATACGGCCCGCACTCGAGGTAGGGATTTTCTTCCCCCCTTCTTGTTCTTTAGGAAAGAAAAATTACTACGCCTCAAGGCTACACTTCTTTTCGCTCAAAACCTCGGACACACGTTGAAATTTTAGAGTTTCTTGGCAGTACCGTATTGTTGTTGTGCTTGAGAAGAACTCACGGCGGGCGGTCTCCGGAGGCCATTTATTTCTTATTTATTTTACTTTCTATATTTTCCAAATTTAATTCCACGCGCTGCTTCTTTCTTCCCCTCTCGGAAGCTCCGAGTGCCCGCCCCTTGCTGCGGTGGAGGAGGAGGTAGGGTTTTGTTTTATTTTGTTTTGTTTTTTTCGTTCCTTTTTCCTGGTTGTGAATTTGTGGTGGAAGAACGCAAACGACTTCTTCTCGAACGTTGGAGTTTTTGATCCTATTGCTGTTGTTGTGAGGCTTGAGAACGACGGCGGTCGCTGGAGGTGAATAATTATTTTTAGTTTGCGTATTGTCTTTGTTCGCGTGGCGATTTTTTTTGGAGAGCGTTGAGGAGAGGAAGGAGAGGAAGGAGAGGAGGCTTGTGATCCGGGGGCGTGGTTGGAGGCGGGAATTAGTAGCTAAAGGCAGTGTTTAAAGTAGTTGCGCCTTGCGTTATTATTTTGTTGTCATTCGTTTCTGTCTTCGACTGAAACTTATTAGTATGTGGGTTTGGTGGTGGCAATTTCTGCGCAATTTTGATGTGGATGTTGACACGGGAGCACGGGCTCAGGTGGTCTAAATTAGGCCCCGCTAAATTATACTTTCCGTGTTGTGAACTCGCGGACGATCTGATGTTACCGGTGAAGTTGAACGTGGAGCGTCCTTGCTGTGTTGTGAAGAACCTTTGGATAGTCAAGGGCAGGTGGAAGGAAGCTTGCATACAGTTTGGACTTGAACATTTTGCTTTCTGTGGTGTAGTAACTTATCTGGTCCTGGCCATTTTTTCCTTCTGTGGCTGCAGTTCTGTAACTTAACGGTCGACCGGAAAACAGCATTAGGAGCTTGAATATCATAGTTGCAGTCTCTCTTGTGTTTTTGATTCTTGGAATTGTGCTGTCAATCACGTGATGTGCGCTACTGACTACTTAAGCTGCCTACTGTAGTCACCGCGCTGCTGCCAACCCTAAGTCTCCCAGGGTTACAAAGGGGCGTGTTTAAAGCGGAGAGCTTCCAATATTCGAGAACTTTTAGTGAAGGATAGCCGATCCGACAGACTTTAGACCAGTCTTATAGTCAGGTCTTCATTACGAAATTAGGGACTTGCAGAGACTAAATTGTGCAAAATTCTTTACTCGGAATCGTCATTCTTGAATGGTTCCCGAAGTGATCTATATAAACTGATCATGTTTCTCCATTGGTTCTCCGTTTGAGTTTAGAATGTGCTTGTGTGCGTTCAAGGTCACATTGTCCTAAACTGTAGAGTGTTCAATATTGGGTCTTGTACCTCGTATATGGACGGCCTTGGCGTGTTGTAGAATAACGCAGTCTTACAATTTCGCATCTTTGTGCTTTCAGGACTGTCAAGGAGTTACTCGGAAGAAGTTTACGATTTGAAGCTCGACTTTCCAGCAGGAGCTCCCTAAAATAAGTATCCATTGGTAGGCAGTTGAAGACAATTCATTCATGGAACATAGTTAAATTGGATTTGGAAGTTATCTTGCCAACGAGGTTGTAGGCCAGAAGAGCAGCAGACATCACGAGGATGAATAATTTGGAGGGAGCTAGAGGATGGTTAGGTTGAGATTTATAGGTAGAACACAGAGATGATGGAGTTGAACAGCCAGATGGTTGTCGGTACAATCTCCTGCAAAAGCTGGCAAAGAGGGTACACTGCAAGCAATTGCTTGCTCTGTAGAAAGTACAACAAGTATGTATGGGAGGGTAAGTGGACTGCTTTTGAGGAGGGTTGCTGTGGTGGATGAACTGGTTGAGGACATGCTTGTATAGAACAGCACCATCCAGATCATGTGAAAGACGTTAAAACTCATCATCTTATGAGTAGCGGATTGTGCAACCTAGGAGGATTGAGGGAAAACTTAATTCTCAGTGGAACGAGCTGCATTTTCAACTCCTACTGTTTGAGCCAGACAAAGGACAAAGGGCTTCTTGTAGTCTGCAGACCTGATACAGGGGCAAACAGCAATTTCTTAAGACGGGTTCTCTTTGTTGTGTGGCCGCGAGGCCACATGGATCCACTATCAGCAATGACGGGTGGTCAACAGCTGCCCATGAACCCCAATGGAGAAGCAATGGAGGTTATTCACCACCTCTTTCAAGCACACGATGGGATAGCAAAGTGCAGCCAGAGGATCTGGCCACTACTTCTCACACATATCAGCAGCATCGAACTTCATTTTCTTCAAGTAGTAGAGGAAGTAGAAGTGGGAGCAGGGTAGGGAGTGCAAGGTTTGCAGGACATCAAAGAACACTTTCAGGTGGCCTTTTCTTGAACGGTGAAAGTCCATCTGACAGTTTCCGGACAAATGTTTGGAATCCACTGGCTTCTTCCAGTGAGCATCTTGGTGATCTTGTTGCTGCTGTTTCAGGTGTGAGCCAGTCTCCTTGTTTCATGTTTTTCCATCTTTGTTTGGTCATGACAAGCTTGTTATCATCAAGAATATAGGACCCCTCTTTGTGCATTCTCATTATTGACTCTGGAATAAGCTTGGTTCTGGTGGAGAGTGAAATATCTTACTGGGACGATTTTGGAGAATGGTGGGAGCTTGTATAAACATATATGAATATAATAACTTATTATCATCAGCAGCCTTACTACACCTATCCCTAACTGTCAGCGGATACTCTTTTTATCTGAAACTAGTGGGATAGAAGAGTCAGGAAGAATTTTTCAATGTGAGAGGAAGGGTTGGTTAGGGCCACAGCTCTGCAGAAAATTCCAGTAATTAATTTTATTCCTTTTGTTAACAAGAAACATATTCAATTCATATCAGAAGATCACATATGAAAATAAAGTCCTGCTTCTCAAAATTTTTTTTTTTGGACTCCTTCCAGTAAATTAACACACAGCAGATATTAAAAGACCTCATGTCAAAATTCATTATCCTTGAAGAGAACTGTGGCTGCATGAGCTGATTCTTTTATTCTGTGGGTGCGTGTGTTTTTCTTGTAGAGCCTGCATCAAGCCCATCCATCACCATTACTTCTTCCAAAGAGGTTGGTGACATGTCCCTATGCTTGTGTGTGGACTATTGGCATCAGATGCACAGTTTTGGAGACTTCACAAACAGAAGTAGACTATTACTTGAATGTGCTGTTGCAATTACCTCTGGAAATTGGTGCTAATGGTTTCTAGCAGCAACTTCCAACTGCTTTTTTATTTGGTTGTGCTTCTGAGGTGGCTCCTCATCTTGTTGCAGACAATGTTAAGGGAGTTCTATTGCCTAAGTATGAATTATTTCGTTTCACCTCCTTCTGATGCTTTAAGGAGACATACTTGATTGTAAAGGGGAACCGAGTATAGACTGGCTGATAACTCTGATTAATATTCCAAACTTTGTCTTATTGTGAGTGCAGGGCTGTTTGTCAGCAACCTTATCCACTATTTCCAATACATCAGAAGTTACACCTTCCTACCCCATTGTGGAGGGTTACCCAGTTGCTTCAGCAACTGGCACAAGCCAGCCTTCATCTTCCCAACGTCAACAGACCAGCAACTTCCCAGCTCTGTCAAAATCTATGCTGTCTACTCCCCACCATCCATTAGCAAGACAATCATCTGACAGCCGGATCTATGCTGTTAGTTCTAGTCGTATGCCATTGTCAGAAGGCCGCAGATCTTTTAATTGGTCTGGAAGCAGTGAAGATTCAAGTGCAACAGGCACATCCGATTGGTGGTCAATGCATACATTTTCTGAACTTGTTGCCTCTTCTCGCCGGGAACGCTTACGGTGGACCAGCGCCAGTAGTCCTTCAGATTTTGGTTGGGGCTCAAGCCGTGAGGGTATAGATAAGCCAGCAGGATCGGTGCCCATGGAGAGGATTCGGGTAGGGAAACCAGCACATTCTGCCCCTGTCTCAACCCAATCAGAGGTATCTTATTGACCATCTCTGGCTCTTCTCTCAAATTGACTTGTGTGCATTGTGCATTTTCCATTTTCCATTTTCCATTATCGCTGTTTTCTTCTGCCTTTTGCTGGTTCTGATCATGAACCTGATTCTCAGCAAATGGTTGTGCACTGAATATGTACAATCTATCTTAGTAGGTGATACTGGCAAGTGAATTACAAAATAAATCACTTAGTCTTGCATCCCTCACCCCTAAGTGTTATCTCCACAAGTGGTTTAGTCCATTTGAAACTACATGAATTGTTGCTTTTTGATCCTCTGATTCAAAGTAAAGCAATCATGGTGCAAAAAGTGGACATGAAGGGAAGAGGTCACAAGGATCTCAGCATCCATGAAGCCCTATTGACATCGGTGGTACACTGCTTCCTTCGCCTTTTGCTTGTTCAAGTACTTATCTTGTCCTTCAATACTTTGTCACAGACTTGCGGGGTTTGCAGTCGAACACTATCACAGAGATCACCATGGAGCTCAAATCGCATGGTTGGTAGTGCCACTGATTGTGCTGTAGTGGGGGTTCTTGTCTGCGGCCATGTCTATCATGCTGAGTGCTTGGAACAAGCTACCCCAGAGTCTCTACGGCAAGACCCTTCCTGCCCTCAGTGTGGGACAGAGGAGAAACCGGCACCAAAGGTAGTCAACTCGGAGCCTTTTCCCTTAAGAGGAGGGGCCTTCAGAGCAAATGGTGTCTCAACAACATCCAGGAACAAGCTCTCAAGGATTGGTGTAGTGCCAGATGAATTACTTCACTCTGCGTGCACTTCTTCTAGAGCAGGATCTTATGGTGGTAAGGGGATACTTGCAAGGGAGGGAGCAAAGCTTTGGTCACAAGGAGACACCTCTCAAAGTGATCGCCAGCCATTGAATAAGTCGCTGTCAAGAAAGCAGCTTTCTTTCAGAAATTGGTCATTGAGAGAATCCAGCAGTGATGTGAGGTGGAGGCCAGCCTCTCCTGCTCGTGTGTCCCCAGAGACGTCTGGTGAAGACTCCATTGCATTGACAAAGAAAAGCCGGTCCAGCTCATTTAGACTGATGAGAAAGAGGTAGCTCTTAAATGAACAATGTCAGACGGAAGGGCGTTTGTACAATTAGTAGTCCCTGTTCGCTCTTTGTCCAACAACACTATATCCTGTAAGATGAATCGGACTTCAAGAACTTCTGGAGCACAGTGAACAGTGCATGATGTAGAGGCCGAGAATCTTTCAAAACTTGGTGCACATAGACGATTCGCAGAATTTAAATTTGCAAAGCACCATGAAAGGCCGAAAGAACACTTAGTGTACAGACTTGGAAAGATCACAAGGATACACATTTACTCATGAACTAAAATGTAAGTTTCATGATAGCCTGTTACTGGTCATAATGAGTCATAGTTACTTAGCAAGTGGTTGTGGATTGGAAACCCTGCTAGGTACACATCAGGTGAACCCCATAGATTGAGCCAGGTTTTCAACACCATTTGGACTCGTGAAAGGCCAAGCAGGATTTAAAGTTAGAATAAACAACTATACCTGGTTATGGCCAACATAAAGTGCCTACCTTAATGTAGTGCAGCAGCCACCAGAAATAAACCTCCCTCCAACCAATTCTTTACTGGTGTTTTCAAGGATCATTTATCTGAGCTTTGGGCTGGAAGTCAATTGTGTTTGTCTTCCTCACACAATCCTGTGTTGGAATGGTGTGTGTTCAGTTTGAAGCCAGAAGTATGGTCATCTTCAGCCTTTGATCATCCCTTTGATCCCTTTGATTACTTTCAGTGGATCATTTTGTGCTTAGGTTTCCATTTGGTTCTTATCTCGAGAATGTGAGCAGATGAAATGAAAGATGTTATTCAGGAGGCCTTTGATAGTAGACAATGAGACCTTGTTAGTGTGATGAGAGTTTGGCTCCGAATCAAGAATAGAGGATAAATATATTCACAAGCACTGATCACAAGTGTATATTGGAACCACACATCATGGTACTGGGAGTGCAAATATCATCTTTTTTACCACACTTAGGTTGTGAAGAGGTTCAGCTCAAGTGTTTGTCTAGGCTTTGAAGGCAAGGCATCCCGAGAGGCAGCCTGCGAGGATCCTCTTGTCGATTGCAGCGTTCACCGAGTTCATCTGTTCAGAAACACTCAACTACAAAGTCAGCAAAGGTGCCTGAGAGAGACCACAGTGCATTCACTAGCAAGAAAAATTAATCTGAGACAATCCTTTATTGAAAGAGGCAGAGTGGGATTTTGCACCTGAAATGTCTCATCAAGTATTTGGTATCTTGATAACCTAGCCCTTTGTTCCTCCTTCACAGACACAGACACAGCACATGGTAAGGTAATCCTAACAGAAGTCACCTCCATCTGCAGGTTCTGTTATTTCAAGATCAATCTTCATGCATGAAGAATGATCAAGTCAGTTTGTTCAAACACATCAGAACTTATCCATAAAGTGGCAAAAGAGAGGGGTCGAAATGGTGAGTTTTAGAGGAATCCTCATCATAGTCCAGTTTTAGTATCTCCTGTTAAGTCCAAACAAAAAAAGCTCCAAAAAGATTGAGTTGTGTGTCAAGAATAGAGAATTTAGAAGTTTGGGCCCAATCTTGAGTTTGAGTTTAAGTAGTTTCACCCTTGGAATGCATGTGAGCTGAGGGGACATCACCCTCCTCCATTAGGCCAGGTTGATATCACCCTCTTATTATTTTAACTCTAAAAGAGGGTTCAAGATCTAGGTTGCACAAATTGCATATTGAAGTTTCCAAAGTGCCTTTATTGTTTCGATAAACTCAGTCTTACCTTTGAAATCCTCTTGGAGGGTCCAGATTCTCTTAAAAAACAAGGTTGCTTTAAGAAAAACCTTACATTGATGGTGGCAAGATGCAAGAATGGAGTAAGAAAAAAAGGATGATGCTACACACCATGGACATATGGTCGTTATCCCAAATCAGGTAGACTGGATACCGAATGGCTCCCTTTGGTGGCACAGGCGAACAAGAGGTTTTGTTGGTGAGTTCAGGCGGGGGGCCAATGGAGGGACCCATTGTGTTGGGTCCTGAGACGTACATGTGACATCCCAATGGAGGAGGAGGGGGAGGCAGCGGAATTGGTGGCAGTGGTTGAAGGCCTCCGTTGGTAGCTGCATGAATGTCCATGGAGTGGTAACACCAGCAAACATTAGCAAACATGTCAACCTAAGGTAGACAGCCATTAAAATACTTACTTTTTCTGACTATCCCACTTCTCCTAGGATACAAAACTCATGATTAGTACAAGATGGTTAGCAAATCCAAACTGAGGCCATAGCCACTTTCCTCATTATTTTTGGAGCTCGTGTGAATATCTAATTAACCTAATTAATTTTTGAAAGTGAAAATTCTCATGCTCATTAAATGGTCATATAGATCACCCAATTATCTTGACCTTTGAGTCCAGAATTGCTATCATATTTTGAACACGTAGTCCATTCTCTTTTAATTACATGTCTTTTTGGTACCATTTCTGGAGGCACGCTAACCACATATCACTCAAATATAGGTGTCCTAATAAGCAAGTAACCGACGTGGGGTTGTCTACCTTAGTTGCTGCTTTGGGCACATCTCTTGTCTACAAGAACAATGATGAACTGATAAATTGAAATGTCACCACGGATGATTACGAAAAGTCTGAGTTTACTTGAATTTTTGGTATGACATATGCATTGAAATGCTGCTAGAAATATGGTCTGGCTGTTTGACTGGGAACCAGTGAATGATAAACCCATACACATCCTTGATTTGTTATATCCAAAGTCAATGGGTGATTAGGGTGCTTGCCTTCAAATAGAGATGACATTTGTTGTCCAATGGTGGTTGGCATCATGGAAGGAGGTGTCGCCTCCTTCAAATATCTTAGTTCACCTGCAGGTACATATTTTGCCCTATCAACAACATACTTTCTCCTCCTTTTAACCCTCACCATTGGGTACTGAATTTGACCTCAAGTTTTTATAGATAGCACATAGGGTTGATGTATTTGGAATACGATCTTAAATACGTAACATGCATCTTCATAGGATCCACAATATGCAATTCTCATGTGAAATTGAAATTGTAATCTACTATGAGAGGAATTGCCATCCTAATTAATTTGTATTTTTGCATCTATGTATCTTATATAACATTTTCATATACCCTCACATGCAGTTGTGAACAAAGTCCTCTTTTAAAAGTGCTATTATACAAGTGTGTATTTCAGTGCTATTTCATGTTTCTTTGAGACTGAAAAAGGTTTAGGGGTTAACCATATTTCAGTGTCCTTGTCAAATATTGCTACTCAGAGATTTGGAAACTATTACGTACTTGAGATTGTAGTTGGAAAGGACATGGTTGAGGTTTCCGTCAGGGCTGGCGGCAAAGGGGTTGCTGCAAACGAGGATGTGTTCACCAATTGCTGAGCCGGAGCACTCAAAATGTACACATGAGGTTGCAGTGGCTGTTGCTGTTGCTGTTGCTGTTGCTGTTGAAGTGGCGGTTGTTGTTGTTGTTGTTGTTGTTGTTGTTGTTGTTGTTGCTGCTGCTGTTGCTGTTGCTGTTGCTGTTGCTGTTGTGAATTAATTATTGTGGAAGAAGGGGGTAGTGGTGGTCGGATGGGAAAAAGAGGTTGTGAAGGGGGTTGAAGTTGCTGTTGCTGTTGCTGTTGCCCTTGAATTGGGAACAACGGCCGTAGAGCAGTGCTAATTGGATTATACGTCGGAATTTGAGGCATTGCAGGAGCTGTTGAGGGCCGGTATCCTTGTGGAGGTGCTGGCCCAGGCCGCCATATGAATGGAGGTCGCTGCATGGGTGCCGGCGCAGCTCTAACATTCGGCACGTACCTGATAATAATGTTTCAATTCTTGTGAGTCAAAGAATTATATATGTTTAATGTGACTGACCGACCAATCAAACTCACTCACTCACTCACTCTCTATCTGTCTGACACATGGAAACCCTAATTTCATGGAGTTTTGGGTTCCTGTTCTGTCCCAAACACTACCACATATCTGAGCACGCTCATGCATGGCTTTCTGGCGTTAATTAATAGACAGGGAACACACGGCAACTTAAACAGCTCCTCCACACTTGACTAAAATATACTTCCATCATGAGGTTTGAGGATATCTGATTTGTTAATAATTGTGATGAAAACAGAAGAAACTTTGTTTGTACGTCCTACGCACCTCCACCGAACCGAAATGAAGCAAGCATGATATTCCCAAAAGAGTTATGACCTGGTGGGCACAAGCAACACAGAGAAAAGTGTGTCAAGGGTGGTGGAGGGCGCGAGGAGCTTACACAGGGCGCATGGCAGCAGTAGTAGTGAACTGCGTTTGGGGCGCCAAGCCCAATGCGTTGGCAATAATGAAGGGTGTTGAAGGATGTGCCTCCATCTTGGCAACCTTTGACGGTTTTTCATGGTCTGCGTCGATCAATTATACCTTAGAGAGGAAATGCATGTTTGTGTGCAGGATTATGCTCAATAAGATAATGCAGTTGAATGCAAGCATAATCTCCAGTTCCATGATATATACTTATTGATTCCTAAGTTAACAGGGTCTGAAAGTTTGAAATGATTACCGTCTTTTCCGACATTCCCTTCATGTGCTGCCAAGAGCTCAGGTGGAATGCCCTCCATTCCAAAAATTTCAAGCTCGATTGACTCCCGCTCCGGCTTTGCATTGGGTACCCTGTTACCAGAAGCAGTCAATACATTTATCAAGGCTGCAACAATTTTATTTTATTTTTTAAAATCTGTGTATTCTGCAACCCTCAAACTGAATATCTCACCATCGGAGCTCAAACAGACAGTATTCGCATAATCCACAAACAGATATTCAGTGTAGAATGTAATGGTTTTTTCAAAATTTACAAATGGAAACATGGATGGTAATCTTGAACATTGTAGATCGAAAATGTTGAAAAATGAAAACCTATTGTAATGTAGTAATCAGTTATGGAAATTGGCAATAACAGGAGACATGAGACTGACTTGTTGATGGAGACTTTGTGAACTTGAAGGACGTGGATGACCATCCCACCGGCCGTGGACAGCTTCTTATGGCACACATGGCACTTGAAATGCTTTGCTTTCTGGTGCTGGATCAGAATCTTCTCGCTCTCAAACTCACGCTCACAATAATAACACCATATTGAGTTCACCGACCCACTTTTTTTCTTCTTCTTCCCCATCCTGGTGGAATTTTCTCTTAGGTGTTCTCCACCAACAAATCTTATTTAATGACCTCAAATCAAGAAACTATCTCCACCCCGCCCCTCATTGAGTCAGTCACCTTCTCCTCAATCGCGCTCTCAAGCCCACCAAAACTATTCTATGAGTTGCCATTTGTTCAACCACTCAAACCTGCTTGTCGCAACATATAATTACACAACTGATACTTGTGCTGTAAATTTCCCCCCATTACCATTTCTTGGATACTTCACTCCAATCGAAAAGCTCACCATGACGTCACTCAGAAAACCTTAAAACCTAAGAAACAGTTTCAGGATAACTCATGGGTGCAGTTATTAGGTTCATCTATCCTACAACTCAATGTAATTGATGAAACTCAGGTTTATGCTGCTGCACTACAACTACCTTACAATTATGTATCTACAGAAAAGCGAAGCAAAAATCATGAAGACGCAGGTTTCTCAGCACAAGAGAGATGGAATTGAACAAACAGAGCTATGTCAAATCTCATCACATGACATGAACAAGAAATTCTTAAACAACTTCTCGAGATATTTCGCCATGTCGATGAATGTTCACAGGAATCATAAATTACATGTGAAGTCAAGACATAGTGAAATTGTGGAATATAAACCTTGCAAGGATTCCATACTGGTCATACACAATTTCACATGTACATGCAACAAGGATGCCTGAAGATTGTGATGCTCTGAAAGTCTGAGAAAATTGTGATATTTTTGTTGTTGTTGTTGCTGTTGTTGTTGTCTTCTTCATGGAGACGGACAGCAACGTGGAGCAGCCCTTCTTCTAAAGGACAACCTGCAGGTCAGGTCACCAGGTCACCCTGGATGATCCCTCTAAGTCACTGAAACATGCGAACTCACGTGGCCGGTCAGAGTCACCGGCTGTAAGGGGTCGCGCAGGAGGGTAACGGTTCTTGGAATGCTACTCTCATAGTAGGTCCAATTTTAGAAGAAAAAAAACGGAAAAAATCCAGTAAACCCATAAACATTTCATTGAAATACAAGAACCCAACAAGTTTCTTACAACTTACACTAAGGGCCACTTCACACATGACCCAAAAGCCGTGACCATGAAATTGTGAGAGCCCAAAGGCCATCCCAACACACCTCCAAAATCATGTAGTATGGTCATGGATCCTCAAGTGTAGTGTGAAGTCATATGTGACCGCGCCCTCAACCAAATGTTGCTTCAATAAATTTATATTCATGCGGGTCCTCACACATGATAAAATAGAATAAATCAACGGTTGTGAGCGTTTGGAGTGCCATGGTCTCCCGGTTTTGTGTTAGGCCTACCTCCAAGAGGTGGTTTTTGAAAATAGTCCAAGGGACCATGAAACATGATCCATTCAATGCCATGTAAGAAGATATGTAGACTTTACATCCATCTTGCATTCACATACTCCGTTGGTCCCTCAAGCGTAGTGTGAAGCGAACTTGGACCAGCTCCACCTTTTCTACCAATGAGAGTGCTTGAAGTGAAATGGTCACGGGCTCTCAGTCTCATGTGTGAAGTGGGCCTTGGTACTCTACTCTGTGGTCAAACAATGAAACCTGAGCACCTATTTAGACTAGGTATCTACACTAACTGTGATGTTTAATGTCACCATTCTAATTGTCTTGCTCAATACAAATTGTAAACTACGGTGTAGTGTCACCAACATTAAATGATACCCAACATTATTTTGCCATTCCTTGTAAATTTTTTGGGGGAATATAGATTTACAGAGATGCAATTACCGCCACTTACCAAGTGATTTTTCATCCAAATTTCAATCATCCATAACAATATTTCTTCACAAGCTTTTCACAAAAGCAAGTAGGGTTAGGCCAATGGATGAACTCATCCATCATACATGACAACATTTGTTCACTTATACGGAAAACATAAAAAAATAAAAAATGTCATCAACAAGTTACCATATATACCATATGACACTACATATCATATTTAGTGTCGTTTTTCGGTCATTTGGATGTTATAGAATTGTCAAAATAGTGTGTATTGACTTTGTATATCCAAGTCAAAAATCATCCAAAGAAGACAACTTCAGCACATAGTATTGAACAACTTTCAGTTGGGATACATAATAATCATGACATGGCGTCCTTTCCATCATCAATTCTTTTGCAACTTGTCATATGCTTGGATGACTTGGTACCCTACATTTAATGTATCCAAGGAAACAATAACTACAACTCACATGTGCAATTAGGTTGACCCGTGTTAATTTATCGACATTTCGCACTATTTTGAGTACTTTCCACCAAATCACAAAATACGGGAAATGCTTTCCCACTGTTCTATATAGATAAAAGAAACAAAGCTACAAGAGTATTTACTACTTAGGGTGAGTTTCCATGTAGGTGGCTCACCCATCATATTCTAGTGTGAATAAGGACAAGCCCACCCAATCGTAGAGGCAATATGGTGGGGTAGGGTTTGTATGTGCCAACTAGCTACTCCCAACTTCTCAAATCCAGGCCCACCTACTAACCTCCTCCTCCAAGTTAAAACCTTCTTCTTCTAAAATTGGGTCTTCAATCCTTTGGTGATTGGAACTTGTAGGTTAAAGATTCTTTAGTGGGTGCATGGAAATCTAGCAGCCCGTGTTCACGACCCTCCACATTCTAGCAAACTACCATAATGTGGTTGGATGGCGGCTTGTGAACACCTCTGACCCATTATTTTCTAGAATATGGTGGGTAGGCGGCCTACATGGAAACTCACCCTTAGCACAATGGTGAATTTTGTCACGAATCGGAGAGTGAGCCAAGCATTCAACACTGGCATTGACTCTAATATAGTTGAACCTAAAAAAATACTCAATTGTGCCACAAGCACTCAACACTTAGCGCGGTAAGGTATGATGCCTTGATACCGGTAGGGTTCTAGGGTTTCTAAAGTTCTCAATGTTGTAAACTAATGACGGAAGAGAGGTGTTTGAATTAGGTAAAGCCCATCTTCATGAAGGAAATTTAGAAGCACTTGCATGGAAGAGGCAAATACTGAAAACAAATAACACAATCTCTCTAAATATGAATCATTAAGTATGATTTCAAGGACAACATAATTCCTTCTTATTCCTTTGCTATGATTGGTTGGTTGGGTGTTTGATATAGGACACTTATGCTTGGTGAGGGCATTTAGAGCCAAATTAGTATGTAATTATTAGGTGTTGGATCCAAGACACATGATGAGTGTGTAACAATATCCGGGGAGATTTTTGGGCATAATTGGTCAAAATCCTAGTGTTTCCAAGTCCAATCAGTTACATGTTGTGAGCTTTCTTTTTTCTTTATTAATTCAAGGTATATTCTAAGTATTCCTCTCAAATGATCGATAATTTTCCTGAAGTCTTGAACTTGAACTAGTTATCTCTCAAACTCAACTAGCTCATTTGTAACTAGCAGTCAGTTCTCCCCGTTCATTGGTGTCTAAAGATAAACTTAGATGTAATAAGTAGACAAGATTTGATTCTATGACATGATTTGTACAATTCTAAAATAAGACATTCTAAAATCTATCATAGAATACTCTAGCATAATAATTTGATAATCCATGACTAATAAAAAATGATAAACTAAATTTAAGAAGATTAAAAAAATCTAATTCACTTCCTCTAAATGGAAATTATTCTATGCCAAATGATTAGATGTGGCTATAGCAATTGTCAAATTTTTGATACTCCTAGAGGGGCCTCCAAGGTCATTTTAGGGCTTAAAAAAACCATCTCCCTTGTGGAGTTGAAATACTCACAAACAACATTTTTATATCTGGCTATACAAATGTTTTTTGCTACACTAGTTAGGGCCATGCTATGTTTACACATGGTTTATTTTGAAAATGCCCGTTGGGTTAGCCTCAAACCGGGTCGGGCGGCATGCATTGTAGCCAACCCGGCCCCGTTACCACGGTGTTAGAGGCCACCCCCCGGCTCAATCATGGCCGCCCGTATCACCATTGATCTAACGGCCGAGGGATAGGGGGCCCAAACCCTAACCCTCACTCCAACCCCTCGCCTCTTCCGTCATCTCCTCCCTTTGCTGCCTTCGCCACCCCAAGCCCGTTGTGTGCTTCTCCATCGCCGCTCTGCTCCTCTCCTGCCGCTCTGAAGCCACATGTGCTCCTGCTCCTGCTCCGCTCTCGCTCCTGGCACCTGCTCCTGCTCCGCTCCATTCCTTGCACCTGCTCCGCTCCTGAGTCCTTGTAGCTGCCGCTCCCGCTCCCTGCACGTGCTCCGCTCTGTGCACCTGCACCCGACTGGCAATTGCACCTGGTTCCTTCCCCGCGCCGTGTTTGTTGATGTGGCCGCTCCTTATTGCTCCATCCCCGCTACTTCATCCCCGCTACTCCATCCCCGCTCCTTGGCGCTCCTTCCCCGCTCTGTGTTTCTTCATCCCCCTCTGTGTTTCTGCATCCCCGCTCTGTGGTGCTCCATCCCCGCTGCTCCATCCTCAGTGCCTCACATGTCATCTTCACTTTGTATTTGGTAGTTGAACCCTTTAGATCTCTTGGAGTTATGGGTGTGTAGGTTGGCTGGTGATTGTGTGGCGGCGGCTGCACTTACAAAATCTACAGTTTATTGCTTGAATGAATGTTCAAATTTAAACCTCCATGGCCATTTCGAATCCGCAAGGCAAACTCCCAACCATCATCCCATTTCAAATTTTTTTTTCCTTTCCTCATTTTTTGTCTTAGACTTTGTGTCTTGCATTTCAAGTTCTAATGGCCCCTTCTCATGTGTTCTTAGGTGGAGGATGTTGCAGATTGCTTAAGGCATCGCCACCGTGGGCACCAACGGTCCCCAGCGCGGCCTGGGCCAACAAAAAGTCCCCACCGTCCTACGGTCTGCCGGGTTTTCGAGGCAGGCCCCGGCAAGTTAAGACTCCCTCCACGCCGGGCGCCTAGCTAGGTTTCTGCAGGTGGGCACTTTTTGTTTAACTTTGGCTTGTTTATGAGCCGAGCCGAGCCGAGCCACGCCGCGCCGCTCCCGCTCTAGCTCCTTCTCCTTCTCCGTCTTTTTTTTTCCTTTATCTCTGCTCATTGGGGTTTGGACAAGGGTTATGGGACATGTTCTTGTGGCCCTCTCCTTGTATTTGAGGAGGAATACCTCACATGTATAGGCTGTAGCCATATTTTTTAGCATTCTTCCCATGGGCAACCGCCCTCTTTGTGGTCTTCGGACCTCTCACCCTTTTCCAATGTTTTGGTGAGGTTTTTGTGGGTTCTCTCATTGCTAAAGTGGTGTTTCATCCTTGTTAGGACGCATCCTTTGCTAGTTTTCGGCTCCCCTTTGCCGTATGTATTTGTGATTGCAACCTTAAGTGTTTTAAATCCTTGCTGGTTGGTTTTTTAGATGGTCTTGTTTGTAGTTTGAAGTTGTTAGGTCGTTGGGTGCCTTCTTTTTGTTATTTTCTTCGTTTTGGCCATAGTTGTGACCATAACTATGGCTCCACCTCTTGCCCCTCCAAAAGGTTTCAAATTTAGAAGATTTTTCTCTAGGCCTGATCCCAATGGCGCTAGTAGTAGTCATATGCCCCCCTCTGATGTTGATATCCTGACCCTTGGTGATGTGCAACCAGCAACTCCGTTGGTAGAGTCTAGTCTTAAGAAAAAGATGTATGACAAGACTCGTCAAATCCAACTCCTATGGTTGCCAATTTTCCCTTGGGCGGAACCCATCTACAAAGGTGATGAGGTCACAAAGGTAATTTGCAAAATTTGCTCTAAAATCCGAGGGAAGTCTATAATTTTGTGTGCTAAGAGCAATAATCTTTGAAAGCATCAAGGGAGGAAAACCGCTAAGGGTCCTGGTCATGGGGTTGCTGTAGAGGAGAAGTACATGGATTTTAACTCTATCCATCTAAAAAATGAAAGATTGTTTGCAGCCATCCCCACAGATAGTATTGCGGCCCAAATGGCAGAGAACACGGTTAGGGATAGGAAGAAGAAATAGATACAATTTGCTATCCTCTTACACTTGCTCCAGAGAGGTAGACCTATCACAGACTATGAGCAAATGTACGTCTTGTTCGAAACCCTCAAATTAAAGAACAATCCACACCACCACTGGAGTGACAATAGTGGGTGGACAATGGCAGAGGCGATAGAGCGTGTTGTGCTGAAGAGAACAAAGGAGGTTATGCAGGTTGCTAATTTCTTTAGTTTATCTTGTGATGATGTTACTTTTGTGGACTGTCAGTCATGCATTAGTGTCCATGGTTATGTTGTGATAGATTGGAAACGAACCCCTGTACTCTTTACCCTAAAGAGAGTTATTGAAGGAGGGACAACAGATAATCTTACTGCTGTCATTGTCAATGCTACTCGCGCTTATGGAGGTCTAACTGAGCAGAAGATTAGGGAAAGGTTGATCACATTTGGGGCAGATGGGGTTTCTACATTTCAAGGTGCTAAATCCGGTGTCACTGTACAACTTATCAACAAGCACGCTCCTTTTATGGTGGGTGTCCATTGCATGGTACACCGCACGAATCTTGCTGTCCAAACCCTATCCGAGTTTGAGGTGGTGAAACATGTAGAAGATCTTTTGGCAGCGTTGTACTCTTACTTCAGTTCCTCTCCCAAACGCAGTCTTGAGTTCCAGAAGCTAGCAACTTGCTTGGAATCCAAATGCAACAAGATACTTAGGAACGTCAAGACTCGTTGGATATCCATGCTTGGACCTGCAAGGAGGATGCTTGAGGAATACAAACCCTTGGTGACGAAGATGGCAGTGGATGCGCCCAAGGAGCTTGCAGCAAAGAAGAACCTTTCCATGCTCCTAGATTGGCAGAACATGCTCACCCTACCTTGCTTGATGCCCATGCTGCACTCTGTGAATTCCCTCATCAAGTTTGTACAGAGTCTAGCATGTTACATTGTTGATTTCATTTCTGCGGTCAAGATATGCCAGGGTGATCTATATCGACTTTATGTAGATCCAACCTTTGCTTTCCACGGAGAGGAGTTTAGCACATTTCGGTCACTAGCAGATGACACGTCTATGGTAATTGAACAAGATTGGTTATTCTGCTACAATCGTGAGGAAGACCACCTGGTTTTCAGGGTTGCAGGTGTGCCCCACATGGCAACCATGAGATCAGTAGCTTTCCCAGGGCAATGGGAAGAGGTGAACAAGATTGACCGTGAGGTCATCCTTGGTGAGGTGCAGCGGCAATTAACCAGCGCAGCGAAACAACTTATAGAGGAGTTAGAGAAGAGGTTCCCTCACCAAGAGGTGATGTGTGCTTTGGGGATATGCTACCCCCAATATTGGCTGAATGATACATTCGAGGCTACATATCCTGGGCATATTGCAACACTGAAATCATTCTATGGGACAACGAAGAAGTTGTGGGTACCTGTGGATGCTGAGACCGAGGATGCTGAGGAGTGGGTGCCTCCACACCTTGACATCCGCAACCTAAAGCTCCAAAGCTCCTTCTTCAAAATCACCATGATATCAAATGCCCAAGCTGCCATGGCCTTACCCATGACCGAAAACCCGATGTCCCGATGTCCCGACTTTGGCGCAAGCTTTCTAGCAATGCCCTCATTTTAGCGAAACTCTCCGAGTTCATGAAAGTCGCTGAGATTGCTCACGTTCAAGTGTTGGGTAGTGTGGAAGATAAGAGAACATTTAGCTCCTTGTCCTTCTTGAAGAGCAAGTTGAGGAACCGGCTTACAACCCACCTAGACTTGGTGGTCCGCATTTTGCGCAAGACTTTTACACCTTGAACACTTTCCCTTACCAAACGGCCATAACAGATTGGAAAGCTCAAAAGGTTCGCTATGGAGGAGAAACTTAGATGAGTTCTAATGTATGTTGCTGGAAGTAGTTTCTAAATGCAATGGTAGTTGATGTATGCAAAGGTTAGGGGCAGCTAGCAACAACAAAGTAGTGGCTTGGAAAATGAAGGACTAGTGCAGTGCTAGTTCTATGAGAGGTACCCAATGTACTAAACCCACACTCAATTTTTGGAACATGACGAGGGAGGGCATGAATTTATACCTCAAGATTGTGGTGTCTGGGTACTGCTTTGAAGCATGTGTGGCATGGTTGAGGGTGCAGGTCTTTTGAGACTGCATGCGTAAGTTTACTGGCTATATTTGGATGGAGCCGTTGGAGGAAGATGTTGGTGGGCCCCAAAATTCAACACATGTCAGGTGTTTAGTTTACTAATTTTGTTTGGGTGGTGGATGGGTTGTGCTAATGTGTGGTTTTGCAAGCCGTTCCACGCTGCAGTGGGCAGGGTTGAAAAACCGGGGTTCAATTCCCCCGTGGAACAAATATTTTTTGTACATTGAATCTTAGATGTAGCCAAATTTTGATGTACTTTGGGTTGTATTAGCCACATTTACATCAACAACGTAGGAGGAAGTGGGGGCCATATTTCAACTCTACGTTGGCAAAACATAGCCACATACACTCGTCCCAAAAAAATTATATATCGCCACATACTCAAACCTTCTATGACATCTAGTCGCATTCGTCATATGTTAAGTCATCCCACGTGGCCAGCTAGGGCTCCTTCAAGCCAACTCAAATTGCCAAAGAAGCTAGCCAATGGATGGGCCAAGAGCCAATGTAGAGACCCATTTCTTTTGAAAAAAAAAACACTGCTCACAAATAGCATACAAACAAAAAAAATTACGATTCCTTAGTAGTTTGACATTGCAAGATTCCCATAAACATCCCCTCAAAGTGGAATAAATTCAAAGCCTTTCTCATTGGAATTCCATTTTCTTGGAGACCGTAGTCTAAAGACAGTCGGACACTATCCCTTGACTTGATATGCAATTCATGCCCCTGCCCGAAATGAACTCTCCCTGCTTACGAATGTTACATACTCCCAAATTATGATGCTTGAATGGTTGAGACATCATGAATTCTTCCACTTTATGTCAATCACATATGTATGCTTATATTTCCGTAGTATCTTGGTATTCCTAAACAAATCTCTAAAAGAGGCATCAATTGGACCCATTTTAAACGTGAAATCCCTTGTGATCTGTGGAGATTAAGTGTTGTAATAATTAACCTAATTACTACATGCAACTATCCACATGTCATTCAATTTCACCTCTAAGTGGCATGGCCTTTTCCCATGCTCCAAATAACTATATAAAGTAGGGGCCAACACGAGACAATTTTTTTTCTCAGCTTGTAGCGCCCTCGTATAAAAAGTCAAGTCTCATCTCATTTATTCATTTATTTATGTTGTGGGACAAATAAGACAAGCTACTTGTTTTCCAAAGACATACTTTTGTAGTGTTCAACTTAAGGTAGATGGGACTTAAATGTTTGTTTTTTCTTTTTTTTTCTTTCCGATTAGCCCAATGAATCTCCTAGCATATGAAGCACACAATTAGTACGAGATGGTTACCAAATTTAAATCGAGGTTGTAACCACTTTTCTCATCACTTTTAGAGCTCATATGAATATTTTATTCATTCTCAAAGTGAACAATCATCTTGTGCTCGTTAAATGATCATATAAGTTTTCCCAATTATGTTGACTATTAAACCTAGAATGGTTGTCATATTTTGAGCACATAATTCAATTTGTTTCAACTGAATTTATTTTTAAGGTAGATAAAATAAAAAAGGTAAATGACCACTACTAGTGCACTAGATTAGGGATAGAATGATTATTGTGTGGACCCAAAATGGTAAACTGTAAAAGTGGTGGCTTGAAAAGGATATAGTGATATGTGGGATGCAATGATTGGCCGGATAGGTGTTGTTTCATACCACTTGCGATCACTTTTGGGTGCCATTAAGTTAATCGTTTTGTGTGCATACATATGCAAAATAGGATAATTTGATGCTCAAAATAGGGAGAACTCTATTGTACAAGTGGAGGGTTTGACTTACTTGCCTCTTTGGATAAATGAAACTAATTATTTACATGGAATAAATTTATGAAACAACTTGCATTCCTCATTATTTCCTCTACTCCATCTCTAAAAAATATTGCACAAATTTCAAGCCACTCTTCCTAGTTGAATCAAACTCATTTTCACCGTTTTCCGTATATCTACCTTAGTATCGGTTCTTGGCATCACACCTATCCACATACCACTCAAATAGAGTAGAGGCATACATAACCAATCACTTAAGAGATTCCGTGCCAAATATGGAGAAGTATAAGGCCCAAACACATTACAATACCATGTCTAGAGTTTGCCATAAACGCTCATTTTGAGACGTATTCCTCCTCACTTTAGCACTCAGAACCGGGGACATGTGTCATGGCATTATTGATTCCATGGTGATATCATAATCGAAGTTGGAGTCTTAGGGTGAGTTTCCACATAGGATCCTTCGCCCACTAGATCCTAGATAATAGTGGGTCGGAGGTGTTTGCATGTACTTAAGCGCAAGCCGCCATCCAACTACATTTTGGTAGTTCACTAGACTTCCATGCATCTAGTAAAGAATCTTCAACCTACAAAGTGCCAGTCATCACATGTTTTGAAGATTGGTTTTAGAAGAAGGAGGAGGTTTTAACCTGGAGGAGGTTAGTAGGTGGGCCTAAATTTGAGAAGATGGGAGTAGCTAGTTGGCACATACGAACCCTACCCCACTAGATTCCCTCTACATTTGACGGGTTTGTCCTTAATGACACTAGAATTTGGTGGGTGAACAACCTACATGGAAACTCACCCTTAGAATTAATATCTATGTAGGTTGTTGCACCCACCAGATTCTACTGGACGAGCGGCCACATGGAAACCAACCCTTAGAAACCGTGAAACATGGAACCCGACTTTAACCACATGTGAAAGAAATTACCGAAATCAGTCCCAACTTGATTGAAATTATGGCATCCTATAGATTCCCAATAGGGTCCTGATCGGGAATAGGTGGTTCGACTCTCTAGGTGTGTGATTAAGACAAGTAGCTGAATTAGGCAACCCCCAAACTCACATTAGGACCTGATGCACTGTATCCACTTTTAGTTATTATTAGGGTTAGGTCTAATAGAAACTCAGAAGTGTCGTGTGAGAGAGGAGATGACACGTGGCATATGAACTCATGGGAGAGGAAAGAGGACAACCCCAGCGTCCACATGATCAGACACTACATGTACTGTACTTTTCCTTCCTTGCCAACCTTTATGCGGCGAATCGCCTTGGATTGGCAATTTCGTTGGTTCGTGGACCTGTTTCCTTCCGCCGAACTTTCCTCAACTTAGGCATCATTTCATTCTCATTGAGATACTTATTATAAACACTTACCTTAGGGCTCTCCTGGGAAGCGGCGTCTGCGCTTTCCTTCGGAGATCACTGTGATCCACCTGCCCTTTGAGAATCGAACCTCACTCAACATCGTACTTCTTCACACATTCCTCTCCTTTCTCTTGCTAATCATGGTTTGGCTCTTGGGTTTTTGAGTTTGAGTAGAGAGCTCAGTGTTTGCCTTTGGTCTGCTGATCCAGGGTATAGTGGGATTCTCACATTTGGGGGTTTGTGTTTCACTTGTGGTGCTTTGGATCCCGTTATCTTTGAGAAATCCGTGTCTTGCGAATTTGGGTTGTGGGATTTGAATGACACCATTTGAGTGCGACTGCCTTTGCTCTATTGCAGTTGCAGGGTTTAGTGACGTTTTGAATTGGGAGGCTCGTGTTTCACTTGTATTCTAAATTCCATTTTTTTCAAGACTAGTGGATTCTTAGATGAATCTGAGGTTATCTGTCCTTGTTCAGAATCTCGCTCACTCGCAAATTTTTCTCCTTTCTCTTGCTATTTGGCTCTTTGGTTTTGAGAGACACCATTTGCATCATTCCCTTTGCTACAGGGTTTAGTGGGAATTTGAATTGGGAGGCTTGCATTTCATACCATTATCTTTCAGCACTCTGACACCGCTCGCTCCAGTTAGAGTTCTCAAGTTCCTCTTAATCATCTCGCACCTTTTGATATTTGACTCTTGAAGGTCTAGTGTCAGAGGGCTTTTGTGGTTCTAGAATTTGAGCCTGTTTGGGGGGAGAGGAGTCTATGGCGGCATTGTGCCAGAGACCACCATGGCAACAACTCTCCCACCTGGCACCACCACCTGGCAACCCAGTTCGATCGCTTCCAACTGGATCAATTTCGGTACAGCCAGAAATAATTATCTCCCACCTGCGGCTGCGGGCTAACAGCAACAGCAGCAATAGCAGGGAGGCAGACTCGCCTTTTACAGAGAAGAGTTCGGTGAAGAGGGTGCGAGGCGGTGGGAATGCCACCGGTGTGGCCCTCAAGAGCTTGGAGCTTTGGAGCGCCGACCAGGCAAGGTTGCGCGGTTCTGATGATTCTGCAGCCACCTCCGGCAGCGTTTTTAGTGAATTTAGGGATCCTTTGCAGGGCCAGCCAGGTACAATCCTTTACGTTTCTGTTTTTTTCTTCAAGCTGTTGCGTTTTTTAATTTTTTAATTTTTGGCAGCTAGTTTCTGGTAGTTGGCACCACAATTGGATGGTACACAAAAGCTTGGGTCTTTAGAAATTTCAGTGAGGTTTCAAGTGCATTGCACAGGCCTGGAGTTAGAAAATGGTGGGATCCTGGAATTTTTTAGTGAATTGTGGGATCCGTTACAGGTCCAGCCAAGGACAATCACTGTAGTGTCTGTTTTTTTAATTTTAATTTTTTAGTTGTTTTGAGCTGTTGCAATTTTTTTCCGTAAATAGGTTTTGGTAGTTGGCACCACAAGTGGGTGAGTACATCAAGCTTTGGTCTTTTAGCAAATATCAGTGGGGTTCAAGTGTATTAGACAGTCGTGGAGTTAGGAAACGGTGTGGTCCTGAATTTATTGGTGAGATCTGGGATCCGTTACAGGGCCAGCCAGGTACAACCAGATTACTTATGTTTCTGTTTTCTTTCAAGCTGTTGCAATGCTTTTTGTAACTAGTTTCTGGTAGTTGGCACCACAGTTTGGTAATACACAAACGCTTGTTCTCTACGAAATCTCAGTGAGGGTGAAGTGCATTGCAGTCTTGGAGCCAGTAAAAGGTGTGATCCTGGAACTTTAGTGAATTTCAGGATCCATTACAGGGCCAGTAAGGTTCAATCACTTAGGTCACTGTGCTTCTTCAAGTTGTCGCAGGCATTTCTTTTTGTAAGTAGTTTCTGGTAGCTGGCATTGCAATTGGGTGGATGCACAATTTGCTTGTTCTTTTAGCAAATTTCGGTGAGGTTCCTATTGCCTAGCACAGTCTTGGAGTTAGGAAACGGTGTGATGATGGCACGCACGTGAAAATAACTAGATTGGCAATTTCAAAACAGAATGTAATCTGTTTGCATCTGTTAAGATGCGGTTGCGATTGCCTTTCTCTATGGTCTTTTATATTTACGATGATTTGGGTTGTGGGAATGAGGTCATATCCTCCCTTGTTTATGGGTGTGAATTTGGTGACTTCACTAACGAAGGGACTAGGTCCAAGTGCCAGAGATTTGGGCTTTTTCAAGAAATTATCTGAATTCAATTCTGGTGGTGCAGGTCCCAATTATAAAGATGATGACATTGCGGCGAGGTTACCTGAGCTTCGGGAAGTGCTAGCGCTCCTACGCAAGCAATGGGCTCAAGAAGAAGAAGCGACAGGGGGAAAGAAGAGGAGGGGCCCAGGAAATGTGTTTTTAGTTGGAACCGGCCCAGGAGACCCAGATCTCCTCACAGTGAAGGCATTGAAACTGATGCAATCTGCTGAGCTGGTCTTGTATGACCGACTTGTCTCCACTGACATCCTTGAGTTGGTGCATGCCGATGCTCGCCTTCTTTATGTTGGGAAAACCTCTGGCTACCATAGCCGAACTCAGGTACAAAAACTAATATTTGGTATCTGAAAATCAGGAATTTACATCATCATTGATGGGCTTAGGGTTTCTTGCTCTCTTTGTATTTGCAGTTTTATTGTCTAGTGCACTTTCTCACAATAATCTGTGCTTATTATATGCTGTATCAAGTACAAGATGCAAGTTGTGGGGTTCAAGGGAATATTCTGTTTCTAATGTAGGCATATTTGTGAGGCTTTTTGAAGAACTTTGAAGGGGCTCAATTTGGAAGAGATCAGGGTTTTGCTCTGAACATTGTAATTTTGAACAGGGATCATACTAGAAGAGCTTAGGGTTTAAGCAGTTAGTACTACGGCTTTGAAGTGGGCTTATACACTTTGAGCTATCAAGACAAATGTCCTCAGGTCTTCTATAATAATTTAGCCTTATTTGCGTAGGAGTAGTAATCAACAGATTGTTCTTTTTTATTGTAACAGGAAGAGATTCATGAGCTCCTGCTAAGTTTTGCTGAGTCAGGTGCAACTGTAGTCAGATTGAAAGGAGGAGATCCTCTGGTACTATTTCTAAACAAACCTGAATTTGAGGAATTGTATGTTAAGAGTTGCATTTTGAGCACTAGCTGTGATTATGACGATTGTGGAATGTGAATGAATGTTTCACAGATTATTTTGTCATTATTTGTCCTAATGTTTTGAAGGCAATAACTTTCTCATATTTAAGCTCCGGTGAGTATGATGGAGTAATTGGTTATATTAACAGCTTGGCATGAGCTTTCATGATATGGATGATATTGTAAGCTCTTGGCAAGGGACACTGACAATGTTGAGATTATTCACATAATGCTCAATTTAGCTTTTTCTCAGCTATTGTAAACTGCCATTTCAGAAATCCATGGGAACATGTAGACTGGAGATTAGTTATGGTGATGGGATGCTTGTCATGGTCTCAAAGGTTTTGTAATTAATTTGTAACACATATGTTTGCTGCAACAGTAAGTGGCTTGATGTAAAGTTTAAGCTGGCAGTGGTTGTTTATTAGAATGACATCTCTCATACTGTATGTGTAATCAACTCTTATGCAGGTTTTTGGTCGAGGTGGAGAGGAAATGGATTTCCTGCAAGAGCAAGGGATCCAAGTTCAAGTTGTCCCTGGTATGTTGACTTCTATGACTTGCTTCTCAAGATGTATTTGGTACAGATGGCAATCTTCAAGGGTTGTCTTTGTAGGCTTCAAGTTTGATTAACAAAAACAGTCGTTTAATTCAATCAGAAAGGTTTCAAGACTGAAGCATTCTCTAATTAAAAATTTCATTGAACGTGACCTGCAGGTATTACAGCTGCATCTGGTATTGCAGCTGAGTTGGGAATTCCATTGACTCACCGAGGGGCCGCAAACAGGTCAGTTATCTTTATTCAGTGTGCAATCAATCTTCTTGACCCTTCAAACAATATATGCAGCATCACAGTTTAGCTTATTGGCACCATGTTTGCACAGAATGCAGACTCTTGAAATTCACATCATTTTTGTCCAAGGGCGCCTCAGTGGGTGAGATTTAAGAAGCCTCAGTGGTGAAAATATTGAGCTAGTCCAAGTCTGATTACGAACATCTGTTTTTTTTTGGCAGTGTGAGGTTTTTGACTGGCCACTCAAGGAAGGGTGGAGATGACCCTCTATACGTGGCAGAACAAGCAGCTGACCCAGACTCCACTTTGGTCATTTATATGGGCCTGGCTACACTTCCTGGGCTTGCTGCGAAATTGATGGCCAATGGGCTACCAGCTGATACACCTGCAGTTGCCATTGAACGAGGCACTACTGCGCAGCAACGTGTGGTGAGAACTTGCACCCAATATGCTATCATTATATACATATATATAATTTATTTATTTATTTTCCATCATTTTGCATTTAAAAAAAAACTGGACTTAAAGGTAAGTGGGCATTAAACAGAACATTGTCTCTGTATTCACTTCTAAGGAGTTTTATATAATTTGTACATCTAAATTGTGCCTGTAGCCCATTTTCTCATAATTTCAGAGCTCATACGAATATATTATTCATTATCAAAGTGAAGAATCTCCTGCTCATTAAATGGTCATATAGGTCCCCCTCCCCCAATCATATCTCTACTATTGAGCCTAGAATGGTTAACAAATTGAGTTGGTAGTCCAATCATTTTAAAACACATGTCTTTTGGTGTTCATTCTAAGATCCACACGTAATTACACACAACTCAAAAATAGGTTTCCACATTTCGGGGGTTGGACTAGCACTGGTCTACCTTAGTGAGAGATTGTGTTCATAGCTGGTTAGATTGAGGCTTCCTAGAGTGTATATCCATGGCTATGTATGTAAGGTAAGTGTACCTAAAATGGACACTTTTAGCTGTGCACCCACTTCTCCTTATTTAAGAGCATAGTAAACACACGATTAGTATGAGATGATGATCAATTCCAAATTGAGGTCGTAGCTGTTTTTCTCGATAGTTTCTGGAGCTCGTATGATTATCTTCTTCAATATCAAAGTGAAAATATTTTTCTTAAATTATCACATGGGTCCCCCCCAATTATGTTGACTCTTGAGTCTAGAATAGTTAACAAATTCTGAACACATAGTCCGATCTCTTTTAAACATATGTCCATTTGGTGTATGTTCTTTGATCCACATCTGTCCACACCACTCAATTATAGGGTGTCCGATTAAGAGAAGTGACTGGATTAGGCCAGCTTACCTTAGGCAGTCAGCTTTTATTTTAGAAATGTGGGCTTTGCCAGTTTGGAGGTATCCCAAATTAAAATAACCTTGTATAATGTCTACTTACTGCTTCATTTTGCAGTAAATTGTTTGTGTCTGCTTTTGCTCTGTGGGTTTTGGTAATCCTCTCTTTTAAAAAAAGAATGTGCTGGCAGGTGTTTGCAACCTTGGAAGATTTGCCTATGGAAGTCACAGCAGCTGAGTTGGTGTCACCAACACTTATTATCATAGGCCGTGTGGTTGCACTTTCGTATCTTTGGACACAAAAGTTGTCAGCTGGTGAGTTAGAAGATCAAAATGCACAGAAGCAACCAGCTGCATCATCTTTCAATTCGGAAAGAACTGCTGCAAAGAGGGAACCTCGTGCAAGGAGTCTGCGAGGCTCGGATCCAAGCCTTCCAAGCCAAAACTGATGAAGCTAGTTGTAATAATATTGGTCAAGCTCATCCAACCCTAGCAACCTCCTACCCATTTAACAAGGAATTTTTTCTTGCCAGGATTCTGGGCAAACAATTCATTGCACATCATCTCATTGCAAGTGCCCCCAAATTGTTGTGTGATCTAAAGAAATGGGTTGGTGGGGAAATCAATAAAGACTTCCACATAACCACCGGGTACTCTAAAACCTCTGAATCAGTTGTGAACATGTTCAAATACAGAATACAGTACATTCTCTTAAAATTTAGATGTTGTCTACATTCTGTGGAATTGGAGCAAACAGGTGTGCTATCGGCCTGTTTGACATTTAAGAGTCAAGTTTTTACACGTACCTGAAGTTATGTTACAAAATGTGCGTCCCGATGACATAATAAGCTCCTTGACATTCATTTGTCTGAGGAGTTTACATAATGCTAATCAGAATTCTTAAATGGTTGATAACTTGAATCGTAGAAGTAGATGCTAGACAAATAGTGTGCATATCAAACATGGCTTTTATGCGAGGATGGTAGAAGCTGAGAGTTTATCTTGGCAACTCCTAGTATGTTTTCTTCGGTCCAAAGTACACATTTATGTGATCAGCCTGTGTGTGTTTTGATGTACTATCTGCAATTGCACCACCCTTTTACTGTGGCTTTTTTTTTGGGGCCAGTGTGGTAAAAAAACATGTAAGTAAGTACACTAAATATGATATTTAGTGGACTTATTGTTCGGAGTTGCATGTTCCTATATCTTTTTACTATTAATGTACTATAGTATCCAAACAACCAATTCAACCATAGTGGGCAAAAACTGAGATGCACAGTAGACAGTTATAGCATTGTGTAATTCCAAATAGTAATTCACACCGAATATCATATTTAGTATAGTGTGTTAATTGCTGAGACAAAAGACTCACTTCAAAAATATGTGATTAACAATTACAAATTTCCACATCCATTACTTTGAGTATGTAACATGAAATGAGGCTTATGTGCCTGTATTTGGTTACCAGGTTTGCAAGCAAAGTGAGTCTAAGTTTGATGCCTATATTAGTGGGTGGACCAATATATTAGTAATCAAAGTAAAGAGAGATCGTGTGTCACATTGTATACACAAATTGGTGCATTTTATTTGGCAGCATATTATTTGCTAAAAAATGAACTTCTGGTATCACTGATTGTTGTTGTGGATAGGAACAACCAAGTTTGATAGAGCAAAAAATCATATCTTACACAGCCAAATATTAATCTCCATCTAACAAAGACATAGCTGCACTTGCAGGAAAGACATTCAATAGGGAATATAGTAAGTACTGAGTAATCAGTGAATGACCTTTCTTTGTCAGCTTTTGTAAGGGCGTCAATATGCTTTAATTGGAGTGGAATATGTGCCAATCAAAGAGTCTGAAGAAAAGTCTCTCACAATCAAAGTAGATCACATCCTAACTCATGTAAGTAAGCAAATGTACACTGATATGTGCAATTAGGTTGTAATTGCAAATAGATTGCCTACGTGCCCATGCAAATTACCACTGGGTCAAAACCAGATTCAGTAACTATAACTGCATTTTTTTTTATTCATATTGCAGCTGCAGTGAAAACTTAACTACAGTTTTTTGTCACCATGATAGTAAATATCCAAAATAGTGTGGACCTTTGGGATATAGTGTGATCAACCTAATTGCACATATCGGTGTAGTTGTTTCGCTAACTTGGGATTTCTTGCCCCTGCAATTGTGTAGGTCACCAATTCTAGTTCTATGGGTAAATATAAATCACACTCCCATGTAGATAGGGTCATAATCAATGGGCTGTGTTCACTTGTTAGAGGGCGCCCACTAACATCTCACCAATGGAACAAAAGTGTCAATGAACTAAACATCCTTTGAAGCTTCACTTGTAGGGAGGTGGGAGAAATCTTTTGACAAGCCCTGTGACATTCATTTGAGACATTTACCCACACTATATCTACTAGTACATGTTCATCTTAGTAAGTCGCCTTGCTATTTGTTTTGGGTCCCAACGCCCTCAAGAACATTCTCTAACAATGAAAGAGAATTATTCCATTTCTCAAATTGAAACAAAATGATAAATCTAAAGAAGGAAAACTATCCCGACTTGGTTTTGGACATGGTCATATAAACCATGTTGCTTGCATGGTTGTTAGTCATATACTCTTCTAAAACCAACTCCAAGTTCCTATGTCAAAATTTATCTCTATTATAATATGAGTAAGCATGGCCACTGGCTAAGAAATTTTTTAGGGCTTTGAACCTTTATAACCATGCCATTCGTGACACCCATGGAACTCTCAAAACAATATTTTATCTCATGGTGCCCAGGTCTAACATTACTAAGCCTACCCTCTTTGCACCCTTTCTAAAGGGGGAGGGGTAGGCCTAGTACGCTAGAATTTGCCTTCAATGATGCCCAAGATTCCCCGGGCCAGTAGGCCAACATTGACTTGTCCGGCCGAGTGCCGAGCTCCACATGAGGCACTAGCAAGCACACATTGCTGGCAGAAAATTTGACTATATTCCACTATAAAATCCCAAACGTTATCGAAGGCGCCAACCCAACTGCCGGTTCACCCTTGCAGACTAAACAATACTCAAGTTGAGTACTGTTCATGTTGTCAAAGTGACCTATCATAAAACATGACATCATGCCAACATAATTCTCGACCCCATGGTGCAACATTCTACTGCCGAGTAACATTATTGTTCCAAGCCCTAAGACTTGATTTGAACATGGTCTTTTATCCATATACGTGTATATTTATTCAAGTAGCTGCCCGCGGGGCAGCTGCACAGTGGGCCCTGTCGACCATGGACGTTTCTAGAACGAGGCTGCTCTTCTGCATGTCGACAAGCGCCTGTGTTGCAATCAGAGGTGTCATGGTCTGGTTCACCATCCATCAGACAGACCCGGATCACTGAGTTACTCCCACACACCGAAGCTTATGATTCATCGTTCGTTCGTTCGCTTGCGAGGCCTGGAAGTTATGAAGGTGTGCCAGTTGAATGCCGCGAATTAGGGATAGAATTTGGTCACCACACTCTCTGCCTGCAGCCTGCAGCAGCTTTCGGGTCTGCCTGCCAACCCACCCTCCCTCTTTCCCTATTCCTTTTCCTTTTCCTTTTGTTTGGGTTTCGGTTCTGTCCAGCTCCAGTACTACTACAAGAATTCCAGCAGGGTGAGCAAGTACTTACTTGTGCTACTTCCCCTACCTTACTGTCTGCCAACTGAAGAAATATTGCGGCCGTGCCACTGATTGGGAGCTGGGAGAGAGAGAGAGAGAGAAAGGAATTTGCTCTCTACGCCACCGCACCAGTTGATGCGAAGTTCAACCAATTTGCACTTGAGTGGTGTCACTCGCGGTGCACCTGATTTATCAGCTGCCTTCACTACCAGCATGTGAGCTCTAGCTAGCTAGGCAATCCTCCTGCGTCCGTCGGTCGGTGGGTGGGTGGAAGGAGTGTGCCAATCTACCTCCACGGTGGACTTGCAGATTGTTTAGTGACGTGGGATCATTGTCCACGACTCATATGCTTGTAGTGTGTGCTTGCTTGATCTCGGTGGGCTCGATTGATCAACTTTATGTTGTTGACGTCTAAAGAATGATATTACAATTGCAAACGATCTTTGGGAGGTTGTACATCCGATTAATTACTAAGGTAGATGGTGCCAGAACCATCATTGACTTTGACCATTTAAAACATGTGGTCTAATTTAACAACTTTTCAAAGAAATTTGTACCTATTAAGGTTGGAACTGACCTTATCGATTGTAATTTTGATGTTCACACAAAATTTTAGTTGTCCACGTGTTCAAAATTTTAAGATTATAATGTAAGTGCGTACGTTGGTATGGCCTGGCAGAGATGGTTGCGTAGGCAAGAAAAACACCCTTTTTGACCTTTAGGGTTAACTCCTCAAGATTGAGCCATGCCAAGCATTGCAAATATTCCCAGTTTTGGAAGGCAATCCCCCAATTTGTTTTGGGCCCACCTTGGGCACTCATGACTAGGGATATCGCTTCCCCAACTCTCAAACCTTTTGGGACACCATGTAGTACCACCAAACTACACTAAACATTGTATTCAATGTCACTTACTAAATGTCATATTTAGTGTAGTACTTGGCACCCCCGGGCATGTGCCAAATGCCCATAATTGTTTTTGTCCTTCTTGGCCTTTAGGGGTTAAGAGTTCACTATCTCTTTTATTAGTAGATTCATAATTTTTAGATGTCTCTCTTAAGGAATTGCGAGGGAGATCCTAATGCACCAAAGTGAGCCTTATTTAAGTTTGACATGCATAGGTTATAAGAGTACAAAGCTTTTAAACAACCTCATGTTAAGGTGGTGGACCTTTAAAAATCAAATGTATGCATGTAGTGCAAACTTTCAGGGTGTTGATTTAGGGTGGGGTGTTTGTTTTAGCATGCTCTAGAGTAGAGCCACCTATTCCTAATCTGAACCTCATCAAGAATCTATAGGGTGCCATAATTTTGATTAGGTTGGGATTGCATTTTTTAATTTCTTTTTGTGGGTGGTTAAAAATGAGGTTCCACGTTTTACGGTTCCTAAGGGTTAGTTTCTAAGGGTGGCCGCTCACCCACCAAATTCTAGTGTGAGTAAGGAAAAAACCTGCCCAAATGTAGAGGGAATCTAGTGGGGTAGGGTTCGTATGTGCCAACTAGCTACTCCCATCTTCTCAAATCTGGGCCCACCTACTAACCTCCTCCTCCCAGTTATCAAGGATGGAATTCTAGACCAACATTGCCATTTCTTATTTTACACCACTAGAGCATGGGAACTTAGTATCAAATGGGTTGTGCCCCCACAAAATCCTCCAATCCAAACCACACATAAAGAATGCACTAATCCACTAAGTTGTCAACTTTACATGTGCTAATCTAGGCGTTCACTTTGATGATCAATCACGATCTTTATTTTAACGCATTCAATAGTTTTCCATTTTCTCTATTCATTTTTTGTTGAATTAAAATATATTACTCAATCAAATGAAAGTATCTACCCTCTCCATAGTATCTAGTAAAATTCAAATTCTCCCCTCCCCCCCCCAAAAAAGAACCACGTGTCATCATGTGATTGGTTGGAACCAATCTTAAAAAGATGATGTGAAAATGAACTAACTAGGAAGAGAGATGCCTAATCAACCTGAACGTACAATAAAATGTCTTGGTATGTGTTCACGGAATAAGTGAATTTACCTATTACGTTTTTCCTTGATAGAAATGACATGCATTCATGTCGACTAATGAATTGATGTCATCAATAAGACAATCCAACCAACCAGATAGATGGAATCAATCTGTGACGTTTTGCTTCCCACGTTAAATTCCTTGGGAAATGAACAAACATGTGAACTCGTAAACCGGATCTAAAGTAAAGACGGAGCTAATTGAGGTGCAACGACAACAAGACCGCACATGGGCATACTAACTACTCAATCAATCATACGGCTAGATCCTCACCCTAGTGGACTTAGAAACCTATCTATCTATCCTTCTATATATTATAGACCCCAAAAGCCCCCTTCTCCCGGCAAGAATGTTCCTTGGGCCCACCAACCTCTTCATGAATCAATCTCAGTGAGGACAACTTTTCTCCAATTTCCGTCCATCGCGTTGAGGAAAAGCTTGGAAACTATTGGATACGGCCGCAATGACTCCTCACATTGTCTCCGATTTGTTTTTGTAACGGTTAACATTCCCCACACCGTGGGTCAAAAAGCCTCATCACTATGCCCCCGCATACATATTTATATATATATGCATCACATGCACTTTGCTCCATCATGGCGCCTCTCGAATAGGTAAAGCTCATGATGCTCATAATTCCTTGCTCGCTCCCTCGCTCCCGGCCCGGACTCGGCCATGTTCAATACGTAGCTAGATACGGCACCAAGTCTACGTAGAAGTAATTATTGTCGCCTACATATCCATAGGCATTTTAAAATGATTATTATGATGGCATTTGGGGGGGGGGGGTTCTCGAGTCTCAACCCCCCACACTCATGGTCGCTATAGTTCCGGAGGGATCTTTCTTGAGTGTGGATATATTGAGGGCTTGATGAGTATAATACATATCTAGTTATTCAATACGTATCAAGATACGGCAACAAGTCTACCTAGGAGTAATTATTGCCACCTAGTATATATGTCCACGAGCATCATAAAATTATTATGATGATGGTATATTGGGTGGGTCAAGACCCCCGCACTCATGGCCATGGTCACCATAGTTCCGGAGGGATCTTCTTGAGTATGGATAGACCTATATATATAGAAAACGTGAGGGACTTGACAAATATAATAATGCTTCTACATCCGTGCCCAAGTCTCTCGCTCCTATTTGTCATTCATAAAGCGTACTACTCCTATAATATACTGATGATACTAGTCTTTGTCTTTGCGTCTTGCT
Organism: Polytrichum commune; assembly: GCA_950295325.1. NCBI lineage: Eukaryota > Viridiplantae > Streptophyta > Polytrichopsida > Polytrichales > Polytrichaceae > Polytrichum > Polytrichum commune. The sequence goes on from OX485804.1 coordinate 2,004,643, forward strand.
TTTGGGGGTGGCGCATTTGCTCATCAATTTATGGTGTATTTGACTATGGCCCAAAGTAAGGTCAACTGACGCTCATGTCATTACCAACACCAACCCAAACACTTACACCTCGATCACACTCGTACATACTCTCGATGTGTAGAATTTGTTAATTCTTGCGAGTAGGGTAATTGGAAGAATGAGAGATAAGGACAAATAGGTAGATATAATCAACATTTTGTAATTGTATCACGTGTGTGTTTACACACACACGCAAAATTAATGAAACAAGATTTGGATTTCATTGTCAAGAAACATTCAATGCCACTAGATCCTAGAAAAGAGCATGGAGAAACTCTCTTGGATGAACCTAGTTAATTCACAAAACCCCCAAAGGGTGAATAATCTAAGCATGATCAACTAAGCCAACATTGGGTGCATGATTATTCCACATGGTTTTCAAATTCAACCTTTGGTAAGAAGGTTGTTGTCTCCCATCTCCCCACGTAGCGTCGAACTTGGTAAGGACATCATCCTAGATGGCCTCCTTCTTTGAGTCTTTAAGAGCTTTTCCTCCAAACAATTCTAGCATAGTCAAGAAGGCCTTGCCATTATTATCATTTGCTTCACCTTAATTGCCACTGCCATATGCAATGATGGCCAATAGATTGGATTGGGAATTATCTCGTCCAATTAGCAATTGTGAATCGTAAAGACTGTCATGATCATTTTAAATTTCAAATCAAAGTTGAGGTGGAAAAATTATAAGATGTCAAAGCGTAGATACTTGGTGTCTTGAAGTGATTGCCTAGGTCCTTCTAGCCATGTTCACTATTGAACCAGTGATGGTGTCTATATTTTATGCACATAGTTTGATCTCATATTCATCGCAGTTTATGTGTTTCTTTTGGTGTCCATCCTCAACCATAAATTGTGCCATATACCACTCTCATACCACTCATATACATGCATCCAATTAAGTATGGCGACCATATAACGCCCAATCACCTAGATATGTGGGTCTTATCCAGTCATTTTTCTTAAGCGGAGACCGATATTTGAGTTGTACATGGCAAGGTTTGCTAAGTAAGAATGGATGCACAAAAAAACACGTGTTAGAATGAGATTGGACTATATGCTCAAAATATAAATATCATTCTACGTTCAATAGTTGACACAATTGGTAGGGTTCATGTGATCGCTTGAAGAGAATGAGAATCGTCACTTTGACCTCTTAGTATAATAATCCTTGCATCTCATTGCCGATAACTTGAAACCCAAGTCTTCATGATTTGTAATTCCTGACTAAATGAGACAGAGTTGGAGGTTGCTACTACCCATAATAAAGCCACATACCTTAATATCGGCTTTCTAAAATTGAAGTTTCATGGTAAATAACCTTCAAGGCCATGTACCTTATTAAATTGTACCCTTAAGTTGTTCATGTTTAGGTGTCATACCCTTCTTGAGGTTGTGTAGTTCCATCATGTGCACCAAAGAGTTCTCCCTCGCGTTGTTTTTCTCGTTCTTATTTTAGACTTTTGGGGAAAGAACTAAGGTGAATTCATATTCTCAAAATGAAGGGGGGGTTCATCTGTTAGTCCAGATCCTAGCGAAAGGAGACTACTATGAAAGATGAAGGGAAGGAGAGGAGAGGGAAACTAACTTCCATTGGAGGTGAGAGAAATGACCCTTACAAAACACCTCACTAGCACACCCTTGCTTTTTTTTTGGGGGTCCCGGTGACCTTGTATGCAGTTTGGCAATAAACTAAACCTGCATTTCAATTGTCAACTAATTACATCCTTAAAAAGAAGTACCTACACATGCCTTAAGTAACTCCGTCGGTTCCAGACCTTGGCCACAAATTTATAGGGATTGCAAGCACCGTTTGGTAGACTAATGAAAGCGTCCGTGCGAGGTACACGAGTCCTGAGCATCATCATTTCAGTTCATGGCCTCCCAGCTATTATAAGTTATAGCACCCAGCTGGCCGCTTCCCTCAAACAAATATTTATTCATAAGCTGGCTGCCCTGGAACTCATTTCTTCTCCAGAAATCAACACCTCCGAAGCGAGTACACCTTATAGCCAATGAACGAAGAGAACCGACCGCTAGTTGCAGATGAACCAATTGAGTTTGAGAAGTAACCGCTTGAAGTTCAAGACTTCAGAAAATCTACAGAGCACTTTAGAGGAGTCTATAAAGTCTACCTAAAATTAGTAATGAATGACTGAAAGATCACGACATGTAACCGGTTGGACTTGGAAACACTGGGGATCTTGACTGATTATATCCAAAATCCTCCCCGGACATTACTCATAGCTTCATTTTTCAGTTGATTTAACACTTTCCAGCCGCGTTTGGCTACAATGTGCGACATCAGGAAACGAAGCTAAAACAGCAGATGATGGCAAACCCATTCAGACTCATATAGTAGTTTGTCTCAAACCGCATGAGAGAAGCACGCACCACTTATTGACTTATTGGGTTTAGTATGGACTATGGAGAGCAGTTGCTATAAAATGCTACACTAAAATATACTAGTGCGATCTCTAAACTAGATGATCCAACTTGGAACCGATTGGCAGAAGCTAATGTATACCATTATGTGGAAGACTGGAAGTTAGTTTGGGGTGTCGTGTGAGTACCTGGCATAGAGCTTCTGGTGGCAAAACAGGATTCGATGCAATAGTTGGTGCCAGGAGGCCGAGTGGAGAGATTTTTTTGATCATCATTGAAAGCACGTAACTCATAAGAACTGCCTCATAAGAACTGCCACATAGTTTCTCTGCTACTGCAGCTGGTAAGAGATTGGAGGGAGGGAGGGGGATTTGCCGCATGTAAGTGTACCTCTCATTCATCCAACATATAAGCCAGGCTGAACTACCTAGTGTGCACTCTGGAGGTTGCTTTTTATACTTGATTTGACACCAAACTTAGGTTCAAAAACCCCGAATTAGTCTAGTTGAAATTATTTGAGATGAATCAACCACAATCTTATTGGGGTTCAAGTTTTTATGTTGGATGGATGAGAGCTACCTTCATATGCAACCATTGAGTGTGTGTATGCGTGAGAGAGAGCTCTTTGGTTGCGCGTGCATGCGTTAATTAATAGATTTGGGTCTTATCGGAACCTCAATCGTTGCATCCCAAAGTACAACAGTTATTGGATTTAGTATGCACTATGGAGCACACTAATTACGTAACGCTACGTTCTAAATTACCTAATGCAATTCATACTATGTGATCCCACTTGTAAGTGTAGCAGTTGGTGTACACTTTTTTATTCTATTTTTTGAGACAAATGGAATGCTAAATTATTTCATAATTGCCATAAAGGCTACCAAGACTACAAAACAAAAAGAGGCGCAAATGCCTAAGGTGCACACGATGGAATTAGACAGCCCCAAAGAGGTTGAGAAGATTCCTAAACATGATAATCCGACAAATACAACTTGACGTTCCAAATTTTTGTGGAGTTGGATCAAATGTAGAATGGAAGTTGTTTCAACTACCCACAACATGTTGAAGTTGTCTAAGACTCCTTCGCAACTGGAGACTTGCTCAACAAAATTTTGAGGTTTTGGCCAACACAGTCTTCACATGCCCCATGAGACCTTGCCAAAAATAGTTTGGTACACTTCATTCTCTCTTATGTTGTTGTTTTACAATATGCTATTTTCCATAGGTTTTTGATACTGCAACTCGCACCTGATTGACAGAAGCTAAGAAAGAATTAAAAGAAAAAAAGGAAAGAAACATTGGTGCTCTTGCACCGACGTGAATGTGCACCCCTTCTCCTGATACTGATCAGGACAGAAGCTAACATCTATGTGGAACTTAGTTTGCCAGGTGTCATGTGAGTACCCATAGTTCTTCTGGAGAGCAACTTAAACAGGCCAATCCCGTTGCAATTGTTGATGCCGAGCCTCAGTCTCTGAAGAGGTTTCGATTCCATCATCGATTTAAAATTAAAAGCAATCCGATATATAGTAAGAACTGGCGTATAATAATTCCTAGCGCATGCATTAATTAATTGAATAATTGGTCTTATAGTGAGCAGAGTCTTTGGGGAGCACGGGTAGGGTGATGATGAGGATGCTTGGAAGGCGAGGAAGAGGGCCGGAAGGAGGAGTCAAAACAGCATGAGTGGCCATAGTTATTGGTGACCAGCCTTTGGGCTTAAGTGGCATTGGGCAATGAGTGTCACTCACTTTTGGAGTCACAAGAGTATTGCCTCCCATTTACCTTGCCCATCATTGCCCTGCCCGTCCACCTGCCCGCCTGCGTCAAATGTCTTCCAAAATTCACACCTAGTCCATAACACGTATTTAGATTCAAGTTCGACTCACCATGATTTCAAAAAAATTGTGATAATTTCGCTTGGCCCCTGTAAGGATCTCTAGCAACTTATGCTCATTATTCCCTCGAAATCACTGGCATCTCAAATCTATAATGGACTCTTACCTACTCTAGTCATGAACTGTCACGGCATTGAAAACATTTCTTAAGACAAGTGGTAAGCATTATTTCATTATCAAAACATGAAATCACCAAGGCTGTGAGGCCTAAAATTAAAAAGGAGAATGAGCACAAGCAGACAATCCCAAAAAGGATAAGAGTGCCTAAGAAACATGTATCACTAAATTTAGAATGTAAGGCGCTTTGAATTTTTTAGCAATCAATTCATGATAGCAAAATTGAAGGCTTATCATTCTTCTTTAGGACATTTGCGGGCAACTTAATACAAGTTTGAGGTCCTTCTGACCCATTGCAAACAATTCTCTCATAGTCAAGAGGACTTTGGTAGATAGGTTGATGCATCTTCTTCTCGCGCCACCTCTGTCACTGTTATTTTTTATTTTCTTCTTCTTTAGGTTTTCTTTTTTGACACAAATGAAACAGAACTTGTTCCATTGTGCCAGTGTCCTAATTATACATGCTTATGCAATGTATGTGTACATTTTCTTAAGCATGTTATTTGCATATGTTATTCTGGTCATTGATTAGAGGATACCAGTGTTGGCAGTTTTGGTTGCTCTTTAGATAAGTATGACAAGTCAAACTGAAGAAGAGGTTTATACTTTCACTTGAACAGATGGCACCAGATTTGGTGACCCTGATGAATGTTTGTCCTTAAAACATGCGATACAAGGACTTTAATACGTTACTCTTAGTACCCAATTTCCAAAATGACTGGGCTTTCATTTGCGCCTTGACTCATCCAACATTATCCATCTTCAGACTTGTCAACAAACATGTCAAATTCAACATAACTGCATATATCAGTTATATCAGTTCACAAAATCGATTTGCAACTATGCTTAGAGCATGAGAGTGGTCTCAACATCCAATAGGTGGATGAAGATTGTCAAATCCACATATCAAACAACTTACTACACCACAGACACACTACTGGAGAGGAGGCTAAGGAGTTACAAGGACTCATAACCGGAGAGAGGAGAGTGGATGATGAGTTATAGGAAGCAACAAGACATCCATTGGTTATGGGTCAACCTACTCAAGCTGGTTATGGGACATAATTGTTTTGCTTATGGACAAAATTGGAGGTTATGGGTGGGATGCTCTATGCGTGGATAGAAAAACACATGGGAGGTGTTAGAAGTGCTCTCCACTTGGATGAGCAACTAGTCATGTCTCAAAACTTACAACAACTCATGCAAATTAGTCATGACTCTTTGGAGCAAAGACTAAAGACCATGTAACTCATGAGAGGAGAGTGGATGACAAGTTGTGGTAAGCAACGAGACAACCACCTTACTCAAATTGTTTATGGGACATGACTAGTTTGCTCATGGACAAAACCGGAGGTTATGGATGAAAAAATACTTGCTTATCACAAAGAGTAAATAAAAATCCTCATATCTTTTTAAGGATTTTGATATATAACTCCAAAATCTTGGAGGCTTGCCCTCTTCCCTCTGCATTACAATTTGCTTTATAATTGGATTTAAAATAAATTACTCTCTTACTATATACGTTCCTAATTTTTTTGTAGTTCCAATGTAGGATTCCTCTTTCTGAGGGCTACAAAAGTTTCATGAACTTGAATGAAAATGTAACACTTCTCATTGGATTAGATTGCACTATATGTAATTAATATCTAAATTTATGAGAAAGGGAGATGCATACCCGGGTACATAACCAGTGAGAGGAGAGTGGATGTTGAGTTGCAATTAGCAACAAGACACTCACCTTATTCAAATAATTGTTTATGAGACATAACCGGTCAGCTCATGGGCAAAAACCAGAGGTCGTGGATGAAATGCTCTATGCATGGATAGAAAAGCACATGGGAGTTGTTGGAAGGGCTCTCCACGTGGATGAGCGACTGATTATAGCTCAAGACTTACAGCACTCATGCGAATTAGTCATGACTCCTCCGGAATCCGGACTGTTCTCTTGCTAGTATGTGAATGAGCACCCATGATGATGCAGCAATAATAAATTGCGTCCCCTGGCCTGGCCTGGCCTGGCCTGTTGAAAGGATTAACCATTTACTCGCGCGTTCCTCCCCATCTTGCTTTCCAAGATATGAAACATAAACTTGGCCAGTGGAGCATCCCGCCATGCCTGCAGCCCATTATTCAAAAGTTTTGGATTATGTTGAGTGGATCCTCACGAACTCGCTGAGAAGCCGAGCAGATGTTCATCGTTACGGGCTTCCCCATCTGTTGTCATTACTACCTATCTATCAATGGAACTAGCTAGGCCACCAGAGCCTCAGCGTCTTGACAGGCCCGCTTCCAATCACAGGCCAAGGCTTCCAAAAGTGCTACTTATGGTCCTCTAATGTGCATGATAGGGCTAGGCCGGCCAGGCAGGTCGGGGCTGATGAGCTCAAGTGGATTAATAAAATTATATTTGCCTCTCCAGTGTATTTTCATTATTTGGTTGTACCTGGCCCGGGTCCACAAGATGATGAGTTTGCGGCAGGTCAACCACATCTCCTGATTATGGTTCCACGCAAAGCCAGCCTTGGATTATAAGCTGGTACTGTCTGTCTGTGTGTGTGTCTACCTTACTTACAATTACATGCAATAGTGCAGAGTCCCAAGTGAGATTGAAGCCTCCTTTGGAGTCGTATAAGGTGTCATGATGGTGGCCACAAAAGTGTCCCCCATTGACCAATAACTACACTCTGCCATGAGATGATTATCAAGGTTTGAGAATCCAGAGAATTTACGTCTTCCACTCGAGCAGATAACTATAATCCCCCAGTCCCAACGTCACTCACTGCTCCTTCAAATCTCCTGCAAAAGAACTCGCAGGCCTTAAAAGTGAAGGGAATGAACTTCGGATGGTTTCAGGGTACTCCTGCTTGAGTGATGCACCAGAATGTGCTCAACTAAAAGGTCAGCCCGGCCAGGTTCAGAGTGGGAGAGCTGCAGTGTCAAGGGCCCAGGGACAAACAGGTGGCCAAGTGTACTCTTGGAATAATTTCTTGAAGATGACTTGACAGATAATTTTCTACCTTATTTTCGGTTGAATGTTCCAAGTAGTGTCTGCTGTTTTTCCACAACCAGTCCAAAGTGCTAAACTCAATTTGTGATTGCAACATATGGGAAACTTAAACGCCAGATAAAGGATCACAAGGATTCTGGTAGATACTATCGACCGTGAAGTCAGACATTTCAAGAAGAATTTGAAGGGTCACTCGCAAGAATCATGAATTGCTGAACTTCCATCAAGACATAATATATGTGATGAGAAAGAAATCTTGGGCAACAGAAGAGTTCTCAAATAACAGAACAAAAGAATTGAGGAGCCAGACAGGAGAAAATAGAAGATGACAAAATCTGGAAATTTCCATACGATGTCGGGGGATAATGGATACTTCTTTTTATTCTAAGAGCTTCAATTGAAGACTCGCTCATTGCGAGTGGCACTAATCCGAAGCCACGGTGCCTCCACAGACGGGTCGCGGCTTGGTCGCAGCTCTAAACCTAGCTCTGTCTTCATACACTTTGAACCTGCAGCAGGCACGCCGGGTCCTACTCTCTGCAAAACTGGGTTGCTATTTTTTACATGGTTTGTTCGTTGAGCTGCTTCAACACTGGTAGTGGTGGTAGTGGTAGTACTAGCTGTCTCCACCACTGATGGACCACCATTTCCGTTCGCCGGCCTAGTACCTGGGCTTAAATTTCCTCTTTGGCTCATGAGCTCCGCATCCACGCTGGCCATAAACCGAGTATGGTTTACCCTCTGGATCTCACTCTCATCAGGTCCCCATGAGTTGGCTCGCGGCCGTTTTTGGCCCACTTCCGAAGTCCCCGTCTCTTGCGACGAAATATTATTTGAAGATGCAGCCCCCTGGCAGCTCGGGTTACCGGCCAGAGTACTTATCCCCTTCCCGTGCAATGAAAACCCAAACAGTTTGGGCGCGGCTTTCGACTCGGTCTGAACAGCTTGGGTAGCGGCTTTTTGCGAATTACTTATACTGCTTGACGCCATTTCACGGAGCTTCCCATCGAGAAAGGAGAGAGTGGACGCTTTCGGGGTGGCCGAATCCGACCGGTGGTGTGCGGCCGAGTCCAACCGATGGTGGGCAGAGGAGCTACTCACATGTTGTTGTTGTTGTTGTTGTTGCCGGTTGAGGAGGCCCATGCAAGCTGACTCTACGGAAGGCGGCCGTAGCGGCCCGCACACCGAGCCGCCCGGGTCCTTCTTCGTGAGCACTTGCAGGGACAGCTCCCGGATCTCCGACCGCCGGGCCGCCGCCTCGATCTGCTCGGAAATCGAGTCAGTAAATTTCTGGTCGGTCAAGCTGTTGGGACCTCGTAACCTGCACACAAAACCCACATCCCAAGTAAGCTCAAAAATTCGTACAATAAATGGAGTCAACTGATGACATCAAGTTCCCTCCTCTCAACCACTGCTTACGACACCAACACCAGATTCAGACACGTCTTCACAAACTTCTACTGGGACCAACAAACACCATTCCATTGATCATGCTCAACAATTTAGTTTCTTGGGCTTCTTGTTCAACAACTATACAGTACAACTGATTCACAATACCCTTGAGTCTTGACAGACATCGGACATTATAGCTTCACAAAAACAAGCGATGCAATAAACCACCAAACTGAGAAATTGATCCATGTGGCATATAAACCCTCCAAGACGTTTCTGACATTGGCAAGCTGGAATTTTCTGATTACCAACAATTTGCAATGACAAATCACCCTAAACCTCAGTGTTCATGGCACAGAATTCAAGAAATGATGTCAGGGTTAGGCATTCATCATCCCAATATAATGAATGCATGCATGCATGCTCAGTCATGGCCACACATGAGCAGTTGATACATATTTCTTATTTACATGCAAAAAATGTGGAGGCAAGATTGTGATAGCAGGGGATTTGTGGGATCTAAATCTCAAGTGCGGACCTGCTCAAGGGGCCCAGCTGATCTTGCAATGAGACCTTGGACTGTTGCTGGAGGATCACCACAATGTCATCATACAGCCTTCGGAGACGAGAAAGCTCCAGCAATAGCATGCGATTGTCCCGCCGCAAGCGCTCATTTTCATCCGACATGAGCACCGAAGCACAGGATTGGGGCTGCAGAATGGTGGTCCTGGGGGACGACAGAGGGGACGAAAATGGCGACCAAGCTTGGTCCTCACCCGAGTTGGTGGGCGAGATGGACTGGCTCCCTGGGGCGTCGGAGGCATTGCCTGACCCAGGTTGCGAGGATTTTCTTCGGTGAATCTCACACAGCAAATGCTTCTCACCACGACGGAAGAACTCGTTGGCGAATTCCCACCGATCTGGCACTATTTTCCGAAACCCCTGCAAAAACCAACCCACATTTGCTGCCAGGGTTAGTGCGTGAGATCACAATGTGTAGCTGGTATCCATTTTGTTACATGGTTTTGGAAGACCAGGATGTTATGGTTGAGGACACAGGGGTTGACATGAAAATTGGCAATTGTACTGCCATGTCTCTTTTCCTTCATGAATGTGAAAAAAACTTCTTTGTTTTGAAGGTCATCGTCAACAATCTTGTCACTGTATTGTTGATGATGGAAGAGCATACATAGAGAAAGGCGGGTGATATAGTATTCGGTCTGGCCCTCTCAGATCACACGATGGATCAAAAGCCCTGCGTCCTCCATCCATTGATGGTGCCCCACAGTAAGTTAACCTTCGGGAGGGAGGGATGTCCGCTAGAACCTGGGCTGATAGCTGGAGCCATGCGATTACACCAGAGACATGGTCACCCGCTGTAAATAGACAAACTGTACCGATCCGTAACCAAAAGTTAAGAATTCCAGTACTTCGTGTGTAACTGTATCTCTCTCTCTCGGACAGTGTGCTCCATTCGTGGGCCCTACACCATAATGCTCATTTAAGACAGGCGATCAGGATTTCGTTGGAAAAGATCATTCTTGTCTCCCGGTTCAACAGTCCAACCTGGAGGTCCTGAAGAGCGAGCATTGAACCATCTCGGTGAAACTCTCGAACTTGGCTAACCAAATTTGACACTTTTTCAAGTTGGCAAGGTTCTACATTCCCGGCGTAAACTGTCAAACACAGTCTTAGGTTATTGTCAGATAATATCTTCAAGTCTACGAACGAAGAAAAGGGCTGCATTTGCATGCCCCAACGAAGTATCCCCTTTACCCGCGATCTGAAGGAGTCTGCAATTGTTTACCTTTCACGATTTTTGAGAGGACTATTGCGGACTCAGATGAACCAGCCAACCAAACCTACCTGCCAGACACACTTGCATGGGCAGTGCCTGCCCACAAGTGCAAGCAACTCTTCACCCTCAAGGTATGGGGAAGAACACTCCAATGCACCACCAGAACATCAAAACCCTTTTTCGTGATCATTCTTATTAAGTTTTCATCAACTGAGTCAGCTTCGACGGCACAACTTCGGAGAGCATTGAACCAAGTTTGTCTCCAATGCCCCTTGACGGTCCAATTACGTGCAAAAGCTTGGTCTAGGCATAGTGGAGTGCCCCACAGCTGAGCTCGGTGCATTCATTGGGTTGGAGGGAGGTTCATGTCAAATCATGTGCACACATCTCATCTCATGTACCTTAATGCTCTTGGAGGCGTAGAATTGTTCCAGCACTGTCAGATTCCATCGGCAACAGATACAGACCTGTTATCCATAATTTGGGGCAGCAAGGGTTTCTTGAGAAGCGTGCCTTTATATACTATGTTGATTGGGGAAGGTTTGTTAAGTATAATGTCTCGGGAGAGGGGGACTTTGTTGGTTGGTTTGCATGCAGGGAGGGACTTACATAGGTGTTGAGCTGGCGGACGAAGCTTGAGAAGTTGTTGTGCTTGAAGTAATTGGGGAGCAAGTCGCGGGCGAACTCCGGTGGTCGCCACACCACGAAGGTGGTCTCGTCCTCACCCCACGACACAATCTCATCGGTGGCTGGGTCATCCACCAAATGGTAGGTCTTGGTCAGGAACGGTGCCGGGACACTCCGATGGCAATCGTATGTCAACAAGCTCCCCCCCTGATCTGTACAGGTCGTCTCGAAAGACAGCGACATACCTAACCCTCTCCACCTGCAATTCTCCTCAACCAAAACGCTCGAGCCACCTTCACCACCGCCACCACCTTCTTCCTCCGCAAACCTTAACCCTCCCCTCCTAACTTATATATCTGTGAGCTCACCGAATCAATCTTAACATGAGCACCCCTTTCCGATCTATAGCTGATCTACTGGCTGACATGGTCTGCAGCTCCTGTCATGGAACTCCTCATATATGGAGGGCCTTAATCCCTATGACGCAAGCTTAACCCTATGAGGAGGAGGATGGCTGCAGGAGGATGTTGTGGAGCCTCAGCTGCTCCATCCACGGTGCGCATGAAGCCGGCTTGGGAGGCAGCGCCCAATGTTGCACGCCACAGCTAACTTGCCTACCACAACATCAAGAAGAAGAAGAAGCAAGCTTGCAGACAGCAGGTTGGCCACCGAGGTTCCGCAATGCAGCAGGATATGGTGGTGTTGAGCTAATCTCATCCAGACACCAAAAGGCTTGCTGCTGCCTGCACCGCCCCTCACGCATTCACTATGAGGTCATCGACTTCAAATGAGCAGCCCAAGTTGGTCCAACACGCAGGGCACAGGATGCATGTACCAATTCCGGTCACTCTCTTCTTCCTCCTCCTCTTCCTCTTCTTCTTCGTCGTCTTCTTCTTCCTCTCACCTTCACTCTCACTCTCACTCTCTCGCTCTCTCTCTTTGTCTTTCTCTTTCTCTCCCTCCCCCTCGCCTTCCCTCTACTGCAACAGGTGAGAGGTGCACCCAGCTGCTGGTGCCATCATCCCCGGCCACAATGCAGCAACAGCACCAATACCCAAAGCCTTGCTTTCTTGCTGCAGCTCCACCTTCCAGCGCTTGCAGGTGAGTTAGCCAAGGGCTCAAAGAAGGATCACAGGGAGGAGTACCATAATCCTCAAGTCTACAACCGAGAGCGACCAGGTGCTACAACGAACATCATCACCAAGAACCTGCCTGGCTAACGCTGTACCCATCAGCAGCAGCAGCTCCTCATGTGAGCTCGCACTCCCGCACGCCCTGATTTATGGCACCACTATCACCATCACCACGAAGCTCATCAACTCCTCACCAGTGATCGCCACCCCCAAGTTTCATAATCCTCCTCCTCTCCTCATCATTCATACTGCCTTCCCTTCCAGCCCTCAAGAGCGCAATGTTTGGTACCTCGGGGAGGGGGGGGGGGGGGTGAGGTGCGCATTCAGCACTTCCCCTACCGTGGCTATGGAAGTATCTGTTTCTGGCTTCCTGCAAGGAAGGAGGATTGGGCCAGGAAGCTTTTTGTTGCGCCAGGAGGTAGGCTGAGTTTACTCTTCTTCTTCCATGGCACAAGCCACAAGGTGGCTTCTTGGCCTAGCTAGTAACCCAGCTAGCCCTCCGCTGCCGCAGCCCTAGGCAGAGCGACCAAAAAGGAGGCCTTGCTGCGGCAGAGCTCATGAGTGGGGGTCACAGACACCATTAAAGCACCCCTCCCCACCCATTAACTGGCAAAAGGTGAGGGTGGGTTTACATTAGGGCCCCGCAGCTCTAACCAGCCCATGGAGGCCCACAACCCACCCCTCGCCTGGGTTTGTATAATCATTAATTTTAGGGTCCGAGCCCAACAAACTGGAGGCCCAAAACATCCCCTAATTAACGTGGGGTGGGTGTACATGAAGGTCTACGCCCAAAACAATCAACAAGGCTTAGGGTGGGTTCATCGTTAGGGTCCAAGAATGAACAAACCAAACCAAAATTTAAACAACCTGCCACCTTATTGGCCAAGGGAATCTTTTGGGTCCAAGGAGTTTACAGTAGAACCTCAGTCCAAAGTATGAGAAAATGAAGTGGCGCTACTGTGGTATCACTTTGGACCCCCAAATCTTCTTGGCCCAACTCCACAAAGTAGCAATTCATTGAATTTGAGAAATCAATGCAAACATGCTCTTAGTGGACCTTATTTCTGGACTGAAGATTGGACCTTACTTTGGGAGGTTGAAGATCGGTTTCTCTGATAAGTAAACATTGGAGATTGCTCAATTTTTATAGAGAAATGATGTCACGTTAGTGCCACTCCATTTTCTCACACATTTGGACCATAACCCTCGTGTAAACTCCTCACATCCAATCTCTTAACCTCCACTACTAGGAGTGCTCAATTTTGGAGTTCCTTTGGTCTTGGACCCGTAGTGTAAATCCGCCTTAATAAAATGACAACAAGCTTTCCGCCCTCGATGAGTCCAACCACTTTCCACCTCCCCTAAAAACCTACTTGTACAGAAATACTCACAGGACCTGGATCACAAAGCTTGCCTCCTGTGTCGCACTCTCGTCCATTGGATCGCAGAGCCAGGCCCTCCCACCGTCAGATCGGACCGGATCAGCTGTGACAAATTATTAAAAAATAAAAATAAAAACCCGTCTTGTCACGGGCAGAGGGAAAGAAGGAAGGTAAAGGGAAAGTCGGTGGAGCGGAGCAGGGCAGGGCAAGGCAAGGGCAGGGCAGAGGGGTAGGAGCTGGGGGACGGTCTGGAGTGAGATTTTGGTTTGTTTTATTAGGGCCGGGCTGAGAGAAGACGCAATAGGAGGAGTCACTCGATCATCACTCAGCCTGCTGGGCGTCCAAGAAGGAGAAAATTAATCAATCCCCGCATCTTATCATTGCTAATGAGTGGCGGCAACCTTTTATATGGTTTTCCTCGAAGCACAGGCTGCTGCGCCCCGGCTCAGCCTGCTGCTGTGCGAGGAGTCATTGGCTTTCCCAGGAGAATACACTTAAAAAAAAAGCCCTAATGAATGAAACCGTTCAGCGGGTCACGTTGGGCCCCAGGAATCATTCCATGAGTGGAGTATGGGCCGCGTGATATATGAGGTGCTGCTCTAGAAACTGTGATCTGGAAGGTCGAGTTTTCATTGCCTTTATGTTTAAGTTACTAAGGTACCCATCTTATCTTCCAGGAGGCCTCGTGCGTGAATGGTGAACCCATGCCACCACCTCTTTGAGTGTTACTACGGTGGAAGACTTGCGATGTGATTGACTTTGGCAAAACGGCTTTGGAGTCTCCGTAACTTTACATCAATTACTGAGTGTTATGTTATATATACCTAGTCCGGAATCCTCCCTCCTGCGCGCAGGCGGCCTGACCTTGCTTGCACTGTGGGCATGCCCTCGCCTCGATCGAACCATCAAAGTACAGAGAGAGGGGAGGAAAGGTAAGTAAAGTAAGTGCCGCTGATGGATGGATTTCGAGGCGGTTGACAAGTCAGCACACTAGCTAGGTCATGTGTTCAAACCTGACTGGCACGGCCCTCAAGGCTGGCAAAATTGCATGTCCTGTTTCGATATCCCAAAACTCGATCCCTGCTTCAGAATGAAATTTACACGGGTGCTAGTGCGTACCCACTTTCCAAGGTGGGCAAATATCCCTCGATGCAAAGTAATACACGACGACAATGATAACTTACAAGTCATTGAGTTTGGTTAAAGACTGCATGCCAAACAATGGATGGGGAGAACCGACCACTAGTTACAGATGATCCAGTTGAGTTTGAGAAATAACCGATTCAAGTTCAAGACTTGAGGAAAAATGCCGATCATTTGAAAGGAATCTATGGAATATACCTCAAATTAGTTAAGAAAACCCGAAAGATCCCAACATGTAAATCGATGGACTTCGAAACACTAGGATTTTTACTGATTATGCCCAAAAATCTACCCAGACAGTGATGCCATGTCCAAAATTGACGAGGAAGGCAAGTTGCTTGGCTTTAAGCTGGCTGGCACAGTGATTTTTAATCCAGCTATGCGCTGGTGATTTGTGATTTTAAAACTGGAATATCGGAATATTCCGTGCCTATTCCATGGTTTTTGTGTGAATGAAGCAGTCAGATATGTACCTAAAATTTGGATGGAACTCTATATTATCAGCCATATGTGGCTTCATCACTCCAATACTTGTAGCCAATCCTCCTCTCTTCAAAACTTGAAATGAAATCACTGGGCTGGCAACTTGCAAGGATACATATTCTGTTTCGATATCCCAAAACACAATCTCTTCTTCAGAATTAATTTATGAGCAGGGGAGACCCATTTTCCGAGGTGGGTGATTACGCTAATACATCATCATCATCATCATCATCATAATAATAATAATACTTCCAATTAAAGTTGCTAGACATGCCGAATCTGAAATTGAAGAGGAAGGCCAGTCGCTTGGCCTGGGGTGCAGATCCTGGCTCATCAACACTCGAAAATCTGGAAACTGTTCTGTAGTGGCACCCATAACTGCATCTTGAGTGGCCATAATTTTTCTCCCCAATAAGTAACTTTGCATTATTAAATTGCTCAAAACCCGCGTTAAGATCGCTGGGGGAGGTGGACACTGGAAACTCCCTTCCCCGCCCCTGGCTACGTACAGCAACGGCCTTCGTATTGATTGCACGAAGCCTGTGCTCTCATATTAAGATCAGTATCTAGTGAGCTTGTGAAAGCTTAATATATATGAGCTGAATTACTCCCCCCCCCCCCCCCCCCCCCTTGATGACACGTGATCCCAGATTTCCGCTGAGGCACTTTCTGTGGGGAAACATTGCAGAAATGCTGTCTTGTTATTCCAGTATTAAATTACCAGCGAGAGCGCTCTATTTCATCTTTGCTAGTGTCGGAATGTAATTGTGATATAAATGTGAATTAGTGTGGCTCACACAATCTATATACAACAAAGCTTGTGGTGGTGGTGATGAAGCCATCACCTCACCATTCCCACTACTCCTCGCGGTGAGCTTGCGGTTCGCCATCTTTCATGTGAACGTTTATATTATTAAAAAAATAAAGTCACATATCAAAGATTATGAAAAAAATACAGCATGTGACCAAAAAAAAAACAAAAAAAAACAAAAGAAAAAGAAAAGAAAAAAGGAAGGCTCTCTTGGGTGCACCCAATGGAACCTCATAACCCCGAGAAGGGTGAGCGACCTAAGCATGAGTAACTACAGTAATCTCCTGCTTAAGTACGCACTTTGAACCAGAGCCGTTGGTGCGCACTTAGTTGGTAGGTGCATACTTTACTCGTATTGCTTTTTAAACCCTTCGATTCAATGAATTGCAATGGGAAACGGATGAAACTTTAGGCAACCCGCTTGACCGAAATCCAGCCTATCAAAACATTTGTTGAATCTGAAAATGCCACCGACTTCAAAGGCTTTGGAGCTCTACACAACATTGTCCTTAACATCGACGACCAATTGCTTTGCTCCGGTGTTCAAACGGAAGTTGGACATATGTATGATGAACTACGACGATCGTTTGAGAAGTTTCAACAAAACGTCAACAAACTGACATTGAATGTCAAGTGTAAAAAAATCATGCATTCACGGCAAATGACTTTGTATGGCATGTTCAAACAATAAAGTATGAACCCTCAATTTTTTCAAAAAAATTGCGCACTTAACCAGGATGCGTACTTAAGCGGGAGATTACTGTAAGCCAATTCACGTGGCACTTTGATATTGCAAGAAGTCTTAGAGTTGGATCTAGCATAGATGAATTTATTGGGACCCCATTTGGCATCAAAATTATCTAAGGTGGAGTCATACATGTAGGACTACATCCTAGCAATATCAACCACATTTAAGACATTTGTTGCTACAAGGCATGTCATGGAGGTCAGTCTAAACTACATAGAACATGTTATAAACAGTTACAAATCTATGAGTCCATAGTCAAGATCTTCGACCTTCATAGATCATTAATCCATCTAGTCGTTGGGAACCAATGGTAAGGCCACATGATCCCCATTGTGACCCAATGGCCTCCATGCGCTCTCAAATTTTGAAAGAGTTGGTGGGCACCAAAGAAGGTGGTCAGTTCAGTTGGGACACTTGATGCATATTGCAAACAAAACAAGTCATGAAGGCCAGTCTCATGCCCTTCTTATCAAGAAGGAACAACAATTGTCATGCCACACTAGATTAGATATGATGTAGAAGGGGTGTATAAGATTACAAGTATATGGATATGGATCCAAATTCTTCTACCTCCATAAATCGTAAACTCATACAATGGTTGGGAACATTGGCAAGACCACTTGATCCCTATTGTGAACTTGGTTGGGCTCCACACCTTCTCAAATTTTGGAAGACTTTGGTGACAAGCATAGAAGGTACACTAAATATGATATTTAGTGTCAGTTACTATTCGGAGTTAAACATTCCTAGATCTTCTCACTATTAATGTAATTTTTTACCAAGCAAAGATGCTAATGTTCTATAATGTCTAAACAACCAATTCGACCTTTGTTGGTAAAAAAAAAGAGACGTAGAGTAAACAATCATAGCGTTGTGTAATTCCAAATAGTAAGGGACACAAAATATCATATTTAGTGTAGCCAGTCGAGACACCAACTTCTACCGGGCAAGTCATGGAGATAAATCCTGATCAATATGACACAATCGATTTTAATTTCACCATAAATACTGGATACGTACATAATTTACAAATACAGGTTCAAATTTTACTACCTTTGTAGATCATAAATGCATAGATTGGTTAGGGACCAGTGGTAAGACCATGGGATGCTCTTTGTGAACCTGATGGCCTCCATGCATTCCTCGAATTTTCAATTTTGGAAGACTTGCATGCTGGGGTCGCCTTGATTGCCCACTTGCTCATGCCCACACTTTCCACATGAAACACGACCCAGAATCTTTTGGAGGTAGCCGGTGTTGCCACCAGTGTTCAAGATTGAAGTCTTCAATGCCCTTCAAACGCAATTTGGCCCTTCAAAATATACCTCTCTCAAAACAACCCTTCAAAATGCAACCCCAAACTCAAAATGAAAACTTCACTTGACGTCTTCAAATTTTTTACACCCGTCAACACTGTAGCGCTACAGTGACGAGGAGGTCGTTACAGCAACGAGGAGGTCGCTACAGTGACAACCTCAACACCTAGCAAATGATTCATTCAACATCGATCTGACTTGGAATTCAACTTTTTAGGTCTTGCAAAAGATTGGAATCCAACCCTTTCTTTGGTAAGCATTGAGTCAGTGTTGTAGTGTGATGTGATTCAATCAATGTGAAATCAATGCTGATTTGAAATCCCGTGCAACTTTACAGATCCATTCGGTGAGATGGTTATCCTGTGGCTTGGTCATGGAGAGATTGGTATTTTGTATGCCTGCAATTTTAGAAATTTGGGAGGTTGAAGAACCCACATGGTACAAGGATCTAACTTCTCTTCAGTTCCAATTTTTCATTCACATGCTAGCTGATATATTATCAGAGTTGAATAAGGTCAATCGCAAGTTTCAGTTTGATCTTGTAGATATCACTAGCATAGCTTCTACGATTGATGTAACAATCAGCTTGTTTCGTAGACACTATCTGGGTGTAAGTTTTGGCCTGACAACCAAACACCTAGGAAAGTTTCTCCGCGAGGTGGTACCCAATGGGCAAATATTGTATGTTGATAGTTTTGGGTGTGAAAAAATGCATATCTTGCATTATGATTCCATGCCCGAGTGTGACGTAGGAGGCTCATTGGAGGCATGCATCATGTTGGGGAGGCAGTATGTGCAGAAAATCATCGATTCACTCAATGATCGATTTCCTGACTTGTCCATTTTCAATGCGGACCGGCTTTTTAGCCCGAAGCACTATCCCGTAGATGAATTGGACAGAGGGACATTAACGGAACAATGGTTGAACCGGTTGGTGACACATTTCCGTTGGAGCGATGACCTTGTTAATCAATGCAATGCGGAATTGCTAGAATTCGTGGAGATGTTATGTTCCGTTTGTGAACGCCGAAGTATGCAAGAAGCTTGGGTTTTTTGTGGCAATGACCGGGAGTTCATGATTAATTGGCCAACTATGATGTCGCTATGGCAAGCCATACTTGTGATCCCAACTAGCACTGTTGTTTGTGAGCGTGGTTTTTCAAAGCAAAATTGGGTTAAGAGTGAAAGGAGAACTAGACTCAACCTTGACACACTAGATGCTTTAATGAGGGTTAGTCTAAATGGGTTAGGAGTTGAATTCATGGATTGGGATAGTATTTTTGAATCTTGGAAAATTGGCACAAGAACCAACAAGCGTAGGGCATTATCACTAGAAGAGGTGGAGTTAGATGGTTGATTCTTAATTCTTCACATTGTATTGGAAGCATGCACCATATAAATCATGCATAAGTTTAATATGAGTTTTTTATATTTTATTTCTATATTACTGAATTGACGTCTTGAATTTGAACTAGCCCTTCAACCGAAGGGCTCAAATTTTAGAGCCCTTCAAAATGAAACTCATATGAGGGCTTCAATCTTGAACACTGGTTGCCACTCCCATGAAATCCATAGCTGAAAAAGGGAGAGCCGACCGCTAAGTTACAGATGAATCAGTTGAGTTTGAGAAATAACGGAGCCAAATTCAAGGCCTCGGGGGAAATTACCGATCGATTTAGAGGAATCTACAGAACATTCATTGGTTTAATAAAGAAAACTGAAAGATGTCAACATGTAACCTGGTGGTCTTGGAAACACTAGGATCTCGACCAATTATGCCTGAAAAAATCTTCTCGGACACTGGCCGAAGCTCACAATCCCACGTGCAAGGGGCACCTCAAAACTTACAGACTTTTAACTTACCCGGAAACATTTTAAAAACAAAGAATCGCTGACAATCTTTGTCGACAAATGAGTTGCAAAACTGTAGAAGCTTGTGGGGCTGGTAGCGGTGGCCAGAGTGTGAATTTCACACGCGCCTGAAAAGAAAATTGGAGCTCAAACGTCAAGGCTCCTTGAAAATATATATAATAATAATAATAATAATAAAAAGAACACGAGTTTCCGGTACACAACTAATCATCCTCGAGTGTCAGAGAGTTGTCAACCTTGTGTATTGTGAGCGGGCCTAATTCGGTTACTTAGCTGAATTGGATCATACTTGATTGGTATGTATGTGGTCAAAACATTACTTAGTCCTCGTTATGATTGATGTGGGTCCGGGAATAAGATGAGAATTATGCTCTGTAATTATACTCCTTGAACCCAATTCAGTGATGAATCTAGTGTGTCTGGCCTCCATTTGGTTTGGCACCCACTGTGTGACTGGTGTCAATGAAGATTTAGCAAAAACTCCCCCAACTAGTGATGCTTCACTTACTTTAGATTTTAGTACTAAGCATGAGGCTTGACTATGTGCTAACTGTGGTCCACCAATCCCCACGTTAAGCCGGTGAGCATACCATTAGTCAGCAGTGCAATGGGCTTCCATGACCAAAAAGGACCCGCTATAGTCTTACTGGAGTGATGGAGTAACTTGCGTTGGAAAATTCACTCAAGACTTGCATGGGGGAAATATAAGATCTTGAGCTCCATTGCAGTTGGTAGAGCTTGACCATTTTTTAATTGTGGGCAACCTTGTGCCGAAAATCACCCAAGCACCCGATAAGCTTTACCCATGCGCGTTGGTGTGTCAAGCAAGGATTTCACATCCACGTCTAGTGACAATGACAGTGGATAAAAAAAATGTCACGTTAATGTGGGGTAAATCCAACAATTTACCTAGAGGTAAAACTAACACGGTCAACTCCCCTAGTCAATTGCTATTTTGTAGTCAACATGATAGTCGACTACAAAAGAGAAAACATTTTGAAAACCCCCCCAAAAAAATGGACCGTTATATCTTGTTGACTATAAAAAAAATTTGCAATATAAAAATTACCACATCAACGGACGTAATGTCCTAATGTGATGTGACATAATGGCGAGGGGCCATGTCACATCCATTTGCACATCCCTAGTGCCAGGTTGATACTAAGATAAATCGCAAAGATGCGGGCATTTTACTTTCATGGTAAATAAACCCAAATGATGTTTAAAACAATAATATTATCAAATATTCATACCATGGTCCCTCCTGGTATTTTTTAAAAAAATTAACTACACCAAGTAAGACCTTAGAGATGTTTGGAGGTCACTTGGTCCACCTTTGGATATGGTCTTTTAGGTCCCTTCTAGGCCCCCAATATGCCCACTTGTGGGTTGCTTCTATTTGGTCAAGACTTTGTAGTCAATTCCCTTTGTAAGGTAGACAACCCTTATTCGGTTACTTTTCATCATAGGCCACCTATATTTGAGTGGTATGTGGTTTGATGTGGCTCCAAGAACAGATGATAAAAAAAAGACATGTGTTTAGAAGAGATCGGATTGCACATTCAAGATATGATAACCATTCTAGACTCAATGATCAACATAAAGAAGAGAGACCTATAGGACCATTCAACAAGCATGAGAATCTACATCACATTGATGATTTCGAAGAAGATATCCATATGAGCCATGAAACGTATGAGGAAAGTGACTACAGGACCTTAAACCAAACTTGCTAACCATCTTATACTAACCACAAGTTATATATCGTAAGCGAAGCGGGCTAACCAAAAAAAGTAACCATTTAAGACCCATCTAACCTAATGAATTTCCTTCAACATTTGTTTTCAAAAAACAAAACAAAACAACGAAAGTAGGGTTGACTCCACTAACTTAGAAGCTTTCCTTTTGTGCAAGAGATGATGGGGTGCATGAGAAGCCCATGTGATTTCAAGAACCGGCCGCGAGTTACATATCAACCGGTTGAGCTTGAGAAACAAGCGGTTGAAGTTCAAGAGTTCAGGGAAATCGCTGGTCATTTTAGGGGAATGTACAGAACACATCTCAAATTGAATAAAGAACAACCCGAAAGTTCACAACATGTAACCGGTTGGTGGGGCTTGGAAATAAATGAGGAATTTTAGGCTCCAAAACCTCTGTGGCCATGGGGTGTCAACGTCGGATAGGCATATGAGGGAGGGGTCGCGTCCGAAGCAACATATAAGCCTGGCCGGCAGGATCAGCACTTGATCTCCCCCACACACCACGCGAGCTTTGACTCACATGGAAGGTGCAGTTGGCCGTGATGGTGGTGGTGGTGACGCCGACCTTTCACAAGCATTGACATGAAAGGTTCAAGCCTTTGATGGCCCCCCTCCCTTCCCCTCATCACCACTCCACTCCACTCCACTCGCTAACTCCACCTCGGTGAAGAGGAGCCCTATGTTGGACCACTATATGATAGGCGAAAGCATGCACGTCTCGATAGTATATGAAATCATCAATAGGTTGGTACCGAAGAACTGAAGGTACCCGGACGGATGGACAGACGGAGTGACATCAAACTTGTGAAACCAATCAAAATCTCATAAGTAGAGGTGTATCCATCTAAGTTATTATTTGGGTCAATATTGTCCTAGTGTCATATATGAATACTTGGGCAGTATATCTATTACCTTCCAAGATTCGAATCCACTCACTAACTCCCCCAAGGTGGAGAGGAGCCCTATGTTGGACCGCTATATGATAGGTGAAAGCATGCACGTCTTGATAGTATATAATATCATCAATATGTTGGTACTAAAGAACTGAAGGTACCCGGACAAACGGAGTGACACTCAACCTCTGAAACCAATCGAATTCTCATAAGCAAAGGTGTATCCATCTAAGTTATTATTTGGGTCAATATTGTCCTAGTGTCATATATGAATACTTGGGTAGTATATCTATTACCTTCCAAGATTCGAATCCACTCACTAACTCCCCCAAGGTGGAGAGGAGCCTTTGCTTATGAGAATTCGATTGGTTTCAGAGGTTGAATGTCACTCCGTTTGTCCGGGTACCTTCAGTTCATTAGTACCAACATATTGATGATATTATATACTATCAAGGCGTGCATGCTTTCACCTATCATATAGCGGTCCAACATAGGGTGTATCCATCTAAGTTATTATTTGGGTCAATATTGTCCTAGTGTCATATATGAATACTTGGGCAGTATATCTATTATCTTCCAAGATTCCAATCCACTCACTAACTCCCCCAAGGTGAAGAGGAGCCCTATGTTGGACTGCTATATAATAGGTGAATGCATGCACGTCTATACCATATCATCAATATGTCGGTACCGAAGAACCAAAGGTACCCGGATGGATGGATCAACATCAAATTTGTAAAACCAATCAAATTCTCCTGAGATAAGGTGTATCTAAATTATTATTTGGCTCAGTATAATCCTAGTATCATATATAAATACCTGGGTTATATATCTATTATCTTCCAAGACTCCACTCCACTTACTAACTCATTCAAGGTGATTTTATCTACTAATATTGGGACATAATATTCTATATATGTGAATGTATGGTTTACATGTACATTATCAACAAGCAAAGAATGTATCCATATTAGCATCAAAATTGTAATCCAATCAAATTATAGAGATTTTTTATGTGCAGCGCCAAACACTAAGCATCTTAAGAAACACGATGAGTTTAGACATATGGTTCATTTAATTCTTAGGACATAAATATTGGGAAACATGTGGGGTTAATAAAGCACTCCTTACTTTAAAAATAATAAATATAAACAAAGATAGGCATGTACTCAATACTTACCGTTATGTGGGCCTAAAAACTTCAAGCATACCAAGAAAGGGGAAAGGAATTTTTATGTAAGATCAAACTAGTTATATGATCTACTCGAAATTGCGTGGAAATTATCAATTATTAGTGTGTAACATAAGATTCGGGTGTAATTACTTATGAGACTAGGGTTCAAAACTTTGCAGCACCCCCACTACGCCCAAGTGTTTCCCTCCCTTGTGGTTTTAGTGCAAAAAGTTAGGCAATTTTTGGTGTTGAGTTTGTTGAAATTTGGTGCGCCAATGAGGTGCTTTATTCGGGCGATTGTTCACTTACCTTCATTGAAATTTCCAACTAGTATGATGGCTTCTCCTTTGGTTGTATGAATGCAATCTAATTATTCCAAACAAATTTGATTTAGTTTTAACTTTTTTGTGCTCATCACAACAATACATTGTGCCTCTCACAATATGATAACAACGTTTTCTTTCTCTCTTGTTTACAAATTGTAGTTAGGGTTAGGGCTAAAGTTAGGGTTGTTGTAGGTGTTCCTTCATAGTTCACAACATGTAGGAAGTGAATTGGGGATGGGGTTTAGGGTTTAAGAATTTGTTGAGGTTTTGGCGCATGATGGTATACAATGTGTGCATCAGTTGGGTGGTACGACAACAATGTGTGTGAGTTTTTATTCTTTGCAGCACGAGTCAAGGGATTCTCATATAGTTCTAATATGCTTACAATGTAGAGAGGAGTCCTTGAGTGGTTGGGTTTTGATGGACTTAGGATGGCTTTGGATGCTAGATCGAAGCATGTGCTCTCCATACATCTTATGTGAATGATTATTATAGTCAAGTGTGTGTTCTTGTACTACCAAATTGTTATCTCAAAAATCAACATTTGTAACAAACATAGTGTGGTACAAATTAAGGTCTTTTACATTTTTAGTTAGCAATAGTATCAATCAAATTAAACCCAAATTTTTTTTTTTAATTTAATAACTGAATGGTGCATTCAAACCAAGGTCATATATATATATATAACATCCTCTGAATAGTGACCCTTTCAATGCACACGTATGCCACGGAATGTACTAAAATGCCTAGTGCAAGTCAAAGGACCGACTTTAGTGAACCTAGGATGGCTATTGGGGTATGGACTCTCCATTGGAAACCTAAATGACATGTGTGGATGACTATGAAATTAAATCCCCTATATACATGACATTTATAGAGAAAAACGAATGGGTGGCCTTAGTCGCTAGATTGAAGTGTATCTTATATACATAAGTTGTGTGTAAGATTATTAGATTCAAGTGTATGTTCAAGTACTAACAAAAAACAAAAAACAAAACAAAGTGTGTTTTGAAATTATGTCCCCACACCATCTAAGATCCACTCCAATTAACATAAAGTTAATGTAGTTCTCATTTTTCTTTTTGTTAAAAAAAAGTGATGTTCAAGGTTCTTGCTTATAAAAAATGCCAATCTCTTTCAGTTTATGGATAAGGTAGGACCACCTATCACGGTTGCCCTCCAGTAAGCCCAATGTACAACCATCCAAGATTCGAATTCTTAACGAAATAGACATGCTACATTGTAGGAAAGATGTCCATGATAGGGCTCTCCACCATAAGCCTCGAGCGCTCTATATTTCACACGTTTGAAGTGTCAAAAGTGAATCTAAGGTTGGATCCTCTATTGGATATGTACATGCATTGTATGCCATCTAAAAACTAGAGTATATAGTGCATAGCGGTCTACCTCTATCCAAATCTCTGGCCTCTCCACTCTCACATTTCTTTTCTTTTTGGGGACAAATTAATATGAGGTTTTATTTCAATGCCAAAAAAAAACAAGCAAGGTCTCTAGAACTTGGCACATTGAGAGGGGAAAACCTGAGGTGCACACAATGGAACCCAACAACCTCAAGCAAAGTAATTTAGATCTTAAGGATGGTTTACACAACTAACAAAAGGTGCTTTGTTGTATTAAATTACTCTCAAGTTTGATCTATGGTAGAGAAGGTCTATGTCTCTCCAAAGTACATCAAAGTTGTCAAGGACTTCTTTATAAATGTAAGAATTATTTGCATCGTTTAACTCATCCTCCCACAAAATTCTTGCATAGTTGAAGATCCCTTGTCAAATCATTCAGTAGACTTCTTCTCATCCCATCTCAAATGTGGTGTGAGGGTTGGCTCCTCCTTAGAGGAATCACCTTGTGGATTGAAAGGAACGATCTCATGCTCACCACCCTCTCATAACATTCTTTGGAGGGGTAGGGTGTGTGCCTATATGTGGACACTACTAACTATGCAAACACACTGCATCGTTAGGTTTTTATTCAGATGGTGTCAACATATTAGCAAATGTAAACATCTAGAATGCCACAAAACATTTTATGGTTGAATTCAATTGCCAATAGTTTTTTAATGTTAAGTTTGAGATCCCTCATTCATGGAATGGATCTATCATGTATGGCTCCATATTGGTTTCCACTACAAATCACGAAAGATAATTGATTGATTGTTTGGACATCAAATTGCATTTTATGCAATACATAACCCACTCACATGCAAAAGTCATGTGTAATAAACATTTGAGAATGACATTTTTTGTATTAGATGGACTTGTTTGGCTAAAAGTTTACAAAACCAACTCATGTTTATCATGGAGACTTCCGACCAACACCTTAAGTATCAATTTAAGGACAAGAGTGGGATAAAATAAATAGTCATCCACATCAATTTTCTAGAAATACAATCAATGTACCCACACTAATTTTCAACAAGAGATTTTGGCACAAGTTTTGAAAGTTATAAGTTTCTGTGATCTAATTTTGACCCAAAATAATTTGCATGGATAAAAAGCCAACCTTTTTACGAGGTGAACCAATTGCACATATCAATGTAGTTATCGTCAACAAAAATCCCTCCATGAAGAATATTACTCTTCCAAATAATTTCTTTTAATAACCACCCCCGTGAGAATATTCAACCTAACCTTAGGCTTTGGCACAGGATAAGGAAAAACAAACCTTATGTATGCATGTATGCATGTATGTATGTATTTATGTATAGAAACGCTTCCATCATGTCATATTCAAAGGGATAATATGAGTCATAATTTTGACAACTACAAGATTGTGACGTATGGCAACATGCATCACATGGAGTCCATTGCATGCATTCATGTTAATCGCCTTGGAAAAGTTAAATTGGAAAGAAAAAAGAATCATATTAGATCTATCCTTTAACTTAACCAAAATTTAGGTCGGGAATTGCATACAAGTCTTTCATAGTCGGTAATTTTTATGTGCATGCTTGAGGATATGAAACATGAAATTAGTCTGAGGTGATTAGCAAATCATGTCTGAATAGCCACCTTCCCCAAAGTGTTTAGGGCATGTATGAAGGGTCGTGGACACAGGTTGCTAGACTTCCATGCACCCACTAAATAATCTTTTAACCTACAAGTGCCGGTCACCAAAGGTTTTGAAAACTGGTTTAGAAGGAGAAGGATGTTTTAACCTACAGACCTGGATTTGAGAAGATGGGAAGTAACTACACTAAATATGATATGTAGTGTCATATGGTATTTAATATCACTATGGTAACTTTTCATATTACACTTCTTATGAATAAGTTTACATATACCGTCATGGATGATGGATGAGTTCATCCATTTGCCAAAACCCTACCTTCTCTTGTCGCAACTTGTGATGAAATGTGGTCATGGATGATTGAGATTTGGATGAAAAATCATTACAAATTATGCAATCATTACAAACTAAGAGCATGTTTTACACAAAAGCCATTAAGGCATGGCTCTTTAGAGTCCTTGATTTCTCATTGGTTGAGAGTGTCACGGGCCCTTGCTTTAGGTTTACATGAGGACAATATTGGACTACATCCCATAACATTTCTAGTGGATGGAAAGCCTACATGTTATCCCACATGACAAGTATAGACAATGTTGGTTGGGCTTGTAGGAAACTTTTTGGGACAACTCTTGAAGGTAGGCTTGACAAAATGTACAACATGAATTTGGGTCTATACTAAGGGCTTGTGACCTCCAATAGACTTTGGGCTATAGTTCGTGAACTTCTTTATGGTCTCATCTAAGCAGCGGGATACCTTGGTCATTTAAAGGGCATATTTACACCAAAGGCATTAGGCCATGGCTCTTAAATGACCATGATACCTTGTTTTTTGGATGAGACCATAGAGAAGTCCATGGACTATAGCCCAAGGCTTTTGGAGGTCACAAGCCCTTAGTATAACCAAAATGGGATCATAAAATAAACCTTACAATGTTTTAATTGCATATGAGAATGCATCTTGGAGGAGAGAAAAAAAAGAAAATGTTTGTAGTTTTGTTTATTTTAATTCAACAATTTGTATAGAGCATGAATTAGAAAACCTAGCTTTGCAGCCGTGCAATGCAAAAACATTTTACAATGTTACTACACATTAGAAAATTACTGCAAAATACTTACATCAAAAACAACCTTCTATAGTAGCTCCAACAATCACATTTTGAACTACACATGAGTAGTATTAGAAAATATGTTCTTAATATGTATGTATGTATGTATGTATAATATATAATGGATTGTTCCCTTGGAGCCGACTACAAATTATATCATGCCTACTTTCAAGAGCCATCCCAAAAAAATTTCCTACAATCTTGGCCAACATAAACCATACTTGCCATGTGGGATTCCATGTCAGCCACTAAAAAATGTTATGGGGTGGTTCAAAACTACCCTCGTGTAAATCTAAAGCGAAGCCCCGTGACGATCTCAATCAATGAGAATTCAAACATTCTCAAGAGCCATAACCTAATGGTTGTCATGTAAACATGCCCTAAGAACCATGGTCTAATGCCTTTAAGTGTAAACATGCCAAAACTTTGGGTTGCCACGGTGATCCACTAGTGGACACATAATGTCATTATTTATTTGTATGTCACGGCTCACTTTATATCCTAGGGTCTCTCATTGTTCCTTTGGCAAAATGGACGTTTAAGAGGTCACCCTTGAAACCCAACCTAGGTTATTAGTCTCATGGGCTATCTTGGGGGCATTGTGTGGGAACATTTTCTCCCACATCCCAGACCCCCAAAGCCACGCACCACAACTTATCAATGCTAAGGTAGACAACCATTATTCAGTTACTGTTCTTATTAGGACACCTCCATTTGAGTGATGGGGTATGTGGTTTTGGTGTGGCTCTTAGAACGAATACCAAAAAACACATGCATTTCAAAGTGTTTGGACCACGTGCTCAAAACATCATAACCATCATAACCTCAAGAATCGACGTGATTGAAGTGAACTAATATGATCATTTAACGAGTAGGATGATTTCACTTTGGTAGTGAATAAGATATTCATATGAGCTCCAAAATTTATGAGGAAAGCATCTATGGCCTTGATTTGGATTTGCCAATCGTCTTGTGTTGATTTCATGTTTCCAATCCTCAGAGAAGTGGGCTAGCTGGAAAATGTAACCACCGGTGCATATTTATGACAAAGTTCTTGACATTTGACATGCAAAGACTTGCACACACAAAATTACACATCAATTGTGTCAAAAATACGCATTGGTAAGCACTTAAGACCCATCTAAGGTAGAGGGTGCTAAAACCAACACCCCACCCAAAAGCAACACCTATAAACGCCTCCCAATCACCGACACATTACTACCTCAAACCGTTCCCCATGGAATAGGGAGAGACGGGTTTAGGTGCCATTAGTGGCGCCACTGTATACCAGCGTGCACTACCTCCATACATGGTGGGTAACAGGCTCCACTCTATCTCGGTTTGGTTCAAGATGGGTTTAGGTTGGCTTGTCAATGCCTGTTCTAGCCATTCTATTCAGGGGGGGGGGTATGGACAGCAAGGGGGTCGGTACTCGGGATGCAAGGGGACGGTGGTTCCACAACTAAATTGGGTGGGATCATGGAATTGTTCATGTTGGGCTTCATCTAGCTTGGGTCCAGTACCCAACTATGTTGTGTTGATTTTAGGCAATGAAAATGGGAATCCTCATCATATGCAAGGTCATCATACACATGACCAAGGAATCGGTTTAAGGAAGCTAACGGTTTTGACTTTGAATACTCATCAAATACTCATTTGCGACTAAAAATAAATTTCTTTTTATACCTATGTTTAGCACAAAGAATAATATGAATATATATAATATGTAATACTTAAAATCAATCACGTAGCCATATGTATGTGCAATAGCTTGAAGTGTGGGTTTAAGCACCCTCCACCTTACACACCTTTTGACGAATGAAACACCCCCCTAAACATCAAATTGGGCTCCATGAGCAAAAGTAGCACCTGGGTGGACTCTGGAGCTGCTCTTAGCAAATTATAATAATGAGATTCTATATAAAGGCAGTAATCATAGGCTAGGTTTACTTGCTTGACCTAGTCCCTTCATAGGCAGGCAGGAAACTCAACATATAAACATATATATATATATATACAGCAGATGGATGCACGAAGTGTAATAATCCCGAGGAGACTGCTTGAGGAAGCCTTTGACATTTTCCCCATTTGCAGAAAGAAAACGGTATTAGAAAGCTGGCATCTGGCATGCGATTAAGTAACTTAACTCAGACTCCGCATGCAGGCAGGCAGGGTTGAAAAACTAAGTTAACCTAGAGGAGACGCAACCCCCGCCCGAAGGCCTCTCTCTCCATGCCTCCTGACAATGCCTCCACAAGATAGATTCGAATGTGATTGAAGTGTAAGCTTGGGTTTTGGACACGAGCGACAACTTATTAAAATCTTTCAAGGATCTCGACTCACAGACACACACCTGCTGATTGGAATGGTATGGCCGCTGCTGAAAGCTCGTACCACCCACTTAATTAAGGCAGGTGATGTTGAGCGGGCCTCAAAACGGACACTTCGTTTCTAGCTCCACACCCGCTTCGTGTATGCGATGGAAAACACACGATGAAGTGTGGTGTCCTTAGCCACTTTTCTCATGATTAGTAGAGCTCGTTTAGATAGCGTGTTTAGTTAGAGTTTCTTTTTCTTTTTTTTGAAGAAAAACGATCACGTATACTTAGAGTAGAAATGTTGTACATGCATGGCACTATCATCTAACATGAAATGACCAAGGTGTCATGTGGAGGTGTCATCCTGGTCATTTCGTGTTAGATGATTGTGTCGTGTGGGTACCGCATTTATACTAGTGGTAGGTTCCTGAGCTTAGAATGTGCATGTAATCCAATCTTTTTGGAACATGTGTCATTTTGGTGTTTGCTCTTAGATTCACACCTATTTACGCACCACTCAAATACAGGGTTATGTTTGAGACGGGTAACTAAACTAATCTTTTGTGTGAGAGGCAATGAGCTTTCAATTATTGTGAGGCTTATTGAGTTTCAGCTAACTTGTTGTTCCTTTTGAACAAAGTGACGTTCTTAAGTTATGGGAATTTGAGTTGTAAAGGGTTCTCAATATTTTCACTGTCAACTTATACCAACGCCGCAAATTCTTGGTTGAGCATGGAAAAAATAACTCGTAGTATGTAGGGAGTTTGTATTTGTCAATCCTACTTGACTTTGGATCTCTTTTTTGAGAGTGAAAGCCACTTGCATATGGGGCCCTCGTACTAAAAAGCTATATACAATACCTTCATGACCATAGAGAAAAACATACACACAAATCATAGACTACATAACCATCTCATGTTCATGTGTCTAAGACTATTTTCAACTCCTACAAAAAACCTACCCCAATTTCGTACATAAAATAAAAGTGATTGGGGGAAAAAATAATTTCTTGTATATGTGCTCATAAATTATTATTCTTTTGACAAAGTCATTGAAGGATTTGTCATCTATTGGAAAAGAAGCTCATTGTACATTTTTCTCTAGTGCATACATCAGTGATGTCAAGGCAATGATGGCATTTAACTCTACCATCACATGGTTTGTTAAACCATATGCTTACTTTGAGGCATAATAATCTTGGAGTATGAGAAGAGCAACATGAAAACATAAGGGTGAAAACACAAGAAGTTGGGCCCACATTTTATTGGATGATGGGGATGAACAATTATTGCATTATAGACGAATACATATCAACTTCTGGGTGCATAAGGTAGATTTGGATGAAATAAGCTCATCGACCCAAAAAAAACGAGGGACCTTAGAATACACTTACCTCTACCGCACAACTCATACTACCCTATTTACTTCCATGAAACTAGGCTCAACAATACCCATCCCATGTGTAAGCCAAACTCTTATTGAAGACCCTTTTGTGCACCCACGAGGTACAAGTAGCAGTGGTCCGGGTTGAACTATGAACCATGTTAGACCTATTCACAATTTATTAGTGCTATCCTAAGTAATATTGAGTCCCAATTGAGAAAATGTACTTGACATGTGGGTGTATATTAAATATAACTTATAAGAAGACCAATTTTACAAAATATAGATTTATGATGTGTTTAGATGCATCTCGATTGCTAAGTTGAACTTTAGAGACATTTAAACCTTACAACTTTGAAATAAGTTACACTACATACACAAAACTAGTGGAGGTCTCACATTTATTTAGTTCATCGTCAATCCGCGTAAACGACCTTATAATCATTGAATGACAACCGAAGAAGGTGACATGGGACACTCGTTGCTACATGAGAAGTCATATATATATACCACTCTATTTAATATGACACATTGATATGAATAGCATAAATTAGATAAGGTGTTAAAGTGGCACATGGTTGTAACTTAGTACTTGGTGGTGGGAAGATTGTTAGTAAAAAAAATGATGAAAGTTACGCCTTTGCATAAAAAGAGAATAGGGTAATTGGGTAGTTGGCGAAGGTTGTTGAAAATAGGCGGATGCGTGTAAATGCGGGGAGGAAGTTATGAGCGGAAACTTACAGGGTTTGACTTGTCCGAAGCTTCCTAGCTAGCTAGCTAGGGCGCCCAATGTTGCACTTCGCTCGCCTTGTCCTAGCATGGGCTCCGGAGATTTTGTGGCAATAATTAACCGGAGCACCAAGTACATGGCCGGGTCGGAAGGAACTAAGGGAAGGGAAAGGAGGGAGGATTATTAACTAGCGCGGGAGGGGGCAGTTACCCAATGATGGCAATGATTTGCTTAACCTCCCCGGACCCCCCCCCCACCCCCCCCCGTCCACGGTTCGTTACAACCACCCACGTTGGATGATCATCCATCCGTCCATCCGGAATGGCCTTTCTTGTCTTAATTTGGTTTTCACTCTTCTAGGTATTCGGCCTCCTCAAACCGATTCTAATTCATAGGTCCTCCCTCAATCATAGTAGGCGTGAGCTCATGTTTCGGTTAAAAGGTCCCATTTATATAGAATCGAGCTTATTGAATGGCTCGGAGAATGTTGTTGTTGAAACATTAGAGTGGCTTTCCAATTGTGAAGGTAAGCTTAGTTAAAGTGTTGTGCTAGATATCTGAATTTTACATCTTTTAAGTTCATCAGAGTCTCAAAAACCTACTTCAAATCAATATGTTTTGTATTCCAAATTTTCTTGTAGAATATCTAAGAAATATACACATATTATTTTTGAAAAAAGATGAGATATAAAACTTAAGGGTGTTGCCAAGTTTGTGAAGGGGTGCTTCAGATGTGCTCATGCCACCAACCAAATCCATAGAGAGGGTGAGTAACGTACATGAGGTAAATAACAACAAATCCTAATTGTTATTTATGTCATACATTCATGTACAAAATAAACCTCCATCTTGTATCACCGAATACACATATTGCCATTGAGTATTCTACATGTTTTTTAGCCATTTGAACCTCTCGAGACTAAGCTTTGTGATAGGTTACACACTCCTTCCACTTTACTAGTCCTCACTACTTAATCTAATCTCAAGGGTTATTTAGGGTAAACAACCACTACTACTTCAACTTTGAGAGAAGGCTCTCATGGTTTCCCTTTTACTTATTATAAACTTAGGTAAGTTCCCTTGACCATAGATTCATAGAACCGGATCTACGGTGAATGTTTGGTAGGTAAGTTTTACCAAACCCTAAAATAATTTATTCTGTAAGGGTTATTTTTTGTCATTGGGTGGATTCCTTTATGCTAGAGAGAGAGAGAGAGAGAGAGAGTCCACCAACAAAATCCTTTGGTATGTACCATTTTTGGCTCAAGAGTTTGAATGCATGCTAGAGTTTTTTTTCAAAAAGACTGACAAGCATGCATCCACTCTTGGTATGCATACTAGCCCTTCTATAGGATTCTCACTCTTACTCATTACTCTACAATCCTAGCTATCATAAGCATGGATTTTTATCTCTCTTACAAGCGTCTATTCTCAAAATATTTGTGCAATATTTGACAACATACCTTGAACCAAATTGATGAGGTCTTTTACCTTGAACTTGACTGTTGGACATGTTGTTTTTGAGGATCATGAAAACTAGTTGTAAGAGTTTGTCCTTTCAAAATCCATTGTTGGCTAACGTAGAAATCAAAGTTTTGTTTTCTTGCAGAGCCAATGTTATGTCATATGCCACTTTACACCAAAGGTTGAGGGCCCTTGACCTATGTTATATAAATGATGTGGTTGGTTTGGGAAGTTGGGGATGATCCAAGTTCACTTTACACTAGACCATTAGAGCATATGGGACCAAAGAAATTCAATGAAGTGGATGAAAGAAAACTACACCACATCTCCCATGGCACTAAGTGGATAATGTTTCATGGTCTAAACCCTATTAGGCCCGCTAAGAAGAGGTGATCTAATGCAAAACTAGGGGCCTTGTCAAGCAATTAAAGTGCCATTGACTCCTAGAAATATTATATTCACATGGTTGGGATGGGAAGGAAGCTCCAATCGACATGTGGACAATTGCTTGTTACGAGTAATAGAAATGACTCCCAAGTAGGTCAATCACTACAACACCCTAGGCACTTGGGAGTGGAAGGTTAAACTACCTACTATTTCTGTTTCTCTATAAAAGATGTTGTGGTCCCTCAACATAATCCACTTTCACTTTACATTACGATTGAGAACCCATCAATTGCAAAATTGGATTTCTGACTAGTAGAAACAAGATATTGAAATGACACAATCGTCTAACAAGAAATGACCACGATAACACCAACGAGTATATTTGTATCTTAGATGGTCGTGTCATTCCGATACCTTGTTTCTACTTGTGTTTATATCCCAGGGTAAGGCCTTTGGATGATTTTCAAGGGCCCTTAGGGTTTTCACGGTCACGGCTCTTGCTCCGCGTGTGAAAGCGGCCCTAGCTTGCCACCCACGGTAAGATAGTAGGTGTAAAAGGTGTATTTAAGGTTTCCATTGGTTTATGGTCCCGGATGAATGAGAAGTACTACGCTCATATACAATAATAATTCCCGTGGGCTCCTCCGCAAGGCTTCATTAAGTGGCGAACCCACTAATGTGTTGGGGGTGATTGCATGATTGGCAAACGATAACATAAAATAAAGGCACCCAAACACCTCCCACTTGAACACCCATAAGTACACCTGCGGATTCAATACTTACATGTGACAATTGTACACAGCTCCAATCTACCCTCTTAGAGTTTTTCCTAACCCCATAAAGGGTGTATTCAGTGTCATTCAAGTGAAAAAAACCTTTCATTATTGAGACTTTGATTCAAATCGTAGTATGGTCATCATGGTATTTAGTGTGGGTCACACTAATTTGGTAGGGTGAACTAGTTACTTTGCATGCCACACTACGCCAAAATGTGTAATTAGTGTGGATTATCATTCAGAGTTATAACACTCTAATGAGACATAATATTATTGATAATAGTCTCATTGGACTTTTCTTTGTTCAATTGAGTTGGTCATGTGAAATGATATACTTGTGTAGGGTAGGGTGCTATAGAAAACATTTCAAAAAATGTAAAGAAGTCGATCAAGTCATTGTCAAAATATTCCATGTATAGCCCAATAAGCCAACCATCTCCAAAACAAAGTATGACTTCATTGTTTCATTGGCTCATGTGCATGGGGACCATACCACACAATTGTCCCCCCTAAGCTAATGGGGGCACAATCCATCATGAATTTTTGGTCCCACAAAGCATCAACAAGGCTTTGAGTAATGTTATGGTCTTTATGATTGATCTAGTCTTTAATACTCTACCTAATGCATACTTCCCATTGGTGTTACACTCATAAAAATCACATTACCAATCACATGCTATGAGATTGCATAATTTTAGATGTGATCCACACTAATCCCATATATTAGTGTAGGGCTATGGATTGCTTGAAGATTGACCGATTATTTTTAGATGACCTATGCTCACTCTACCAAGAAACACACAATTTCACTTGCACATATAGGTGTAGATATCCATCTTTTCATTATCTTTTGCCATGTCATAATGTTATTGCAATCACATAAATTCATATGGAAAGAGAATGTTTGATACTACATCTAATGTCAAATGTGTTCTCAAAATGTTGGTCAATCTTGGTAGTTGGCATGCCAACATCGGCCTTGATTAGCAAGTTTCACACACAATAATCCAACATTTGAGCAAACTGCCACATGTCACTTTTCTACTAATCTCTACAAATTTGCATTTTGGCAACAAAGTGTTTATCACCTAAGGTACAACGTGCTAAAATCAACACCCCACCCAAAAGCAACACCTATAAATGTCTCCAAATCATGAACACTCTACTACCTTGAACCATTCCCCATGGAAAAGGAGCACCCGGGCCTCACGGAGTGACAGGTTTAGGTGCCATAAGTAGCGGCACAACATATCAACCTCCATTACCTCCATGTAGGGTAGGCAACAAGCCCCACCCTATCTCGGGTAGGTTCAAGGTGGGTTTAGGGTGGCTTGTCAATGCCTATTCTAGTCATTTTATTCACATGAGGAACAATTCATGCCCACAAAGCCAAGGGATCAATTATGGGCAAAAGAAGGGTTAGTACTCAAGATGCAAGGGGACGGTTCTACAATTAAATTGGGCGGGATTAGGAGGCGGCCATGTTGGGCCTTGATCTAGCTTGGGTCTAGTACCCAACTATATTGTGTTGGTTCTAGTCAATGAAGGTGGGGGGTCCTCACCATATGCAAGGTCGTCATACATGAGACCTAAGGATCGGTTTAAAGAAGCTAGCGGTTTTGACTTTGAATATTAACCAAAAATTCAATTGAGGCTAAAATTAATTGTCATCTTTTTTTATACCTATGCTCATCCCAAAGACTTGTATATATTTATATAGAATGATGAACACAAATGAGAGGACCTATATATTCATTAAAAAAATCAACAAACCTGCACTTATGATAACCATAACGAAAACAAGAAAAGTCCAATTTTCAATCCGATTTTTGCAGATGCTTCATTGTAGATTTGTTAATGCATCACAAGTAAGTTTTGGTTGTGCAACTCTAATCAGTGGAAGTTGGAGAACATGAGATAAAACCATTAAGCTTACCCGATGTTGATCTCCGAAAACTTTCATCCTTGACTGACGAAAGTTCAAAACGTCATTCGTTGTTCGGTAGTACTAGGCATGTTCACATCAAAGGGAATACTTACGTAATTAGTGTATTTAGATATGGTCCCCAGTTAGTGGACGGCCCACCCAGTTCTCCATGATGGCCTTCCCAAAGTCAAGTTCGTATGCACGTAAGACCCATGGACGTACCCCCTAATTCCGGACCCAATGGAGGCTTGTCCTACCCTTTAGTCCCTTCATTCTTGTGACAAAAGGGACACCGATGTAAGACCCCAACTTCTTAGTTAGGGGCCAATCGTCCCACTAGCCACGTAAACTTAGATATCCGCTCTTACAAAGGTGAAATAGCAATGAGGTAACTAGGAAGGAGTAAGTATATATTGGATGTTTGCATGAATTTTGGACAATTCCAACCCTGAGTATCACATACATTAGATCACAAAACTAGACAAATGTGATGGTTGATGAACATGGAATGTGAGCATTTGTGGTTGTTGTCTTGTTGGTTTTGATGTTGTCATTTGGTGTTTTTGTCTCCACAAATGCACATCCCTTGTTATTTTTGGACAAGTGGTTGGTCCAAATAGACTTAAATGTCGGTTAAGTGATTCGTGTTATGAGAAATATCATTTTAATTAACAACTTATGATTAGCATTTGAGATCATGGATTAGTAATTTAGCGAAGCCCATTTGAGCTAAATTAACTTGACGCTTATAAGGAGAACTAGGTGTTCCCTCTTTTCTTTTCTTTTTTATTCAGTATAGTTATGTTCATGCGAACTTCATTGTTTGCATGCATGGTTGTAAGGAACTTCGATCTTGATTAGGATGTCATTTTATTTAGCTCCGCACATGCCTTCACTTGTCTAGTTGTATCATTAATGTAACAATAGGCCAAGAAAAGGGCGGTAGTTCATGGGCAAGAGGCTTTTTAATGTTGAGTCATCCTTGTTCGAAAATGGAACCGACGTTTATGTACGTTTACATGTATAACAATGCACACATGTATGTTCACACATGGAGCCCCACCTCTTGTATTTTCCGGATTCTTGATAGGGTTGTCCTTAAATAAAAGAGCTTCGATTCCTTAAATATTCAGAATATTAGAATGAGAACAAGTTTGCGTAGATGAGTAAAGTTATGTGTTTGCAAAGTCTTTATGTTTATCAGTAGTGGTCCTCCACATCCCCTTGCATTGAACGTATGTTTGTGATTTGGGCACAATTTGGGTGTGGAATGTGTGGTTTAGGGTTTTAGGATTTAGGGCTCAATGCACTTTTGACTTGATCATTTAGGATTTCTCCAAGCTAACTCCATATGTTGGAGCATAAGTATGCACCAAAACACAACTAAAATTCAAAACCTATGTGTATTTCAATCTATGTATGAGGCTACTCATCCATGTTCAATGTTGTAGGTACCTACTTAGGTCTAATATCTACAACCTTATAGTTCCACAAAGTTGATTATAGTTTTCATTAGTTTTTTTTTATTGGAGGAATGCATATATTATGTGGGGAAAAGCAACAAAAATCCATGGTCAAATACATTACTGGTTCTAAAATGGATAGTTAGCATATTTGGTCTTTATTGTCACACATTGATGTGTTTCTACTTCCTCTTTCCTCCATGGAACATAGGTAGTAAATCTTGTCTCAATGAGTACTTCACTACTCATAAGGGCCCGCTAACCATCTATGTGCAACGGTATTCATGGACCATGTGTATAAGATCATTATGGTGACAACATTATGCCAATGTAGAGGATTATTTAATGATGTTATGGAATAGTGTTGTAAAACATCCTAGATTGCTTATGTCTACCTCCAATGAATTCTAGAGACTTCAAAATATGATTTGTTGGCAATATTGGTAAACAAATTCATAAGAAGTGTCATTAGAAAAATCACCACAATGACATAAATTACCGTATGGCACAAAATGAAATATTTAGTGTAGTAAGTCGAACATAGAAACATTGTAGACAACTCTCAACTTTTCCTTTTCGTTCAAAACTTTGTAGACAACTCAAACATGTCAATGTAAGGATACATCTAACCCCTTGGGACATGCATACCCATCCACCCACCCACCCACCCACAACAAGCAAAGAGGGAATTATTGCATACAAGCATACCTCTCATTCATCCAACATAAAACCCCTGAAGCGCACTGCTCAATTCACTTGACAGAACTGCAAGTCGAAAGGCGCAATAAATCTATTATGCAGCCCGGAGGTCATTATTCCTGGTTGATTTGACACCAAAATTAGTGTGGTAGACCCCTAAGTTGTCTTAATCGAGCCCTTTGAGATGA
Organism: Polytrichum commune; assembly: GCA_950295325.1. Lineage (NCBI taxonomy): Eukaryota > Viridiplantae > Streptophyta > Polytrichopsida > Polytrichales > Polytrichaceae > Polytrichum > Polytrichum commune. The sequence continues at coordinate 2,044,436 of OX485804.1, forward strand.
GACAACCCAACCTATGAACGCGTCAAATTTTTTTAATGATGGACAAGGGAGAGAGAGATAGAGAGGTACGCTTGCTCGCTCACTTGCTTGTATCCGATAACTCCTTCTCTCCCGCCGGGCCACAAGTAAGTATGGGCCGCACTTGTTTTTTCACCGGAGGGGGTAAATTCTCCATTTACATTTACCGCAGGGATTGTGGGAATTATCCTGCCCAGTATTGGCATGTCAGCAGTAAAGTATTCACCACGCACGAGCCAGGGGGTTAACTTACTCTGGTCCCTCCCCTCCCCTCCCCTCACGTAAGCAAGTAAAGTGAAGTAAAGTAAAGTAAGCAAAGTACTTCACTTGTTGCCTGCCTCGCTAGCTACTTACACAAAACCATTGATACACGAGTGAGGTCAACCCGGCGGAGGAGTAATTACGCCACTGCCGCTGCGGTAACAATTCTCCGGGTATAATAATAATACTACTATTACTAATAATAACGAGTATTATTACGGTGTGAGTCGAATGGGGAAATATTGAATTGAAGCGGTGGTAGAAGGACGTAGCTAGCTAGGCTGGAGTTTAGCCCCTAGCCTAGTTTAGTGGAGGAAGGCAAAGGCGTAGGTAGTAGGTAGGGTAAGTGGGGGTAAGTTAATAAGTAGTAGTAGTATATGTTACGAGGGGGGTCGGGTGTCATGATAGGCTTTGATGAATGATTTCATGGCTTTAATCGCGCAGCTGGAGGCTTTCTTCTAGGCTGGTGGCTCCAGAAGTTTGGCAGCCTCAAGTACATCAATCATGCATCTCAACCGTAAAGGAAGATGGCCCTCGTACATAGATAGCCCCCTCCCCCTTTATGCCCCCCCACCCCCCACCCCCCACCCACCAACATTGCCCATGTTGTTTTCTTTCTTATTCTCGGCTCCCTCCAAACAAGTGGAAACTACACTAAATAGTCATATGGGTATGGGTGGGAAATTAGCGTGGAGATAACTAGTGTGGGCCACTGTGATTTTCTAGTCAAGGTGAAATTATTGTGGGTTCAAGACCTCGGGTCTTTCTCCTAAGTCTTCATGAAGATTTTCAACCAACATCTTATATAAAATATCCGCGCAACAACAACAAAAAGAGGAAACAATGCACTGTAATTGATAAATGAACTTAAACTTTTTGTAGAAAGGCCGAGCACATAAGAGTGGACCTCAAAACCCGTCCAAAAGGCAAATGCACAAAGCATCAATGCCATCGTTCTTTGTCTTCTACCCCGCCCTCCCCCATGCATGTTTTTACAAAACCATCTTGAAAACATTCCTTGAATTTACACAATATTCACTCTTCACTATATGTTCACTTTCTTCAATAGCTTTGCTCCTTTGGTTACCGCAAAACCATGGATATAGAACCTTGTCCACATGCTGTAACTTAAAACTCCATCAATTTATTGGTGTTAAAGTGATAGTAGACATAGGCAAAACCATAACTAATATAATGAATTGGTAGGTCAGTTAGACTAGTTGGCATTATTAGGAACATGAGTAAATCTCAATAATATATAGGGTAGTGGGACTACCAAAAAACTTCTCTCTCTCTCTCTCTCTCTCTCTCTCTCTCTCTCTCTCTCTCTCTCTCTCTCTCTCTCTCACACACACACACACACACACACACACACACACACATGTATGTATATTGTCTCATACTCTCAAGAGTGTGCATGTACATGGCATCACATACCAGATAATTAAGGTTTAGTACATTATATCAAAAGAATGGGCTTTAAGCTTACACATACAAGGGATTGGTTGCTTGTGGGACACTTGGGTTATGTTTGATTGCGGATTACACCCATTGCTTGAGAGTATGTGGATGCACAAAGACAATGATATATAAGATAGCTAAAGGAGATGTGTAGTTCATGAACATTGATAGAAGGATGTTTATTTCCGTTTATTGTGTTTTTGGAGCTCTAGGTTATTGTGACATCGATAGCAAGTAAACGTTGTTGTGACCACATGTTGTGTGTCACTGTGTCTTAATAAAGTCCACATGTTTGAGGTTTGGTGGATATGGGCATAGGTGAGGCAACTCCTTCAATCACCAAGAACCCAGGGACATAGTACAATTTGAATAATAGTGTTTTACCTCCACCTTGTTGTGAGATTACTCATCCGTAATTGTAGGAACTTTTATGTGAGATGGTGACTATAGGCAAATTCTTTGCAAATCATGGTAAGATATTCTTCGTGAATTATTCCCTCTTGTGTGAAGTTGTACTTGGACATATGCACATGCATATATGATGTAATGCATCCTCAAAAACAAAGAATACTAACATTGAATGCTTCTAGTGCAATGCACAATGCTAAATTGAAAAGCATTTGTTTAAGTGGTGCTATGCAAGAGGAGTGATCTCTCTCTCTCTCTCTCTCTCTCTCTCTCTCTCTCTCTCTCTCTCTCTCTCTCATGTTATGGTAGCATTGCCAACTTGTTTATGTACATGTATGAAATTTGATTTTCAAGATTGATGTAATTGAAATGGAATTGAAAAATGAAGTATTTGGGTGGGTGTGTTCTCTTGGTGTTGTGCTTGCAACTCTTATTGTTGATTAAACTTCATGAGAGCTTTAGGGATTCACTTCTCCTTGCAGTGTGTGTATGAAAGAAACATTGGTCAAATAAATATATTCTATTAGGAGTTGCATTGAACGATCCCATCTGACTTAGTGAAGATGCCTTGGATCTAAGGATTAGGGTTTAAGGTGTTTGAGGGAGATTTAATGTTTCCCAAACTAGTCAAGATTTTACAAATTGGTATCCAAGGATTACATTTGCAAGACCTCAAACTTAGCGTTGGTGGAATATCAATGTGGCCCATACTAATTTTCATGATGAGAATTAGTGTGGGCTCTAGAAAATTACTATGGCCCACGGTATTAAGTCTTTTTAGTGTAATTATTGTAGAATTTTTTATTGTCTATAATAAACGGATAATTTTAATTACGATTGGTTATAAATACTTCATTAGAATAATTATAGTTTCTGAACTACAACATAGGATATCCAACTCCAACGAAAACATACAAAAAATACCACACTCATGAACCTAGTGTGATAGTTAGATGTCGCTTATATTAAGCAACATACCCGGTAAACTTACTTATAACTTCAGTCATCAACATAAATAAGGCAGGGGATTATATGTTCATTTTCAAAGAACTATAATATTCACTTTATAAATGAATAACATAATAATATTTGAGTTCTGAAAACTATGAGGAAAGTGACTACATCCTCAGTTTGGATTGGCTCATCATCTCATGCAAAGCATGTACTTGATTCCTTAAAAAAAAGTATAGGAAAAACAGCTAGCATTTATATTCGTCTACCTTACTACACCCTTGCTTGTTATTGAGAACCACTGAGAATATTCAAGGGAATCTTTGGTGAGCAAACCTTTGTATATGAATAAACCTTTCGACCAATTCGGAGATTCCAAGACAACCCAAATTCCCAACTTTTCCGTGTTCATCATTCTTGAGCTTTTTCAAGTCGCGCCTCCTAGGCTTCCTCCGCTCGAGCTTTTTGTATCCATCATGTGTGCAATGGCCCTCCTATTTTTTGTATCAAAAAGAGAGAGCGAGAGAAAACGGGCATCACTCCCAAATGATTGGTAAAGTAGTTTTGGCATACATGGGTCCTTTTGCAACACCTACCGGTATGATGTTTTGAGGGTTTAGTGTTCGGGATTCCCACTCGCCGCAACAAACTCATCCACTTAAAAGACTGAACAAAAACCCATAATGAATTGCCACATGTTTGAGAAGTTTATTTTGATGATTTGATCTTGTAACTTGCATCAATGTATTGTATTGGAAGCATCATAGGATACATAATCACTAATCATGGGCAACACATTTTTTCTGGACCTTTTTTTTTATCCATAAAGGTAAATTTACATGGATAGTTGGAAGATTGACTTGGGATGTGGAAAGTAAACCATTTGAATAGGGATTTTTATATGATTCTTGGGTACACGCCTAGTAAATTGGATAAAATAATTGCTCAAGTATCTTGAAATCACAAAATTCATGGTCAAAGATGTCTTTTAAGTTGAAATTTATTCCACGGATCCCTCTATTTTGATAACATGTACTCAAACTATAATGTCAAATTGAACAAGATTTTGGTAATATTTGTTGAGTTTGTAATGAACTTGAAGGGGTGTACAAGTCATTCCATTTACAATGCTTGCACCCTCTTGCATGCCACACCTTTTACTTTGAATGGTGTGGACTTTGGAATAGTAAGCACCTTCAAGAAATCAAGAAATATAGTTTAATAGTTCAATTTTCAAAAACAAAAAATTGGATTGAAGTGAAGCATGTATAGTAATGACATGTCAACAAAATCACAATGGACATGATGTATTGCACAAACATGGCATGAATCAAAAGGAAGGTATGACTACAATGTTGCCACTAGTATGGTGTTGCTTCACTTCAAGTTAGTCTAATGAAACCATACACCCAACATGGAAACTATCATGTTCTTGCTATCAACCAAAATGCAAATGTTTGGCATGGATGCATCCGACATCATATATGCAATTTGGCCACTTACGTTGAGGGTGGGCACATGTCCAAAGTGGTCTAAAGTTCAACGCGATCACAGGTCCAAAGTTCCAAAACATCCAACCATTAACAACAATATGTTGAGTGGACAGCTCAAGGATGGCCTAGGACGTTCAATTATGTGCACATGTGCAACTGGCTAGGACAATATGGGTCCAAATTAGTCATATATACATTTTGGCAACTTACAACAAGGATAGGTGGGTGCTGATGCAATCAGTGATCCTTCACGGATCCAAAAAGCTCAAACAACCAAGCACCGACGCATGCATCTTTAATGTATGATTCGGGGATGGCCTAAGACATTAGTTAATTTGCATGGGTACATTGAACCCAAGACAATATGGGTCCAAACTTATCTTCTCCATGAATGAAAAACCCACATGGACACACCACCCTTCACCCCATTCTCCACACTCGCCATAAATACCCATTGATTCCACATATTGCTATGTCGAGTTCTCCAAAGCCACTATTAGTTGCAAAAGTGAAAAGTGTTGTCCTCATCGTCCACTTCCAACGACTAGGTTGGAGTATGTACCCACCCTCCCCTTGTTAATACTGCATTTAGTAGTTGTGCTATACACTAGTCTTCATCAAGCCAACTTCTAAGCCTTGATGGTCCCAAATAAAATACAATAAAATCTTATGAAAAAATGATCATAAAACGCTATCAACTATCTCACACATACCCCCATATACTTAGCATCAACCTACAATATTCAACATTAGAGATAGACAATGATAATTGTCTAGAAATGAAAATAGGTTGTATTATGTAGTGATATAAGATGGCTTAATATAAAATAATATATTTAAGATGAATATACAAATGTTATACTACAAGGTTAAGCTTATTTCTTAAGGTTGCACACTATTTCCCTTGACAATGTTTAAGAGTGTTGGCTACACTATGAAGCACCTCCATTTGATGCTAATCTTGACCTTGAAACATTAGTTCACCAAATCCACCACCCTAGCATTGCACATGTAAATTTCGTGGGCAATAGATTTACGCCTTTGTCAATCAAGGGTGGATTCCAAGGTCTTATCATACAAAACAATAATTCAAACCTTGGACAACTAACTAAGTGGGCAGCTATTTAGCTGGCTAAAAGCTTTGACTAGCTAAAGTTACGTAGGATTTTGGTGCCTCAAAAGAATAGCTAGTTAAAATTAAGTGCCATAATTTGGGCGAGGAAAGTTAGCTAGCTGAAGTTAGCTAATAGCTAGCTGGAATCTGAATGTGATCTCGGTGGAATGAATGATGTCATTGCACCCAAACGGTCATCTCTCAGACCCGGACTCGTTGAAGCGGCTATGTTTTTGAAACTGAACATGAGCCTAATTCTTAAGAATCCGGTAGATGTCGCGGAATCTCTCATTTGGAACACCTTGATTCCACCTTGTCATGAATTGCTAGATGACATTGATGATTCCGATGATAATGAAAATGAAGAAGATGATAATGATTATGACGACGATGATCTATTACCAATGCCAATCGAAAGTGAGGACCCTAATTATACATGTTGATTTTAAGCCTTTCAATTTCCTTGCGCAACAACATGAAAATACAGAGCCAACCGAGAGCAATACAACCAAATTTATGTTGTTTGGTCTCGTTTGAATGGGTTTCTCTATGCTTTAGAATGAATATGCATGTCACACAACTTTTTAGCTAGTCGAAGTTGAGTGAAAATGAGAGTTCTGGAAGAGTTAGCTAGCTAAAGCTAAGTAAGAATCCTAGGTTCACAAAACCTAGCCACCTAAAGCTAAGTGACAAATAGGGACATGGAAAATTTAGCTAGGTGATGCTAGTTGGCAAGCTATCCAAGGTTTGCAATAATTTATATTGCTCTGACATTGTAAAGTTACATGCTAAACTTCAATAACGTATCATGTTTTTTTCATTTGATCAGTGCATTTGATGGATCTATGGCAACCTTATTATTAAACATAAAATTATAGATTTCCAATCACAATTCCACACACCCTTATTAAATGTTTTATTTGTTTGATATTGACCATACCATTGCTCACGATATTAACCCCTAAAAACTTAGGTTGACATTTTTGTCCAAGCAGTCATTACTGCCCGACAACATGTACTAGCATACACATTTACATTATAATTTGTTGACTTCAAACACGCGAACTCCACAAAATGTGTGTGAATAACTTTAACTCCACAAAGTTCCAGCCATACGGTCAAATGCATCATTAGAAGTTTGGAGCTGCTTCAGCAAACTTCTGAATAAGGACTTTAATTTTTTTTTACAATTTTTTTTAATGGGACGATTATCATGCTTCAGTTATAATTCTCCAAGAATGCCATCTTTGGAACCCTAATAGCATGAGTTAAAAAGTGAAAGCCGAGCGGAGTCAGTGTGGTGATGACTGGAGGTCTCCTCAGGGCGTACCAAATGTTAAGGACTGCAAGCTAATCACTGATTGACTTTGGGGGTGGGGGTAAGGGTAAGGGTAAGCGAGTGGAAATGTCAATTAAATCATGACTAGGAGTTGACGGGTGCGGCCCCTTCCGGACGGGACGGGACACTCACCAGGTGACGGACGCGGGGACAGGGCTTGTCCCTCCGTTCTGTGACAGCATGGTTGGATGGATGGACGGATGAAATTATTATCATCACTCGGAAATCCCTAAACCATCCTTAAGGTATGTGGGTGATATTTGGTTTAGGTGTTTTTCGTGTTCTCCAACTTCTACTGGTTTAGATTTACACAACAAGACTCGTGTTGCATTAGCAAATCTACGATGAAACATTCATAAAAAACGGATCGAAAATGAGGTCTTTCTTTATTTACTTATGAATATCGGAAGTGCATGTTTGTTGATTTCGTAATTGGATGGATACATAGGTCCTCCCAATTGTGTTCAATGTTGAGTGTAGAGTAGTTATTAATATTTGAAGATGAAGTCCAATCTCTTTTGAACATGTGTCTTTATGATATTTGCTCTTTGGTTTTTCAGTGGCATGCAATGTCCGTTCACCACCACCAAGCCATGAAATTGGTGGTAGCTTAGTGCCGTTTTCATAGGTGGGCGGTGGGTTAATGTTAGCCTATGTTTACAACAAAATGGTTAGTAGGTGTTTTAATCAAGTGGGATCGGAGCTTGTTTATTCTATAATTTTCTTTTATTTAGGATGATTATAGGCGATTTTGGATGTGGAGATGTGGAGGTCTTGAAGAAGTTTAGTGGTGGTTGTGTGAATGGTTCCTCGTATTCATGCGGTGATTATAATTGATGGAAGTATTGCCCATCCTTGTTGAGCTAAGAGAGGGAGAAGGATGGCATATTTTTCCAATCCGCAAGATGTGGCCTCGCCAAGGTATTGATCATTGCAGTATGTGAATTTGTAATTGTATTGAGGTTTGGGCTAGGTGTGAATGAAGGTTTAGCAATTGGTGGGGCCCCTATAATGCAAAGTCCAGTCTTAGTCGGGTAGGGCAATTATATCTTGGGAGGTAGTATGTGCGTGGGAGCAACCACGAGGGTATCATGTGTTTTGTCATGGATTTTGCCGGCCTTGACTAGGGTAAAGCACCTCATTGCCAGTTGTGCGGGGGGGGGGGGTTAGTAGTGTGTTGCGAGTGCGAGTGCGTGTACTACTTTGTTGTGCTGATTGGTTCATAGATTGTTTACATGCTTGTTTGTGTAACATGATAGAAGGTGGAGGCAGGTATCAATTTGGTGTGATGTGCATAGATTACATGGTGGGGAGATGTCTTGTTTAAGGATAGGTTGTTTTTTTGATAATTGCCCAAGTATCTAACCTATCAAAATTTTAAGAGCTTGCATGATCTCTACATTAGTAATCCAAGGAGTATCCCAAAATAGGTTGGACCATTTTAGGTGTATGTCAGAGTTGAATAACCATTTGTTCACGTTGGGTAATATTGTGTTTTTTTGTGTGTGAGATGAGTGCATATTTTGTATTCCTTTTCTATATAGCCTTTTAGATTTCGGACCAAACTGTCATGTTGGGTGGAGGTCAAGGGGATTGATGCCCAATATGGGGTTTGGTGTCTAATAAGGTGGAAGGGAGTGTCCATGATACGTGTGTATTTTGCTCCTTTTTAGGCTAAGGTGTTTGCTTTTTCATTTCCCGGGATGTTTGTGTGAGCTCTATTTTTCGCATGGTGATGTGTGGTGGGAAACTTTTATGGTGTTTATGATGCTAGCTACGAGAGGCTTGTTGGAATGGTTGTATTGGGAGGAGGAGTTTCTAATGTGATAGAGGAGTAGATATATGTTGTGAAGGCTATCTATGAATATGTATGTGTTTGTGGTAAGTGATTTGGTTAGTTCCACGGCAAGTAATAATGCGTATAGTTCTGCTTGGAGGATATTGGGGTATCCATGTAGTTTGGTCATGATGTTAATTTGTAGCGGAGGATTGTATGCTCTGGAGGTTGCTATATATATGTTGCCATCACTGTCCATGTAGTAAGGTTGGGTGGGTGGGAATCATATGGGAGGATGTTGTTAATGTATGTGAGTGGTGTTGGTGGTGGCTTGGCTAGTAGGCCATGCTTTGGGGGTTTCGATAGGTGTCTTGTATATTCGATGTGGCAGGGCGTCCATGTAGATGGTGCATAAGGGGAGGAGTGTGGTGGGGAGTTTACTTATGAAGTTGGGGATGTGTGGTGTATTCATATTATAGGACACTATTAAGATGGAGGTAAGGAGGCCTTTTTTCTTATTATAATTTGATAGAAAAGTTGGGGATGTGGGGTATTACATGGTGAGGGTGGGGGTGGCATTAGTTTCTTGGAGTAGACTAATTTTGCTATTAGACCAATCGTCGTGTGTGATGGTAATTATTGTGGTTGAGTTGTGGGTGGTGTGAGTGGCATGTTTTGCCCAATTTATGATTTTAGGGAGGAGGTCGACATTAGTTATATGGTGTAGCCATTACTTGCCCATTGTGTAGAGAAGATTGGGCTTGATGAGCCAAATATTGTATCCCTTTCATGTGGGGAGGGGGGGGGGGTGGTGGGTGGCTCATGACATGGTAGTGATGTTATATAACATATATTTGGGCGAGCACCAGGGGGGTGGGGGGTATTTGTATGGTTGGTGATGTTGCAATGATATCACCAACCATTCAAATAGTTGTATTTATGGATTTGAAATGTGCAGTGTGGGATATTGAGACTAGGGCATACATGTTCGTTGGTCTGACAATTGTTGAGTGTTTGGGATTCAAGGATTTTTTATTTTATTTTATTTAATAATGATTTGGTGTTCAATGTAATGTATTAGTTGTGTAATGAGTAATAGGTTGTGTTTGTAGAGAATGTTGTTTGAGTGTAGAAGGTTTGTTTGGGTAATCCATTTGGGTATAGAAGGAGTATTCGGGTAACCCATTTTAAAGTAATTGGTTTGTGAGGAGGTCCAATAACGGTGAATTTTATACGTATGTTTTTGGCAACCCATTTGTTTTTCTTTTTTGGGGTGGATAGATTTGAAGTGTGATATGTGCAATATGCATATGCATACTGTTAATGTGGGTGTATGTGGGTTTGGGTGTGGGAAAGAAGCAAGTGAGGAGAGGGGCCACAAGGGCATTGTGGGGGTAGAAATGTGTTTTCTGTGTGAGATGGAAGTAATAGGTAGTTGGTGGAAGGCGGCAGCGGCTTGTAGGAGGATGTTTCTTATAGTATAAGATTTTGTGTGGTATTTGGCTTGGAAATCTTTGAGGGAGAGTATATGAGTATTGGTATAATCTTGGGGTTTGGGGTAGGGCAGTGATGTTGAATAAAATGAGTATTTTGAGGAATTGTTTCGTGTTTGATTTTTGGTGGAGGGTGAGTGAGGGGTAGAATGGATTTTTTATGCCAATCTTTATTGAGTAGTGAGGTGTTGAGAGCGAAGGTGGTATATATTGAGTTTATGTGTATGTAGAGGATTCTTGTGGTTGGTGACCGGGAGCATGCTTCAAATTTAAATAAGGGGAGGTGTTCAACCCCAAATTATCTATTAACTATGAGTTTTATTAGTCCTTGGTAGATTTGGCCAAGGGGGCCTGGGTCATTGAGTGTTTGTGTGAATTGTTTGTTGCGTGGTGGTGTAACTTGGGAGAAGGGGAAATGGTTCAATAACAAATGTGTCTGTAGGTAGTTGGGTGAAGATATTGGGGGAGTCATTCGGAATGTTGCATATTGATTTTGTGAGTTTTATGAGTAATTTATCAAGCATTATGGCATCGAGGACTACAAAAGGCATTGCGGAGAATGCATATCCAATGTTGGGGCGGATGATTGTGTTGAGGATTTTATTTGTTTGTTGTAGTGAGGTTGGTGAGAGGAGTAGGGCAATGCTCTTATATTTTATTTTAGTTGTGGTGATGTCTTTCTAGATGGTCCATTTAGGGATGAAACTACTTCAATTCCTAGGTATGTGTATGGTTCATTTTGTGAAAGGTGGGGGATTTGTTGGTTTTTGTAGTTAATATGTTGCGCTTTCATATATGTAGTGAATTTGAGAGGTTGTAGTTCTCATTTGTTGTGCCCAATATGAGTATTGTCTTAGTTTATTAAGTTGTGGTTGTATGTGTTCTATGTCATCAATGAGAATGCCCAAGTCATCAACATAAGTTGCGGTTTTCATGGTATTTGGTGAGGTGTTGAATTGGTAGCCATTGGAGTAGTAGTTCTAAGAAAATGATAAATAAGTATGGACTCAATGTGTCACATTGCATGGCACCACAACTAATTTGTATGGGTGGTGTGGTAGTAAAGTGGGCACCTCTGAAAGAAGGGAGATGCTTCCATATAGATGTTTCATTTAGTTCAATGGCATTTGGTGGGTATCCAAGATCCTTCATTATGGCTAGTAGTCTTGGGAGGTCTATGGAGCCAAATGCGTTTTTAAACTCTATGTATGTAAGGTAGATGTTTTTTTGTGTGAGTTTGGTGTCTTTGAGTGCTGTGACAATTGCCTAAATTTGTCGTGCCATGTTTCTCATTGGGTAGAATCCTTCCTAGCTATGGTAGAGGATTATATGATTTTCACTGAATGTGAATGTGCTTTTAAATAATTTGTAGATGGTTGGTTGGTAGCGCTTTGAGGGTGTCATTTAGGATGTTATCTAGGCCATGACTCTTTCCATTGGAGAGCCTCTAGAGGGAGGTGTCATATAAGATTATCGTGGAAGATCATGCTAACAGTGGGAGTTGGGGGGAGGTTCTTTATTTAATATAAAGTCATCCTTGGTTTGCCATGTGTATTGGCGGACTGCACACACACATTCGGTAGGATAGTCTATGTGATTAGCATAGTGAGGCTTGTTTATGGAATGATTCTGTTTGCATGGTGTATTATAATGTTGGCCATGTCATCTATACGTGTTGCTAAGTTGCCATTTTAATCCAGTAGGCAATCAAGTGGAATAGAATCTTGTGGGTGAAAGATTCTTTTACATATTTGTTTGGGTTTATATTCAATATTGATCTATATTTTATCATTGTTCTCTTGTAGTTATGTGTAGGTTGTAAGGTAGTGATTTTACAGGCTTTGGGTTTTGCATTATTAGCAATATTTGTTGGTTTGCTTAACCAATTATTTATTTATTGGGGTAGTTGATGATGGGTGGTGGATCGGTGTTAGGGATGCTGATGATGCCTTGTATTTCCGTTGATGGTGCCAGTTAGAGGGGGTTGGAGAAGGTGGTGTTCCTAATGGCTCTTTTTATAAGGTGGTAGATGTTGAATTGTTTTTCCTATTTTTGAAGTCTAAAGAGGAGGAAAGTACCTATTAATATAAAATGGACAAATGGGTGATGATAGTGTTGAGGTTGTCACAGTGTCATTTCCCACCGCCATCCATCATGAGGGACATGGGAGACACATTAAAGTGTGTGACCGTGGTGAGGTTCATATGCACGGGTGCAATGGGTTAAGATGACACACCTTAATCATACAAAAATACAGCCTATTGGTCACACATGTACTACCCACGTGTTGAAATTTCATATACACTCTGGAGGCAATGTCATCCTGTCCATGGTGACGGTATTAAACATCTAAACGAGCGTATGGATGGACAGGATATTAATCATCCATGGCTTCCAGACAACGGAATGGGTCCAAGCACCATGAAGGCCATCAAAATGGCGGAATGGAATGTGGGGTGAGCACAACGCCCGATGAAGGGCGTGCCTTAAAACTTCCCCCGGTGTCATGACAAGTACCAAAGTAATTGAATGCATCTTGTTACTTTCAAAGCTTCCCTTTGGTGGCCTTCAAGGAGCTTCTTTAAAAACCACGGAGCTCATCCAAAGTAGAATGATTTCCATCCAGCAAAGGCTGCCCAGCCTCAAACTGTGGTTAAATTCTATATGACAACACACTCAGGGTGGAGAGAGAGAACCTCTCATCAATCCAACATGAAAGCTTGACTTCCTATAGGGTTGTTGTTGATTCGTCTCAAATGACTTGGACTAGACTAATTCGGGCCTTTATAATTCATTTATATGTCAGATCAGCTAAAAACAATAACTTATGGGTTGCATATTATTTCATGGCTTTATGTTGGATGCATGAGAGGTACTCTCATATACGATAATTTCCTCACTCTAGTTTTCACTCAGGTTCAAGAACAGTGAAACACAAAAAACAAGCAATTCTATTATTTAAGAGATTTATTTTGGGCTCCAAGCAATTTACGTTAAGGTATGATTCCAAATTTAGCAAATAAGTAAATAGCACTCATGTGACACCATTTTTTTTTGCGTCGAATCATTCTCGTCCCAACCCAAAAAACTAATCCTCATAGTTTTGAGGAATTGATTTATCAAGCTTGGGCCCAGTTTTGAGTCCGAAAGTAAGGCCCATTAAAAAGTGTTTTTGGCCTTTGTTGTTTTGGACATGGATGCGAATGTTTGCTCACCCCAAGTTAGGCCCATTAAGCCCTGATGTCCACCATTAGCCTTGACATGGAGAATAATATTTAACAAAAATGAGAGGTTTTATGTGATAACATCAATTTCTTTTTAAGGAACTTCAATCAAACTTCTTATAACTACTGCATCTCAACTTTTGATCTTGTTTGATTCACGATTTCTAATCGGATGAAAATAAAAAATTCCAATCCAATCCAATGATCAAAGTTTGTCTTGAGAGTTGGAAGTGCCCACCATAAAGCCACATAGCTTAGTTAAGTTACACTACTGACATCTCGCCTCAAAAGCAAAGGCTCCGAGGCAATTGATGTCATTGGGTGAATAACCACAAAAAGAAAAGCACGAAGTGGGGGAATTATGGGGTAAGGACGGGCATGGATGAAATAATGGTGATGAATGAATGGGGGACGGATGCTAATGATTCAGATAGATTTGGGGCAAGATATGCTTCGGCCTTCCATTCCTTCGGGGCTCGAGCGGGACTAGACTAGAGACAAACACTCCGGGACGGGACCTCCAAGGGAATGATATTCCCCCATTTAAGAGCCCGTCCTTGGACCCCAAGTCCTCATGTGTGGAAGTTCAAGGGGAAGCCATGGAAGGTGCTCGGGAGTTAATACACTCAAGTACCCCGGAGTCACTCACTTGAACCTTCTAATAATTTTTAATCGTGCCTACTTCCATTCCTAGTAGTAATTTAATATGACGCTCCCATTCTCTTTGTTATTTTAGTAGTTGTTAGCGATTGTTTCATCCCTTACACACGACAATAACTTACATGTGTGTTGAAAGGATCACACGCCACTCAGTCACCCCCGTGGGTGCCTATGAGCCGGTTCAACAACTAGGAGTCTAAATAATGATTTGTATTTTTATTTGTTTATTCGACGTATAATTGGAGAGTGGGCCACTCTTGCTTTGGCTACTAAACCACGTGTTTTTACTTTTCTTTAACTCGTGAATTGGATGATCCAACATGCCAATGGACTTCCAGGGATAAAACTTGGTGAAATTGAGAGAATCTTGATTCTTCTAGTGCAAAACAAACCGTACCCCAAACCGATCTTGTATGGTCATCATTCATACTATACTTAATTTCACCTTTGAAGACCAGAAAACCTGAAATGGGACTTGGATTTTAAATGATTGGATCTTACTAAACATAGGTGTCTTGATGTTATTACAATCTAACCTCATTAATAAGACACTCGTTTATACTACACCCTTGATATTATACACATTTTTGCGAGATCAAACTTTTTAGTTCAAAACTCACTCTATTATTCGACTACGACACTAGAAAATGCGACATTTAGAATTTCTGTTTTATCATATTAAAGAGGCAGTTAATGCTAAAATTCCTTTCATCTATGTTATGTACATCTAAAATACATCCACTTTCACTTGGGAACAACTTGGAACTTCACTTGTCATTGGGAATTTATTGATAATTAGAATTACTAGTGTACAATGGACATGGTTAGGGTTAGAGGACCTCCTGCCTAGTATGTTGCCTTGTACACAAGTGATATAGTATCACCAATATCTTGATGCTAAACATCATGCATCATTGTTGTATAGTTTCTTATTGGAAAACTCTTTATGTTTTGGTGTTAATGAAATTATTAGTTTGCAAAGTTAGTAGGGAATTTAGATAAGATGATAGTTGCTAACTTGGGTAGGCAACACCAGAGATCTTTGAACTTCTATTTCAAGAGTTGTTGAGAATATTTTGATTTTTTTGAAGTTATAAGTTATTATTTCCTACCATCTATATTGCTTAAACTCGTTTTATATATTTTAAAGCTCATATTACTTATGCTTTTGTATTTCCTCAATAATACGACAACTTTATGCCATTTGTCATATTAATGAGAAGACGACACCTCAATAATATGACTTTTTTGTTGCCCATGACTCTCTTTTTGTAGTTCACGGCCTTCTTTGCAATTTTGA
The DNA here is from genome assembly GCA_950295325.1 of Polytrichum commune. Classification (NCBI taxonomy): domain Eukaryota; kingdom Viridiplantae; phylum Streptophyta; class Polytrichopsida; order Polytrichales; family Polytrichaceae; genus Polytrichum; species Polytrichum commune. The sequence goes on from OX485804.1 coordinate 2,059,935, forward strand.
TAGCACTTTTAAAGAGACCTTGCTAAATGAATTGGTCACTTTCCTTTGCTCCCATCTATGTTCTTAAGAGATAGTGCCTTTGAAGCTCAAAATTTGTGATCCATTCTAGGCTCAAATAGTTGACATGATAACTGGGAGGTAGTATATAACCATTTAATGTGAAAACCCTTCACTTTGATAATGGACAAGATATTCATATGATCTCTGCAAATTATGAGGAGAATGAAAATGTTGACGATTTGGATTTGTTAAAAAAACTTGGGCTACTTCATTTTCATTTTCTATTTCATATCCTACGAGAAGTGAGTGTAGAGGTACATGTATCCACTTAATCCCTAAAGATTGATGCCAAACCTCCTCAAAATATACTAAAACATATCAACCCAATTCATCAACTTATAAAGAAAATAGATCATCTTATGGTACATCTGACCACACAGATGACATCTTTGTAAAGTCAAGATTGTTTGCCCAAATTTTCAACCTTCCACGAGTCCAAATCACAAGGTTAGATTATAAACATGTACACTATCAAGGTAGGATAGAGGTGATTCTTGAATGCCTGGACAAAAACGTCCACCTAAGACTTTAGGGGTTAAGACCCCCTTACCTTACTAGCAACTGCTACAATTGTGCACTCAAGAATTGAAAGGTTATCATCATCATTCATCATCAACATCATTCTTGACATTAGAATAACGACATTAATTCCTCAACTCACGATTCAACAATTTTGATTTGTCTATTTTGGCATACCAGGAGATGCTAAATTGGATTTAACCCACAATGAACTGATTAGTATGTTCTTTGCGTAAACCTCCACACCAACTCCAAACATGCACCAAAACCTTCCAAAAATGCACCGAACTTGCCAAACATGAAAAGCATTGTATACATGACAACCAACATAGCATTACTCAACATATTAAGGATCTTCCATTTTTTGTGAAATAAAACCATGGTTTTATTCCAACACTTGGCACTCGGCACTATCATTGGCGGACATTGGGCCCTCTACCCTATAATCTCAACTTATTTGCAATAAAACCAAATAAAACCGGATTTTGCTGGACCTCAGATGATTGGGTTTTTTTAATAAAAAAATGAAAATCCCAACTGTAAAAAATTGCATGGTGACAACCTTGTTAAGGATGTAGGGGCTCAAAATAGGCCCTCAAAGTAGAACATATATACATAATTTCTAAGAGCTTCACAAGGTCATTAAATCCAACAAAATTTATATATTTATGGGTTTGAGACTTTAGTTAGTACATTGTCTTATGTCAAGGAGAACATTAAAGATAGATAGATAGATAGATCCCTTGAGGTCAAATATACATGAGGAGTCTCTTCACCCAAGGAATACTACCAATTGCCAGTGGCAAACTCTAATTTACTAATGTGAGGTGGTAATCTTAGGAGTTGGACAGGTAGGGTTGTTGGGTGTGTGTGTTAGACTGATGGTTAGGAAATGCATGCTTATTGGGGATGTGGTCACCTTGGGTTAGGGTTTTTAGTGATGGAGAAGGTGTACCCAAATTGTGATGGAAGTCCAATGTGGTTTAAAACCCCATACAAGTTGTATGAGGTCGTATGAAAGAAGGAAACATGTTCCTTATTAACTGGGCTAGGAGTGCCAACTCTACTAGTTCAATGTCAATGCTAGGTTTTGTGCCATCAAATTTTGTAGGTAGGGCTTTGTTTGTTTTTCAAATTTTGGTTGTTCATGATGATGGCCGACAAAGATTAGATGGTTGTGGTGTGTGATTTTGTGGTTTCTTGATGGTTTATGCGGGTTGGGTAAAGGAGTTTGTGAGGTTGTCATGGTTTGTTGTATGCACCTTGCCTCTATTCCTTGTTGTGATGACTAGTAGTGGATAAAGGTGCAACCCCTGGGACGTCAAGGGATTAGTTATTAATCCACTTCTTGAGGATGGTAAGTCGGGGATGATGGTGGTGTGGTGAAATGCTTTTGTAATAGAGAGAAAGTTGGAAGTTTAGGTGGCATATAGGCCCTTCCCAAAAGTTTTTGTTGTGTAGAAAGTGAGGGGATGGATGGTAGATATGAATGGTGAGAGCCCCTTGGTTAGCAAGTTTGTTGGCAATTCCATTTCCTTTGACTCATGTGTGGGATTGGACCTTGAGGATGTGGGTGGGTTGAGGGCAGGCGGTGATTTGGGTAGCTATGGCTTGGAGCAAGTATTTAGTTGGTAGTATTTGGGTGTTGTGGGTAAATCTTTGTAGTTTCAGAGGAGGTCGATAGAGAAAAAAAAATGTATGTGAATATGTATGTATCTAGGCGTGGGTGGAGGAGCAAGGTGGCTTTGTGTATGGCCATGAGCTCTGCTTGGAGAATGTTTGTTGCCCACAAAGTCAGAGGCATGTTGGAGGGTGAGGGGCTAATCACACCAACCACTTATGGCATCATCCGTGGGCATCTCCGGCTGTAATAGTGTGAAAGGTGGTGGGGAAACATCTATTTCTCAACGTAATCCCCAACTAATGGGATTTTTTTGTTGAGAGGAGGCGATGTTGGAGGGTTGGGAGGGGTGGGGTGTTTGGGTGGATGTGTGTTGTGGGAGAGGTATTGGGAGTTTCCAACTGCATGATGAGAGAATCTTGTTAGGGTGAACAATGGAGAGGGTGGGCAAGTGAGAAATGGGAAAAGGGGCTGTGATTTTTGAAGTGATGGTTCTTTGTAGCCTAAATATTTGGGGTAGGGGGTTATTTTGTGACATTGGAGTATGAGCTAGGAAAATGTGCGAAAGTATTGTGTATAGTATTGTGTTAGGGGTGCAAGCATGGTAAAGTGGACCAAAATGGTGCTCTCGTACACTAAAATCATAATCTTTTTGGTCAAAGGCCTAAAGTAGTAGCAAAGTGTTGCTTAAATTGTTTTTTTTTTTTTTTTTTTTTTTTTGATGTCCTCTATTGTTATGTTAAATACTCAAATGTAGAATATCAAGTTGAGAACTTCAAAACTTACCATTAAAAGTGATGCTTAAAAGAAAATGATTGAATGTGGTTTTGGACATAGATTTAATGACCTAAAATATTTTAAAGTTGAAATTGTAATCATATTCCTTGAATTCACTTGAGGGCATCATCACAAAATCATGTAGAAAACCATCAATTCAATTTATCACATTTTAGATTTTTTTTACACAATTGCTTGTTCAATATCACCTACTTGCACACCACTTGCATTGTCTTCTAAAATGTGTAGAGTTTCCTTGAAATTGTTTTTGTCATCATAAATTGCTTGGCTTTGTAGATCAATATGTTTTTTTTTATAATATTTATGATTTTTTTGTTCACAAAATTCAGAGTTAGTGTATAGTTTTGAATCGCTTTCACTTAGCATTAGACAAGGATTAAGAGCTATCCACTTTACTGTGCTTACACCCATGAGCCGTGAGGGGATTTGAGAGTCAGTTCCACTTGGTGTCTAGACTGAGGAAGGGGGGAGGGAAAGAAGCCTTTGCCAATACATTTGTGGGTGTTATTAGACCCGGTAGCCCTGAAGATAGTGTCTGGAGCTCGAGGGTTGCAAAGGGATGTGAATGTGTTGGCCCCATCAGGTGACTTTATGTCTTAATTGGAGTTGAAGTAAACTCAAAGTGAGATTATGATATTGTGTGTATTGGCTTGGTGATTATGGCATTATAAGCATAGTTGCACAACTTCAGGGCAAAAGTTTGCTTTCATTTCTGGAACTTGTTGCCACAAATCAAAGAAGGTGAATAACTACACTAACTGTCAAAACTAAGTCCATGACTTATTATATCGATTCCCACACACAATGACAATTAAATAAAACAAAGAACATCTAAACTTTCACTTCTGTAAGTTGATAGTCATAGTCTAGTAGTCATCACTTTCAAAGTTTCATGTCTATCGCAAAAGTACACATGGAGAAACAATGATTTGAAGAGGAACTATGTACATTGATTCATTTTTGTAATCTACATTTATCTATATATCAATAATTTGTCCACCCTCGTTTAGAAGCTAAAACAACTTAAATACGATTGGGCGCGTTATGATAGAACTTTTGACATTACTCAGGAGCGATGAAATGGAAGAAGCTTGCACACACTCCCACAATTGAAGCATTCCTTTGGGTTGGTGTTGGTTACTCATGTGTTTTCCTTTTCACAAGTGCCCACACATGCTCAATTGGATTAAGGTCAAGTAATTGAGGAAGCCAAGTAAGTACATCAAAGAAATTTCATTGACAACCACTGCCAATGTGTTTCGGAAAATTATCATGCTAAAATATGACATGAGAAGGTTGAAATGGTACCATTCAATTGTCTTCATGACCTCATCTTGAAGAATGTCAATATACAAAGTTTGTATCATCTTCCCCTCTATATTGCACATGTAACCCATGCGATGGGAAGTCATACAACCCTACACAAATTGCACCACCTCCATGTTTAACTATCTAACTCACATGATGACCTTGTGATGAAGATTCTCCATCCCTCACCCAACACCAAGCGCAACTATCAAACCAAAATCAGTTGATCTTAGTCTCATCACTAAAAATCACCCTACAACAAACATGGATAGTCCAATCTTGACGACGTTGAGCAAATTCCAACATGCAACGCACATTCTTGGCCGTGAGCAACGCTTCTTTTTGCTTCTTTAAGGGTTCAAGACTTGCTTCATGAAGTGCACACCTCATTGTGTTGGTGCTCATTACCATATTTAAGTGCTCACCCAATACATTTCCTCACGTCTACAACACTATCTAGTCCACCAACTATGATGGCTCTTACACACCCTCGTCGTTGAGTAAGGGTGATGCTTCTTTGGACACCCTCCTCTTGAAGGTTACATATGAGGAACACACTCTTTATGAATCCTAGAGCATGTAGGTTGAGAGATATCCAACAATTTTGACACTTCACATGTCCTACGCCCATGTTGCAATAGGGCTATAGAATTCAACCTCGTCTCCTTTGGTAATGCTCTCATGTGCAAAGAAAACCTTCACAATTGTAAGAGAAAATGTACTAAGGGACCATGCTACTACCGAGAAGTGAGAGGAAGAACCCTTGGTTGTCTTTCTGAACTTATTCTTGCACTTGAAGGTGAGTGATGAAAACAATTCCAAAATTGAGTCAATAGACCTGAGGTCGTTCGAAATACAGTTTCTCTATCATTGCTACAACGCTTAGGCTAAATTTTGTGAGAAGATAATAGCCGGCTTGGTTTTGCATATGCCCCAACGTACGGTTTGGCAAAAAGATCAATGCTCTTCCATATATGGCTTCTTGAAATTTGTGGTTTTGATAGTTGACTTAGTTTTGAAAGACAATGTATTTTGGGTTCACTTCCAATTGAAGAAAGAGCGGAGCCTTAGTTTGTAACCATTTCAAGACCACCATACATCCAATATATAAATTTCCATAGCTGAAAGAGCAATGGCAAAGTTTCAAACACAAGACATGAAGTATGCACTTTGACTGAAGAGCATCGAACTGTGGGTCTGTCAAAAGGGGGAAAGAAATAGAACATCAAACTGTGGTTGCAAATACCACACATTTTACTGGCAATCTTCCTCATTCAGAAATGTGAGTAGTGAGAGTTGAGTTCTTCAATGCTGTCATGCATCCAGCAGTGAAATTGGCCAGTGGAGTTGTAAGCGCCCACAATTGGCACGCATACCTCATGAAGGAAACAGTAACGCACAGAAGTGATGCGCCTGGTCACAAGCCTTCCAGCACTGCTCCATGCCCGTTCCCATTTCCATTCATGGGAGAGGAGGAGTCGTCCTCCAAATAACGAGTAGGAGCACTGGAATTAAGAGCAGCCATCATTAATTTGTACGTGTGTGAAGGTTTGTGTGTGCCACGGCCAGATATGTTTTTATTTTGCATTCATTTTGGAGTATTTTTATTTTCGGGTGCCTTTCTCAGACACACAGACAGGCAGACACACAGACACACAGACAGCAGACGCTGGATGTTCAGTGTACTTTGTGGGGAGTGGGATGAAGCAAAAGCCCTCATTTATCACCCACGAGCCGGATCCACTTGTCGTGAACTGTCCTCTTGTTTTCATGTGATTGATTTAAAGAACGGGGAGAACCGGCCACTAGTTACAGGTGAACCGGTGGATTTTGAGAAATAGCGATTGAAGTTCAAGACCTCAAGGAAAACTACCGACCATTTTATAGGCATCTAGAGAATATGCCTCCATCAATAACCAAACACTGAAGTTCACAACATGTAACCCGGCTGGACTTGGAAACACGAGGATTTTGATTGACCGATTATGCCCCAAAATCTCCCCAGGCACTGGATTGATTGCATCCACTGGTGGCACTTCCAATCTCCAGGGAATAGGGACTCGGGAGCATTTGAAGACAACTAGCAAAGATCCTTAGTCTTTCATAGCAAACCGCTAATTGGGAGTAGTCAATCAGTAGGGCTTTAAAATAACGAATAAGATTCTCTTCACTATATGATAAGGTTCAGGGTTGTTTTGCCATTTTAATCGGTCCTATTCCTTGGCAATCTTTTCATATATCTCTAATAATATTTCTTTCTGTGAACAATCGTATTGACTCTTCAAAGCTTCCATCTGTATGATGAGACCTACCCAGTAGAGGTGCCAATTCTCTTTGATGAGCTTCTGAATTGGATTGTATTATTACAGGCAATTTTGGAACCCTTGTGCTTTGGCCTTTAGTGGCTTAAACATCTGCACCTTACTTAATTACATCTTATTTGAGCTGCGGCCGATAGGATAGGGCATGATAGTTTGTATATACATATGCCAAACGCTCAATCATGAATGCACTTGAACCATTTTCCGAATTCGGAGTCTTATGAGTGCCTTCTTCTTGACCGATCCATAGCTCACCTTTCAACAATCGAGCTCCACTCGAGCTTGTCGGAGGGACCTGCTTTGTTGCTTACTAGCTCGCCATCAATATGGTCTCAAGAGCACCCAGAACACACTGCCAATCTGATCCTCACAAAAATATCTACATGTGTTGACATATTCGCAACACGGATCCAATCAAACTGTAAATTCGAACTCACTGGCACTGCTACCTGGATCACGTGGTCTTACCACTGCCCTAATCATGGTAAAATGCTGTGGGCCATATTATTCAGCTTATTTCCACACTTCAAAAAGATTAGGGTAAATAATGTGTGCGCATACTAATTCTAAACCCACAATATTAAACATCCATAACATTATTAAGCAGTGTGTGTTTGTTCATGTGGGCCCTAAGAATATAATCATGGATGCCGCAACTAGTGCAAATTCAGCCTCAATGTGCACTAGCTGCGGCATTCCATGGTTATATTCTCAGGGTCCACATGAACGAACGCACACTGCTTAATAATGTTATGTCAACCATAGCTAGTCATTCACAATAGTTTCTGCCTCCCCCCCCCCCCCCCACGCACGCCTGGAACAAAAGTAGTAGTAATTGGATACAACTCATATATTTGGGTTGAATGTCAAAAACTTGGGTGGGGTTATATTAACAGCATTATTCACAGGGTGCATTGTTTATCCCAACATATTCATTGAAAATACTATTCATAGCAACGCTATTCATTGAAAGTACCGGAGCTAATCACAATATTCATACCATTCATATTGATGCCAATTTCTTTTTATTATCCAAGTTTTTTCCCATGAAGATAAGACAGTGGAGGCCCCTGTCGAATGCTAAATATAAATAAGGAACTCGACCATAGGGATGAAGAATGTTATGCATGCAATAATATTAGGTTAGGATATTTATAAACCAATAGAAATACTTTAATCTATAACATAGGTCAACAATCCATGTTGTAGATACAATATTTTCAGTGGATTAAAAACAATGTGTTTTCAAGCTAGGGAAAGGAAGTCGGTATATCATGGGGCATAACACATGTATTTAGGTTGCATACTATTTCCATGTGTGATAGTGTATATTATGGGCCACGTTGTAAGGTTGCACAAGGTAATTAACATTATGCATCTTTTCACATTATTTACCGAATCAATGTAGTTCTCTTTATTAGACGGTGTTATGATTTACTATGATGAAGTATTTCCAAATTTTCATATACTTAATAAACTATTGGGATGAGAACCAATGGTAAGAGCACAAAATTCTTCCACAATGTGAGCAAAACACAATTCCGTAGTCTTTATCATCTAGATACTTTATCACTAGATGGGTAAATCTTTCATGAATGTGGATTTAGTATCTACCAATTTCATAGATCATTAGACCATCTAGTGAAAGAGAACTAGTGGCACAACCATGCAATCCTTGTATTGGACGTTCTTTATTTTCGCTTCCTAGCATTTGAGGCACTTATGTAAGGTATGTGGCCTTTTTGCATTCATTTCCAATTTCAAATACAACTTTGATCGTTGGTCCGGATTGGGAATTCTTTCATCTAGTTGGAGATACGAATGAATCACAAAGATTGTCATGTAAAATTACAGAATCGACGTTGAGATAATTGATGATCAAGTCATGTGAGGTGAAAGTGAAAACTTTCTATCTTTTTGAACGATCGTAAAGACCCTCTAGTTGTGTTAAATGTTGACTATATTCTGTGCACCTCGCCTAAATTCATCACAATATGTGTCTTTTTGGTGTCCGTTCATAACAACAAACCTTGTCATACACCACTCAAATATAGGTGTCCAATTAAGAAAAATTAACCGCACAAACTTTACTGGAGAGGTTTTTGGGTTCCCCTCATCTTCAACACCTCAAGATGAAGAGAAAGAGATCTCTAAAAAGCAATTTCTAATTGAGACTCGTATAGTTAATACATTAAGTGCTCAGTTCAAATAATAAACATAAACATTAGTGTTTTCACCAACATGAGTACTAGCCAACAAGCCAATTACACTACTTTGTCTAATAAGTGTGGGTTACCATTTGGAGTTACATGTTGCTATAACATATAACTGAGAGTATCATTTCTTACCCACATAACATAAGTAGTTAGTATGCACACTGAAGAACGTGATATAACTTAGTTGGTTAAAAACAATAATGTTGGTAAAAAGTTAAAGCAAGATGTAACTTTGAAATGGTAACCCACACAAATTAGACAAAGTAGTGTACTCATTGGTATGCAGGGTATCATAGCTATCTATGAATTCTTATATTGGTGTAGAGTCCACCCCTAAAAGGAGTAACATAGAGGGTGCTTAAACCAACACTTTAAGCAATTTAGCATATTTTAAAAGTTCATTTAGATTGGTGGTATGCATGATTGGCTCAGCAAATTGGCTTAGACATAGTAGAAACAAACAAAAAAAAAGAAATTGCACATCATTTGAATATACTACAAATTTCTAAGGTCATTTATCCCTCTCTATCTTCCTATATTTGTCTTTAAACTCCTACTTTTTTCACTACAAATGGTTCCCACAAGTGTCTCGGCACTTGCCCAAAACGTTCCCATATTTCAACAAAACCAACCCTGTTTGTATTTTAGATGTCTCCGTCGTCGTCAATAATTGCAAGCCTTGCTACATAGTATGGTTAAATTTTAGGTTCCCTTTGATAAGTGTGGCCACGAAATGCCCATATATCTTACTTCCCACCAATTCAACCGCATTGCAACATCCCTTGAGTTGTTGCTGATGGAGGTCCCGATAAAGTTACCGGAACTAAGTTCTAGCTTAATCCTATGAACTTAAAAAGTGAGGGGTATTGCACATTTTAAGACGTGTCGCTAAAAATGTTTCCTTGAAGGGTCTTTTGAGAATTGTCACTAAAGAAAAGTTGTGAATTTGTAACTCAATGCCAACAATGATCACATAAAAATGGATAGAAATTAGAGAAATATGTTGAAATATGACTATATTCATTATAAATGCAAATCTCAATGTTTTGATGAGAAAATTGATAGGATTTCTTGAAACCATAAATATCATATACTAATGGGAGCTCAAAAACATAAGAAGAAAGATGAAAAGACAATGCCCTCTACCCCTAGGCGAAAGGGACAAAATTAATTCGAATAAAAATGTTTGGCTAGAGTTGTGTTGCGATAAAAAGGTTAAAATAAAATAAAAGATGACTCTGATGTGGCCACTAGCGTGAACATGGTGTTGCTTCATCTTTGAGTTGGTCTAAATCTTTATATAATCCTGAATTGGGCACCATAAGAATTAGAGGGTCCTCTATGGCTCGTGTATGCCCATTTAAGGTGTTCACCTTTGAAAGGACAGAGAAATGTGAGGTTGAGAAGGTTGTGAGGAAAAAGGCAAAGAGAATGCGGATAGCCATAGCATTATTTAGATATTTGACAAGGTTGGGTGGAACTGAGAATATGTCATGAAAGGTGCTAGAATTATATTTTTTGGGGATAGGTGAATCATTGCACAATGCGATCAAGGTGCACCTATACGTCCGGATAGTTATACATGTAGTTTTTGTGGTAACTCTCAATTGAGATGCTAATGCAAATGGCTTAATATGGCAATAATAAATCACGCACAAAAAGGCAAGACATTGATTCTCCCTTCTTGGAGTTCATGGGGAATCTGTGGGTTCACAAAGGTGAGCTTAAGTTTCCATTGTTAGACCATGAGTGTTCCGAACGAATTGACGGTATGATTGATCAATTAAGTTGAACATGGTGGCCTTATTTTGCCCACTTGATGATATATAATTGTGCCCCATTACACAACATATTAAGGCCTAAACATGCTTTGTCGAATTGGACATTTTTAGTGCACGATCACCTCATCTACACACTTTGATAATTACATGCATGCGGTTGTATACAATTTGCAAACAACATGACAATTTTATATTATTTTACAGCGTAGATTTTTCACTCTCATACAAGGTCAAAAGGCCGGGGCTCACACTTCAGGACCCACTTACTTTAGGTAGACCTCATGTAGATTCAACTAGTGATGGCCCGCGCCGGACACTGGCTCGTCGACTATATCATTCAACAAAAATATATTGAAATTTTAAATTATACGCTAATGATTGAATATGAATTCATGCATCTATTCTTGAGAATAAAGTTCTTATAAAGGCAATTATGCACTCCAATCTCGCTATTCTCAGCCGGTTTGCACTTCCTGACATGTTTGTGTAACTTAGAGACTTCTAAAGATATAAGTACAACTTATAACCTTCACATAATAAGTTGAAAGGTGCATCGTTTATGGTACATAGTGTCACTTACTATTCAAAATTACGCAAGGATGTAATTCCTTATTATAGATATTATGTTTTACCAAAAAAAGTTGAAGAGGTTATATGGACTTTACTTCATGTAAAATAACCTTCTCAGCCAAAAAAAAGTTACATTAAACACCATAAAGTTAAACTCAACAAAACAATTAAATATGTTGGTTCTCAAGGACTTCTATGCTTCTCAATGAGTACTATAAACATATAGGTACCTACTCCATCTTCCCAAGTGTACCTTCGAGCTTAACTTTACACACCTTGGATGAAGTGGGAGTGATAGACTTTTGCACCACCACCACCACTAAGTTGGATAATCACCCTGCTTGCCAATCATGGCCGTTAGAGTGTAACTCCCAATGTCTAGCCGAGTCCACGAGTAGTAACCGTTTTAAGACCCATCAACCTTAGCCTTCGTGCAGTTTAGGATTCCCTTCCAGTAATCCCAAGCTCTTCAGGCAAGCCTGGAGTCCCAGAATCCATGGGCACTGGTCTCGACTCTCGGAGATGCTAAGGTCAATGAAATTTTACAGTACAAGATCTATGGCCACTCAGAAATACATTGGCTCAGATTGACAATCGACATTTTTAGGCATAACCTGTTGATATCCTAGCTAGTGTTCCCAAGTCCAATCGGTTACATGCTGACATCTTTCAGTTTTCCTTTAATAAATTGGGGTATCTTCTATAAATTTCTCTAAAACAATCGGTAATTTCCCTGAAGTCTTGAACTTCAACCGGTTATATTTCAACCTCAACTGATTCTCCTCGTTATTGATTGAGATTCAAGATGCGGAAGGTCAGCCATGCCATGCAATGCATCCATTATCTGTCAGATGAGGCTAAGTGATGAGCGCATCTGAGACAGGGAGGCCGAGGGGTTATATTACTTCTCCAGCCATGTTGTTATTGAATGCTTTTGGTATACATGTACAAGGGGCTTGGTGGTAGAAAACCTAGCTAGAGCTACTACATCACCAGTTTTCCTTTATACTTTTTTTTTTTTTTTTTAAAAAAAAAAAAACTTTTATACAAATACACACACTCTGGGGTCTGAGCGTTGAACGATGGCTGTGTAATCAAGGGCCACTTCACACACTAGCCAAGAGCCGTGACCATGAAATTGTGAGAGCCAAAAAGAAGTGTTCAAAGGCCGTCCCAACGTGCTTCCAAATCATGTAGTGTGGTCACGGGCCCTCAAGTGTAATGTGAAGTCACATGTGCCCGGGCCCTCAAACAAACGCTATTTCAATGAGTTTCTATCCATGCGGGGTCCTCACACACGATGAAATAGAATAAATCAACGCTTGCGAACTTTCCAGAGTGCCATGGTCTCCCGGTTTTGTGTTAGACCTACCTCCAAGAGGTGGTTTTGAAAAGAGTCCAAATGACCATGAAACATGATCCATTTGGTGCCATGTAAAGGAATCCATGTAGACCTTACATCCATCTTGCATTCACATACTCCATTGGTCCCTCAAGCGTAGTGTGAAGCGAACTTGGACTAGCTCCGCCTTTCCCACCAATGAGAGTGCTTGAAGTGTAATCATCATGGGCCCTCAGTCTCATGTGTGAAGTGGGCCCAAGTAGAATGGTATAAGGTAGAAATACCATAACCCGTGAAAATAAGGTGATTCGTATTGAAGATCCGGTTTGACAATCATGAGACAATTTTCCAAGATAGACGAGAAGGATTCATGAAGAATGCAAGTTGTTTCATATTTTTCTGTCCTATATAAAAAAATGCTACAATTTTTCAAAGTGAGAAGTTGTCCAACCCCCTACTCGTTCACTAGATTCTCCCTACACCGAACACGGTAATCCGCATTTCCATACGGAACATCGCCTAAATCAGTTACCTCATGAGTACTTGACTCCCCTTGACTACATTAAGTGTTCACGCATTGAAGTTGCCGCCGAGCCATGATCCGTTTTAGAAATGGCACTTCACCATTATGAGGGCGGCCTAGTGCACGGCTAGAGGGTGGTTAACGGGTTATCGTATTTCTACCTTAATGCAGTTGCAGCTGCTGTTTCTTATATACTAGGCTGGTATCCATGTCCGAATATACAGATGCCACTCATAAAATGCTTTGTGGTACCAGCTACACCGGTCACTGAGCAGCTTCCTGTGCACACAAGTGAGATATATATATCCCAGTGCATGGGACTACTCTAGAGGATGCTGGAGAATTGGAAGGGAAGGCAGCACAAATGTCGGTTCCCTTCCCAGCATCACGGGTATCGATAATGTCCATGGGCTTTAATTGCCTTCTAGGTTAGTGTCTCCAGAAGTTCAGCAGTTCAAGTGCCCACCCAGACTCCAGTACGTAAGGTATACGGAAAGAATGCAACAACAACACTTATATAGCTTAACCTTTTTTTTTTTTATATAGAGCAATGTGTACAAAACTAGCTAGCCAGGGCAGCCCCGTACCCCACGACGCCCCGTTTTCCTTGCCTCTTAGTACCGTGCTTCAGTAGTACACCGTTTAGGCTATTCAGTGTCATATGCGTAACAGGGTCACTTACCCTACTTTGAGGCATTTACCAGGTTACACTAACGATCAACAACTTCATTGTTAGTGTCACCTCATGACACTTGGTAGTCGACTACACACACTAATATAATGAGTGTGTTCAATATTGTTATGAGACGTATTGCCTATGTTACACAATGGTCTACAAGTTGACTAAAGTGTACACAAATGACATATGACACTTGCCATTGGTAGTATGCTCGATAATATCTTTCCATTGCATACTAAACCACAAAACTATCATCTTAAGCATTCCGATGTGCTACGCTAAATGTGAGTAACTTTTCACTGAGTTGACAAATGGTGTCGTATCGGCAAGTAGCGGACGCGACACTTTGAGACATGTAGGCATCTAGGTTAGTTCACACCGTTCGCAAAAACCCTAAACGGCGTAGTAGTACCCTGGCTGTTGCAGGCCGAACAGGGAGCTTCGAATTCCGTGATGGATATCCATACTTTTCTAAAGATGTAGGCAGGATGAGCCGGGAGTGTAGATAGAGGCCGAATATTTCGTGTCCGTTAGTCCTGGCACACACACATACAGCACTTGTGGCCTGATCATATTCAAGCATCATATTGTTCTGTCGCAACCTCCTGCACGAGCTTCTTTCCTTGCAACTGGAACGGTGAGAAGTTTTATATATATATATATATAGGGGAGCAGTGAGCGACTCCACGTTGATAAGCAAGCTGCGTGACAGGGAATGATTAGTAAGGATAATAAATTGTTCCCACTTAGGGCCACTTCACACACGAGACCGAGAGCCTGTGACCGTTCCACTTCAAGCACTCTCATTGGTGGAAACGGTGGAGCCGGTCCAAGTTCGCTTCACACTACGCTTGAGGGACCAACGGAGTATGTGAATGCAAGATGGATGTGAAGTCTACATGGATTCTTACATGGCATCGAATGGATCATGTTTCATGGTCACTTGGATTATGTTCAAAAACCACCTCTTGGACGTTGGCCTAACACATAACCGGGAGATCATGGCACTCCGAACATTCACAACCGTCGATTTATTCTATTTTATCATGTGTGAGGACCCGCATGAATACACATTCATTGAAATAGCATTTGGTTGAGGACCCGGTCACATATGACTTCACACTACACGTCGGGTCCGTGACTACACTACATGATTTTTCGACACTTTCTTTTGGGCTCTCGCAATTTCATGGTCACGGCTCTTGGCTCGTGTGTGAAGTGACCCTTAGACTCCTTCCAGCTTCTCTGTGCAAGAAAAAGTCCCCTAGCTAGTAGCTGTCCTTCGCCACCTAAGGTATATATGTGGGCTTTTATGTGCTCACTCGTCCAATTGGGCGCCTGTGTTTCAGTTTAGCCCGTATCATTCACTCAGTTGTAGGGCATCACGTTGTGGGGCCGGGAGTTTTCCAAGCACAATGTCCCATTTATTTTGGGCTTCCCTAACAAAATACAATATGAGTGTTGTTTACTTCATGACACTAAATTCATAATAATATCTAACTTTGAGTTCGACATACATAGAAGTTATCAGCAACTTAACTTATCTAATTCTTAACATAGGAGATCCCTACTAGTGTTGGACGTTGCATGGTAGCCGATACTTGTTGCACATGTCAAAGCCCAAACATCATGGCCTACATTTTTGCTGAGACTATTGGGTTACAATTCCGGAACCATGCCATCATGACATTTTGTTGGAGTAGTAGAGAGGGATTGTGTAGTGGTATGTCAAGAACGGACGATCAAAACACACATGTTCAATGATGGGATTGGATTATACGTTCACAAAATGAACACCATTTTGAGTTCATTGTGAGCATGATTGGTCCATGTGATCACTAATAAGGGAAAGAGAATCTTCACTTTGACCATTTATAACTTTGAACTTTGAAGTTGAACTTAAAATAAAATAAATCTCTGTGCTTTAGGATTGAAATTTAAATCATATGAACCAAGATAGTGCCAAATATTGGTTTCTACAAATCACTCACGGTCTTTCATTTTGCTAAAAACCCTTGAACCACAAGCTTTCCTACTTTCTCAAACTAGGAAGAAAATCGTTTTCCACGTCATTTGTTCATTCAATGTTCACAAAATTTGTAGGTGTTGTTCTTGTGTCGTATAATTTTATCCATATTACGACTCATTAGTGTTTAACATACGAAGCTCGTGCTTCTCCCGATCAACTCTCGTGCATGAAGTAGGTCGTACTCACTCAACGAGGTCAATTATGATGTAGATGGAAATAACACCCATTCATAAACACGTCATTTTAGGCTACACATCAATCACCTAACATGGTATAAGTAACATAGGCCTTATATTACCCATGGTTGACATTACCTCATACCACTCACCTTCTCAATGACCCAACCCAACTATTATGCTAGATTATTTTATGCACGTGCCTAAGTCGACGATAGGCATAGCCACCTTACACTTCCATACAATAACTTTTGGATCTACTTAGTGAAGGCCATGGAAAGTAACGCATTATGTTAGCCATAATGGTTGCAAGGTGGGCACCGTGCATACATATATAAGAAGGAAATGACGCTTGAGATACCCCGGCCAAATAAAAAACCTTAACAAATTCCTGCATGGACGAACTCGTAGTAAGAGTACAACACCCATGTGGTGACGCTTCATGTTCATTTTGAGAACGAGGCTACATGGAAGGAGAGCAAAGGGAAAGGACCCAAGTGGCCATAATGGGTATCAATACCTTCTAAGTTTCCAACTCTTGAAGGTGCGACTCATGAGTGGAGAAAGGACGGAGCTCATAAATGGAGGAACATCCGTCCACTCAGTCCAAGGCCCATGTGTTTGTCTCTATAGCCTCTCTCCTCCAAAAACAACTCGGATGATGGGGGGAGTATCTTGCTTCAAATCCATTGGCATGATGAGGAGGCCCGGCCCCAACCCCCTCTCCTTTAGTTATCATCCATCCGCATCCAATTATTACATCTACATCCATCTGCATCCAATTATTACATCTACATCCATCCACATCCATTTATTACATCTACATCCATTCTCGTCCATCCGATTTGGAATTTTCTATGGTCATCACCCCCCCCCCTTTGCTCTTGTGTTCGCAACAAACCACGGTGAGTTTTCCCACGGCCACCTTTTTGGTGATTGATGGTGGTCGTTTCCATTCTCTAGTTCTATTTTGGGGTGATAAGGAGGGACAATGTGCATTGATGCCAATCTCAACCAAAATTTACCTGTGCAATTATACATACAAGTTGTAGTTGGAAGTGGTTGCAAAGATTTCATATGGTTGTGGTTTACTTTCTTTGGCTTTAATTTTTGTAGTTATTAAATGACATCATAAGGTAATTTCAAGGCCAAAGCATGGGAGAAGATTAGTAGGAAGCAATTATACGTAGACAACATTTGCATTAGCCATGAATTGGTTGTCTCTGCTTCACAGATTGCACCCATAGGAGAGTTGCTCATTGACTTCAAATCCACTCTTCAACTACAAAAGTGGTTATGTGTAAATGATTCTTTATTTTTTTTGTAGTCGTGGTTGAAGGTGGGCCCAATCCCTAAGTCAACCAACGTAATAGTTGTACCTCCACATGGTGAAGGAAATTTCTTGGGGAAAAAAAACCAAGCTAATATGTTAGTTCAAGTGCTCTTTGGCATGCAAATATTGTTCGAATGTGGGAGCCACGAGGAGTTTCTCAATTATGGAATGCATTGATTTCGATGTATTGAAGGGTCCCCTATGAAAACTTGATTCGTTAGCACTAGTATCCCTTTCCCATGCCAAAAAGATTTTGCAAAATCTAAGATTTTTTTTTCGAATGAAAATAAAATGAAGGATTCACATCATGACATAAGTGTATTCTTTAAGTACATGATCAAAAGAAGATTTGGAACTGCACATGTGCAGAGAAGAAGTCCAAATGAAGAAAGTTATTTTCTTAATGTAGAAGCACTCAATTCCATCATGAACCCAATTCTAACACCTATTATTTATCCTTTTATGAAAGGAAACCATCCCTTTAATAGTTAGATACCTCCTACAATTGGATTAGTCATTCTAGAATTTGTGATGTGTGAAAAGAGACATCATTGCTTGCCACTACATTGCATATAATCTAAATCTAGGTAATTTGGTGTGGATTTCAATATTTTCATAATGCAGTTTGCTATTGTTTAGTTTAAGTGGTTGTGGCCCTGACTATGATGTGCTAGGTCTCTATCATATCATATGGGCTAGTGCAAAGTGGGTGGTGGAATTATGATCACCAATTTAACTTAGATTATTGTGTTCAAGGTCACCCAACCCATGGTCACCCAATATGAAAAATTTCATAATAAAAATAATAGCAACACATATCAATTTTTAGACATCATGAAATACTTTGAGCAATCGCATGCATATGTCAAATACTATTACAACTACAAGATTGCACAATGTAAAGTGATGGGATTAAGTACAAGTGATTTTTGTTAGGGGAATCACTTTGTACAAGACTTGGGTTACATGACCAATTGTGAAGGGCATGCAATTGCACCATCACCCCTAACTATGTGTGCTCCCAACTGCAAAATGTGGCAAAACCCCATCCCAACTTGCACCTATCAAACTACAAAGAGTCAACTGAGGTTTGTGACTTTAAATTAATTTTTGTGGGAACAAATTTGCTCTAATTTACGTGTTCTTTGTACCAATCACACATAATCCCCCTTCAAATAAAAGACTATATAAGTTTTCCATGCTAGTTAAGGACATGTAATACTCCAAATGCCTTTCACATGCACTTCTACATTATATGTAAATTGACTTTTTAAACTAAGTCAATCAACAAAACAACAAATTCTAGGAAGCCATATTTGAAAGAGTATTGATCTTTTTGCCAAACTATAAATTGGGTCAGATGTGAAGCCAAATTGGCAATTATTTTTTCACAAAATTTAGCTTGAGCATCATAGCAATGATAGGGAAATTGAATTTCAAAAAACCTTAGGTCTATTGACTCAGTTTTGTAATTTTTTCAACACTCACCTTCAACTGCAAGAACAAGTTTATAGAGGCACCTAGGGTTCTTCCTCTAGCTTCTTGTTAGTAGTGTGGTCCTTTATAGCATTTTCTCCTACAGTTGTGAAGGTCTTCTTTGCCCATGAGAGCATTACCAAAGGAGATGAGGTTGAATGCTATAGCCTTGTTGCAGCATGGATGTAGCACATGTGAAGTGTCAAAATTGTTGGGTAGTTCTCAATCTACATGCTCTTGGATTCGTAGAGAGTGTGTTCCTCATGTGGAACCTTCAAGAGGACGGTGCCCCAAGAAGCATCAACCCTACTCAACGACAAGGGTGTGTAAGAGCCATCACAGTTGATGGAGTAGATAAGTGTTGTAGACGTGAGGGATGCTTTGAGTGAGCACTTGAATGTGGTAGTTAGCACCAACACAGTGAGGTGTGCACTTCATGAAGCAAGTCTTGGGCCATTAGAGAAGTAGAAGAAGTCGTTGCTCATGGCTAGGAATGTGCATTGCAAGTTGGAATCTCGGGGGGTGCATTGTACTAAACATGTACGAGTATACGTGAGTGCACAGGAGGGGTATTGATTTGGACCTTGCCATATTACGTATACATATGGTATACATGTTATAATTTATAGTTACGTACATATATGGAAGGCCTTTAAAAAGTATACAATAATTGTACTTGTATGGTATTGTTACTATACTACATATCATAAGTTTTCATATTGGATGCGGAGGAAGTTTTGTAATCGTTGGGTGGAGTATAAGGATCCAATGACTTGATGGACCGTCCATCAAACGTGGAGATTGGTTTATGTTGGTATCAAAAAGGGGCTAACAACAAGTGGACATATGATCTTACTGATCATTTGATGGTAGACTTAGAGACAATAATTGCATTGGCTACAATGACATATATTGGTGAATCAAATGTTTATGAGTTACATCCGGGAGATGGAAATTTTTTCAACGACTTTGCTTATGAAAGCTAGGATATTTTGCTATACATATTATAGGGGTTGATTATTGTTCAAAAGTATATTTGTATACTTATGTTAATGACTATATATGAATGAATGTTTTTTTGTGTATACATATTGTCACTTGTATATTTATTGTTGCAATTGTATGTGTATTACTTCATTTCACAAAAAATAACTTGTATATAGGGGGTTTTTAGAGTATGCAGTGAACGCACGTGATTCTAGGTTTTAATGAAAGGTGCACCCCCCGAGGTTGGAATTTGCTCAAGGTCATCAAGATTGGACTATCCATGTTTGGTATAGGGTGAGTTTTAGTGATGAGGATAAGATAATTGATTTAAGTTTGATGGTTGCGCTTGGTGTTGGGTGAGGGATGGAGAATCTTTATCACAAGCTCATCATGTGAGTCAAACAGTTAAACATGGAGGTGGTGCAATTTTGTGTGGGGTTGTATGACTTCCCATGGCATGGCTTACATGTGCAAAATAGAGGGTAAGATGACACAAACTTTGTATATCAACATATTTCAAGATGGGGTCATTAAGACAATTGACTGGTACCATTTCAACCCCTCTCATGTCATATTTTAACATGACAATGTTTTGAAACATATTGTAAAACTAGTCAAGTAGTGGTTATCAATGCAAATTTTTTGATGTACTTACTTGGCCTCCTCAATCACTTGACCTAAATCCAATTAAGCATGTGTGGGCACTTTTGACATGGAAAACATATGAGTATCCAACACCAACTAAAGGAATGCTTCAATTGTGGGAGTGTGGAAAAGCTTCATCCGTTCCATCATTCATGAGCAATATCAAAAAAATTATCATAGCATGCCCAATTGTATCCATGTTGTTTTAGCTTCTAAATGAGGGTGGACAAATTATTGATATATAGGTAGATGTAGGTTACAAATATGAGTCAATGTAAATAGTTCCTCTTCAAATCAATGTTTCTTCATGTGTAGTTTTGCAATAGATATGAAAATTTGGAAATGATGTACTAGACTATGACTATTAACTTATATAAGTGAAAGTTTATATGCTCTTTGTTTTATTTGCATGGCATTGTGTGTGAAAGCCTCCTAAGACCAAAGATAGTGCTTGGATGGGTGACTCTCCACTAACTGTCATCCTATGCACTTAATTTCGGGTGCACCCTACCACTTATGGTCCACCAATCACAATGGAAGTGTTCGGAAAAACCAAATATTTTCGACAAAGATCCTAGGGGCTTGCCATTGTGTGAAATAGGTGGTGGTCAGTTTGCCCATGCATGTTTTGGATAAGATAGAGGTTGGTAATTCTATTTCGTTCCCAAAACTGGACCCTATGCACATGTCCTAGACTCATCGTTTGAGCACACCTAAATTTGTCCAAATGTCTATGGTGTATAGTGGGGACTAATTTACACAATATGCGGGGTTGATAATGGGCAAGAGTCAGGATGCAGTTAGGGGTGGGTAACTTATATGAGTTATTTGAAACATGTATGCAGAAGTTGTAAGGTCCCATATTTGGTGAGGTTCTCATTTTTTTGGGGGGCGGGGGAGGGGTTCTAGATGAAAAGTGGGGGTAGTTTTGAGAGAAAGTGAGATTGATTTTGGGTGGGAAAATAGGGGACAATTTCATACAAATGCCAGGATGGCTTTGGAAACCATTTGTAGCGGAATAAAAATAATACTTTATTCATAAAAATGAATAATAATTACATTTTTGTTTCCGTGAATTCTATTCCCATTTGTTAAACTAATTATGCACTTCATTCATCCATGAGAATCCCAAAACTAGACACAAATGTTCAAAGGGTTGGTTTAAGCACCCTCTACCACCTTATTCACATGGAAGAGACAATAGTCTTGTAGTGCCCTCTAACTTTGTGTCACCCATTTCGGGATCACGCATAACACTAGACTCGAAGATGAAAGCAACACCAAAACTTATGTTGGTGGCCACGTTGGAGTCATCTCTTCAATTGGGCCCATCCATCCATCCATCCATATCCATCCATGCATCCATCCATCCACCCCTTTGTCCCCGTTTACGTGGTTTGGCGTGGTGTGGTGTGGTGTTTGATAATGGGGAGGTGGAGGGGGGCAGAAGAGTCATAGGATGATGATGCGGGGGCAGCTTTGGGGGCAGTGAGATTTTGGGGGAAAAGCTGCCGAGGGGGCTTTCCAACAACTTGGAAGGCATGACAGCAGCAGCAGCAACTGGGGTGGGCCTCGCTCTGCTCCTTCGCCAACCAAGAGGAGGAGGAGGAGGGGGAGGAGGATAACTACATAACTTACTTTTACTTACTTACTTACATGCATAGCTAGCTAGCTAGCTTGCTTCCAGTGTGCAGGGCTCCTCAGAGTAGAGTTAAGTTTAGGTAGTGCCTTTGCAACTGAACCCACCAGAAGTTGAAGAAGGGGAGCTGGGCAGTTGCAGCTTCTTTGTTTTGTTGCAGGACGGGGGTTAAATGTTCCTCTCACAAGCCGACACTCCTTTGTCCCTCCCCTCCCCAACCCTCTCCCAACTTGGGCCCACTTTATACACGCAGGTCGGATTGAGGGCCGGCTTGAACTTTATAAGAGTTTCATGCAATAGGATCGTTCGGTTTCATCAAATCCGGTCTAAGGGTTTTATGGTAGGGTTGGGTCTGAACATTTCCTCATTCTATGTGGCGTTTTGGGTGGCAGAGATTTAAAGCCAAATCTTCAGGTTGGTTTGGAAAACCATGACAAGGTTTTCAAGGGCTCAAATATGGGTCGGATTGGGCTCACCTGTTCAATAAATGAGCATCTCTACCGTCGATCCATGCAAAGGAAAATTCTCTTCACCTAATCTTTCCCCTCAAGAAACATTGGGACCTAAAATTAGGCCTCGTCACTTTACACGTGACAAGGTTTGGACCTTAAATAAATTGATAAAGTTAGAATGGATCGAGGGCTTAGGGTTAGTTTCCATGTAGGTTGCTCGCCACTAGAATCTGGTGGACGAGCGGCCTATATGAAAACTACCCTTAATGCTTGACAATTGGGCCGGTCCTCAATCCGGCCCCAAACTTTGTGTAAAGTCACCCGTTGTGCATGCTCACTCCCTAGGTTTTTGGAAAATCCATCGTGAACTTATAAGGAATTGTGTTACACCAACGGATGCGACCAATGTGGCATGGAATTCGATGGTGCCCCAATGTGTGGGATTTGGCTATGGGAGGTGGGGGGGGGGGGTCCAAGACAAATCATGCAGTGGTACTTTGCACACATACACCATACATTGTCCGACTGGTATCACATCCTTCAATATGGTTGGAGCTTGTATGTCTACGTAAACTTGTCTATCATGGTTTCTAATAAAATCAAGCCTCCTATAGAGTTGATGGTAGAATCATTCAAACTGGAGAGAGATGGCATCAACCTATGCTTGGCATGACTGAGAAATGCTTCGTCCTTGATTTTAGGGCATGTTTACACTAGCGACTATGATGACCCTTTTTGATATCTCTCTTTGGTCGAGACATGGGTGGCGGTCTCACTTTGGTTTACACAAGGTCACCAAAAATAGAAGTGATCATCGGTAAGCATGTCAAGAAATGGACGAGAAAGTGACATGGAATCCTACATGAGTTTTTGAGTTTGTGTGATTTTTGTATGTGCTTGCGAAGGTGCTCCAGGAGTGATTGGAGAGGGTCTCATTGATGTGGGGGTTATTGTTCAGTTTGGCAACATACCACTATAGTACCAAGATGGTTTCGGAGTTATTACATTATTTGAGGATTTGTAGATTTTTTTTACAAAAGGATGTAAAAAAACCATTTTTAAAAAAGAAATGTGAGAATCTAGTTGAATATTCCATTTGTCAAAATGGAAGGCTGAAAATAAATCAATCATTTCACTACAATTTGTTGATAGCACCATGGGACTAAGGTAATATGTGAGGACGATTTGTGTGGTGATTTACTTCTTGTATTGTTCTCGGAGGTATGCTTTGAGGTGTAGTATGAGTTTGTCGGTGGGGTTGTAAGTGGATTCAATAATTTAGTGTTGGAATGAAGAGGTTTGGGCTAAGTGGGATGACTAATGTGTTGCCATGTTTGGGAGAGTCCTCAAGCTCTTCATGCTACTTCCTTGTTTTTTTAGCTATCAAACACAAAGCCAAAAGCTAGATTGTAGGTTGTATTGTGCATCGTCTAATTTGGCAAGTTTGTATGCTTCTTCATTTTCAAGGATACCAATGTGGATTCTAATTTTTGTGGAGAGTGATGAGGCCTTTCTTTAGTGCAAATTGTCAATGACTCGGGTGATGAGAAGTTTGGCAGAGTGGCCGGTATGTGATGAGGGTAGCAAATTTAGTTTGGTGTGTAGTATTGAGCAATGTGTGTTAGTTCATGTGGGCCCTAGGAATATAACCATGGGGATGCCCCAACCTAGTGCAAATCTAAACTTAATTAAGTCTCTTTGTACTAGGTTGGGACATCCGTGGTTATATTCTTCGAACCACATAATACCATGTCAGGACCCAACTAGGTTTAGATTGTGAACAGACAAAGGCCACTGATAAATGTTATGGATGAATCTTGTATAATAAAAGTAATTTATTTTTATTTTTGAGGTTTATAATTTGGAGGAGAGAACATCATTCGCTCAAGACATGTTCAAATCACAAGCTTTTATAGTGGAGAGGGTCACTAAGAACAAAACATTATTTAGCTAAGTGACTGAGTTGGGCGGGAAAGGGAATATGTCATGTAAGGTATTAGAATTATACTTTGAGGATGCTTGTCTAAGCAAAATCAACATGATAAACGTCGGTGAAGCATTGTCATTGAATATTATTGGAATGAAATAGTCGATAGCAATTGAATAATATGGTGAAGGAATTATGAGGTTGAGGAATGTTATCATTCAACCAATAGTCAACACTACTGATTAAATGTTATGAAACCAAGCAAGAGAGGGGGAAAGAAGAAGCAAAGAGGCAAGGCTGACCCCATACGGAATCTACACTAGCTGCAACATCCTATGGTTATTTTCTTAGGACCCATATGAACGAATGCATACTACTTAATAATGTTCTAGACATGCAACCTATGATTGTTTCTGTTGTTAAGGAAGGTGGAAGCATTC
The DNA here is from genome assembly GCA_950295325.1 of Polytrichum commune. Lineage (NCBI taxonomy): Eukaryota > Viridiplantae > Streptophyta > Polytrichopsida > Polytrichales > Polytrichaceae > Polytrichum > Polytrichum commune. The sequence goes on from OX485804.1 coordinate 2,084,777, forward strand.
CTCCTTTATTCCAACACAACTGACAAACTCCCCAAACGTATCTAACTTAATGGATTCTTGGACGACTTTTCATTTGCCCTAGATGGATGAATGAATGAATGAATGAATAGATGGAATTTGGGGCATTTAACACATGGCTATCATCCCACCACAGTCATGTGTGTAAGTTGCGTGTGGGCCAGGCCCTGGAAATTAATTAATACGGGATTTTCCTATCGTCCAATACGTACAAAGTAGTAGGCCAGTTGTGCCAAAGCCTGATGCCCCTTTAAATTCATCCATCCCAAAGGCAAAAACAAAGTGCCCGAGGTTCATCTTTTAAGCCGGTTTTCATCCTGGTTACTAAGCTTCAAGATAAGACGTAAGGTGTGTGGGTGTTGGTATTTGGTTACTTTTCTTAATCAAACACTTATATGTGATTATCGTGTGATCAAGTGAGGATTAAAGTTCAAACACCATAAGGACACGTGTTTGAAAGAGATTTGACTACATATTCACATTTGATTAGTTACTCTACACTCAATAGTGAACATATTTGGGAGGAGTCTATGTGTTGAGTTAATGTTGTGGCTAACACGCACTTTGTATAACAATAACTAGGTTAAGGGAGGTCTGATTTTTGTTGGTGTTTCATAATAAGTTTGCTAATGCAACACAACTTTGAAATATTACCCGCTTAACTTTGGTTGGATGAATTGATGCTAGAATCACTTTGTTCACAATGGATGAGTAGACATGGTACGGGAAGCTTAAGGCCATCCACACGTGCGGGTGAGATTGGGTGTCGATTGATTATTTGTGGCCAACAAAAGTGCCATGTGTCATCATGTGAGTGGTTTGAATATTTTGAAAGACGACTCCAACAATAAAACCTTAACGTATTGCAAGTCTCCTAGGCATTCCAACATAGTTCTTAGGCCAAAGGTCTCCAAAGGTATGTTAGAAATTAACCTAATTTGGATTTTATTTTATAGTGAAAGGACATGATCTTTCACAGATGAAAAGGTGTCGTAGGACCCTTGAAGGTTTCATCCTTGTTCCTTGATTACCATCAATTAACTTATTGATGTCAATGTAAGACCCTCTTCTTTAGGATTTGGGCGAACCAACCCCTACACTCGTTCTTTGTTGGATGCCTAAACCCTTGCTTCCAAGGAACCAGTGTACGGGTTGGTTCGCCCCAACCTTTTTTTAAGGGCTTATTACCTTTTGCACTATTTTGTTACACATGACCATGTACATGCGCCCTCTATGGATGAATAGGTTGTGGTCATACTTGTGTGGTCAACCATGTGTAGGTAGGGTTGTCCCATTAGACGGGATGGTCAACTTTGTTGTTCAATTTTTGATGGTTTTTGTTTGAAATGAGACCTTTGGGTTTTTGTAGGTGAAATTTCTGCCAGTATTAATGAATTTCATTTTGCATCCAACGCCCAAATCTCATTGGATTTGGACTAAACCCCATGATAGACTAGGAATTGTGTCATATAGGAAAACGGCACTCATTTGTAATCGGAAAGTTATGAGAAGTTGCAAGGATTCAGTTAATTTTATGTTTCAGATATCTACCGTTGGGATTGGTGATTGGCGTTTTTGAAGTTACTTAAAAAATGTTATGTATGATTGGATGTCAAACGGAGTGCTACACATTGCAAGGGCTCTTCAAAAATCACATTTGGTTCAAACATAAAAACTTCAAGCCTCAAAGGTTCACAATTTAGTTGGAAATCGTATGCAAAAAGTATCATCCCAATTGGGACTCCTCCCGTCATCCATCTGATGATGCCATTGAGATGACAATTTGTTTTCAGTCATCTACCATGCCCATCATAGCTTCACATATGTATTAGTTCCTCATTGCATTGCCACGTGGACGGTGGACAGTTGATAGTTTTTTTGAATAGCTCAGACAAAGGTCGATAGGTTACAATTAGATGCTCAAAAACACTGATTTGAGACCAATTTTGAAGAGAATGGTGCTTAAGGATTCAAAAGTTAAACATTAAAAAAACTTGGGTGAGTTTGTGCTAAACCTTATAAACTCGGGTTTGAGACTAAACCCATGGTTTCATCTTCCATGCTTCCCTTTACGAATAACACTCACAATGTAAAATACTATTCCAGGGACATAGACGTATTTGGCAAGCTACAATTAAAGAGGCGGTTGGGTTACATCCCTTATTTCGACCCTCACGACTCAATGAGTGCACTTTTTGAAGGTCACTTAAAGGTAACTCACCCAACCTGCAAGAATTACTTATTACTGACCCACTTGTTTCAAAATGGAAAGGAGGGGTAAATTTACGGGGACGTAATAAGTCTATTAAATAATATGACTTAATTTTACTGCACATTCGGGGCTTTGGGAATTGACTTTCTGCGGCGCAAGTAAAGCTGTAAGTACTAATTACTTATTACGTCGAAATGATGAAAGAGGTCAACCCTCCCCTCTGCTCCAGTTGGTTTAATTAAGTTCATGTATAGGAGATAATGTGGTGAAATAAAGGTATGAGAAAAAAGTAAATAAATCCCTGGTACTATTGGCTTGCCCCCCAGCTTTTTAACCCCGGAGTACAGTAAAGTAATCATACACCTCACAGCTATTGCAGGTGCGGTAATAAATAATCTACGTCAAACTTCAATTCGATTGGGCTCCTTCCAAATGCTTAACTTCTCTCTACTCTTCATCCCATTTATGACTAGAAGAATATATCATTCCATTTGTGTTAATTTGCGAATTTTGGTTCTCAACAACTTCAATATCGGTGTGTGGTTATTGGGTTCGTATTCACACATTGAGATTTTCTTTTTTTCTTTTTGTCTTTTTTGAGACAGAAGGCCGACAGGCCGGCACCAAAGCACAGGAGGCGGTTGACCACCTGGCAAGTATTCTGTCAAGTAGAGAGGAGATTTCACAACCAGGATTCGAACCGCCAACCTCTTCCTTGAGATTTGGGTATCTCTCCACCATCATCCGGTAGTTTAAGGTCATCTCAGACCATCACATTGAGACTTGCGTTGCTTTAGAAAATTTACGACGTAGCATCAACACAAATTAGGCTTAAAATTGTATCTACCTTGATTTAGTTATAGTTATATTACGAGTGCATGTCCTTTGTTGATTTTCTAACTTAGATATATAGGCTATTCCAATTATGTTCATTATTGAGTGTGGAGTAGTTGATTAAATTTGAAGACATCTAAGTCCAATCTCTTTTTAAACATGTGTCTTTAAGTTTTTCTCTTTGAGCCTCACCTCACTCAAACTCTTGTATATGGGTTGCATATATATTACACGAGACTATTATGTCTACCTATATATGAGAACTACAAACCTTTGAGGTTGAATTTGTTGATGCCATAGGAAAAAAAACATATGTATGAAGGGGTGGTAGCACCTAGCAGGGTCAAGGATTTTCAATTTTAGGAAATATCTGCATGTGTGTTTGGGACAGTAGCTACATAGGCAAAGCCTAGAGATTTTGAGGCTAGTTGAATTCTAAGGCCCGGTCTTATGGTCCATGAATTGTTTAAGAAAAATGCAAGGGTATGATCTAAGAAAGAAGCCAAAAACTCTCACTTGTCATCAACCAATTGCTTTTGGTCCTCTTTCCAAGTCATACCTAAGCCTCTCAAAATTAATTTCACTACATGCCATCAATTCAATTGGCTCAATGTCCTTGCTATAATATTTTGGAAATGGTGCACCTAACACGGACATGTGGTAGAACTTTGAACATTAATTTACAAAAACTACAGTAAGTTGTGTATTGAGCTCCGGGGGGGGGGGGTAGTCATTGGTTGGAGTAGCAATATACGTGCGAACAAATGATAGGGTATTTTAAAAACATGGGGGCAAAAAATTATAAATGGACTTAAGAGTAATATAGGGTATCAAAAATGGCACTGGACATCTTTAAAGTACTATAGGGTATGGAATAATAAGTAATTTGGAATTATAATTAATGCAAGCCATTTTTCTATTAACCCAAAGTAGAAACTTACATAATGATAGCATGTGAAAAAAAGAAGAGAATTGAAAGTAATACCCCCCTATATAGTGGTTGTTCGCACCTATATCCTTAACTTTTTAACACACTGCCCCCCCCCCCCCCGAGGTATTGAGGGTAGCAACCATATAGCATGGCCAAAAATCACGAGTTCAATTTGGTTTTGAGGGGCTTTAAATGGACTAACATATTTGGTACATGTGTGTGAGAAGGAGAAAACAAACAACACGCCAAAACTTGAGTTTTCCCCTTCTAGGTGATACTCATGCCATGCATGAAATATTTCAATGCCATAGCCCTTTCCACAACTTGCCATTAAAACTCCATTATTCACAAGACATTCTAAAAATTTGGTTTTGGAAAGAGTGGCCTCCTGTGTGAACAAAAAAATGCACAAGAGTATTTTACCTTTATTTTATTGAAAACAAAATATGCCTATTTTACGTCAACAATCATGTATTCAATGCCCGAATTAACTTTCAAGGTCACTCAAATTTTAAGGCCCCTTGACACTTGCAAATTGTATAAATGGACATGGGTATAGCAACGGCAACAACAATTAAAAACATTTGTCAATCATCCTCATTTTTCCTTCCATGACATGCATCAACCTTTCAAAGCCTACTTTCACCTCTTGCCCCACCTCAAACATTGCCAATATTGTTTGGCAAGGATTTTGACCTAACCTTTTTTGGGGCAAAAGCAGGTTTGAGGGCAAAATTTGGTGTTGGGAGAAAAGGCTAAATGGTTTGGTTGCCAATGGCCATGCCATTTCGCCTTCCCTCCCAACCCCAGAAATTTCCTCCAACATTGCCGTCATTGTTTAGTTGGGATGTGGGCCTTACCTGTTTAAGCCCAACGAGGAGTGTGGAAGTGAAATTTATTTTGGGAGGGAAGGCAACATGGCATGGCTGGTATCAACCATGGTAATTTTCATTTCCTTCCAACATTAGAAACTTCCTCCAACATTGCCAACATGGTTTCGTTGGGATGTGGGGTTTAATTTTTGAGCCCAAGGGGGAGTGCGAAGGTGTGAATTAAAATTGGGAGGGAAGAAAAATGGCATGGCCGGTATTGAGTGGTACATAACTTCTCTTCCAACATAACATTATCCAATTGAGTATGTATGTTGGGTGTAGCCGGGAATAAGCCAGATGTTATTTGGAATTATTCCATGTTTATTCTCTTAATAGATAAATTTTAGCATAATAAACTTGGGTGAATCAATATCATTGATATTTTTAGAATGAAAATGATTGACAATAGCTAAATAATGTTATGAACACCATAAATTTCCTCCAACAATGTTTTATTGGGATGTGGGCTTTGTCTTTTGGAGGCCAAGGGGGAGTGCTAAGGTGAAACTTAATGCTTAGAGGGAAGGCAACAAGGCCTAACTAGTACCTCCTATGGAATTTTGTCTTCCCTCCCAATGTTGGAAATTTCCTTAAACATTGCCAACATTGTTTTGTTGGATATATTGGCCTAACCTTTTTGGTCCCAAGGGGAAGTTTGAAGGGGAGATTTGATGTTACTAGGATGGAAGCTCTATTGGCATGGCCGTGGGTAGTCATACCATTTTTTTCCTTCTGTTGCAACGTTGGAAATTTCCCTTCGTGCATTGTTGGCATTGTTTTGTTGATAAATTTGTATTTGACCAGTTATTTCTTTGTTTTTTTTTTACTTAAAATTTCCTTGTGATGAAAACTATGACATTATATTTACAAAGTGAAAATTTTATGATAAACACAAAAAAATAAACCTTTAACCTTATAGGCACATACATACTCTCCCTCTTGTATTATGTAACCATGTGTGTACAAAGGGTATTTTTATGGGGACTATTTACTTCCTCGTTTGGATTTTAGGGAACCCTTTAAGTAGAAAAAAGAAAATTCACAAAACATTCAGCCCCCTATAAGTAATTATAAAAGAAAACCTAGACTATTTCAAATGATGCTAAATTACTTATAAAATTTTGATTTAGTTGTTTTGTATGAAGGCAAACTTAAGACTCCAATATGGCATGGCGTATATTCATGTTGCTATATATTGGTGAAAGAAGAGTGTACACATCATAACCTAATCGTTCAATTTTCATTCATTTTGCAGGTATTATATGTGAATATACTCTCTCTCTTTTCAAAAAAATCCCTCCATTATTTTTGTCATATTGATTTCTTTCTACCTCAAACCTAAAGTGGGGGTTTTCCCCTTATGCTATATTATATATAACCACATGTTTCTCAATTTAAGTAGGCTATGGTAGATCCAAAGTTTCTATAATTTTTCTTGCCAATGAATTAAAAAACACCCTATACTTGTTCTCATGTGGTTTCTACTTTTTGGTTGGTCCCCCCGTACGCATGTACCTTGTTTTGAATTTGAGATAAATTTTTGATAGAATTTGTGAATTATGCACAAGTAGTATATGGTTTTAATGACAAGGGCCATTGGGCCATTTCTTAGTAGCTAGAAATAATTGATTTCATTGGTGTGAATCGTCAATAAAAATTGAATCAATGTTAAAATATTAGTTCTTGTACTTCAACTCAATGAGAGTCCTCAAATAAGAATTACTTATAATAGATGATACTATTAAACACTACCTGCTCTTATGTGAATAGGTTTGTAAAACCAAGCATCAATTCCACGATCATGAGGGATTGCACACATTGGGGTGCATTCTTAGAAGATTCGACACAATATAGACAAATTTGTGAGTTGTTATATGTCAACTATGATATATCTCAAATGTGTTTATTTGCAAGACCTTCATGTTGTTGACCACATGTTAACCCCTAAATATTCAAAACAAAAATGCATATATTGAATATCACTGCCAAGCATTTAAGAGGTTGAACAACTGCCCAAAAAAAGAAGTTAACTATATTTTTTCAATAGATTTTAGGGAAAAACTATAGTTAATTATAAAAATTTCCAACCGATTTGAAAAACAACTACAGTTAACTAAAAGTTTTTAAGACCAAATTCAAAAACAACTACAATTAACTAGAAAAGTTTTAGACAACTATAACTTGAGAATCCCAAAATTTGTAAGGAGCCAATCGGCAAGTTCTTTTTTTTATCTCAAAAATGAAATGAAATATATTATAATAATGTTTTTAAGAGACCTTATGTAAGAATCAATGTTTGTCACCCATGCCGGCCCATCCCAAGAAGGAATAGAACGCACTGTTCCTTGCGGTAGTTGAACCCATTATACTCTAAGTTACTTATAGATAATGAGGTCATGCTCATTGGGTGTTGCTTGAGTTTGAGTCACAAATGGAATCAAGTCCCAAATTTTAAATTTTGAATAAAAGAAAAGGAAAAGATATAGATGCTCTAAACTACCCTGGTACTGCACTGCATGTTGCGCTCAACTTTAGTTAACTATATTTTTTGGCAGACCGAAATTAAAACAACTATAGTTAACTACATTCTTTGGCAAGTCAAATCACGAATAACTATAGTTACAAAAGGCAACTAGTTAACTAATAGTTGAATTAGTTGGTTAGTTGTCCAAGGTCTGAAACATTTTTATGGGTAGCATCTTATGTTCTTATAAAGGGATTATGAAGATCTAATACATAGCAATAAGTAGATTTATTGGTGTGAAATTAGTAAGAAGCATTGTATAATTCTAATTATGTAATTCTTTAGAAAGGCACTTTAGCACATTTGAGAGTCAATGCAAAAATGCCTTTACAAGTTGGAAATCAATTTGCATGTACTAGAAGGAATCACTTGGTCATTGCAAGACTGATTTATTTTTTTCCGCAAGCATGGTGTTAGATTATCTCCCATATAGTTTGGGGTTTGCAAGAGAAAAAAAGTTGACCTATGCATGTATAGTTTGGTTCACACATGTCACAATATGCTCTCTCGATATTAAGAGGTCTTATGGGTGTAATCCATCGTTGAAATGGAAAAAATCAACCACCTAAAACTTTGAAAAACGGGAAGTGTATGTTATCATGTTGCACAATTTTGTTTTCTAGTTACATTCAGATATCTTAGTATACCTCATATTTTAGCCAGTCCAATAGTATGTCACCTCATATCTTAGCCATTATATACATAACCCAATATAATAGGGCGTAAGCATGAAAAAGTGGATCAAGATAGTGCTCTAGTATACTAAAACCATAATCTTTTTGGTCAAAGGCTTAAAAGTAGTAGCAAAGTGTTGTTTAAATTGGATAATTTTATTCATGATGACCTTTGTTGTTATGTTAAATACTCAAATGTAGAATATCCAGTTGAGATCTTCAATTAAAAGTATAATCATTATAAGTGATGTTCAAAAGCAGGTGATTGAATCTGGTTTTGAACGTAGATTTCATGACCTCATATATTTTCAAGTTGGATGTTTTCTACATTCCTTGAATTCAATATCCACTTGAGGGCATCATCACAAAAATTGTAGAAAACCATCAAAATAATGTAATTTTATCATATTGTAAACAAATCTAAGACAATTGCTTGTTCAATATGACCTACTTGCACACCACTTCCACCGTCTTCTGAAATTTGTTTTTTAAGAGTCTTTGAGTTTTTTTCTTCGCAAAATTCAAGATTAGTGTATATTTTTTAATCACTTTCACTTAATATTAGGCAGAGATCAGGAGTTGCCCACTTTATTGTGCTTGCATCCAATAGGTTATTTGTATGTGAATGCAACTTCTTCATCCAATGCGTTATTTGTTTTTCATGTATGGTTGATAAGGCAAGTTGTATGGGTGTCTCTTGTCTTATAAAGACATCATTGAGGTTTATGCGATTTGCATTAAGATTCACTTGACTATTGATACATTAAATTTCAAACCTGTGTATTGAATATTTTGTTGGTGCAATAAACATTTAAGTCCCATATGTATATCTATTCATTTGTGCATTTGTTTGGATCCTAAGCTCTTCCAAAATATGATAGTTGAACTCATAAGAGTCTAGCTTTGAGTCCTTAGTTTGGAAGATGACTCAAAAAATCTAATTATAGTCTTACAAGACTAGTAAGATAATGAATTGAACATGTTACCATCATATTACACAAATGTGTCAACCTACATATTATCATCTATAATTATTGACTTATACATTGCAGATGATCGTGAATACAAATTTTCTAGGGCAATTCATGTCACTTGTAAAAAACTTAACTTGCATTAAGAAAAATGATTGTATTAATAAAATCAATGTTTTCATAGAGTTAAGAAAAACACAGTAATGGGGCCCTACTCCATGGAGCTTAAAAATCCCAAACATGAACAAGCTCATGAAATAGCATTCCTTGGTGTTGAACTGACCTTAAGATACCTCACCATACAAGTGTAATTGATTGAAATTATGTACAGATGTAAAGAGAGATGACACCAACCTATGGGAGATGTAGAGCATAATTGCATATGAACATAATTCTCATCCATCTATCCTAAAAGTCCCATCCAAGTTTGTGCCTAATTTAATCATATCATGTTCCACTAGACTAAATCGGGTCTTTCATACTACTTCTAGTATTAATTTCCTATAGAAAATTTTAATGTAGAGTATGTAGAATATTCACGTTTTCATTCAATACTTTAAAACTTAAAGTCACATGCAAGCAACCATTCTGTACAACTACAACCTTAATTTAGCACATGCTAACTACAAATTATCACACTAATTCTTCACTAAGTGCAAATGTAGTCTATTCACAACCAATGCATAAAAGAAAGAAAAGAAAAAAATAAGAATGTTGGTGTATATTGATGTGAATATGAGCCCGTTGACTTTATCATGTTCAGGAGTCCCCTTGATACATTGTAGGGTTTACTGCCTACTTTGCAATAGGTGGATAATCAATGCAAAAATATACATAAACACAATTGGGTGCAAATCTAATAGCAATTGGACCAAATAAAAATGCTGCAAATGTTCCCCACAAATGTGTCCCACCCAAAAATGTATCCATGAGAAGGTAGGATTTTGGCCAATGGATGAACTTGTCCATCATCCATGACAATATTTGTTCATTTATTCATAAGGAGTGTCATCCAAAAAGTTACCATAGTGACATAAAGTATCATGTGACACTAAATATCATATTTAGTGTACGAGGCCTTACACCATCTTCAATACTTAAGAAGATAAATTAAATGCCAAAGTGAACCCTTTAATATATAGGTGACCGCATGGGTAACAATAATCAACATCATTAATGTTATTAAAGAACCTACCGGTGTAGTTTAAATTTTTAAATATCAATCAAATGTTGATATTTAGTGGATATCCCCAAGGTAAAGGAATCTTTGTATACCTGGATTATTATTTAGGGCAATGTCATTTTATATCATATTACTACTAGGGCATTTCGCCTGGGTCTGAGCATTTTTGCATTGTATATAGACCTGAATGATATTGAAAACAAAAAATAAACCTTGAATAATAAAAATCTAGAGAGAAAGACTCGAAGAAGCCTATGAGCATTTTGAGAGCCCCTAGGTTCTCTTAGAATCCAGAACATAGTATTCATGAAAATGTTACATTCGCATGTGATGTTTCGTTTTTCAAGGCTGACTTAGTTTCTAGTCATGTGGAGTGCACTTCATTTTGGAAAAAATTGCATTTTGAGACTAATTTTGTATGGACACCTATGATACTAAGTTCATAGAGTGAAGAATTTTTTTTTATACTATGAATATCATGTTTTGATTGCTATCTAGAGTGTTTTCCTGACAATGAAAAACATAACATTCATGATATAAAATATGTCTTCCCTTATTATCACTTGCACATGCTACTAGCATTAATGTAAATACATCTAGATTTAGTTGGCAAAAGCTGCCTCCAAAGACCAATTCAAGCTGGCCTTCCTTGTATTCAAGAAAAAACGGTATTTGTGATATTTTTGCATGCCATGTGACGTTTTCACAAACATCATGTTCCAAATGCAAACCCTACCAAGAATGGACAAGGGAGTCATTGAGGACTATCTGCATATGACAATAATGGATATTGTGAATTGGATGAAACTAACACATCTATTGTCAATTTTTTCTCTAAACCTTAGGGCCCCCTTTTGTACATGTAGTTTGACTTTAAAAATGAATATCCTTTTTGAATGTACACAAAAGAGAGAATTAATACCTCTCCCTTATATACCATGTACGCTATATCCCTTCTTACACTCATATTAGTGAATGATATCTAAGTAAAAATGGAATAACTCCAAGTCCACAATTATAACATGTTGAATTCTATGATAGAATTGCATAGTTGATAATGATAATAACATAGTACTTGTTTTGATTCTATTTTCAATATTCAACATTTTTTGGTATAGATTTAGCAACCAAAAATAAATATTTGATTTTCTTCATCATATTTTATTAGCATAATATTCAAATTATCACTAAGGATTCACATATCTCCCACAAAACTTAGGTATATCATAAGTGTATCGATAGATCCACCCATAAAATTGAAGCAACCAAAAAGTGCAGATTTTGAATTTATGTCTTTCTTTACTTAAATATAGGTTTGCAGGTGGTATGAAGAGTGTACCCCCGCCTTCCAAAAGATGTAAGTCAACGATATGTGCACCAAGAGACTTTGAGTCCCAAAACCCAAATGCAAAATTTAACAAGAATGGACAAGGTAGTTATTAGGGACTATTACCAAATGACAACAATCTATGAAAACTTAAATTGGTAGAAATCAACACATCTATTGTCAGTTTTTTCTCTAAACCTTAGGGCCCCCTTTTGTACATCTACATTTTTTTTAACAAAAAATTAATAGCCTTTTTGAATGTACACACTAGAGAAAAACAATTTACCCTCCCCCTTATATATATATATATATGTTAATGCCTCCAAAAATACCCCTTTCTACAATCACGTTAATTTGTACATGGTATGAAGAGTCCACCTTCAGGAATCATTCACACGTATCAATGCCCACAAAGTAATGAGCACGTTCAATGTGGCCAATGTGGAACCATGCATGGAAGCTCCGTAACTATCCTTATTGTCTTCTATCCCCTCCTCTTTGTCACTAACGTGTTCAATACACTCATTCGCCTCAACATTTATGAACGGCAGGTGGCAACGATCATGACCTGATGACCTACTACAGTGTGATGGTGTTGAGGTTGGATTCACAACCTTTGCATGTAATGGGATAAATTAGAAAAGTGGGAAGAGACATCACATTTTTCATCTAAAAATAAAATAAGAATCCTCAAATGGTTAGCATTCATTATTGGATAACATTATGTTGAATGATTTCAAAATCGAACAAACATGGAACAAATGGCGAACTTACATACTCCATTGGTATTTTGTGAGAACTTTTTGAATAGGTTCCTCATCATCATCGAGGGAGATCATCTTCGCCATTGAGCCATCGGTATGAGGTGAGGATATAAAAATATATGATGATGGCAAGATGACATCAAATATGGCATAGTCTCTCTCAAATGGGATGAAACAACACTACTAAACCAACAAGCATGAATAAATGCATGTGCAATCCACATAAACATAGAGATTACATTCAATGTTTGAAATTCACTTTAACAAAATCGCATGTAGATGCATAAGCATCAATAAATGATGCCAATTTAGTTAATGCCTCTATCTAGAATTGCAAAGACTTTGTTTTTAATTTTTAATTTTCTTATCTACCTTTCCATGACACGTTTACTTTCATAATTTGCATTTGTGCAGTAGTGCAATTGAAAAAGTTCGGTAGCTCTACTAGAAAACTCTCTCTACTACCCATGTTAGCTACCCCTTCTAGTCTACATTATCATAATACCTACACATTATGAAACACCATGTTACTAGTGATACTATTTTTGAAGGTTACACTAATACTGCCCACCCCCTAATATTGGTCGAAACTCATAGATGTACTACCTTATGATATGGCCTACTTACAACCATATCTTTGTGCTGGTTATATGATATATCTGTTAATTTATCCCCTCTTATACTAGCAACGTTGTGAGGGCCATTTGTAAACCATTTGAGAAAAATGACAACAAATTATGAGAGAAACTTGAATATACCTAAATGTTGATATTAGTCACCTTGACATTGTGGTGACGAATTTCAAATTGTTTGAGATTTGTCAAAATTGTTTTGAAAACCCTAAGAAGCATTGCCAAGGTCATTTGTAAATCGTTTGAGAAAAACAAAGGAAATTGTGAGAGAAACTTGAAGGTACCCAAATTATGATGTTGGGCACCTCGGCACTGAGGTGACTAATTTCAATTTTTTGGACATTTATCAAAATCGATTTGAAAGCCCTTGGAAGTGTTGCCAGGGCCATTTGTACAAAAACAAAAGAAATTTTAAGAGAACTTGAAGGTACCCAAAATTTGAAATTAGTCACCTTGGCATTGAGGTGCCCAATTCAAAAATTTCAAAAAAAATTTAAAATCGTTTTGAAAGCCCTAGGAGGCCTTCCCAAGGCCATTCGTAAAGCATTTCAGTAAAATAACAAAAATTGTGAAAGAAACTTGAAGGTATTCAAATTTTGAAATTAGTCACCTCGGTGCCGAGGTGACTAATTTTGAATTTTGGAGGTTTGTCAAGATCATTTTCAAAGTTGTAGGAAGAGCTGCCAAGGCCATTTATAAACCATTGGAGAAAAGTTCAGGAATTTGTGACCAAAATAAATTTCCATTTTATTTCATTCAAAGACATATATCATATCTTGGAAATTGTTTTGGGTCCATTTGTAAAGCTCCTCACTATATCAATGGGCGTTTCCCTTATATTATGTATTTCGATCCCATTCAACATATTTAATTTCTGATCATTCCCTACATCTTGCCTTCTAGATTTCATGACTTTTCTTTTTCTTTTCTTTTTTAATGCAAAACGTTCAATATCTGCCTCAATTTCTTATTGTGATGACAAGTACTTGTGCCGAATCAGTTAGTGCCACACATCCAAGTTGCTTTAATTCCCCTAAAATTAGACACGCTAAGTATATTTCATGTTTTTCTTGTTCCAAATTTCAAAGCCATGTCCTTAAATAGTCCCAAAATCATGAAAAAAGATCTCCAATCTCCAATTACCGAGTATAGTGTTATTTATTATACATGAAATTAGATCAAACCTTTTGGAAGTAACCGTAACAAACTTGTCGACCTTAGCCCAACTTTGCAACGCAACAAACACTATTTCAACTATGACGTAGATCATTAAGTTTTCACACGCCGGATGACAAGATCACTTCTCTTAATCAGACACCTCACGGGTAGGTCACTTAGTGCATTTTAAAAACGACGTGCGGCATAATATAGAGAGGATTAAAATCATTTGAAATAAAAATTATAAAGGAATTCCAAATAATGAAGGGGCCATTAAATGTAGACAATCCCATTATAAGTAAGTTAGATGGACATAAAATGTGGGCCATTATTTTTTTGTAAAATTAATATAGGGGCTGAAGATAAGGATCCTAGAAGGTATGTTTAGTATGTTTGCTATGGTCTCCTATGTGTTTTCTTCATAACTTTGTTTGCAATGATATTACTGTTTGCACCCTTCTTTGTTTCCATGGTTTCCCTTAACACTCGTCAATGCGTTAGGAAGTAGATTAGCTTTTATTACTTAAAAGGAATATAGAGTACAAAAAATTGCAGTGACTTGGACAATATAAGTAATGGAAGGGTGCAAACAAATGGGCCATTTTTTAAATTTAAGTAATTATAGGGAGGCTTTAATTCAGCCCTTGAAGGTAAATAGCCCCAAAACAAAAAAACCCCAGCCGCACGTGGTGCACAAAAATGCCTTAGAGTGACCTACCCGTGAGACACCTACAATTGAATGGCATGTGGTATTGGTGTGACTCCAATAACGTGTACCAAAAGACGCATTTAAAAGAGATTAAATTGGGCGCTCGAAATATTACAACCATTTCAAGCTGAATAGTCGACATGATTTGGAACCCAATCGGAAAGGGGGGGGGACTATATGACCATTCAATGCGCATGAGAATCTCCACTTTGAGAATGAATGAAACATTCATATGAGCTCCAAAAATGAGGAGGAAAGTGGCTATGGCCTCGAATTGGATAACTTTATCATTTCATACTAAGCACGCGTTTCATTCTTCTACAAGATGCGGGCTAGGGATAAAGAAGGCAACCGTTTAAGAAGCTGAAGCCCAAGGGAAGCTTGGGGTTGCAGTGGTAACAAGATCGCCCTAGCTACTACCAATTACAAGGAGGCAGGCCTAAATAGGGCATTACGTTACACTTGGCCTTTGAATCCATAAATTCGGATTGGCAGTGGAGTTAAGGAAATCTGAGCCCTAGACCGGGGGGGAGGGGGGGCGGCCCTTATGTTTGTCTGCAGTGAGCTCCTCCCCTTTGTCTCGTTCCAAAATCAAAACCAAACAATGAAGCGTATCTTACTCCAAATCTATGGGAATCATGAGCCCCCCACCTCCAACAACTCATCCAACTCCCACCCCCAATTTTTCATTCATCTACGGTAAATGCCCGTCATTTTGAAGTCTTCCATATTGAAGCAACTTAATGTATGCAAGGTGCTAGATGTCATCCATCCCCACTCACCATCCAACATTTGTAGGGTTCATTCACTCTTCTTTCTTCTTCTTTTTCTTTCCTTGTCAATATGTTAATTATCATATGAGCTTGGGAAGTGGCATCCCAATTGCAAGTTGGGAATCCGATCCCAAGTTCAATCAAATCCATGGAAGAGTTCAATGGAATATGTTTTAGTGTTGAGGTGTACATAACATTACTATGCCTTCCCCCTTGCACCCTTATCAAAGGGGGAGGGGTAGGTCCTACATTGAAAAATATGGGGTAGTATTCCCGACCCCAAATCCCAACCTAGTGTAGTTGGCAGTGACATAGATCTAACCATGTGGTGTAGAGCTCCACATGAGGCCCCGACAGGTTGGCAACTGCCCCATGCAAGGATCTCAAAAAATTTAGAAAAAAATATCATCTATTTAATATGCCGGTAGGTCAAGCTCGGGTGTTGGCAAGATGTCAGTGTAGTATTGCAAAATGAACAATACGTAGGCGGAATATTGTTCATTTTATAAGGATGGCTCAATATGATTAAAGGGCATTATCTTTGCCAAATCCTTGGCCCCATGGTGCAGTGGCATGTTGCTGAGTAATCTTGTGTATGTCGAAGTTTCTTTTGTAGATAATGTTTGAGATTTGTATGGAAAAAGTAATCCTCGTAAGCTTGATTTTGCAAAGGTTGGGATGCACACATATGCTTCCTAAAGGAAATGGGATGACCTCAAGTTAAGATGTATTATAAAGTGTGATATGAAAATGGACTTTGCAAATGATGTACAGAAGAAAGTCACTAGGGATTCATTTTATAATACAAGCAACTTGTAGTTTACCTCATAACATTATTCAGATTCTCAAGTTTGTTTTGTGAGACTAACATTATTTCACATAGTATTCCCAGATATTCTCCACATTCAGACTGTGTATTTGAATAATGTTATGCTTTGCCATTCCTACAAGTCGCATTAAAAACTCAATCATGTACTTTAAATGAATAAGATAGTATAATTTTTTGACTTAAAGAAAAAATTTCTAGCCCGGTAAGAAATTGAAAGGATTTCATTATTATAAATAACCTCATTTCCTCCTACATAACTACTCTTAAAATCCAGGATGGGTCAAGGCCTACCAAAGAGATATTTTCAACAATAAATATCAGGTGAGATTAAGATTTCAGCAGACAGAGAACTCAGAACTCCTGATTCTTATAAGTAAAAAAAATGATACTGTTCATCAAAATTGTATTTCTTAACATATTATATGAATAATAACAATAATAATAATAATTCCAAGCTCTCAAGGATCACAGCTTCTCCACTACTGCCACCACGGGGAGTAGAGGAATAACCAACACAACCACAGCCTAGTGCACTTTGATTTCTCTCTCTAAACCAGCTAGCATAAATTTGAAGGGACCAAAAGAGGTTTTAGGAATCTCTACTTTGACGTAGCAATATAAAGGGCAATCTATCCCAATGAAATCTCTTTTCAATGCTAGAAAATACTCTCTTCATGACACTTCGACATGCTTTGTAATATAACCTTTTGCATGGTTACTTTGTTGATTTTAACACGCGTTGAGCACAATAAGGCTTCAATATCAATTGCTACCGTGTGCATCTCAATTCTCTCTCTAAATTAGCATTGCTAGAGATGCCCTCCATGTTTAGCCTTGAAATGTCCAAGAGGTTCTTTATGAGCTTCGTGATGTTGTGTACAAGTCTTTAAGGATATCTAGTGCTATTTAAGTTGGAGATGTTGAAAATGACCTCACCTAAATTCAACTCATCTATCAATCCCGTTCTTCCAATCATAGCATACGTATATGTCAAATGAAATATTGGGAAATATTGGTTTATTTATTTGTGTAATTATACATTTATATCAATAATCTAACACTCCACTAATCACCGAGGCTTTACACATCTCCCATGGAATTTAGATATATTGAAAGTGTGTTGCGGGATCCGCCCATAGACTGTAGTATACCAAAAAGTCTACATTTTGAAAATGTGTCTAATTTGACTTACATAAGAGTTTTGTGTGAATGGCCTAGACTCATATTTACCATGTATACATTATCGTTGTTATTATTTCTTGTTTGTATCAAGTTGTGTTTAAAATAGTGTGTATATCATAGGTGAAGTAATATTTGACTCTTATACTTGTTGAGGGCTTGTATAAACGGCCAAGGTGTCATGGTGTCTATGTAAACTCATCCATTCGAAAGGTGAAAACGTTGTGAGTTGATTCGTATCCTAGAAATTTCTTCTTTTAAAAAAATACTTCATAAATGACATCAAAAGACTTAAATTAGCCATGTGCAATGCATATGAAATCATATGGTGAAGAGAGGGAATTATTGTATACAAGCATACCTCCGTCCATCCATCCAACGTAAATACTTGACCCCTCATAGGTTTGTTGCCAATTTATCTTAAATGACCTCAAGTGCACTAATTTAGGGTTTTAAAAACAAATTCCATTGTCAAATCAACTTCAAAAAGTAAGCTCCGGGCTGTATATTTTTTCATGGCTGTCATGTTGGACGAATGTATACGATAATTTCCTCTCTCCTCATTTGGCCCTCAATGATATAGGGAACTTGTTTTTGCTAGAGCACCTTCATCCACGATGGGTGAGTGTATGTAGACGCCATGAGCCTCCATAACATTATTCAAATCCATAACAGTGTTCTATGGGACTGACATTATTTCATGGAATATTCCTCACATTCAAACCAAATGCGAGAAATATCTAGGAATATTCTATGGAGTAATGTCAGTCCCATAGAACACTGTTATGAATCCAAATAATGTTATGTCGTATAAAATATTGCATAGGTCATAGAACATACATCGGAGTGTTGTAAAGATTAAGATCCACACCGATGAACACGGTTTGATACTTAGGTCTCTTGGTGAGAAGAAAAGTGCTCCTGTCATGGATTTCATCTGCCATAGTTTCATGTTACATCCATTGCCATATGTCTTGTTGATACCAAGATCTTGTAGTAACCCAAGGGATAAATACATGCAAGAAAGAAGGGTTCGATTCAAGTCACAGGAATTGGACGGATTCCATCACACGTTTTCATCCGCCATCCAGGCTTTTGTGGCAGCTGCCTACAAAGAAAGGCTTCCGTGTCGGCGGATGTGACAAGTGCTCACCCCTGCCATGGTCCCTGCTTATTAAAGGATGGGATGGATGAGAGCATGACGAATCTCATCCATCCATCCATCCATCCTTGGAATCCATGATGTGTCCCTTGCATTGAAGCACAAGCGGAGGCCATCATTTGTACTCCCACAAGTAGTTGTGTGGACTTATGCCAATACGGCCATTGGGCAAGGCTTTTGGCAGGCCATGTTGTTGGGATGGGGAATCCAATTTCCCCCGACCCGGTCAAAGTAACAAATCCATGGTAACTTTCATAGATTTGCCAACCCCGACCCTTCACCGTTAATATATGCCTTGGTGGAAATTTGGGATGATAAATGAGTGATTTTTATTTCCATCTTCTATTCTTTACGTAACCATGTTTAGTTGCTAAGATGCTTTTAGTATATAGTATAGACAACATTATATTTGTAGAAGAGGTGTCACATAGGTGCTATGTAAAGACCTACTACTTATTATGTGTGGCACCCAGTTATGAAAAGGATATGTGTGTAGGTGGAGTATAGGTTCCAAGATGCATAATGTAAGCATCTATGTGGCTCTGAAGACCATACTTCTTAAGTTCAAGCCTAAAAATAAATTCATAGTGTGGTTTGAAATCATGAAGCCACTGCCAATTGAATGAAAATCTACCTTGCAAAAATCCTAAAACTACGCGTATCTCATCATCTATCAAAGTGAGCGCTTCATCCCCAAGGGTTGGCAAAGGTGTGAATTCAATTTGGTTTAGAGTGTGGGGAGGATCAGAGGCATAGCTAGGCAATTGGGAGACTATCAACATCTATCACCAATGGAATTGGGTGGTAAATCTCAATGAGATTGAATTCCCTAATTTTGAGACATCACACGAAACCCTAATTTTGTGTTTTTATGAACTTTCCAAACCAAGATAACTGCGATGTTGCCAATGACCATCATGAATTATGATGTTGATACAACTTCATGTAAGTGAGCATATATAATCTTCATGCAATGCCAAGACGAGACCGACAAGCATCAAGTTTGATGGAGAGGGAGAAAGAGAGGTTGAGAGTTTGATTTATTGAGAGATGATACACCATGGCTCCGAAGAAGGAAGAGAAACCCCCGGAGGAAGTTCCGGCCGATCCACCAGAAGGTGGTGACAAAGCATCTGAGGAAGAATACAAGAAAGAGCTCACCGAGGAGCAATTGCAAGGGTTTTACGAGCACAATGAGAACAGCGAAGAAGATGCAGTGAAGTAAAACCACGTCTTCTTCTAATACATTTATCAAATCTGAAGTACATTAGAGTTATGCATGAGTTCTTGTGATTAAACTCCCGTTGATTAAGCTAAATGTGAGTTTGAGAGCACAAACCATAAAGTTCTTTTAAGGCATAAATTAACATGTTCAAAGAGTGGTAATGGGCAATCAAAAACCGGATTTCTAGCTTGTCGTATTAGGATGGGTGGATCAAGCTAGCCTTGCATAGGTCGATCCAAGATTTAGGGTGACAGATCCCATGAGAAAACCCTAATTTAGATCCTAAAGTTTCTCAAAGCGTTTGGGATGGCAAGAGGAGGTCAATTTAATTTCACCCAACTTTCAAAATAGGTTCTGACAGACAAAGAAGGATTGAACTCGCGATTTTGTCTCTCTTTGAGGGACATTATGCATAAGTCTGTTGTGGAAGAACTTAAAGCAGAGAGGAAAAATTAAAATTAAAAGAAGAAGAAGAAATGAAGGTGATGAAACAGAGAATTATGTTGTTTGATGCAGCTTCATGGCACTGGAGGTGCTTGGATTCCCAGGTTTCACTTATGCTGGGAAAATGGCCATTCTTCTCGACTACTTTGTCAGCGTACTCCTGTACACACAAAGGCTGTCATTCCTTCCTCTCACTTGTTCAAAATTAGGTTGATGAATGTTGGTACTAACGTGTACCAAGTTTGCACTTATGTTCTGTTCCGTGCTTGAGAACTCCAAACCATTCAGAGTTGTGGGTTAATGGTCAGCTGGAATGGCCAGGTTTGCAAAAGAGGAAGGATTGGGTCCTCCAGAGACATTGATCATTTTCAAAATGAGCCATGACATTCTTGACTTGATCAAAGGTCAGTTCCAGCCATTCTCAGCAATCACATCATATTTTTGGGTGCATTTTCAAAACATTTTGTGTATGAATGTGCGATTGTGATTTTTTGCTTTTTTGTAAATATCCTGTGTCAGAACATTTGCGTTTTAGGGTGCAGCGGGTGCTACATTGAGGAAGAGTGAGAGTGTATTCAAGGTTCAGATCTTGAGGTTCAGTGTGAAGGTCCCAGGGACAAACCACATGCCCCTCCTTACAACAATCAATTTGCAGAAAATTGTGCCATACTTCATGAACAGGTGAATTTGCTCATAAACTTGGATATATGGTGGTCACAGCCCAGAGTGATAGATGAGAATGTTGAAGGTAAGGTAATCATGCCTATTCAGTCACTTATCTTAATTGTTCACCTATGTTTTAAGTGGTGTGTAGTTAGGTGTGGATCTAAGAACGGATACCAAAAAGACAGGTTTAAAAGAGATTGGACTATGGAATCAACTTCTGTCAACCATTCTAGGCTCAATAGTCAACATAATTGGGGGCCTACATGGTTATTTTATGGCTATGACACTTTTGACTTTGAAAAATCATAGCAACAATATGCAAGAACCGTAGATTGTTGTTAAATCTCATATTACATTCACAGAATTAAGAAAAACATCCTAAGTCTGAAGTCCAAGGTAAGAATCATGGAAAACACCAAAAACCAAACCATGTAAGACATGTTTACCTTAAGAGTTCGTCTACTCTTCAAACTTCCACAAGAACCATTTATATTCATAACACCTACCACTAGGGAGGGTAAAAGCACTAATTTTTCATATAGATCCTGGAGATTACTTTCTAAACACAATGTAACACCTAAATAAAGATAAGAGACCCCAAATCAATCTATGGAGGTTAATTTAGTATGAATCAACAATAAACTTATATGGGCAGATTTTTCCTGCACCCCCAATGACAGGGGTTAAGAAACAAAATTACAAAAACCATCTCTCTGGTAGGGAATCACATCATATCAGCAACTCTGGTTCTACATGTTGTGTTGTACTTGTAGAAAGAACGATCTATTGGCAATTGCATTAAGAATGTAACATCTTACCTGCCAATTAGAATGGTCAGCAATTGGAGGCATCTCCAATGAAATGACTACTACAGTAAACATGATATTTTGTGTTATTATGGTAACTTTCCGGATGACACTTTTTACGAATAAGTGAACAAATAGTGTCATGGATGATGGATGAGTTCATCCATTGGCCAAAACCCTACCTTCTCTTGTCATCAACTTGTGATGAAATACTGTCCTGGATGATTGAAAATTGGATGAAAATTCACTTGGTAAGTGACAGTAATTGCAACACTACAAGTCTTATAATCCCCAAAAACATATACAAAGAATGACAAATATGTTGGGTTCACATTTAGCGTTGGTGACACTATACCGTGGTTTACAAATACTTCAAAGACCTTTCAAGCTTCAATGTTGCAAGATATGCATCTTCACTTTAGTAATTGAAGTCAAGAAATTGCACTGGGGGCATGAATTACTTCACCCGTGTTGAGAAAACCACTGCTCAAAACCAGATTCATGATGCATATAACTGGTGTGTTTCAAGCTGCAGTGTGTTTCAGCATTACAACTTGTTTCGAGCCTGTTTCCTTCGAAATCCTCTGCACTGGTATTACAGTGAGGAAGTTTGGGTTGAGACAGCATTCGCACTCCCACTCATTGAGGCAGATACGCAGCAAGAAATTGATGAAGATAAGGTCAGTCCATTCCAACACCCGCATAAACTTACTCATGTTAGCAAATAGCAATGAGGACTTTACAATCGCAGAGAGTTGTTGCGACTTGCAAAGGGTTGCGGAACCTAAAGTTAATCCATTGAAATCTGGAAGCAGCCTGAGTGCCTACAAGTATCTTTGAATTCTTTAAACCTGCAGTTATTTGTACAACAATAATAATAGCAGAACACAACATTCTACACAACAATGTAGGCAACAAGAGAAGCATACGAGAGAGTGCTTGCTGAGTACGAAGCTGCACGGCTGGCTGCGGAAGCAAAAGCTCTATGGGACTTGGAGCATCCTCCCATTCCAAAACGGCCACCCAACAATCTAGATGAGGCGATTGACTTCAGCATCCGTGACAAGGTTGAAGAACTGAAGAAAATACTGGAAGAGGAATACGAGGAGCATGGGTCTATCCTGCTGGAAAGATGTCAAAAATTAGAAGCAACCATGGCTAAGTGGAAATAAGTGCACAGCATTGTCGACATCTGAATTTCCAGAGCTTTTGAAACGGCGTACACATGACTTTTCTGAGGTATTCCTACTTATCATCCCTTCATAGTTCAGAATTTACTTCATGAACAGAAATGTTAGGGGATGAGGCATACACAGCATATTAGACAGAGTTCACCTGCAGCAAGGCTAACTTCCTTTGTGATCGAAACACTATCCACTCAACAGTAATGTCGTATTTACTAGCATACCATCCCCTGCATAAAGAGCACTTTCTCAAAAACAACAAGCTGTGTAAGTGGCATTCTGACACACAAACAAATTGATTGTCGGCTATTCATCTCCAAGTTAAATAAACATACATGATGCAAGTATAATCCGCTTTTCACAACGGGCTCTTGAAGTTGGATACGACTTCAAAGCTACTGCTTCAAGTTTATACGGACAGGAAATATCGAACTACTGAAATTCGGGGGTCGGCATGCTCCAAGCATCTTGTAGAAGCCTTACTACATTACATAGCAAGGCAATGTTCAATATAACGTAATATGCATTAGCTTTTGAAAGCAAGGCGGCCTCAAGATGAGATTACTTGCAACAAGACGCCAAACCACATACGGGGAAGCAATGCATACAATTCATCAATTAGATATATTACTATAATGTGTGCAATAATGATAATTTTGCTCAACTCAACCAATGAACCTACACCAAGCCGATATTGCAGTGGACTCGCCAGTCCGGAAAAATCCATGGTAGAACAGCTTCAACCATGATAACCTGATTTAGTAGCGTCGCAAGAAATTAACGAGTCATAGAAATCGATACACTCCTAATCCAAATTCTAAAAATAGTGCGGAAGTGGAATTTGCACAAATCACAAGCGCCCACCAGGATGAGTTCAGGAAATCCTGTAGCCTGATGTGCTAAGTGCTATCTTTATTTAAGAAATTGGTGAAATGCACATGCTGCATCCACCAGAAAGATGACATGTACAAATATGAGCACCGGAACCGGTCAAGTGTTGTTATCAACCTCGAAGGCAGGTCATTACTGCCGTCGAATCGCCAGTACCAAGACTTTCATGGTAAAACTCACTCATCAACCATGATGACCTGATGTTAGTAGCAATCCAAGGTGAACAAGTCATAGATCAAAATAGATCCTTCAACAAGAGTGCAAAATTGATAAACATTTCGAATTCCTTAAATATAAACAGAAAAGTAGACACGATGCAGCTCTGTGCAGGCCGTAAAGCCAGGAGGAGAGGGCATGGCAGAGGTGCACCAACACTGAAGCCAAAAGGCATCGAGTGCTTACATGATGGCACATACCAGCGGCCCATAGCTTAACACAAAGTGCAAGCCCTCACGTACCCTAGCAGCCCCTTGGAGCGCACTTGCCCACCAAAGAGCTTACCTCAGTAATCGAATCAGGAACCACGAACACATCCATTCAGTTTTTTCCTTCAGCTCCGCCCCAGTGTCTCAACACTTAAGCTGCCGCCTTAACTCTGCCATACACCTTAGCCTTCTCCAAGGTAGTCTGGAAGCGACCATGTCCAAACTTCGAAGATGTATCAATAAACTTGAGCTTGATGTCCTCCAAGGCGCTTCGAGATGTCTGCTTGTACAGAGACTGACGAAGAGTAATAACTCTCTTCTTGGGTCCCATGACACATCCCTTCAAAACCAAGTAGTCATCCTTCACGATACCGTAGTGAGCAAAACCACCCATAGGAGTGATTTCCTTCTCCGTCACATCAAACTCCGTTGAGGCAGAGAAAGAAGCCTTATCAGCAACCTTCCCAATCTTATACACCTTCTTGTTCATCTCAGTTCGGTGATGGTATCCGTTCTGTCCAGCTCTTGCAACTGTGAAGGAAACCCTAGCCGGATGCCATGCTCCGATACATGCCACCTTACGCAACCCTCTATGGGTCTTCCTTGGCAGACGAGTAACTCCCCACCGAGTAACCACACCTTCGTATCCATGTCCCCTGGTGACTCCAATGATATCGATCATCTCATCCTTCTGGAAGACACTGTCCACAGGCACATGCTTCTCAAAAAGCTTGTAACCAAAATCAACCTTCTGCGCAATGGTACCTCCGTTAACTTGGATCTCCACCAAGTGTGCTTTCTTCTGCTTAATCCCTTTCAGCTTCCGGACCTGCGTGTGGGCCAGCACGCGAATCACAGTCGCATACTTCTTCATCCTCTCCAGATCGGATTCCACATCCTTCTTCCCCTCGTCGGTCTCATACCTCTTGGTGTACTTCGAGAACGCCTTCTTCTTCGACTTGTACCAATTCCTGTAGAACCTCCTCTTCACCTCATCGCTCAAGTGTTGTGCCCAGACGGTGTTCAGCGAACGCAAGCCGCGAGGAGTCTTCACATACGCTACTAGACCAACTACAACCATCGGCGGAGTCTCCACGATTGTCACAGCCTCGCAGGTTTCCTTCTTGTGTAGCTTGGAACCTGGCTTCTCGACCTCGCGAACGATGTGTGTCATGCCAGCCTTGTAGCCTAGGAAGGCCGTCAGGCTGCATGGCTTCCTTGCGTCGTCGGCAGGGAAGGTCTTCACCTTTCCTCTATGACGTTTCGCCCTCTTCCTGGGCAAGAACCCCAGCGACCCATGTCGCGGATGCTCAAACTTCCGATGCGACATGACGGCAGAGCTCGGCAACAGCAAATATGTGTCGAGAGAACTAGATGGTGATGGCGCTGCGAACAGAGCACACACGGAAAGAGATCTAAGGAGATTGAAACCCTAGGGGATATGGTGTTGGTGAAACCCTAGAACCGCAGCCGCCGCTGCCGCGACAGAGGGAGAAGATGAGGGTTTGGCGTCGAGCCCTAATAGATGAAACAAGATGCATCCGTTCTTTTGTTTCATCCGTTCGGCTCCTCCATCCGGTTATATCACATCATTTCCATATTTTATTGCATATGCCCCCTTCCCACTTGACTTTAGCTAAGCCTAAAAGTTGGTTCTAAAAACACGGCGTTCGCACCATCGACACTATCTTGTCCCGAGCCTAGTTGGCAAATGATGTGGCATGGTTTAAAAGTGGAGGTTTTAAGGCTCAAGCACCAACCCTCCTATGAATAAAGGACTTTTAAAAGTGTCACCTCCCGCCCTTGTGATTGGCTGCTTTAAGTCTTAGCTAAGAGGACATGAGAAGCTTCATTAACAAAAAAACCGATGGTAAGATAGATGAGTACCGTAGTTTACTAGCAGGTTAGGCAACTTGCTGCCTAATATTTAATTAAAGTTCAAAAAGTAGGTTCGGCACCTTAAAATAGTATATTCATATTTTCAGCAATTTTCTCTTTTAATTTTTAAAAATTCGGCTTACATTCATTTTTAATTTTCTATTTCAACTTATATCTTGTACATCTCTCTTGCATTGAATGACAAGTAAGATGTGAGTGAAGAGTTGTGAATGCTTTGTGCTTTATGCAAGTAGAGTGGAGTTGTGTTCAACAATGCATATGGGATATGTAAACTTTGAGGTGAAGCACCTAGTTAGACGTCATTTTTATAGCACGCATAACTTTTGCATAGAGTCTTCAAATGACATAAAATTTGTTGGAGGTGAAATATTACTTGATTTCTAAACTTTTCTTAGACCAACAAAATTCCAAAAAAGTTGATCTTCTATGCACAAATGAGCTCCAAAAAACTGTTATGAACGCATTTTAATTTTTTGATCTTTACACGGCTGCAATGTTTTGTCCATATCTTTTGCATAAAGACTTATTTTGACACAAAACTTGTTGGAGGTGGAAGAAGGATTGATTTCTCAACTTTTGTTAGTTGGACAAAATTCTATAAAACTTCATCTTCTATGCTCAATTGGACTCCAAAAATTTGTGTACAACACATTTGAAAAGCCTCGCCTAGAGTCTTGTACTTCTTAACCCATATTCTTTGTGGACTAATGTACGTGAGCTTGATTACAAAAGGAGCACCTTCTCTCCTTCAAAATTCACATATGCTTCCATTGTAAGTAAAACTCTAGTGAGAAGTAAAAATTTCTTACTTTTAGGCAATTTTGAAAAATAATTAATTTTATATTCGGCAAAAAATGCCAATAATATTCCAAAATTTTAGGCATCTAATTTTGGAATTATTTTGTGCCGAACCTGCTATTAAACTACGGTAGTAAGGCATTTGGGGATGGGACAAAAACTATCTAACATTCATTGCATGGTACTAGATAAAACAATGAACATGTGTGAAAACTACTTAACTAAAACCTACTCGACAATCTCTGGAGCAAGTTCTTGGAGGTGCATTGAGATAGCTGAATGCCTCCACTATAACCAAGAGAGTTTTACTCTGTTTTTAGGAAAGACTTTGGTTATTTGGTAGTGTCGATAGTTTAGTTTAAAAACTATGCAACATGTTCATTGTTTTATCTACCAAGTAATGACATGTTGCAATGTTTTTGAAGCAAGGCCAATGCCTAACTACTATCTACCTTACCATCAATTTTTGTTACTGGAATTAGGCCCCCATAGCTAAAAATGAAAGCAACCAATCATAAGGGCTACATGTGACACTTTTGAAGGTCCTACATTCTTGCCTCATATCCAGATACCGATGGGAGGGTTGGGGGCTAAGACTTGGAACATCATTTTTTAAAGCATGCCACATCTTTTACCAACTAAGCTCAGGCTAGATAGCAATGATGGTGTGGAAGCCATGTTTTTAATATGGATTTTTAGGGTAAGTGAGGTTACGCTAAAATCAAAAGGGATGGGGCATAATAGAGAAGGTGTTGCTAATGATTTTAAGATCACATCAATATGGTGCCATAATTTAGTTTTTAGGGTTTTTAAAATCTATTTAGAATCATTATACTTTTAGATATTGTGATGAATATATGCAATTAAAATATAGTCTAAAATTTCAAGATTATATTAATAAATGATATACACTTTGATGTAAAAAATCCATAGAATACAAATAATTTTCAATTAAAACAATTATAAATTACACATAGAGTAATGTATCAATAAAGAAACATGTTGGACCATTTAACTTTAAAATTTTATTGTAAACAACCATCTTTTCATTTTGGAATGGGATCATCACCATTGACAAGAAAATGTCATGATGAACAAAACAATACCTAATGTAACTTCATACCACCTTCCTATTGGATGAGTTTGCCTTCAAGACTCACTCCATAAGCCAAGTATAGTGTTAATATAATGGATAAACACCTAAGCAACCTAGGTTAACCGTCATCTAGCATGGAAAGTTAATCAGTATTAATTAGTTCTACGTGGGCATTAGCCACCTTAAGTAAAGTGGCGGTCGCCGGTAGGAGGCCGTGCACACAAGTCCAAGGTATCTCAACTTATGAGCAAACAATTAGTTAAGGGCCTTGGTCTTGGTGTAGGAGACCAAGGCCGAGCTAGAATATTCCCACCGAGGTAGCTAGTCCACGGTGTAACCAGGTGCCGACACTTGGACCTAGTCCAAGTGTCGAGCCAAATTGTATATAAAAGGTAGTTCCCCCTTTATCAAGATAGTTCAAGAGTTTGAATTAGCACCGTTACTCTGTTTCATTATGCACTTGGTTTCCTCACTCTTAACATATAGCCTTTTAGGAAGTTAATGCCCATATAATGCATTGCCCTAGCCGCCGCTAGAACAACGGCCATCCTATAATTCATACTCCGCAAAGAATTTCTCACAATTATCCACCTCCCACTTAACAGACCCCACGCAAATTTGACTCCTCGCAAGTCGCTCCCTCTGTCGCTCCCAGAAACTAAAAGCACCGATATAAAAAATATTCAAACTTCTTACCTCCCTCCCTAGAGTGCTCTCCATGACCGGTACAATGTTGTACTCGAGTGCCCTATCCAATCTGGCATTTTTTTTAATTTTTGCATTAGTAAGAAATGATTTCTTATTGTAGGTGGAGAGCTGACATAAGTTTTAGATTAAATTTTTTGATTACGTTTCCTAAATATTTTTATTAAAAAATGTTGCAAAGTAAAACATAACATTCTATTCTCCAAAATGTTTTCAATTTTATCCTACAATGTCATACTTAAGATTGTACCAAAAAATATGAATAATTTTCTCATTTTGTGCTTAATTTGATAACTATGATACATATTGTTTTTTAATTTATTTTTTTACATGTGAAGTCATATGTTTTATATAAGTCATAAAATTTTCAAAGTTTTTTGTGAGGATTTTAAATTATTATAAAAAAATTAAGAGAAAATCATGTCAAATATGAAACATTATATAAAAACATTATTTTTTTTCCAATAAGTATATATTATAATGAAATTTAAATTATTGAGACATTCTATATATGGAAAAATGCTTATGCCCCCTACAATTTCAAATTACAATAAATTTTTAATTTTGGAATTTGTAAAATTTTCAAAAAAATAGATTCTAGATTGTATTACCTCAAATGCAAATCACATTATTTTTAAGACCAAATTTGACTTTTATAAGTGAAAAATAAATTCAACATATTACAAAATACAAAACATGCAATGCCATATTTTTAGTTGGAATTTCATGAAATTAGACAATATTTTAAATAGATTAAATTTAAACAATGAAAATCATGCTTTGAATAAATATTAATACGATACAATCTATTACCTTAAATGCGGTGTGTTGGTGTCACCCCCTTTATTGGCATAATTGGATAGTCCATGTCCTCTGCATGCTATAATCTTCTTTGTCCAACCTTTTCGAATAACTGCTCGGAGACGATGCAGCTCTTCTGCGCGCACCTCATGAAGCGAGTTTGTTCGTAAGTAGTTGGAGATTTGACAGTCAAACCTCCAGTCCTTTGTGAATAGCTTCATATTCATGTCAAACTCCTGCAACACATATGATACATTCTCATAAGAAGATATCATCCATGCGATGCGCTCCACATCATACGATGTCAGCCGTAGTACAACGAACTGCATCATGTCACTACAAGAGTTTATATAACCTATTTGACAAAAATGTGACGAAATTCTGTTAATTTGGGTGTCATATAGGGCACATTGATTCGGTCATACAATTAACAGAGTTCTGTCAATTTCTTTGTCATCTGGGACAATTATACACGTAGGATTCCATTTACTCCGGCCCCCTTGCCATGTTGGATTCTCTTTACCTCGTCATTTACCCATGGTGATGTGGTTTAATGTCCAAGTTATACTAGTAAAAAAATCTTAAATTAGTAATCCACCCTCGCATTCGGGGCCTACTCACATAGGTCTAAGGGCGAAAGACCACCTCACCTAACCTAGGCTAAAGGACAAAGCCACCTACCTACCCTAGGCGAAGTCAAAGATGAGGGGTCAAGGGGATCGAACTTTGAACCTCTTGGCTATAGTGTGAAGGCCTTAGTCACTAAGCCACCACTCATTACATGATATAGGCCAAGTATGTAAGAGTTTTGTATGAAGAAGCCATAAGACTTATAAACTTATGTATATATATTTTTTAATTAGTGAAAGTAAAAACAAGCATAGAATTAATGTATTTATTGTTTTTAATTAGAACGTATTGTATTTGTATTAAAAACAATTTACAAAAATACTCCTAAACATTATTACAATAATTATTGTAATTATTTTAACTACATTAATTACAATAATTTCAGTATTTTACTGAAAATAGCAAATTTCAATATTTACTTAAATTAGCAAATTTCAGTATTTACCTAAATTAGCAAATTTCAATATTTACTTAAATTAGCAAATTTCAATATTTACTTAAATTAGCAAATTTCAGTATTTACTTAAATTAACAAATTTCAGTATTTAGTTAAATTGGTAATTTCCCCATTTACTTAAATTGGTAATTTCAGTATTTACTCAAAAGGGTAATTTCAGTATTTACTTGCATTGGTAATTTCAGTATTTACATTAATTAATTAAATTAGTTATTATATTAATTATAGTAAATACATTATTTATATTAATTACTTATACTAGTAATTACAATAATTAAAAATCTTTTGTAACACCTTTTGTAACACCTTTTGTTGTTAATAAATATGAGACACATGCTCAGGTGAAGGGAATAAGTTAAACGTGAAATATATAAATCTGATGACAGAAAATTGACACAAATTTTGAATAATGTCCGAATTGACAAAAACTCATAGCTTTGAGCTGATTTTGTCACTTCGGATATTTTAGTGTCACATTTTTGTCAATTATACACCCATTTCCTTGTAGTGTGTGGGCAACATTATCATGTGTCTTCTTTGAGACACTCCCCAATGTCGGGAGCAACTTCAGTAAAGCGCCGCGGTCCACCAAATGATGTTCAAAACAAACCCAATGACATGCAAAATTACTACAAAATTCAGAGACATATGCAAGGAGGGTATCATTGACAATAGTTTCCCCATTACAGTTTGTCCTCTCCATTGCAGGGCATGAAGGATTAAGTTCAGATTACCAAAAACCACAAATCCCTGTAATCCGCAACAAAAAATCATTTTAGAATGTGCGCTTCATTTATATTTTACCCTAAACTCCCCTAACTCCCAATGTTCTTCTATTATTCATATTCACAACAAAATGAGTTTCATCGATATTTTCCATTAGATTTTCTTCGAATGCACCACTCAAAAATCCCCTATGTATCACACCTAAATGAAATACAGTATGCATTTCAATTTCATGTTTTTTTTTCTGGACTACATGTTAAACGCCCAGTTTGTGATAAAGAACAACATTATATACAAACATGAATTGCTGGAGCCAACTATTGGTCAACTTTTCAATAAGCAGAACATTGTCCTCTAGATCACGAGAGAAGATTGTATAAGGTGAGGTGGGATCCAGTAAAGATGTTATAGCTAACTCGATGAAAAGGCGTGCTGAAAACTTAACTCCAAATTTTCTTAAACGCTCAAATGCATCAAGCAATATAGGGTATAACCATTGTACCCATTCTGAGCGTTGATGTCCACGACCTGAGGTAGCTTTTGTACGAAGTTGCTTTAGCCCTCCTGATCAGCCCCTGCTGCAAGAAATTGGTGAAGATTCGATTTCTTGCTCGCCTTTGTTGCAAAATTTGTCTCTTTATGCCCACCAACGAGAAGCACGTACAAGATTTGCACTTCTTTGTCCTCGAAAATGCTCTAAAAATTTGGTAATCGTGCGGACGTAGAGACCACGATGTCCATGTACTGATTCATCTTGTACCATCCATGTGATTATTCGTTTTCTTGTGGCGATAGTGGAAACCTGTTGAAGATGGCTGGGAGGAGTAGCGACAACATGGACGGTTGTCATAGCTGTAAAAATGACAATAATGAGATAAGATTCAAAAGTTACAACCTTGCAATAAGATTACATGTCATTGTGCCAACCATTCATGAGCTCGAATCGACATTGTTAAGTTAAAGGCAAAGATAACAAAGGTAAAATAACAAAGGCCGAACAATTTGGACCAGAATTACACTATGGACAAATAATAAATAGAAGTTTATTTTGAACTCCAGACTAATATATTCGACCTTACCGTAGAAACATTAAAGTACAAATACAATAAAAAAAACCGAACACTTGGTAGCAAAATTCAGCCAATTGCTTGTGAGTAACCTACAATCCAAAACCTACTGACAACTTCTATTAGAGAACCAATGCAAATCCTAATGAAATCGTAGCACTTGTAAATTAATCCTATAGAAACTAAATCCTTGCTATGGAACTCCGGCCAGAACTGCAGTGGTTTCGATTGAACCAATCAGTCTGGCACTCGTAACCTAGAAACCAAAACTTACAAACAACATACATGGCAGAACCATTGCAACAGAGTCGCAGCAGCACTCGTATACTAAGCCCTTAGAAACAAAATTCTTCCTCTGAAATGAAATGAAATGAAACGACAATGAGCCAATCGCTCGCAGATTGCTGGAAGACTCCTACTGCAAATTCGTAGCACTAAATTCAGAACTCAATGGCGAACATTGTCGCATTGTCGCGTTATACACAGTAACTTAGTCGAGCACTACCTATTCAATAAATTAACTAAAATGAAATAACTCACATCATTTCTTCCTTTTGCTGTCTTCTTGATCTCTGCAACGAGTTTCTTCTCCTGCACCACAAAGTTTGAAAAATCAGGTGTTGGTCTTTTGCAAACTAGAAATTATGCAACCAGATCTTTGTGCAATGAAACAATAGAGCGTAAAGACTAGTCTTCAGTGGGTAGATGAATAACAACATCAACTTACCTCTTATTGCAAGGATCCAATTTCTCTCTCAATTTCTGAACATATCCCCACCCCATGCAGAAAGCAATAAGGTCTCAGACCACAATATTGTAGAACATTATGATAAATATAATCACAAAGACCAACATTGAGGGCAATAATCCAAAGGATACCTGATAAACAATACAAAATATAAAGGTTGATTGAAACTATGAAATGGAAAAAACTCATATTGCAGAAAATCAACTCCCGATCACTATCTCCAGAAGAAGTGGTAGAATTAATCAATTTTATGAAACAACCAGGAAGTGTGAAAGCATTTCATCTAGGTCAATATTTCTCAACTACTAACTGCAAATCAATCTTGTAGATTGGCACCTGAACTAGGACATGTCGAGTCTTGAAAGTAAGGTAAATCAATAGACTCGTGATAGAAACTGAAACTTCAAGCCAAACCCCTGTCTGGCAAACTCCTAGCAAAACAAAACAACTCCTCACAGCAAAACTGATCTGGAAGAGCAACCCTTAAATATTACACTAGATGCAAGGGACTAGACACCTACAACTCGCCTCTCGAGGGCCAACACTTATGTAGACCACAAGGGAAGGAGGAACTCGCCCCTAGAGGAGCAACTCACCCCTCGAGGAGCAACATCTAAGGGTTCAAAAATTATTAGTAACATAGCCTAGTCCAATGATGATGAACATATTGTATTTAATATGTACAAAATATTTAGATTTTGTGCATATACAATGATCAATAATTGAATGGATATCACACGATGGTGGAATATAATTTCTAGACCACAATAATTAAATGTTTACATTAGTCTTTTGTGTGTTTATTTAAAGGAATTTATTTCTTCTTAATTGGTAACTAATAAAGTATTATGACATCCAACAACTCACGAAGTATTTGAGAGAGAGTGTGTCTTCTCAATGATACTTAGTTCATCAAAATTTTATTAATCAAGTCATTAATGAGAGTCTCCTTAATATTATTTTATTTATCAAAGTTTCATTAATCAAGTCATTGATGAGGTTCTCTCAAATACTACTTTTAGAACAAGAAAGAGAAAGCTGCAAAACACTTTGTATTGCAGAGAAAAAATCCCAACATACATCGTCTAAAGCAAGCAGACACAATGTGCACAAAACAAAGCCAGATTGGTGCATACTTTAGGGTAAATGTCTAGTTTCATAGCCTAGTCCAATGATGATGAACATATTGTATTTAAACAGTGAAAACCATGCTTTGAAGAATATTGGTTACCACCAACATACTTGAAGGTGTTGTACTTTTCTACAATGCCTCTAGGTGCTCGTACATCCCACTGGGAAAGCTGATAGTCGTCAAGGGCGGACATTAAGTTCGCCCCTACGAACTATGGGGGTGTCAGATCCGGGCAGGGGGCAGCCTCCAGGGAAATTTTTGAACCCAACCGAAAACTGCTGCCCACCCCGCCCAACTTCGAAAAAAATATTGCCCTTGCATTCTTGAAGGCCGTTTGACTACAAATCCCATATTGAGTGCACTTCGCCTTCAAGGTCTAAAATCCAATATATATGTGCACTTCCAATTTGTAAATAAGCAATTCATTGGGATTCATTCCGGAAATGAAACCATCAATGAAGCACGTAATTAACTTGGAGGTCAAATAAAATTACAAAATCCTCATTAACATTGAGGTTATAATTTTTATGACTTACCATTTGAAATTGTCTTTCTCATTCTAAAATGACACTTAAATTTAGTGTGCTGATTTAGTATGTATATTTTATAATATTTTAGTAACGCCGCCTACTTTCACAGGTATTCATACACATTCAAACCAATAATGACGTAAAGTTTGAAGAGAAGACTGCACATCCTTGTAACACACAGGGGCTATAGGTTCAGATGCAAGAGTTTCAGTGTCATCCTCCTCCTCAACAAAGGAATTTGGGTTGAACATCTCCATCAATTCTTCATTGGATGGTTGGTAAGGATTATTCAAGTCAAATTCAGCTTCATAGTTGATGAATTCCTCTGCAGTCATATTAGGTGAGATCTCTGAGCTTGCTTGACATACCACACTAAGCCGCTCCAAAAGTGTGGTGATTTCTTGCACTTCTTTTTGGTGAGCCTCCTGTAATGCTTGATTGGTGGTCAGAATAGATAGTACTCCAGTGTGATTCCAACAATTATGAATGGTCTCAAAACTAACCCCATGTCGCCAAGAATGAAAAAGCATGACTACTGCTTGATACACATTAAGCTCTGGATTCTGAGCAGACATCAAACAATTGATCTTGTGCTCAATCATTCGCTTGCGATATTGGGCTTTGAATGAGGCTATTATTCCTGCATCCATGGGCTGAAATCTGCTAGTGGTGTTGGGTGGTAGAAACTCCAATTGAGTGATACGCAACCTTGATCCTATGGTAGGAGTTTGGTGTCTTGAGAAGTTATCAACAAGAAGCAAAACCTTCTGCTTGCCCAATGCAATCATTCTTGCCTCAAAATCTAGCATAAACCTTTCAAATAATTTTGTTGTCATCCAAGCCTTCTTGTTGGCTGCCCACAAAATGCCAAGGTTCTGAGGATTCACAATATTTCTTTGAGAGAAGGCTCTAGGCTTCACAAACTTGTTAATAACAAAAGGAGGCAGCTTAATGCTACCATCAGTATTACTGGTGAATGCAATTGTGAGCCTCTCTTTTTGTTTTTTTCTACCAGATAGGCGATGTGTGGCTAGTGTACGGTTTGGCTCTAATCGATAGAACAGCCCAGTCTCATCCATATTAAAAATATCAGAGACTTGGTACCTTGAACATATGAGTTTGATCTACTCCATGCGTTGTAAGGCCTCTGGAGAGTTGTCTGTTGAACCTGCTTCTCCATGTCGAGTGTAGCCTTTAATCTTGAACCTCCGCTTGAAGCCCTCCAACCACCCATTAGAAAATTATAGCTCCTTTTGAGATGGATCCTTCTGGCTCATGTTGTAGAATTTCTTTGCAACTGCTATCAAAAGATCATCTGTTATGGTAAGCACCATGTTCCTGCATCAATGTAAACCAAGAAAATGTAGCATTCTCAACCTGAGGGCAATAAACCTTTCTGACTCTCTTAATAGTTGGAGGTGCTTCAACGTCTAAGTCCAGCAAATCCTTTCTCTTGAGTAACCTGGAAATGGACATTTCAGATGAAGAGGCTTGGAATTTAGCATTTGCCCACAATGTTAGAGCTTTGTTGCTAATACGTTGCCCTGACTCAACGTGACTCTGCCGATACAACAAAATCTCTTTCTTCTGAGCCAAATTGAACTCTGAAGCCTTTCCCATCTCTACTGTCCTAGATTAAATTAAAAGACAGATGCAAACTGACTCTAAACCACAAGGACACAAACCCTATCCACAAAAAATAATACAGCACCCTCAAAATTAATCAGACAAAACTCGCCGCTGCTGCCGCAGGAGACTTGGAAGGCAGATTTCGGCCAACCATAACTCACTCGTTAGAAGTCGGAATTCGACAAAACTACTACCATTGGAATCGTCTCCTCAATAGCTTTCTAATGGTATGTGATTCGCCTTACAAGTCTGAAATTCGAAAACAACATTCTCAGAAATTTGAACGCTGGTAGACTGGCTCAACCTGCTAGGGTAAACTGAGTTGACGAGGGAGGGACTTGCAGTCAATATCCTAAACCCTAATAATCTCTAAATGGGGGGTATGTTACAGTATGTTACAGTATATTACATGTGCTATGTTACAATATATTGTATTGTATGGTATTATATAGTATAATAATAAGTTAACAGATATAGAGGGCAAAATTACAAAGAGGGGAGTAGCCAATCAGTTAACACTTAACGTTATTGTAGTCTCCCCAAGTAGGGAGTAGAAAAAATGTTAACACTTATGGAATTTTAACACTTATAGAGGTAACACTTATAGAGGGTGGACTGTACTTACCTCTGATGTTCGCATCAACATCAATGTGTTGTCATTGTGCAAGAGTATGGCTGCTCTTTGGGAGTCCTTGTGCTCGGTGAGACATGCTAGCTCTGATTGAACTTTCATACCCGTCTGTAATTTCTTCAAGATGTAGATGGAATCACTCCCAACAATGAAGTCATGGTCGTGCACCCCCATAACTAGCCACTGCACTCGTCTTGAAAGATCTATGGAGTTGGTTTCATGTACGTGGAGCCCCAATTTCTCTACATCTCGTGTCTACTGGTGCAACCACTCTCTCACATGAGCTAATATCCTCTGGTGCCCAATTCATGTCCATTGGAATAGCCAAAATGCTAACTTATGCAAGAACATAATAACCATAGCACGATCAACCTTAAATAATTGTTCTATAATTGGTGGTTTCATGTTCTACGTAGAGCCTAAAAAATTCAACTAGATTAAAAAAAAATGTGTAGGTCATTCTATATTCTTGAATAGACAAAGTATCATGAACTTGTGAGTCAAAATTCCAATCATCTTTCTGTAAACCCTCCACATCTGACTCGAATGTAGAAATTCCACCACTCATGGTAAATTGTTTTTTGGATAACCTCACTCACGGTTTTCATAGTAAATAACAAAGAAATAATGCTACAATTATCTCCATCATTTTGAAACAAAGGGGGCATTTTCAGAAACTCTAATGAATCCACTGTAGCATAAATTACACTTTTAACAATTTTGTGCCCAAAATAAATGGTGAATTGAACACTTGAAGAGAGTTGTAAACACTATATTAAACATTTCGGGACTTTTGGGAGTCCAAAAGTTGCAAAAAATGTATACTTTGGCCTAATGGGAACATGGGAACCTACAAATGTTCATGGGAACACTCTCGTAGGAACGTGTGTATTGGGAGTCATGGATATGGGAACAAGGAATTCGGGTAATACTTACGCCACTGTTGGCCTCCATAACATGCATCATGTACACATCTCACATACAATGATGATAATATTCAATATTAGTTTAATATACAACATTATACAATACATATGTGGACAAATGTAGGACACATCGAATAGAAGCCTTCCATTAAGGTTGTGTATACACCATACATAGAGGTATGTCATTTGTTACAAGTTGCACATAAAGCAAGAGTTAGAGATTGAACATAAAATATTTCGTTTGTCAATTTTGGCCCACCCTATCACCTAACAAAAAACAACGAGCAAGTTTGTTTCGTCAAATTCCATATGCCTTATGTATTTCCTTGTCTTTGATCACCGGGAAGGGCGTCCACTAGCTGGACGTCTGCCAGTTCCATGTCCATGGCCTCCCTATTGCACACTAGAGTCTAAAACGTCCGCCTCAACTACCCTCCTTCCACTCTCTTGTGATGAACGACGACGAAGATTATCTTTGGCAAATCCAATTTGCTCTGATGGAATAATAACCTTTAGGGGCTCAACATCTTGATGTTTTGGCAGAGGCCAAGGTGCCAAGATGCAATCAATTGGTTGCCAGTCAGGAATGGAGTATTTCAAGTCATGCTTCCACTTGAAGTTGGGGTTTGAGTCCCACCCATTCCATTTCTTTGATAGGTTTTTGGCTGTTGAAGTGGGAATGAACCATTGTACAAGAATTTGACGTGGATGCTCTCCCATGACCGCCAAGTTAGGTGGAGACAAAGCACGGCAAACCCAAATGGGTCTACCTATATCTTGTTCTTGGGAACACAATAAGAGGAAATGACCCTCATGCACATTATCAGCGATGTGGAAAGCATGTGCGGGACGAAGGTTTGATGGACCAACATATTGGTCATCCAGTTGGTGCTCTTCCCAAAGCTTTGCATTATGTAAGAATGGATGTGCATCCCGTGGCCAGAATCCCTCGGACAATGGCAATCGGACAATGTATACATTTGTGAGAGGTGTTTCTAATGCCTCCTTCACCCCTATCCAGTATTGCAAAATATGCTTGTGTAAATCCATATAATATGCTCCAATTGTGTCGTGGTCACATTATAGGCTGCTTGTAACACAACAGTTAATAACCACCAAGCACCACAGAATTTTCAACATTGAGAAGATTAAGCAAATTGGATTTTTTTTTTGAGCCTTATTAATCAGGTTCTCACTGGTTAGATTTTTGTTTCTCCTCTCTGGCCTGCATCAGAAGGCTAGATGCAAATTGTTGGAGGGTTACTGAAAAAATTGTGATCGAGATGTTCAGAAAACTACATTTCTAGAAGAATGATCTTCCAGCTAACCCAAAGGAATTGAAGTTCTCGCTCAGATGTTGCAGATAAAAAGAAATTGCATTTGGAATGAAGCGAGTGATTAGTTGAAAATGGTATGATTAGACGTCGATTAGCCCTCACACTTCGTTGACCATAAAATCCTAGACCTATTGCTGAAGCTAACCGGTGTTTCATTAGAGTTAACCTTAAAGTCTCTAAAAAAAACCCATGTTTTGGTCGGGAGTTCCTCCCCACTTTTGACATTTAAAAGTGTTTGTGCTCAGAAGATAAAAGAAGAAGAGAAACTTCGGTCTCCGTTAGGAGGCCGACGTGAATGAAGTGTTTGTTCGTTCCACCCCTAGACCTATGTCCACTGGACAAAGGAATAGAGGTATAGAACTACTTCCCCCTTTCGAGAGTACCGTAGTTTAATAGCAGGTTCGGCACAAAATAATTCCAAAATTAGATGCCTAAAATTTTGGAATATTATTGGCATTTTTTGCCGAATATAAAATTAATTATTTTTCAAAATTGCCTAAAAGTAAGAAATTTTTACTTCTCACTAGAGTTTTACTTACAATGGAAGCATATGTGAATTTTGAAGGAGAGAAGGTGCTCCTTTTGTAATCAAGCTCACGTACATTAGTCCACAAAGAATATGGGTTAAGAAGTACAAGACTCTAGGCGAGGCTTTTCAAATGTGTTGTACACAAATTTTTGGAGTCCAATTGAGCATAGAAGATGAAGTTTTATAGAATTTTGTCCAACTAACAAAAGTTGAGAAATCAATCCTTCTTCCACCTCCAACAAGTTTTGTGTCAAAATAAGTCTTTATGCAAAAGATATGGACAAAACATTGCAGCCGTGTAAAGATCAAAAAATTAAAATGCGTTCATAACAGTTTTTTGGAGCTCATTTGTGCATAGAAGATCAACTTTTTTGGAATTTTGTTGGTCTAAGAAAAGTTTAGAAATCAAGTAATATTTCACCTCCAACAAATTTTATGTCATTTGAAGACTCTATGCAAAAGTTATGCGTGTTATAAAAATGATGTCTAACGAGGTGCTTCACCTCAAAGTTTACATATCCCATATGCATTGTTGAACACAACTCCACTCTACTTGAATAAAGCACAGAGCCGAATTTTTAAAAATTAAAAGAGAAAATTGCCGAAAATATGAATATACTATTTTTAGGTGCCGAACCTACTTTTTGAACTTTAATTAAATATTAGGCAGCAAGTTGCCTAACCTGCTAGTAAACTACGGTAGACACTATAGTCACAAGTAACTAGTAACAGATAGAACCAATACCCTATAAGGACTGGTTAGTCTTGGATTTGTTTGGTGCAAGGTTTTAACTCTTGGTGTTTTAGATTATGGTGAGTGTGTTTGCGTAAGCATTGGGAGTGTGATGTTTATGTCACCTAGCAATCCGTCTTTCATTGTGCCCGTTGCCGATATATCCTAATGTGATTTTAATTATTATATTTTTAGTGTTTATTGATTATTGATTTATTTATTTGTTGACTAGGGGGGGTCTTGTAATTGAGGTAGAGGTTGATTATTTTCTAATCTTCTTTTGTGGAGGAGGATGGACATGGCATATTGTATGGCAATGGTGTTTATGTTTTTAAAGGTGTTTCGAATGGCTAACATAGCTCAGAAGATAGTTATTTATACACTGATAAGGAATATATGAGTTTTCAAGAAGAGAGGAGCCTCTAAGGAGTGTTCAAGTGGTGTAGGAACCCTTAACTTTGGTGAAATGGAGGGGAGGCATTTAGAAATGAATTTCGTGACAAATTTTTGAAGGCACCTTAAATGATGTTCTCAAGACTTTGGCTAGGAATTCATTTTTATATAACCGTCTTTCGGTCAATGTCAAACGTCTTCCCTCCATTTCACCAAAATTAGGGGTTCTCACATCACTTGGTTACTCATTGATCATTATAAAATGTCAAAAGTAGGGAGGAACTCCCACCCAAAACATGAGTTTTGAGAGACTTTTGAGGCTAACTTTATTGTGTCGACCAACTGTCTTTGCTCTTGGATCTTGGCTTACGGAAATGATGTCTACCTCTCATCTTGATGCCCATGTCCGGTTTCTATGCAAATTCATGGGCAGTGTAGAATGCGCTAGCTGGTGAACGTTGCACAACCGAACATGATCCAATCCTACTTGAAATCAATCCTATATTATTGGAATGAAATTGATCATGCTAGAATGCAACCTACATGTGGTGGCTTTAGAAGCAAATTGCCATGAACGATAAGCTTTGTGGGTTGAGTGATCAAATTATTTGGAATCATTGGAATTGTTGCATTTCTTGAAAAGACATGATAAATCAATTTTAAAATGTTCATGAAGATTTTGAATTGCTACACAAAAGATTGTCAATTTTTTTCATTCATTCATATGGATATTAGTTTATATATGCAGGTGCAAGCACGGTAAAGTGGATAGCTCTTGATCCCTGCCTAGTGTTAAGTGAAAGTGATTCAAATTTATGTACTAACTTTGAATTATTTGATGAAAAAAAAAATCATAGATATCCTAAAAACATATTGATCTACAAAGCCAAGCAATTTATGATAACAAAAAAATTCCAAGAAAAGTCTACATATTTTAGAAGACGGGTGGAAGTGGTGTGCAAGTAGGTGATATTGAATAAGTGATTCTTTAAAATTTGTTTAAAGTATAATAAAATTACATTAAATCGATGGTTTTCTACAGAGTTTTGTAATGATGCCCTCAAGTAGATAATGAATTCAAGGAATATGAAAGACAATTCCAACTTCAAAATAGTTAAGGTCATGAAATCTACGTCCAAAACTAGACTCAATCATTTGTTTTTGAGCATCACTTTTGATGCTAAGTATTGAAGATTTCAACTTGATATTCTACAATTGAGTATGTAACACAACAATAGAGGTCATCATAAAAAAAATCCAATTTAAATGACGCTTTGCTACTACATTTAGGCCTTTGACCTTTTAGTATATTGGAGCACTTTTTTGGTCCACTTTACCATGCTTGCACCCATGCACTTGGAAGTGTTTCCAAGATTATCATGATTCTCAAAATCAATACTCTGTGCAGGCTAAAAGTAGACAAACTCTATGAGATGAACCTCAAATTCAGAAGGTTAGCCAAATCTTCCGTCGATTGTAGCTGCAATTCGAGGTGCCTTAGAAACAGCAGGAAGCTTGCTGAAATTTGATTGTGAATTTCCAGCTGGCTTTTATAAACCTTGAGTCTTTACCCCTGGCAGTATCAATC
The DNA here is from genome assembly GCA_950295325.1 of Polytrichum commune. Classification (NCBI taxonomy): domain Eukaryota; kingdom Viridiplantae; phylum Streptophyta; class Polytrichopsida; order Polytrichales; family Polytrichaceae; genus Polytrichum; species Polytrichum commune. Next base: position 2,127,525 of record OX485804.1, read on the forward strand.
ATGGTCAATCAACTCTGTATAAATAGCTCGAGAGAGATGTTTTATTACACCTGCTCTGCAATGTCGATACTGAGTATGGTGTAATTGGTTGTTAATAAATGCTATAAACTCCACCAAAGAGAAGAGTGGGCCATACCCAGATTCCACATTGCAGTTATTGAAATTATTAACTCCACCAAGGTCTCAAACAACTGGCTAAAACCTATCGAACGACCATGCACAATCCAAGGAATTCACTCAACCAAATTCCAATTCCCTAAAATCTAGCCTACCTCTCCAGATCATGTCAAGAACTCCAGAGAATGATTACGAGCGATTCTAAGCATAGATCACACACTAAAAATCTCTTCAATTGAACATAAGTATAAATTTTCTGAGATACTTGATGATTTTGTAATCTTAACATACACAAGAAGATATTGATGACACAAATATATTTCACAAGACAAATTACAATCACAATAAGCATTGTAATGTTCTTCTCAACTCTTACTTGTAGTGACTGTCAAAAGGTGAGACAATGCAACCTCTTTTTCCTAGTAGCAAAAGGGAGTCCCTAACTCTTGCGGCAATTCATCAATTGTAAGTAATTATTACAGAACAATGATCCTGACTTAGGAAGGTGCACCTTCCACAGGTAAAGATGGATCTTTGAGGCATACAGTTTGCAAGATAGAACATGTGATGAGAGGGACGCACAAAAAATGAGTGTGATGTGTCTATGGAAAATAGGGACAGGGTTCTCAAATCAAAGCTACTTGGGGTTTTTGCATCAATCGATCCTAGGTTTCGGCAGCTTTGTTTCCTGGAATGTCTTCTTAATTAGATAAGTGTCAGTGTATGTTTGCCAAGGTTCTATGTGTGCAATTTGTTCCTTAAGAGTAGGAACCACTGGAAACCTGAAGTACCGAAATAACTGTCATGTCCTTTATGATTATTTTCTGACGGCAAATATCTCCATTTGTATTTCCTTATGGGCTCTGTTGTGTTAAGATGCTGATGTTTGTTTAGGGTCCTTCATAATTATAACTTAATGACCGTCAGTGTGCTGCTGTTGAAATATTTAAGGTGTTAGTGATTTCTTCCCAGTACTTCAAGATTGCTGTAGTTGACACAGAAAGTCCATAAATGTGTCCACTGTAACTGATTTTAACACTCATTTTTGAACATATAAGGTTTCAAAAATCTGAAAGCCTGGGCTAGAGTTCACAATTCAAAAGACTCCAAGAAGGGGACGTTGAACTCCCTCCATCAGTGTGCTGGTGGCGTTCCACCTCTAGGTATTTGTTGTACCTTGTCTTTGATGGTAGGTTCAAAAGTCGGGTTGACAGCCCAAACTAGAAGTCATTGTAGTATCTGGAATCTAATATTTACAGTTGCCAACATTGTGCTGCCATCGCTCATCTATTTCATTACTGTTTCTGCAGACACGTTCACCACCAATTCTTCCTTCACTTTCTGTATTGTTAGAATGTAGTTCATCCACTCCCTCGACAGCAATCAGTGTAGTGAAAAATTCCTCTCCAGTGGCACCTTGACAATGTGTAATTGATTGTAGATTCCTCATCTCAGGCAGTAGATTTATGCCGAATTGGTTATAATGCAAGTTAATCTCAGGTAGATAATATTTGGTTATATGATAGTTCAACATTGGTATAGCACAATGCATGACCAAATTTGGAGGATAGATGGTAGACATGTCTTTACAAGGATATCTTTGAATTTGTTGCAGCCCTGGTCCACTTTAGCTGTCACCCACTTGTGGTCTGTATGATATTCATTGTGAGATTCTTCATGTTGTATTGGTCATGTATGATTTTCCACATCTTTATACTGATGATATTTATCCATATTAGTAGGGCTTCTAAAATGTATCATGATTATAGCTGTGTAACTTTTTTGTGCCTTCACCTTTGATCATTTGGGCACAATAGGCCCATAAACGCGGTGTTTTCAATTTCAACAAGGCTTCTCTGACGATGGTTTTCTTTATTACGAATTTCTTTTAATTAGCGTTACCAATGGCCACCTTTTTCACTCTCTTCTATATTATAATAAATTTTAAAATGTTTTATTAGAAATATATATAACCTGCCTCTACCAACAACCATCAATCTCACTTTCACATGTGTTTCTTAAGCATAAAAATAACCCTCTACCTCTCTTTGGCATATCATGTAAGGGAAATGCAGTTATATTATAATCAAATATTTTAAAAATATACCAATCATGAGCTTCCACTAACGCTATCAAGAATTGTGAAAAGTTTTATATTCACCAAACCTTATTCATTAAGTGTTGACATGCATTACCGGGGTCCTATTACCACTCAAAGGCAATCTCTACAATACTCCTATCCTATGACGGGATAGAGCCAACAAAACAAAGGCATGCTCAAAAATTCAACACAAAAACATAGCGATTGGTTCAGTTCATCATTAGATTGTCCATTAAGTCAATCTAACCTCCTATTATGGATCGTGATTCGCCTGATTCTTAGTAGGCCCAAAGACCATGGCACTCCCTCATGGTTCAATACTTACCTCTACTTCACATTCCATGAGATCAACAACTTCGTTGAGATCTTGTCACTAGCAAACCTAGAATATCTCTCTTCACATCTAAGGGCTCTAAATTCTGCAACAAGATGGTAAAAATGCAACAATTAGATTCATACACAGAATCACGCCAAGAGCCTCGACTACCAAAGACCGAAGTCCTCCAGTTGAGCCAATATTGAAGGTTGGATCTGATGAATCGAACCTCTGCAGCAGATATCTGCACTCTGTATCTGGTTTAGAAAAGACTTTATACAAATTAAAGTAGAGCCAAACCTAAAATCTCAACACAACTCTCTTCGGTTCAGTTAACTATTAAACTCTCAATTATATTGATCGGCTAGCTGACTGTCTGCCTTAATAAAGGGTGCAACGCTTGCACTTTATGCCCTGCAAGAGGGAAAAGAAAATTATTGCATACCAGTGTACCTCATTCATCCAACAAAAATAAACACCTGAGTAGACAAACATTGTTCCTTTATGTGAACTAAAACCTAACTACACTGAAGATAATTCGATCGCAAGATTAATAGCAAGTTCATTATGTAGAGTTCGGGGTGCCACAATCTACATACTTAAGATAGTCAATTTTACTCTACCTTGTAGCAAGCAGGGATTCACATGGTAATGAGAGGCCATAGATGTGAAAAGAATTCAAAGCCAATAGTTTCAAAATACATCTTGGACACACCTCAAACCATCATACCACAAGATTGATTATAAACATGCAAGTTGCATATGGGCTTGAAATATATAAACAAAATCATGGCCATAAAGGATTGTTGTATTAAAATTTTAGAATACATCATAAGAAGATGGAGCCACTTGTTAACCATTATTTGGACCATGTTGAAAGTTTATTCACTGTACAACTTTGTGTCTTTCAAGTTTTTCAGCAAGTCTTTCAAGTTGCTATTGTGCCGAACAATTGTACTTGCAACAATCAAGCAGAGTCGTTACCTAGAAAGATAAGACACTTGACAATGCACCCTCAAAGTGGTAGGAATATGCTAAACCTGTTGACATTGACTAGAACATTACTTGGACTAGCTATTGCATAATCTTGAAACCAAGTGATTGAGGAAGTCAAATTGCTCTTGGTTATATTTTGGTTCATATCTTTAACCATATATTTGACATGGGTATCCCCTAGAGAAGAGATTAAATTGGTTTAGATTAATAAAATTATAGTGTATTTTCTTGGAACATGTGTGGGAGTGATCATGATTGCAGAGGTGAAATAACATGACCATGAATTAACAAAAGATCTATAATGTAATTGAGTTTTTCAAACCCAAACAACTCCGGTAAATGAAATGCAGAGACCAACATCTATGTGTAGCCTTGGAGTGTGAGTTTTTGTGTGTCGGATGATTGTTTAATGTTGCCCTTTTTATTTATTTTGGGTTGTTGTTGTTGTTGGTTTATTTGTTTGTTTTGTTTTGTTTTTGTACTATTCCTCGGGATCATAGATAGCTACATAGGCATAGGCATATATATGCCATACTTGCTAGGGCACTGGATACATACTGATGTTGTTGCTGGAATTAAATTTTGGAGGGTCATGTGTGGAGAGCTTTGAGGGGCAATCAAGTGTGAGCATTTGGTATGTTTCCCCATGTGCACTAGTAATGCTAACATATGATACATAACGGCGTCTCTTAATTATCATAGTGTCATTGAATCAACATCCCAAAGATAAGGTTGCAAGATCCTTCTTCCTTTCACTTTTCTTCTTATGTAAAATTTAAACCTCCTGAGTAACCGACACTAGAGTTGATCCCCTGCCCCTCCTCCTCCTCCCCTTGCCATGCCCGCAACCGAGTGCAAGCTGCCCAGGCCCCAATCCCAAACAAGGGTGCCCCCATGGCCCAAATTCTATCTGTGCTTGGGTTCATGGGGCGCCCTAGTGACACAATCTCACATTTTCCCTCTCTCTCTGTGGGTTTATATTTAGGTCTCGGAAACTCGTGGTCCACACCACCTCTTTAACTTAACGGACCTTACTTTCAGAGTGAGCAATGATTATTAGACCCAAGCTTGAAGCCTGGTTGGTTTTTTCAAACTAGGATGAATATGCACTAGTCCGGTGATTCATGCATGAGAAGGAGAACAATATTACAATAAACTCATGCGAGTGCAACAGAGAGTTGCCACCCTGGGATCACACTTTAAGGAAATTGATCAGTCTGCAGTTTCCACAGCATACAGATAATTGGTGAAGATTCACTTGAGGGCTGAAGTAATCAGCTGCAGTAGCCTGGTGAAATTGCTAGACTGCCATTTTGACAGTACGAATAGTATGTGTGAATCGAGCTTAGAGCTCCTGGATTCTTATCAGCAGTTCAAAGAAACCAACATACCTGGAATTTGAATTATGCACAGGTACCCTATATGAGATTTTTCTCAGTGATGAAACTTGAAAGTAAATCAAGAATTGTCGTGACATCAGGGTTGATGGTTGGGTTAGAATCTTCACCTACAGCTTCACTGCTTTGTGAGCCGGATGCTGTAGATGAGGATTCGGACCCCTCCAACATTGGTGGGATTTCATCAACTTTTTAAACTTGTATATGTAGCTCCTTAGCTTACATTTACTGATCACAATGCAGAAGAACGACCTCCAAGATATCGAGAGTTTGCATTCTTCTCTAACAACAATATATGAATACAGAAGAATGATAATCCATTGACATCTTGGAATTTGTCATTGCATGGTTCGTCGCAAGGGGGTTGAGAGATCAGAACCGGTGGTTAAGTGAAGTCCTCTCCTAGAATGGTTCCATTGATCTCATGTGGACAAGTCACCATGCTAACAACTGTGGATTTGCATCATAATGGATGATGCCTGCATATATACATATCAGGATTGTAACTAAATATCTAGTTATCTGGTATGTCTTACTGATGCGATGTGTGTCACACTTCAACCATGCACAACCGGAATCAAAATAAATCAGGTGTTGTAAATTGAGTTCCAAAACTCCTGAGATTATCTTATCACAGTGAAGAATATTTATCAGTCTGTAGTCTGCACGATAAACCTATACTCGATGTAAATTTCACATGAGGGTTGAAGCAATCAGCTGCTGTACAACAGTGAAATTGCTAGTCAAGTTTACTATTTTTGTAGTAGTCTGGTATAATTTCCAATTATGAGTAGGGTGAAGTATAATGCTGCACATATGGATATTGTACGATGCCAACTGGATATTGCAGCACACACCCAGGAGGGTATGGCAGGTACCCAGGTGGATATGGCAGATACCCAGGTGGATATTGCACATATCCATGTACATCGTATGGAATTATATTTGGAGGCGGAGTATTGATGGCCGGAAGATGATCATGCATGGCTGGGAGCTGGTGTTGGTCAGGAGCCAGTGGCTGAAATGGTGTGTGGAATGGTGTGCCCTGCAACTGGTTGGGGGAGAAAATCTCTGCCAAAGGTGGTGAGGCGCCCGCTTGAGATTGCCCTCCTCCGACCATCTCTTGGTGGACATTCATGTTGCCGCCTTCACTCTGCACATCATCTAACACCATTGATGCCAACAAGTTAATTGCCATCGAGGATATGGCCCCATGGTGCTCATCAAAGAATTCACAGGCATGGCTAGAACATGCATGGTTGTAACATGGTTGGACAGTAGAGGGCATTCACATGATCAATCCATTGATTGATTCAGGTATGTGCAATTTCACATGTTGACATTTTTAGAAGCAAGTAGATTCAGAACCTTTTTGAACCATACATACCCTCTAGGTATTTAGTTTTATTATTAAGGATTTTTTAGAATTTTTTTAGAATTTTTTAGACTCTCAACCCCTATTTTATAAGGTGAACGCAACTCTAGAACAATGTTGAGTCATTCTTAAGCATGTAATAGCACCTCCTAACCTGCATATCCTTAAGCCCAGTTTGACCCTAGGCTTCCTGCCGGTGCCATCCGGTAAAAATCTTGGGGTGTAATTAACCAACCCTATAAGCTAGGCTTTTGAATCCTATAACAAGATGAGTGATGAGAGACTAACAAGCTTGATGTTAAGCTACCACCAAGATTGTAACAAATTTAGCACAATTATTATTACATATCAAGATGGTTTTGTTGGGTAAAGTTACATGTTGGGCATGGGGCGTTGGTGGATGCTCCTGGCTTCAACAATCGAACATTCTGCGACACGCGAGGTCGCCACACTTGTCGTGGTTGATTCAAGGAGTGTGGTGTGGGAATAGAATCCGGCACAATAACACCTATATAATAAACATGGGTCATCTGCAAATTAAGGCTTTGACAAGTTCATATTAAAGCATGAAAGTGTTATAATAAATTTAAAGTACCAAATACAAAAATAAGATATGATAAAACATTATAAAGCACATATTTTCATTGATAAGGTTTTGATAACACTAATTATGTCCAAAAAACCTCGCCACGTTTTGCTTGTGTTATTTTCTAGGCTCTAATTAAAAGATTAAAACTTTTGAACGGGCAGGACAATCTATGTACCCCAGGGCATTCCACACCACCCTGCAGGTACATTCCTGTGACACCTATAACAACACCAATTGAAGGAAAATGGAGGCCCGCTTTTTAAGCAGGAAAAAGCTTTGAGGGGAGGGCTTTACAAATTTAAAGTTTTGTTCAAGGCTTCTTTGTTGTAAAGCCCTCCCCTCCACGCAGACCCATCCATAACAAAAAAGATAATTATTGTTATCCTTACATTATGCATTACGCATGAAAATAATGGAAGTCAACTATGTCAAATAAGACATTTGTCTCAAAAGAAAATGATAAACAGAAAAAGAAGAAAATGAAGAACACACCAAAAAAAAAAAAAAAAAAAAAAAAACTGTCAAATAAGACACGGTCCTCTATGGATGTGATTACTCTTCTTCTTGAGTTCTTTGCAATAAGACCACATTCATTGAGAAAATAAGATTTGTGAAGGAAAAATAAGCATATTAAAAATAAAAAATAAATTGCTGATCAATTACAAAACGCATGTTGGCGCCCTGGAATAGAACCTGCGGTGTCTTGAAACCGTTTCCGAGCCTGGGCGCGGCGAGCCCGAGCCCGGCGAGCATTTCCTCTGCTCCTCTTTCTCCCGCCTTCAATATCATCAGGACGTCGATCACTGGTATTGGCTTCCCCATGAGGAAAATCTGGTTTACAAGTTGCCATACTCGGCGCCCGCCCTGCAATTTTCAGATATGCACCCCCACACAACTCCGCCTGATTAGTACCACTCATCGGTAACAACTGCAGCGGCAAATTATTCAAGTGACTCTGAGACAACTTTCACAGATTCACCTATGTAGCAAACCTGTACTCCAATCTTTGTTGGCCACAGAACTCATCAACCATACAATGTGTATTTAACGCCTCGTAAATGTAGATTGTGAAGAGAACAATGGAAAACTCCTGGTTGTGTACACCAAGCAGTGGTTGGATATTAATCCCGGCACACCCAGACTCCTGTCACGAGCATGGAAACTTTCCGGTATGGATAAAAATTGTGACTTGTAGGTCGAGGAGAGCCTTGTGCACCTACCGCAGAACTCACAAACATACATTTAGAAATAAAATATATTTTTTACTACTCATGTAATTGAAAACAGCTTCAACTATGGAGATGGTGAAGCCTCCATATCTCAACTTGCTCTACACCTCCAACATATCTTCAAGAAGCTGCTCCGTGGGTGATGGATTCGGAGTTCCCCACCTAACTTAATTACTCTCAACTTTTGCGAACAAAGACAAGATCATATCGACAAATTTTTGAAGTGAAGGAATTATGCCTTCCTGTGCACGTATACTCACCCCAAGCACAATGGTGATGATTACTTCAGCAATGTGTGTGCTGGTAATCCACTACACACATACTAGATATAAGAGATTGAAGTCTGGCATGTAAGCCGCAAGTACTGGGAGACAGCAAGTGCACGAGTACACAAACTGTTAAACCAGAACCCCGAGAATGAGAGAGCTCGAGAGAGAGGAGATGTTCAATTAATGGTGAGCGGTGGAAAGTTCCAGAAGAGAGAGAATATTATAAAAAAGAAGTTAACGTGCATTTGTGGCCTATAATTTCCCCTATGTGAGAGGACAAGGAGATTGACAGCATTAAACTTGAGCCTATCATCTGCCAGGGATCGGAATATACATGGAAATGCTTCTACCTGTGCATGCCTTGAACAATGTGCAAACATGTGAGTAACCCAGATCATGCCAAAACTTAACATCAACAACCAAATGATTGTACTGCTCTTCCCCTTTTGGGAGGACTTAAGCAACAACTTCTTGTGGACGCCGTCACCATGTCTGTAGATACCTTGCTTCCATAACACTGTGGATGTTGCTCTTATCTTCAAGGTTTATCTTCAACTGTACAAACATTAGCTCACAAGGTATGATTCACAGAAATTCATCACATGCCTTAGATGGTTAGTGCGGCTGATCCCAATTGGAATTTTGGGCGGTAGAATTGATGTGAATATTCTTGCAATTAGAATGACCCTAATAAAGTCAGAGCAACTTAGATCAGTTTTATCTGAACCTATCTTAGTCAGTTATAGGCTCAAGAAAAACTCTCTAGTATGTTTCTTCTTTCACTTCCCTTCAATGTGGATAGGGAGCCCTGTTATCTTGAAGTTGAATTCCTGGATTTCATCAAATCACACAAAGTACCAGTCACAAAAGAATGACTCTGTAATATCTCTTGCTCATTTACTTGTAGCTGCATGGTGGCTTCTACTTGGTGGAAACAGTGACATGAGTACTCATGCAATGATCAACATTTTCACAATAAAGTTGGGCCAACTTGGATCATGAATACCTAAGCTTGTCTGAGTTGGCTATGAACCTTCAAGGAAACTGTGGATAGAACCCGTACACCCTTAGATAGGGGTAGGCAGCCTCTAAGGGACCTCTTATTGAAGAGGTTCTCCATTTGCACTTGCTCCTGCTGAATCAAGAGCATACCTTGTTTATGAATCTTCAAGTCCCCCCCTCCCCCCGAAGAAAAAACAACCCTGTTTTGGATCACATAGTCTTCATAATACAATTTGCATTGGGTTCCCACATGACAATAGAGAAAAAGAAAAAGAAATGCTTTCACTTTGAGAATCCATAGCTGATTCATAATCTTAGCTCAATAAATGACTGGACCTAAATCATGGGCACATATAATACAATCAATGCATGTTATCGCAAGTACACCTTGATATGACAAAAAGAAAAAGTTGTCAACTCTACCATTGGAAATAATCATGGAAGACATGTATGCAACCTTTCGTGACTCCTACATATAGTACCGTGGGTACACACTAATCTTAAAAACAAATATTAGAGTAAAACTGGACTAGCTAGTATGTGGAAGTTTAGGTTTTGTCCATACCTTCACTCCTTAAATCCAACAAAATTCTTGAAGTGTGCAACATTGTGCTTGGGGACAAGAGATGTCATTAAGTTTTAAGCCTCGTGCTTCCTCACCCTTTCTAAACAAAGAGATGCCATGCTCCATGGGAATACCTTGCCACGACACTAAGATCATTTTGGCACACTACTAAGACTTCTAATCTAATGTTTATCATATTTTGAATACATAATCAAATCTCTTCTAAGTACGTGTCTTTTTGATATTTGTTCTTGGAACCACACCTAACTACATACCACTCAAATGTAAGTGTCCGATTAAGTTAAGTAGCATGGGATTTAGGCATGTCTACTATGCTTAATATAACAAGTAATCGGCTGCTTTTTATCATAAAGTTGACTGATCAATCCTTCAATAACATGCATATGCTTAGTTTTATAGACTCAAACATATGAAATCGCTATGATCTTAGTAAAAATCCCAAAGTAGCTGCAATTGTTCTGGTGTAACCACCCAATTGAGTTTCATATATTGAGGACCTCATACTTTGAGTGATTATGGCTTCAACATTACTTAAGAATGCATTTTGTGACAATTCAGATAAAATATCCTGATTTTTTTTGGAAACACTCCAATGTCAAATTTTAGTCAATGCCATGTGTCACACTGTCGCTGGTTGAGATCATCAATTAGCCTTTGTATGCTTTGACTTTGAATTCAAATCTCTTCATTTAAAATTTTTTTTGGGTGGTGGATGTTTGTGATTCAGCAAGATTTGAAGGGGCACATATCAGCTTAGATGATGATGTGCACTGATTCTGGTGCATGATATGTAAATTCAATTACATTATTCATATCATGAATCATTTTCCAAACTGCAAAATAAGTACTATAGTAACAATCCCATAACAATAGCAAGAATAATTAAGTAATAAACACAACTTAGATACTGAATTGAGATACAAGACTTGTTTAATCCTTGGTGAACTTGTGAGTGTAGACTTGTTTAGATTTGTAGGGATTTCATGTTGCCAATGGCTTTAAATTTGAGATTTGGAGAAGAGGTCGTCTTGGGCCTTGAACACTTTGTCTCCATAATCTATATTACAGCGTGCATGCTTTGATGATGTTGAAAACAATGTTGTGCAGGTATTACTTCTGAGCCATGCCTTAAGGTAGGGCATCCCACCCACTTTAGTGATTGCCAACCTTAGCCCTTCTTCCTTAGTGTAAATGAGATCGAATGTTGCATACCAAGAAAAACAAGAAGAAACATCAACTTTGTCATGAACATTGTCGTAGATGGTGCTTGCCTTATCTGCATTCTTTATGGCTTCCCCTACACAATTTTAGCATAGTCAAAGAGACATTGCCAAATAGTTTGCATCACCTTCATAACATGACATTTGACATTGTTAAAGAATCATACTAAGGTCCTTTCTTGCAAGATTTCATAATTATGGTCCACAAAATAAACGATTGTCATTCCAATGGTAGAAAGAGAGATGACGCCAAGTAGAGGCTGGCGTGAATGAAGAACGCTTCACCTTGATCACAGCTGTGAGCTCAACGTATGTGAACCCAAAGTGGTAACGACCCTCCATTCATTGAGTGGAGCTATGTGACAAGTGCCATTGCCTCCTGTCGGAGGAATTGGTCCCTAAAATTGGTGGCTAGGTCCAAAGGAATTAATATAATTATGGGTTGTGTGTTCGTGTGAGCACCTTGGGGTTGGATGTTATGTTGGCAAGATGGCTACACTTATGATCCCAAGGTATAATTCAAAGGCTATGAGGTCCCTTTTGAGGTCATAGTGTTAACAATACCAATAGAGAGGTCTTGAGGTTAGACTCTCTCCTCTTGATTCTACAATCCCACAAGATTCAATGAGCAATTATAGTTTTTTTTTTGTTTTGTTTTGGTGATAGCAATAAGTTCACACGTGTGACATTAGTCATTGCTTTTGGTGATTTGAATCTAGCTCTCCAAGAGTAGACAGTGATCCCCTTGTGACAAAGAGCCCAACTTAATGAAGAAACCATCTTGGTTGCTCCTCATTTTATTCCACACATTTATAAGGGGACAGGGGGGTGGCACTCCCTTGTAAACATATGTACCCCAGGGGCCCGGGGGCAACTGCTTGTGGTACTCCCAGAGGTTACTTTCTTTAGAACTTGATCAATGATCTGCAAAATAATTTTGAAGAAGCATGATTTTGGAATTGATGTTGAATAGTTATCCAGAATCAACTGACAGAAGAAAAACTCTCCTCAAAAGAACAGAGAGGATGAAGTTACGTGATAGGAGGCGCCGGCCCAGTTCTCTACACAAGTTTTTGCTTGACATTTCTTGTGTCCAGCATACAAAGGCCTAAGGACACTGCTATAGAATACCTAACATTGATTTAGCTAAATTTGTTGGACTACGACCATGCTTAGATTTAGAACAGTTGTCCATGATCAACAGACAGAAGCAAAATTCTATTTAAAAGAACAGAGAAGGTGAAGTTACGCGATAGGAGGCACTGGCCCAGTTCTCTACACAAGTCTTTGCTTGGCATTTCCTGTGTCCAGCATACAAAAGCCTAAGGACACTGCTATAGAATACCTAACATCGATTTAGCTTAATTTGTTGGACTACAACCACGATTAGATTTAGAACAAACCGTGTCATGTAATTGAGCTTCACTAGAGCTCTGGAAAAGCCAGCCTGCAGATCCCACAAAATGCCTAGTATACTCAATGCAAATTCACATGATGCCTGAATGAACTAGCAAGTTCACCAGGCTCATCAAGGTTCCCATTGTTGGATTATTAGCACTACTGAAGTGCAGACTGAGCCTTAGAGCTCGGACCTGGAGTCTCATCACAGTTAAGGAAATCCAGGAGTCTGGTTCCACAATTACATAGGTAGCTATTCAATCTATTCCAGTTGGACATTCAATAGTGCACATTCCAAATGTGGAATGTTCACATAGGGGGGATAGTACAGCACACCCTGCTCAACATGCGGACATTGCACAACAGCCGGTTGATAGGAGGGAATGTTAATAGGCGCACTTCTGCCTGTGAGATGATCTGCATGTTGTTCAATCAGCATGTTGGAAAATGGAGGAGGTTGGGATCCCTGCACATCTTGATCACTTCGGTGTATCATTTGAATTGGCTGAGCTGGTGCTTGCCACTGGTTGGGGCCTAAAACATCTCGCGAAGATGTTAAGGATTCTAGTCGAGGTGTTGGTGCTAAGGATTTTGTCCGAGGAGCTTGCCCTGTGCGACTGCTATTTGGGATGCCTCCTTCACCTTGCACATCATCTGCCATGCACCATGAATGCCAAAAAGTTAATTACCATTGAGCCGGACTTGGCCACATGGTGCTCATCACAAGAAGGCTGGGGTGGGGTGTAAACAAACTAGATAGCTTTCGAGGTCCGAGAGGGTTTATTGGACATCAACAATTTTGGTTTCCTCTCTTCTAGACCCTCCCATCATGGAGATGGATGGTTGAGGTTAAAGGCATGGGAAGGTGAGGGTTATGTTATGTGGAAGGCATCCTCTTCCATAATCTAGAATGCAACCTAATGCACCAAATGTTAATGAATAGCTTGTTTAGCATCAGTTAATTGATCCAGCTACAAGAGCTCTTAGAAATTCACAGTAACCTACATCATGATTTCGATGTTTATTGGCACAATAAAACTATCAATATAATGTCTGACATCCAGTATATATCCACATGGCTATTGAATAATGTGAATGTGCCATACAAATTGAGAAACGTTGACAATTTCACATTGCTCATAACACAGATTGATTTCTTATAGAAATCCATCTCCTCGCACACTGATGTACAACCCGCTTCAAATGGTCCTCATGTGAATAACCTAATTGTTGACCTGGGTCTCCCATTCAAACTAGCTGTTTCAAAATCGCTTCTTCTGTTGTTTCTAATAACTTCATAATTTCCTACCTCACAAAGAGGACCAACATGCTTGGACATCAGAGGGCAATGACAACATCAATCCATTCATACGGCTTGTGTGTAAATTAGAGATATAGGTTTACACTTTCAAAATCGAGTAGATTCTGCAATTTTTTCTGAAGCAGGGCCCCTTAGGTACTAAATTCCAGTTCCAAGAAAATTATGAAATTTCTTAGAATCTGTAGACGTCTCATCTTACTAAACACAAAACAAACCTAACCAGTTCTTCGAACCAACTTCTCAATTCTGCGATCCTCACCCTTGGGAGATTAATTGGCTACAAGACATTGAGCTGTGTGAGATTGACAGGCTTGATGTTAAGCCCATGTTAAGCCACCACCAAGATGAGCTATGTGAGATTCACGTTAACAGGCTTGATGTTAAGGTACCACCAAAGATCATGTCTCTGGGCACAATTGCAGCTGCACATTAAGGTGGTTTCACTCCGTGAACTTACCAACAAGTGATCGGGGCCGGGCCTCAGTGGATGATATTATTGGCGTCGGCATTTGATAATTATTCTTTGTGACCACCTGCACGCGGGGACGCCAATCATTCTCTTTCGAAAGACCATCGTGCATTGTTGCGATGCACTCGTGCATCATTTTCATCCCTTTAGCCAGCCGCCTGCAAAATAGGCGATGAGCCCGAGCCGAGCGTGCCGCTTCCTTCCGCCTCTTATATGCGAGGTAGACTCTCTCTGCTCCATCACTTGTCATAATGCCGATACTCGCTTCAGCTGGATCATGGGTCGACATACTTTTCCTCCGCCCTGCAGCAAACATCCATACGTGCTCCTGCTGATTAGTAACACTCCCCGCCAATAGCTGATTCAGAAGATCGTTTATGTGGTCCTCTTGACAATTATGCGAGAAGTCGCATGGAATTTATGTAGCAAACTGTTCCAATGATGGGTGGAGGCAAAGGAAAAGAACATGAACTGAGAATGACATGATGCGCCATACGAACCATCAACCTATAACATGTACGCTAGACTTTGGACACTGGGTTGCCCCAAGAAGAATGACAAATTTGCACGTCAGTTTCTTGAGGAGAATTGTGCTTATGTACAAAATCTCAGCTTGTAATGAAGACTCGGGGAAAACAAAACGACTGGAGATGTATACCACAGAAACCATCAGCCATGTACATTCTTTCGAAATTCATGGTAGGTAGCAAGGAGAGTGACAGAATGTGTTGCGCTTGAGTATTATGAGCAGGTCGATCGACAGGAATTTATGATGACTTACTTTAACAATTAAGGTCACTGAACAAACCGAGGGAAGATGCAAGCTACATTAACCATCTGGCACCAACTATGTGTGTTCTGGTCATTAGGTTGTGAATAGAACATTGCCAAAATCAGCACATGAGCTTGATCGTGACCAGGTAGATAGGCAGAAACTTATGATGCAACAAACTTCCACAATGATAAAAGGAAAACACAACAAGAAAACGACTGATTCAAATGTTTGCGACAAAACCACTGTGTTAGTAACTTGCAGGTTCGAGGAGAGCCTGCTCTACCTACCACAAAAGTCACAAAATCTAAAACTATAAAGTTTCACTCATGTAGCTGGAAACAACCTTCCCTGGCGAGATGATGAACACTATACCTGGTCTACAACTCCGACACATACACAAGAAGACAAAACTCCATGGATGGAGGATTCAATTTTCCCCGTCTATTAGGTGATTTCTATCAACTCTTGCGATCAAAGACAAGATCGGCAACTTGCAACGTGGAGGAGTTATTCCTTCCGGTGCACGTTAACCCATCCGCACACACTGTAGCAGAAAATCCGTTAATAAGGGATTCAACAATCTGATGTATGTAATCATCATCCTTGATACACAACAAGGAACTTAAATCAGAGACAATTTCGTGCCTAAAAACCCATTACTAAATTCCAGTGGCTCATGTGAATTTGCTGGGAACTCTATCCATGCTTAAGGGGCAAACTCGCATACCCGAAAAATTCGCCACAGGTACTTGGAGACTTGTGCAACAACAAGAGTACACAAAGCCACCATAAAATCAGAAGAGGAGAGCGCACAGAGAGATTCAGTCAATGATGAGAGCAGGAAAGGTCCAAAATAAAGATAATGCAAATGAAGGATGGTCGTTAACGTGCATTTGTGGGCCCATAAGTTTTCCCCGATGTGTCAGGACAATGAGCTTGACAGTATTCAATCTGAGGCCGCCATCTGGCAGCAAGCAGAATATTATTCATAGAATTGCTACTACTAGCTGTGTGCCTTGAACAATGTGCGAACATGTGAGCAACCCAAATCATGCCATAACTGAACATTCCGCTACAAATTTCATGTACGACTCTTATCCTTATTACCTATTCGAGAGAACTTGAGCGACAACTTTTGGTGGATGCACTGTTCGTATATACTTTGCTTCCCTGACACTGTAGATGTTGCTTTTGTCTTCAAGGTTTATCTTTGAGGGTTCAGAATTACCTCACAAGGTACGAGTCACATAAGGTGTAAGTTAGTACATCATTGCATGCATTAGATGGCCGTTTCTGCATGGAATTTGAACTTTGGTGGTAGAATGGGTAATATGGATATATTTGTGTGATTTGTATTTTTCTCTAGTGAAGTCAAAGCAACTTGGGTCATGTTTTTCTGAGCTTGTATGAGTTAGTGACGATATGTCTATTAATTGAAAACCGGACTTTCTTTTCTTCAAATTTCCTTCAACGAGGATGTGGCTCTCATATTAGGCTTCAAGTACAATTTACTGAGTCTACATAATCACACAAACTAAGATTCATGTATTTCACAATGTGGTTACTTTGAATAATATATGGTTACATTGAAGGCATGTAATTGAGCTAGCCCAATGCCCTCGGAAAGGATGGGAGTACACCTTATATTGCATCTTGGTCGTACATGACCAATACAAGGAAAATAAATTGATATTCGTGTCAATGCTTGAACACTGAGATTGCTTTTTCTTTTTTTATTATTATTAAAGAGTGTATTTTAATTAGATGATAAGCATCGAGGACATTTAAAACAAGACATGTGATTCTAAAATGAACAGGTTTTAAAAATGGTTGTCAATTTACAACTTCCTAGATTTTGCATTCGAGAATGAAGAGACATGCTCCACTTCAGATTTTGATCACTTTAAAATCAATGTCCATTTTAGGCTCACATATCTTAGACTATATCCATATGATGAAATTATTTTCCAGACAAAAAATGCTCACTATAATAATTATTGTAGTACAAAGAACTATGTAAATAATAGAAACAACCATTGAGTAAATTTAATCAGATGCAAAACAAATTCAATTTGTGTTGAACTTGTGAGTGTCCAAATTTGTAGGGATTTAAGTTTTCCAGTGGCTTTTGAGATTTGGAGAAGGAGTCTCTTAGAGGTCTTAAAAAATGATTTCCATAATCTACATGATTGCAAGTTTTATGTTTTGATGTTTAAATATTTTTGGTGTTTCCTTAGCTATCATTTTGGGCCATGTCTTGAAGCAAGTCGTCATCTCCACTTTGGTGGTTGATCCTTAGCCCTTAGACCTAACCAGTCCTTAGTTCTAAATACTTTAAATGAGTCTTGTTACATACTACTGAAGGTCTTTACTAGGAGTGATAATAAACAAAGCCACCAACCCCCCCCCCCACCCAACCTCACCCATGGCATGAAACTGAGTTGCTTTACACCTTGTGCATTAAGCTCATACTCTAAGCCATCTTCGGTTTATGGACTTAAGTTATGCACCAAGTGCTATTGCTTTCTAACAAAGGTCATTTCTATTGAGTGATAATAAGGGCCCAGGTGGGAGAAAGGGGAGGAAAGGGGGAAGGGTTGGGGGTGGTACGGTCCATTTTTCATTTTTTTAAGGGGTAGGCCTCAAGGGTGCACTCATGGGGTCAATGTAGAATAATCTATATACAACGGAAGACATGGTGATGATGGAGGTGAGGCCATCACCATGTTGGTCCCCACCGTTTATGTGAGACATTCCTAAAGAGGGGAGAAAGAAAGAAAGAAAGAACGAAAAGAATGTAAGTGAAAGAGAAAAGCTACAACATGAGCATGAGTAGGCCCCTATTAAAAACATTTTGGGGCATGCCCACATTCTATTGGATAACAATATAAGTCCTATGCACCCTATAATCATGTTGCAAAGGCAAGTGCTCGAAATAATATAAATTTGTGAGGTCTGCCAAATTTAGTTTTTGGATGCCCATTCGATTACATATTATTGTGTGTATTTAGGTTTGGTCATTTATATAGAAGGGTGCAAGCATGGTAAAGTGGACCCAAAAAGTGCTCCGGTATACTAAAACCATAATTTTTTTGGTCAAAGGTGAAAAGTAATAGCAAAGTATTATTTAAATTATATTTCTTTTCATCATGACCTTTGTTGTTGTGTTAAATACTCAAATGAAAAAAGTCAAGTTGATATCTCCAATACTAATCATTAAAAGTGATGCTGAAAAGCACATGGTTGAGTCTGGTTTTGGAAATAGATTTCATGACCTTAACTATTTTGAAGTTGGAATTTTCTTTCATATTCCTTGAATTTGTCATCTAATTAAAACCACCAATTTAATGTAATTTTATGGTACTTTAAACAAATTTTAGATAGTCACTTGTTCAATATCACCACTTCTAACATACTCTAAAATATTTAGACTTTTCTTGGAATTTTTTATGTCATGATAATTTTCTTGGCTTTGTAGATCAATATGTTTTTATATGTTTATGAGTTTTTTCTTCACAAAATTCAAAGTTCGTGTGTAGTTTTGAATCACTTTCACTCAACACTAGGCAAAGATCAAAACATGTCCATTATGTTGTGCTTGCGCTCAGAAGACTTCATATTTTGGCCCGGATGAATCAATGCACTAAAAACATTAGATGCACTAGCAACACACAATATGCTATTTGGGTCATATCAACTTATAGGGTTAGGGTTCTCACGGATTAAGGTTTAAAGTTGCTACTGATTTCTTTGCATACACAACATCCTCAAGACAATGGCCAACAACTAACAACACACACTTCACAAAAACAATGGGAATTGCTCACACTGCCACAAAACATTTTGTATGCATAATCCTCTAGGAGACGGTATCATGATGGCACACAATGTACACACACACGGTGCACTTCAAAATAATCTACAACCTCATCGGAGCCCAAAATATCTACAAGAACAAAACTACCATGCATTGAACATCTCCAATATTAAGGTCCAAAACATTCCTCCCTCACTGATCTCCAAAACTCAACTCCAACACCAGCAACAAGCCTTAAGCTACAACCATGGACGGAAGAACTGAGGATGCCACACTATAGAAGCAACAACCTTAAGAAACTTTCAAACTTGCATGTCCTCATCCCTTAGTTGCATCTCCACCCATTGGGGCGGAATTGAAGTAGTTTTCCAATGCCTGCATTTCCTTGTCATGGTAAGGGTTGGGCTCCAGACTCTCACCCAAAACCCTCAAACCAAAAAAAGCAGCCCGTGTAGCATAGTGTTGGTTGGCTCACATTGCTTGATATCGGGCAAGCCACTCTGGATGATTTCTAATCATTTGGCTCCAAGTAGTGCTCACAAGACGGAGCTTAGACAATTGAGCAGTAACCTCATCAAATGTACCTTCCAAAATCACCTTCAAAATGTGTTCCAAGAAAATCCATGAATAAGGGCTTTAACAATCTGATGAGTGTACTCAACATCCTTGATACACAACAAGCAAATTAAAATCAGAGACAACTTCGAGCCTAGAAACACAGTACCCAATCCAAGTCGCTCATGTGAATTCACTGCGAACTCTATCCATGCTCAAGAGGCAAACTCACATTCCCGAAAAAGTCACAAGAAGTGCTTGGAGAGTTGTGCAACAGCAAGAGTACACACAGGCACCATAATTTCAGAGAGGAGAGTGCACAGAGAGATTCAATCAATGATGAGCTCAGGAAAGGTCCAAAATAAAGATAATGTAGATGAAGGAAGGTCGTTAACGTGCATTTGTGGGCCCATAAGTTTTCCCCGATGTGTCAGGACAATGAGCTTGACAGAATTCAATGTGAGCCCGCCATCTGGCAGCAAGCAGAATATTATTCATAGAATTGCTACTACTAGCTGTGTGCCTTGAACAATGTGCAAACATGTGAGCAACCCAGATCATGCCATAACTGAACATTCCGCTACAAATTTCATGAACAACTCTTATCCTTACCCTTTCGAGAGAACTTGAGCGACAACTTTTGGTGGACGCGCTGTTCGTATATACTTTGCTTCCCTGACACTGTGGATGTTGGTTTTGTCTTCAAGGTTTATCTTTGAGAGGTCAGAATTACCTCACAAGGTACAAGTCACTCAAGGTGTAAGTTAGTACATCATTGCATGCTTTAGATGGATGTTTGTGAGTGGAATTTGAACTTTGGTGGTAAAATGGGTAATAAGGATATTTGTGTGACTAGTATTTCTCTAGTGAAGTCAAAGCAAGTAAGGTCATGTTGTTTTAAGCCTGTATGGGTTAGTTATGAGATGTCTAATTGAAAAACTGGACTTTTCTTTCTTTCAATTTCCTTCACTGTGGATGTGGTTCTCATTGGCTTAATGTTCAATTTACTGAGTCTACCAAATCACAAAAAGGTAAGATTCACATAACTTGGTGACTCTACATTCCTTGCACAATTTATACTCTTAGCCACGTGGTGGCTTCTACTTGGGGCAATACAAGTCAACACAGACCATAAATATCTAAGCTTGATGAGTTAGTTATGAACCTTCCAAAAAATTGTGGATGGAGGCTTGGAGCGTGCACCTGATAGGGGCAACCGGTAGCCTCTACATGAAGAGGTTCTTCACCGAATCTTTACTCATGCTTGCTCATGTTGGAGATGTTGTTTAGCTTATCCGTAAATCTTCAACATGATGGTTGTTCCTTGTCCTTTCAATTTTATTTCAAAGGGATCCAAATAAATCTAGAATATTTAAAGATTCAAGCTTGAATAATTTCATTGATACATGGTTTTGTATACTTGCAATTTCTTATTTTAAAGATTAGATCAAGAATACATTGTGTGTTCTTGGGACCATCAATATAATCAATGAAAATATTAGCACCAAGGTAACTGAATTTATAAGCATATTTATCTAAATAGTGTCGGTTGTCTTAGTAATTTAAGACATCTCTTGTTCTCCACACAATAATGCAAAAAACATATTGTTGCATTTGAGAATGTTGTTGATGATCTGTACATAATGGATTTATAAATACTCCAAATTTACTTAAAAGTTGATTTTTAAAATTAGAGTCTACCAATGCTACAAAATCCTATGTCAAATAAGCTACATACATGTCCAATATGATTAATTTCAAACAGTATCACAGTGGCAAGTTTTTCTTGGTTTCATATTGAAGTATATTACATGCTCCCAATATGATTATAACTTTGACCATGTAAAAAAGAAAAACTTGGTGACAATTCTACTCATATTATAGATATTGCTGCATTTAGCATATGATATACCTACAATAAATTGGGAGAAAATCTTCGATCATGATTAATTGAGCTAATAAGTATTGGTTATGGATATTCATTCTGAATGAGTTTATTTTCCATATGATCACATGGAAAGCTCAAGAACAACATCATAAGCGAGTTTGGTTGATTCAGACCTTGTGATGTGCACTTCTTTAAACAAGCATACCCTCTATGTTTAGAAGGTACTATAATTTTCCACGCCATACTTATAAATACCAATGTTCAATAAACAATTTACATACCTTATTTATTTTAACAATTCAAATTTTCCATAAATCTACTACCTTGTTCACTACCTGATTTCTTATTTTATGAATTTTGAATGAGTTATCTCATTGGTATTCCTATACAATAAAAACATATTATACAAATTTAATATCCATGACTTTGAATGCACGTTATTAAAACATTATGAAAGTGCACCCCCCCCCCCCACTTTCCCCGAAGAATTATAGATGTATGCTATTCTCAAAGTATCTAAACTCTAAGGACCAAAACAAAGGTACTTAGGTAATTCTAGACTTTTGATGAGGTTGGAAAATAGCAGATAGTTTTTGGAATGTGTGAACACTCTTGCTTCCAGTGTCTGACTCATAATTTGGACTTGATGTGCATGCATTAAACCTAGGTGTGATGACCATGGACATGATGCATACAAACATTTGACACCATAATTGTGAAGATATTAAAGCACGCATGCAACAATAATTTAGTCTGGAATTGACCAAAACTTCCTGAAACTATCTAAATACATGTTATACCACTTGAAAGGAGATAAATCATCCATATGGTTGCAATGCCCATTTCTACCAAAGCATGAATTTTGAAGAAGTAATTATTACAGGTGTGACAACCAAAGCCCACCATGAAACTAACCATAAAATTAAGGGCAAAGATTCCAAGTGCGTGCTTATACGTACAGAATATTCTCTTGTATGTGAATATTGGTAGATTTTTTAAAATGTGTCCACATAGTTAGACTCCTTAGAGAATATAGGAGATCTACAGTTGTTTAATGTTTAGTACTATCTAGAAAGTAACTTCAACATTGCGTGTCATGATATTTGTCAGGAGAATGATAGACATGGATATCTAGCAAAGTCCATTGTAAATATGGAGGGTAGATGGTAGACATGTGTTTACAAGGATATCTTTGAATTTGTTGCAGCCTTGGTCCACTTTAGCTGTCACACGCTTGTGGTTTGTATGATATTCATTGTGAGATTCTTCATGTTGTATTGGTCATGTATGATCTTCCACATCTTTATACTGATGGTGTGTATCCATATTAGTAGGGCTCCTGAAAAGCATCATGGTTATAGCTGTGTAACATTTTGTGCCCTTGCCTTGGATCAATTGGGCACAATACGCCCATAAGCTCGGTGTTTTCAATTTCAACAAGCCTTCTTTGATGATGGTTTCTCTACTGCAAATTTATTTTAATTAGCGATACCAATGGCTACCTTTTTCACACTTTGTTCTATGTTTAAATAATAATTTTTAATATTTTCTTGGAAATATATATAACTTGCCTCTACCAACAACTATCCTTCTCACTTTTATATAAGTTTCTTAAGCATGTTAAGCATAATAATAACCCATCTACCTCTCTTTGGCATATCACACAAGGGAAATGCAATTATGTTATAATTTAAATTTTATAAAATATACCAATCATGAGCTTCCATTAACGCTGTCAAGAATTGTGAAAAGTTTTATATTCACCAAACCTTATTCATTAAGTGTTGACATGCATTACCGGGGTCCTATTACCACTCAATGGCAGTCTCCACATTACCTCTATCCCATGATGGGACAGAGCCAACAAAACAAAGGCATGCTCAAAATCTCAACACAAAACATAGCAATTGGTTCAGTTAATCATCAAACTCTCCACTAAATCAATCTATTAACCTTCTGTTATGGATTGTGATCCGTCTAATTCTTAGTAGCCCCAAAGACCATGGCACTCCCTCATGGTTCAATACTTACCTCTACTTCACATTCCATCATATCACAACCTCGTTCAGATCTTGTCACTAGCAAACTTAGAATCTCTCTTCACATCTAAGGGCTCTAAACTCTGCAACAAGATGGTAAAAATGCAACAATTAGATTCATACAAATAATCACGCCAAGAGCCTCGACTACCAAAGACCGAAGTCCTCCAGTTGAGCCAGTATTGAAGGTTGGTTCTGATGAATCGAACCTCTGCAGCAGATATCTGCACTCTGTATCTGGTTCAGAAAAGACATCATACAAATTAAAGTAGAGCCAAACCTAAAATCTCAACCCAACCCTGATCGTTTCAGATAACTGTTAAACCCTCAATATTGACCGGCTAGGTGCAAGTCTGCCTTTATAATGAGTGCAACACTTGCACTTTATGCCCTGCAAGAGGCAAAAGAAAATTATTGCACACCAGTGTACCTCATTCATCCAACAAAAATAAACACCTGAGTAGACAAACATTGTTCCTTTGTAAACTAAAACCTAACTACACTGAAGATAATTCGATCTCAAGATTAATAGCAAGTTCATTATGTAGAGTTTGGGGTGCCACAATCTACATGATACTTAAGATAGTCAATTTTACTCTATCTTGTAGCAAGCAGGGATTCACATTCATGGAATTTCATCAACTTTTTAAACTTGTATATGTAGCTCCTTTGCTTGGAATTTTTTATCTCAATGCAAGAGAACAACCTCAAAGATATTGAGGGTTTGTCACTTTTCTCTCACAACAATATTTGAAGTGAGAAGAATGATAATTTATTGATATCTTGGAATTTGTCATTGCATGGTTCATCGCGAGGGGGTTGAGAGATTAGAACCGGTGGTTAAGTGTAGTCCTCTCCTGTGATGGCTCCATTGATCTCGTGTGGACAAGTCACCATGCCAACAATTATGGATTTGCAATATAATGGATGATGCCTGCATATATATATATATATATATAAGGATCGTAACTAAATATCTAGTTATGTAATATGTCTAATTGATTTTTGGAATATAGAAAGACTAAATTTTGTAGGTTAATTGTGCTTTACATACATACTATAAATACGGCATACATGCTAAAGATAGGTTGTTTTGGAAAAAAATAAAAATTGTTGCATATCTACTGTTGAGGAATAAAATGTGATTTTCCTATGTGAGATTTTTGACATTAGATATGAGTTGATTGCATATCCACTATTGGTGAGAAGGAGGAATGAAAAGTGGTTTTCCCATGTAGGATTTTGATGGTTTTCTTAGAGAATTTCTTTCTTAATATTCTCATTTTATTTTTCCCTCCTAAGAGGGATGAAATCTATAAATAATTCCCTCTGTGGCAAAATCTCCCTTTTGTAACAAAAATAACCAACTTACCTATTGACAAGGCAAGAATTAGAGTACTTTTCCCTTGAGGAAAAGCACTAAAAGCTCCTTATGGATGAATTAATATATTGCCCCCCTATTTACTTAGTGGGAAAACAGAGCTCCTCAGTAAAGAGCAACTCCTGCCTGCAGAGGGGTCAACAAAACTCTGAGAAGCTCCTTCTGGCCATTTGAGAACTTCTAGAGTTGATTTTGCTTAATATGTTTGATTACAACCAGAATGAAGCTTGAGAGCTCCTGAAGTCTAATCACATCTAGAGAAACAATGCAGTCTCGTTCCACAATGTAAATATTACATTCCATGAATATAGTTAAAATGTACATCATGGTTGGATTACAGAAGAAACCCTCCATTACACTCAAGCAACATTTTGGGATTTCCAGCATTGATTCAAGGATACGTATGGAAAGAACCTAAACTACAATGCCACCCTGTTACTCGCTAGAAGGAGACTGCAGCTCATGGTAAAGCTCAGCAGCTCCTTCCTGCAGAGGGGTTAACCAGTGCATGATGAGCACACTTGAGAAATCCTGGACCTGATGCGATGTGTGTCACACTACAACCATGCACAACCGGAATCAAAATAAATCAGGTGTTGTAAATTGAGTTCCAAAACTCCTGAGATTATCTTATCACAGTGAAGAATATTTATCAGTCTGTAGTCTGCACGATAAACCTATACTCGATGTAAATTTCACATGAGGGTTGAAGCAATCAGCTGCTGTACAATAGTGAAATTGCTAGTCAAGTTTACTATTTTTGTAGTACTGGTATAATCTCCAATTACCAGTAGGGTGGAGTATAACACTGCACATATGGATATTGTACGATGCCAACTGGATATTGCAGCACATACCCAGGAGGGTATGGCAAATTCCCAGGAGATGGCAGATTCCCAGGAGGGTATGGCAGGTACCCAGGAGGGTATGGCAAATACCCAGGTGGATATGGCAGATACCCAGGTGGATATTGCACATATCCATGTACATCGTATGGAATTATATTTGGAGGCGGAGTATTGATGGCCGGAAGATGATCATGCATGGCTGGGAGCTGGTGTTGGTCAGGAGCCAGTGTGTGGAATGGTGTGCCTTGCAACTGGTTGGGGGAGAAAATCTCTGCCAAAGGTGGTGAGACGCCCGCTTGAGATTGCCCCCCTCCGACCATCTCTTGGTGGACATTCATGTTGCCGCCTTCACCCTGCACATCATCTAACACCGTTGATGCCAACAAGTTAATTGCCATCGAGGATATAGCCCCATGATGCTCATCAAAGAATTCACAGGCATGGCTAGAACATGGTGGTAACATGGTTGGACAGTAGAGGGCATTCACATGATCAATCCATTGATTGATTCAGGTATGTGCAATTTCACATGTTGACATTTTTAGAAGCAAGTAGATTCAGAACCTTTTTGAACCATACATACCCTCTAGGTATTTAGACTATTTAGTTTTATTCTTAAGGATTTTTTTGAATTTTTTTTGAATTTTTTATACTCTCAACCCCTATTTTATAAGATGAACGCAACTCTAGAACAATGTTGAGTCATTCTTAAGCATGTAATAGCACCTCCTAACCTGCATATCCTTAAGCCCAGTTTGACCTTGGGCTTCCTGTCGGTGCCATCTGGTAAAAATCTTGGGGTGTAATTAACCAACCCTATAAGCTAGGCTATTGAATCCTATAACAAGATGAGTGATGAGAGACTAACAAGCTTGATGTTAAGCTACCACCAAAGATTGTAACAAATTAAGCATAATTATTGTTACATATCAAGATGGTTTTGTTGGGTAAAGTTACATGTTGGGCATGGGGCGTTGGTGGATGCTCCTGGCTTCAACAATCGAACATTATGCGACACGCGAGGTCGCCACACTTGTCGTGGTTGATTCAAGGAGTGTGGTGTGGGAATAGAACCCGGCGCAATAACACCTATATAATAAACATGGGTCATCTGCAAATTAAGGCTTTGACAAATTCATATTAAAGCATGAAAGTGTTATAATATAAGTACCAAATACAAAAATAAGGTATGATAAAGCATTATAAGGCATGTATTTTCATTGATAAGGTTTTGATAACACTAATTATGTCCGAAAAATCTCGCCCCGTTTTTCTTGTGTTATTTCCTAGGATCTAATTAAAAGATTGAAATTTTTGAACGGGCAAGACATTCCATTTACCCCGGGCCATTCCACACCAACCCGTAGGTACATTCCTATGACACCTATAACAACACCAATTGACAGGAAATCGGAGGCCCGCTTCTTAAGCAGGGGAAAGCCCTAAGGGGGCGGCTTTACAAATTTCAAGTTTTGTCCAAGGCTAGACTGTTGTAAAGCCCTCCCCTCAAGGCTTTCCCCTTGCACCTAAGACCCGTCCATAACAAGAATGATAATTATTTTTATCCTTTTATTATGCATTATGCATGAAAAATATGGAAGTCAACTATGTCAAATAAGGCATTTGTCTCAAAAGAAAATGAAAAACAGAAAAAGAAGAAAATGAAGAACACACAGAAAAAACAAATAACTAACTGTCAAATAAGACACGGTCCTCTATGGATGTGATTACTCTTCTTTTTCTTGAGTTCTTTGCAACAAGACCACATTCATTGAGAAAATAAGATTTGTGAGGGAAATATAAGCATATTAAAAAACAAAAATAAATTGCTGATCAATTACAAGACGCATGTTGGCGCCCTGGGGATTAGAACCTGCGGTGTCTTGAAACCATTTCGGAGCCTGGGCGCGGCCAGCCCGAGCCCGGTGAGCATTTCCTCTGCTCCTCTTTCTCCTGCCTTCAATACCATCAGGACGTCGATCACTGGTACTGGCTTCCCCTTCAGGAAAATCTGGTTTACAAGTTGCCATGCTCGGTGCCCGCCCTGCAGTATTCAGATATGCACCCCCACACAACTCCGCCTGATTAATACCACTCATGGCTTACAGCTGCAGCGGCCAATTATTCAAGTGACTCTGAGACAACTTTCACAGATTCACCTAAGTAGCAAACCTGCACTCGAGTCTTGTGAGTGGGTACACAGACAAGAAGTTCGTTCTGGTGTCGCGATCCTCTGAAGCAAGAGCGACTGCCCAAAATTCACAAAACGACTCCAATCTTTGTTTGCCACAGAAATCATGAACCATACAATGTGCATTTAATGCTTCATAAATGCAAAATGTGAAGAGAACAATGGCAAACTCCTGGTTGTGTACACGGAGCAGTGGTTGCATATTAATCCCTGCACACCCAGACTCCTGCATGTCACGAGCATGGAATCTTTCCGGTATGGACAACAATTGTGACTTGTAGGTCGAGGAGAGCCTTGTGCACCTACCGCAGAACTCACAAACATACATTTAAACATAAAATAAAAGTTTTACTACTCATGTAATTGGAAACAACATCAACTATGGAGATGGTGAAGCCTCCATATCTCAACTTGCTCTACACCTCCAACATATCTTCAAGAAGCTGCTCCGTGGGTGATGGATTCGGATTCCCCCACCTAACTTAATTACTCTCAGCTCTTGCGAACAAAGACAAGATCATATCGACAAATTTTTGAAGTGAAGGAATTATACCTTCCTGTGCACGTATACTCACCCCAAGCACAATGGAGACGATTACTTCAGCAATGTGTGTGTTTGTAATCCACTACACACATACTAGATATAAGAGATTGAAGTCTGGTATGTAAGCCGCAAGTACTGGGAGACAGCAAGTGCACGAGTACACAAACTGTTAAACCAGAACCTCCAGAATGAGAGAGCTCGAGAGAGAGGAGATGTTCAATTTATAGTGAGCGGTGGAAAGCTCCAGAAGAGAGAGAATATTATTAAAAAAGAAGTTAACGTGCATTTGTGGCCTATAATTTCCCCTATGTGACAGGACAAGGAGTTTGACAGCATTAATCCTGAACCTACCATCTGGCAAGGATCGGAATATACATGGAAATGCTTCTACCTGTGCATGCCTTGAACAATGTGCAAACATGTGAGTAACCCAGATCATGCCAAAACTTAACATCAACAACCAAATGATTGTACTGCTCTTACCCTTTTGGGAGGACTTAAGCGACAACTTCTTGTGGACGCTGTCACCATGTCTGTAGATACCTTGCTTCCATAACACTGTGGATGTTGTTCTTATCTTCAAGGTTTATCTTCAACTGTACAAACATTAGCTCACACGGTATGATTCACAGAAATTCATCACATGCCTTAGATGGTTAGTGCGGCTGATCCCAATTGGAATTTTGGGTGGTAGAATTGATGTGAATATTCTTGCAATTAGCATGACCTTAATTAAGTCGGAGCAACTTAGAACAGTTTTATCTGAACCTGTTTTAGTTAGTTATAAGATTAAGCAAAACTCTCTAGTATGTTTCCTCTGTCACTTCCCTTCAATGTGGATGGGGAGCCCTGTTAGCTTCAAGTTGAATTCCTGGATTTCATCAAATCACACAACTTACCGGTCACAAAAACATGACTGTAATATCTCTTGCTCATTTCCATGTAGCTGCATGTTGCCTTCTACTTGGTGGCAACAGTCATATGAGTACTCATCCAATGATCAACATTTTCACAATAAAGTTGGGCCAACTTGGATCATGAATACCTAAGCTTGTATGAGTTGGTCATGAATCTTCAAGGAAATTGTGGATAGAGCCCATGCACCCTTAGATAGGGGCAGGCAGCCTCTAAGGGACCTCTTTTTGAAGAGGCTCTCCATTTGCTCCTGCTGAATCAAGAGCCTACCTTGTTTATGAATCTTCAAGTGCCCTCCCTTCCCCCCAGAAAATAACAACCCCATTTTGGATCACATAGTCTTCATAATACAATTTGCATTGGGTTCCCACATGATCATAGAAAAAAAGAAAAAGAAATGCATCCACTTTGAAAATCCATAGCTGATTCATAATCTTAGCTAAATAAATGACTGAACCTAAATCATGGGCACATATAAAACAATCAATGCATGTTATCGCAAGTACACCTTAATATGAGAAAAAGAAAAAGTTGTCAACTCTACCATTGGAAATAATCATGGAAGACATGTATGCAACCTTTCGTGACTCCTACATGTAGTACCGTGGGTACACACTAATCTTAAAAACAAATATTATAGTAAAACCGGACTAGTATCTGGAAGTCTAGGTTTTGTCCATAGCTCCACTCCTTAATCCAACAAAATTCTTGAAGTGTGCAACATTGTGTGTGGGGACAAGAGATGCCATTACATATTTAAGCCGCATGCTTCCTCACCCTTTCTAAACAAAAGAGATGCCATGCTCCATGGGAATACCTTGCCACCACACTAAGATCATTTTGGCACAGACTAAGACTCCTAATCTAATGTTTATCATATTTTGAGCACATAGTCAAATCTCTTCTAAGCATGTGTTTTTTAAATATTTGTTATTGGAACCACACCTAACTACAAACCACTGAAATGTAAGTGTCCAATTAAGATAAGTAGCATGGCATTTAGGCATGTCTACCTTCATATAATAAGTAACCGGCAGCTCTTTATCATAAAGTTGACAAATCAATCCTTCAATAACATGCACATGCTTAATTTTATGGACTCAAACATATGATAAAGCTATGGTCTTAGTAAAAATCCCAGAGTAGCTGCAATTGTTCTGGTGTAACCACCCAATTGAGTTTCATACATTGAGGACCTCATACCTGGAGTGATTACAGGTTGCATGAACGGCTTCAACATTACTTACAAATGTATTTTGTGACAATTCAGATAAAATGTCCTGTTTTTTTTAATTGGAAACACTCCAATGCCAAATTTTAGTCTAATATGCCATGTGTCACACTGTTGTTGGTTAGGATCATCAATTCGCTTATGTGGTCTCAGGAGCTAACCTTGTCTGCTTTGAGTTCGAATTTAAATCTCTCCATTTTTCTATTTTGGGTGGTGGATGTCTATGATTCAGCAAGATTTGAAGGGGCACATATCAGCTTAGAAGATGATATGCACTGATGCTGGGCCCATGATCTGTAAATTCGATTACATTATTCATATCATGGATCATTTTCCAAACTGCAAAATAAGTACTATAGTAACAGTTCCATAACAATAGCAAAAATTATTAAATAATAGACACAACTAAGTTCTTGAAATGAGACACAAGACTTGTTTCATCCTTAGTGGACTTGTGAGTGTACACTTGTTTAGATTTGTAGGGATTTTGTGTTGCCAATGGCTTTAAATCTTGAGATTTGGAAAAGAAGTCACCTTGGGCATTGAACACTTTGTCTCCAAAATCTATATGATTACAATTTACAGTGTGTATGTTTTGATGATGTTGAAAACAATGTTGTGTGGGTGTTACTTTTGAGCCATGTCTTAAGGCAGGGCATCCCACCTACTTTAGTGGTTGTCAAACCTTAGCCCTTCGTCCTAAGGGTAAATGAGATCCAATGTTGCATACCAAGAAAAATAAGAAGAAATATCAAATTTGTCATGAACATTGTCATAGAGAGAGCTTGCCTTATCTGCATTCTTTATGACTTCCCCCCAAACAATTTCAGGATAGTCAAAGAGATATTGCCAAATAGTTTGCATCACCTACATAACATGACATTTGATATTGTTAAAGGTACTAAGGTCCTTTCTTGCAAGATTACATAATTATGGTCCACAAAGTAAATGACTGTCATTCCAAAGATCCCATGGTAGGAAGAGAGATGATGCCAACTAGAGGCTGACGTGAATGAAGAACGCTTGATCACAACTATGAGCTCAATGTATATGAACCCAAATTGGTAACAACCCTCCATTTATTGAGTGGAACTATGTGACAAGTGCCATTTCCACTTGTCGGAGGTACCAGTCCCTACACCCGGTGGCTAGGTACAAAAGGAACTAATATAATTGTGGGTTGTGTGTTCGTGTGAGCACCTTGGGGTTCGATGTTATGTTGGCAAGATGGCTACACTAATGACCCCATGGTATAATTTAAAGGCTATGAATTATACAATCCCACAAGATTCAATGAGCAATTACAGTTTTCTCATAGCAATACATTCACAGGTGTGACATTACTCATTGCTTTCAAATTTTTGAATCTAGCTCTCCAAGAGTTGACTGCGATCCCCTTGTGCCAAAGAGCCCAACTTAATGGAGAAACCATCTTGGTTGCTCCTCATTTTATTGCACACATTTATAGGGGCAGAGGGGGTGACCCTCCCTTGTAGACATATGTACCCCAGGGGCCAGGAGGCAACTTCTCATCATAATCACAGAGGAGGTTACTTTCTTTAGAACTTGGCCAATGATCTGCAAAATCATTTTGAAGAAGCATGATTTTGGAATTGATGTTGAATAGTTGTCCATGATCAACAGACAGAAGCAAAATTCTCCTCAAAAGAACAGAGAGGACGAAGTTACACAATAGGAGGCGCCATCCCAGTTCTCTACACAAGTTTTTGCTTGACATTTCTTGTGTCCAGCATACAAAGGCCTAAGGACACTACCATAGAATACCTAACATCGATTTAGCTTAATTTGTTGGACTACAACCACGACTATATTTAGAACAAACCGTGTCACGTAATTGAGCTTTACTAAAGCTCTGGAAAATCCAGTTTGCAGATCCCACAAAGTACCTATACTCAATGCAAATTCACATGGTGCTTGAATGAACTAGCAAGTTCACCAGGCTCGTCAAAATTCCCATTGTTGGAGTATTAGCACTACTGAAATGTAGCTTGAGCCTTAGAGCTCGGACCTGAAGTCTCATCACAGTTAAGGAAATCCAGGAGTCTGGTTCCACAATTACATAGGTAGCTATTTAATCTATTCCAGTTGGACATTCAATAGTGCACATTCCAAATGTGGAATGTTCACATAGGGGGGATAGTACAGCACACCCTGCTCAACATGCGGACATTGCACAACAGCCGGTTGATAGGAGGGAATGTTAATAGGCGCACTTCTGCCTGTGAGGTGATTTGCATGTTGTTCAATCAGCATGTTGGAAAATGGAGGAGGTTGTGATCCCTGGACATCTTGATCACTTTGGTGTACCATTTGAATTGGCTGAGCTGGTGCTTGCCACTGGTTGGGGCCTAAAACATCTCGCGAAGATGTTAAGGATTCTGGTCGAGGTGCTGGTGCTAAGGATTTTGTCCGAGGAGCTCGCCCTGCGTGACTGCTATTGGGGATGCCTCCTTCACCTTGCACATCATATGCCACCATGCATGCCAAAAAGTTAATTACCATTGAGCCCAACTTGGCCACATGGTGCAGTGCTCATCACAAGAAGGCTGGGGTGGGGTGTAAGCAAACTAGATAACTTTGGAGGTCCCACAGGGTTTATTGGGCATCAAATATTTTTCTTCCTCTCTTCTAGACCCTCCGATCATGGAGATCGACGGTTTAGGTTGAAGGCATGGGAAAGAGAGGGTAATGTTATGTGGAAGGCATCCTCTTCCACAATCTAGAATGCAACCTAATGCACCAAATGTTAATGAATAGCTTACTTATCATCAGTTAATTGTCAGATCCAGCTACAAGAGCTCTTAGAAATTCACAGTAATCTATATCAGGATTTAGATGTTGTTTAGCACATTTCAACTATCAATATGATGTTTGACATCCAGTGTATATGCACATGGCTATTGAATAATGTGAATGTGCTATTCAAATTGAGAAACGTTGACAATTTCACATTGCCCATAACACAGATTGATTTCTTATAGAAATCCATCTCCTCGCACATTGATGTACAACCCCCTTCAAATGGTCCTCATGTGAATAACCTGATTGTTGACCTGGGTCTCCCATTCAAACTAGCTGTTTCAAAATCGCTTCTTCTGTTGTTTCTAATGACTTCATAATTTCCTACCTCACAAAGAGGACCAACATGCTTGGACATCAGAGGGCAATGACAACATCAATCCATTCATACGGCTTGTGTGTAAATTAGAGATATAGGTTTACACTTTCAAACCGAGTAGATTCTGCAATTTTTTTCTGAAGCAGGGCCCTTTAGGTACTAAATTCCATTTCCAAGAAAATTATGAAATTTCTTAGAATCTGTAGACGTCTTATCTTACTAAACACAAAACAAACCTAACCAATTCTTTGAACCAGCTTCTCAATTCTGCGATCCTCACCCTTGGGAGATTAATTGGCTACAAGACATTGAGCTGTGTGAGATTGACAGGCTTGATGTTAAGCCCATGTTAAGCCACCACCAAGATGAGCTATGTGAGATTCACGTTAACAGGCTTGATGTTAAGGTACCACCAAAGATCATGTCTCTGGGCACAATTGCAGCTGCACATTAAGGTGGTTTCACTCCGTGAACTTACCAACAAGTGATCGGGGCCGGGCCTCAGTGGATGATATTATTGGCGTCGGCATTTGATAATTATTCTTTGTGACCACCTGCACGCGGGGACGCCAATCATTCTCTTTCGAAAGACCATCGTGCATTGTTGCGATGCACTCGTGCATCATTTTCATCCCTTTAGCCAGCCGCCTGCAAAATAGGCGATGAGCCCGAGCCGAGCGTGCCGCTTCCTTCCGCCTCTTATATGTGAGGTAGACTCTCTCTGCTCCATCACTTGTCATAATGCCGATACTCGCTTCAGCTGGATCATGGGTCGACATACTTCTTCTCCGCCCTGCAGCAAGCATCCATGCGTGCTCCTGCTGATTAGAAACACTCACCGCCAATAGCTGATTCAGAAGATCGTTTATGTGGTCCTCTTGACAATTATGAGAACTGGCATGGAATTTATGTAGCAAACTTTCACAATGATGGGTGGAGGGAAAGGAAAAAAATACGAACTGAGAATGACATGATGTGCCATACGAACCATCAACCATAGGACACGTAGGCTAGATTTTGGACACGGGGTTGCCCCGAGAAGAATGATAAATCTGCACGTCAGTTTATTGAGGAGAAATGTGCTTATATACAAAATCTCAGCTTGTAATGAAGACTCCGGGAAAATAAAACGACTGGAAATGTATACCACAGAAACCGTCAGCCATGTACATTCTTTTGAAATTTATGGGTAGGTAGCAAGGAGAGAGACAAAATATGGTGAGGTTTAGTATTATGAGCAGGTCAATCGACAGGAATTTATGATGACTTACTTCAACAATGAAGGTTACTGAACAAACCGAGAGAAGATACAAGGGACATTAACATCTGGCACCAGCTATGTGTGTTCTGGTCATTAGGTTGTGAATAGAACATTACCAGAATCAGCACATGAGCTTGATGGTGATCACGTAGATAGGCAGGAACTTATGATGCAGCAAACTTCCACAATGATTAAAGGAAACACAACAAGAAAACGACCGATTCAAATGTTTGCGACAAAACCACTGTGTTTGTAACTTGCAGGTTTGAGGAAAACCTCCTCTGCCTACCACAAAAATCACAAATTTTTTAAAAATAAAGTTTCACTCATGTAGTTGGAAACAACCTTCCCTGGCGAGATGATGAACACTATACCTGGTCTACAACTCCGACACATACACAAGAAGACAAAACTCCATGGATGGAGGATTCAATTTTCCCCACCTATTAGGTGATTTCTATCAACTCTTGCGATCAAAGACAAGATCGGCAACTTGCAACGTGGAGGAGTTATTCCTTCCCATGCACGTTAACCCATCCGCACACACTGTAGCAGAAAATCCGTTAATAAGGGCTTCAACAATCTGATGTACGTAATCATCATCCTTGATCCACAACAAGCAAATTAAATCAGAGACAATTTCAAGCCTAAAAACCCATTACTAAATTCAGGTGGCTCATGTGAATTCGTTGGGAACTCCATCCATGCTCAAGGGGCAAACTTCCATACCCGAAAAAGTCACCACAAGTACTTGGAGAGTTGTGCAATAACAAGAGTACACACAGGCACCATAAAATCAGAGAGGAAAGTGCACACAGAGATTCAATCAATAACGAGCGGAGGAAAGTTCCAGAATAAAGACAATGTAAATGAAGGAAAGGCGTTAACAACTTAACGTGCATTTGTGGTCCCATAAGTTTTCCCGTATGCGTCAGGACAATGAGCTTGACAGAATTCAATCTGAGCCCAGCATCTGGCAGCAAGCAGAATATTATCATAGAATTGCTACTACTAGCTGTGTGCCTTGAAGAATGTGCGAACATGTGAGCAACCCAAAACATGCCAAAACTGAACATTCCGCTACAAATTTCATGTACTACTCTTACCCTTTCGAGAGAACTTGAGCGACAACTTTTGGTGGACGCACTGTTTGTATATACTTTGCTTTCCTGACACTGTGCATGTTGATTTTTTCTTCATGGTTTATCTTCGAGAGGTCAGAATTACCTCACAAGGTACGAGTCACATAAGGTGTAACTTAGTACATCATTGCATGCTTTAGAGGGCTGTTTGTGCGTGGAATGTGAACTTTGGTGGTAGAATGGGTATCATGGATATTTGTGTGATTAGTATTTCTCTAGTGAAGTCAGAGCATCTAAGGTCATGTTTTTATGAGGTTGTATGAGTTAGTTACAATATGTCTAATTGAAAACTGGACTTTCCTTTCTTTCAAGTTCCTTCAATGAGGATGGGGCTCTCATATTAGACGTCAAGTTTGAGTCTACTTAACCATACAAAGTGAGATTCATATATATCACAGTGAGGTTACTTTGAATATATAGTTACATTGAAGGGACATAATTGAGCCCAATGCCCTCCAAAAGGATGGTAGTACATCTTATGTTACATCTTGGTTGCACACAAACAATACAAGAAGAATAAACTCATATTCATGTCAATGCTTGAACAATGAAATTATTTCTTCTTCTTTTTTTATTAAGGAGTTCATTTCAATTAGATGATAAGCACCAATGACATTTAACAACAAGGTATGTGATTTTAAAATGAACAATTTTTGAAATGGTTGCCAATTTACAACTTTCCTAGATTTGCATTCTAGAATGAAGAGATGTGTTGCACTTCAGATTTTGATCACCTTAGAATCAGTGTCCATTTTAGGCTCACATATTTTAGACTATATTCATATGATGAAACTATTTTCCAGACAACAAATGCTCACTATAATAATTATAATACAAAGAACTATGTAAATAATAGAAACAACCATTGAGCTAATTCAATCCGTACTAAACTTGTGAGTGTCCAGATTTGTAGGGATTTCAGTTTTCCAATGGCTTTTGAGATTTGGAGAACGAATTTTTTAGAAGTTTTAAAAAATCATTTTCAAGATCTACATGATTGCAAGTTTCATGTTTTGATGTTTCTTCAGCTATTATTTTGGGCCATGTCTTGAAGCGGGTCATCATATCCATTTTGGTGTTTGATGCTTAGCCGTTAGCCCTTACTAGTCCTTAGTTCTAAGTACTTTAAATGAGTCTCATTAAATAGTGAAGGTCTTTAGTGGGAGTGATAATAAATGAAGCCACCCCCCCCTCCCCCCCCCCCAACCCACCCCACCCCACCCCACCCCACCCCACCCATGGCATGAATCAGAGTTGCTTTATGCCTTATGCATTAAGCTCGTACTCTAACCCATGTTAGGTTCATGGACCTAAATTATGCACCAAGTGCTATTGCTTTCTAACAAAGGTCGTTTCTATTTGGTGATAACAAGGGCACCAAAGGAAGAAAGCGAAGGAAAGGGAGAAGGGTTGGAGGTCATGGGGTCCGATTTTGGTTTTTTTAAGGGGTAGGACTCAAGGGGTGCACTCATGGGGTCAATGTAGAATAATCTATACACAACAGAAGGTGTGGTGATGGTGGTGGTGAGGTCATCACCCTATTGTTCCCCACCGTTTATGTGCAACATCCCAAAGAGAGAAGATAGAAAGAAAGAAAGAAAAAGAAAAATATATATCTAAATGTAAGAAAAAAACTAGAACATAAGGATGAGTAGGCTCCTATTAAAAACATTTTGGGGCATGCCTACATTTTATTGGATAATACTAAAAGCCCTATGCACCCTACAGTCATGGTGCAAAGGCAAGTGCTCGAAAAAAACCTTTCTAGTGCATGATATAATTTCGCAAGGTCCGCCAAATTAAGTTTTTGGACACCCATTCAATAATGTATTTTTGTGTGCATTTAAGTGAGGTCATTTATATAGAAGACTACATATATTGATCCCGATGAATCAATGTGCTAAAAGTATAAGATGCACTAGCAACACACAATATGCTATTTGGGTCATATTAACTTATAGGGTTTAGGGTTCTCATGGATTAAGGTTTAAAGTTGCCACTTATTTCTTTGCATACACAACATCCTCAAGACAATGGCCAACAACAAACAACACACACTTCACAAAAACAATGGGAATTGCTCACAATGCCACAAATGTTTTGTATGCACAATCCTCTAGGAGATGGTATCATGATGGCACATAATGTACACACACAGTGCACTTAAAAATAATCTACAACCTCATCGGAGCGTCAAATGTCTAC
Organism: Polytrichum commune; assembly: GCA_950295325.1. Lineage (NCBI taxonomy): Eukaryota > Viridiplantae > Streptophyta > Polytrichopsida > Polytrichales > Polytrichaceae > Polytrichum > Polytrichum commune. The sequence goes on from OX485804.1 coordinate 2,165,841, forward strand.
AAGAACAAAACTAGCATACATTGAACATCTCCAACATTAAGGTCCAAAACATTGCTCCCTCGCTGATCTCCAAAACTCAACTCCAACACCAGCAACAAGCCTTAAGCTGCAGCCATGGAAGGAAGAACTGAGGATGCCACACTATAGAAGCAACAACCTTAAGAAACTTTCAAACATGCTTGTCCTCATCCCTTAGTTGCATCTCCACCCATTGGGGCGGAATTGAAGTAGTTTTCCAATGCCTGCATTTCCTTGTCATGGTTAGGGTTGGGCTCCAAACTCTCACCCAAAACCCTCAAACCAAAAAAAGCAGCCCGTGCAGCATAGCGTTGGTTGGCTCGCATTGCTTGATATCGGGCAAGCCACTCTGGATGATTTCTAATCATCCGGCTCCAAGTAGTGCTCACAAGACGGAGCTTAGACAATTGAGCAGTAACCTCATCAAATGTACCTTCCAAAATCACCTTCAAAATGTGTTCCAAGAAGAGGTCCTCTGGAATGGGAGGTAAAATAGAGCCCATACTGATGAGTTGAGGAGAGCCTCTCCTACCTACAGCAAAACTCACAAAAACTATAACTATAAAGTTTCACTCATGTAGTTGGAAACACCTTCCCTGGTGAGATGATGAAGACTATTTTTTTTCTACAACTTAGACATATCCACCAGAAAAGAAAACTCTGTGGATGGGAGATTCTGTTCTCCCCAGCTATTAACTGATTACTCTCAACTCTTGCAACCAAGGACAAGATCTCCAACTTGCAACATGGAGGAGTTATTCCTTCCTGTGCACACTAACCCACCCCATATAGGGTAGCAGAAAATCCATGAAGACTTCAACATTTTGATGAGTGTACTCATGCAGCATCCTTGATACACAACAAGCAAATTTCATCAAAGACAATTTCAAGCCTAGAAACACAATACCCAATTCAAGTCGCTCATGTGAATTCACTGCAAACTCTATCCTTGCTCAAGGGGCAAACTCACATACCCGAAAAAGTCACAAGAAGTGCTTGGAGACTTGTGCACAAGTACACATGAATACAGAAGACACCATAAATTCAGAGAGGAGAGTGCACAGAGAGATTCAATCAATGATGAGTGCAGGAAAGGTCCAAAATAAAGATAATGCAAATGAAGGAAGGTCGTTACCGTGCATTTGTGGGCCCATAAGTTTTCCCCGATGTGTCAGGACAATGAGCTTGACAGAATTCAATCTGAGGCCGCCATCTGGCAGCAAGCAGAATATTATTCATAGAATTGCTACTACTAGCTGTGTGCCTTGAACAATGTGCGAACATGTGAGCAACCCAGATCATGCCATAACTGAACATTCCGCTACAAATTTCATGTACAACTCTTATCCTTACCCTTTGGAGAGAACTTGGGCGACAACTTTTGGTGGACGCACTGTTCGTATATACTTTGCTTCCCTGACACTGTGGATGTTGCTTTTGTCTTCAAGGTTTATCTTTGAGAGGTCAGAATTATCTCACAAGGTACAAGTCACTTAAGTTGTAAGTTAGTACATCATTGCATGCATTAGATGACCGTTTGTGAGTGGAATTTGAACTTTGGTGGTAAAATGGGTACTATATATAGATATTTGTATAACTAGTATTTCTCTATTGAAGTCAGAGCAACTTATGTCATGTTTTTATGAGCTTGTATGAGTTAGTTACGAGATGTCTAATTGAAAACTAGACTTTTCTTTTTTTCAATTTCCTTCACTGTGAATGTGGTCCTCATGGGCTTAGTGTTTCATTTACTAAGTCTTCCTATTCATTCAAAAGTAAGATTCACATAACTTGGTGACTCTACATTTCTTGCACAATTTATACTCTTAGCCACGTGGTGGCTTCTACTTGGTGGCAATACAAGTCAACGCTGATCATAAATGTCTAAGCTTGATGAGTTAGTTATGAACTGTTCACAAAATTGGGATAACATTACCCAACCCAATACTCTTAACTCCGGCGCGGATTTCGATGCGGCTCCAATGCGGCTCCGGGGAGGTTCGGATCAATGTTTTTTTTTTCAAAAGAAATGGGTCTCTACATTGGCTCTTGGCCCATCCATTGGCTAGTTTCTTTGGCAATTTGAGTTGGCTTGAAGGAGCCCTAGCTGGCCACGTGGGATGACTTAACATATGGCGAATGCGACTAGATGTCATAGAAGGTTTGAGTATGTGGCGATATATAATTTTTTTGGGGCGAGTGTATGTGGCTATGTTTTGCCAACGTAGAGTTGAAATATGGCCCCCACTTCCTACGTTGTTGATGTAAATGTGGCTAATACAACCCAAAGTACATCAAAATTTGGCTACATCTAAGATTCAATGTACAAAAACTATTTGTTCCACGGCCCATGGGAAGAATGCTCAAAAATATGGCTACAACCTATACATGCGAGGTATTCCTCCTCAAATACAAGGAGAGGGCCACAAGAACATGTCCCATAACCCTTGTCCAAACCCCAATGAGCAAAAATAAAGGAAAAAAAAGATGGAGAAGGAGAAGGAGAAGGAGCTGGACTTGGTGGGGCTTGGCTTGGCTTGGCTTGGAAACAAGCCAAAGTTAAACAAAAAGTGCCCACCTGCAGAAACCTAGGCGCCCGGTGTGGGGGGAAGTCTAAACTTGCCGGGGCCTGCCTCGTAGGACGGTGGGGACTTTTTGTTGGCAGGAGAGGAGCAGAGCGGCGATGGAGAAGCACACAACGGGCTTGGGGTGGCGATACGGGCGGCCATGATTGAGCCGGGGGGTGGCCTCTAACACCGTGGTAACGGGGCCGGGTTGGCTACAATGCATGCCGCCCGACCCGGTTTGAGGCTAACCCAACGGGCATTTTCAAAATAAACCATGTGTAAACATAGCATGGCCCTAACTAGTGTAGCAAAAAACATCTGTATAGCCAGATATAAAAACGCTGGTTCGGATGCCAGCTCCGGTGGGTTCGGGTGGGTTGGGGCAAAAATTGCCCCCTATTTTTTTGATTGGGTGGGGCCTTACTTGATCTCATAAGGAGCCTCGTAGGGTAATTTGGGGCCGTAGAACCCAAATTTAGCAAAAAACAAACAAAAAAAGTCATCAAGGGGCCAAAACGGGGAGGGCCAGAAAAATGGACCCACCGGAGCTGGCATCCGAACCTCCCCGGAGCCGCATCGAAATCCGCGCTGGAGTTAAGAGTATTGGGTTGGGTAATGTTAGGGACAAAATTGTGGATGGAACCCACACTTGATAGGGGCAGCTAGTAGCCTCTACTTGAAGAGGCTCTTCACGGAATCTTCACTCATGCTTGCTCATGCTGGAGATATTATTTAATTTATATGTAAATCTTCAACATGATGGTTGTTCCTTTTCCTTTTACTTTTATTCCAAAGGGATCCAAATAAATCTAGAATATTTAAAGGTTCAAGCTTGATTAACTTCATTGATATATGGTTTCGTATACTTGCAATTTCTTAGTCCAAAGATTAGGTTAGGAATACATTGTGTATTTTGGGGGCCATCAATATAATCAATGGAATTAGCACCAAGGTAATTGAGTTTATAAGCATATTTATCTAAATAGTGCTGGTTGTCTTAATAATTTACGACATCTCTTGTTCCCAACACAATGATGCAAAAAACATATTGTTGCATTTGAGAGTGTTGTTGATGATCTAATATACATAATGGATTTAAAAATTAACCTGAACATTTATTTTTAAAATTAGAGTCTACCAATACTACAAAATCCTATGCCAAATAAGTTACATTGCATGTTTGACATAATTATTTCGAACAATGTGGCAAGTTTTTCTTGGGGTCATCTAACTCAACAGTATGATCTACATCAAATGCCCCAAGTTTTATGACTATTGAATCAGTAATTGGTGTCCCTTCCAATCTTCACCTATATTTTTGATTGCAAATGGTGTGATCAATGTCAACCACCTGAAACTCTTTATAATACTGACTAAACATGATGACGAAAATTATTTGAGTACAAATTATCAATGTTCTAGAATTAGTAGTGTTCCATACTAGAGAAATTTTGATCTCTATATATTATATCCTATTTACATTTGCCTCACTGAGTGGGTATGCTCATTTTACTTCCACTTTATAACTCAAATTACTGCACTCTCTACTCACCTTTCAACATAAGTAACTTTTCCTTAAACAAGTTTTTAAGGATCCAAAATGTCATATTAATAATATTTAATAGGTGGAGATTTTTATATCTTCAACATTGGCTTAAGATATCTGCAAGATCTACTTGATCCAATGGTAGATGTCATTAACCATGTTTAGAGGTGTGCCATTTTTATTTTTATTTTTACTTTTGAGAAGTGTCTCTCCTATAAACAAGTTGTCTTGCATTTGTACAGATAATAAATTATACATAGCATGAACTTCTTGAAGAGCAAGCATAACAAAAAGAAAATTGTTTGTTTTAAGCTATTGCCATCTTTCATTGAAAATAAAATTACTGATCAAAAAGTTTGGGAAGCCAATAGGTTTATGGTTATTGAAGTCTAAGATGCTATCAAAAACGCTAATTCCCTAAGATATCCAAGTGCAGTGACCTCCATGAGAGGATGTCTAATATTAACTTGATGATCTAGTTGGAAAGGACTTGAGATTGCCTAGCACTACATTCTAATATAGGGAAAGAAACCTATCTCTAGCACAAAGTGTGTCTCATTTTCAACTACATTGTAAAAGCATAAATAAATAAACAAATAACCAACGTTGGGCAATCCAACGTGAATTTGAGGCCGTTGGCCCTATCATGCTCAAGAATCCTCTTGGTGTAGGGTGGGGTTTATTGCCTACCTTGCGGTGGGTGGGCTCTTGGCTTCCTACCAACCTAGGTAGTTTATTCTGTCATGTAGAGAGAAGATTTCACAACGAGAATCAAACCGCCAACCACTCCATTCAGAAATGGGTTCCTCTCCACTATTACATGGTAGTTTAGGGTCATCTTGGACCTTGTAAAAGCAAAAGTGATCTAATTGGTTAGATCTCTAGGGATTGAGATAGTTGCCCACCAGCCAATTTCAATGGCAAGTCTATGATTTGAGATGCAGTAAGCAACAATATGAAAGAACTCTATCAAAAGTTTATCCAATACTTTTAGTTTCATTCTTGTTAGTGACAATGCTTGTCATATCATCTAGCAAATCCTCTTAAGATCTTCTCACTCTAAAATTATAGGATGTATTTGGGGGTGCTTACACAAACATTTGGAACCACCAAAAATTTGTGTTTCATTGTTAGAGCGTGCATATACTTAAATTCATATCTAAGTTATAATGCTAGTACCATTCACACATTGTTCAAAAACAATTGAACTATTACTCTCTCTTACGATTTCACTACACGGCCATTCCACCAAGTGATGGAACCATAATCAGAAGTGCCACTAGCAAGTAAAATTAAACCGAGATGCAAGTAGTGAAATAAATTCCAAGTTGCATAGTCATTGTAATACTTAGATGCTTGAGAATGTAAAGCAACTCTCCAAGTAGTTTAGTCACTATAACACTTAATAGAGATGGGAGGAGGTAGTATACAGGCATATACCCCTATGAGCCATCAATTCGATACCAATTAGTTGTTTATCATTTTATCAAATTGTTCAAGAAAATTCAATAAGAGTTTATGAAATCAAAGAAAAAATTCAAATAGTTTGTCTAAAACAATTAATTCTCAAATGATTATGGATTCTATTGAAATTTAATATAATTTCTCTTGCACATATGTTGATGAAATCACAATATAAAATCACTCACGTCCAATCAACTGAATATATAGTCTATCCTTGCAATTTGTAGCTAGAACACTAATCTAGAAATATAATTGAATCAAATAAGAAGCTTGAAGGATAGGAAAAGTTGAACGACTTGGAGTTTTGAGTGTCAAAATTCTAAAACCCTAAAATGAGGTGTTGAACCCACCCATCTATCAAAACAGAACCAACAACCTAAGTGCCAAAACTAAGGGTAGGGTACAGTGTAAGAGAGCCATTTTCTACAAATGGATTGCTTCTTTGCACTTGCAAATGGATTGCATTCAATACTTTTCACTTGAGCCATGTGACTAAGGAAACAATTCACTTTTGTCACGACACGGATTCCTTGTTTAATTTCTTTTGCTAAATCTTTGTTGGATGAGAAATAATCATGGGATACTATGCTAGTAAATGAAATAAGCATAGGTAGGGGGTCCAACAAACATATCAACTCAATAAGTGTTGGGAGAGTTCCATGAGATGGCAACACCTGTATAATAAGCAGGAAACACATATTTTAGTAAACTAGACTAGGTTCAAGTCCATAAATTTATCACCATATATCATTTATTTTCATTAGTATCATTTGCTTATCATTTATTATAGACTTATCATAAAAAACATTAGATATGTGATTTTTTTCATCATATTTTATCATCATAACATTCAAATTTATACTAAGGATTCACATATCTCCAAGACCTATAACATTTAGACATACTGGATGTCCATCGACGGATCCACCTATAAAATTGAAGCAATCCAAAAGTCTAGATTTTTAAAATATGTCTAAATTTATTTAAACACATGTTAGAGGGTATCAACACAATAAGGCTCCAACAACTAATAATTGTTTCATAATTTGATAACATGAGTTGTAAATGTGAAAGTAAGTTATAATAAGGTGTAATAAGGTTTTTGAAATATCTTAATGTACATCTTAAGACTCTTGCATAATGAATTCTCCTAATCCTCTCATATTATCCATCCCCCGTGGAGAATATGAAGGTCAACTATGTCAAATAGGATATCAATGGATTCGTCGTCTTGAGCTCTTTTCAACAAGACCAAGTTCGTTGGGAGAAAATAAGAGTTGTGAAAGAAAAATTAGCAGAATGAACCAGAACAAAGTGCTTAACATAAAGCACATGTTGGCACGTGCAGGGAAGTCTGCAATCATCCGTTCAATTCCAACTTGCCAACCCTTTTAGCACATATTTCACACACCATTGATCTCCATGTTTGTGAAAGCTCCACTGTGATTGGCTGATGGGCTGACAAGCTTGGGCAAATGAATTCTGTCACTCTCCATGTACCCTTGAAGTCAAGCTGTCCACTGACATCCATTCCTCATCCACCACTCCCATGCACACACATTCATCCGCTCCGTCTCCTCTTACAAAGGCTTTGTTGCCGCTCTAGACTTCATGGATTCTTGGAGCACTTCTCTATGTTAGTGGTTTTGTTGTCGTTCTGGTGGAGTGAGTACAGTTGGAGTTCATCCATCTTTGAATCTTCGTGCTGAGAGATGGTGATGGTCTTAGCTAGAGAGGTGGAAAATTGAAGCAACCGACAAATCGCCGTAACGAACTGGTGCCTGCAAAGTCTCTAATTAAGATCGGATGCAACGTCTTGCATTGGAGCCCACTGTACAAATCTTACAAGAACAGAATTTGGTTCACCAGGAGGTAAGTATTGACATGTTTCTCACTGACCTCTGGCATGTGAAAGAAGATTTTTCATGCTCGAATATAGTGAGGTTGCAAATCCAATTGTAATTGTGCCTTTCATTTGCATCTTTGAGAGACTCTGTTTTTCTTCGTGAGCTGCTTAACGCTTGGAGGAGACTTCTGCACTTCGACTCTGCTTTGTTTTGACAAGCTTGTGGGAGTGATAGTTTGTATGTAGCTCAAATTGAATCATCTTCAACTATGGATTTTAGTTTAAGCTTTTTGATCTAGAGATGGTGATGGTGTATTAGAGAATCAAATGAACCCAACCCAGTAGTTACACACTGGTGCCTGCGATGTCTAAGAATTTCAAGTTGCAGGCCACTGTAGAGAATACTTTCCAGCATTAAGTTTCATTAAGAGGTGAGAAGTGACATGTCTCACTAACCTCTTGCATGTGAGAAAAGAATTTTGGACTCCATCAGTAGAAGGATGTTCAAGTGCAAAAGTGCCTTTTTGACCCAGATTATGACTTTGCATCAACTTTGAGGAAATTTTTGGTTGTGTACTTCTTGAATTAAGGAGTCTGGTGGAGTTGGTTTTCAAAAAAATTGTGGGAGTGCAACTTCATTTTGGTCCTCTGCTTAACATCCATTCTGGTTCCAACTACTTTCGTGTATAACACTCTGTAGTAGTGCCTGTGTGTGGAAACCATGCACTTCCATGGAAATGTCAAAAGATTTAATGTGGTTAGTGAAAATGGTAGGCAAGAATCTCAGCTAAGCACCCGTTGAAACTCTTTGATGTGATTTTCAATATAGAAGTTCAATAAAGAAGACTGTATTTTTTGTTTGCAAATGTAGTAGTAGAAAGAGTCATAAACAGAGCTTAATAATAGGTAATATTATGTCAATGATTGAGCTTGACAAAAATCTAGTGTTGACTGTTAGTCTAGACTAGATTCTAAACCCCAGAGCATGAAATGATTCTTCAAAATGAAGAAGCCTACACACTCCAGATGTATTTCCAAATAGTCTAAAATTGACATATAACCACATACACTCAGTAGCTTAGCTTGTTAACATTAACAAGTCTAATTGTCGATTCAGATTAATTGAAGTATGCACCTAACCTTATTGATACCATTAAATATTGCAGCTGATTCAAGCAAGATGGCACCATCATCAAAGCTCAATGTGCGCAAGCTTGAGACTTTTGCCGCCGCAGGAACATTGTTGGTTATCAACAGTCTTGTGATTGTACTATCGATTACCACAGTGGAGGCTAGTGTAAACCATGTGGGTATTGGAAACTCTTTTCACAGTTACATCCAGATCACATGTCACTCCAACATGCAGCACCGCCCGACATACACAGCGACCGCGTACGAGATTTATTACTTTGCATTTGAAGATTGTGAAGATGAAGTTTGCCACCAGTTTTGGGATTGCCTGATTTCCAACACAGTGGAGCAGAGGAGGGCCTCCTTCCGCATGTGGGCAGACATCTCCCATGGAGGCCCACAGCTTGGTGGTTGCACCACTTGCAACTGGAGTGTAGATGAGCGTGGTGCTTTCTTGCGCCAAGACTCTGCTTGGAGATTTCTGTATAGTTGGCCTTAAACAAGTCAGCATGGCTGGACAACATTGATTTATTTGGCAAACCATACCCGCGTAGTATTTTTCCATGTGTCACTAATATACTTTGATCCCTAGTGAGACGGACTACGCATTGTACATGGAGGGACCGGTTACCTAAGAATAGCCAGGTGTTCGGCTATTCCAAGTAGTTGGTCTCTTCTTGTAAGATACCAGACATAGCCGATGTCCGACTGTATCACAGACTAGATTAGCATGGGTTTAGTGATCATGTTTAGGTTGTTTACCCTTTTTAGAATTGTTTTACTTATCAAAGACTAGCGTGGGCTCAGTTGAGCATGTCCCGGTGGCCATGTATGTTTTGTGATAGCACAATATGTTTTATGAAATAAACTTGTTTCATTTGTCATCTTTTAAACTAAAAACAATGTAAATGACATAGCCGATGTCCAAAGGGTCAAGCCGGTCACCTTGTACCAGCTGCAGGCGTTAGCACCAGAACGAAAGGCGTTGGATATGGGGCGTAAGATGCCTGCTCTAAGCCAGTGGCGACCTGACACGTACGAGAGATCGCTTTAAGAATATGAAAGGACCAGAATTTGGAAGTGTTCCAAGCATACTACTGTAGAAAGAGTGTGAGGTATTGACTTGATCCAACTCGTAGTCTAATTTGGTGTGAACAATATACATGATGAGTGACATTGTTTGTAGAATTTCTTGACACCTCATGTCACGGCCCACGACTACTTCAGAGCTTGTGGTTCCATATTAATTACCTTGTCTTATCAAAGTTTGTATCTTGAAACCAGCAGGGTGGGTAGACAAGCTCCAAGTTCTTGCACGTTTGCAGCATCTAATGTTACAGTTCTATTGCAAATTAATAATCCGCTTTACAGTCTCCAATTCAGTAAGCTGTTCATGGTGCAATTCGTCCACTGTACTTTGGATATCTTCCTTGCTACTCCTATTTAATCTCGTGGTATGTGATGGCTAGGAGATTTCCATAGGCAGTCTCATTCTCATCAGTATCTGTGTTTTGGGCTTTGGTATACCTGTTTTCATCATGCGTTGAGCTGTGTGCCAATTGTAGCCTAGAAATCAATTTGAGGAGTTTCAAGCAACATCTTCATCCTGAAAGTAGCTTGCTGCACGTGGAGTCCACAAGACTTTCAAGAAACTATCCATGTTTGCCTCAACAGAACAAGCTGTGCATACAAATTTCGTATGAACAAGTACTTAGTATCAGTATAAGTTCAGAAAACAGGATTGAACACGAAGCTCGGCATTCATTGTCAGAACGCTCTTACACTTGCTCCCGAATGTGTACATATGGTTTATCCATTAAAATGTGCGGCAACAACATATTGCCAACTGAGAAAAGATCGATGCAGCCACATGCCTACTACATGTTGGATCATCAAGAGATTTCTTGTCCAAATTAGCCTGGGATGTTCACTGGTCACCAGCACACCCGTTGAACCTTGTAATTGAGTTGCTTCCAGAGACTTATACACATTGATACATGATTAACCTCCACACTCGCTCCAGGATGCACACATATGATTTATTCACTAACATTTTTCGCTAAAACAACTTACCAACTGAGAAAAGATTGACGCAACAACATGCCTACAATGTGTTGGATCTTCAATTAGAAGTTTCTTTGTCCAAATTCACCTAGGATGATCACTGCTCACCAGCACAACCATTAAACTTTGTAATTGGGTTGCTTGCAGAGACTCATGGCCATTGATACATGAACCTCCACACATAGTCTAGGAGAAATAAAACTCCACGCTCATCGACACTCCAATTGCAATTTGTGCAGCCCCACAGCTGTGCACCTCCATGGGTCATGTCTGCCCACATTCGGAAGGTGGCGTTCCTCATCGGGGGCTGCTCCGCCGTGTTACAGATGAGGCAATCCCAGAACTTATTATAGGCTTCTTCGAATGGGAAGGAATAGATTTCGTTCACATCTGCCTTGTGTGTCTGCCGGTCCTGCCTGTCGGAGTTGCATGCGATCTGGATGGCACTGTGGAAAGCGTTGGCGATACTCACATGACCCACAGCCTCGACTGGCGTCGTCCACATAACTAGAAATTCGAACACGAGTCCAGAAAAGATCAAGGCCACAAGCCGGCCGATCTTCATCGAATCTGCCATTTTCTAGATGTTCAACACCTATTGGGTTTGGTAACCGTATTGGTGCAAGCTGCACAAGAGAATTGCAGAGCTGTCGACAAGAGGCGGACCAAGTTATAGTCATAGCCTGCAAAAGGATTACTCCACCGCTGACCTCCTCCGAGAATTAGATAGGTCGATAAATATGCCTCCTCTTGAAGATAGCTTTGGTGTGCTCATTAAAATACACTCCAAATCTCACAGTAGCTTGGAGAACACGTCTAGCAAAGATGATCCACATGCAGGCCGACATTCGTCAATGCCATTTTCTAAGTGATCAACACCTATCGAGTGTGGTAGGGTCACTGGCGCAAACTGCCAATAGGGAATTGTAGAGCTATGGACAATATTCAGATCAGCCGTAGCCAGCAGATTAACTTACTTGGGTGCTGCACGATGCCAGAAAACTAAGAATTTCTCCACCCACATCCTCCTCCAATAATCTGATGCCGAGAACTATGGATCCTGAAGATTACCTCGGGGTGCTGCTAACTAAAATACTTTCCATTAAATCTCAGAGCCAATTGGAGCACCAGTCCAGAACAAATTTTGGTCACTTGCAGGCCGATCTTCATCGATGCCATATTCTAAACAATCAACAGATTCAAGTGTAGTTGCAGGACTGGAGCAAACTGCACGACAGAATTGCAGAGCTGTGGACAAGAGGCAGAATATCAGGCCATAGCCATAGCGACCAGATCAGGTCGCTGCACGATGCTCGCAAAAGAATTACTCCACCGATACCCTTCTCCAGAACTTAGATGCCGAGAAATATACCTCCTCTTTTAGATAACTTCGGTGTGCCGACCACTCAAATCTCCTCCATTCTCTTGGAGGTTGGTGACACATTGTCTAGTGCTCGATCGGTGCAGCTGGTATAGCGCAATCTGTAAAGTTCAACGGTGATTTCATGCTTCAGGGCCATCCGCAGACATGCACATCTTGTCGGTTAGTTTTCCTTCAAGGAATTCAGGCAACAAATTTCAGGCAGTATCTAGTATGTAGCAACCTGAATTTCAGCGATGGCGAACACTTGACGCCGAAGCTGTGGTGCACAACATTGTCCTTGGCCGTTAGCAGCTGGAAGTCGCCGCTACCGAACACCGAACGGTCGAATGCCATCCTGGTGACGCCCTCGCCTGCGGTATTGCTGTTCCAAATCATGGTCCACATGCCACGGAAGAGCGCGAAAATCTGTAGATCTCCGTCCTTGATGATCGTCATGTTGCGCTTGGTGGAGGTGGAGAGAGAGCCCACGAGGAAGTTGGCCAGCCCACAGCAAGTGCGAGACGGGGTTGGAGTATCGACGGCGGATGATGATGCAGCTATTCACCATCACCGCCTTGTTCGCATTGCCCGATCCGTTGATGGTGATACTGAATCCCGCAGGAAGCGACACAGGTATATCCTTGTGCTGCGTATCCTTGTGCTGCCAGGACTAGGGTGAGGCGGTGACGCGAGAATCTTAATGCTGCCCTACCCTAGCTGGAGGATCGCCATTGCTTCTCAGACTCTCTCTCTCTCTCTCTCGTGCTAATGTCCGTCGGCAAGAGATCTGAGAATCGACAAGAGGTAAGCTAATCAACGTTAAGAGGATGTAATCATGTACGAAATCTCTCCACAACTTGAAGCTGGATCAATCACCGAACATGTGGTCGAGGTGCATAGCTATAGAAAAAGGAGGCTGTTGGGAGTATGGAGTCTCCAATCTTTCCTCATGACCGTGATCTTCTCTTGGAGACGGTTACTTTGTGTAGGCATCAGGGGGTTTTTCAGGTGAGATTCCTCAGTTTTTTATTAGCCCTCACCATCTGCAGAATCTGGTTGTCTGGATGCCAAATTTTTGCAGGGAGCTTTTCGGTGTGACAGCAAATTGATGTGTGTTCGTTTTTTGAGTCTTGGAGTAGGAGTAATCCTGCTGGTCTTCAAGGATGTCTTGTGCTTGTTAGTCTTTCTCGAGTGTTCACTATGATGTTTGTCATGCATTGAAGATGAAAGTTATGCTGATAACAGTTAGCTTAAAACCTGCGAGCTTTCTATGATCCCTGTTATGTTTTTGGTTTGTAATGTAAAAGTTCAACCAGCGAGCATTTTGTAAGAAAACGCTTCGGTTTCTGAATTTTCAGGTTAACCAAAACTTGCTTTTGGTAAAATTGCCATTGAAGGAGTTTCGAGCTGTAAGCCATATTCCGGGAAGCGGAACTTTGAGTTGATACTTTCTTTATTCTTAACCCTGCACCATCTCCAGATTTGTATGTTCTGAGAAGATTATGTTTTGCATTAAGAGCTTTTCCGAGCACTGTATGTTCAATCTTGTGGTATTGTGAGCTTGACGGTAGCTGAAAGTAACCTGAAAATGAATTAGGAACAGGCATGGAGTGGATTGTCATGGTGTTTGGAATCAGGATTTTTGGGAGGGTGCGACATACACATGAACTAGCATTGCTTTAGAACCCAATGAACATTAGCCAGTTTTCCACATTAAGGAATTCGTTTGTGGGAAGATGTCGACCTCAGCCCACAACGCCATTTGCATCCGTTGTTCTAATTGATAAGACTGGAGATTCCATAAACAAGAGGTTGACGGTGTAATAAAAGTATCCACAACTCCAGCAGAAAACAAACCACTAATTCATAAATTGATGATTTTGAGGACTTGTTCTCCTAAAGAGTCCGCAGAAATTGGTAAACATACATCAAACTTAATTCAAAGGACATCTGGGCACCTGTGGAACTCCTGTCTATGCAATCACATTTTTCACACCCATCTCCGAGCAAGACAGGAAGGCTTTTACTTGCAGTGCAATACGTTGCCATCAGCATACCTCAATAGCTGATCAATTGTTTTCATCAATGGTATGTAGCACATTTTCAGAGTGCAGTGGAGCACATGCATTTTGCATCAGGATCTCCCTTGGTTGTCTGAATCAAGTGGAAAAGAGATTCTGGTACAATGTAACCGAAATCCTAATCCTCTGAAAACTGTCAAATTCCGCACTGGTCGACTTATTACAACACTATGCTCAAAGACTACTACTTACCATCTCTAAACACACAAAACATATGTGTCATGTGATTGTGCAGTTCGCACCTAGTGTACAGGATTTATTGTCACATTAAAAACATTTCGTATGCTCCACGAAGTACAAATACACAAAGTGGTGAATTCACCTCTTCATCAAAACAAAACTCTTGCTCTCATCTTCTCTAGTAATTATGGCCTCTGAAAATTGCCATCTCCTTTTCAACACTTGCTACCGGTGATTCACACGTCGGTGAATGGCTTCGAAGAATCCACTGTGCAAAGCACTCAAATGCGTCTACACTCTCCAAACTTGTTGCCACACATAGTCCAAAGACTTCTAGACTGACCATCCGCCGCGCTGTCTAGGTTCGACACAGAATAATGAAAAATCTGCCACGTTTCGTATTCACATCGGCCAATTCCTTGCTGAATCCCACGTGGGGTTACCTTTGGATAACTATTGAAGCTGCGTCTCTCACGGAGCTCCTCCTTCTCACATTGCAAATGAGCGCCAATTTGGTCACATTGGCACAAGAATGGGTAGATTAGCTTCGGACGTGCTCTTTAGCTAGTGTGCGAGATTAGCTGCTTCCGTTCTTGTAAATTGGGTGCAATACGCATCCAGTGATCTCAGCTCCAATCCTCAGTGTACCAGCTATCATCCTCCCCCTCGTGAATTCTGACCTGGTTCCCATTCTCATCGTAATCGATGATGCCTGAGAATGAGAGGGGCTTGCATCGCCTGCCTTTAGGAATTTTCCGCTTCCAGATGGCGAAGTCAACATGGTCGCAGCTGTCCACACCCTCCATGTCCATCAGATCCTGCGACGAGCTGTCATCGCTCATGCTTACTGTGCTCATCGTGGAGCTGGTGGCACTACTGGTAGATTCCTGCTCCAGTTCTTCGTCCGCAGACATCACCCGCGGTCCACTGATTGCGCACATTCCCATTGTGATTTCTCTCTTTCAAATCGCAGCCCACCACCTCCTCCAAAAACCAACACCCACTCAAATCTCCAGCAGCTTTCACCAACAATTCTCCTCACCAAACCCTCCAAAATCTTACCAGTTTCTCATATAAACCCTAAACACTGGCAAATCAAACAACTAATCTGCTTGCAACTTCTTGACCTCTCAACCAAAGGCACTCGGGCACTATCACAGGTGCGCTAGCTTGCTGCACTGATGCTCACTGCAATGCAAGGTGGCATTATCACAATTGCAATGGGGGGAACAACAAAAACCCTCCGACCACCTAACCTTCACCACCAAATCTCACTCACACACCTGGTCCCGCTTCCACCAACAATTCTCCTCACCTAACCCTCCAAAAACTACCAGTTTCTCATGTCAAACCAAACCACTGGCAGATCAAACAACTAATTTACTTGCAACTTCTTGATCTCTCGACCAAAGACTCTAGGCATTAGAGTCCGGAACTGATGAGATTACACTGCAATAAAAGGTGGTACAATCACAACTACAACGTGGAGAACAAAAAAGATTGACCCTCCGACCACCTAACCTTAACCCTAGACTCACAGCCCACACTTTCTGATCCGCTTAAAGCCCAATTCTCCAGTCCACACTCTGAAAGCACCACTGCAGATCAGAAACCAATACAACTCATCCACTTCCACCTTCTTTGTCTTCTTCTTCACCCAAGACTCCACGCGACATGTGACAGGAGGTTAGAGTGATGGAGCAGTACTACAATGCAAGCCCGGTTGTTCAATTACACAATGCGAACTTATTAGACTTGAGAGATGTATTATACGAGCCTGCCAGCACACGGAAGCGCGGCAAGAGGGGCCGGTCGGTGTAACTAAAGGTGTTTGCGACGATGCGATCTGAGCTAAAAATACATTCCCGCGCAATTCTACAACCATTGAGTGCAGAAAAAGGAGTGATTTGGTTGTATTGGGCATTGTTTTGTATTGATGCGACGCGGATACCGACCTTGGGCATGTTAAATGCGAGGGAAAAGCATAAAATCAATAAGTTAATGAAACTTTGGAAACTTGAAGCCGCGTAAGTGACCATGGCTGCTAGTTACAGATGAACCGGTTGAGTTTGAGAAATAGCCAGTTGAAGTTCAAGACTTCAGGAATTATACCGATAATTTTAACAAAATCGTAAGAATATGCATTACATTAATAATGACAAACCGAAAGATCACAACATGTAACTGGTTGGACTTGGAAACGGTAGGATTTTTGACCAATTATGTCCAAAAAACTCCCCACTATTGCTACGCATGAGTCCAAACACTATTGCTATGCAGGAGTACTAGATCTTGATATGATGCAATGCCATACATCTTGGTGAGGGCTAGACACCCACCTCTTTGAGCTAGGCCCCTCCCACGATTACTCAACATGAAAACAAATGAAATTCTATTATAGCAAATAGATTTTATTTTATTTTATTTGGGGGGCGGGGGGAGATTTGACACTGAAATAAGTATCTAAAACTTTGAAATAGTGTAGAGTTATGCATTTAATATGAATAAACCACAAACCTAAGGGGGTCGTGTTTTACTTGGACCCCCTTACCCAAGAGGGAATTATTGCATACAAGCTTACCTCTCATTCATCCAACATAAAAGCCATGAAACTAATATGAATCTTGGAAGTTACTTCTTTAAATTGATTTGACAACGAAATAAGTTTTTAAGACTCCAAATTAGTCTATTTGAGGTAAATTGAGACGTGTTGGCAACAAACCTTTAGGGGGTCATATCTATATGTTGGATGGATGAGAGATACACTTGTATACGATAAGTCCATTGGCCTCGGTAATAGTGATAGGCATCCAACTCAAAGAGGTGGGAGAGAGGGAATTGTCACATACAAGCATACCTCTCATCCATAAAACATAAAAACTTGACCCCCTAAAGGAGTGTTGCCGATTCGTCCCAAATGATTTGGACTAGAATGACTCATTATTCTTAAAGCTAATTCGGTGTTAAATTGACTAGAATGAATAGATTCCAAGTTGCATCCTATTTAAGGGCTTTTATGTTGGATGAATGAGAGACACGCTTGTATGCAATAATTCCCTCTCTCCAAAGAGGTGGATGTATAACCCTAGCCACCCATCCATGGGTCGAGCTAATTTGTGGTTGCTAGAAAGCCTTGGCTTCCATTGGTCATGTCACATGTGACCTTTTTTCTCAATAGAATGCTAAAGCATCCCCATCAAGCTTTTGGGGAAGGGATCTACTCATAGGATAAGGGCCAAGCCGACGACCCACAACCCTCTAGCAACCTGAGAAAATCTATTATAAACTTGATTGAAAAATGATGCCTACCCCCATCTAACTTCAAAAAACAAGTTCCTCTTGCATTCATAAAAGCCAAGGGTCCACAAAACTCATATTGATTGCACCTCAACTTCAAAGGCCAAAATCATGTATATGTATGTATATATATATATATATATATATATATATATGTTCACTTACACTTAATAAATGAGCAATTGATCGGGATTTCTTTCCTCAAAGTGAAACTGTCAATAAATTTTGTAAATTAGTTGGAAATTGGAGATATGAAAATTCATCATTGGCAATGACGTGAAAATTGTTTGCGTTACAAATTGAAATGGCCTTTGTCATTTTAAGAATGAATTAAAAATAATGTGCTTCTTTTAGCATATTCATTCTTTACAAAAACAAATTTATGCCTTCTCCCTTCACATTATTCGAACACATTATCTTGATTGCAAATGTAGGCAGAACTGTGGACCATATGCCATTCTGAAATACACTCCGAGACCAAGAGAGCCATTCCAAGGTGGAGATCAGTCCCATAAGAGTTAAATTATATGCACAGGTATGTATTAAAAGGGAAGTAAACCTAAAATAGACACAAACTATCATAATTTCCTATAATATAGCATGTCTCTCTGTGAGCGCTTGATTGAGATGATTCTGTTTTCATGCAATCTTGAGGGCCATTTCACACATGAGACTGAGGGCCCATGACCATTACACTTCAAGCACTCTCATTGGTGGAAAAGGCAAATCCGGTCCAAGTTTGCTTCACACTACGCTCAAGGGACCGATGGAGTATGTGAATGCAAGATGGATGTAAAGTGTATACGGATTCTTACATGGCATCGAATGCATCAAGTTTCATTGTCACTTGGACTATTCACAAAACCGCCTTTTTTTTGTAGGCCTAACATAAAACCGGGAGACCAAGGCACTTAGAATGTTCACAACCGTTGATTTATTCTATTTTGTCATGTGTGAGCATCTGCATAAATAGAAGTTCATTGAAATAGCATTTGATTGAGGGCCCGGTCACATATAACTACACACTACACTTGAGGATCTGTGACCGCACTAGATGATTCTGGAGGTGTGTTGGGATAGCCTTTGAACACTTTCTTTTGGGCTCTCACAATTTCATGGTCACGGCTCTTGGCTCATGTGTGAAGTGGCCCTGAGATTAGCTGGTGTTGGAAGACCCCTGCATTGAATCATGGGCAACAAAATGGGGGTCAGACTGAAAATTCCGCTACGTAAAATGATTCACCAATGGCTAGAAACCACTCCTAAACTTAAGAAAAATCAATTGTGTTGTTTCTTCCTGTGTTGCTTTGAATGAATAGAACCTCAATTCCTTGTTATCCAAGAATCAACAGATTCTTAGAACCAAAGAACCAAGGCTTAGCATTTGTTATTTAAATGATATTTGGAATTTTTAAAGAACTACAGTTATGAATCAAATCATAAATTTTACATTAAAACAATCAGCAAGGACTTGATGTCATCACCTTGGTTGTGAGTAAGTTATTTGTTCTATGAATGACAATCATTTACTAATCATCTTGTCATTTAACCACATGTCTCACGGACCTTCCACATGCGTGATTAGTGGAAGAAAATTCAAAGCAATCACTTCTTTGAGAATCCAAGAATGGTCTTGTCAACTACCCTTCTCTGCCATAAATACCTCACTTATGTATATGTTGTAAATAATGCACCTAATTTTAGTTGAAAGACCATGCACAAGATCAAAATGTACATTCCATATATCACCCAGGCAATAGTCTGACTGTGAATTCTTTTTTAATTGGACTAAGTGTGGTGTACAAACATAGGCACAACCGTTGGCAATAGTCTTTCATCAGTAGCTCATTGAAGTCTTGTGGTACCAAAGCCAAGGGTGCTTTGGCATAGGCCATAGGCTTTCATTAATTAAAATTTCTTAATATACTGTAACTAAGAAAACCTATACAGTAATCCTTACATCTCACGGCCCCTTAATAAATACTAATGGAACAATACAAATAGGCCATAGTCTTTGATAATCCTTTGCGACTATATCCAGTAAGAACATTCCAGGTTATGTGCTTAATCCCTCCTATTAATTTGTCATCAAGTTATTACACCACATAACTCATTTGATAATCTCAATTATTGACCTAGTCTTGCATCTTATTTTCTCATGTGTATGCTCTACTCCCCTTAATAGCCAACAATTTTTGAGGAATGACCTTTCATCTTACCAAGGCCATTGTCTTTTCAAGTTCCACTCACCTGAAGGCAGTGGCCTTTTATAAAAGCCCACACCCAAGCAACTTCTAACTACAATGACATCTCTGACAACTCACTGATTCTCCGATTTTCCAAGGCTATGGTCTTTTCATAACTCAACAATTCAATCATCTCTCTTTTCAATGGACTAGCAAACTCAATGATGGCAAACTCAATTTACTTATTTCTAATGATGGCCATAGCCTCCTAATACTTCAAGGTAAGTGATCATCTCTCAACCCCTCGTGGACATAAATGATATTATGCACATACTATAGCCATTTCCTTATTACTCAAGATCAATCCATTCAAGACAATTCTTGACAATCATATGATTGGTTATAATTAGACCATATTCATCCTTATTAGCACTTGTCAAATCAATTCTATCGGTTTAAGGTAATGAATTTGTCTTGCAAGTTCTCGGTTCACTCCCTCATTATGGCATGGATTAAATCAAACCCAATCACTTCATCATAATATATTCACTCACTCATGGTCATTCTCTCCAATTTCTATGAAGTCATCGTCTATATCAGTATCATAACACTAAATCTCAACATACGGCAAGACTATAGCCATAAGGGAAAATGACTTGTAAAAAACACCACAAATAATGGTAAAATCATAGTAAAGCACTCGCACTCCAATACAAACCCCATAGAGGCTTCTTCTTTAATTATCACCAACCAATAGCCTTAAGTTGTAAATCACTCATAACTCAATCCAAATTTCCAAACAGTAGTCTTCATACTTCTCTCTCTCTTCCTCTCAAGACTAAAAAAAGAAATTTTCCTCTTCAACACCCGGGGTAACTTCCCACACCTACTTATGCTTTTTATGAAAAATACGTTCTCCTCTGTTGGTGCATTTTACAATCAGGCTATAGTCTCTCAAATTTTGGTTTTTGATATCTCAAGTTCATTGTATGTTCATACCTACAATTTTGAAGTGCTCGTGTTCACAATAAGTCATTTTTCACACTTAAATCCTATTTAGATAAAAAAAACTTAAACCAACTAATTTTTTTACAATACACAAGTCTCATGTAGATACCAAGCATATTTCGTTATTGTGTTTTATTAGTATATTAAAATTTGAGTCATTGGGTAAAAAATTCATCCTACATTAATATTTGTTAATAATATAAGTAATAATATCACACTAAACATTACTTTAACCTTCATTAATGACATGTAGTTCTTCATGATTATTTTTATTTTAATCTATAAAAACATTCAATGAAAAAAAAATTGTACTAGTTACTAGTAATGATCAACATTAATAAGCTATTCTAGATCCTTGGATGCCCACAAGCCATATTTAGGTTTAAATTAGGCATATATAGCCAACCAATATTAGTACCTTCCCACTATGAAGTAGACTCATGAGAAATGATATTGTGTGTTTAGTAGTTCCTATAGAGGGCTCCTTATTTCATCTTCATATGTGCCGGAATGTAGTTTCCACGTGAGATTCAAGCGGTCGTGGCAAATGTGAGCATTACACGTGGCAAATTTGGAGGTGAAAATAATTATTTAGTATCAAAATAGGGAGCCCTCTATGGTATCCCAAACAATCTTACTTATCTAAAATGAAAGAGAAATTCTCAAAGGAAAAAAAAGACAACAACAAAAACATCTATTTGTACAAGCTCGCAAGGGTGAATATAGATGAAGACACGATATTGTAAGGAAATAACATCCCAATTACCCAATTATTAGTACATCTCAAAGACGGCAAATGCTTGTTTCATTGAGATTTTTTTGTCAAAACAATATTGTTCCATTTATTTCGGGGAACAATATAATAACATCAAGTCAACAATATGGAGACAATAGAAAATGTACCAATGTAGAAACAATGGAGAAACAAAGCTTTGTGAAACAATGCATTCACAATGCCTAAACAACCTTCATTGTCACAAAGTAAACACAATATTGTAAGCATGATGATTTTTTATGTCAATTGCTTATTGAAACATCACTGTTACATTTTACATTGCAATAATATAAAAACAACTTTGCATTTTTGAATCACGGTTTCTATGTTGATATTAAATTGAAGTGATGTTGATTACATTATCAAATGCAGGATTGTCATCTTACAAATGGCACGTCCCTTGACCTTCCAGGTAGTTATTTTGAAGTAGTTCATGGAGTAAATAGGAGTAACAAATTATAAATTGAAACAATGACCTACAAACTAAGAGCTTCAGCCAAATGAAGATGCAAACCGTAATGTAACTCTTCATACAAACACAAAGTATTTTCTGCAATTTGCAATTTCAACAAAACACAACAAATGTTTGATTAAAGGTTGTGTTCAATCATCTGCATTGTACACTACATACAAAATTTCAAACTGTACACACTAAGTAAGTTTATCAAATCAATGGCACAAACACTTGAATTTCTATTACAATCTTTTGCAGATAGCCTATTTTCACCGATCAGCGTTAGCTTCAACTATGATAACCCGCGACATCCGCCAGAGATTTTTCTTGATTTCATCTTCAGCACACTTCATAGCACAGATGTGCATGGATGCATGGCCTTCTGTCAAATTTTTTCCATGCATGGCCAAATTCATCTGCAATAAGAATTATAGACAATTTATATTAATTGGAGGTAATTACATCATTTAATATTAAAAAAATAGAGGATGCCATGTTAAGAATAATTTGACTCACCACGTGGTAAAAGAAACCACATTGCTCCAAAGTCACACAAACAGTGCCCTTTCGATCATACCTCCTACCCAGTACAACCTTAGCAATTGCACCATAAAAAGCCTGTGATCCATAAGGATCTGGCACTCCATTTGAGCCACTTCCAAACCTCCAACGATCTCCTATACACACAATTCAGTACATGTCATAAGTGATTTAATAAAAGTTTTTTATCAATACTCATCTACATTTTAAGTATTTCAAAGTTATGCATGGAAATTCATATGAACTAAATTAACAAATCCACATACCTTCACACAGTGTTCGTAATTGTGTTGCATATGTTTGCAAATCTTGAGGTGTAGCATCTACACTGTCAGCTCTTAAGATTGTCACGTGGTATCTTGGAGTAGTAAAGAGATTTGTTAGTAATGCTACAGTGTTTTGCTCTATCGTCGAATCACACAGGGCTCATGATGCATATTACCTGGAGCATGAGGCTCGGTGAGATTCATGACATGTAGCAATCACAAATCTGACCTGTCGATAGTTGTCTGCAAATGGGTAACGTTATGACCTTGCCTCTCCAAACCAACCTTCAACCTCCAATCCTAGTGCAAAAATCTCATTAAAGTGTAAGATACTCAAGAAGATCATGTGCAACTTGCGTCAATATAATTCCAGAAAAAGAGGTTCATCAACATGAACTAATTGTTCTCAGTAGTGTAGTCTGGGAGAAGAATTATCTCCGAGTCACTAATGATGATGTGATGAGTTTGCATATATAACCCTTATACTGCTAATTCCATCAAACCTGGTCGCCACCTACACTCGTGAGGGGCTGTGCTTTTCCCAGGTCACAATTGCGCAACTTTGATGACTTGAATGTCCGAGCTGCGCCTGGCTCCTCTTGATCTTGCAGGTGGGGTTCATTACAAACTTTGAAGTACTTGATCGAAATAGAATGTGATCTTCTCCACACCTGAGGAAGTTGACCGGCCTGACTCAAACCGACAGGTACCTCATCATCTTTCTAAGTTAGTACAAGCTATTCCATGTAAGAATATGTTGAGAATTGTATAACCTGGAGATTTTGGCATCCAAACCACTTATAGATGACAGTGTTCCACTTTCAAGTTTACTAGCCCAAGGTTTATCGATGATGCAGATTGAATATAGCACATAGCAGCTTAAAGTTGTAACTGTCTGAGAGAAACACTGACTTGGTCGGCCGGGAAGTGGTTGACAATCTGAGAAATTGTGTTATATTATCCTCACTAAAAGCTCATCCAGATTCCAGCACGTAACCCGAAGACCTCTCATTAGAGGTTCCAATTCGTGAAGCACTAAGATAATGCGTGTCCTGTGATATAGTACACACAACCTTACTTTCAAAATCATCTCATCTTTAAAATATCCACTCATAATCTTACTACCTGGCTTTGATGCAAGTGCGATTGCATTATAGTTGATGACGTGGATCATACATATGTGGATCATACATATGTGTGATATCTAATCTTTTCCGTTATAAGGATTGTTGCAAAATTGATTAGAAATACGCGCAAGGATTGGGCTCTCATGACTCTCATGATACAGTTTTCATTCAAAACGGTTATATGCAATCTATGAAACCTAGACACAAGCTACAGCGGACACCCGTGACCATAGATAGGGTTGCAGAACTCTAAAGTATAAACGACAGAAGGTTTAAAACGACAGAAAGTTTAGGACGACAGACACCATAGCCGAAACCCTAAAGCCTTACCACAAATGTCAGAGCAGAACCTGCGCCGAGGGAATCTGTTCATGTAAGAATAGCAGCAGAATTTAGGAAATTCAAAACATTCGAGACTACGAAATCTTACCGCTTGAAGCGGGTAAGTAAGCAGCTGAGCTACAATCGTTTCTGCGATGGCTTCCAGTAATGATGTTGTCCTCAATTAAACGGAGAGAACTCGCTCCTCTCCACAAAATGTTCCTGAAACTCTTAAAGGAAGGAAAGGCACGTGAAAGAGGCTAATAAATCAGAGTTGACTTATTATCCAACCTCAACAACACACGCACACAGCGAAAATTCGAATTGAATTATCCCTTCCGACTTATGCTGCGACGTCTCCCAAATTTCACGAGAGAAAATCGGATTGTTCAGATTGTTCAGGATTGTGGAGAAAGAGGCATGTTCTGAAGGGAGACTCCGTAATTCATTTCGAAGTGCCTTTCTCACTTCATTAGCATGTCGAAGCCACAGAGATTAAACCACAATGTGTGACAAAAGATAGCTCACCTTGAGCAAGAACAGACAACGAGTCTTCAAATTTTCACCGCGCCTTATGCAACGCACATTCGCTTTGCCTCCTACAAAAGCTTCTTGCAATCCTCCAAAGTGTCATTTCGTTTGCCTCCTCATTTCGTCATGTAAGACCAAACATAACGATTTCATTTCTCAAAGTACAGCGCCAATACTATGCAAATTCTCCAAACCAAATGAAACACACATGAAAGAAACTGGACGATGAGTTAACTGGGCGTCGGTGGTGAGGCACAGCAGGCGGGTGATGGACGGAGCTTCGTAGTGGCAGCTATGGCGATTGCAATTTCTACAACAGCAACGCAAGCGAGACAGGGACTCCACAAGAGCAAAAATGGTTGAATCGTGATCGGGAGGTGGTGCCATGTGCCCTCCCGCAAAGAAAAAAAACTCGGGCAGGGCCATGGGATGGAAATTTACTCTGCCCGGAGAAAGTCGCAAGAGATAGGCCTGCCCATAGGGTGGCCATAAGGGGGAGGTGGAGGCGGGCAGGGGAGGGCTGGGGAATGAAAACATTACATTTTCTGCCCGTCCCCGTGCTTCTTGAGAGTCCCTGCGCGCGCTCTCTCCGGCTGAGCTAGCCTGGCGAGGCTTCTAGCATTGCATTCCTGCGCTGGCGATCGCCTTCCTTCTCTAATCCGGCGCCTCAATCTGCGCTTAACTTAGCTCAATCTCTGCGACCTCTTTGGTACCTCAATCGTCGCGTTGTTTGCATCTTCTCACGCACTCCTCGCAGGGAAGCAGACAGACAGACAGAAGAGGTGGTAGTAAAGATCGATTGTAAAACGAGAGATAGAGAGAGAGACCGACCAGAGAATAGGAAGAAGAAGAAGAAGAAGAAGAAATGGTTAGGTCTTGGCAAGATCGGGAGTCTCGTGTCGTCGCTAGTACCAATCGAGAAGGAGGGAATGAGTAAAATGGTAAATTTTCTTATCTGTAGCTATTGTCTCCTTGTGACGGATTTATTTATTTTTGCGTCTTGGAGATGATTTTCTTTTGCATCATGATTGGAAGGTGGATTCTTCTTTCATCAAGAAGCTCGCAGCGGAGGTGTTTTCAGTTTTATGGATTTTGTGTGATAAGTTTTGGACATTGATTAGGTTTTTGTAGTGGTTTGCGTACGGAGCCAAGGATTTACATTTTTCGGAGGTTTTGATGTTTTCAGAGAGGTAGAATTTCACTTGATGATATGAGCTTGTCATCACACTTCTGGCCTCCAGATCCGTATGAGCCGCATCCTCAATCAAGCAATAGGAATATTTTTCTTGCAAATTTCGGTCAAATCGCTGCAAGAGTCAAATTGCAATCTGATAAGATAATGCCTTGACCTGTTCCTTGTGGGAATTCGTTTTAGATTGACCCAAACATGTTGTGATTAGCATTTTTGAGGAACTTACCCGATCTACTGAGGCCTTGGTTCTATACGAGTCCATTTTCATTTTGTTTCTGTTGGTTTCTAGCGCACCTTAATGGCCATTTTGATGGCCTCATCGGAAACCTAATTCAAAGGATTATGGCATAATATCTTCAGAATATTTGTCGGCTTTGTAAATCTTGAAGCAAGGGTTGCACATCATCCAGATCTTTTTGTGAAAAGATTCTGAAGATTTTCGAGGGTAGAAGTTTTTCACAGTTTCCTAAATACTAATTGTTCAGAATCAACTGTAACGATTTTACACTTTCTATTAGAAATAAGGTGGACCGCCTTATTACATTGTGATCTTGATGCATTCTTAGATACATAGATGTGTGCAATAGAATATCCTGCAAATCATGCGACTAGATTTGTTATGTTTGATCTGGATGCATGAGGTTTTCCCATATCCCATCCGACTTCAGGTAAATTTCTCTTTCCTGAGAAGCTGTCGAATGAGGTGAGTGCTCAACCTCGAGTGGAACTCAGGCGCCTGAAATTGTCTTCAGATTTCATGAATCGCTTATCTGAACTTAAGCCCTTTCTAGACTAGTTGGTTGTCCTGAGCTTGTGTGGCAATCTTTGCCTACAGCCTATGTTGTTTTTGAAGTTGCTAATGTATTACGTGCAATACATGTAGTACCCAACTTTTCTAAGGTAGGACATTTCTTTCTCAATAAATACAAATTTTGATACAAAATTCATACTTTTTGACTGAGTATTTGCTTTTGTATTCACACAATATTGTATCTATATTGAATAACAGTAGAACTTTCCAACATTGAAACAATCGAGCATTGTAAAGGCAAAGAATCAACAACCACTGACAAACCATTGTCAAGACATTGTTTCAAGACCAATTTCCAACCATAGTATTACAATCACGTACGAAATTCGCATTGAACATGTTCAATTTGGATCAACATTGTGACATACTTCAATTGCAACAACATTGAGATATTCTCTATTGAAACATTACATATTTAGTCATTGTTTTTTTAAATTTACAATGCCTTTACAATGGCTGATTGTGAATAGATTGTCACAATACAACAACTCATAGAAGGCAAATTTGAGATGTATGTGTCAATTGGTGTGCGTATAAATTCTTTGGTTGTGGAAAAAAATACCAAATCTTTAGTCATGGACAATACTTTTAGAGTTCCACCTTTGAAGAAATAACATGTGTTGTAACTTTATAACATCAAGGATAACAAGTGACATTATAGGATATATAAAGTACAGTTGAGGTGAAGCCTTACAAGATGGGCATCCTATTTACCTAGTTGATGTGTATGTAGTGAGAACCATCTATGTACTACTAAGTACCCCAAATATTGAACGTAGTCATGGCTAGAGAATACTCACATAACATGCGTTTGATTCCATATATTAGAGAGAGAAGGATGGAATGAGGATGGTGTACAAATAGTTGTCTTTCTATACTTTCTCTTACTTTTACTCTATGTAGAATAGATACACACATGTATAATAATGACAGATAATATATTTAGATGAATAAAAGGTTTCAAAGCAATATGTGCTAAAATTCAAAGATTTAAGTTATGAAACATTGTTGAGTAATCTCTCTCTCTCTAGTGGTTTTCTAGTTACTTGTGAAAATGTTTGAAGCAAATTAAGAATGACTACATTGCAAGGATGTATGTGGGAATGACCACTACTTATGGATTTCGAATGTTAGCATGGTGATGATGTCATTCAATGATGTCAATTTTTAAGAGTATGTTAAAACCTCTTTTGAAAACTAAGTGAGAAATGACCATTGGTGATTATTAATGTTGTTATTAATAGCTTCTTAGTTTTCATTTGGTCAAAACCTTTATCTAGCTTTTTGCTTAAGTCATTACTAATGTGTGGTTAGAATTATGCCTCTTTGCATCCTAGATGAAGACACCATAACCTCTATCCTTCCAACTAATGTTTTATGAGAAGTTATAACATGGTACAATTCAAAATAAATGCAAAATATGGGTGAATTAGGATCACCCCCACACCAAGTTTCAAGTAACTTTATGATAATAAGATGTTAAAAATGTACAAACATGAGTCCACACCCAATGATATAGTTAGCATCAAATCTTGTGCGGCTTATGAGGTGTCACTTGATATCAATATTGTAGTAGTAAGACTTCACTCAATGGCAAGTTATCAATAGCATAATATAGTGAAATCTCAAGGTTTAGTTCAAAATGCAGTGAATTTTATGTATTGAAATACAATCAATTTAAGTCAAAGTTTATTTTATCACCATGTGTGGACATATGAATGCTATGATAGTAATAATAACACATGTGTTAATGACGATAGCACTGATATGCCAAATTTGGTTGGTCTTAGGCATTAGGTTTTGTATGTATGGAGGTAAAATTATCTAGGTGCATAGTTGGGTTCATTCATAATTGGGTCAAAGATAAGGTAAATTCATGTCATTGATGGAAGGGCGGGGGGGGGGGGGGGGACACATATTTATGTCTATTTGGGGGAATTTATAGCACCCTCAAAGTATGTAATTATTTGAGACTAGGTGTTTTTTTTTTGTGACCCTACCATTGTTTACAAATGATTGAGACAAGAGTTTTCTACACCCTAAAGTTATTATTTTATTGCATTTTTATGCCAATTGAATCTAATTTTACATGCAAAGTTGTAAACATTAATTTTTATCTTATTCTAATATAACCACCATTCACATCAAAAGCTATTTTAACATACATTGCAACCTAAAAATATGTACGCATAAAAAAATTAAAAAAATGGTGTTTACGAAACACAAGGAGCAATCAATATTGTTGAAATCAATAGTGAGCAATGCACTCAATCATCCAATATTCACCTTGTGGGAAATTATTTTCAAATAGTTTCTCATTTGTATTTAACTCACCCTAATTGTTTTTCATGGTGTTTAACATTTATAACTCATGGATCATTATCTCTATAATCTAGGTAGATTTCCTTTGAAGCCTTGCATTTTTTATTCACACTCCTAAGGGCCGGGGGGTGGTGGTGGGGGGGTATGGATGGTAATTTCTTTCATTTTCACATATCACCAAATAATGCAAAAAATGAGGCCTTATGTGAATTTTTTTTGGGGCCAACTGTAAGATCTTGAAGCTACTTATACTTACATGCCCATTAAATTGGACGTTCTAATATGGATTCATGTGCTAAGTTAGTATGTTAGATATTGAAGGGCTTGGCATTTCCTATATAATAATTGCATTTATTTACTAAGAAAGAGGCTTAACAACTCCTGAGTGTGGCGGATTGCCATGTGAGCAACCACATGTTAGTCAACTTATGGGCATATTAAGGGATGCTTTGGCAGTTGGGAACCCTTGATGATCCCTCAACCCTTACATGTTAAAGATAGACCATACCTATGTGGGATGCTTTGGGATGCTTCATAACATTATTCAAATTCATAACATTGTTGTGTGGGATTGACAAGTTTCCAAAGAATATTCCCACATTCAACTTGAATATGAAAAATATTCCTCTAAATATTGTCAGTCCCACATAACAATGTTATGTTTGATAGATTGATTATATATATACATATAATATACTAGTGGCCCTCAAGATATTAAAAAAAGAGAGTCAAAACTTAATAATACCTAACTGATCATGATCCTGAAAAAACAAGTCATAAAATTTCCAAGGATATATAGGTGATGGATACCATAAAAGCTCGCAATGATCTATGTCCAAATACCCAGTGGGTACCAGACCTGGTATTGAAAGAGGTGCTACTATCCAGTTCGGGTATTAGACCCATGTCCATACTCTGATTGATATCCCGACAATTGTAGATACCCGGGACATATGTAGATACCCACACAATATTGGTGATGACTTTCGCTGAAAGGGCGCGATCGGCCCTTGTCTGCGACCAGGTTTAGTTTCGTCTGGGAGGACGAGCCCCGTGCCGTTGAGAATGAATCCTCTCCGAATTGCGGGATGCTTTTTCTGTCTCAATTCACTTTCCTTTCTCTTTTCTCCCAATTTTCTCCGTTCGCCTTGTCGGTGCAAGCACAAGCTCGTTCATCCGTTACTAAGGGTCCTTGTTAATTATTTCTTGAGAGGCCGAACTGCATGCACTTGGAACAAATATTAGGTCATCCTTGTTTGGGAGGACGAGTCGTCACAGTTACATCAGATTGAAGGGCTTCAATTGATTCGCGTCGTGTGTTCTTGTCCAAGCAGTAGTTTTCTGGATAGTAAAATGGCTCCAAAACAAAGCAGAAGACAACTACAGCGAGAGGCGAGATTATTTGGCATCCGCACCCGCCCTGGTTGCAAACCTGCAGTGGAAGTGCGACTGCCGGGATCTAGAAAGGAGAAAACCCGGGATCGCTGTGGACGATATGGAGTCGGCTAAGAGGCTCGTGGAAGTGATCCTTCTGTACATTGATGGGATTGAGGCTTTCCCTCCGGATCATCCAGATCTGCCCCAGCTGGAGACATTTCGCATGCAGGAATTTGGGGCCTTTGTGTTGACCGAGTTGCAGAGGAGATATCCATCCGTAAACCAAGTGAGCATACGATATATTGAAAGCTCTTTTGCACTGGCTCTCTTACAGAGTAGATTGATGCACTAGGATCTTCTTGTTTACTTGCAGTCCACTTCAATGTAGCCTGCTGAAGGCTTGGCTTGATTATGAATTTTATCCTTTATGAGTTCCTTGTATCTTACGGTTGTATAATTTGATATCCCGCAATTGTCAAGCAGGTCCCGAGGAGTGAAGAGCGTTTGAGCCAAGAGCCTGGCATTATTCAGTCTACTGCTACGGAGGTCCTGGCAGGTATGGTGCAAAACATTAGTTCTGCTGATTGTCATCAAGGCAGACCATATACGTTCAAATGTGAACAAGATCCGAAGAAAGTGCTGTTTTATGGTTAGGGAGGGATCGAATTTATTTTGACGCCAAAATCCTGAAGCAAGTCATAATGTTGACTAAAGAAGACTGCTGATGAGTCAGGATCTTAAGGTGGCTTTGAAATTCACTACTGCAAATTCGGCCCAAGGTTTTGATCACGCGATGATGCTGATTGGTGTACCAGAATCGAGCTCCGCACACTTTGCGGTTGACAACAACTTCCGAAATTTCCATCCTCCAGGTCGCGAGGCTTTTGTCCTTAGCATTGAAGACACGGTTGCGTCTTCTATAAATCCGGAGGAACTTCGAACTCCTTCTATGCATATGCAGGTAGGAGTTATTTGGGTGCATTTTTGTGTTTTCTTAGACTTGAGATGTGCTTGAGTCCTAAGAACGAGTAAATTCACTATGGTATGCTGAATCCACTCTGATTCGAGAATGAATTAGGGCCTTATTAATTTGTGCTCTCTTAAGTATAAGTCCACTTCAAACCGTCATGCCTAAAAAGGTTAGCAATTGTGGTTTGTATTCTCCAATATTTCCTCATTCCTTACGCCTGTGTATTGTCATTCCCTGCAATTATCAAGCAGGGCCCTGCAAGTAAGTACCATGTGCACCAAGGGCCTGGCGTAGATCAGCCTCCTGCCATGCAGCTCCCTCAAGGTGCCGTGCAAAATTTTTCAACCTCAGGTAAGATTGAAGTGTTAACAGACTTTGAATAACCCTGTAATGAGAGGCTTGACACTACACACTGTACAAAGGACCATATTGATAAGTTGAGGCTCCAGAATGTTATGGGCCAATGAGTTAGTGGTTTAAATCTGTAGGCCGAGTCTGGATTCCAGCGAAGTTAGTTGTCTTTGATCTTCTTGTGGTACCATTCAGAGTCTCTTCCATCTGGTTAAATATTAATCTGTTGTACTTGAATTAAAGTCAGTCTCAATGAATTCCTGCAGATTTGATCCACTGCAGCAACCAGGGAGAAATTGCAGAGTTGATAATGCCAACCAACGGACCAGAATTCATCTTTGCTCAGTTTGAGGTCCTCAAAAACTTACGGAATGCCTACTCTCAAGCAAGTGAGGCACTTGGCTCAAGTCCGGCCCTTTGTCTACTAGATTCGCTTGAACTTATCCAGGCACATTTTTGTTTCAATTGCAGAATCAACTTAAGAGGATGCTCATGGCAGTTTCTGTACTCCTAAATTGTGCACAAAGTCTGTTAGTCTAGAATAGACTTCCATGCTTATCTTTTTGACCTAATGTCTCTGCTGTGGAAACACTTCCGAGTCCTGTTTGTAGATATGCATTTTGTGCACCAGCTCTCTACCTCTAATTCATTCCTGGACATAGTCTCTGCAAGTGATCAAATGCAGATATGAATCCTAGTGTACTTTTCAGTTGGAAGTGATGACTTGATGTGTCCATTCCACTCCCTATACAGACCTGTTGGCTTTGCACTGTTTTAGGACTTTGCATTTTCATTTGGTAACTTCGTGCATTCAAGGATAATTTGTTACATGTGCTGTGCAGCTCGCTCTGGAGCAGATTTGTGAGAGAAGGCAACTTGAAGATGAGATGATTCGTCAGGTGGTAGTGCCACTTTTGCAGCAGATCTCTGGCACCGTGTATATACTTCTGGGAGAGCGTGTAACAGAAGGTACGCTTGTATGCCAGTCTGATTTTTTATACATTTTGAAATGTTAATGCGACCTCCGATACGAAAATTACTATTTCCGGACATTCCAGTTCGTCGGTGTTGACTATAATTATCAGATTATACTTAGGGTGGGACCAGCATAATGTCTGCAGCTGGTGGGTCATGACTCATGGCGAGACCCGGTCTTACTCTAACTATTTTGCAGAGTATATTGAGTTATTTAAGTAAGAATCCCAATTCCCCTTCCAGTGTCCGGGGAGATTTTTGGGCACAATCGGTCAAAACCTAGTATTTCCAACTCCAACCGGTTACATGCTGTGATCTTCCGGTTCTTTATTAATTTGAGATATATTCCATAGATTTCTCTAAAAGGATGGGTAATTCCTGAAGTCGTGAACTTCAACTGCTTATATCTCAAACTCAACCGGTTCATCTGTAACTAGCGGTCAGTTCTCCCCGTCCATTATCCCCTTCCAACCTCATTCCAATGCCTATTCCCGCTGTTCACCTTGCAGGCTCTGCAAGAAGCTTCTCTGGCTTCAGTGGAGTTATGGCTTCGTTCTCATGGTTGCGTGGTGAGGCTCATTAGAATCACTTGAGCCACTGGTGTTAGTCCTGGTTGCAAATACAGCTTTCTGAACCAGGTTTCCCCTTGAATCCTCCACACATACACTGGAGCCCACAAGTGCACAATTGATGGAGCACTGCCGAGGTCTCTAAGAGCTTGTCCACTATGTGCGAGTATAAAAGACACAGAAAAATCTAATATTCCAAGCCGCACCTTTCTTGAACAGGAAAAAATCATGTGGAACAAACATACGGTAAGGTAAAATGTCTTTTTGATTTTCTATTTTAATATTTGTTTTCTTCTTATTTTGTTTGAATTAATTTCTTTTCCATTTAATTTTCTCATTTTACTTTATTCGCTATGTCATTTCTCTTTTGGAATTTTTTTATTTGACTCTGTTTGCTATGTTGTTTCTAATTTGATTTGCCCAGTTGACTTAATTTGCTACGAAGTACCTTTATAAACACCGTTGTTCAAAGATTTTGTTTTTGTTTTCTACGTCCATTTGATTTATTATTATTTTTGATCATATGATTTGATTGTTTGATTTGATTTGGTTATTTTCACCGATTATGCGATTCTTTTATTTTATTAGTTTAGTTTATTTTATTATATCATTATTCTTTGTTTTCAAAGTTTAAATGTTTTATTTTCTGTTCGAATTTTAGTCGACATTTGACCACAGTCGCTACACTAGTCTGCCCCACTCTCACTAGTCTCAAACATTCTTCCGGTGAGTGATGTGCAGAAAACACAGAAAGGCTTGAATATAGTGCAGAACTTGCAGAAGTGGATATATGGATAAACTTGCAGCCCAGAGTTGATGCACCAGGTGAAGAGTCATGAAGTCTCCCTCTTCATCTGCTGAGATCGGTGATGGTTGATTGCAGCCAATGATGAAATTTCTCTGTCTCCAAGTCATACATGATGTTACTCTTTGTGTTCTGTGTGGATATGTCTACTGTTTGCAGCATTCCTACTCGACTGTCCAATACGTCTGATAGACTTGAGTCTTGGACATTTATCCACTTAGTCTTGGAAAATATTTCAGATTGTGGTTTTCTCACTGCAATTCTTATTATGTTCGATGTCATAGGGGGCTAAAACTCAAGGCCTTAACCTGGATCTCATGGGAACTTCAAGGTTAAGCTGCCTAAGGCCGGAATAGTACTCAGAGGGGTGACCTTCCCAACACTATTTTCAAGCCTTTGTGTTTCCTGCAAGTTCACTTGATTTCTGTAGCACTTGGTGGGTGCACCCAATCATAGTGGGGGTACCTGAGTGAACCAGATATTTTCAACCAAGCATGTGGAAACATAGGGGTTTGTTCAAGTTGTTCATCTTTGAAAGGAGGCAGTAGTTGTTAGTGCCCCTCTAATTCTTGTTGTGCCCGTTTCAGGATTACATATAGACTTTGACCAACTCAAAAATGAAAGTACACCATATTTCATGGCGGTGGCAACATTGGAGTCGTCTTTTCTTTCTTGATGCCATTGTGGATATGTAGAATGTGTAATAATATAATGGTTTCTTCAATTACGATCTGTTCTGTTACGTTTGGTTTCATACCAAATGGGACAAAGTCTTGAATGTCTGATGCTATTTCATTAAAAGACAGCTGTGTAAATCGAAACACCTCCAATCTGTTCTCCTGCATATCACAATGTGGATGTCATCTTTGATTTGATTGCAACAGTTTGTCTTTGTGACCATTTAGGACTTGCTCAATCAAGAACTGAAATTAATTTTTTTGCTTTGTGCTGATCTATAATTTCTTACTGTGAGTAGCTTTCATTAATTACCTTGAAACTCATTATCAATGCTACCATCCCAAATGAGACAAGCCTTGCTAGGTTCAAGTGATACATTTTGTCACAGAGCAAGAAACTGGGAACTTCATGGGCACTATAATAATAATAATTTGAATATGCCTTCCTGCAGACAACCTGTATGAAGCTAAATAATGGCGACCCACATAGAATTTTGGGGTGGCACGAATTGGAGTTGAAATTAACAATGAAATGTGCGACAATTTCTGAAGCATATGCACAACCTAGACAACAAAGACTCAAGGAAGAGTTGAACGCCATGTATCCAAAGACAAAGACAAAAAGGTCTTCGTACACCCTAACCTTGATAATATCACACTTGTTAATAGAACACCTTGATATTGTCACCTAAAAGTTTGAAACCGATTTCCATAGTGTAAAACTCCCTCGTTATTATCACTATCACCCTTGATAATGTCACATTTGTTTTTCAAAATTTGTAGTGTAAGTGTGATAATAATAAGTAACATGGATGAAAAAAGGCCGGATGGACAACAAATTCTATGGATGACATCGGCATCTTCACCTGCTTCCGCTTGAATCTTGGGTTCTTCAATCTTCAATCTCATGTGCCGAAGAAGCAACGGTTTCTCTCGCAGATCAACTTCTCGTAGCTCTGCCTGCATCGTATGCTCTCTCCTCTCGCCGCTCCACACACTGCTCTGCCCCTCATCTTCTTGCTACTCTCCTCAACAAATTGCTGCATCCACAAGGTTTCTTCCTAAATGGTACTTTTGAAGCTTTGAGGCTTGTTGAATCAGTTCGGTGTTGAAGACCTTGTAATTGATTTCTCTGTTTCAAACTTAGACTGCTGGCATTCATTCTGTGGCATTTTCAGAGAATTGCATTGTGAGGTGGAAGTTGATCAATGGGTGGTTCCTGAGGATTTTGTGGCTGCTGTTGAAGATGGCGCACACATGGTAAGCACCTTAGTTGCATTCCTTCAGTAGCCATTTCCAATGTCGATAAATGCCTCTTAACCTTGAAGATTTAGAGCTGGTAAAACATTTCCGAGAAGCAATTTGTTGGAGCTGCATGCTTTCGCATTAGACACACCTTCAAGATTGTAAATTCTAAGAAGTTTCATGATACATGACAAACTCATTAGAATTGGTGTTGCACATTTAACATCAACAAAACAATGTGACATTAGAAGCTTCTTTGTCTCTAGTGAGAGGTCTTTACCTGATCTCAATGACACATTATGATGTGCTCTTGTTGTTATTCACAATTTTGAATTAGATTTTACATTCAAAACATTGAAGTCTCGTATTTGTTATTTAAAAAAAAATTATAATTATATTTTGATTTTCTACATATATTTTGATAATATCACATTATGCACAAAATGTGACATTATCAAGTATGTCACACCTTGTTTATATCACATTTTTTGGTGAAACGGAGGGTGTGACATTATCAAGGTTAGGGTGTACTCCCAAGGTGGACCTTTGAGGTCAATATGATGTCACTCGCACCTTTAAACATGCTTTTGTAGCTGGTTGTAGTACTGACCATGTCCTATCTTACATATTATCTTCTTAAGGTAGAGGGTGCTAAAACCAACACCTATAAATGTCTCTCAATTGTCAACACTCTACTACCTTGAACCGTTCCCCATGGTGTAGGAGTGCTTGGGCCCATGGAGTGACGGTTTTAGATGCCATTAGTGGCGTCACCTCATAGCGGCCTCCACTATCTTCATATAGGAGAGGTAATAGGCTCCACTCTATTTGGGGTTGGTTCAAGGTGGGTTTAGATGTCTTGTGGTTTGATAAAGCTAGTGGTTTTAAATTTGATTATTCATCGAAATTGCAATTGATTCTAATTTTTCTTTCTTTCTTTCTTTATACCTATGTTTATACCATAGGCTAGTATGATTTTATTTATATCAACCACATAGGCATATGTATGTGCAGTAGCTTAAAGTGTTGGTTTAAGCACCCTCTACCTTAGTTGGCGGAAGTCTGCTATTGATCGTCTCCTTTCTCTTGTTTCTTTACACTTCCCTTTATTGTTATCATGATTAACATATTTGAGCCTAAAATTGAACACCTATTGTAAAGTGGCCAAAATCATTAAAATGGAATGTGTTGCTTCATTTAGAAAGAAAATCTAGGAGTCTTGTGCATTGATAACCGTTCTAGGGAAGTATCGCGATTCTTGGTTTATATTGGCCTCATCAAAGGCAAGAATGATTGTGATAGAGATGCTTTCGATTCACACATAAATTCTTAATTGTCTTTTGACTTCAACTGCTTACCTATTGTTGCTACCAATTCAATATTTTAGGTCTAAGAGGTGGTAATAAGGGCCTTCATGATAGACGTAGTTGTGTTCTTCAATCTCTTCATTTCAAACTTAGCTTTATTGCCCTACTTATGTGTGTCCCAATGAACTTTCACTCCGCCCTTCACATTGAGGGCATTGAAGTCCACCATATTCAACACAATTTTGATTGACCACTTGTACATGGAAGTCAACCCTTCAATTTCTCAGTCCATTTTGACCCCAAAATATTCTGACTGAAAACATTGTTTTTGAAGACACTTGGAACAAGATCCGCAACACATTAGGAATATATCATCGTATGGATGGAAATAGTAGCAAGGTATTTTCTACTGGAGAAAGTGCATTCCTAGCACCTTCCACATGAAGGAGAGATGGTGAGCAGGGTGATTGTAGGTCTTATGTTCATGCATTTTACAAGAAACAACTTACTTTCCCCTTTGTGCTACAACTTATCATCAATGAACTTATAGATAGACTTTGTATTCTAAGATTAGTGAATGAAATGAGATGAAATTGATTCTAAAGTCTGGGAAGCCCAAAGGCCTAATGAATGCATACAAGCCGATTATGACATTTCACACTGTTAACAATTGTAATCTGCAGATATCTTTTTTTTGGTATTCTTGGCCTCCTGCACCTGTCATACGACTGCTATGCACACTATTTTGAACTACCCTTCCAAGCTCGTAGTTTAAGAAATAATTATTGGCTTCATGTCAAGAGACTTTCAAAGCTTCTGAGAAAGTTATAGGATTTCATCGATTTAGGACCACTTAACCTTGCAGTATGTGTGTGGATAGAAAGTTAATAGATAAAATTGTCAAGACCAAGCCCTACACATCATCATGATCAGTGTTTGGGAAGAATTTTGGGCATAATCAGTCAAAAAATCCTAGTGTTTCCAAGTCCAACCAGTGATATGCTGTGAACTTTTGGTTTTTGTTTATTAATTTGAGGTATGTTCTAAATATTTCTCTGGAAAGACTGGTAATTTTCTTGCAGTTTTGAAGTTCAACCAACTATTTCTTAAACTCTACTAGTTCATGTGTAAGTAGCGGTTGATTCTCCCCGTTCATTCATCAAGATTCATGTCTTGTTTATCCAACATTAACACATGTATGTATTGGAGAATTTCTTGAACTGCAGTTTCTCATTCTAGATTTCATTTTGCACCCTGACCTGCTGCACTGCAACTTCATGTCTCCTATTTGTTGGCCAAGTCGGCAAAAACTATTAATTGATTAAATTCGACTTCTATCCACATGGAAGTGTGCTTAATTGTATTCTAGCTTAAGAATGAGATATAGTGGTGAAGTTTGAGGATGGGAGTTGACCGCCTTCTAGTTTTCTAGAAATGGAAATTGACTTTGATTTGAGAAAATTAAATATTGATGTGCAGAAATCTTTTGGCCACGGTTGTTGTATTTTGCACTACATACTTCATGCTAACATATCCTTATTGTTTGCGCCTTTTCCCAAATTGGCATATTTATTTGGATTCATTTTCATTTATTTACAATTTTTAGGCATAAAGTTTAATAAGCCCACTCATGTAAATATGACCAAAAAATTGATAATGGGATATTATGGCCATATTCCAACTTATATTATTGACAACAAGGCAAATCTACTCACTAATTATATAATTGGATGTAGTACCCTTAGGCTACAAAACATGGATGACTTGCTTGGCTAACAAGTATTAAGACATAGTGATCAAGTTGTTCAAGTCTTTAGATCAATCTATTAAATTATAATGAGGACTATCTTACTTATTCCATTAACAACCTAAAGTCGGAGATGGTTAATGCCTTTTGTGATAAACTCCAAAGTGCTCAGTTACTAAAGTTTCAACCACCATTTTGGGCATGTTTTATACATGTACATTTCAAAATTTAGATTTCAACACTAGGGTTGAACCTTCAGGGGTGCACTCATTATTAGAACTGAGAACCATGTGTGTGCATGACTATGAAATTAATATCCCTACTATGCAAGTTTTTCTTTCTCATAAAGTGATAGATGTACTAATACATAACTAGAAAATCCTCTCGAATACATTACATATATAATTGAAAAATAAATAAATCGTTTAGACCCCATTCATATGTATATGGCAAAGAGATTATGTGAAAAAGATGGCTAAAATTCTCCTAGCAAGACATATTTATTTTTTATTGATAAACGAGTGTTCAATAGAACTTTAGGTTTGACATACAACATACCAGACTTAATTTTAGCAAGTCTATCCTTGGACAATAAGAGTCATACCTGAATAATAAGAGTGGGGGTTGTAGGAGCCAGACAAAGACATATACGGATCCTGCTCTTGTATTCAATATGAACAATAGTAAACGATTTCCGTCACTGACAAACACTAACCGACTCGGTTGAACCAAATGCGGTGTAAGCAATAATGGAGTAGCAGAGGTAAGGCAATGGCCGGATACTGTTGATGCTAAAGATGATGATGGGCATCATAAACCAACGTCCAAATGATGACCCTACAATGGCCCCCAAAACACCATAGTTTGCAGCAACAATCTCATTATTGGAACAAGAAGCAACCACAAGAAGAAGAGGAGAAACACCACCTATGTACTTCATGGTCACACCACCTGCAAGCTCCACAATGAGAAACCTTTAGATTTTCCAAAGTGTAGTCTTTCCCCTCTTGTCTTAAACCTTAAATTTGATGAATGAATATGGTTCACATATTAGATGAAATATTCATTTGGACCTCTTGTAGATTACCCACTATGGGCCTAAAGGTAGAAATACAACTAGGATTATATGAATAATATGCCGAGTATCTTTACAAAGCTAAAATAAATAATACCCGTACCTTGTATATTTTGTATCCCTAGGCACAATTAATATCCCTTTTGTGCACCCACATGGGTCCATAGTTTTAACAATGAGTGTATCCCCTTGAGGGTTGAACTGAGCATGTTCTTCAAATTTGTAATAGTTGTAGCAGAACATGTGGAGGTATAGGGATAGAAAAAGGAGAGATAAAGCAAAGAGGAGGAGATAAATTGCACGTCTACACATGGGTTGGCATGGCCAATACCAAGGTTTGCAAGACAATAAACATAACTCATCTTTGAATAATCCTACTCGAGAGGTGGTTGGATCAATAAGTGCATTTTTATTTGCAGATAAATGTTTTCAAAACATTTGCTAAAAAACAACCACGAGTTTGCCAATTCTAACTATATGAATGAAATTTAAAATTCACTTTGTATGTCACAATTTTCTTTTGTATGTCCACTCCAATGCAAGCATTTAAATGCAAGCATTTAAATGAGAATATATAAATATATTATCATTTCTTTGGTTTGACTTGGATCTTAAGCTTTCAAATGGTCATTTTACTCCTAACCTCTTTCATTTGAGTTCATATAGGGTAACATCAAAAATTGATTTTTTTTTAATATTATGAAAGTGTTTCTTCAAAGTAGGGGATAAATTTCAATGCCCCCCCACTCATCGTAAGTGTTAATATTCAAAATGAAAAACTTCTAAACGGTCTCAATATCCAAGTTTAAATATATACATATTTGAAAATACAAATCATAAATTCTAAATAAGTATATTAATATTATTTGGGTTTTTTTTCTACTAAATTTATATTATATCGTCATCAATGCTTGGGTGGAGCATCGTGGAGCCTTAAGTCCTAATAATATAATTATTTGGAGAATTCATACATTTTTACATTTAAGTTGAACAAATTATAAAAAGTACAAATCATTTGAAAATGGATAAGTTGAGCACAACACAATTCCAAGCACCTACTCGTTTGTCTACAATGAGAATAAACTAATATTGCAACAATGGAACACTGTAAGGTCCTTGACTTGTCAACTAAGTTTGTGCAGACAATCTTAAGTGTCTGCATGGTAAAATTTAAGCTTCGTGACACCTACCATGGGGGAGTGTGATAACGCAGAAAAACTTTGTCGAGCACACGTCTTCCTATTTTTATCCAAACAGAGACCTCAATGTAGCACAATGGGGTGAATGGTCACAACACCTATTGAGGGGGAGTGCGAACCAGGGGAAGGGAGGATGTAAATAATGATAACTAATGTAGAGCCCATAAGTTAATTACTATTCAACGGAAAAAAAGTCAAAGCCCCAAAATCCCTCTAGTGAACATAAATTGAGACGAATCATCAAGCAGCCTACACTATTTTTACTATTGGGTTTTAGGAAAGTAAACCGGTCCAATGGGTCCCAATTGGAATGAAGTAGCCTCAAAATGGGGAGGGGAGGGGCAGGTTTTTACTGCGAGCCAGAATAAGTTACGTGTCTGCGCGCAGACTCCAGTCTGTTTGCGACGCTCTTGTCTCCGATCCTTGGTGGCAAGCCACGAGCCCCCGTGAGTCCACCATGCAAGCGTCTTGTCTGCGAGGACGAGCCCCGAGATTTGAAAATAAATCGTCTTGGGAATTTTGGGTCGGCTCTATTCCTTTCGATTGAATTTCCTCTCTCCTGCTTCCCAATTCTCTCCGTCACAAGTTGTCGATGGGCAATATATGAGCCGTGGTCTACGAAGAAAGCAGATTTAGCCAACTCAAGAGTCGTCAAAGTCGTTACTGGTTAACTACGTGAGAGATTGAACTGCATGCACGTGGAACGAACACCATGTCATCGGAGTTACAGCACTTGAAGATCACTACTACACTACCTTAGAGATTTAGGAACACATTTGCGACAAAAATGTATGCCGGATGACATTGCGACTGGTTAGTTACAATGATATTCCTACGCTTTTACAACACGCTTGCGCCGTGACCGAGCTATATAGCGGAATTGATATAGTTTCGAACTAATTTGGCTTCGACTGATTCTGGCACAGAGAAAAGTTGATTTCAGGACAGCGAAATGGCTCCCAAAGTTAGAAAGACATCCGCGGGGAGATTAGACCGCAGAGGTAGGCAATTTGGTATCCGAAACCGCCCTGGCTGCAAACCTGCAGTGGAAGTGCGATTACCTGGACTATCGAAGGAGAAACTGTGGATCTGTGTGAGAGACCAAATCTCGGCTGAGAGGCTTGGCGAATTGATCTGTCGTTACATTGATAGAATCGAGGCTTTCCCTCCCGATCATCCCGATCTTCCTCAACTTCAGGAATTTAGAAAGAAGGAATTTCAGGCTTTTGTGTTGACCGAGTTTGAGAGGAGATTTCCCTCCGTCAACCAAGTGAGCATTTGAATATGTAAATTCAGCTTAATTGCAATTTTTGTCTTGGACAGAGAGTAGTTGATATTAGACCTTGTGTTGGCTTCGTTTAATTCTAGAATGGGCAGATATCTCTGGACCCACATGAGTACTTAAGGGAGTCTTACAATTTAGCAATAGTATCTGCTTTGTCTTTGACATTCCAAAAGCTTAATTTTGATTTTGATTTTTTTCTTCAAATGTTCCTTGTTCCTTGCGGTTGGATAATTTCTTCTCCCGCACTTGTCGAACAGGGCCCAGGAAGTACAGATCATCATGTGTACCAGGAACATGGCATTTTCCAGCGTGTTGCCGTCGAGTTGCTGGCAGGTGGGTGCAAAAGCTTAGTTCTGATGGGGTTCTGATGACTTCCGAAGGCATGCATGCTTTGAGGAAACTAGTTTTTTTATGATGAACAACAGATTGAATTTAGGTTGACGCCGAAAGTTTGAATGAAAGCTGCATCATGTTGACAAAGCAGAACTCCCGAATCCGATGAGTCACTGGTCAGGATCTAAAGGTGGGTTTCAAGTTCTTTACTGCAGATCCGGCCTACGATTTCCATCACGGGAAAAGCGTAGAGTCTGAAGTAATGCCGACTGATGTACTAGAATCGAGCTATGCGCACTGTGTACCGGTCGGCGATTACTTACAGAATCCCCTTCCGTTCGAATGTGAGGCTTTTGATCTTGGCCGTGGAGACTCAGTTGCGTCACTTATAATACTGGATGAACTTCGAAATCCTTCTACACATGTGCAGACAGGAGTTATTCAGGTGCATTTTTGTGATTCCTTAAATTGCAGATTTTGAGAGGGTGCAGATCATGGAAGGTTGTCTTAAGATACATGTGCCTAATTTCCGTAAATGATCGGTACTTTTTTACAGATTTTCTAATTACCAAATGAGTAAGTTTACTTCGGTATGCCCATTCCACTTCTGTTTCGAGAAGAGCCAATTCAATTGTGCTCTTCAAAGTATAGGTCTATTTCAAACTATCATGCGCAGATTAAAAGGCTTCGTAATTGTGTTTTTTTCTTCGTCTCTAGGAGTTCCACACTCCTTACGCTTGTGTAGTGGCATTCTCTGCAATTACTCAGAAGGGCCCTGCAAGTACAGATTATTTGGACCAAGGGCCTGCCATAGATCAGCCTACTGAGGCGAAGCTCCTGGAAGGTGCAGTGCAGTGCAAAACCTCTCAAGCTCAGGTCAAATTCACATGAAAGAATATTAGTGGATGGCGCTTTCTTGTGATAAGTTTCCCACTTAAACAATCAATCACTTTAAATTGTCGAGATGCTTGGAAGAATCCCTCTCACTACAATTTTTTAGAAAGCATGATGTTAAATGAATCAAGGCTCAGAATGTGACAGGCCGATGAATTGGCTTTAAAAATTGAGTGTCTGATTACAACAACTTGAATGCATATAAGTAGACACCCAGAATCTTGGACTTGATATGAATGGATTGGCCTGATATGCCCTGTCCAATGAAACCACAAACCTTGGTCGTCTTTTAATAATACATGGAGCCGTTCCATGCTGCAAATAGATCATTGTTGGAAACCCTAGTTGATTCTATAAGTGAATGTGGGATGGGAAACCTCCTCACGTCCAGACAGGGAGGAAAGCTTCACTACTTCGTATCATGGTGAACCATGGATGGGACCTAAGCTCCTTCTATCCTGCCAGGTGGACATGAGTAAATCCCAAGTAATCCTAATTGGTTCTGTGACAGATTTGCAACTCACACCAGAAGCTGCTAACTTTCTGAACTACGAAGAGCCAAACTTGGCCACGAGGAACGAAGGCATTTATGGCAGAAGCGAAAATGAGGCTCATCGTACCGACTGGCTTGATACCGCCTGGCAGCTTGAATTTGAAAATTTGCGAATGGAGCTGTCTAATTATATAGAAGGAGGTGAAGCTCATTTGAAGAAGAATCTGAATTTGACTACCTAGTATGCGTAATGAACTTGTAAAGAACAATGAAGTGCAGGTTTAATTACCTTTTCAGATGTAAAGAGTAGGTCGTTAGGCTGAGTCTGGATTCTGGCGAAGTTACTCATCATTAGTTTCTTCTGATACCATTCAGAGTCTCCCCCATCCGGTTAACTACTCTGTTGTGTGGGATTAAAGTTGGTTTATAATGATTTCTGCAGATTTGACCCACGGCAGCATTCA
This sequence comes from Polytrichum commune, assembly GCA_950295325.1. NCBI lineage: Eukaryota > Viridiplantae > Streptophyta > Polytrichopsida > Polytrichales > Polytrichaceae > Polytrichum > Polytrichum commune. The sequence goes on from OX485804.1 coordinate 2,210,697, forward strand.
GAATGAAAATGAGGAGTTCATGACTCTACCAATCAGCGCTCCACAATCCATCTTTGCTGAGTTTGCTGAGATTGCTGAGTCCGACAACTCACAGAATGTCCTCCCTCTAGCAAGTGAGGCACATGACGTAGAGTGGAGGGCCCCAATGCTCCAGAATAATCGACCTATCGAGGTACATTTTTGGTTTACATAATTGCAGAATCAACTTGAGAGGGTGCTCATGGAAGTTTATGTAATGTCCACCAAGAATGTGATCGCTAGAGTAGACTTTCTGTTTGACCTAAGATGTGTGCCGTAGAAACAGTCCAAGGCCTGTTTGTAGAGTGCGCTTTGTGCACCAAGTTTGTACTCGTAATTTAGGGAAAGAATCTCTGGAAGATCTCAAACGCAGATAGGAATGCTTGCTGGCCGCCACTTGTCCAGCTCTGCACTAAATAGTAGCGAGGGTCGATGTAGCCATTCCCATCCCTGTGCCAAGGTGTCCTGCTGATATTTGTTTCTCCCTCTCTTTGGAGTTTTGTCGATTGCGAACTTTGTGCATTCAGGGAGCTTTGTTACGTGGGGTGCCAACTGAAGTACTCTCTGATGTGCAGCCTAGGAGCATTGATCAGGAGATTTCCATGTCCTTCGATGATTTTAGATGGCGGTTTAGGATTCTTTTACTGCAGTGAAATCTTGAATTACTGCAGTGGAATCTTGATTATTTAAGGTGGGTAATTAAGTTTGAGCAGGGGTTGCTTGACGATGATCGGCGGGTGCATGAGAGGAGGTGGATTGAACAAGAGAAGAGGCGGGTTGAACAAGAGAAGAGGCGGGTGGAACGAGAGAGGAGGGCGCAATATGAGAGGACGCTTCTTCGGGCACTTGGGTGGGGCACGCCTGAACATTACAGGCTTGCGCTTCAGACGCTTGGACTTGCACTTGAAGGTGAGAGGAGGCATCTTGCTATTGAGAGGAGGCAGCTTGCTATTCACAGGAGGCAGGCTGAGATTGACAGGAGGCAGGTTGAGCTTGACAGGGAGCAGGCTGAGCTTGACGCTGAGAGACGAGCCCTTCATGACATGAAAGCGTCATATTTCACTGTCTACAGAATCATGGATCTACAAGGAGAGCTGCTGCGCCGCGTGGCCCAAGTTCTTCATCTTGTACTCTCTGTTATCACATTTTCTCTTATCAACTGCCTTCTTTGGACTACCCCGGAGAGTTTACGCTTCACAATCCTTCGCCGCCGACCTACGGTTGGCTCTTTGCTTCAAGCGCTAAACTATGTAATATGCATGACCTAATTTGAGCACTTGGTGCGTTAGAGATGCGGCAATGGAAACGACATTCACTTATACACAAGAGGATTCCGTGTGAAAAGGAAGAGGATGATGGAAGAATGCTGAAATTCTGGGGGGATTTTCCCTGCAGTGCAGCTTGGAGCCTTGCACGTACTCCGCCAAAGAGGTTATTGACATAGGATTTGTGACAGATTCAAAAGTGTCGGTGACTTGCTAACCACTACCTGTAGTAGCAACAGTAATCACATGATGATTTGATGTATTGATCAGGATTAAGGATATATAGCCAAGATTAGTAGAGGTACATAGTATAACAGGATATTAATTGGCACTACCAAGCCTTAGTGGGTCTAACTGGAGCATTGATAGGTGTAATTTCAGTTGTTTGGAAGTCTAAGTACAGCTGCCGAGAGGTCGATGAACGGCAAGACACCCTGATAGATTTGTAAGTGCTTGTAAAAAGGTCTTCTTTTTTAACAGTCTGATTGTATTATTTGTCTATACTGATTGAATCAATTGCTTGTTAAGAACTGTCATTGTCTTGTGGAACTGTTGTGTCTCATGAAGTTTCCTAGCTACTTCTAATAGAGGTTTTGAATGGAGGAACATAATAGAGTTATCCATTAATTAAACTGGAGTTTTGGTCAGGATTTGGTTGTGTTGCCTACAATTTTTTCCATATTTGAATTGTATTGTCAAGTATCTTGGGTTTCCTTGAACTTGCACGGAGAACTTTAGATCATTTACCCTCATGAGAGTTAACTCTCTCTCTAGATTCATTACCCCCCATTAGAATTGACATTCTCTGAGAACTCATTATACCCCTCACCCCCCCCCCCAATAGACATTAAAGAGTACCTTTCTAAATTGAGGTAAGTACATGCGAGGGGAATTACATTATCAATTTATCCTCTATATACGTCTCGAGTTATCTTTTTGGATTTCAAATATTTTATGGTTAAATCATCATAAGATCATCTTAGCCTTAGCATCACAACTAGGTAAGTTTTGCAAACTTGAAGCAATGTTGAAGCAAGAATGCTTACCATGCTCTTTGCAGGGTGTTTACAGGGAGGGAGCTTGGTGATGTGGGGTGGATAGAGTCATTATTTAAAGGTCAAATAGTAGAGGGTGAAACATAAGAATTTTTTTTGAATCTCATAATGGTCCTATTTACGTGTAGCTTGCCTCACATGTGTTAGGGCCTCCAATAGATACACATTTAAAGAGTTTTTATTTTTATTTTTGACTTCACTAGAATCTGGTTATGGTTTGGTTAATTTTCCGTGGTAACATGTAAATTAAGATTGGAGACTTTTTGGGAGTTGCGAGGTTGATGGACCTATCATGTCTACATAGAGAGTATTTGTTGGATCTAGAGGGTTTGTGGCTAATATACCAAAAGTCAAATACATCTTCAAAGATTGGAATGGTTGTTGCTATCCTTATTTAGGATTACATTACCTAATCATGTGTTTTTATTTTGAATGAGAGTTTATCTAAGGTGATAATGTTCTACCACGTAGGCATTCGACAAGTGACCCTCCTTTCTTAAAGTGACCCTCCTTTCTTAAGTAAGTTAAAGGAGCTCACCACAAAGAATTCATCTTCAAAAATCACCTAAGAAATCTTCAAAAATGATATTCTATGTCTTACTTCATGCTTATATGAACATGTCTTAAATGGTTAATATATGTTGTTTGCCAATATTCTCACACTAGATCTCAAAGTTAGGAAGTTTCTTGGATCCACAAATGTGATATGAGAAATGAGCAACAATTTGTGGATTTTTTAAGCTCCCATATTGCTTCTATGATTTTTTAAAGTCAATTTTTTTTCATTTAAAACAACCATGTAACCCCCGTTTGTTATGATTAATTATTCATGTTCATCCTTAGATCCACACCTAAACACACACTACTCAAATTTAAGTGTTTGATTGACAAGAGAAGTAATTGGCATTGAGTTAGGCATGTTTAGTGTTCTCTTCATTTTGCCCTCTTTGGTGCATTCCTTCATGGGGAAACCCGAGACAACCCAACACCATCAAAAATCAAATTTGATGATCTCAAGGCGGCTTTTCTTGCTAAGGAGTGGAACTCTTTCCATCTCTAAGGGAAGGAACTAGATTATCACCACCTCAAGGATTTCTCAATGAACAAATGTGAATTGTATTGGAAGCAACCATTGACACCACCACAAACACAAGATCATTACCACTTACCAAACCTTGAATCATAGACCTGCCATTGAAACTAAACAATGGTCGACTATTCTTATAATCTCTAGAGATAATAAATTCTGCCAATTTTGCTCTTGAGATGTAGTTGAAAATGAGGCACACTTTGTGTTGGAGTTGTGTCCCCTATACAATATCATTAGGGGTAAGTTCCAGTCACTTTTTGAAATTGTAATATTAGGGAGTCTCAAGGCTTTCTTTCAATTGAATCATGACAAGCCAATATTAGCCTCTATCTCACGGGGGCTATCACACTCCACCACTCTAGAGAATTAGCCAGTATGACACCATCCCGATGTACTTTGAGTCCCATATCGAGCCTTTTGCCATTCTGGACTCTAATTCATTTCATTGTAGCAACTCACCTTTCTCTATTTCCAAACCATTATTGCTGCAATTATGCCCATGACAAGCTCATCACCGTTCACTCCCTCCTCAAAATGAGCATATTGTGAAAAGTGAATGAAAAAAACAGCTACCTCCAAGCACGTTCAATTTGAACACCTCAAACCTAGACTAGAAAAAAAACCATTTTTGATAACCCCCCAATCTTAATACATAGGCGTTCCCTAAAGCTGCGAAGTTTCACACATGTAGCCGTCATTTCTAATGTAATGATAAAAATTGTGAGATTTCAACAATTGTTGTTGTCGCATCTAGCATCATGGAAAGTAAGTTAAAACGGCATGGAATTGGGTTCCTTGAAAAGGACACTCCTTATATTCAAGTTTTCGTCTCCCAGTTGTTGGAAATAAGTCGGCCTGTGCTATGAATGTGGGTTGGGAGAGAATCTTGCCTTTAAGAATCTACGATATTTTCAAAAGTTGGAATTAAATTATGGAATTTTTTTGTGATGAAAAAGAGCACTAATCTTATATACAAGACCACCTTCTATTCTCAAAATGTGCATATCTGACACCGCCTTCCACCAACCACCCAACCATCGCCTATTGGACAGCAAGCAACCTTCCACTTTAAGACTTCTCATGCAATGTGTATGTTTGACAGATTTCATTTGACGTTCAACTTCAAATCCAAAGTGTCATGTGACATTTTCAAAAACAAAAATGAATGTCAATTGACATCTACATTTTCTTCTAAAGTGCCACCTCAATTTCATATGCCTAGTAGTACGTGTCATTCCAATTTGTAAAGTGTCATTTGAGGTGTGGTTTTTTTCTTCACAAGTCACACTACATGTCAAAATCTAAATTGTGCATGTCAATTGACATGCATTTTATTTTGGTGTGAGTTTATATGTGTCAAATATCAAAAACTTTTACACACTCTTCCCGTGGGAGGACGATATCCTACCCCCTACAAGCCTTTCGGGGGAGGTAGATTCGGGCAGGGGTAGCTGCCCCACAAAGAGATCAGGATATGTTCATTTCCATTGAGTAAATAAGCAATTAACTGGGATTTCGTTTTTGAAGGGAAACCGACAATCAAACATGTAATTAACTTGGAAGTAAAAAATATTACAAAACCCTCATTAGCACTAAGGTTATAATTTTGTGACTTACCATTGAAAGGGTCTTTGTCATTCTAAAGTGGAACTAAAATTAGGTTTAATAAAATTTTAGTATGTTTATTTTATAATATTTTAGTTGATACCTTCTACTTTCACAAAGTATTCATACACACTCAAACTAATTAAGTGTGATAATGTGTAATTAAGTCTAAATAACCGTATTAGAAGGTAATTTTGTGCAAGGCCTAGGTTTCTACAAGTATTCATACACATATGAACAAATTGAGCCTGATTAAGTGCAAGTAAGTGCATTCAGCCCAATTAAGCGTAATGAAGCCCAAACAAGTGTAATTAAGCACATCATTCCTCATATCTGAATTAAATAATGATTTGAGTGCATTTTATAATTAATTAGGCATATTTGATTTGATAAGCATACTATCTGATTTAATTGAGCTTAATCAGGATTAATTAGGATTTCTTAGACTTAATTACATATAATCACACTTAATTAGTTTGAGTGTGTATGAATACTTTGTGAAAGTAGAAGGTATCAACTAAAATATTATATATATATACATTTTATTAAACCTAATTTTAGTTCCATTTTAAAATGACAAACACCCTTTCAATGGTAAAAGTCACAAAATTATATCATTAGTGCTAATGAGGGTTTGGTAATTTTTATTTATTTCCAAGTTAATCACATGTTTGATTGTCGGTTTCCCTTCAAAAATGAAATCCCAGTCAATTTTTTATTTACTCAATGGAAGTGAACATATATATTGGATTTTGGACCTTGGAGATGAAATGCACTCAATATGGAATTTGTAGAGAAGTGGCCTTCAAGAATGCAAGGACAATGGTTTTTTTGGAAGTCGGATGGGGCGGGCAGAAGTTTTCGGGCGGGTCCAGAAAATCCCGGTTTCTTTGTGGGGCAGCTGCCCCTGCCCGAATCCATATCCGATATCGTCCTCCAGAGGGTGGCCTAGCCCACTTGTAACCCACATGGTAAACGCTCCATAAATCTCCTCCCCGCCCCCAAAAACATTTCTGTACGTGAAGGTCAGCTATGGCGTACTTGCAGAATGGGCTATGGGCAATTGTCCCCACACTACTTTTCCTTGTGCTTGTGCACCTTGCGGTCTATGTGTTGCGGGAATTTGTGATCCTACCCTGACGCATCAAATGGGCTTTGGAGAGACAAGGGGTGAGAGGGCCACCTCTTCGGTCGATAATGGGAAACATACCCGAGCGGAACAAGATGATCGAGGAGGCTCAACAGACGGACATGGAGATTGGGGATTACGACATTCTTCCTCGCATTATGCCCTTTCACTCTGCCTGGACTAAGCAGTATGGTAATTGAGCAGCACCTTCCACTTTAATCCTCCCTCCATGTGTAGAAGAATCGGTGTTTAAAATTTCACAAGTTTGGATTTACTCTGAAAATTTAGCAAACGTATCCAGGATTCCAATTGTCATTAGTATCGGGGGTGAGATGCACAAGTCATATTAAGAGTGCATACTGAAAATTCGTTACTCTTCAAATGATCATATAGGCCCTTCCAATCGTGTTCACTACTGTACCTAGAATGGTGTCTACTTCCTAAGCAGAGTGTATTCTCATCGTAACATGTGTGTTTTTGGTGTCCGGTCTTGACTACAAATGTTGTCTTATATTATTAGGCATCCAATTTAGAAGAGCGACCACATAAGGCCCACACACATAAACTTGGGCAGGGATTCACAATTTGCAGGGAAGCAATATTTGTGGTGGTGGATAGGGCCCAAGCCGGTGTTAACGATCACGGACCCCGAGGTTATCAAGGAGATTCTGTTGAACAAGAATGGGATCGCCACAAAGAACGATCAGCAGCTGAGAGGTCTGAGAATACTGTTGGGCAAGGGGTTAGTGAGCACAACTGGGGACGAATGGTCCCTTCACCGCCGAATTGTGAGCCCTGCATTCCACCATGAAAGAATTAAGGTAACTCACACAACCTCACACACCCCACTTTCTTCTAATAAGGTAGATGTGTGTAATTCCGACGCTTTTCTCTCTGCGCCCACTTCTCGTAGGGGATGAATCACGCAATTAGTGCCAGATGATTAGCAGATCCACATCGTGGCCTGTAGCCATTTGCCTCATATTTCCGGAGCCCTTATGAATATCTTACTCATTTTTAAAGTGTAGATTCTCGTGTTCTTCAAATGGTCTTATAGGTCCCCCCGTTTATTTGGAGTATCGAACCTACAATGCTAAGCATATTTTGAGCACGTAATTTAATCTCTTTCAAACACATGTCTTTTTGGTGTCCATTCTTGGATTGGCACTTAACCATATACAACTCAAATATAAGTGTCCAGATTATTGCCTTCATTGTTGGATTAGCACCGGTCTACCATATGTGTTGTAAACCATATATGAAGCAAAGGCAAAACTGCACGCAACTAACTTGATCATCAACCATTGCTCAATAGAAGGGGTTGTGCCACTCACATAGTTTGTCATATCATTCTTAAGTCGGTACTGCCTTGACCCTTTTCTAATTTTGTTAATTAACAAATTCTAGGTGCCACCATGAGCGAGGTGTGTAAGCTTGATGTGCTCCTGACCGTTGGGATGAGTCCTTGAAGCCAAGAGATAGACTCCTGAAGGAGCAGCAACTTATGATTAAGATTTGGATGGGGCAACTTTATACTCACATGACTGGGTACTTTGATTTCCTGTTTTAAGGGTTGGAGGAACATTGTCTTAAGAATGTTGTGGTGATTCCTCACACTTAGTCTTCTATATCATCTCCCTGCATAATTGCAACTACACTAAATAGTCCTATCAGTGTGGGCTCAACAAACCTCTAGAGCTCACATTAATTTTGAACCCATGTGAAATCTATAGTTTAAAATTAGTGTGGCTCACATTAATTGTTTATCTAGGAAATTGATGTGGGTGGATATTTTTGTTCTCTGCTGCTTTTGATGTAAGGTGGCGATTTTAATTTATGTTTGGGGTTGGTCGGAAGTCTCTAAGGAAGACTGAGGGGAAGACGTGGGGGTCTTGAACCCACAGTATTTCCACTCAAACTAGACAATTAGAGTAGGTCACACTAATCATTTCCACATGAATTTTCCACCCACACTAATAGGACTATTTAGTGTAGTGTACAGTGGGTTAATGTGGGGTTTATATTACAGTACCTCCCTCAAGTAGTTGTTGCTTATTCTTCTTCAATTTCAGCACATGGTTGGGGCTATGGTGGAGAGTACAGTGAGCCTGCTTGAGAGTCTAGAGAAGGCAGTGGCATTGGGAGGAGGCAGTGCGGATGTGGAGATGCAAAGGCACATGCGGGATGTCACGGTGGACATCATATCTCGCTCCGCTTTTGGGAGTAGCTACGAGAAAGGCAAAAAAGTATTTGAAGAACAGCAAAAGCTCGTTGAACTCCTGGTTGTAAATAACCCTTTCTTCTCCCTTCCAGGGTTAAGGTTGCTCCTTCACACAACTCTTGTCTTATTTTCCTTCTCTCAAATCTAGTCCCTCCTGTACAATTTTGATGTAATTTGGTGTGACGTGCAATAATTTGGACACCTATATTTGTATGTGGGTAGATGTGGATCTAAGATCGGACACTAAAAATACATCTTTTAAAAGAGATTGGACTACATGCTCAAAAGATGCTATTAATTGGGAAGACCTATGTGACCACTTAATGAGCACGAGAATCTTCACTTTGATAATGACCTCCAAAAATTATGAGGCAAATGGTACAGGTGCGATTTGGATATGCTAATCATCTCGCACTAATTGAGTGGCTCACAGAAGTGGGAAAAAGTAAAGTATCCAAATTGGGCATATCTACCTTATTGGTGTACTGCAACATAAAAACCAAACCAGTGTTGGACGGCTAAAAGAAATGGCATCAAACCTATGTTGGTGCTTTAAATGTGAAATTTATGATTTGATTCATAACCATAGTTCTATATACATGCAAAAATGAATCAAAGGACCTTTTAGAAACCACCTCCTATGCCATCCTATAATAAATTTGAAGAATGTGGCAAATCTTCAATTTTTTTGAAAATGACAAGGATTGGAGGCCGTATCCTTTTATGAAAAAGGATCAAAACCATGGAACCACAGGACCTGTGATTCTAAAATTTCTAACATACCAAATCCAAATGTTACTATCGAAATCATCTACCCGTCCAACACTTGGTAAAAAGATTGACCTAATTTATGGAGTGTTACCACACCAAAAGGTGGCAGTAGCCATCGGGTGAAGAGACTCTTTGTTTATGCTTGGTTCTTAGGTTGCCGGCATTTCTATCAATCTAGATGTAATGTACATTTTGATCTTGCGCATGGTCTTTTAATTGAAATTAGGTTTGTTATTTACATCAGATAAATAAGTGAGGTATGTATGGCAGAGAAGGATAGTTGATGAGACCATTTTTTGGATTCTCAAAGAAGTGGTTGCTTCAAATTTTCTTGCACTAATCACACATGCGGAAGGTCTGTGAGACGTGTGGCTGGGTGACAAAGATGATTAGTGGGTGATTGCCATTCACAGAGCCAAAAAACTACTCTCAACCAGGGTGATGACATCAAGTCCCCGTTGGTTCTTTAGATGTAAAATTTATGATTTGATTCATAATCGTAGTTCTTAAAATATCCAAATTTCAATCAAATACCCTTTTAGAAACCACCTACTAAGCCTTAGTTCTTTGATGAGTCTGTTGACTCTTGGAGTTGTTTAAAATAAGAAGGATTGGAGGTTCTATTCTTTCAAAGAAACACAGGAAGAAAAACACAATCGGTTTTTCTTAGCTTTAGGAGTGATTTCCAACCATTGGTGAATCATTTAACGGAGTGAAATTTCCATTTTGACTCCATTTTGACACTTACCATTTGATGCAGGGGTCTTCCAACACCAGCTAATCTCAAGATTGCACGACAACAGAAGCAGCTCAATCAAACAATCAGAGAGATCATCCAATCGCGCAAAGATCAGATCAAGAAAGGGCAAAGTGAATCCTACGGTCAAGATTTGTTAGGCCTGATGATATTGGCAGCTGATGAAGACTACTCTTCTGTCAAGAGTAGTGGAATGAATGCGATTTTTGACATGCAATCTCTAATTGATGAGTGCAGAACTTTGTACTTCGCGGGCCATGAAACAACAGCCCAGTTGTTGACATGGACATTAATGCTGTTGAGTACACATGTCGAATGGCAAGATCGTGCGCGAGCTGAAGTTGTTGAGGTTTGTGGGGACCTCCCCCTGGATGCAGATGCCATCGGCAAGCTAAAAATTGTAAGACTTCTACACCTTTCCATGATTCTCCAAAGCTACTCCAATTTGCAACAATTTTAGTTCAACGCAGATTGCTTCAAATTCAAATATATTGTAAGAGCAAAAGTGGCACAATGTGTTATCTTAAGGGATTGGTATAATTGGCCGCTGGCCAATTTCCAAGGCAAGTCTTCAAATTGAGGAGCTGTAAACAAGATTGATATTATGTTGGGACGGTGATAAAAGTTGCTTCAAGTAATATGCTTCCAGCATTAATATTTGAGAACGTCCTTGATGTTGAGGTTCTTACATGTAAGGTTAAAGGAGCTGCATTTTTGAGCCACAAAGTCTTGCTTGAGAGCATCAAATGAATGAGCATCATGTTTGAAGATTAATAAGTATTGTACTTGTCATATCAACGCAAGTCTAACATAACTTTAGGTCTTGTTGAATCATGATGTGGTGGTTTTATGGTGAACTTGCAGTTGACCATGATCTTAAACGAGTCATCTCGATTGTTTCCACCCGCTCCAGTCTTGTCGAGGTCAATTGCTCGTGACATTAAATTGGGTGATCTTGACCTTCCAAAAGGTGTTGGAGTACATTTGCCAATTTTAGTACTCCAGCATGATCCTAGCTTGTGGGGTGATGACTATATGAAGTTCAAGCCTGAGCGTTTCGCCCGAGGAATTGCCAAAGCCGGAAACCATCAATTGGCACTCATGCCATTCTCGTTTGGACCTCGCATTTGTGTAGGTCACGTATTTGCAATGCAGGAGGCCAAAGTTGTCATGGCGACATTATTGCGACAACTCCGCTTTCAGTTGTCTCCTCAATATCGTCATGCTCCTGCCATGACTTTTGTATCACTTCGACCTCAACATGGTATGCCTCTTGTGGTGGAAAAGGTCAATTCTTAAAAGTCAACATTAAACATTGTACACTAGAACCTTGGACTCAACTTTCATACAAATATATGCAAAGAAACTTAGCATCCCTTCATGCAAGAATCTGCCTCAAAATGACATGGTAGCCCCTAGATTATAAGAGTGTGTTGGTAGTATATAGGTTGTGCGTAAGACCATAGACGGAGCCTACCCTCAAGTTGGTTTTCACATCACAACATGTTTCAGTGGAGATTGTGAGTTTGGTGATGCAATTTCTTCAGCCAGGGATCGATCCTGGAGTTTGGACTTGCACATGACTACATATAATATGATAATGAACAATCTTGTTTTTCAATTGTCAGCTTCTTTGAAGAACTATAAAATGCATAAAGGAATGATGTTGGTTATGAGGTAGTCGGTGACCAATAAAAATTGACACATCCAAGTAAGTGTAGGCTTTCAGAGTCAGGTACTCACTAGCAGGGCGATGAAGTACTCAGCACAAGGAACTTTGAATTTGTAATAGCAATCTCTGTTATTACTGGTGAGTAATCTCCTTTGTTTGCTCTTAACTCAAAGTTTGTAAATTGTTCTCAAGGTCAATTCATCTGTAATCATCTTAGTGGAACAGTTCTTACAAGTGAGCGTTTCAACCTCTCTCAAGGATAGCTGAACCAGGAGGTTAATTTGACAAAGATCTGTGTTATTTGTGGTTGAATTGGGTTCACCTCTTTTCCTCGTTGAAACTTCTCTCCTCTATATATTCTCTTTGTCACTTCTTGTGGACCTGAGATCTCATGATGATGAGGGAGACAACCAGCTGAGGTGGCAGCAAATTGACCAACTGATGCATTATATTGACCCATAACACTAATTAGGTCATCTTGCTATGAGAGCATCAGCAGGCATTTTTCGTTTGTTCAGAAAGCTCTAACACTTTGGTTGGAAGATTTAATGTCAGCAGCAGAATGGACTCAGAATTATGAAAACGTGATCCACGAAGTTGGATCACAGAGGCATGCTACTACTGCCTTGACTTGGAAAGGTAACAACTTAAAAAGCTGTAAATGATTTGGTGACAATTAATCAACTTGTCAAGTGGATCTCTATAAGGTATGTGAGCCTCAGACTCTTTTCTTAATAAACGGCTTTGAACATAAAATGATTTTAGGTTTGCAATTGAAAATGAAGAGACGTGCTATATTTTAGAAAAGTTTGATAGTTTGTGTCTATTTTAGGCTCACTTACCTTTAAATACATACCTGTACATACGCTTATGGGACTGATCTCCTCGGCTGGGGATTCGTGGCACTCATGTATTTTCATTAGTGAGAGTTCATTCATCTTTGCGGATGAGATGAACCATTTTAGACACTACCTCACGTCGTCGGCTCCTTGTCTCAAGGGTTTCAAAAATACCAAGTTTTAGTAGTTCTAAATAATCCTAGTCTAATCTAATACTTAAGGCAATAATACAAAGGGGGTTAGATAAAATAAAAATGCCTCATATAGAAACAAGTGGGTGCATCATGCGTTGCCAACCTATCATTACTAGTTTGGTTATTTTTAAGAAATAAATATGGGCGGACATTAAATACCCCCTCACGAACTTTCGGGGGTCTCAAATTTGGGTTAGGGCAACCCTCTAAAGAAATTTCTGAACTCGATCAAACTTTGTTGCCTATCCCGCCCAACTTCAGAAAAAAACATTGCCCTTGCATTCTTGAAGGCCGCTTGACTACAAATCCCATATTGAGTGCACTTCACCTTCAAGGTCTAAAATCCAATATATATGTGCACTTCCAATTAGTGAATAAGCAATTGATTGGGATTTCATTCCGGAAGTGAAACTATCAATGAAACATGTAATTAAATTGGAGGTCAAAAACATTACAAAATCCTCATTAATATTGAGGTTGTAATATTGTGACTTACCATTTAAAATTATCTTTGTCATGCTAATGATAGATTAATGCAAATGTTCATAAGATGACCAAAATGAAACAATGAACATAGAATATAAAACATACAACAACAAAAAATTTATTTTATTTTTAGGTAATATAATATGAGGTATAAATAAATAGTATGTTATTTGGAATTAGACTTGTGGGACAACATTATGGATAGGGTATACTCAGAAAATCATAAGTTTCTGACTATAGCCTATCTGAAATATTGTTATATTTTATCCTCATCACATATTGTATTATCTTCAAAATCACATAGTGAATATTGATTATTTTCAAATAAATTATATTATATGTTAATAATACTAATATTTATTTATTTATTTATTTATTTTTGAGTTCACCAATTTACCATAAGTTGATATATATTATTTTGACGTATTATAAATGTTTGAGCAATCACACCCGTGCAAAAAAATGAATTATGAACCAAAAAATGTCTATGACAACACATAATTATATGTTGCACACGTTGATATCTTGTGATATTCATCAAAATAACCATCATCATGGCCTTGGAAGTCAAAGCCACATCATGGCCTTGGAAACAACTCATGGAAGGTTAGAAAATAGGCTTAGAGCATCCAAGGCACATCATTGCCCCTTGCCAACTAATTGATATTTACAAAATAGCTAGTAGGTCACAATAGTTATGAGGGAGAAAATAGGTCTTACATGCCAACTCGGAGGTGTTTCACTAAAGTAAGCTCCATCCAAGCTTCTTGATGGACTCATCCGATTTTTGTTACCGGATGACTTTACTTGAGTGCCACGAATCCCCGGCCGATCTCCTCCACCTTGGAATGGGTCCCCTGGACTCGGAGTGTATTTCAGAATGGCATGAGTTCATACCGACAATTCTGAAATATCAGCAACGGTAATATTAACCACAGAAAGAGAGAGTACGAGGTGAATAAATAAGCCAACTGACACACCGCAATGCAGCACTGCTCCATTTGAGGTCGACAAGACTCACACAATCCCCAGAAAATTGAGGTGCTTGAAGCAGAGGCCAGGGCCTGATATGTGCACAAAAATTGATTCCTGGCTGAAACACACCGAATGTCAGTCACAGAAACAGAACATAAGTATGGTTTTGTTTTTCTTACAAAATTCGTGTGTTAAACATTACACTCTGCAACTTTGGACAACAGCTTTTGGATATGCAGGTTTACGATTTTAGGGTTAAGGGTTTAGGGTTTAGGGTTTCTATGAGAGCCATGAGGCAACTCTTTGATTAAAGAATTGTATTCAAATTCGATGTGCCTATTCCAATTTTCACTAAACTACTTTCGACGCTTAAATGTGGACCTTGGCGAAATGCATGGTTTGTGCAATGTCTCGGACACAGTGATCCGCTTGTTGGGGTCCAGAATCATCTTCTCCAACAAGTCTCGGAACTGTGCCACCAATCTTGGGTTTTCATCACCCGCTCCAGAACTGCAAATTAGGAGATACCACACCCTTGGACTTCACTAAATAGTCATTCCTCACAACTCTCTTCACCATCTCCTTGTGACAGGATCTTCCTCCACAACACAAAATCTGAAATCCTCGTCGAAGTGCTGCTCCCTGAAGTGTGCCTTCTGGAGCATCTTCTTGGGGAAATCCCCCTTGAGCTCAATGTGCAACCTCAACATGTCATTGGTGGATCCGGGGAACAATGCCTTCCCTGAGAAAATCTCCCAAAGACAGCACCCCACTGACCACATGGCAAGAGCATGGCCATAAGGCAAGCCCAAAATTATTTCAGGTGCTCAGTAAAATCGACTATGGCCGGATGTCATTCGGCCCATCCGCAATCGACCTTGCACATCCAAAACCATACAGGTTCAGGTAATTCCCTGCATCACTCACCATCATGTTGTCAGGTTTGACGTCACAGTGTTGTTCATCTTGTTCATGTCTTTAGATCCGACCACCATTGTGATGAAGCTGATGATCTAGCATTTCACGTTCTGCTCTTACTCGTTCACCCCCTTAGGTCCCATCACGATCATCTCAATCATCCCTATAATGACGATGGAATTTCAATTCTCGATCTTTGTCTGCCCATGGTTAGATGAGTTACAGCATCATAAATCTGCTCCGACTTGGAGATTGTTTCTGTAGAGGGCTGCAAGTTACTCTTGGATCAAAGAAGAAGCATATGAATTTAATGCCTATGAGGACTATACGTAAAGCTAAATCAGCGTACAGAAAGTGAGATTAAAAGTGATGTCTGACTTGACAGCATTTGATAAGTGAAAAGTAAAAGTGCTACAAGAGTGCCCTGTGTAACCAAGGCCCGCCTGTGGCCACAATGTTTGTTTAGTACACTAAGGGCTGCTTTACACTATGGTGGAGAAGTCCACCGATCATGAATTTTAAGCGAATTCTGAAATTTGATTGGTCGAGAGCGACATTTTTGTCCAGTGATGGTTTACACTACGGTCAAGAGTCCTTTCGTGGATGTGAGCCCGAAAAATGTACTCACAAGTTAGTTAACCCTAACGCAAGTATTGGGAAGTAAAAAAGGCAAGCTAAAAAGGTGAACCTCACCCTTAAAAAGAGAGAAAATAAAATAAATAAAAATAAAAAGGTAGGTGCAATTACCGTGAGCGGGAGGGTGGAGTCTTAAAAGGGAGAAAAGATCAATAAAAAAGGAAAAACCGGCTTTTCTTTTGGGGCGGCCCGAAGATGCCGGGCATCGCGAGAAAAAAAGAGAAGGTTGGAGGGGTCTCGGGAGGTAGGAGAGAGGGAGCTCAGTGTGCATGCTAGGAGGAGAGGCATGGGGGTAGGAGGCGGAAGCGCCACCTCAACCTCGAATGGATCACTATATTTGTTAATCGGAGACTTTCGAATGTCTCAAATTAAATGCAAATGATTTAATATCTAGTCCAATTTCTTATTGTGATGACATGTATTTATGTCAAATTGGTTGATGTTGCCCACGCGAATCGCTTTATTAAGTCACATTAAATATATATTTGTGTTTTCTTTGTTCTTTATTTGAAAACCATGTCATTAAGTAGTCTCAAAATCATGAAAAAATCTCCAATTACCGAATATAGTGATATGGGTGTGCACAAGCGTTTCTGTACTAGCCGAATACTGATCGGGTAGAGGAAAAGGGAGTGGATGCTTAGGCGATGTGAAATCGCAATGCGGAGGGAGCTGGACTGGCGATGATGGCTCTTAGTGATGCCATTCCTGCACTGGATTGGCCATTGGGTTAACCTCCCTCTCCCAAGGTCGGAATCTGGTGGCAGGTGGGAAGGTGTGAGTTTATCTGCCAGATCTCGAGGTGGTGCAGCATTCGGGAATTAATGGTGCGCGGATGTTTCAAGCATTTAATGCGGTGGAAGAAGATGTAACGTAGCTAGATGCGTAATGGTACTGCGTTGCTCCGTATGAACACCTGTGGATGTTAGCGAGATGTAGATCAGGGAAGTGATGTTGGGATCCCTGCAGTGTGCGGAAACTGGGGCAACCAAGTAGTTTAGATAGTATACGTCTTCAGGTTAGTGATGAGGTTTGACGGAATTCGATCGTGGCAGTGGTACTCTGGCACATTGGAATTTGGAGCAGGAATGTTGTAGTGGATTTTGTTTGAAATTTTTTCAAAGAAAAAATGGAGCGAGATAGTCCTGCCTATATTGTAGGAAGTAGAAGAAGATGTCGATTGGATCGATGTTGTGGAGCTACGGCCTAGGGGGGGGGGGAGTATAAGTGAACCTAATTCATCTAGCATGAGGGGTAGAGGAAAACGGAAGCTTGGGGACGAGAGTCAGCAAGTGGTACCACTACACTTGTGAATGCGCAACAACAGGAGGATAATCTATTGAAACTGAGAGTTGCAGGGGATCGACATTGTGGATATGTGAGGTGGATAGAATTGGTGGATGCACGAACTGGTTTGGAAGAAGGTGGCTGCAATCACCCAGTGTGAGGTTCGTCTTTATTCGGTGCTGGGAACTTTAATTGCTGGAAGGGCCGTTCAAGACGGTGTGGAAGCAGGGTTGTCTATCGCGACGTCATGACGGTGTCGTGCCGTCATGTCAGGTCGTGTCGTGACGGACCCCTCCGTCACGACACAATAGGGTCCACGTAGGGTCAACATAGGGGGAATGGACTAGGGTGGGTAAAATACTTACCTTCTTGCCAAGGTGGCGTCCTATGTGGCAGAAAACGCCGACGTGGATGTGCATATTTCCCTTGCCAAGTAAACTATTTTGCCATTGTGTTTAGGGTTTTGTTAAAATCAAAGTAGAAAAATATGACTAAGGAGGGTGTGGGGCGGACGGTGGGGCGGACGGGAGAGGGGGGGGGGGTGCGGACGGCGGAGGGGGGTGGTGCGGACGGCGGATGGGGGTGGAGCGGACGGACGGGGGGTGGTGCGGACGGGGGAGGGGGGTGGTGCGGACAGACGGGGGGTGGAGCGGACGGGGGAGGGGGGTGGTGCGGACGGGGGAGGGGGGTGGAGCGGACGGGGGTGGGGCGGACGGAGGGGGGTGGAGCGGACGGGGGAGGGGGGTGGAGCGGACGGGGGTGGGGCGGACGGACGGGGGTGGAGCGGACGGGGGAGGGGGGTGGAGCGGACGGGGGTGGGGGTTGAGCGGACGGGGGTGGGGCGGAAGGGGGTTGGGAACGGGGGGGAGAACGCTGGAGCGGACGGGGGAACGCGGGGGCGGACGGGGGGAACGCGGAGGGCTCCGTCCGCCCCAAGTTCCCTCACGTCCGCCCCACGTTCCCCCGCCGTGCGTTCACGTTCCCACACGTTTCCTAACGTCCGCACCCGTTCCCTACCGCGTTCCCCCCAGTCCGCACCCGTTCCCTCCCGTCCGCGCCCGTTCCCCCCCAGTCCGCACCCGTTCCCTTCCCGTCCGCCCCGCGTTCCCTTCCCGTCCCTTCCCATCCGCCCACGTTCCCTCCCGTCCGCCCCACGTTCCCTCCCGTTCGCCCCATGTTCCCTCCCGTCCGCGCTACGTTCCCCTCCCGTCCGCCCACGTTCCCTCCCGTCCGCCCACATTCCCTCCCGTCCGCCCCACGTTCCCTCCCGTCCGCCCCATGTTCCCTCCCGTCCGCGCTACGTTCCCCTCCCGTCCGCCCGCGTTCCCCTCCAGTCTGCCCCACGTTCCCCTCCCGTCCGCCCCATGTTCCCGTACGTTCCCTCCCGTCCGCGCTCCGCTCCCTTCCGTCCGCCCGAGTTCCCCTACGTCCGCCCCCTCGTTCCCTACGTCCGCCCCCGCGTTCCCACGTTCCCCATACGTCCTTTTCGTGCCCCATGTCAAATCCGACCGGGATCCCATAATGATTGTGCTCCCCTTTGCCTATATAAAGCCGTGGGGTTTTAGTTCCCCTCATTTTCCTCTCCTCCCACCACAAAGGGACCCGAGACCTTGTTGTCGTCCCAAGGACAGCGGCACCGCGCGGGTCTCAGGGGGTTTGGGAGGGCAGGGCAAATTGTGGGGGAACCCTCGCAATTTTTTTTCCAGATTCACGCACTCATTTCTACATTCACTCACTCCTTTTTACATTCACTCACTCACGCGGTTTTTTTCACGATGGAGGGGGAGGACATTGCTCCTTACCAAGACGAGGATACGAGGCTGCACCGTGCTTGGCTCCAAAGCACTCCACTTGCGCATACTGGAGAGGGTACGGGAAGCGAGGCCGGAAGTGGAAGCACTGCAGCACGTCCCCCACGTCCAGATCCTTTTCGGTTTGACGAAGAGTTCTTTGCAGTTGGCCATTCAGGAGGCAACCAAACACGTGGAAGCCGTGGAACACGTGGGAGTCGGGGAAACAGTGGACAAAGAGGGAGAACAGGAAGGGGACCAAGCTCAGGCAGTTCCACTGATATAAATGCAGCCACTCATGGAGAGTCCGTGCCACCACGATCTCCGACACGGCGGACATCAAGACCGGAGAGCCCTGCACGTGATGTACCTCAGGGTTCGGAGCATGGTGAAAGACGGGGACAAAAACGCCCAGCAATTTCGGAAGGGACGGAGGAGGGGTCCGGGGTTTCAGGTTCGCAATCGAGGAAAAGGAAAAATAGAGGCAAACGCGACCCGCGGATCGATGAGGCTCGAAACCATTGTAGGGTCGTGCTGTTGGAGTGGTTTAGAAATAACAGCATGGTTTATTTGGAAAAAAAATACCTCAATGATGGTACAAAGGGGTTGGATTTGGTGAGGAACGATTTGATTCTTATTCTCACGGAAGCCACGGCTGGAGCGGAGTTTGAAGATGCTAGGGGCATGAGCGATTGGGGCACCTGGATTGAACAACAAGTCGTGGAAGCAATCTACAATCCAACAATGGCATATGATGCTGTGCATCCTAGCGAGGGAAGTAGTAGTGGCAGGAAGTCCGAGCTGTACATGAAGCTAGAGAATTGGAAAAGAGGCGTAATAGCAGCAAAAGGAACATCCGCCCGCAACCTTCCCATTTTTATTGACAGGCAGATGGCAGACAACATTGCCACTCAGGGCCGGCAGGGTGTCATATGGTTGCCTAGGAATGCGGAGATCAAAGCCTTGGATAAGGAAATCTTCCAAGGGACCTTCGGAGTGGTGCGGAGAGTCGCAATTCATGGAGCATCATTCATCCCTAGCTGGATAGAGTGGGCTGGGAAGACCATGAAGGCCACGAATAGTTTGGAGAATCGAAAGGAACGTTCAGTTGAAGCATTGGCGTGTCCAGTAGATCATCCTGGGGTAATCAAGCTACAATACCTCAATATGAAAACATACGAATCCTATTCGATGTGGTGGAATGGAGGCTCCTTGAAAAACATGAGGATCTATGACTTCAGCGTTCCGGAAACCCACGAGCGCACAATCCTTCACATGCCTGGGGCAGACTTTGAAGCACGGAAACGGTTGGTTGTATATCGAAGGCATCGAGCTTATTTGGCATGGGCTCTAATGTGCATTGTGGATGTAGTGCACAAGCATGACGTGTTGCACAATGACCTTAATCCCAACAATGTCATGCTGCATTTCCCACAAGACCGTGAGAACACGGTTTACATTGGTGTGTGTGATTGGGGCATGGCATCCTGGGGAGGTGAAGACGCACCCTCCAACTATGGAAAAGATTCAGTGGATGAGATGAACAAGCACAAAGCAAAATACAACTGTGCTGGTCCAGAATTATTCCATGTACGAGGGCAGCGTGGAACATCCACCTCTCCGGTGAGGATGGCTCGGAAACATAGGCACACGTTTCTATCGGAGTCCTTCTCAGTGGGTGCTTTGGCAAAGAAGATTTATGCCAGGGATGCGACTTCCCCCTTGTTTCAGCTAAACAGTGATCCAAATGGCTTGAATATGCGGTTTGAGTTAGCATTGGATTCATTGACGAAGACCAATCCAGCGGAAAGGTCAACCATCACACACGTAGTGAACATTTTGAAGTCCCCTCCATACAACATGGTTAACCCGACAATGTGCTTCCGTAACACTGCAAAATAGATTTTTTTTGTTTTTTTTGCAACAATTTTGAATCATACCAATTTTGTAACCGTTGGAGATGTAAATAAAGCCATCATTTTTTCATACAAAACTTGTATATTGTATGAGGTTTATGGATCTTAGTGCAATATTCATACTACTCCATGAGGCCTTTGCTCCATAATCGAGAAGAAGTCTATGGGAGGCTAACGAAGGTTCTCGCCTCTCGTGAGGCCACATCCTTCTTTCACATCGTTGTTATCACATCCATGTGCTAAGTTCAAGTTAACTATAGTTGTTTGTGATATGTCTTGAAAAAATGCAGTTACCTATATTTATTCTAATTTTGGTATGCCACAAAATGTAGTAAACTATAGTTATATCTAGTTAACTAAAGTTGAGCACAATATTGCAATAGTTATATTGGTTGTACACGTGATCCAAAACATCTCTAAATGTTATCTTTCTTCTACTCCCCACATATTGCACACTATAAATGTTAAACGTGTTAACAGTTAACAAAATGGTACTCCCTTCTTTGTAAATCTGACTCTATAAACGTTAACGGATGAAATACAACCATAATATGGATGATAAAAACTACACATCCAGTTACATTGATTCATATTCACTCGTGATTTGTAAACTTGATATTGAATAAAGTTTTGATTGGGTGTGCAATTTTATGAATGGTATTCTCTCACAAGGAATCTTCACAATTGCTTATATTTATATTTATATAATTCACAATCACTTTTTTTTTTAAGTTTGGACATATTCTTGGCCGTCCAAGTTGAGAGGCCGTGCGATTGAGTGGCCCAACTTTGTTGATAGTCCAAAGAAATGAACTGAAAATAGCCAAGAAAATATAGTAAGGGTAGCCTTAGTTGGGCATAGTGTGAAGCCTCCAAAGGCCAAGCGCAAAGTCCAAACCTTTGGCCATGAATTCCCACGGCCTCTCGGCTTGGATGGCCAAAGTGTGAAGCCTCCAAAGGCCAATCCCAAAGTCCAAACTCAAAGGAGCATGCCACTTTATTCCTTGCTCAAAATAACCCCTCCAATCTAACGGCCAAGATCTTGTCAATGATTGATTATTTTAATGAAAAAAAAGTTCGGCCTCTCGACGGAAGTTTGGGTTGAGCATTTTGCTATACCCAATCTTTGCTCGAGAGGCCGAACTCTTGGCGCCATAACTTCCTAAAAGTGTTGCCACCTAGGCTCTTTTGGAGGCCACGTCCTTTGGACTTCGGCCTCTAGTGTGAAGGCCGAGAGGACGGACTTTGGGCATTTCAGCATTTTCATTGGTCCAAATGTTGAACCTCTTAAAGTTTGGCCATATTGTGAACCGGCCCTTATATTTGCAATACATGTCTTATTCTTTTTTTGGCACAAATTGAAAATACAACCAACCCAGCCGAAACAGCGCAGCCTAAGTGGAAATCTAGAAATAATGCTCATTTGAGGCCTATCCTTCCAAATAGGGACTAAGTTGCTATGGGTCACAATAAGACCTTTGACCCCCCAAATCAAATCAAATTTGTTAAGAATGTCATGGTAGGCCACATCCGGGGTTTTTTCCAAGTCCCTAAGCATCTGTTTCCATTCAATCCTCCCATACTCTGATTTGTAATACATGTCATAAAAGCTAATGCAATTATTGTTTTGAAGTCTACCATCAAATGATATGTAAGATCGTATGTTCACTTGTGGTTGGTTCTTTTTATGTACCAGTTTAAGCCAATACTAAAATAAAATAAACCTTATTCTATAAAATCTAATGACACTACCATACAAGTTAGTAGAGATGTTGTATATTTTTTAAAATTATTCTATATATTTACATAACTACAACTTATAATTTTGTGAAGAATAATACATAATACAACAAAGTTCAAATCAATACCTCTTTTGTGCACTCACATATATTCATACGGATTTAGTATAGTGCACCCCCCCCCCCAAATGATCACTAATGTGGGCCACATTAAATTTAAGCCCACACCAAATCCCTAGTTTAATATCAATGTGGACCATATTAATTTGTTTTTCTAGAATGTTCTAATTTGTGTAAGGTGTTGGTAAGATATCTTTATGAAGCCTATAGGAACTCGGGGGATGCACTCTACATTATGTTTGAGAATCACGTGCGTTCATGACCCCTTCTAAAAACCCCAATGTATACTATAAGTTATATGTCTAAGTAGAGATTGTGCCAACTTGAAGTAGTCCTCGCGATTTGCGAACGTTTAACTTTCGTTGTAGGCATCGTAAAAAAAAGCGGGTGGGTTCGTTGGAAAGCTGGGAACCTAAACCCTCAAACCATGTATGGAAACACTTCTACATGAATGAGAGAACAAAACAACGGCACATATGTGGTAGCAATTTGGAATGACGTAGGGTTTAGGGTTTAGGGTTTATGAATCACAAAGGTTGAAGCACAAATATGTGAATTGTCGAATGAAAGGGCAATGGGATGCGTGTGGGTTGTGAAACTATACGAACCACTAAGGTTGAAGCTCAAATATGTGAATTGTTGAATGAAGATGGCATTCGGATGCCTAATATGCGTTGTGAAACCATATGGACCACAAAGGTTGAAGCACAAATATGTACTTTGTTGAATTAATATGACATTCGAATGCGTGTGGATTGTGAAACTATACGAACCACTAAGGTTGAAGCTCAAATATGTGAATTGTTGAATGAAAGGACAACCCATCAAATATAGAAGCTTCAAAGAGGTTTCCAATGCGGGTGTCGGGGGACTTTTTCAAAAAGTGCAACTAACTTTTTGACTTCACCAACTTTCTTTTTATTCCTATTATGTTGTCTTTATCCTACCAACGAGAATTGGATCCTCTATATCTTGGATTACATCAAATATTGTATATTTCATAAAGTCCTTTGAGCTCAATATATAAGTAGAGCATTTAGACTCATACATATAACGAGGGTAGAGTATCATGGATAGGATGGGAGAGAAGAGAGACATGTTTGAGGGTCTAGGATGTGATGAGGAGATAGAAAATTTAGGTGAACCCGATATTCCATTCAATCCATCAACCGAGCGTGAGAGAGATGAGAGATGTGCTAGGGATCGATTTCGTGATGAGTATGTCATGACTCCCTTCTCACAATCTATACAAGCTTGGAGGATGAGGGCGGAGGAGGACCAACGACGATATGCGGACAACTTTGAGATCGATGCGGTGGAGAATGACAACACACAATGCGTGGGTGGAGATCTAAATGATTTGATTGATTTGTGTGCGGATATTTTGGAGAAGCCCGGGGATGTGGATGTGGAGGAGACTTCAATCGACATTGAAGATGTCAAGGTAGCGGAAGAATCTTCAAGGACTTTGCCTTTTCGTAAGAAGAGGAGAGGATTATCGCCTCATCGGCTACCATTGAAGGAACGGATGAAAGACCGAACGATTAGCTATGTTGATTTACTTCGATCGAATCCTCTTCCAAAAATGGACCCTCGACGGAAGCCACAAGCATCTACGAGGTTGCCATGACGGAAGTCAATTTGACGGAATGAAGTGGAATATTAAATCGTGCATGGTTTGTTCATGTATGTGATTTATAAAAGGCATTTGTACCGTCGTCGCAATAATAAAGTCATTACTTGTACATCGTTGTCTTCATAGGGGTGATAATTTGTTGGTCATCATACTACATTGGTTACTTTGTTGCTTGAGGGATCCTTCATTAGTTTTGTGTGGATAAGTACACCGGTAATGATATTTAGTGTCACATATATTATTTGCAAAGGGCCTAAGTTAGATGGGGTGCGGATGGAGGGACGCGGGAATGTGCAGTAGAAATATTATTGCATATTCATGTAGAGGACTTCATTACCTATCCATGGATACCAAGAAATCATTTTTTGGACTTCATATGAATTTTTGAGAGCCAAAAAACCGAGACTATGTCCAAACTTCCAAAAAAAATTAAAAAGTGCAGATTCAAAGGAACTCGGGAGCGGACGTATGGGAACGCTAGAGCGGACGCAGGGGAACTCTAAAGCGGACGTAGGGGAACATGGGGCGGACTTATAAGAACGTTGGAGCGGACGTAAGGGAACATGGAGCGGACGGGGGGAGCGGAAGGGGGGGGGGCGGGTTGGAGCGGACGGGGGGAACGCGGGAGCGGACGTAGGGAACGAGGGGGCGGACGTAGGGAACGAGGGGGCAGACGTTTGGGAACGGGTGCGGACGGGGGCGGGAACGGGTGCGGACGGGGGCGGGAACGGGTGCGGACTGGGGGGAACGGGCGCGGACGTTTGGGAACGGGTGCGGACTGGGGGGAACGCGGGGGGCGGACGTAGGGGAACGAGTGCGGACAGGGGCGGGAACGGGTGCGGACTGGGAGGGGAACGGGCGCGGACGTAGGGGAACGGATGCGGACGTTTGGGAACGGGCGCGGACGTAGGGGAACGGATGCGGACGTTTGGGAACGGGCGCGGACGTAGGGGAACGGATGCGGACGTTTGGGAACGGGCGCGGACGTAGGGGAACGGATGCGGACGTTTGGGAACGGGTGCGGACTGGGGGGAACGCGGGGGGCGGACGTAGGGGGCGGACGTAGGGGAACGAGTGCGGACGGGGGCGGGAACGGGTGCGGACTGGGAGGGGAACGGGCGCGGACGGGAGGGAACGGGTGCGAACAGGGTGGGAACGGGGAGCGGATGGAGGGGTATATAAGTGGAGGGGACCACTTACATACCCCACTCCACTCCTTGTGGGCGCCCGGACGACCCTCCTCTACTACAGAGTGCGGGGTTTAGCGGGGTGCTCGGAGGAGTTAAGGATCCCTTTTTTGGGATCCTTTTATACTTTTTTTACTGACCTGTTTGTGGGTGTGATCCACGTGGACCCGTTCCCTTGTGACGTGGCATATTCCTTGTGACGCGCCCAGTCAACTGGCCTCTGCGTGAGCGCTGGTAGCGGGGTGCTCGAAGGGTGTGCTGAATTTTTGTACTTTAATTTTTAACGACATTTTTGAACTAATTCCACAGCAACACTATTTTGAAGTGTATGCTTGGATGTTTTGTAGCACTATTATGAAGTGCAATTAGTAATTTAAAAATTAGAGTTCTAGATTAGAATTAGAAACTACAATTTGGGTGGATCCGGCAAGTGAAGGATTTCCAGACATGGCAAGTGGAGGATCTGGAGACATGGCAAGTGCAAGTGGAGGATCTGGAGACATGGCAAGTGGGGGATCAGGTTGTCACAGATCACATGTACGCAAGGCCGCTGGGTTGGAGTGGGATGTTTATGATGACAACACTCAAAAAGCCAGGGCAGGTTGGGAGAATGTACCACAACCGTGGTCAGTGAAGACTGCAATGCAGTACGTGGGCTTCCCTCACTTTGATCGGTTGTGGCCAAGACCTTGTCACGAGCGACACTGCAAGGCCATCAGTGCGAGTTATATGCAGCTTGATGACGTGGAGGCAAAATGGAGATTCCTAACGATACTTAGAAGTATCTCCAATTTGGATAGATGGCCCAAGAGTGCAATTCCAAAGTCAGTGGCGTGTATGATGTATGCGGAGCACGTGTTGCGAGTTAGGGTGGATTGGTCAAGTTTGGCTATCCTGCATGGTCAAAAATTTGGGGGTATTGGAATTGCATTCACTAAATGCACAGTTCCAGATATTCCATACACTCCCGTTCCGGAGTGGTTCAGGAGGAATCCTCGACTAGTGGACGAGCCTGGGGCCCCAATTCCAGAGGGTTGGGAACCAAAAAAGCCACGTAATCGTAAACGACCAGCCAATGACGTGGAGATGGCCATCGAAGAGGCGTTTGAGCATATGGATGAGGGCATGGAGGCAAATGTCGAGGTCAACAACCTGATCAACGACGTGGTTAACGAGGTCCTAGACGAGGTAAACCTTGGTGAACATGGAGCGGACCCGACGGAGAGCAGAATGGAGGAATTGCGTAAGCAACATGCGTTGGAAATTCGTGAGTATAAAACGATGATTTTCGAGTTGGAAAATCGAGTTGCAACACTTACGATGGGGGAGGCTAGCAGTTCAAGTAGTACACCAATTAACCTTCAGTCTTTGGAAGCAGAGAGGGACGCAGCTTTACAGGAGGCCAAGATTGCAAAGTCACAAGCTCTGGAGGTATGTATGAGGAATGAAGTAATGCGAGGAAAGATGGAGGCTTTGCAAAAGGAGGTGGTGGACATGCAACAACAACTTCAAGTGGTCAAAAAAGTGGTTGTTGATCACGAAGCCAAGATTGGCGGACTGGAGGAGCAGAATGCAAGGTTGAAGAAATTTTTGTTGGATGCGATTGTGGAGCGCAAAAATATGAGGACAAGCACATTGCTTGCTATGGCCAAGGCTCATCAATTTGAAGCTGAGTTTGAGAGCATCCAGAAAGAATGGAACCGCAATCAGAGAATGCGGAATATGATGCTCACGTCATGGCCAGAAAATGAGCAGATGTACCCTAGTAGGTGGAATAGGGATAATGAGTGGACATTGCCAAGCGGGAGCATCGATTGGCGTCAAGTGACCGACCCAGATCACCATTGGGATGTGACCCAAGTGCATGAATATCCATTCCGCATGAGGGGTGAGTTGTTATGGCCAAATCCACATACAATGGTCTTCGACGGAACCGCATGTGCGATTTGCCAATGTCCATTTGGCCCAGAGGGATGCTATCAAGTTGGATCATGTGGGGCCCAATTCCATCCACAATGTCTAATAGGAAATATGATCAAGAAACGCCAATGTCCTCATTGCAGATCACCCTTCCACCCTCGTTTGTACCTCCAATTTGGCCTTCGGGATTACATGCCTAACGACTGGGTATTAAAGCCATGGGACTTTCCCTTCGATCTTCAAGAATTTGATGGGGAGAATGTTGAGTGGAGTTGGTTATACAATTGTGCCAAGGTTGAGATATGGCACGAGAACAGAGATGGCGATTGGACACGGAATGCACGTCAAATTTTGTATGTTGCAGACGAGTTGTATCCCAACAAGCCCTCCGATCATGGCTTGAAAAGATTTTTGTACCAAACTCTTGAATGGCATTGGGATTCAACCAGCAGACAATTAAAGAGAGGCATTCATCCTCCTTGGTACAATGCAGCAGGTCTCGAATCAGTATCGGAGCATGATTTGGAAGAAGATGCAGATGACATGCCTACGGAACGGGATCCGAGATATGAATTGCAGTTAGAGGTGGGGTACCACAAGAACAGGCTGCAGTTGGCTGCAATTGATGCACTCTTGCATAGAGTTGCGGATGATGTGGTATTGAGATGACTAAATGGTGGGCCTAGACCACGTAATGCCGTTTCATTGTCTCCTGGTAATCGTCCATACCTCACCCGTGGAACAACGCGAAGCATGGAAGCGGGGGAATCATCACGAGCACGACGAGGATCTACTTCAACTAGAATAGACCTCGATTCAGATTCGGATTAGGCATTTTTGTACCATGTTTAGGAAGTTGTCTAGGAACGGATGAAGACTTTGGACACAATGAACATATTTCATGTTCAAAGTATATGTAATATAAAGAGGATTTACCGACAAGTTGTCATTTCTAAGATCGTGTAAAAGATAACATATGGATGCCACATATTTTAATGTTATTTGAAACTTTTAAAAACTTACTTGAATATTAGTAATTCATATGATAGTCTAACCAAAAGTACTATTGACTACATAGTCAATATTGAATACCACATAAAGATATAATTATATAAAACGGATAGAAAGGTCCTCAAAAAGAGGATGTCACCAACGAAGCATGTACAATCGAGCAATAGGGGATTGCAATATTTATAAAAGCATATTCTTTAAGAAGCTCAATAAATAAACATAAAATTCCATTCACAGTAAGAATTATACAAAATAGTAATTAATAAAGGCATAACATGTTATTGGAGATTAATTGCAATGCTAAGTTGACAACCATATTGTATTTTCAAAATTTTAAAAAATATGCAATAAATAATTTTATTACTATAATAAAATGTTACAACTTCGAAGGTAACGTTTGCTTTGTGGTCTAAATGTCTTACCGAAGGCCCTAAGGTTGTAACTTGTATCAATTTTGACGTAAGTAATAAATTATGGGAGTACGTGGGAGCACCGAAATATCACATTTGTGCAAAACCATTACGTTCGAATCCGTACTGTGGGATCATTTGCTTCGACACATCTTGGGTCCTCTTCAGACTCGTCTGTGCTGCAATCATCATCCGTTTGGGGAGTCGCGCTCCGAAGATGCAACTCTCGGTCACGTTGTGAGAAAATTATCTTCTTGGTCGGCCTGGAGCCCTCTGCATCCTGTATGCCATTTTCATCTAGATGTGGTCTACCCTCATCTTCATTGTAGTCTTCAGCAGTAAACGGAAGCGATCTTCCCTGATACCTCTTCCTAGTACGTTTGACACCTCTCGTAGTTCTCTGACGCCCTCCACCCGTACCACGACTTGAGTGCACTTCATCTCTACTTCCATCTATAAAAACATCCCCCGTTGTACTTCCGCCTCCAACTCCAAGGCCACATGTTCCATTGGATTGACTGTGTGGAAGTGAAACTGATGCGGATGGAATTGCAATTGGTATGTTATCAACAACATGTCGACGAACAGAATGACGACGTGGCGCCTCTGTAGTAACATTTCTTGAAACATTGTGTATAGCAACCAAAGTAGCACCCACCGCAGTTGCACGTGAAACACCCAATCTAGAAGTATTGGCAATACTTCGAGTGAGAGGACGACGTTGACCTTGTGCATGCACTTGCACCGTAGAGGTTGATGCAGTTCTTTGAAGAGCACGGAATCGAGTTGTAGGTATTTCAGGAACATTGGGCGTTTGATCTTCTATACGATGGTTGGATATGAGGGAGGCGTCCATGGATTCAGAATGTACTCGGGCTGGAAATGGATCCTGTTGAACGTGCGTTGGCTCATTTGCGGGTAGTACATTGTCACCTTCACCAAAAGAAAGAGAATCGCTCCGAGGTTGCAAGGAATCTACTTCAATTCCTACATTCTCACTTGCCCCCATAGCAACATTATGGGCAGGGCGAAACCCTTGTTCAATGTGGAGAGTTTCAAAAGGCGGTCCTCCAATAGACCCCTCATGATCGTCATGCATTCCGTCGTTATGTTGGGGGACATCCGGTTCATCAAAATCAAACACCCCAAGGTTTCCATCACTACCATTGCCATCCTCATCTTCTGAATCATGATTCTCGGAATTGAGGTCATCCAAATCAAAGTCGATGTCATCAACATTGTTGTCAGCATCATTTCCGGCACTATCATTTGGATCCACGTCATCTTCGTTGTCATCTTCTTCGTCAAGGTCATCGTCAGAATGGACCTCATTCAATTCGTACCATTGCGCAGGTCTTGGGCCCCTCCGATGTCGAATGAGCCTACTATTGGTATATATGTAGACGAGGTCCTCGGCACGACTATGCTTCAAGCGATTGCGACTCTTGTTGTGAACATATGAGTACATGCTCCAATTGCGTTCACATGCGGATGCGGAACATACTTGTGCAAGGATACGTCTTGCTATTGTTTGGAGGGCTTTAGCTCCACCTCCCATTGCATCCCACCATTCATGGAGAGGTGCGGCATGCACGCTCGGGTCAGTAGAATCAGCAAAAGGCCCTCGATTTTCAAGGAAATCTTGGTACTGGTGGAGGATTTGGACATAAGTGTCCTCATCTTGAGCAAGCCTGCGAAGAACTCGATTTAGGATTGTCCTCGAATTCTCATCCTCATGGAGTGGGGCCCAACCACGTAGAAGCGGATTTAACATCGCTCCAGCCCAATGTAGATCATTCAACATCAACCTCCATCTATTTTGAAACGTTAGCATAGCATTTGCAGCAAGCTCAGGGCTTAAGCGAAATGGAGGTTTACTGAATCCACGAATATGGGTTTGTAAATCATGCATGACCCTCCAAGCCATTCCCATTGCAGGCGCCTTGCCATCAAATACACGAAGAGCTTTAACAACCGGGATCACCATATACAAGAAATTTTCGCACGTGTTCCAGAATCCATCAGAACGTATAAAGCTTCGCACAGCAGAGCCCTTCATGTAAGAGGTGCGAGATCTCCTCCTCATATCACGCATTAGAGTAGGCCAATCCTCATCAACCACCATTCTTTCCAAAGTATTGCGTACTTGAAGAAGACGATCTATCATGATGAAGTTCGTTGCAAAACGGGTCTCTACAGGTAGGCGGAGTGAGAGATTTGGTGACAACCTCCGGAATATAGCTTGAGAAGCATGATGGTTTTTGATAAAAATACAAATATGGCGCGCCTTTTTTACCAACTTTTTCACCCATTCCTCCTTCCCCCAATCTTCTAAGAGGATATCTAGGCAATGCGCAGCACATCCTTGA
Source organism: Polytrichum commune (assembly GCA_950295325.1). Lineage (NCBI taxonomy): Eukaryota > Viridiplantae > Streptophyta > Polytrichopsida > Polytrichales > Polytrichaceae > Polytrichum > Polytrichum commune. The sequence continues at coordinate 2,241,713 of OX485804.1, forward strand.
AAATATAGATCGGGATTTGCTTGAATCAAGTCGCGAGCAGCGGAGGCCATAACTGGGGCATTGTCGGTGCAAATCTGGACCACATTATGTCGACCAACCTTTTCCACAAATGGTTGAATTTGAGCAGCAACGTATACATGATCCTTGTGATTTCCCGTGGTATCAATGGTACCCAAGAAAACATCTCCCTTTGTGCCGCATTGGAGAACGTTTAGGAGAGGTCGGTTTTGCACGTTGTCCCATCCATCACAACATATTGTAACACCGTATTTTTCAACGGAATTCCCCATCTTCTCCTTCACTTGCCTATCTAGGTCAACCTTTTTATCAGTTAACAACTTCGTACGGATGGCATTGTACGATGGTGGTGTGTAGGCTGGCATTCGATGACGGGCAGTTTCACGCACAGCATGAACAAATGCAGGATGTCTCACAATGTTGAAAGGAATGTTAGCTTCATAAAAAGTCGTTGCCCATGCTCTATCAAGGAGTTGTTTTGTTGACACATTGAACCCCTCCGTTATGTTGAGTTGACGTAGTTCACGAGGAGGTGTGCCATATATCACAACATCAGAATGTTGAGTGGATTGGGACATAAGCAAAGGCTCTGTTTCACTAATTACGGAGTCCGCTATAATAGGCTCCAGAGGTACAATATCTGGCACCGGAGAGTCCTCATTTACAATGCCTACATGTAAGGGCACAATGCCTCCGCAATGTTCAAACAAGACCCTAATATGCGGGGGTACCATCCTACATGTGGAAACATCACAAGCACCCCCTACAGGAGGTCTATAACCAAGGTGGGCCAACATTCTATTTCCTCGGTAAGATATGACGAACGGGCAAAACCTACATTTAACCTGCCTTTGTGATTTACCGGGAACCATCCCCTTATCCTCATACCAATGATCCCATGCATCATTTCGGCGTGGCATGACTTCAACAAAACCTACAAATACAAACAAGTTAGAGCAAGTAACTTTGATCGCATACTAGGTCATGTTCAAGAGTGCCACAAGGGCAACCCTAATTCACAGTCACTAGATTGGACAAAGTATCCTCTGCATTCGGGTCTCACGCATTCAATCCTCACTCCTCAAAGGAGAATCAAAAGACTTGAGACACACTATGTCAGTGGAGGCAAAAATGGCACCTTGAACCCTCAATTTATAGTATTCGAATCAGACGGGGGAGCGGATGGAAGGGGGGGGGGGGACCGGACGAGGGAGCGGACGGACGGGGGGGGGGGGGGAGCGGACGGGGGGGGGGGGGAGCGGACGGGGGGGCGGACGGGGAAGCGGACGGAGGGGGGGGGAGCGGACAAGGGAGCGGACGGGGGAGCCGACGGACGGGGGGGGGGGGGGGCGGACGGGGGAACGGACGGGGGAGCGGACGGGGGTGGGGCGGACGGAGGGGGGTGGAGCGGATGGGGGAGGGGGGGGGGGGCGGACGGGGGAGCGGACGGACGGGGGGGGGGGGGGGGGCGGACGGGAGAGGGGGGAGCGGACGGGGTTGGGAACGGGAGCGGACGGGGGGGAACGGTGGCGAACGGGGATTGTGAACGGGAGCGGACGGGGGGGAACGGGGGCGAACGGGGGTTGGGAACGGAGGCGGACGGGGGGGCGGACGGGCTCTAGTAAATTTTTCCCCACTTTACCTTTACTTTGCTGACATGTCATCACACGTGGACATTGTAAATCCTACGTGTCAGAAATGGGTTAATGTAATTACACAAAAAAATCGGTAAAATTCAAGTCCGTCAGGATAAAGACAGCATCCGGCATAATGTCGTGACGGATACGTGTCGTGACGGCACGACATTATGTCGGGATTACCCTCCGTCACGACACAATAGACAACCCTGTGTGGAAGAGAGGAAGGCCACCGACCGGTCTTCGTCAATGTTAGCTTCGAAGGGATCAGTCCGGATGCTATCTGGTTTGGAGAGGGGCTAAGTCCCCATGTGACTGCAGTGGCCATGGACGAGAGGGATGTGGTGGCCGAGCCGCAGCAACTAAGCCCGGTCGGTTCGGGAGGACGACAGAGGAGGATGGGGAAACGGATTCGTCTAGCAGCACCGCCACCATCAGTAGCAGTAGTAGCAGCACAGATGGTCGTTTAACTCAGATAAAACCTAAGGTGTTGAAGCCGGGGTTAATTGAATGGACACCAGTGATTGATGAGGTTGAGGTAGTGAACAGGGGCCGTGAGGTGGGGAATGAGCCAAATCCCCCGCTTGTGGGGGAATGGCGCAATTAGGCTAGGATGCGGGAGGAACTCAAGTGATCCATAAGGTGATAGGCATTGTTTGGTGATCAAGCATTTCTGCATGCTCGTTTGGTTAATAAAAAGGTGTCATTCACAACACTTCTCTCACAATTAATTGGAGCAATAAAAGTGCATGTGAAAGTGATAACTTAGGTTATGTGAAGGAGGATTCACCACCTGGACTAGGACGCAATCAAGGGGGGTTGATGATTCTTACTCACAGTGGAGAACTTTGTACATGAATGAAAAAATGACAGGCTACCAATGTGGCGACAATTTTTTGAAGGGGAGTTCTCCGGAGGTCAAGTTTCTTGGTCAACCTCAAACCCTCATACAAAGAAACTTGGCCTTTAGAGAACTCTAACTTGAAAAAAAAAAAAAAATTCCTTAGAGAAATTTGAACTATTAGATTGAAAGCTTGCCATGTTCAAAACCTATTGAGGTAGTTGGTTCTTCCTCTTTCACTTCAACGCTCTTTTGCTTAGTTGTAGAGGCAAGTTGGAGGTTCGTATGTGAGAAATTTGTGTGTAGATTTTTTTTGGCAAGATGGTTGGATACTCGTATCTTCTGTTTATTTGTAACCAAGATGAGGACTATGTAGGTAGTGAGAATTTTTTCCAACATCCAAGTCAATTTCAAACTAGTGCCTTTAGATCTTACAATCCAAATTCTTCTTAAATTAGTAGAAATTTAATTTGAGAATTTGAATCATGTGTAGACAACATAGATGTTGGAGGAAAAAAAATAGATGAAGGAAGTGATGTGCAAATTGAAGAACCTTTAGCCAAATCCACAAACAAGAAGAGAGATGTAGTAGGATAGAAGAAACCCCTGGCAAAGAAGAGAGCTACAAAAATGAAGGTGGAAGAAGAAGAAGAAGAAGAAGAAGTGGGCAAAAAGAAAAGAAAAAATTAATTGGACTGCAAAGTTGAGCATTTAATCATGCTTCAAAGGAAAATGCAGCCGAAATTTAAGAAAGATACAAAAAATCAAGGTATATCTTCCATTTATTTAAGAAGTTTTTAAATTTTGTTTGTTACATAATAAATGATTTTAGCAAAAAATGTATGTCTTTTGATGCCTTTGCCTTTGCAAGCAGCTAAGAAAGGCCGGGTTGGCCCCAATATGTATCCTTCCATTTTTCTCCTATTTGGTTTCCAAATCGAATGGGGCTTCATTTAAACAACGCATCAAATATTGAACCATGGACCTCATAGGTTCAAAGCCTTATCTCTACACTTCACCAACAACCTTCCTTCCTTTTCCTTGATGTTAAAAATTTCATGAATCAGCTCATTGATAAGCTCTAGTTTTCTTCAATATCAATGCTAATATCGATTACATATATTAGTTTTGTTTTTATTCCTAATTCCTCCATGTACTGTTTTTTTACCAACATCAAATGAATTCGGGTAGTTTTTTAAACGAATTTTTGATTTTTTCCTTATAATCTACTCTTGTTTCAAAATTATTTTTTTCGGACTATACAATATCCAAGTTATTTGTCTAATTATGTACAAGGTCATTGATTTCTATTTGCATCTCTTGATTTTGTATTGTTTTCATTTCAACAATGTCTACTTTTAGAACTTGAAATGTATATACATTTTTTAGATCATCAAATGATTCTAATGATATCATTTTCATATCTTCTTCTGCGATCTTTGTCCAATTCAAATCGAATTCATCATCATGTATGGTTGTGACGTTTTTGGGCCACCCGCTTTCGAGGGAGACTAAAAATATCACACAAGCCCTTCGGTGAAGGTGACCTACACTTGCAGGTGCCCATGCCGAACCCGGATCAGAGGTGCATAACGTAAGTATTTAGATTTTTGGAAGGGAATTAAATATGCGTTGTAGTATCTCCGGAGGTTGGACCTTAGCTTTTTACTATTGTGGCTCTAAACCCCACTAATTAATTTCATATTTAGTTCTAACCTAAACCTACAACTTATTCTAAGCGCAGACGCATCAGCCTTGGAATCAAGACAATTCTAACTTGTGAATTAAAATGGCTCTAATACACTCCAACCGGGTGTGACTCATACCACCCCTAGCTCAATGAATGGAATAACGACGATTTGATGGACCATTCAATTTTTTCTTATTACTTCACTTAATTATGTTGAATTTCATAAGCGGGGGGACTCAACCTAAGTCCTACCCTTATAAATTCTTTCTTATTTAGTTAATTTTGTTTACACATCCTACCTTACTACATTCATATATTAGTCATCACCCCTTACCTGGTTCATGCATCCTTTAGTTCAGAACCTTCTAAGGCCTTGTGCAGGTCCTTTAAAGTGCGAGTGACATCTCAAACCCTTCGGACTTTAACGGTCCGAAGGGTGGTGTCACTCTACCGAGTTAAGTTTCCGATTCGGATTTCTTGCCAACAAGGATTTACAATTTGTTTTGTATGTTTTTAATTGTTAAGTGTGTTTACACTAAATAGATCACGAAATGCAACTTAATGGAACTAGGGTGGTGTAAGCCCAAATCCCCCTCACCCTTCGATTGCGTCCTAGTCCGGGTGAGGGTTCATGGGCTACATTCAATCATCCAAGTAACAAGTGCAAGCAAGGAAAGAGAATTGGGAGAAGTGGTGTGTATAACACCTTTCTTTCTTAACCCCTAAAGGACCGTAAGGCCCCCAGGGGGCTTTTGAGTGTAGAAAAGTGCAAATTGGATGAGATTGTTCCAAAGACGCCCAGATTTTCCAGGAGAAGACCCTGGTTGTTTTTGCGAGATGGATCCAATGGTCTTTTCCGATCAGAAAATGATGAAGGATTGGATTTTTGGCGAATTCTTTGAGTCGCCGGAGAGCTTGAAGCTGCTTCGACGGGCTCTCCTGGGCAGCGTTTGTGGGCAAGCGTGCAGTTCACATGAGAACCAAGCGTGCCGTTTGGTAGAATTGAGGTGTGTCAGGAGTCAGAGGCCACGCGTGAGAGGTTTCTGGGTTGTTGAGCGGTAAATTCAACTTTCAACGGAGACTGATTGCACCGTTGAACGGAGACCTGCTTTGTGAAGCTGATTGCACCGTTAGAATTTCGCCGAAATCAGGTCCTCTGAAATCCTCTCCTCCGAAATCTGAAACTCAGCTGTGTGAGCCAAGAGAGCAGGCGACAAGGGACCCAGCTGCGAATTTCCTCGTTGGGTTTGATCTGCGGGAGGAAGAATTCCAGTCGAATTTGTTGATCGGCGAGGATAACGGTCACTGTAACAAGCGGTAACAAGCAACTCCACTTTGATTCTACTTATTTCAGAACACGCTCTTGCATTGCAGTATTTTCGGAATAAACAAATACGCTCAATGAGCGCCTGGCTGCATTGTCAACAAATTTTTCGTCTATACACTCCCTAATTGCTAAAGGCAGATTCAGCTCCTGGTGATCAAACTTGTTGTGGATCAAACTTGTTGTGGATGGAGCTCGCTTACGTTTACTGCAGGTTGAGAGAGTGCAGGAAGGACAGAGGAATTTTCACGATTCACACGAAGCTAGAAGTGCTGCGGTTGTGGTGGGTTGTGGTTTGATCCTTTTCTACACTACCTAATTCACCTCTCCGGTGTCCTGAAGGTTTGTTCTTGAACAACTTCACCTTGTCGTGAAATTTCTGAAATGGTTGTGATCGCCTTTACTGCAGGTTGAGAGAGTGCAAGAAGGATAGAGAAATTCGGTTCGGAGGAACAGCGGGAGAGAGACACAGAGAGAGGTAGGTGTTCCAAACTTTGGTGAGGCGCTCATCTTTTGTGATGTTGCTATGTCGCATGTGCGAGTCTCATCTTCGGGAATTTGGAGGATATTGTATCAGTGAGTGAGAATTGAGAAGAAACTCAATATGGTAGGTTTAGTTGCACCAGGCACCTTTGCGAGAGGGAGAGAGAAGCTGGTAACAAGCGGGGAGGTAGAAGTGTTCAGAATCCATGCTAGAAGCGTTCAGTTAGAATCCTCTAAGTTCAGAATCCTCCAAGTTCAGAATCCTCTAAGTTTGAATGCCTCTAAGTTCAGAATCCATGCTAGAAGCGTTCAGTTAGAATCCTCTAAGTTCAGAATCCTCCAAGTTCAGAATCCTCTAAGTTTGAACGCCTCTAAGTTCAGAATCCATGCTAGAAGCGAGAGGGAGAGAGAAGCGGGTAACAAGCGGGGAGGTTCTAACTTAGAGGCGTTCAGTCATAATCCTACACATGGTAGCTTCGCGCCATTTCAATCTGTTCCCCCAAAATGGTTTTGAGCTTCTTTGGTGGAATTGACAAAGTGGAGCTTTTTGCCAGTTATTGGCCTTGTAAGTTGTGACCTCCTCAACCCAATCCAAAAGTTGCCTGGCTTACTCGCTAAAGGACCCCTAGTCAGCATGACCAGTGACTAGTCTAACCAACAATCCATCTCAAGTTTACGGTGCAGGGAGCTGTAATTGAACACACCATATTCTTATGTAAGACTGACGAAGGTGAATGGAAACAGATTATATAATTATATAATAAGCACATGATCCATCCTAAGCAGCGAAATGATCCGAGTAATTGCGGTTACCTGATTCCGGTTCGTGAACTCTGAATAAGAGCCAGCGATTTTCTGGATGAGGTATGACGCTCCTGGCTTTGAACCAAAGTTTCATGCAGAGCTAATAAGTTCTGTGTTGCAACTGGACAAAGAAGTGGAGTTTTTTGCACTTCTAGTTGCAATTCGTTGCTACTCAATTCAATTGTCTCTCTTGAACTTAGAAATTCTTGTGACTCTGTCTTCTTCATTGTAGTAATCTGCACCCACAAACCACGCAGGTACTAGTTTTTCTCCTGGTTTTGAGTTATTTGTGGGTTTTCGGAGCTTCTTGGGTGGAACTGGGAAAAATTGGAGTTATCTGAGCTGGAGTTTATTTGCATGTGAGCTAGAATTTGACTTCGTGTTGAGCATCTGAGCTAGATTTTTTTTGGATATGTGCTAGAATTTGTGCACCATAAAAGATGGCCATTGTCCATGGAGAGGCTCACATTGTTCTATCTGAAGCGAGAGTTGCTGTGGCAGCTTGGGTGAGAGAAGATTTGCAGAAGTCAGATGATGTTGTAGCGGACCTTGTTTCCCTGTTGGATGAGGATATTTTGGTCAGAGCTCCGCGACCAAAGGGTGTGAGATTGCCAAAAAAACTGGAGGCACGGAACTTGCGATATTTGTGGAGGCGTGTGGTGGCGCATCGGTTGGGGTGGCGCCAACGACGGAGCGAGGGAGACGAGGGATCATTTACGACGAGTGTAAATTCTGCACTGAGGCGCTTGTGGCCGGACCGAGCCAGCGAGGACAAGAACGATGGGCAGAGCTCGCAAGCGGTGTAAAACCACCCCTCCCCCTGTCATTATCAACATTTCTGGCACCGGCAGTCCGATTGTGAATGTGGGTTGTGATCATGTTGTTGTTCGTAGTGAGGCTAGGACGTCCTCTAAAGTAGTAGGTCCTGAGTCCACGAGTCAGAAATCTTTGTTCACTTCTGATAATGAAAATGAGCCGTTGGGTTCTAATTCTCATTTGGATGGAGTGGGTTCTCCTAATTTATCGCGAGAGACTCCTCATTTGAAACCGGGTTTGAGATCTAATTCTAGGCGCCCGCTTATCCCACCATTGCATACACTTGGGCGTTGTGGTCAAGTTGTGAGGGTCCCGTGTATTGAACTCCCCGATGTCATGTGGTTAGATGCCAATTTCTCAGAGTCTGACTACCTCTGGGGAACTGTCATGAATGAATATTACGAACTGACCCATGGTTTGACATTTTTGAGCGTCCAGTTGTATGGTGTTTTTGGGTTGCACGATGTACCCGAGGTCGTGGTAGAATGGGTGGATGAAAATGATGATGTCCTTGAAGTGCCCACACAACAAATGTGGGCTCTTTCTGGGGAATATCCTAGTGACAATGATAGTGACTACCAACCGAGTGACCAAGGAGAGGAGGACCCCTTGGAAATCACGAATAAATTGACTCCAAAAACCCGAACTTGGTTTATGGAATCTAATAGGGCGGACCATGAACTTGGCATCGGGTATGGGGATTTTGACTATCTAGATGGGTTATCCGAGAAAGAAAGGTTTGCGGAACACATGTGGAATTCGCCGGTATCGTCCATTCCACATGTAGAGTGGCGAGGTGGGTCCGAAGGTTTCAAGGACGGATTGGGCGAGTTTGAGAGTTTAGAGGAATATTTGATGTTGTTTTGGCCGCTAAACATGATGCGTAAAATTGTACGAATGACGAATTTGTATGCCGGTCGATCTAACGGGGAAAGTGGCACATTAGGTGGGCCAAAGTGGGTATATTTGACCGTGTCCGAATTGAAATCTTGGTTTGCAATTGTAATTTTGATGGGTCTAAAAAAAATTCCAAACCAAAGGTTGCATTGGTCCTCTACTGATATGTTCCATTCGCGAGAAATTAGCTCTATAATGTGTAGAAGAAGATTTGAGGACATATTGAGATGTATACATCTTGTTGATAACGACCACATAACTACAAATAAAGATGAACCAAGTTATAGCAAAATCGCCAAATGTGAGTGGTTAGTGCGCGAGCATAATGCGTTGTATTCCCAATATTGGCAGCCCGAGCAAAACCTTACCATTGATGAGATGATGGTAAAGTATTGTGGGAAATATTCACCTATTAGACAATATATGAAGGCAAAGCCCACTCAATATGGCATAAAAATTTGGTGTTTAGCAAATAGTGTGTCAAAGTATGTCCAAAAAATGGAGGTTTATTGCGGTAAAAGTGAAGAATGTGAAGGTGAAGATCAAAATACCGGTTACAAAGTGGTGACTAGTTTAGTGAGCGGGTTAGAGCACGTGGGACATGTGATCACTTGCGATAATTGGTTTACAAGTCCAATTTTATTTTGGGATCTTTTGAAACTCGGTTTCAGAGCTACTGGGACTTGCAGAACCAATAGGCGAGGTTGGCCAAGTGCATTGACAATTGACAAGGGTAAAGCCGTTAGAGCAGTTCCTCGTGGTACAATGTGGTGGCGAATGCACGCATCACATCAAATGGCTGCTGTCACTTGGCTTGACAACAAGCCGGTGACAATTTTGACTACGGCTGTGTCCCCCATAGATGTAACAAATGACTTGTTTGTGGGCAGATGGCATAAAAATGCCGTAAAAGACATCCCTTGCTCACCCGCATTGGTACATTACCAATACCACATGCGGGGAGTAGATGTGCAAGATCAATTGCGGGGCAATTATTCTGTACAAACACGGGATCACAAATGGTGGCATAGAATTTTGTTACATTTATTAGATACATCTCTTGTCAATGCATATATTTTGTACCGTGCTCGTATGCAAAGGATGGGTGAAAGTGTGATGAGCCGAGTAAAATTTCACTATGAAGTGGCCACCAAGATGTGTACTTCGAATGTGCAGTGCAGGCGTGTCAATCCTCATCGAGCGGGCATTCCCAACCCGGATGCGTTGCATTATACCTTGTTTTGGACACGCAGCGAGGGAAAAGTAACGCGGAGAAAGTGTGTTGTATGCGGGAAGCGGCAACAATTCTATTGCCCCACATGTGGAGACATTCCAGTTTGCTTGGGCGATTGCTTTGTAGCACACCATAGTAATTGTTGATGATCATGTACTATTCGCATGTCATTTGCGATTTTTATTGAGATTTTTTTCCAAGTCCATATGTGTCATGATTTATGTACACTCTAGTATGAGTAAGGATTTATGAGAATGAAGAATGTAAGGGTGATTTTTTATTTTTTTTTATTACTTGTTACCTCCCACCTTTCCGAGGCAATCAAAGCCTAGCATTGGTAGAAGAGCCCGAGTGATTGAAGTGGGGAAAGGGGGCCTCAATCCTTGAGGTCGTTCAACCGATTTTAGAGGAGCATTGATAGTGTGTTATGAGCCGGCCCCATGCTCCAAACCATGCTCCAAACCGGGTTGGACATGGGGCAGTAACAAAAATTTCAGTTTTTGGGCCCAATCTCATTGCTTGGAGACTTCAGAGTCCCATATCTTTTTTTCCACACCTCAGAATTTGACGAAAAAAATTCCACATAAGGGTCACAATGTTCTTTACATGTGGTAAAAATTTCAGATGATTTGGAGCACTTCTAAGTACTCTGAATCCAGCATAAGTACGAAGTACCCCCTGCCCGAACAATTTCCATCAATTTTCTCAACGGTGGCATTTTCTCAAAAATTGTGCGATCTTGTTGATCTTTTTTTCATAAACAAGCTATGTAAGTCTTCTTTAGTTTCAACGGTGCCGATCGTGAAAATTACCCCACACAAATAAGAAATTGAGCTTGCTACAATAGCTAATCAAGAAAACATGACCTATGCTAAAACACCCCCGGTCCTTTAGGGGTTAACCATACAAGCATTTACAAATGCTTGAGAGCCTTACATTGTCTGTTCCTTACAAATGAATTGAGTTCCATCCCCCTCCTAGCCTAATCGCTCCCCACATGCAGGGGGCACGGCCTATCCTCTACCTCCCCCTCATGTTCGAAACTCTCCTCTCTCAGTAGCTTCCCACTAGTCGCCTCCAGGCCTTCTCCTCGGTTCGGACGAGCAAGCTGCCCCCTGACCTGCAACAATACTCGATGGCGATGCTGCCGAGGTTGCCGACTTCCACAGCTCTATCACCAACCCAGAATCCGTGTTGCCCCCTTGCGAAAATTAGTGCCGCTTACCCTGATCCAGCTAACTTTGTCCCCCTTACGAGACCACCTAAAGGCACCGCTGATGCCGAGGCCTTCATTAGGATGCCCCTGTGCTGACTGCCGGGAACAACTTAACAACAACAGAACAATTCACTTGGGCATGAACAAACATCAGAACCATTTAGCAAAACAGTACGACAAGGTTGTTGAACATCAATGAAGATATGGGTGCAAGGCCTCAGCTTGCGCCACGTCTGTGCGTAGTGATAACGGGGGAAGCGAAGACTATCCTGCCGATGGATCGTCCTTCCAGTGGCCAATTCTCAAGTAAATATCTACTTATTGCACTTCGGATAAAATCTAGGAGTTCACGACTGGCTACACCTTTTAATCAACACCCGCAGTAATAGAAGAAACAACACAATCTCATGCTACCTAAGTCCGAGCACATCAAGCTGAAACGGCCAACCTTCAAGGTGTGAGTAAATGAACTAATGGACTTTGGTGCATCAGCATTACGCGGATCCAATGCGACTCACTTACCTTGTAAGTCCACTTAAGATGATGTATACGTAGCTTAAGCACAACCCGCAGACTGTTCGAGCGGGTGAGGTCTAGAAAACATGTCTCATGACTGTTCAACTAGAGGAATCCACACAGTGCGCCTCGCCCTGGTTAGCCGATTTGTAGATTTGTTATTCTGCCACCTTGGATGTTTCATCAACTATCGGTGGATCTCCTACTGCTAAACAATGGACTTCTGATGGGAGATCCCTCTATATCGCCCTCGCTCAGGGCCTAAATACGTAACCAACCTACCCACGGGGAAAGGGGCATTTGTCGACCCGCAAGCATCCGAAGTGAATCAGGTGAACTTAGCATCCCTTGCCGACGCAAAGATTGCACAGGATTTACCTTGAATGCAATGTCATCAACGAGTGATCAAGGGGCTAGCCACGTACTAGCACTTCCCACCCCCCTCCTTCGAGTTCCTTACGATTTAACGGCATCACTAACACCAACCCCCTTTTTAAGGACTGCAACGGATCACGACCATGACCCGCTGTTTTATTGTGCATCCTATCCCTACCGCCTCAACATCACTCGCTCATTAGCATCGCATTCCCGTTGCAACCCGAACCCTCGGGGGGGGGGGGGGTAGTCATTGGTTGGAGTAGCAATATACGTGCGAACAAATGATAGGGTATTTTTAAAACATGGGGGCTAAAAATTATAAATGGACTTAAGAGTAATATAGGGTATCAAAAATGGCACTGGACATCTTTAAAGTACTATAGGGTATGGAATAATAGGTAATTTGGAATTATAAGTAATGCAAGCCATTTTTTTATTAACCCAAAGTAGAAATTTACATAATGATAGCATGTGAAAAAAAAAAAAAATTGAAAGTAGTACCCCCCTATAAAATAGTGGTTGTTCGCACCTATATCCTTAACTTTTTAACACACTGCCCCCCCCGAGCCCGAACCTCATGGAAGCAGACCAGTATCCATTCCAAGACTGTTGCTTCAAGGGCATACACGACGACCACCTGACCAGTTTTTCACCCCTCGTGCCTCGAATACAATCCCACCGAATACAACTCTTATTATCAGAACACAACCCCTTCCTCGCTTTCAATTCATTCCTTTGGAGATAGAGCAACACAGAAGAATTTCAAACCTGGGGAATTGCCGACGTGAACTCGCTCGATCTGAGCTTCCACGCAAATAGTCATTCACACAACTCCAACTGGGGGTAATCGTTGAAAATGTCCTCGCTAGCCCTGGTCCCAACTTCTCGCTACCATCCACCTCCACTCTTCGGTTCTCTGGAGGCGATCCTGCAAGTACCCTATGCTTCACCATTCGCATCTCGCTGAACACCTGCTTCCTAATGCCGCTACTGCTATGCATTCGATCCACACAAAGGTAGGGTTTCGCCCCTTCCCTCTCCTACATTGCAGTTTTTGGCAGGGCTTTGCCCTCTTGCTCCTCCCCTTCTCACCCTACCTCTCAACATGCATAATGAGGCTCTTTGCCTCTACCTCCGGAGACCCCTCCAACCTCTACCTTTTTTCCCGGGTTGCCCGGCATCTTTCGGGCTGCCCGAGAGAAAAAACAGGTTAAGACCTTTTCTTTTGGCCTCTCCCCCTTTCAAACCCATTTCCCTCTTCTTCACTTGACTTCTTCTCCCCCAAGACTCATAGATAAATCAAACTCATAGATAGATAGATAGATAGATAGATAAAATTAAATTAAATTAACCCCCCATATTTGTTAGCAAGTAATCACTCTTGTGTTATGGTATAAGTTGAGGTTTGTTGTGGTTGTGGTCACCAAGTCATGTTTCCTCGGTTGGTTGAGGAAGGATGTTAGTATTACACCTAGACGGTCCGGGTTCGATTCTCGTTGAGTTCGTCTGATCGTTTAGTGTATTACGCATGACTTGGCTAGTGATTTCTAGGCAGGAAAATCGTATCAACCAACCGGCTCCTACCCCTCTTCCTGAGCTATCGTGTACATATCATTCAATAAATAATGGTCATTGTTATGACCCCTTCTATTATTCTATTGGTATTGCTAGGTTGTTTTTAATATGTTTTTTACTAGACTCACACTTAATCACTTATGTTTTTTACTCCCCATTACTCCTCTAAGGTTTATTGCCCTTCCTAGCTCTTATTCACCCTTTAATTTAATCTAACCAAGGTTTTTGACCCTTCGCCTTTCTTAACCCTTAGAAAGTTCAAATAGGCGCATATTCAAAGTATTAGCAACTCCTAATGGTTAGAGAACAATGTGAGCACAATTTAGGGTTCACAGGTGGTGGACAACTTGTAGGTTCAACATGTTGTATAATTTTCATAAATTAGGGCCATTACTCCCAATCTACGGGGCCAACAACATAATAGTAGATTCGCGGGTCATTGATCTCACATTCCCACCAACAACATTCAGAGTGGTCGTGTCGGTGATCAATCCGACTTACTCTATACGGAACTTGCTAATAAATAAAGTAACTACCACAAAATATACCAAAGGCCCGAGAACAATGGAATTGGGTACCCCCTTGGCGGTCAAGTGGTCAAACCACTTGACCTTACGAGATAGGCGAGTGGGTTTAGGGATGCATACCTTAGCCGTGCTCCCTCCAACCCTAAATGAAAGGCTAGAATTAGTTAGTTAACTTCAATTTTCCTCGGTTGATTGGGCTCGATGTAAGCCGAGCTGCTACCTCCTTCCTTTCTCCACTTCTCGGACGTTGATCTTGTCTTCTTCCTTGTAGTTAATTTGATTATAAAGCTTACATTAGTTAACGATTAAAACATCATTTTTTTCTATTATAATTTAGGCCTAAGCATAATAAATCTACTTAATGCACGTAATTGTCTAGTATCTAACGATCTAAAAATCACTTTAATTTTATCAGAAATGCAAAAGTTATCCAACTTCCAAATTCAAAAATTCATAGTAAATTCATTACTATTTAGATCTAGGCTTTCCATATACTATTGGTAGGATATTAATAAGTAATTAATAGAAATTATTGGAGAAAATCCGCCATATTGCCTACAAAATGGAATGCAGATATCAACAATTTTGATGAACGTATGAAGTCCAAAATGGAGGAAGCAACTTTGGAATTGGCAATCTCATCGCCGCATTGAATTTGGGTTTGGATGTCGAAAGCAAGCCTGTAAAAAAGCTTTGTCCTTTGGAGTACATAAACATGGAAGGTGAAGATGATTTTGAGATGGAATATTCTACTGAGGAGCTTGTGCAATTAGTGCAAGATGGCGAACATGTTTTTGATTCCATGGAAGTAGATCCATTGATTGTTGATAGCAATGATGATGAGTCTAAAGTAGTGAAGCTAAGCGATGCACAAAAATATGCTAAAGATGTTTTGAATTTTATGGCTAGCCAAGGTGTTCAGATTTTCAACACTCTGGAGTTGTTAGGAATGGAAAAAATCCATGACAAACTCATTAGAATTGGTGTTGCACATTTAACATCAACAAAACAATGTGACATTAGAAGCTTCTTCATCTCTAGTGAAAGGTCTTTACCTTATCTCAATGACACATTATGATGTGCTCTTGTTGTTATTCATAAATTTGAATTAGATTTTACATTCAAAAACATTGAAGTCTCGTATTTGTTATTTTCTTTTTTACATTGTAATTTTATTTTGATTTTCTACCTATTTTTTTGATAATATCACATTATGCACAAATCTTCAAAATGTGACATTATCAAATATGTCACACCTTGTTATATCACTCTTTTTGGTGAAACGGATGGTGTGACATTATCAAGGTTAGACTGTATATATGTATTCCCATCCATCTGCTTGGCTGTAAATGCAGCATCTGCAAGTCAAACAATTTTCTGCCAAGAACTCTGACCGATTTTTGGCTGCTCCAAGAAGTAAGTGAGTTGGTCCGAGATGACCTTAAACTACCGGGTGATGGTAGAGGGATACCCAAATCTCAAGGAACAGGTTGGCAGTTCGAATCCCGGCTGTGAAATCTCCTCTCTACTTGACGGAATACTTGCCAGGTGGTCAACTGCCTCCTATGCTTGGCGTTGGCCTGTCGGCCTTCTATCTCAAAAAAAAAAACAAGAAGTAAGTGAGTAAGCATAATTCCACCTGGTGTAACTTACGGTGGAGTTTTCATCAGAAGACTCCTGCTGCCATTTATGGGTCGTGAGAAGATCACTTTCAAGATTAAACCTGTCTGACCTCGTGGGCTTTACATCAGGCCTCCTTAAATGTGGGATTCTAAAAACAGACCCCACTTTTACCACATTTAAGCCTCGCCAGACCCCACTTTTAAGAGAGTGAGACCAAAGCATTGTTCAAAGCATTTTTAAGAGAGCATTGTCCAAAGGTGCAAAACGATGCACTTGGGGTCGATTGCAGTTACATGTACACTTGCAGACCTTGTTGTGGACCTCCGCGTCACTATAGTGATCATGCCGAAGAAAAAGTTGAGCCCCTGGCAACCGGCCTACAAACAAAAACTCGGGTTGCACGTGACGAACCGCGATGTCAAGACATCCGCAGTTATCGAGGCGGTCTGCTCATTTTGCAAATACTTTGGGCGGCAAGTCGACATGGCGAACCGGAAGTGCGCCGCGCGCGTCACGAACCAGACGTACGGGCCCGATTTCCGCTCTGATGTCATGACCAAACACATGGAGTCACAACACCAGGAGAAATAGAGCGAGTACCAGACATTGTCGCCGTCTAAACATGTCGCAACCCTTGCTAGGTCCCTTAATAATCTTGCCAATTTTCGTTTCTAGCAAAGGTTACGAGCGCTAACCCTTCGCATTCTGCCATGCTAATGGATAGCTCCTCTTACCCCGGACCAATAGTTCATAGGAGGGAACCAACCCTCCTACTTTGCTTTCGGGGCTCACCCCTTAATCGGTAACCATTTCCCCAATGTGGACTTCCATCCATGGAAGTCCAATCCTATGTTGATCATCGCGTTGCCGGAGCAACACTACAACAACCCGAACCATACTAGGCAACTATGGCCTCACAATGGGCCAATGCCCATGGAGGCCGTGCCGTTCGGCCTCGGGTGGGTGAGGCCACACCACCTCACCCATATAAGCCTCTAGGACTCTACACGGAGCCCCTACCCCACCGCCAACCAACCTCTTGTCTCTCTACCAAGAGTTGGGGCCAAGTGGACATTTTCCCTTAGCTGCTGGGCCTAGAACCCCCCCAGCAGCTTCAGACCATCATAACTTCCTTGTATGATGTCTGATCATAACAACCAACCACTCCATCCTCATCTACGCTTCACGTAGATCCCGATGGACTCCTCGCTTGCCCCATTCGGGCAAGTCTTGAGGAAGTTATGCCTGTTTGAACCTTGGCAGTCCCGGGAATCACTCCCAGGCACTTCTGTACCAGGGCGCTGTCCCGGGACAGCACCCCACTCAAATGGCCATAACTCCTAGCTCACACCTCCGATTGAGGTGATCTTGAGCATTCTAGAATCACCACGCCATGAGCTACGCATAGCTCATGGCCTCACCCTCATGCCTCCTAGTCTTTGTGGGTGGGAGGCGTTCCCAACGCCCGGGGCCCTCACCCACACTAGGATCACTTGGGCCCTCTCACCAACGGCGCCACAAGTCCCGGGTGTCACTCCGGGGTCCCCCTTGTGCCCATGGTGTTTCGGCCACTCCTCATGGAGAGGTGCGCGACAAAACAGCTCAAGTTCTTCGACGGGATCGTGTTGCGCAACAACACGCTGCACCGGTACATTGAGATTGACGGCGATGAGCTGACGCTCAAGATTTCAAACGCCGTTGTCGATACGATCATTGGCGAGCTCTTGTTCCGGTAAATATAATTTATGATTAATTACTTTGTGATTGTAGAAGGTATTAAATATATTATAAAAATATAAAAATAAACCATAAATTTTAGTTTCATTTTAGAATGACAAAGTCCCTTTCAATTGTAAGTGACAAAAATTATAACCTCAGTGGTAATGAGGATTTTGTAATATTTTTGACTTCCAAGTTAATTACATGCTTTATTGACGGTTTCACTTTGAAAATGAAATCTAGTCAATTGCTTATTTACTCAATGGAAGTGAACATATATATTGCATTTGAGACCTTGAAAATGAAGTGCACTCAATATGGGATTTGTGGACAAGTAGCCTTCAAAAATGCAAGTATACTAGTTTTTTTGGAATCGGGCGGGCGGGCAGCAGTTTTCGGGCGGGTGCAGGAAAAATGTTGGGGGCTGCCCCCTGATAGAATATTCCCCCCCCCCCCCGAAAAGCTCGTAGGGGGTAGCATATCGTCTGCCGTTTCTATGGTGTCTGGCAGTGTCTCTGGGGATTTTGGGGCATAATCAATCCAGATCCTAGTGTTTTCAAAGGCCGACCGGTTACATGTTGACATCTTTCGGTTTTCCTTTCTTAAACTGTGGACTATTTTGTATGTTCCGTAAATCCTGCTAAATGGATTGGTAATTTTTAATGAAGCCTTGAATTTGAAGCGGTAATTTCTTAACCAATTTAACTGTAACTACACTAAATAATCCTATTATTGTGGGCCATAGTAATTCTCTTGAGCCCTCACTAATTTTTATAATGAGAATCAATGTGGGCCGTGTTAACTTTCATCCCACGCTAGATTATAGAGAATTAGTGTGAGCCATAGTAGTTGTTTTTCAAGAAAATTAGTGTGGGTGGTTATTCTATTTTGTGCTACATTTGTCTCATAACAAATATTCAATGTGTTGGTCGGAAGTCTTCATGAAGACTTGGGGGAAGACCTTGGGTCTTGGACCCACGTTAATTCCACACTAGTCTTCCACCCACACTAATAGGGATATTTACTGTAGTGGTCAGTTCACCTTGTTCATTCATGTCTAAATGATCAAGAATTTATATATTGAAATGCTATAAAATTTCACTTAGAATTCGAAACATGTATTCAACCCCCCTCCTCATGTTTCCTAGTCACGCCTACCCACCTAGCCCCACTTCAGGTTCCCCACATTCTTGGGGGTGCACTCAATGTAGTTAGTCAAAATGACGTGAGACAATGGGAAATGATGGTAATATCCCCTATTTACATTTACCATGATCATTTTTAGGGTTTTTTGGGGATTTCATATCATTACTTACGTTTGAAAATTGCATGAATGTTTGAACTAAAATGTCTCATTTTTTGTAGAATACAATTTACAACACTTAATTCATATAATGATCTTCTATCACATCATAGAAGTTGCACAAGGTTTAAGAACTACTTAATTTGTCCATATCAATAGCAAACCGCAAATAGGGGGTCAAAAGCACTCAATCATGTCGTTTTGATGATCTATCATTGAGTGCACCTCCAAGCCCCTCACTCATGGCCCCTCCTCCCAAGTTCTCCACCATTTACACCACATAATTATCAATATAACATGACTACAACATTGTCCTTGCACTAAGGAGACTCCTAGTTGACAAAAATGCAGTTTGGATTAACCTAGAGTTATGTGATTTATGAATTGGTTGGTTGGTTTCTAATTTGTATGGTTAAATCTTGAAATTGAACTCCAAATCAAACACCAAGGAAAAGACATTTAAGCATTGGTCAAGGGGAGACTCAAATGTGACCATTTGACCCAATATTGGGCTTGTGCAATTACGGATTATTGTTGGATGTAGTGAAAATGAAAGAAGGTGTTGTTGATCTAAAGTAAGGGGGTTTTAAATGGACACTTTAAATTTAGGAAAGTCACAATGGGTACAAGGTGACTAACAAATTTAAATCATGCCCGTAGTCATTTTCCCCATTAATTTTTAGAACTCATATGAATATCTTATTCAATTTCAAAGTGGTCAAGGTTTTCTCTCTTATTAAGTAATCATATAGGTCCCCCCAATTGTACTGACTATCAATCTTAGAACTCTATGATAGTTAGCACATAATCTAATCTCTCTTAAATGCATACTATATCTTTTGGGTGTCCATCCTTAGATCCACAACTTAACCATATTGACACCACTCAAATATAGGTGTCCCTTTAAGAGGATAATCCGAATTAGGCCTACTCCCTTCAACTTAAATTCCGCACCACCCTTCACGCTCACCTTCCTTCACCTAATTATTTACTCACTCGTCCTCGTTTACCTTACGAATGAGTCACAGTGACCTATTGCTCAGCAAAAGCCGATAATCCATGTATAATCGAAATCCGACGTGTCGAGTTTTACTTGGCTGGGACCCTTTGAATCCTACGTGTGAACTTGTCGGTGGGAAGTGATGCGAGTGCAGGCAGCAGACACCCGAGTGTGGAGTTATGCAGACACAAGAGCAGACATGTCTGCAGCAATCTTCGCTTCGGCGATCGCCTACCCATAACCCCAACCTCCTCGATGAATTTCCTTTCTCTCGTCTCCGTCGCATTCTTGGGTAGCAGATGCACATCCTTTGAAAAAAATTCTAGCAATCCGGCCCCAGAGAGAATACTAGAATGGACGTAGACGAGGATCGTAGGGGCATCATACTCCGAGGCGACAAATTTGTTGTGAACATGCGACTACCTGGAAGGAAGACGATGTGGATGACTGTGGATGATTTGAACTCGGCTAAGAGGATTGTGAAGATTATCGATCTCTACGTTGCTGGCTTCAAGGCTCTCGGTGACAATCATCCCGATGTTCCTGGCCTTCTTGAGGAATTTCGGAGCAAGGGATTTAAACAGGTTGTGCTGCAGGAGCTCGAGTCAGAGACAAATTATTTGCAGCAGGAGGCTGGAGTAATTCAGTCCACTGCCGCCGAGGTCCCCGAAGGTACGATTGGGGCAGTGCTTTCTTTTTTCTTTTTTCGTTTGGTGTACAGAGGAGACCAGAGATCCATATACGGTTAAGTGTTGATATGCTTGAAGAAATGGCTGGTTTAGGGTTTTTTTGTAATTTTTTTTTGTAAGGGTTAACAACGTCGGGTTCATGTTGACGCCGGAAATTCGCATACAACATCACGTTGATAGAACAAGACAAGCAGAACGAGATGGGTCCCGGTCTTTCCACTCTCATTTTGGCAGGTTGAATTCCTCCTTGCAGATTCGGTCCACTGTCTCGACCGCGACCGCGGGAAGACGGAGGAGCCACCGATGCCACCAGGCGCACTGGAATCCAGCTCTGTTTGCTTTGCCTGTGGCGTTCGAGGTGCAGTACTTGTGCAGGATCCTCGAAATCCTCGTAGGCAAACGCAGGCAGGAGTTGATCCGAGACATGTATGTGCTTACTTTTTGCAAGAATTTGGAGATTAGGAGTTCCCCTGCCGATTCGATTGTCAATTTGAGGACTTTCCAGTAAAGTGGGTTTTGTCACTCCCTTCTTGTGTGCATTTCTGGATGGTTATGTGTTGAAGTAACCGGTGTAATTTTCTCTGTGCTGTAGCTCACCGAGGTTGTTGAGGGCCTGATTATGGCCGAGGAACGTAAACATGAGGACGAAATGGCAGAGTTGAGGTGCCTGACTATGGCCAAGGAACGTAACCATCAGGAAAACCTGGCGATGTGGAGGCGATTGTTGCGTATGTGCAGGGATGAAGAACAAAGATGTGCAACTCAAGGTATGAGATGGTGTTGCATGTTCCTGAAGGAGAGCCAAAGAGTAAGAGAGCTTGGCAAGGGCTGTTATATACTGGTGTTTTTTTTTTTTTTTTGAAAATGGTGGGACTTTTTGTGCCTCTTAAGTTGTTACCATTGTGTTATGAACTCGGATTTAGTGCCGGGAATGTTCCGAGGCGAGCACGTGGAGGCAGGTGTGAGGACTGCTGATGTGTGCTGACCCCTGCCCGTTGATCTTGCAGGCCAGCTGGCACTTAGGACGTTGAAGGAGGAGCCTCCGGAAGCACTTCGAGCTGCCATGGACGTATTCATATTAGTATTAGTCTTATGATGTGTGGATATACAGTAGAAGTACTTAACCTCGCCGTGTGTTGCAAACTCTCACAACCAGGATTTACTTGGACCACGGGTGAGGAGGGTAACTCCAGATGCCCTCCAAGAGCTCGTCCAATATCGGCCACAAAGTATGTATGGGTATGAATATTCCAATGGTAGTGTTCCCCAATTTGCACATTCAATAATTTTCTTTAGTTCTTCTTTTTAATCTTTTGACTTGCTTCCTCTTAAATTTATTGGACTTACCTTTGGGACACATTATTTACTATCGTATTCTCTAATTCGTAGCTCTTCTCTTTCTGTCTTTTTCTTTTCTTTTTGGATTTGATGGTTACCTCCTATTGCATTCAAACCTTTTCAAATACCGCTGATTTCCTTTAAAAACCTTTTTTTACCATTATTTACTTGCATTTCATTCATTTTATTTTTATATGTACTTTTTTATCTTTATTTTTATTTTTGGTTCTAATTTTATTGGTTACTATCCTATTCTCTGAGTCGTAGCTCTTCTCTCTATTTTTTCTCTTCTTTTTCATTTTGATGGTTACCTTCTATTGCATTCAAACCTTCTCAAACCCTTTTACTTTTTCAATCACCATTGATTGCCTTCAATTTGTTTTTAAAAAATTTTACCTTCTTTTTATTCTTTTAATTTTAATTTTTTGGTTCTAATTTTATTTGTATTCTAATTTATATTTGTTACTATCCTATCCTCTAAGTCGTAGCTCTTCTCTGTACTTCTTCTCTTCTATTTGAATTTGATGGTTACGTTCTATTGCATGCAAACCTTATCAAACCCTTTTACCTTTTCAAACACTGTGTTTTCCTTTTTTAACATTTTTCTCTCCTAATTTAAACCTTTGTTTTATTATTTTATTATTCATTACTTTCAATGTTTAAATATTTAAAATTTTGTTCCAATTTGATTTTGTTAGTTTATTCCAAGTTTAATATTTTAATCAATTGGATTTCCTTTGATTTTCTCTTGGTGTCCTCTCTTGTGCAGAAGTTACACCAACATATGGAAGCACAAATCTTGACACAACCATACAAGCTTTCATTCAATGTGAAGTCATTGAGCCATCGGATGCAACAGGTGGAAAAATCTGAGCAATCTTCCTTGTCTCCCAAATTCATAGAGGCTCGACTTTGAGATTCAATACAATCCTCTTCACTCAAATATCTCTTGAGTGGCATGGGAGAAAATGATGTCATGTAATATCACTCCCAAATTAGACCTTGTATTGTGATTTCTAAAATAGTAGTTCCCAACTTGATTCTAATATTAAATGCACAGGGCAAGGTCCATCATTTTTCCTCACTTAAAAATGACCATGCTGGAAATTCCGAATTGATAATTCATCTCCACTCATGCTTTTGCAACCAGTGCTATTGTGCATTGCAGCAGTTTATGAAACCCACGTGACAAAAAATAAAAAATTCTAGGTGCCATATTGTATTTACTAATACTCTCAACTAATAACAACGTGCTGTATGACACTTCAAAATTTAGGCATTCATGGATAGAAGCATTGTGTATGAAAAGTGAGAGGCACAGAGGTATTTTGGTGGCTTTAAAAGGTTACATTTGTGGGGTTTTTTGCAGGTGCAGCACTACCATTTGATAATGAAGGACTTGCAATGCTCGATGCTTTTGTCCTTGATTTCCCAGGAGCGTGAGGTGGAAAAACGCCCGAGGTGGAGGGCTCTAAGGTCTCTCATCCTTTGTTCCTGAAGCATTTGATAATTGAATATTACTTCATTTCCATTTCTCTTCTATGACATATCTTTTCGTCAGTAATTGGAAGAACGATTTGTCTCAAATAAGTCCCCTTGAGTCTAATTGAAATCAGCGATTTGCAACTGAGTAGGTTAATATTGGACATTAGTTTGATTCCAACCTTAAAAGCACACGGAAATTTCCTCTGTTTTTACCACCTTGCAAATCAGAGTGCTACACTATTTATGGTATTTAGTGTCATGTACACTATTTGCACAGAGGTCTGAAAGTGTGACATCCGTTAATTGCCAATATGATACTATTTGTCAACATGAGTGACTTTCTAAAGTTAAAAAATAATAATATACATATTATGGCATTTTGTGTAGCAAATTGGGATACTTGAGATGATAGTTTTGTGGTTTGGTATGCAAGGGGAAGATATTATTGAGCATACTAATATCAAGTGTCATCTGTGCACACTTTAGGCAACTTGTAGACCATTGTGTATCATAGGCATACACCTCATAACAGTATTGAACATACTCAGGCCAAGATATTAGTAAGTGCACTTAAACGCCAAAGTGTCATGGGGTGACACTAATAATGAAGTTGTTGATCATCGGTGTAACCTAGCATACGCCTCAAAATAGGATAAGCGACATTATTACACATGTGACACTAAATACCAAAAACAGTGTAGTCTTCTAAAGGGCATGATCTGAAATATTTTAATCTGGTGGGTGTTATGCAGGACTTACACACACACATGAATATGGAGACTTTTTTCACCACTGGCTCCTTTTCCCAGCGATTTTGAGAAGGCATCAAATGCATAAACTTAGATCATTCTCCTGGTCTAATTGTTGTCCTAGCACTGTCACAAGCCTACGCCTTATTGATGGTCCACTTCTCTGAGCTTCACAAATGAGAGGCTAGCTAGTGCATGAATAGAATAAAGTGTGCACTGAGGAAATCTCAGGAGCTATAAGCGTCCGAGATGATCATACATGGACACTGTATTCAACTGGACCTCTATTCGAGTCGATTGATGATTGATCGGCTACAGTAGTTAGTACATGTAATATGTATCCTCAACTGAACTCCAATTCCTCAGCCATAGCTGGAACATAAGAAATCTTGCATCTTAAATTGAAGCACGTGTCACTCACTTCGATGCTCGAATCCCATCGTTTTGGGCATGAGCTATAGACTGGTCACAATGCCAAGTCTCTCTTGAATCTCGGGAACGAATTCAAACATGAATGTCTAGGCTACCAGTGTATCCTGAAGAGAGCACCCTAAACCTCCAAAAACACTAACAGTTTCAACCCAGCCATGGATAGACTAGAAGTGTGCAAGGAAATCTTAGAGGCTATAAGCATCCACATCAAAGCCTTTTGCACATGTATCACTCTTGATGAGATGAGATGATGCATGGACACTGCATTTCAGCTGAACTTTTATTCAAGTTAATTGATGATTGATTGGCGACAATAGTTATTACATCTAATTTGTTCCCGGCCTTTGCCAACATTAGGGTTTCCAAAAGACGTAGTGGTTTGGTGGGTTCATTCAGGGTTTATCCATCCTTTGATCACACTCCACAGGTTCTTGTTCAATCTTGTCGTAATTGTCGCAATCGGCGGACATTGAGCTGTAGACTGCCCAAACTGCCAAGTTCCATTTGAACAGGACATCACGCCCAGGAACGCACCTAGGTCTTAAACCTCCAAAAGCAGAAGCGTTCCAATTCGGCCATGGATAGAATACAGTGTAAAAGAAACTCGCGGAAGCAATAAGCATGCACTATTGAAATGATGCATAGACACTGCATTCAACTGAAATTTTATTCAAGTTACTCGAGGTTCAATCAGCGACATCCACACATGTGATATGTTCCTGCTCTTTACCAAATTTAGATTGTCCCGAAAATCTAACAGCGGTGGTTTCGAATTCAGGGTTTAGTAATTCATCCTCTTGCACACCTTCTTGAGCTTGTCGTAATTGACGTATCCCTTTTGACACTGCACTCCACATGCGCCCTTGCTGCAATTCACACAACACATGACGATCAGCTGTTGATGACTTGCTGGTTTGAGAGTAGAATCCAGTAGGATATGATTCAATAGAGTTGCAGAAAAGGATTGCACAAAAATGTCTGGTCCATGAAGTTTCCGACTGGGCTCGCATGGCCCGTACAAAATGCATGGAACCCTAAACTGTGAATACAATGACTTGGTTTGATAGTAGATTGCATTGGGACATAATTCACAGAGTTGAACAAAAGAATTGCACAATATGTATCTGCAATGAACTTTCCCACTACGTTCGCATAATTACAGGTACCAAAATGCATGCAACCCTAAACTGTGAATTGAGATTGAATGTGAGGTTGAATGTGAGAACGAATGCAACCAAATTACCTGCATATAGCTTCCGTCCCAGACTTGCGAAGCGGCTTGAGACACTCATGGCCACATTTACCACAGTTGAGGACGTCTGACTGTAAGACTACCTCGCAACCATCCTTCTGCAGATC
Source organism: Polytrichum commune (assembly GCA_950295325.1). Taxonomy (NCBI): domain Eukaryota; kingdom Viridiplantae; phylum Streptophyta; class Polytrichopsida; order Polytrichales; family Polytrichaceae; genus Polytrichum; species Polytrichum commune. The sequence continues at coordinate 2,267,366 of OX485804.1, forward strand.
GTTATTGCAATCACCATATCCGGGCAGACAGGTGACCATACACTTGCCTGCGGTGCAATTGGTACTGGAATTCGGATAAGTAGCACACTTAATTGCGACACACCTGTCTTGGTACTCGCACTTGCCTTGTTTGCAGGTGGTGAAGAAACCAGGTCTTTCCTTGCACACGGCACCGCAAGAGCCACAGTTCATCACATCACTTCCGCCGACAAATGTCTCGCAACCGTCTTTGATCTTCCCGTTGTTGCAGTCGGCGTATCCGGCATTGCAAATGGACTTGCACCTGCCTAACTTGCACGTGGAGGAAGCGTTGGGCTCCACTAGGCAGTCTGTGACCACACATTTGTCAGTGTACTCGCACTTGCCCTTGTTACAAGTAGTGAGGAAACCAGTTTTCTCTTCGCACACGACACCGCAACCGCCACAGTTCATCACGTCCCCGTTGATGTCTGTCTCACATCCATTGCTCTCCTTGCGGTCACAATCTCGGTGCCCAGATGCGCAAGAAGGCTTATTCCAGGCATCACAGGAACCTGTGCAGCAGGTCAGCAGAGACAAAAACAGTGTAGCAATACTTGTCAATGAATCGAACATGGAATTTCGGTAGGCACTTAAAACACTTGATTATATGAAACAGGAGAATGATCATCAGGATACGGTTCTACATTTTATTAGTGGTCACAATCACAAGCACATGAAGGCTTATGAGTATCACAGGAACCTCTGCAAGAGATCAGCACAGAGCAGCAGTGCAATAGTGCAAGTCAATCGATGAAACCTTACATTGTCAAGAAATTTCAGTAGGTACCAACAACACTTGAATTATGTTCAAAATAGGAGCGGGATCATCAGGATGCGGTTCTACATTTTCTTACTTAGTGGTCACAATCTTGGTACCGGTCCACATGCGCGCGAATGCTTATGGGCATCATAGGAACCTTTGCAGGTGATCAGCAGAGAGCAGCACTAGAATAGTACTTAGTCAAATCAAACCTGATGATTTTCTCAAAAAATTTCAGTAGGTAACAGAACACTCGAATTGTGAACATGAGAATGACCAGGACTCTGCGGTTCTATTTTTCTTCGCACAGATACTGCAACTGTGATCAGAAATGTGCAAGAGATAAGGCACAGAGCAGCATTGCAGTAGTACTACCTAGTCAATCAACTCAACCTAACATTCTGCACATGGAATATCACTAGGTCCCCAAAAACTTAATTAATGAAACACGGGCAAGATCATCAGGATGCGGTTCCACATTTCTTGTAATACTCATACTGCGACTAAGTGATGAGCTGAGATGGAATTGAATGTGCATCACAACTGGAGTAAGCTTTTGGCCGTTCCAATACCTATGAAGAGCACCACTGCCAAAATGGCAGCAACCATGAGGGATTGCTGTGAGGCCGCCATCTACCTGCACTTGTTCGCCTCCGCAATCACAGAGGACTCTGAAGTGACATAACTTAAACAGGAAATTCAGGTGATGGAAGAAAAGTTATAAGATGAGGATCAGTGAAAGGAAACAAGATCAAGCTGGAGAGTGCGCCAAAACTTACAGCTTTTGGAGCACCAGAAAGGCAAAAAGCAGTAATTGTGCTAAAGGTCACCTTGGAGACGAGATCAGGCAACATGAAGAGCACGTTGACTCTCGATATTTTGCTAAGTGTCCAAAAGATGGAGTAGGTAGATTTAGAAATTAGTACACAAGCAGAATGCTTCCTCAAACCTACCACCTGGACCTTCTCCCTTCTCTAGAGCACATGTCAGAGGTTTAAAGCGGTGTTGGTTACAGCGGTGTTGGTCAAAGGTGCGTGGGTGTTCTTTGGTTCGGTTTTCATGTTCTCCAACTTCTACCGATTAGATTTTACACAACAAAACGCATTTTGCATTAGCAATTTTACGATGGAACATCTGCAAAAACCGGATTGAAAATTGGACCCACAGGTAGATCACTCTAAGGCATTTTTGTGCACCACGTGCGGCTGGGTTTTTTTTGTTTTGGGGCTATTTACCTTCAAGGGCTGAATTAAAGCCTCCCTATAATTACTTAAATTTCAAAAATGGCCCATTTGTTTGCACCCTTCCATTACTTATATTGTCCAAGTCACTGCAATTTTTTGTACTCTATATTCTTTTTAAGTAATTTTGGACAGACGGAAATCCCAATTATCATCCATCCCCATGAGTCCTAAACCCATTTACATACCATACTTAACATACCTTCTAGGATTCTTATCTTCAGTCCCTATATTAATTTTACAAAAAAATAATGGCCCACATTTTATGTCCATCTAACTTACTTATAATGGGATTGTCTAAATGGCCCCTTCATTATTTGGAATTCCTTTATAATTTTATTTCAAATGATTTTAATCCTCTCTATATTATGCCGCACGTCGTTTTTAAAATGCACTAAGTGATCTACCCGTGATTGGACCTCCCCTTATTTAGTTATGGTTTTTGGGAAGTGCATGTTTGTTGATTTGTTAACTGGATACGTAGGTCCTCCCAAGTGTGTTCACTATTGAGTGTAGAGTAGTTGTTAATATTTGAAGATGTATCCATTCTCTTTTAAACATGTGTCTTTATGATGTTTGCTCTTTGTTCCTCACTGAACCACATACCAATCAAATCTAGGGGTACGATTAAAAAAACGAGACCCTTAAGACCCATCTACCTTAGTATCTTCATTTTTTCATACCATTCATCTATAATGAGGATTTCACTTTTTTTTTCATACCAACATGGTATGGGTATTTGATGTTAATTTCATTTTCAATATCATTTAGGTCTATATACCATGCAAGAACCTTCATACCTCGGCAACATTGTCTTAGTATCAATTATAATGCTTTAGAATGGTATCAGCCCAAATATATATTAACTTATGTATGCAAAGATTCTCTCACCTTGGCATACCCACCATATATGATTAACATTTTACCGGTATTGCATTTTTTGTGCCCACAAGTAGGTTCTTTGATACCTTTATTGAAGAGGGGAAATTATTTCATATGAATATACCGAGCTCATTCATCCGACATAAAAACCTTGAAATATTAGTATGCAGCCTAGACATTCAATTTTGAAGTTGATTTGACACTAGAAGTAGTTTTAATGACCCTAAATTAGTCTACTCAAGAGCATTTGAATTGAATTGGCCAAAAACCATTAGGATCAGGTTTTCATGTTGGACAATGAGAGGTACACTTGCATTCGATAATTCCCCTGAGCTCTCCCAGATCAGTTGGCATTCAATTTCACTTCCACCTCAGCCGCGTAGTGTGGTGTGGCATGAATCGCATGGACTACAGATCAACTCATACCTTCAGTGTCTGGGGAGATTTTTGGGCATAATCGGTTGAGTCCTATTTTTAAGATTGGTTGCATGTTGACATCTTTCAGTTTTCTTCATTAAATTGAGGAATAGTCTGCAAATACCTCTAAATCAGCCAGTAAATTTCCTGAAGTTTTGAATTTGTATTGGTTGTTTCTCAAACTCAACTGGGTCATCTGTAGCTGGCACAATGCCCAAGAAGTGTTTGGCATAGTCGGTCAAGATCCTAGTGATTCTAAATCCAACCGGTTATGGTCCGAGATGACCTTAAACTACCGGGTGATGGTAGAGGGATACCCAAATCTCAAGGAACAGGTTGGCGGTTCGAATCCCGGCTGTGAAATCTCCTCTCTACTTGACGGAAAACTTGCCAGGTGGTCAACTGCCTCCTGTGCTTGGCGTTGGCCTGTTGGCCTTCTGTCTCAAAAAAAAATAAAAATCCAACTGGTTACATGTTGACACCTTCCAGTTTTGTTTTATTCATTTGAGGTATATTTATATTATAGATTCCTCTAAAATGATCGGTAATTCTCCTGAAGTCTCCAACTTCAACCGGTTATTTTTCAAACTCAACCGGTTCATCTATAACTGATTGTTGTGTCTTCCCGAGCAGTGAGTTGGCAGTTCTCCCCGTTCACTGGATCCCTTAAGCACCCCAAATTTGTTGACACATGTGGTCAACCACCTTGCCTTTGTATAGGGTTAGGTCAAACTCTCATCTTGCAATCAAGCGGAGGTCACACTCCCAAAACCGGAGGTTTTCATAAAAAGCCATCTCGGACTGGAGAGGGGAAATCGGATGTTTTGAAACTTGCAATCACACTACATGTGCAAATGAGCCACCATGTCCATTAGTTTAACGACATGTAGAGGGCACAGGTAGATCACTTAGTGCATCTTAAAAACGACGTGCGGCATAATATAGAGAGGATTAATATCATTTGAAATAAAAATTATAAAGGAATTCCAAATAATGAAGGGGCCATTAAATTTAGACAATCCCATTATAAGTAAGTTAAATGGACATAAAACATGGGCCATTATTTTTTTTGTAAAATTAATATAGGGGCCGAAGATAAGGATCCTAGAAGGTGTGTTTAGTATGGTATGTAAATGGGTTTAGGACTCACGGGGATGGATGATAATTGGGATTTCTGTATGTCCAAAATTACTTAAAAAGAATATAGAGTACAAGAAATTGCAGTGATTTGGAAAATATAAGTAATGGAAGGGTGCAAACAAATGGGCCATTTTTGAAATTTAAGTAATTATAGGGAGGCTTTAATTCAGCCCTTGAAGGTAAATAGCCCCAAAACAAAACAAAAAAACCCCAGCCGCACGTGGTGCACAAAAATGCCTTAGAGTGATCTACCCGTGGTAGAGGGTTGAAGAGCGGCAACGTCCAACACACATGAACCATGCAGTTTGACCATATACTAATGATTTTACTTGGTTTTCATCCCTCTTCCTCTATTCCAAATTGAAATATCTAAAAATGATTACTTGATTTCCATCATCTTCTCTATTTGAGTTTCTCAAAAAAAATTAAGAATCACTCCTATAATACCATGGAGGAGGAAGGTCATTGGAAGTTCTCTCTCCATCACTCATGATTTGTCTTTGTCTTCATGGACCCTCTTGAGTTATTTGTTGCTTTTTGTTCCATCATTGTTGATGGCATGGAACAAGTTCACATTTTGATTTTTTTTTCTCATGGCCTTTGGTTCCAAATATGAGTTGGAAACAGTGGTTGGAAAAGTTTTTTAGGGAGCTTTGCGTGTGGAACATTTGCTAGATTGGTTGCAACCATGGTCAAGTGGAGAACTCCTGAACCTTGTATAGGTTTATGTGAAAGTGATTCCAAAATATATATTAACTTTGAATTTTTTAGGAAAAAATCATAAATAATTTAAGGAAAAACATTGATCTACAAAGTCAAGCAATTTATGTTGACAAAAATAATTTCAAGAAAATAACATCATATTAGGTCATTTTAGACTTTTATGACATTTAGAGACATTTACATATATAAAAACATAGAAAATTTCATTTAAATATTAGGGAAATGTGTGTGAAACTCATACATGTGAACATTTAAGAGTGGAGATCTACATCGATCTATGAAGGGATAACTTGATGAAGAACTCATATACAGATGGTTTTGGTAGGACAACCCAAACATGAAACAATATTGGAAGAGAAAGGAGATATTCATGTATCTATCGCCTATTGTAATCCATGTTTTCGGGCATAGAGAAGAGGACTGTCACAACCCTGGGACAATGCACATTTTGGACTAGGAAACACTATATTCGTTATTTGGAGACTTTTTGTTAATTTTGAGACTATTTAAGGACGTGGCTTTCACATTTATAGGAATGAATACACTACAAATATGCTATGTTCCCAATATGGAAACAAATATGAAACTCAAATGCATGTAATTACACATATAAAAATAGGGAAATGGGACAATTACAACATTTGCATATAGGAAATGGATATCATATTCATTGAAGAGGGTCAAAATACAAAATGCAAGTGGAATATCCACTATTAGGCCAAAGCCCTAGAAACACAAATCCACATCTATATGTATTTTAATATAGCCTATACATTTGGACCATGAATAGGCGTCACTCTTTTGTTTTTGAAATACTATTATTAGCCTTTGCGGCCGTTTCTTTTTCTTTTGCTTTCATGGCGTCCATGGCTCTAAATATCTCGGCTCCGCGACTGTAACCTTGTTTATTCCCATTCCCAGCCCTCGAATATATGCCATTTTCCCATATTGGCCGACCCCCTACCGAATAAGTGGAATACGAACGTGTTTGGGAAACCGAACGTCTTGCACTCTTTCGTAGGGCCAAACAACGATCAGACTCGCAAGTCGCAGTCTTCAGTGTTCGCCTATCCAATGACGGAGTGGAGGATGCACGTCCCACATCCATGTATATTGGGGTCTGAAACAATGACCATAAATATATATAACGACGTGGGTTAATATAAGTTACGGATGTAAGTCCGAAAAACCCAAGAATTTGAAATGCACTAAATTAATATGCGGACATCATGAACGAAAAACTTGAGAATGCCAATAGTGGGGCACCTTGGCCTTCGGGGCGGCGGTTTGATCTTCAGGGACATCGAGGGGAGTAGACACAAGCACAACCGGGACGTTCGTAAAGGCCGGGACATCAATGTGGGGTTCATCCATGCAAAGACGCCTGGTCGACCGTGGGTTTCGAACGTGCTTCTCATTGCGGAGGGGAGATGGGGATGGGGGTAGAGCGTAATTGAGCTTTGCAACCTTTGGAGGAGGGCTATCGACAACTCCGTCTTCGAACCCCGAGTCTTTGGAGTAATCCACGGCAGAGGCGGCATCGACGGCCGAAAATTGAAATAGTGAAGGCATTGAAACGTCGGTCACACCAATGGAAGGGGAGCTGGGGCCCGGCTGAGATGTAGACATGCCATGTCCGAGACTTTGGGATGCTTGGTGAGGCAACTAAGGCACAAAAATACATTTACAAAATAAGGAGAGAAATGTTAGATATAAACATGGAGAGTCCAAGTACGGAGCCAAAAAGTATCAAAGTTCTCATACCAATTTATTGAGTTCAGCAAAGCCGTACAACCTCCTAAATTCTGTATCTCTTGGGCCTAGAGGTCTATTGCCAATACGATTTGAGAGGACAAAATCCGGGACACTTCCGGAGTGATGGGCAAGCCTTCTAATGTAGGGTCCTAATTCTAACTCTAGGAAGTTGTCGTTTCTATCGCCCTCCCAAGGGTTCGGGAAAATGCAGTTGCCCGGGGGGTTGAGAACGCTCTTCGCCGGGCTGTCGTCAATGAGGAGCGTGTTCTCCGGAGTGGGCCAATAACCTTGGGGGACCCCCTCCAACATTGGGACGCCCACCCAGAGGTTCTTCCTCAGCACCTTAAGGAATTGAGGTCCGCGGCCTCCTCCAACCTTGGGTACAATGTTGCCGCTACGGTCATAAAGGTCATCGCAGTGTTCTTGACCGAGAAGCAAGCACGGCATTGCGAGTTCTCAGAAAAGGAAACTGACGACGGCCTTCGTGTTGTCCATCAGCATGGAGCTCCAGATGATGACATGGGCCAAGCCGAGGACCTCACGAAGGAAGCACCTCAAGCCGGGCCGGACGCGCACAACCTTCTTGTTAATTAGTGTATCGAAGCGCCCGCCGTAATCCATGTCTTGTGGAGTACGGTAGGGACCCTTGGACGCACTATTGGAGATATGTGTGGATTGACAAAGCACGCCATTGAGGTCAAATATTATGAAGTTTTTCCTCATAATATGGCTTGGTCTTTCGGCGGGGTGGCGACATATCTCCGACGGACCCTGTGATGGCACATACTACCTAGGTGAATGGCACTACCCAGGAAAACCAAATGACAAGCATGCAAAAACGCAACAAAGAAATGCGAGGCAACAAGTATCCGAAGAACTATGCAGTTCAAAAAATTGTATTAATGTGTTTGGTGATATACATTTCGCGAATAATTTACATTGTCACTAAAGGTCTCTCCTAAGATTAATTGAGCCTACACTAGCAAAATTGGATCCGCCGCCGCGGGCGAAGTCGAGATTCGAACTCGAAAATATGCACACGCCACGAAAGCTGGCTGACTGGGAACTTACGGACGCGCGTCCGTAAAGAGGGAGGCATGCTCAAAGGTTGATTACCTCTTTAGCGGTGAGTTCCTCGCCGGCAGTGCCTCCCTCACCAGGCCCAGTTGCGGGGCCAGGTTCCGGACGCGCGTCCGTAAATTCGCCCTGCGTGTCTTCCACCACCAACAAATCGGCTCCACATGCTTGCAACGCTTGCGTGCCCACGAAAGGTTGATCCTCATGCGAGGAGTCTTGGCCCCCCCGCATATGTACATCTTCATCGGCGAGGGGGGCGTCGCCCATGTTGACATCTTCATCGTCTCCTATGGCGGGAGGGGAGGGCTCTGGAGCGGCAGCAACCTGGGGAGGGGGCGGGACAACCAACGCGGGGGCCGTATAGGTGTGCTCCGGTATGTACACCATGTGGCTGCTAGAAGGAGTGCGCACCAGAACGGGGGGCACGGACATGGCGGGCTCGGGCGCTGCATACACCACCTGGGGTCTTGCCTGCAAGCTTGCCATCATGCTCATGAATTGTTGGCTTTGAGCCAAGAATTGTTGATTTTGAGCCATGAGGTCGGCGTGCCTCCGAGCAGACTCCAACCTAGCTTGCTCCATCTCAGCTTGGATGGCGGCCATCTTCCTGGCGTGCTCTTCGTTGGCCTCCCGGAGCCACATGTCAAGCTCTTCCTTCATCCTCTTCTCCATCTTCTCGTCCAGCTCGGAGACGGACATGGGCTCTCTCTTCACCTTGCCTGGCTCAGAAGGCAAGGCGGAGATGGAAGCGTACAACCTCACCTCATCCTCGTCTTCATCTGAGAGTTCCAAGACGGCGCCTTCGGGGTATTCGTTGTAAGGCGTCTTGTTCCTCTGCCGCCGGCTTGCACGGTAGGAGTCGATATCGGGCCTCGATATCAACTCTAGCATATCTCTACCTTCCATGGGCGGGAGCGCCGCCTGCTCACTGGGCTCTCCCCCACCAGAGGACGCCGTGCATCGGGTTTCTGCAGCAAGGTCCGCATCCCTCTCCGCCATAAGCCTTGCAGCACGAGATGGCCCCGCAGTGGAAGGAAGCCCAACTCGAGAAGTGGGAGTCCCAAAGGGTGATAGACTAGGCGTATTATGAGGCACCCGAATTGGAGTGACGTTGGGCTGCGCCTCCTCTGCATCCATGTCGTCTTCACCCAGGAGATACGCCACGCGATACACTGGATGACGAGCAAGACCGCGCAAGTCTTCCTGCCTGGAGGGCTGTCCCCTTGGAGACATTGGATCATCGTCTCCATCGCTGCCCCACCCGCCTGCATGAGAAGGCTCCTCTCTAGAGGCAAGAGGAACAACAGGATGTGGGGTAATGATATCCAAGAAGTCATTGAGATCCATTTTCTCTGCAAGCTTCCTGTGATCTTTGCACTCATCCATGTCGCCAACCCCCACAAACGAGTTAACCTGCAACCCAAGCATCTGCACCAAATAAAAAAAGTTAGTGGATTGTTGGTATCAAGATTGAATTGACGGGGAAGATGGACATACAAACATGATGCAGTGTGCATTTTACGGACGTGCGTCCGTAAAATGCACACTGGGTTAGGTTTGATAACTTTACGGCCGCGCGGCCGTAAATATGCACTGCACCGCGGCCGCAAAGTTGAAATGAACTAGGTGGTTAAACTTTACGGTCGCGCGGCCATAAAGTTGCATCAGGTGGAGGCATGAAAGTTTTTTTAAGTACTTACCAATGCCGCATAAACAAATTTGGTCCCCCCGAAGACGTTGTACACTGTCTCACTCATCACAGTCACAGCCTTCAATACTCCTATGTAAAAGTCCATTCGGAGCTCGGTTGCCGGGCAGATTGCGAACATCGCCTCGTCCATTAGCTCCTTGGGGTGTGGAGGCGGCAACTGGTAAATTTTCTTGAACACGCTCTTCGCCTTTACAGGCAAACGCCCACTTGGCAAAGACTTCCGTGTCAAGAAATAGAGACATATAGCGCCGACCTGCTTTACCCCCCTTGCTTCTTCGATGACGGCGATGCCTTCCGTCTTCGCGGGGACGTATGTGCTGTGGAAGATATTGTATTCGAGATCCATCGTCGAGTTGTATAGGTCGACGACCGCTGCGGATCTCTCTTGGTCCACAATCCACAGCCACACGTTTGGCTCCAGAAGTGCAGGGGACCGAAAGCTCTTGAAAGATTTCAGGAAGCTGTCGTAGAAAGGGGTCCCCGGAGGAGGTTGTTTCCAAGAATTTGGAAATGCACGGAAATCAAAGATAGCAAAAGGACAACCCCGGGGGTCATCTCTCACAGTGGCCCGCGAAGCATGGGTGTCCCACTTGCCGAACTTGAATTGTGATGTCACAGCGCAAAACCTCGCGACACCCTCGAATTTGGCATTCTTCTTTCTATCGAGGAAGTGTTTATATAAAGTTGTCTCCCTTTCGTCGATAGAACCTTTCTTCTCGTTCTTCCTTGAGCGCTGGGCCAAGAACGGAGATGCTGCTCTTATCAATGCCTTCATTAAGACGCCATTGATGTGGTATGCTATTTTCAATCCCCTCCAGTTGTCCCACACAATGTCACCATCTGCATCCGTAAGGTTGTAGGCGGGTACCAATTTGCCTATCTCCCTCATAGCCAATGTCTTCTTCTTCCTGTATTCGCACCATTCCTTAATATGGTACGTTGAAGGCTTCATAAACCTTGGTCGTTTGAGGAAGATTTTTGGATACGGCGCTGTCCTTCTCGGAGTCTCCTTAAGAAGGTGTTCTGCCGCCTTGCAAAGCTCGGCATCGAGCAACCCTTGGAGGGGACGGAAGAACTCTTTGAGGATTGGAGGCACCTTAATCTTCAGGTCCTCTTTGTACTTCTTCTCCGTCTCAAGGTTGATGAGTTCTCCGTTGCTGTGTGCATGGAAGACGCGCATCCAGATAGCCCAGGTCCTACCCGACGAAGTGATGAGCTTCAGTTCGCCCTTTAGATCTTGCACTGTCTTCATGCCGCTTTGCTTCATGTCAATGCTTGAGAACTTCGTCACAATCGCACTGCTGAATGCCTGCAAGTAGAGAAACAAATGAGTTGTTGAAATGAGATCAAAAAATGGAATGAGAACCGTCTAGTTTACGGACGCGCGTCCGTAAACTTGGAGCACACAAAGAATAAAGGGAAAGTTTACAGAAAGAGTGAAGGAGAATTTACGGACGCGCGTCCGTAAATTCATTTGGGAATATTACCTGCCATTTGGGATTCTTGACGACTGCGTTGTCCCTCTCTTTTGGTGGACAGCCGTGCTCCTCCCACAAGGTCCTACCAGCCACGATGTTGGCTGCCCATGACGCCTCAAACGCTTTGATTTTGTTTGTCTGGTTGAGGAAGGCAGATATGGCGATGAGTTGATTGGAGTCCTCTGAATGCACGAGAAGTGCCTTCCAATATCGGATTGTGGGTTTCAGAGGGCTCTTCCAATTATCGTCTGCGAGGAGAGTTTTTGCCGCTTCCACGCTATGTTGGCCGTCCACGATGTAGAATTCCCCTTGCTTAATAATTGGCCAATGTTCTGGTGTGACCTCCACGATTGGATCCTTTGGGGTCACACATATGGTCTGCCGGTCAGCTTTCGGGTTGTTCATGATGTTGTTCATCTGCCACCAGTCGTTCAGAAACGACTTTCTTCTTCCTTTTCCCCTTTTTGGACTCTAGGACTGCCCCATTCACTCTCGTGACATTGTTGGGGAGTCTTCCAAGCCGCTTACCCGTCCAAGGTGCATTGCATGCATAGTCTTGGAATTCAGTTGCAAGATTGAAGCAACCCGCATCCGGGCTGCCATTTTCGCATTCAGCCTTGTGGAATGGATGTCTGTGCTCATGAAGAAGAATTGTGACTCTGTCATCTTGTTTTTCAAGATCTATGACGACATAGTCACCTTGGGCCACTGCACACTCTACTGACCAATTTTTAACTCTAACCCATTTATCTACGTCTATATCTTTGGTATTCATTTGATACCCAAATCTAAGTACGAATGTGTCATTCTCAAGTTTCTCTACGTAAACTGTCCAGTTGTCTACTGTGTCTTCGACTGGCTTGTAGTGATCGTTGTGGCTTATATCTTTGATGGCGGGTGGAAGTGGAGGCGGAAGAAACTCAAATGTCTGGTCAATTGCAGGTCTTTTTGTAGATGCCATCTGCAAATGCAAAAAACAATGCTTAGCATCATGATTAATGTCAAGTTTATGGACGCACGTCCGTAAACTTTCCACAGGTTGTTTTGAATTATAATGTCAGAATGAACTATCCGAAAAGATTTTGCATATGTCAATACGAAATTTCACATGTAGTTTATGGACGCGCATCCGTAAACTATCAACGGGTAGTTGGGGATGAGAATCTCAACTATGAACAAAGATAAGATTTAATAAGATAGTTCTAGTTTACGAACGCACGTCCTTAAACTAGTAGTTGGGTTTACGGGGTTAGCACTAATTTACGGACGTGCGTCCGGAAACTAGGAATGGGGTTTACTTGGATGTCACTAGTTTACGGACGCGCGTCCATAAACTAGGAATGGGGTTTACTCGGATGTCACTAGTTTACGGACGCGCGTCCGTAAACTACGAATTTGGTTTCCTCAGATGTCACTAGTTTACGGACGCGCGTCCGTAAACTAGGAGTGGGGTTTACTTGGATGTCACTAGTTTACGGACGCGCGCCCGTAAATTAGGAAAATATACTGTCCATTAGTAATAATATTGTTTTTTAAATATATCCAGAACTTACGGACGCGCGTCCGTAAGTTCTGGATATATGTTGCATGCTTCACCCACCTGGTGCGTCAAAGTTTACGGACGCGCGTCCATAAACTTCAAGCCCTACATTGGTTAATCTGGTCCTTGTTGAGAGGGTTCCGGATTTTCAGGAAGGTGGTTTTGTATATGATGCAAAATACAAGCAAACCAGCAAAGAACAAAAAAAACCAAGCAATCAAACAATCAAACCAGCAAGTAAAAAAACAAGAAATAAACTAAAACACAATCAAACAAGCAATCTATGTACTTATGCAAGAGGCCAGCAAGTAAACAAACAACCACGCCAGCAAGCAAAGCAAAGCCAAGCAGCAAGCACAAGCAAATCAAACAACTGTAAGCAAGCAAGCACACAAGCAAAAGAGAGAAAAAACAATCACAAGCAAGCACATAAACAAAAGATTAAAAAACAATCACAAGTAAGCACAAGCAAGCACAACCAGCTAGCAAGCACAAACAATGACACAAGCAGCAGGCAATCAAACAATTAAACAAGCAAGTCAAAGCAAGAAATTAACTAAAACACAATCAAACAAGCAACCAAGCCAGCACAACAAAACACAAGCAAGCACAACCAGCAAGCATAAGCAATGCAAAGCAAAGCAAAGCAAATCAGCAAAGCAAAGCAAATCAGCAAAGCAAAGCAAAGCAAAGTAAAGCACAAGCCAAGAAAGCACAAGCAAAGCAAAGCACAAGCACAAAGCAAAGCAAAGCAAACCAGCAAGCACAAGAACAAACACAAACACAAACAACAAACAACCTTGTGAGGTGACCAGGAGCGCCAACAGCAAGAGGAGCAACGCCACCAACAAGAGGAGCGCGGAGAGGAGAGGAGTGCCAACAGCAAGAGGAGAGGAGCGCGGAGAGAAGCGCCAACAACAAGAGGAACGCGGGGAGGAGAGGGTTTAGGGTGACAACAACAAACCCTAGAGAAGCAAGAGAGGAGCGTGAGAAGAATGTGAGGAAGGAGAGCGAGAGAGGGGAGGCGGAGAAATGAGAGGGTGAAAATGGGCGAATGAAACCCTAAAACCCTTAAGTACTCAAGAGGAGCCCCCCAAACGCCCCGACTCCCAACGTCCCATCCACCCCGCACCCCATCGCCACGTGGCTGAACCCTATAGGTTCATATTGGAGAGGTATGTGGCACACCTCTCCCTCTTTAGTAAGACACGTTTGGAAATCACAAAAAATGTCGTATTATCGACATGTTGTCTTCTCGTTAATATGACAAACGCTGTAAAATTGTCGTACTATTGAGCGAATAAAAAAACAAAAGAAATATGAGCTTCAAAACACACACAACGGATGTAAGCAATTATTATATATATTGTATGAAATAATAACGTATAACTTCAAACAAATACAAGCGTTCTCAATAATTATTGAAATAAGAGTCCAGTGATCTGAGTCTAGTGTTGCCTACCTAAGTGAAACAAGTTGTCTAATAAAAAATTAGACAACAATGATGCATAACGTTGACGCTTTAATATTGTACGTGAAAAAACATCATCCAAATGAACCAAATGCAAATTAACATTAAAATCAAAGCCTTCTGCATTATTGATTCCCAAAACGGCATCCACCAACTCAACAACCATTATACACACTTCTTGCTCAATATCATATGCATATAAGTATTAGTTGACATGTCACCATCATCCAGTCGCAACATCCAATTACACTAAATATCACTAACCCTATGAAAGTAAGGTACTTTTAACTGTGAACTCAAACACTAAATTTCAACTATTAATGATAATAAGTGGAAGTGACATATAATGTGTACCATTAATTATATGATTAAAATTTAACAATGACAAAAGGAGAAGGGACATGGTAGTAACATAGCATGTAAGATACAAATTGTAAAAACATAGCACCAGTGACAATTGGGTTCTGCACCTTGTACTCGAATATAGTCTTTGTTTAAAATAATCTCTTGAAACCCTTATTTTCATTAAATAGTGGCAGGCTCTTGGTCTGAAACCTAAATATCACCCTTATTTCATTTTTTCCATGTCGACATAAATATTTATATATTTCACATTTTCATTCGTAGGTTTATTTGGGAATTGTTGTTCTGCCAACCGACTATGGTGCTAACCCAACTCACACCATATTACTTCATAACTCCACATGATAGATTGTTTGATATTAGTCCTTCAATGTAGCATCATATTTATGACAAAGCCCAACTAACATAAGGTGAAGATGCATGACCTGGAGTCATATTAGTCACCTTTCATTTATTAATACCCTAACCAAACCCATTCTACAATACAAATCCTAATGTTTATTAAGTTCACAATGATAAGCCTAGGGAAGTTTTCGGTATTGAAACTATAGGACAATATGAGGTTGAGTAACTCAAGTGTAACATTTTTTTGTGGAGTTGTTGCAATATGAAGGTAAGTGGACTTTAAATGACTAGTACACTAACTATCGCTTATTATTACGAATTACGATATGCTACAACTATTTATTGTATGATAGTATATCATTGTCCACAATTAAATTACATCAATAAAAAAAATTTAAAGATTAAGCATTTTGTAAATACAAACATCGACATATGCCACTCTTTGGACTCCTCTATCAAGAGTCTTTGAAAATATTTGTATTTGTTTGGAGTTATTAACTCTTATTTCATATCATCTATATTGCCTATTAAACTTGTTGTATATATATCTTTGCGCTCATTTTTATTATGATAATTTCGTATTCCCTCAATAATATGACAACTTTACGCCACTTGTCATATGAATGAGAAGACGACACCTAGATAACATGACATTTTTGTGTTTCTCACACTTGTCATACTAAAGATGGTGAACAATAATGACATTCATGTTCGGTTTGGATGAATTTGCATGTTAATCTCTTTAATTCTTGGAGGACATAACTCTCGTCCATCACTTGAGGTCATCCTAAGCCGGTATCAATAACATAACCTCGAAGTGCGAGGCTTGGAAGAAATTTCACCATATTTTGAGAAGAACGACATAATACTATGGGTTGAGGGTTTAGGGTTTAAGGGGTTTAGCATGAATGCAAGTCTAGAACCTAGGGTGAGCATTCAACTACCCTACTTCTTGTAATCATGAGGCCAAATTGCTTGCCTCTCATTTGAGAGTTTTAATGATAAAATGAGGTAGTGGGGGATGTCAATCCAACTACACTCTTTGGAATCTTGTGTCAAGAGTTCTTGAAAATGTTTGTATTTGTTTGGAGTTATAAGCTCTTATTTCATACCATCTAATAGGATTGAAGTCATATGCCTATGATATTATCTTGCACAACATTACGAATTAATTCAATCCCTTTGAACATAGGTCTAGTAAGCTTGTATTAAAAGTGCACGCAAGGGTATGTATTGAATTTACATCCCTCTTGTACATTAAACAACCATCGGGATTCATTGAATCCTTCCACGAGCTTGTATATCACCTACATCAAGTAGTAGCAAACTGTTTTTTATTCTAGAGTTTTGTTTCCATGGTGACATGGATTGATGTGTTAAGTACTCCATTAAAGAATACCAATTAATATATAAGATCTTCAAAACCTTTCATCAAAAGTATATGTTAAGAGCAAATGGCTAAAGCCGGCTTGGAACATAAATATTATAATGATCTTCAATGTTTTGAAGCCTTAATTGTTTCCATATTTGTATCCCTTCATTTCATTTTAAACTTGGGGTCACATCAAAGGATAACAAGTCCCGGCTAAATCTTCTACTTGCATGTAAGGGGTACATTTCACCCAAAAAAAGTAAGATTCAAAAAAATGAAAGTTAGGGTTACATAACCCAAGTTTTATGGCTCTCATTAAAGGATACCAAATGAAGATTTTGTACATGGCAATTAGAATTGTTATTGACAGTTTCATGAATATTTGTTCAATGTCATATACTTTTTCACCACTTACTCCATCTTGCAAAATAATTGGTGTTGTTCAATAACTAAGAATGCTTGCAACCAAACCCTAAACCCTAAACCCACCAAACCCTAAATCCTACCTAGGTCCATAGATGTTCTACTTTCATGGCCTCACGGAAATCAAAGTTTCTGTATGTATTAATAATTTTTTGTGTAGGTGGGGAAATTAAAAGGGTTGGATGGTAGGGTGGTGGCCGATTGTATTACAATATTAAATGCAAGATGAGAGGAGAGAACATGATATTCTAATATCATAAGATTGTATGCAAAACAATTAAATAGTTGCTAGATTATTTCCGAAGCACATATATTTTTATAGTCCATGGACTACAAATGTTGTTGTGGTGGTTGATTTTTTATACGATTCTATAATTTTTTGTCCACAAATTCTACAATGAACTCTTAATATTGGGTACTCCATTAATATAAACCCCCCCTCAACAATGTTTATTGCTCATATAATATTAACCAACTTGCTTTGTTGTACACCATAAATATATAGATGCCTTTTGTTTTGTCATTATGTGGAGTCATGGTCAAATGCATGTTGGCCGCCATGAATACACATTCCATTGCAAGGCTGGCATTCTCCATGTTGGAATATTAGGTTTTTGTTTTTATGAAAGAGTTGGCAGCTAGTATCCTATGCTGAAGAAAGGATCCAAGGGAAGACGACGAGTACTTAAGGGAAATCCCCCCACTAAGGGACTCTTTTTGCATCTCAGATGTGGGTTGCGCTCTTGAAACCCTTGTAGTGTGGTGGATACTTGTTTCGCGCAGGTATAGATCCTATTGCAATGAACCTATTATACCCTAAACCCATATTCGATTTGCACTATCTGGATCTCTGAATGCGATGGATTCTATTTCTGACAGGTATTGTTCACGCTTCAAGTGTCCTATTATGACGCCGCAAATTACGGAACTTTACGGACGCGCGTCCGTAAACATTACATCTCTTGACTTATTTGCTTATTGAATATCTCATATCTTATTGAATCTCTCAGTGGCTCGTTGCATCATTGAGTATCTCAATCTATTTTCATTGGCTCATTGAGCATTTACAAGTAGGTTTACGGACGCGCGTCCGTAAATATGCATCCTTTTGGTGTCACATGGTGGTATGTCATCTACAATGTGGGCTGTGAATTATTATCTGTTTTGATAGTATGCATATTTGTTCTGATGAATATTTACGGACGCGCGTCCGTAAATCTTGAACCTTTTGAATCTGTTCTAGTAATGAGGTAAAGGTAGGTTTTCGGACGCGCGTCCGTAAATATACAAACCTCTTGCATCTGTTCTAGTAATGAGGTAAAGGTAGGTTTACGGACGCGCGTCCGTAAACATACAAATCTCTTGCATCTGTTTAGTAATGGGGTAAAGATATGTTTACGGACGCGCGTCCGTAAACAGACAAACCGTTGGTATACATTCAAATACATTACTGGTAAGGCCAGGAGGTAAAATTTAGTGTAAATGTAAATGGGGCTGGGACTTCTTGGTTCCTTGCAACCCTATTTGTTTTGGACACAATTATCATTTGACATAGGGATGTTTACGGACGGGCGTCCGTAAACATACATTGTTTAATTTGCCAAGACGTTTGCGCCTAACCCTGACATCTCTTATCAGATAATGATTTGCGGACGGGCGTCCGTAAACATACACTGCTTATATTTTATCTCATTCTTCATTTGGCTCTCTTGTAGTGGCCATGGATTCCGACGTCGGTGAAAGTGCGTCCGATTTCTCCTCGGAACCGTCAAGCTATGCTAGCGAGTTTGAAGATGTCGTGGAACAGGAAGCTACAAATGGTGTGGCCGATGCAGATGATGAAATCATACCACCATGTGAGGGTTATTCGCGGGAGCAGTGGGTTGATCTTGATGTTGTACTACTCAATGCATGTGCCGTTCCCGTGGCCAACGGTGTTTGTAGGAACTCGAATCCAACGGATTGTATTGATGCAAAACCCCTCGGGGAGGACGATGTTGGGGTGTGCATATTGAACTCCTTACTTCCATCGGAAGTGCCTCTTGGTTGGAGGTTCTCTCTCCGTCGATGGCTTTTGCGAAGTGTTCATCACGATGGTGTGAGCTTGTGGGATCAATCCCGCCGATTTGAGCAACTGCAACAGTCTTTGTTCGCCACAATGCGTCCCAGACAAGGTCGTCGTAAATATGATTCCGTTCGTGTGCCTCGTGAACCCACGCAGCGTCGTCGAGATCATACATTGGGAGACACATCTATTAGGTCCGTAGCCACAAAGGATTGTTGTGCGAAGAAGTGCTGCCAACTATTTCCCCGTGACAAAATCAAATCTTTGAGGCAAGAGATGTGGCTTGCCGACTTTCGTATGCGGTCTGCCAAGAAACTTGAAGTACATCGCAACATGCACTTGGATGCCGGAGGTTGTAAGGTTGTGACCTTGGAAAATATAGAAGTTTGTTGCCGGGCATGGTACATTATTCATGCCGTTTCAAAGGCAGATTTTTATAGGTTCCGGAACTACTCGCTGCAAGGAAGGCGTTCTCGGTTTCATGGCAATTCAGGTACAAAGAAGCCCAGGGAGGCAACACTCCAAGCGGCTGCAACTCTGTCAACCATCATTATGCCATTAGCAGATGCGATGCCACACAAGACACGCACTTTGCCGTCGGGGGAAAAGGTTGTTCAGATGGTTTTACCCACAGGGACAAAATGGAAGAACATACTCGTGGATGTTAATGAAGTTGGTGAAAATGTTGGATGTGGGCCGATTTCGTTGTCAAAATTGAGTGTGATCAAGAATCAACAGTTCGCTGAATACATTACGAAGAGACCCGGGGATAAGTTTGCTAGGTGTTCTACTTGTGAAAAATATAAAGGCCTTCGAGACGCACATCCAATAGGGACCGAGTCGCACACCAGACATCAACAGAAATACATTGAGCATGTCAACAACCAGGAGGCACACCGTCAAGACTACTACAAGAATCGCGCCTTATCGATAATGAGGCCGAACGAGGTGTTGACAATCATTCATGACAAAATGGACCATGCGAAGACCGCTTGCCCTTGTTATGCGCGGAAAATAAAGGCCACAGATGGATATTTCAAGTTGCCAATATCTGTCACAGGTTCGTTGGTTTTCATTTTTTTGGCGTGCCCACATACTCATTTTTAAGAGTTACGGATGCGCATCCGTAACTCGTCTGTGCATGGTTGTTCCTTACTTGCGGCAATATCATATTTCCTTCATATATATGATATTGGAATGTACTTCTCATTTGTATGTCTTAATTCAGGTATGATTGCACATGGCCATGTGGACGTCAAGTATGCACATTATGGCTTGGATTTCTATCCAGGCGACGCCAATCATACCGTAGGGTCTTTTGCAAAACTTCTACGAGATCTTGAGAGTCCGCCAACATCATCCTCGCGTGCTCTTTTTGTTGGATGTGGAACAACTCCGATTTATGAGGCTGTGCTAGAGGGGAAGGAAGTTTGTCTATCTTCACTTCAAGAACCGCCTGAACAACCCGTTCTTGCTAAACCTTTGCCTCGAACTCTACACGTGCAACTTGACAATTGTGCCAAAGATAACAAATGTCGATACGTGTTTTGTTTCTGGTCATTGCTGGTAGCCAAGGGCATTTTCAAAGAAGTGTTTGTGTCTTTTTTGATGGTTGGCCACACGCACGATGACATCGACGCTTCATTTGGACGTTGGAGTATGAAGTTGCACGAGGAGGATTTTCCGACAATTCCTCTTCTCATGAAATCATATATGGATTTGGACAATGTGCCAGTCATTCCACATTTGATTGAAGAAGTGCCCGATTTCAAACGGTTTATAAAACCATTCATTCTTAAGGGGTCTGACCGACTAGTGGGCCACACCAAGGCTCAACAATTCCGATTTTATATGCGTGACGATGGTCTGCCCGCCATGCAATTCAAAGTTTTGTGCACTTCCCCGAATTGGGGTCCGGAGGAAGGGATACTCATTTGGCGCAAAAACGAAGATGGCAAATGTGTGCTACCTGATGGTGAGCCGAAGCCTTGCACACCCAACCCCATGAGGAATGGGCCAGAAATCATCAAAGGTATATCTAGATTCATTGAGTATTGAAAAGAATTGTGCGAGGAAGACATCACAAGACGTGTTAGGGATACCCACGAACCATTGATTGCGTATTGGGATCGCATTCGCACGGCATTGATAGCACCCGATGTTGATACACATTCATGTTTAACACAAGGGTTTTGGCCACAAAGTCGAGTGACAGTCGTGGAATCTGAGGCCATGTTGTTCAACAATGGGGACGTTCGTGAAGAGTTCGCTGCGGACGATCATTATGTTGGCCCTGCTCGCAATCGACCGGAGCCGTCGTTTCGTGTTGGGGTTGATTGCCACGAAGGTTATTTGCTGCTCGTACGTGCTGGGGATGAGGAGCATCCCAAGCCAATTTGGTTGGTGAAAGCATTGTCATCACCAAACTTTGTTTCAACTAGTCCAAATTTTCGCCAAATTGAGGTGGAATATTGCCGTCCAAGCACCAAAGATCAAAATGTGCTCCGGACATATTTAGGGTGGGACACCAAAAAAGGTTTCAAATGGACAATGGACTCATCATACGAACCGGTTTGGATAAACACAGATACCATACTTTGTGCTTGGAAACCACGCAAAGGTTCGAAATCAGAGACAATGACCATCCCGCAAAAACATATAGATTTTGCCAAAGACAACTTGGCACGTATCGCAGCTGCGGAAAACGATCTTGAAAATGGAAATGAAGTTGAAGATGAAGATGAAGAGAGGGAATGATATTGACGTACGTCGGGACCAAAGTTAGTTGAAATGTGTATTTGTTTGTCATTAATATATGACATTGGGGTTGAATATTATATTAGACACATTTTATAGATTACAACTAGTATAATATCATTGCATGACTGTATTGATTTACGGATGTGGAATCACCCTTCCCATGCGCTATCAAATGTTTTCTAGTATATGTTTATATTTACGGATGTGGAATCCAAACTATTTAATATTGCATATTATGTTAATTTGTAAATTCCAATTAACATTGTCAATTTATTTTAAGTATTGTTGCAGTTGGGATGTGCCATTCAATTCAACCACAATAGGCCAAGAGCTTTATGTTTCGGATGCGATTCCAAGAGTCAATACATATAAAATTAGATGGCTATTTATGGATTCATTACTTTTGTTCAACACAATCCCAAAAAAACAAATAATCGTGTAATTGTGTGATTTGATTCTCATCCCCATACTTACTATATTTAGTAATATATATAGTTCCATCGCATATGGATTTCTAAAACATTATGATGTAATTGTTCCCGATGTTCCCGATGTTCCCTACGTTCACAATATTCGCATCCGAAACTATGGGTCCAATTTATTTTGAGACTTTCCAAAGTCTCCAAATAACGAATATAGTGTTAGGACCTTGTTGAGGTCTAGAACCAAGAATTGTTGTGGCAAGGATGGGCAAAATTGGGGGAGCAACCACACCGTGCTCTATGCGATGCATAGACAAGCGAGGGGGAGCTGCAATGCTATGCTCCATGCCTTGTCGAGACAATCGAGGGGGATGGCTACGTTATGCTAAGTCTATTTCAAGCATTAATTATGCAAAACAAGAGCATATACATTCAAACAAAAAATATATAGGGAGGCCAAAAATATTGATTTATTTTTGAAAGCTCTATGTACAATTTGTATAAAAATCTAGTTTGAACAAGGAGTTCAACATTTCCTAAGTTACAATCTACAAGAATGATATCATGTTGCAAAGGTCGAACCTAGCCGCATGGGGGTGGACATCGGGTTGGGCACGAAGGAGGTCGGAGAGGCAAGGGCAAGCGTAGTTGGGGAACAACCGCACACTGACTAGACATGATCCAAGAATTTTGGGTCGGCTAGCCCAAACTAAGAGGACTAATGCCCCCTCCCAACTTGACATAAGCAAATAACCAAAGATTTCCCTAAAACCCGGGTAAAGCTCCCTCGGTTATAGCAGACACGTCTGGCTATCCCAATGCACCTACAAGAACTTCATCCGGAGATTTCCAAGTAGGTTTTAGTTAAGTAGCTTTCACACATGTTCATTGTTTTATCTACCAACCAATGAATGTTGGATAGTTTTTGTCCCATCCCCAAATGCCTTAATACTTAGGGCAAGGCCAATGGCATGGCACCTGCATCTGCATCTGCTCTTTTTCATCCAAGATGCAGATGTAGGTGCAGGGCCCGGGCCCAATGATCTCAATTCCTGCAAATCGGGGATGAAAATATGAGCAGGGTCCAGCCATCTGCTTGCATAACCCTCAGTTATGTAGGGTCCCTGCTATCCATATAAGACAAGCCCATGTAGAAATAATGACAGATGAGACGAGGCACAGGGAGAATAGGGTTTCACCTTCAGTACTTGGGTAGAGGGGGAATTTACTGATGTGACCACTCCCAAGGTAACTTTCTTTAATAGTCTGTACTTGTTGCTCTAATAATTGTACTTGCTCTCATTTGCTCCAGCTCTAAGGCTTGCTCTATAACTAATTTGCTCCAACTACTATCAAATTGATTCTCGAATGAACCTGTGTCCCGGAAGAACTGATGGTTAGTTGCAGAAGAACTGGTTGAATTTGAAAAATATCCGGTTCAAGTTGGAGGCTTCAGAAAATTGTCTGATCATTTTAGAAGAATCTATAGAATATACATCAAATGAATAAAAGCATAGTTGGAAGATGTCTACATGTAACCGGTTGGATTTACAATCAGTAGGATCTAAACCGACTAAGCCCAAAATTGAACCCGGGCATTGGAATGAATTTATTTTCTCGAATAAACTAATTCTATAATAAATTGATTATCGAATTAATTGATTCTTGAATTAACTGATTCTCGAGGTAACTTTCTCAAATTAACTTTCGTATTAACTTATTGTCAAATTAACTAATTTTTTTGAATAACTTATTTACGAATGATTAACATATTGATCATATTTTGAACTGAATAAACATTGTGAACTTTGAGTTATTTAATATTAAATTATTTAATGAAAAAAAGATAATTTTCATTTAAGTTTTTGGACTATATTTAGCATTTAATATTAACAATCCGTAACATTTGAATATTCATTGGAGCAATAAATAAATATCCACACACTTAATGCTAAACTTAGCCCACAATATAAAGAAAAAAATGAATATGATTATTTGAGTATCATAACAAAAAAATTACATATTAAACCGTCCTATCTAAGAGCCACCCACATCAGCATTCAAATCAAGTGTGCCATATAGGCTAGGGCATCTTCCTAGACCTCCTCCTTCCTCCTCTTCTTCCTCCGCTTTTTCTTCATCTATAGTAATCACTAGAGGTATTTGGGCTGAACCTGGGAGTTCTTTCCGCAATTTCATCACGTATTTTTGCCGCTACAAATAGGCTTGTTCTTCTCTTAATTTGAAATATGCTTCAAATATCGTATTAGGTTGTCGGCCGGGACGACTGAACAGTGCATCATCATTAGCATCCTTTAGTATTCTGGACTTCTCCGCAGACGACTCACTCATGAGTTTGAATGCCTTTGCTGCATTTTTCAATGCAGCCATATGTAGATCTTGGTTAAGCCTTGTTGTTTTTGCATTTTTTTTGTCCTTCCGGACGTTGTAATTCACCAGTTGGACTTCCACCCGAGCCTTGCCCCGCTTGACCTTCACCCACTGTCAAATTTATATCAACAGCTCTGCACTTATTGGGAGTGTTTTGTACCCTTCTTGTTGGATCTCTGTAAAACCACTGTGGATAGTCCTTCAAATACAACCAACAATGCATAAATCGAAACAGTTGCTTATCCTTAGGATTTCCAACTTTATCAAAAATCGTCTTTTGCGCTTATTTGTACATCACTTGCGCCTTTTGTTGTATGTCATCATCCGTAGTGCCTAATTCGTTTAGTGCTTTTACATTCAAATAATATCCATTATATATACTGCACTCTCTTTGTATTAGTCCCCACCTAGACTTCAAGGACTTTGGAGTTCTCTTGCAGTTATTGACATCCATTGCATTAAAATGATCGGCCACCCTTTGCAAAAATGCCCGGGTACGCAACTCCCATATTATACACAGGGGGCATCGTACTTAAAACGGCTTAGAGGACGGCTTTTGTAAAAATTATATCAAATTATATGAAATTAAAATGATCAAAAATTTGGGTGAAGACCAAATTAAATAAAATGATATGAAAAAAAAGTTGGGTAAAGACCAAATTAAATAAAATGATATGAAAAAAAAGTTGGGTAAAGACCAAATTAAATAAAATGATATGAAAAAAAAGTTGGGTGAAGACCAAATTAAATAAATGAAATAAAATAAAAGTTGGGTTGCATATTTATTAAGCCTCCCATTAAAATTATAAGCCACGAATAGTTGCCTCCCATTAAAATTATAATTCATTCACAATGTTAATTTTTTATTAAAAAGTCCAAAAAGTTGGGTAGTTTGACCTATGGTACTTGTATTAAAAAAATCATATAATTAGGTTTTTAATGCAATTATATGCTTCAAAATATATTCATTTCCTATATATAATTAAATTTTTGGATTCCTTGTTAGAAGGGCTACAAGGGTTTCCTACATTAAAACAATTTGTATCACTCAATATTGGACTAAAACGCATTATAAGTGATTATAATCAGGACCATATAATACGGGAGTTGCGTACCCGGGCAAAAATGTGGTCGAGGTTTGGTTTATCCCTTGTATAGGTACTTGCGAAATATGTACATGACTCCTGCACAATTGAATATCCCCACATGGGCCAAAATTCTTGGATCGAAATGATTTGCCGACATTTCCACTACAACCTGGTACACTTTCCATTTTGTGTACTTAGGAATGATATTTTACGACAATGATTTCCATAATTCCTCGTATTCACTATTTATACAAAATTTAGACAAAAAGTCAAAATGTATATTTTAACTTTAGTATATTATAAAATAAAATAATATTTTACTTTTGTTTTATTTTTTGTTATAGAACTATATTTCTTTAAAAAATAACAGCCAACTTTTAAAAATGTAAAATTATGCAATTATTGCAATATGTAATTGATAATGAGACATGTTTTCGTTAATTCTGTGTGAATTTGTATGTTAAAGTTTTTGAAAATGGATGTATTTCATAGACAATCGAGAGAACGATTCACATGAATTTTAGAAGATGATGTTGATGACCATGAATTGTCAATGGCTTATAGTTTGTTGGAAGATTTGATTGACGTGCAACCATTGCCTAAAAAACATGGAGGGTCTGTGCCTGATCGATTAGTATATCGCAAGAGAGGCAAATTAGTGCATCATGAGATAATAATGAGAGATTATTTTTGCGACAATCATGTGTACGATGATGTCCAATTCCGCACTCAGTTTAGAATGTCTAGACGATTATTTTTTAAAGTGGTTGAGGCAATATGTGCGTTCGATTCGTATTTTGTACAAAAAGTTGATGCAATTGGTACACTTGGCTTGTCAAATATCCAAAAATGCATAGATGCTATTCATATGATAGGATATGGTGTGCCCTCCGATACAACAGATGAATACACAAGAGCGGCAAAAAGTACAGCCATGGAGAGTATGAAGCGGTTTGTGAGGGCTATTCGTGGGGTTTATAAAAAAACAATATTTACAACAACCCACACGAGAAAATTTGGAAAAACAAATGTGAATCAACAAAGCAAGAGGTTGGCCAAGTATGTTTGGCTCAATAGATTGCATGCATTACCAATGGAAGAATTGTCCAGTAGCATGGAATGGACAATATTTAGACAAAGATGGCAACATGTCAATTATTTTGGAAGCAATAGCAGACCAATCTTTTTGGATTTGGCATGCATTTTTTGGAACTGCGGGATCCAACAATGACATCAATGTTTTACAAAGAAGTCATTTGGTACGAAATTTTTTATCTGGGGAGTATGACGATATATCCTTTGATGTAAACTCTCGATGGTATTCCAAATACTATCTACTCACAGATGGCATATATCCAAAGTGGTCAATATTTGTGCAATCTATAAAAGATCCACAAGGTGAGAAAAGAAAACACTTTGCCAACAAACATGAAGCAGCCAGGAAAGATGTGGAGAGGCGTTTTGGGATGCTCAAAGCGAGATGGTCAATTCTACAACAACCAATTCGCTTGTGGGGTCTCTGTGATATTGAAAATGTGGTAATTGCATGTTGCATCATGCATAATATGATCATTGAGGATGAAAGAGATCATAATCTTTCAGTTGTTTTAGAGCTTGTGCGTGTTGAAAATACACATCGAAATCTTAACTTTGAAGAGTATCTCCAAGGACAGGTTGAAATTCAAAACAGAGATCAACATTTTCAATTAAGGAACGACCTCATAGAACATTTATGGAAATTGAGGGGAAATTTATGACTTTTAGGTGTGTTTAGGGTGATTAGACTATGTTAGGAACCTATACATTATGCTTATGTTATATTTAGATTCGTTTTAATAGATAATAATTATCATTCAATATCGGACTATAAGGTGCTTGCATAGACATGTGTATGGGGGATTCCGCAATAGCAGATATTTATGATGGTCTGAATAAAATGCAATTCTTTGTTTTTGGAATCCCCTAAATCTTTTTTTTTACATATATATATTTTTTATTTATTTTTATTTTGTATCTTAGCCTACATGCAAGATTTATAATATAACCTATATGCATGTTGAGTCGTAAACATGTGGTCGTAATAAGATTTTATAATAATATCCGAAAAATATTCCTTATAATGAAAACCCTAAGACCTACCTAAATCAAACACAACAATAATCTATATAGTTATAGTCGAGTGGTGTGTGGGTAAGAAATGAAATATTATCATGGATGATTGAAATTTGGACAAAAACACACTTAGTAAGTAACAATAATAGCAACATTGTGAATGTATAATTACCAAAAATATATTATAATAATAATAATAATAATAATAGTATATGTAATATATGATTATCTGAATATTTTTTCATATAATTATCTGATTATATTGTATATATATATATATATATATATATATATATATATACACTACCAACTACCTAAATTATATGCATCTAATTATCTAATTATTTATTTATATAATTATTTATACAAAAATATACACCCTAAAATAATATGCATATAAGCCGCTAAATATATTAGATGCTAATTATCTAACTAAATATATTAACCAGGAGGGGCAACATCTCCGACTTCGAGTTTGAAAACATGTCTAGACACACTTTAAAACAACATAATATCAAAGAGGCTTTTCTTGCTAAAGAGTGGAAGAAAAAATTAGATTACCTCCATCTCGAGGAAAGCTAGCATGTGAGCATTGAGTAGTGAGCGGTTACATGTGAGTAATGAGCAACAAAATGACCAATAATAGGATTTTAAAAAGAAAGCATTTTAAATGTAGTTTGATTATATATTATGAAAATAACATTTTGGGCAAACAAAGTATTGAACTTGGCCCTATTACCATGAATTTTGGGAAGTTTGCCGGTCCACAATGATAGGCATTTTACTGAAATGTCAAGCATTTTATTGTGACAAACAACTATTTAGTTGCACCATCAATTTGCACTACGTACATTTCATACGGACATACACATATATTTCTATATTTGTAAAAATGAGGAATAATTGCATCCATGCCCTTCACCCCTATGCCACTAGGCTTGTTCTGCAACACCCGCAAGCTCAAGAAGACGCATCACCTCATTGTAGCTAAATGTCGGTGCATGAATGTACTTGTTAGTGGCGTAGTCAACCTTGCACAAACACCTGAACACATAATGCAAGTGTTTGCATGAAACCCACTGACCCCTCTCTCCCACTGCTAAAGATAATATTTTCGCAAAATTTGGGCAAGTGCATTGCGGAATATTTACAATGGAGACAAGGTATGTCTTCTCCGCTTTGGAAACTATGGTAATGATGCATCCATATCCAGGGTATGCAATGGGAGTCACACCAACCACATAATACCCATCCATGTGTAATGCATTCTCCCATTTATTCCCGTGCTTTGATAATGGTGCTGCCATGTTCCGTCAAACTGCCTTGGAAAACGTGTGTTTGGGAGCGCATCAGGGTTTGGAGGAACATGGAAATGTGAGTGAGGGATGGGGAGGTTTGTCATTGTTCTCAATTGACGACGTGGTGATAGTGCACCTTTCTATTGCAGTTAAAACCCAATATTTTCCAATGCAAACACCTCCTACCGTGTCAAGTTTATACCAACCTTCACCGGCCACACCTTAGGGAGGTTTGGCCAATCAAACACCCATTTTTTCTTGCTCCCTTTCACGCATGGATTAATGTCATTTGCACAAAACCAAAAATTTGAAAGAACGTGATCGTTGGAATGATATTCCTTCTTCATGCTTGTGTAAGTTGGTGCAAGTGTGCCATGTGTACTCTTCCTGACTTTAGCCCTACATGGATGTCCAGTATTTGTCTGCAATGCGTAACACTCTTTTTTGGACGGATAAGGCAATCGTGAAATATATTATTGGGATTTAAGACACTCTAACTCCAACATAGTAGTGGTGCAAGACACCACATTCTCATCATGCTTGAAGGATTCATCTATGCGTGCCCTCGTTGACCTTGTATTAGGGTGAGGATTGGAGTAGTTCACTTTGTCGGGATGATGAGAATCATATTCAGATCCAGACGGTGAATCTAGTTTCCTCTTGGTTGATTCAAACAACTCAGATTCCTCTAGTGCACAATTCCTTGTATTAAGATCCTCTCCCCTAAGGTATGACCTCATTGACTCTGCAAAGAGCTTGGGATCGCCGATATGCGCTACAACTTTGAGCTTCAATGATGCTTCATCTGGCCCTTTCCTTGAAGAGCCCCCTTTAAGTCAAAAACGATAATTTGTGATTTGCATGAATGCGCAG
This sequence comes from Polytrichum commune, assembly GCA_950295325.1. Taxonomy (NCBI): domain Eukaryota; kingdom Viridiplantae; phylum Streptophyta; class Polytrichopsida; order Polytrichales; family Polytrichaceae; genus Polytrichum; species Polytrichum commune. Next base: position 2,297,094 of record OX485804.1, read on the forward strand.
ATCATGTCATCCACAGTTGCCTCGTACAAACATGTCATTTTGTTCCCAGATTGCTGTAGCCACTTGTTATGTACTATTTCAGCCAGGTTGCAAGTTGGCATCTCAGCACGTTGATCCAAAGTTAGATCATGTAGTACATGTTGGAGATATTTTTAGTTTAAAAATGAAATGACACAAAAATTTCATCAATAATAGAAGAATAACACTTGTATATGAGAAGAAACTTACAATGAGCATGTGACCTCTCCGTTGTCTATTGTTAGGGAGATAAATGCAACTTCTAGTCAACCTCCCTAGTGGTAGGGGCTAATCAGTATTAATTAGTCCCACATGGGCATTAGCCACCTTAAGTAAAGTGGCGGCCGCCGGTAGGAGGCCGTGCGCACAAGTCCAAGGTATCTCAACTTATGAGCAAACAATTAGTTAAGGGCCTCGGTCTTGGTGTAGGAGACCGAGGCCGAGCTAGAATATTCCCACCGAGGTAGCTAGTCCACGGTGTAACCAGGTGCCGACACTTGGACCTAGTCCAAGTGTCGAGCCAGATTGTATATAAAGGGCAGTTCCCCCCTTGATCAAAACAGTTCAAGAGCTTAAGTTAGCATCATTACTATGTTTCATTATGCACATGGTTTCTTTATTCTTAACACGTTATCAACATTGCTCCTAGCACCTCATTGTTCACTTCAGATTGTTATTCAATCACTTTTGAAAGCACTTGAGTGGTCACTTTTGAGAGATCACTAGATAGACATGCATGTTTAACTTGTACGAGCATCAGAAAGTCTTTTCACCTCCAGATAGATAGTTTTTACTACTGAGCTACTATCGGAGAGCAGATTTTACCTAGATCAGATATATCTAGAGTCATTTCGTGACAGTTGCTACATCTGAACTCAACTCTCACCTCCACTCTCTATACTTTGGACAATTCTGATAGCACAGAAATGCTGCCGAAATGACTGCAGAAATGCATATGTAGAATGGTCATAAGTCTTATAGTACCGAAATGTTGCACAACTCATTAGAAATCAGACTTACACTTTTTGATATTCTCCCTCTACATAGAAACGTTGTGCTGCCAAAATCTCTGCTGATACTAATACTCTGAGGTCACACATATATATTTATATGCACTTCTACATCTTACTTAGTGTTTGATTTCATAGATTTTTCCTCATTGCTGAAATCTGTTGCAGAGACAGATTAAAACTCAGTTTGATTTCAGAACTATAAGTACTATTTATATATATATGATATATATAGTACAAATCTATACACTTATTTTTTGATTGTGTTTAAAACTGATTCTAACAAGTCTGTCCTTGGAATAATTACCCGAACTAAAGTAAGATCCCACTACCTTCATCCACTTTGTCTGAATCGGATTTATCTTTACTAACCCCTACTGGTTAGGTGAAGCTTGGTTTTTTTACTTCACCTCTAGAAGTTCTTATTTACCCCAGGTAAATCATCTCACTTTTATCCTACCATTTTGAATCAGCACATCTTGATTGTTAGCAAACTTCAAGTATATTAGTAACAGTACCCTGTATGCAACAGAAATAGTACATACGTTGTATTTCAATATCTGTCTGTACTTCTCATACGCATATATATATATTAGTACACCCGTATATCTAACAGTAGACGTTTCCATATACAAAACCCAGTATCAGGTTATATAGACTTAACATTTACTTTACCCATTTAAGTTTCTGGTCACACTAATATAGAATTCTGGTTGATAGCGACTAACCATATTTAAGCACCCTTGTCCGTATGCACCCTTGTCTCATCAAAGTAAATGTTTACTTCATCAACGGATGACATACACACCATAATATCAATGTCTACAAAACCTAGCTTTACGGAATCCAAAATGCACGCCTTAATGTTTGCACCTCTGAGTTCCGACGGGTCAAACTTCTTAGAATGGGTTAACGATGCTAAAGTGTTATTGAGTGCTGAGGACCTCGCCAAGACTCTAACATCAGCACCTCCAAGCACAAGCACCACCCCAACGGACGACACACCACCGATCCCACCAACAGCCAAATGACACACACTGATGATACTTCAACGCCACCTCGACCACGCATTACGACTTCAATACTTGCAGATCGAGGACCCCGCTGAGCTATGGGCGGAACTTCACGCCCGGTTTGACCACGAACAAACGTTGTTCCTGCCACAAGCTCGAGCGGACTGGACCAACATTCGAGTACTCGAATTCCCGGACTTCGCCGCATTCAACTCGGAGTTGCACTGGATTACAGTTCAACTTTGGTTGTGCGGCCAAGTCATCACAGACAAGGAGCTAATCGAGAAGACCCTCTCGACATTTCCACCCGCAACGGCCATCCTCTCACAACAATACATGAACATGAAGTTTAAGAAGCACTCGAAACTCATGTCTCACCTATTGCTCGCCGAGAAGCATCGCCAAATCCTGCTACGAAACGCGAAGTCCCGACCAACGAGGGAGGTGCATACGACCATCACCAAGATCGAGGATGTCGAGCCGGAGGAGCTCAACGGAGTGGTGGGAGCAATCGCACTGGCGGCGGGAGCGGGACCGCGGCGGGACGACCCACCGGCGCAACACCACGCGGAAGTTCACGTCGCAGAGGCCTCGAGAAGGCCACCAAGAGGTTCTTTCCGAAAAACCCCACCCAAATGGCATAACAAACCTGCAACAGGGAACCCCCACATACCTAGGCATTTTCCAGCTAAGCATGAAAATGTTAGACCAACCTCGGATTGTCACAAATGTGGGAGAAAAGGCATTTTGCAAAAGATTGTCAGGCATCGCAATACATTGTAGACATGTTCAGAGAATTGCAAGAGCTCCGCAATAAGCCTAGAGAGAATTATAACTTTGAGCCTTCAAATATGCCTACATTTGATTATGATGTGGAAAATTTTATGGCTATCTATGAGGGGCCCACGTCAAACCCAAACGTTGCCCTCCTAGACAGCGCCTCAACATACATAATTCTAACTAAGGCTGAATTCTTCCACTTCCAAAGTGAGAATTCATGGTTTAATTGTAAAATTCTGACAATGGCCGGAAGCCGGACCTTAAGGTTCCGGGACGGCCGGACAACAATCATATTGTCCGGGGGATTCCCCTTCGATTGTCCGAAGGCAATGTACGTCCCAGACGCCTCGAGGAGCCTGATCAGCGATCGGGATCTACGGGCGAGGAATATCCACCTCTGCACAACGATGCATGTCGTGGCCCGGGTTTTCCGGATTTATCAATTAACCGTCTTGTTAGGTTAAAAGAGTAGTACGGACGGAGGAAAGTAGGATAGGTAGAATAAGTGGTAGGCATTATGTAGATTAGTTCTTCAAGAGGGAGAAGAAAAATAAAAATCCTTAAAGTAGTTAAAAACCCCAAATTAAGTTATGTTAGAAATCCCACTTCGGGTATCGGAAATGGGAGAAAGAGGAAAAAAAGGAGACTTCGGCGAGGTGGAGAAAGCGGAGCGCTTGCGAGAGGAAAGCGGCAGACTGAGAGAATAGGATGTGGTGGAAATTCAGGGTGCCGCGGTAGGAGGTGGAAACCAACATGTGGAAGAGGTGGACCAAGTGGAAGACATCACGGCGATCACGGCAATCACGGCCCCGCCGGTTTCCGCGACTGAGGTGGTGGTTCTCAATGCCACCCCAGTTTCATCCACCATTGAGAAGGAAACCTTGGATGGTTGCCACATGGCCGAGGTAACACCACCGAGCCCTGCCATGGCATTCCAGATGGTTGCCCGGGATCCGCCGCCGCTTGCACTACTTGCTCCGGGATTTCCGCCGGACAACCAACTGTCCGCACCACTGGCGCCGGATGTTGCGGAGACGGTGGACCGCGTGGGAGTGATTTCCGCGCCGAATACTCACGAGGTGGAAGTGGCGCCACCACGTGTTCCATCTTTGGCAACGGACAGAGTGGACCGCAGCGAAAGGCGGAAGAATAATAAGAAGGAAGCCAAGCTGAAGAAGCGGAAAGATAGGGAGTAGATTCTAGTTAGGATTCCATTTTGGGTTGTTTTGGGCAAGTAGTTAGTTGGCCCTGAATTGTGTGCCTCGTCATTTTCTTTGTTTGGGTTTTGACCTCTCAATGAGGTGGATTGTCAGGACTGTCACGTGGCCCGCGATTTCCAGCATGGAAACCATGGCGCGTGGGTGTTAGGTAATTAAAGGGGAAGAGCACTTCAGTGTTTCCCTCATCATTTTGCAATACAAGTGTTCTTTTGTTCAATTCAGACCTTATGCTTTACTCCACCTTCGGTGTGAGTTGAGTCTTAAGTCCATGTATAATGCAAGTGGTCCCTCCTTTCCGTACTTGAGGTTTCCGAGTTTTCCGCCATTCCCTATCACTCTGTATGTTAGTTAGATTAGTGTTCCGTGATAGGACAGGGAATCAGTAATACCTCGAGGTGCGTGTGGTTAAAACGCCCCTGTGTGAACAGGTGATGGGCGGAGGAATCTTAAGCACGGAAAGGCGGAAAGGATTGGACGAGCAAGGGGAAAGAACCCCACCGTGGGATTGTTGGGCAAGGGGAGTTCCGCGCACACGATAGGTTCTTCCCCACTTACTCCATCCAACTAGGGACCGACAATGAGCAGCAGTGGATAAACCTGTCCAATAGTAGGGGGAGAGTTCTGGTTTACGCCTTCCGCTTGCCGTGACCTGGAGGTGGATTATACCGATCAACAGTAACGGACTGGTCTAGAACACTCATGCACCTGCCGTGATTGGCGCTTGGTTCCCACCGCGGATGGTAGGCGTGGTAGCCCCATCCCTATGTTAGCCCCGCCGTCACGGAAAACAACATACCCTGGGTCCTATCCTGTGTGACCGGTGGAACAGCACAAGCTACCCATTGTGAGGACAGGAGCGAAGATGTTGTGTTTCCACCTTTCTCGAAGGAGGATTCGGTTTCCGCGTGTGGTATAGTGAAAACTGTGCCATCACGAAAACCGGATCAAGCTGGTTTTGTAGACCCAAAACTTCCTCCACCTTTTTCCCCGTCAAAGGAGGTGGCACGAGTCGGATACTTGAGTGGGACACCTTCCCGAGGAAGGGCTGCCCCGATCATAACACTAGTCTAAGGGAGTAGGAGTTAGAAGGAGGAAGTGGAGATAGGGAGACAATCCTAAGAAATCAATCCAAAGGGTGAAATCCTGATGAACAACTACCAAGTCTCTCTGAGCATTCTAGCCTAAAACACTAGAATTATTGTCCTTGTGGCACGGTCAAAGATCTAGCGGATAGTGGAAATACAGGTCAGATCCGCTACCTCTATCGCGGAAACCTTATCCCGGAAGTCATGACCCGTAATAAGGAATCTTAGAATGGGGTGTATATAGTTGTTATACTATGGATTCGGGACGCTGAGTCTATTGTTGTTACTACTATAGGGTGGGAGTTTGTCCATACTTTGTGTTGTGTTCCTTACCTCGGTCCACTACCGGGAAGGCGGAAATTTCCATGCTATAATTTCCGTAATATCCCAGATTTCTTAATCCGATTTGTATTATCTTAGTTTCTGGTGTTTCTTGTGTGTGTGTTAGTGAAAGATTTCCTCCCTCTGTGTTGTGAACGACCGCAGGTTCTTCGTGGGAACGAACTTGGCGCGGCTGTGACGTTTTACGCGTTTATCAGGTTAATTTAATGAATACGTCACCACCGTGCTACGACAATGCAAGGCGATGAAGAAGTAATCGAGCTTAAGCAAGGACCCAACGTAATTTCCACCGCTAACGCGGGCTTCGATGGACTTTATAAGGTTGCCATAAAACCCTTGGCATCTAGCCCCACCCTAGGTGAGGAAGAGGTGTGCATGGCCGTATGGGAGGGAGGTCCCACGTCGGAGCGCAACCTGACGCAGGGGGTGTCTCTAGACACTAAATTTGCCAAACCTGATATTTGGCATTCAAGATTGGGGCATCTGGAAACAACGGTGTTCCGGCGGATGATCTCCCTGACTCAAAATCACAATCTTACAACGACAGATGCCGGGAAAACGCACGAATGCGTAGCATGCATACAAAAAAAACTAATCCGGAAACCTTCAACTTGGACCTTGCCCACGGAACTGCCACCGCTTCTCCACATTATACATGGGAATATTTGTGGGCCGATAAACCCATCTTCGGGAACGTTTCGATACTATTTCGTCATGATTGACGCCTCGGATAGCCACCTCGAAGTCGCCTTACTTCCGATCCGGAACCTAGTCTTTCCCAAACTCCTAGCCATCCTCTTTAGGTACAAAAACCACTTTCCCGACAACCCAATAAAATACCTTAGAATGGATAATGCCTATGAATTCCGGTCCCACGGCATTCAAGATTAATCTTACCTACTCGGTTCCGTACACACACGCCCAGGACGGCCTAGCCGAGGCGTTCGTGAAGAAGATACAACTGATCGCAATACCGTTGTTGCTTCACGCCCGCCTCCCATCCAATATGTGGGGCCATGCGGTATTACACGCCGCGACACTACTAAAACTTAGACCTACCCTCCTCAATGTGCGAACCATGCATGAACTTTTAGCCGGGAGACCACCAAACGTTGCTCATATCCGCACCTTTGGATGCCAAGTTTAGGTCCATCTTCCCGACCCAAAACGGCACAAAATCAGTCCTCAAAGACATGAGGGCATTTACGTTGGTTACGATTTACCCTCTATCATTCGCTACTTTAAATCCGCAACCAAGAATTTGCTCAAGATTAGGTTTGCTAATTGCAAATCCTTAGAGTATATATTTCTCTCCTAACCATCAACCAAATCGTCCCCACCCCTAAACTTCGGTGCACCGGAGACTCTCACAATGAACCCAGATCCACCTACATCCTTAACAAACTCCGAAACAACCAAACTCCTTAGCCTCAAAGCCTTAGCCGAGAATGTCCCGGATGGCTTCTTAACCGAAGAACGGATCATTCGGAGTGTGATTCCCGAAACCGGGAACGTTCTACCTCGGATGACCTTGAAAAACCATCCATTGGCCATAAACTCATCTTTATCCGAAAACTCGATTCACAAGGACGGGTACTACGGTACAAGGTAAGATTAGTCGCCCAAGGCTTACTCAAAGACCCGGGATAGACTTTGATCAAACTTACTCACCAGTTATGGATTGTATTTTCTTCAGATACCTATTTGTATTGACAGTCCACCTTGCATTAAAGATGTACCTACTAAATGTGGTCACCGCATACCTTCACGGTTCCTTGGACTCAATCCTCCATATAAATCCTAGAATCCGTGCCTAAGCCCAAACCAGTACAGTTTGTAGGCTTGAGGATTTATAAGGCCTTGTACGGCCTTAAACAGTTAGGCCGAGCCTGGTACCATCATCTATGTCATTTTTTCATATCACAAGGTTTTATTCATAATCCCACCTTACCTTGTATTTTTACTTATTGCAAAAAGATGGTTTTGTGATAATAGCCGCATATGTAGATGATTTAAACATCATCGAGACATCCGAGATGTACAAATTTGCCCAAAACATTCTAACCCGGAAGTTCGATATGAAATGTCTTGGCCCCACTACATTCTACTTAGGACTTCAAGTCCATCATATGCTAGATGGCATATTATTGCACCAACAAGTCTACGTGCAGAAAGTATTGAAGATGTTTCAAATGGAGGAGGCCAATCTATTGGGTACGCCAATGATTGGACGGAGCAAGACGAATGAAAATCCGTATCAACCTCGTGAGGAGGATGAGGAGGTGATAGAAAAACAGAAATACCTCACCGCGGTTGGTTCATTCACCTACCTTACGACCCATACCAGGCCCGATATCGCATTTTCCACGAGCATTTTGGCTAGACATAGCCAAAACCCCACAATGCGGCACTAAGAATGGAGTCAAACATCTCTTAAGGTATTTACGAGGTACATCCGACCTCGGATTATATTACCAAAGAACTAACATACCCAAAATGACAGGTTTTGCAGACTCCGACTTTAAGATTGACCCGAACGCAGGAAAATCACAAACTGGCTACATATTCCTTAACTGCGGAGCCCCAATTTCATGGAAATCAACTAAGCAGACTGTGACCGCGACCTCGACAAATCATGCGGAGTTGCTAGCCTTCTACGAAGCTGCTCGCGAATGCATTTGATTGCGGACAATGAAGCGGATCATAAATCAACAATGTAAAATCCAGGAGGAGACAAAGCCAACAACCATATTCGAAGACAATGCCGCTTGCATTAGACAAATGTCTTCGGGATTTATCAAGGCCGACAAGACTAAGCACATAAGTCCTCACATTTTTAGCCTTACACAAGACTTAATAGATAAGGGGCAAGTAGATATTCAAAAGATAGAGTTGGAACACAATACAGTCGACATGTTGACCGAAACTCTCCCGGCTTACAAACATAAGAAGTTCATTCATGCGGCCGGGATGAGATCACTCCAAGAACTAACCGCATCAAATTGTTAACACTCTTTTATTTGTCAAGGTTTTGTCCCAACCCGGGTTTTACTTGATAAAGTTTTAATGAAATTAACGATAGGTTGAGGAGTGTTATGGAGATAAATGCAACCTCTAATCAACCTCCCTAGTGGTAGGGGCTAATCAATATTAATTAGTCCTACATGGGTATTAGCCACCTTAAGTAAAGTGGCAGCCGCCGGTAAGAGGCCGTGCGCACAAGTCCAAGGTATCTCAACTTATGAGCAAACAATTAGTTAAGGGCCTCGGTCTTGGTGTAGGAGACCGAGGCCGAGCTAGAATATTCCCACCGAGGTAGCTAGTCCACGGTGTAACGGGACCTTTGATGATCTCCGGTCCATTCCTCATGGGGTCGGGTTTACAAGGCTTTGGATCCCCATCCGGGAGCAAACATTTCCCATCATTGTTTTGACGCCATACTAGTATACCATCATCCGGGCCCCAATTAGGAGATGTGCACAAAAGCTTGAATTGCATGGCCGGGAGACCATCATCCCTCATATAGAATCGGAATTGTTGTGCTTTGGTGTGTCCCACCAAACGGTCCCCTCCTTTCAACATGTATGGCTTGATGAAGGCCTTAAAATCTGGTACTTCCTCGATCATGTGCGGAATCACCGGCATATGGTCCAAATCCATATACGATTTCATAAGAAGTGGTATGGTTGGAAAATCTTCCTCATGCAACTTCATGCTCCACCGTCCGAAGGACGCATCAATGTCGTCATGTGTGTGTCCCACCATAAAGAAAGACACAAACACCTCCTTGAAGATACCTTTTGCCACAAGCAAAGACCAAAAACAAAATACGTATCGACATTTGTTGTCCTTTGCGCAATTATCAAGTTGAACGTGGAGAGTTGGAGGCAAAGGTTTTACACAAATAAGCTCTCCGGATGCTTCCGGCAATGACGACATACAAACCTCCTTACCCGCAAGCACTGCCTCATAAAGGGGTGTCGTTCCACACCCATCAAACAATGCACGTGAAGACTGTATCGGCGGTTTCTCTAGATCGCGCAAGAGTTTTGCAAATGAACCCACCGTGTGGTTAGCATTGCCAGGGTAAAAATCCAAACCATAATGGGCATATTTTACGTCCCCATGGCCGTGGGCAATCATACCTATAAAAAACAAACGATGGGTTAATCTCCAAAAAAATGAAGAGACCACTGAAGTAGAATATTTGGAAAAACCACCCAATAAAATAGGATTTAGGGTGAAAATAGGTTTGTGATGCCATACAAACCTGTTACAGATACGGGTAACTTGAAAAGACCATCCGTGGCCTTTATTTTGCGAGCATAACAAGGGCATGCGGTCTTCGAGTGGTCCATTTTATCATGGATAATTGTTAGAACCTCTGTAGGCCTCATTATGGACAGAGCACGGTTCTTGTAGTAATCTTGTTGGTGAGCCTCTTAGTTGTTGACATGTTCAATATATTTTGCTTGATGCCTGGTATGAGACTCAGTACCTATGGGGTGGGCATCTCGAAGACCTTTGTATTTTTCACACGTCGTGCACCTCGCGAACTTGTCACCAGGTCTCTTCAAAATGTATTCTGCAAATTGTTGGTTTTTAATGACACTCAACTTGGACAAAGAAATGGGCCCACCACCCACTATGCGACCCACTTCGTTGATATCCGTTAATATGTTCTTCCATTTTGTGCCCGTGGGCAACACCATTTGAACAACTTTCTCCCCTGTCGACAATGTCCTCGTCTTGTGGGGCATTGCATCGGCCAATGGCACTATGATCGTGGAGAGTGTGGCGGAGGCTTGGAGTGTAGCCTCCCTAGGTTTCTTTGTGCCCGCATTGCCATGAAATCGAGAGCGACGACCCAATGATGAATACTTTCTAAACCTATAAAAGTCAGCCTTGGAGACGGCATGAATGGTATACCATGCGGTACAACACACTTCCACATTCTCGAGGGTCACCACCTTATGGCCATAGGCATCAAGGTGCAAATTTCTATGGACCTCGAGTTTCTTTGCTGACCTCATACGAAAATCCGCGAGCCACATCTCCTGACGCAAAGACTTAATTTTTTCGCGGGGGAAAAATTGGCAACATCTTTTTGCACAACAGTCCTTGGCGGACACGAGACGGATAGAATCGTCTCCTATTATGCGATCCCGTCGACGCTCTTTATCATCAGGAGGCGCGCGGCTAGAATCATATCTACGGAGGCCTTTACGAGGACGAGTGTTAGAAACCAAGGTTGATTGAATTTGCTCATGCCGTCGCCCATGATCCCACAAGCTTACTTCTTCATGGAGAACCCGACGAAGGGGCCATCGGCGCAATGAAAACCTCCAAGTCACAGGGACCTCAAGCGGAAGCAAAGAATTCAAGATGCACACCCCAACATCATGGAGACCAAGTGGATTGGCATCAACACATTCACGGGGATCGGAGTTTCTACATATGCCATTTGCCACCGGGACACCTAGATCATTAAGTAGAACCACATCAAGGCCCACCCATTTCTCCCTACCATATCCTGCATACAAAGGAATGTCATCGTCGTCCACACCGGAATGTAGAGAACTGTCGTGCACTTGAAAAGAATCATGAGAGGATGTACGCAATGACACACCCTCCACGTTTGTGTCGTCAAAACTACACGCGGATGAGGATGAAATTTCACATTCACGAACGGAGGACGACATGTCTGTTGACAACTCCAGAGAACTACCACCCACATGCATCGCCATCCCACCTACAAAAACCAGAGGCACCAGGAGACCCAAACGTAAACGAAAGAATGACAGCCAACATGGACGACATTCAACGCAGCATGTCAAATCAGTCAAGTTCTAAATACCAACGTCTGTTCGTATACGACTGCAATAGTGAATGTGCCTATGTGTGGAAGTCAATAACTTAGAAAGACTTTCAAAGTGCTATCATATTGATCGCTGATGGAATTTACGAAAGTGCGTTCGTTAATTATAGACCATCGACCTGCATGAGCAGAACGTACAAGTTTTTTACACGAACGTACGTTCATATAGCATAGGATGAATGAGTTTGGGTATAAAGGTTTATAAACGAGGAGTTTTTTCTAGAAACCAGTACAGAACTCGCATGTTGTATTAACGAGAAAAATTTGTAAACCACAACTATCCCGAATTTCCAAGAGTATATTGGGACAAAATAGATAGCATGTTTACGAACGCACGTTCGTAAAACCACAGCAATCACTATCTGCAGGTGTACACCAAGAAATCATAGATGGTGTACTTACGAACACACGTTCGTAAATGAACAACCATTATATTTATAATTGCACATACATAAAAGCGTAGATGCCACATTTACGAACGCACGTTCGTAAATGAACCACCATTCGCATTGCAAATGATTGATATACATGTGTCACACTGTCGACTCTGGTAGTTACGAACGCACGTTCGTAAACCCACAACATTGCGTCCGATCCAACTGTGCTAGTAATGGGACCTCATACTTACGAACGTGCGTTCGTAAAACCACAGCAACCCCCATCTGAATGTATACACAAGGAAATCATAGATGGCATACTTACGAACGCACGTTCGTAAATGAACAACCAATATATTTATAATTGCACATACATAAAAGCGTAGATGCCACATTTACGAACGCACGTTTGTAAATGAACCACCATTCGCATTGCAAATGATTGATATACATGTGTCACAACGTCGACTCTGGTATACTTTGGTAGTTACGAACGCACGTTCGTAAACCCACAACATTCCGTCCGATCCAACTGTGCTAGTGATGGGACCTCATACTTACGAACGAGCGTTCGTAAGTATCCGGTATTTGCGGCGGTATATGCGGGATATGCTATGTCGTGTACCTGTGAGGAGTACGGTTGGCGAACAGGAGGGTGGCTTGAGCGCGCTCCGACGACTCTCTAGAGCGCACACCTCCCGTCAGCCGCAGAAAAGAGCTCTCCCGTGGGGGGAAAAGCTTTAAGTACCTCCCCCCGGTGGTTCAAAATCTCTTGGATGCTCTTTAAAAAGCGGATTCCCGCCCCCTACCTAGACCTACCAATATGCCATTCCCGCCATGACCAATTATATAAATAGCATTTTGTATGCAGCATGTATTGCATGCAAGCACATTATATTGGAAAAAAATGTAAATCGGTCGCACACCTTAGATGTAACCAAGGTCTGAACCACCAAATCTATATATATATATATATATATATACATATATATGTTTTATGATATTTAAACATTATGAATTTTGACATAGAAGATTAAATGATTTGCAACCAAGGTGTGAAGTCCAAGTTAATTAACAATTCATATCTAATACAATAATGGTATATTTGGTAATTGGAGACTATTTAAGAACGCACTTTAAATTTCAAATATGGACTTGTAATTACAAACTAAAACTTCCATACGTATAGTTTCCAAATCGGATACACCTTTATTAGACATAAAGACATTGAAGTGAACGAAATTATGAAACATAGTTACATGAAAATATTTGCACATGAAATGAGAAATAGGCCCCAAAGGAAGGGAACATACCGAGAATTAATGGAACTTGAATCAATTCAATGGAAATACCATCCATAACTCTTCTTAATCTTGATATATAAAAGAAACTAAATTTAGAAACTAAATTTATATCACTCAATAAGGTGGGAGTGGGACTCATGGACCCATGAACAGAAAATCATTGACGCATGAATTAAGAGCAAGAGCCTAAGACATGCAAGTTATAATAATATTAAGTATGGATTGTGTGATCAAATTGTATAATAACTATTAAGTTATTATTTCATCAAAACTCTTAAGTTTAAGTTTTATTAATCACATAAACCAAATTTTTGTCTCAATTCAATTAATTTAGAATCTCCAAATGACAATCGGCATGATTCTCAATTATTACGATTGATATGAATCGAATAAAGCAATTTCCAATCCATCGAACATCGGTAGATCATTTTGACATGCCCATAGATCACAACATGGCCACATACAAGACTACCATGTAAGATACAAAGATGCAGGGATGTAGAGTTTAAGGTTGGTGATAGTGTTTAGGGTTTAGGGTTTAGGGTTTAGTGTATTCGACCACATGGCTGCAATGCACAAGTTCAATCTAAAATGTCCTCAGATGAATGACGATAAACAAAATTCAAGCATGTTTACTAAGTTATTGAAGTTAATGTGATAGACGCATCCATTACATATAGGGTTTACAAATCATGAATTTAATGTGAACTCATTACTTATACATTCAAGTCGTTATAAGTGTTACATATTGTAGAATGTTTCATTCAATTAATAGTTAAGTTGAATTATATATACTATCGTTTATGCTTTTTTTGTATTAAACCTTAGGGTCCTCTTTTTAAAAACAATTAGTGTTAATTCTATAAATGTTCATGGTTTAGGGTTTTAGTTGTCCAAGTGTTACTTGTACATTTTGTATAGTTGTTCTTTTTTAAACCCCCCCACCAAAGGCTGATTTTTCACAAAGGTTTTGCCCGTCCACGTCCAAAAACCTTGAATTGAAAGGCAAAAAAAATTGCAACCCGTCCCAAAACCGGTAATTATTTCTAAACCAACCCGTCCATGGAAAGGTTAAAGAAAAAACAACCCGTCCCAAAACATGGAATTTCTAAACAACCATATTAATACACATCGTTGGGGGTAGGGTTTTCATCGAATCCCTAGTACATGATGTACAATGTGGAAATTGAATTTATACTCCCTATCTAGAAGATGTTTACAATGTATCCAAAGTAGATGAAGGGGATGTAGCATTTAAAATGCATGTTTTGTACTGGACTCCTTATGTTTATGTGATGGAGGCATATACATATTAAAAAGCTTGAAATTAACGTGCCCTTATTGCTTATACATCCAACTTAGATTATTTTCGTTAATTAGAGAGTTGGGAAAGTCTCAAACTAAGTGCAAATGGTGTAATATATAGTTGCATTTCTTATTGTGATGACATATATTTATGTCAAATCGGTTAGTGCCCCCCATGCAAATCACTTTATTAAGTCACATTGAATATATTTATGTGCTTTGATTACATTGAATTACTAAACCCCAATGAATTCCAACCCATCCCCCCCATCCACCCATCCCACACCCCATGCTATCTCCCCATCCCATCCCCTCATCTTCCTAGCCCGACCCATCCCTTCCCTCCCCAATGGGAAGCGGCCATGTGGCAGCCCGAGGGAAAACCCTAGAGGCGCGGGCTACCTCCCCGCGCCCCCTCCTCTCCTTCCTCATTCTCATTTGGAGCAGAGAGAGGAGGAGCGCCGCGTTGGTTTAGAGTTTAGAGGCGAAGCTCTTGCAATTTTTAGTTTTGTGTGGTGCACTTCTTTTGTAGGCGCAAGTGTTGAGAGTTATTGACAGTCCCTCGAGAGTTGCAGCTTAAGAATAGAGAACTCGAGCTAGAAGAGTTGAAAGTTGGAGAGTTGAAAGTTTGTAGAGTTGAAAGCTTGAGAGTTGGAAGCTTAAGATTAGGATACTCAAGCTATAAGCTTGATAATTGCAAGTTTTAGAGTAGCAGCTTGAGAGATACTGCATTTGAAGTTGCATATACATCAGAGTCTTAGTTAGGGTTTGTACATAGCATGCAACAACTAGTGTGAAGGCAATTTCAGTGGTGCAGTGGTGCATTTGACTTTCAAATCACCTTGCTTTTGTGGGGTTTCCTGGGGTTTTCAACAAGGGAGCAAGCAGCTTTTGGGTGTGTAAAATTTCAGAGTAAGCACAATATTCCTTCCATTCTCAAATCCTTCACAGTCTATATTTGTTCATTATTGAATGGCATGTGTTTTGGAAGTCAAGTTCGGATCCTCATTCTGAATTCTCTGTCACATTCCAAGTCTATATGTTTTGATTGTATTGTTTTTCTTCAATCTCACCTTTCTGACGAACACTTGCAGGCACAAGTGCAAGCTTTGCTGAGACACAGCAAGCAAGACCTTGCCATACGTATGTATACGAATCCGTATATGTACGGACACTATATTGTTATTATTAATTATATATATAAAAACAAACAACAGGCTCATTTACAAACGAGCGTTCGTAAATGCATGTGCCGCGCAAAATATATACCATTTTACGAACGCGCGTTCGTAAAGATTCTTTGGAACCCAAGGACTACGTTTACGAACGTGCGTTCGAAACCCTAAATCCAAAATGGAGGGATATATCCATGCTGTAATTCATATAAGTACTTAAATCCAATCACAACACTAAAATTTAACTCAGTAGGTTACACAATATCGCATGACTTTACGAACGCGCGTTCGTATAGTTATGTACAAAATACTAATAAACAGGTATCTCATATTACGAACGCGCGTTCGTGAAAGATGTGAACCAATGTGAATGCATTGGAAACCACCCTGAAATGCATAAAGCATTCAAAACTTCGTATTTCCAAAAACCACACTATGAAAATAGTATGCATGGCATGGTGTTGTTTATGAACGAACGTTCGTAAAAGCGATTCTAATTTGCTCTTGTGTGATGCAGATGGCTAAAGCTAGCAGAAACGCCATCGACTTGTTTGCAGTGCCAGTGGAGCGCCTTCCAAAGGGAGTCTCGGATACCAATGGGAACGACAACTATGTCCCAAAAGAAGAGGTCATGGGTGAGTGGACGGCCATCCCCACGAAGACCGACGAAGGGTTGTTTGCATTGCGATTCACTTATGAGCTGCAGACAAGGGCTGACCAACCAGACCAATGGGTGCAGACAAAGAATTGGGAGATAGAGTCCGTAGAGGCACAAGGAGACTTTGTTATTCTGGATATGAAAAATAAAAAAGACCATGTGAACCTCCTCTTAAACTACCTATTGCACCCATTCTCTTATGCTTTTGCATGCAATAATGTCGCATCCGATGCGAAACATTTCAACCTGGATGCTCTCTTTACCAAATATGCCCTGAGTCAACACTGGACGGCGAGGAAGTTGACTGCCCTGACCTTGAATGTTTCGAAGTACAACAGTGTTGCCGCGGAGGCAAATAAAAAAAAGAAAAGTCCGAAAAAACCAGCTGCTTCGGGGGCAGGAGGATCGAGAAGTGCTCCGCGGCCTGTGCATTCGGGGAGCAGGTTGACAGAAGGGCCCAGCAGACAATCCACTCCATCCAAGAGGTCAAGGGACGAGATGGAGAAGTCCGGATTGACGGAAGGCGCTGAGGTTAGCTCTCCGCCAGTGATGCCAACCCCTTTGAAGAAGGGAGAAAACCCAGACGCTGCCAAAGCGACAAAAATCCTTCGAGACTCCAACAACTACTCCAAGGATTGCTGGCCTATGGGACGCCACTTCACTTTCAACGTGGATTGTTTCAAGTGCGAGAAATCCCCTAACAAGTGGGTGGTGAGGTCTCGTGAAAGCGGGGGGGGGGTGAAGTGGCAGATTAATAACCTCATGAACAACGTCAAGTGGGATAGGCAGACCGTCAGCGTGATGCCCAAGGGTTTTTTGTCACGCCCCACAGAGAAGGATTGGCCAAGAATCTAGAATGGAGAGTTCTAGATAATCGATGGACAACACAGTCTGGAGGCGTCACAGATCATCCTAAAGGATGATAACTTCCAGCACAAGCTCAAAGCGGACCTGCGCTACTGGAAGGCGTTTTTGGTTTGGTCTGACAACTGGGACAAGCTCCGCAAAATATCTACATTTTTGAATTCCGGAAACAAGATCAAGGCATTCGAGGCCTCCTGGGCAGCGAATATAGTGGCGGCCAGAGACGTGTGGGTCGCGCACGGATGCCCGCCAAAAGAGAGGGAGAACGCCAAGACGCAATCTCCACAGTGGAAGGTGAGTTCACGAACGAGCGTTCGTAAAGCATATGTTGCATTAAACAATTTCTAAATTTTCCAACTTACAAACATGCGTTCGTATTTAGTATTGAACACTGACGTCCTCGTATGTATGTTGCAGGCGTTCTGTGATGCGATGGTGGACAAATTCTCCTCCATCGACATGAAGTCCACGAGCACCAAATCAGTTTTGGAGCTCAAAGGTGAGCTCCGTCTGATTTGCTGCAACAGAGACACCTGGGAGATGTGGACCCAGTTCTTCGACGCTCACAGCTCGGGCGATCTGGTGAACCCAGACACAGAAGAGAAGTACGCTAAAGAGAAGAGCGGAGAGGCCCCGCCTCTACTGCGGGAATTTTTTAGGGCCCTGCAAGGACTGACTGAATCAGAGTTGCAGCGTTGTGCGGTTCACGTTCTTGGGAACACCGTCGGAAGGACCATCCCTTATCCCAAGATATTTTTGAAGAGACCAAAGCACAAGCCCGGCACGTACTCGATCAAAGAGTGGTGCGACCACAGGAAGCTGAAGACCGCTGCGATGCGGGAGATTAGCGGCCTATTGCCTGAGATGCACCTTTTTCAGGCCGACGAGGATATCAACTGGGCGAAATGGAAGGAGTTCAAGGTGCTGTATAATATCAACGGTGCCTCAATGCGCAGCCTGGTGAAGGAGCACGTCGCCGTCCTGAAGCTCAAGGGTCGATGCCATCCTCCAGGCTTTGGATGTCACTCCTCTCCGGTTGTTGGCCCCATCGGGGGAGCCTTCAGAATACCAAGGGACCCCGCCTAGATATACTGGATCCTCGGCGGGTGCCACCCAGGATGTCCTCCCCGCGCTTACCTCAGGCGCGGAGCCCTTCGGCACGCCAGGAGGTTGTTCGACGTCAGTGTCCCCCAAGCAAAGGCTGGCGGTCCCGAAAATGGAGACCCTCGATGTCCTCGACCAACGCTCCCGTCCCACGTTGGACCTATTCCGCAACACGCGACGGAGGATGAAGAAGACCCCGTACGTGGAGTTGCCCGAGGGGGCGATCATCGAGGTCTCCGACGAGGACGAGGGGGACATGGACATTATGGTCGAGCTTGGGGTGGAGTTCGACAAGAACAAGAGGGTCAAGGAGGAGGCCCTTTCCGTCGCCGAGCTTAACGCAAAGCTCGAGCAGAAGATGAAGGAAGACATGGCTGCGGCTGCAGAGGAGAATGCCCGGAAAATGAGAAAAATTGAGGAGGAGCTGAAGTCCTCCAACGAGAGGACGGACGCCATACTGGCGATGCTGACCAGACTGCAAAACTTTGCAGTGGCCCCTCAGGCAGCATTCCCATTCCCTGCGGGATACCCCACGCACGGTCCTTTCCCGGGAGGACCTTCCTACCAGCCAGCGCCCCACCCAACGTCGGTGGGGACTCCTCCACCCCCTACAATGCCCACGGACACCGCCAACATACACGACGCAGTCTCGGCGGCTATCCGTGAGGACGAGGATTTACGAACGCACGTTCGTGAATCTTCAGGTCCAACAGTCCTCACCCCACCCCCACCAAGGGTAGGACTGCCTTCACAGACGGACACGGCACCTTTCACCGTCGTCCCCAGTTTACTAGATAGGACAAGGGGCGATGATACTGCGCGACACACTGACTTGGTCATTGTGGAGGACACGCAGGGGAGCCCGAGTGACACCGCAGGCGTCCAGAGGATGGACGTCGAGGACAGCCCCGCGGAAGACCGACATCCCTCCGCATACATTGGGGACGTGCACATGGAGACTCTCGACCTGGGTGGCGAGGAGGACGACATACAGCAGACCCAGGCGTCTCAGGCGGCGCGTGCTGACGACCTAATGGAGACTGAGGCACCTGCGGCGGCGGATGTGACGAACGCGCGTTCGTTAATCGCTGAGGAGGGAGCTGCCGCTCAATCCAACGCCGCTGCCCCTCCCTCCGATGACGAGGTAACTCATCTTTGAGACTACCGCATGCATTTACGAATGCGCGTTCGTAACATCTCTAACCACATGCGTTGTATTTTTGGCGCATTATATACATCGGCATCCGAGACCTCCGATAGCCCATTTTTGCGTGCTTCCTTAGGTCGACCAGTTTTGTAGGACACGACATCCTGTTGCCCTAGGAACCTGTACGATAGTTTATCATCTGAGACAAACTGTAAATTTTCACGGAATTCATATAAATGAAACATTTTTTTGCATCGAATCGCGTCGTCTCGCATTGGTTGTTTTGTGTATGTTCATGCAGGTTCAAATCTGTTGTGCAATTCTGCTTCGTTCACGAACGGACGCTCGTAAAAGGATGCCACCCCGCGACCATCTCTTTCACGAACGCCCGTTCGTAAATGCACTATACGGTTCATTCACAAATGAACGTTCGTGAATGGTGCGCATGGTCACTGCTGGCCTTTCACGAACGGTCGTTCGCAAATGTACCCTTGTTCTCGCCCTTCGTCTTTTTCCATACTGCATCTTCATGTTTGCTAAATTCTTTATTGGATCATAGCATTAAACTAGTCGAATTGTTAATCACAGGACCCCCTGGAGATAGGTCGCAACCCTTCCACCAGTGGACCTCAGACCCGAAACAAGCCGTTCATCGTGTTTGACCTCAACGGGGTGTTGTGTCACACCGAACACATCCCGAGGGTCCCCACGCGTCCCTTCCGTCACCCCGACGAAAGGGACTATGACGGCGAGCTCGACACCCTAATAAACCGCAAGGTTGTCCGCGCCCGTCCCGGCTTGCGCGACTTCCTTCACGAGGTGGTCGAGTTCGCCCACGTCATTGTGTGGAGCTCCATGGTCATGGAGAACACGGAACCCATCGTCGACTTCCTATTCCGTGATCTCCCGAGCCCTTGCCTTGTCCTCGGGCAAGAGGACTGCGATGAACTACTCGACGAAAAGGGTCTACCGGTTCCCAAGTTCGGCGGCCGAGGCAGAGGACAACAGTTCCTCAAGGTCCTCAGGTCCAGACTTTGGCGCGGCGTCCCCCGGCTTAAGGGGACCCCCCACGGGTGGTGGCCTACTCCGGAGAACACTCTCCTGGTCGACGACAGCCCCGCCAAGAGCGTTTTGAACCCCCCGGGCAACATCATCTTTCCCGACACGTGGACCGGCGATAGGAAGGACACATTTTTGGTCGATACGCTAGCGCCGTACCTTAGAAGGCTTGTGCTCCACGCTGGTAGCATCCCCTTTTTTGTTAGGTCCAACCCCATCGGCAATGCGGGACTAAGCCCCCGCGATAATGTATACAAGAGCATCATGAGGCTCGCGAAATTTAATAAACTCATTTGAAATATCTTCATGTATGTGCGTGTTATCATTTGGTTCACATATCTAACGCTTCATCCGTTTTTGGATGTCTTTGTTGTCTGTGTTGTTGTTATTGTTGTTGTTCCCCATAGTTTGCCCCCATATGTGACGCCCCCGTCCTCGACGGCCTTTCCCGTCCCCCCTCGTCCCTAGGCTCCCCTTCCCGCGGCGTGACGTATTCCGTGATCCCCTCACTCTACCACTTCTCGGCGGTCGACGCGGCCTCGGCCGTGGATTACTCCCGGGACGTCGACGACGGTGTTGTCAACAGCCCGCCCCCTAGGGTTGTCCCCCGGGCGGACGCTCGTTCGTTTGGGGCATGTGTCGCCCTCGAGGGACGACGCCGTCGCTCGTCGTGGGCCGAGCCGACGTCTCCACCTGGAAGCAACCCGGTGCAACCCCTCCCCCGTCGTCCCCGTTCCTCCTCCTGCAAACCCATCCCCGGTCGTTGGCCCTCCTTGCCATGCTTCCCCCACATTACTGAACAGTGCCGCAATTCAACCGGATTCGTATGCTCTCCTCGACGCCCCCATCGTCCCCGGGATCGATGTCACCAAATCCAAGGTGCCCTTCTTTGTCCCTAAACCCATATTCACCGTTGCTTTCCTCTTTGTCTGCGCGTGCCAAGAGGTTTACGAGCGCCCATCCCAAACCGCCCTTCCTCATTTTCCCCACTCCGTTCTTATTGTTATCTTCCTATGGCGTTTTTGGCAGGTGGCTCCCCGCTCGCTTGGTGGCCAACCCTCCTCGACTTCGTCATTGCCAAGGCACGCCCTCAAGGCCGCATCTTCCGAGTGCGATCGTTCTCTGGCCCTCCGGAGAAGCGCAAGACGTTCCCTTTCGCAAACGCCCTCGTATTCTACTTATAATACCACCTCGTACAATTCGGGAGCGCGTCCTGAAACATGCAAGAACGACACATATTCCTTTCCAGACAACACACAAGGATACAGTCGTGGGCCTGAGATTTTTAAAGCCATGGAGGCCGCCAAAAAAAAGGACTTAGCTGCCAAAAAAAATAGTGGGTCGGACTAGTGTGACTAGAAGCGTACTAGTGGGACGGACTCCCTAAATGGGCTTAGGTGTAGAACATATTTAAGTGCTTACTTTCTATACTATTCCAAGTTACTCAAGACATTGATGGTATTTCCATTATAATTGTATTTCTATCCCAATTAATTCATTCAACTTCCATTCATTCTTCGCATCTTCCCTTCCATTCATAACGAGTTGTCATTTCATACGCAACTATTTTCATGTATGACTCACATTTTTATTCACTTCCATGCCTTTATGTATAATAATAGTAGCATACCATTATACATATGGGATTTTTAGTCGTCATTACTGGTCCATTTTTGAAATGTGCATCCTTATATAGTCTCATAATCAACCAAAAGTCTCCAAATACCGAATATAGTGTTATGATCCACCGACATTTTGAACACAAAGAACTTATTTTTGGATTGCCCTGGACTCTGACTATTATGGACATATTTGAACCTAGAGTGGTTTTTCAGTGTCATGATGCTATCCAAAAAACCCATCCCACTACGAATGAAAGGCTTTGAACCTGCCACAAAGTTCCTATAATTAAGAGAAACCAAAGAGAAGAATTTATCCATTACCACCTCCAATGATGCTTCATGAAGATGGTTCTTTTCTCCTAGGAGAGGGGATTTGAGAATGTAATTTGCCATAAACTATTAACCGGCAACCATAACAATAGTTGAGTTCTTTGCAGTTGGAGTTTTAAACACCTCATTTGTCACACATTGGTAAGCCATGTCTAGTGACTCACGACACACTCCATTAGATACATGTTGTGAACACCCAAATGAATACAAACACGGGACATATTTGAAGATTGTGAATGGACGTATATAATTTTTGCATAGCAAACATCAAGACATATGGGAACGGCATGACAAACCTTACATTGAACCTTAGCTTTCTCCGGTGGGTCTATACCAACCATGAAAGGAGTTGGTATAGTACCGATCCATTCAGTAGAATTGCGAACTCCACTATTTCGTGAAAAATACTCACATGAGTCGTTAGGGCATTGGAGATGACCAATGCATGAAGACCTCCGAAAAGTCAAACCAAATTCATTCTAAATGTTTGTTGTTTTGGTTCTGCACCAGACATGCCCATCGTAAATCTTGTCGATGCTTTCCATTGCCTTGCCATAAGTATCTGGAATTCCAATCTTGACCAGTGGTAAAATGAAAATGACATCTCCATAAAAAGAAGACAGTAAATACTTCACATCCTTAATAACAATGTTATTGAAGTCAATATTTGTGAGATGAAATTTGGATCTTCTATGACACTTGGTGATTTTGAGGGCTTCCAATTTATGAACATTAGATATATATGACATAAGACGAACATGAGGTTTTTTGGAACGTGTGTGTTGTTCAAAAATACTCAAGTTCATTGGCTTGCAAGGAGATCGATCATTACTAGACTGAGGTTGTCCAAAAGATGTAGAAGTAAAAGAACATGGAGATTTAATTGGATAAGATGAAGTCCTTGCAATGTCCACCAATAATTGGATGCTATCTTCATCTGAATCACTAAGGACCATAACATCATCTACCTTCAATTTAACCTTGCAAAGAGAATGATTTTTCGGTGTAGTTGTGATAGACTCATTTGTCAACAACACTGTAGATGCATCCATCTCCAATGCAAACACTCCTATCACTCTGTACGAGCCCGCGCCCAATGACCAAAAAGAGCCACTGTCCACTCTTGTTTTTTAATCGAAATTATCTCGTAGAACTCACCAATCTCTTGGAATAATTATTTTTCCACATACATGGTACCAAGATGAAAGTCATACTTTAGAGTAAGCAAATTCTCGTGGACCACTACAAAACCATCTGCACCCAAGGGAAGAGTGAAAGAAATAGAGCAATCTCCTACTTGAAAAGATGCCATCGGAAGATAAACAAATTCAATGCAGACTCACAAGAATGAGGAATGGAAATGATGCATGACATAAAAATCAAATAAGGTAGACACAAACAACATTGACAATACATCATCATAAATTGTATATATTAATACTATAATTTGGATAGTTGTAGTCTCGGGGGGGGGGGGGGGGGCAGTGTGTTAGAAAGTTAAGGATATAGGTGCGAACAACCACTATTTTATAGGGGGGTATTACTTTCAATTCTCTTCTTTTTTTCACATGCTATCATTATGTAAATTTCTACTTTGGGTTAATAGACAACTGGCTTGCATTACTTATAATTCCAAATTCCCTGTTATTCCATACCCTATAGTACTTTAAAGATGTCCAGTGCCATTTTTGATACCCTATATTACTCTTAAGTCCAATTATAAAATTTTGCCCCCATGTTTTTAAAATACCCTATCATTTGTTCGCATGTATATTGCTACTCCAACCAATGACTACCCCCCCCCCCCCGAGGTTGTAGTCGTTTTATTATTAAAATTCACGTGGGATACATTTAAAAATAATAAAAATATTGCAATGACAACTTGAGTAGGGTTTGAAATAATGCAAGGGTGTTATGTATTTTGAATAGGAATGCCACCATATACAATGCATCTACACACAAACTTAAAATTTTTGATTGCCAATAATGGGCTATGACGTTGAGAATATGAAACCCTAAGATTCTAATGGTTAAGGCATGTTGTTGTTGTTTTGGTTGTGTTATATGATGATATTAAATACACATGGATGTGGAAGACGGACAAATTGATTCTTGAAGCAAAACAACAATAAGAAGTGAGACGTTCAATTTCTATTTGTTTTGCTAGTTAATTACCAATTTGATTTGTGCAAATGCTCGACAAAGATGTGTCCGCACATTCACAGTTTTCAACTCCCCTGAAAAAATGCAGACGGAAGGGATCCTCCAAGTACTCGACAAGCAAAGCATTGGAGAGGTTGAGGATGGGGAAAGAATTGACTAGAATTACAAAGTGCGGCATAAATGCGACCACATAAACTCTAACATTTGAAAAAATAGTGGAAGACGCGGAACTTCTCAAAGATGGGATTGATACGGAACAACTTGACATCTATGAGAAAGAGGATGTAGAAATCATTAGTGAGATGAGGCTTGACATCCAAGACATTGAAGAGGAAGTGGAGTCCCAAAACAAACTAGAAGTAAGATTTTGACTTATTCTATTGAATGTTAATTTCCTAGTCATTGCCTAGAGTGGAAGTAGAAACTTTTTGGTTATTGAATTTAGGGTTTGGAATGGGGTGTGGGAAAGGAGAAGGCAAGTTCTCATTCCGTACAACCTCACACAATGGCAAAGAAGGCTAATGGGAGGGGGAGCACCACAATGCCTCTCAGTGCCACTTCTCCCCGACCACCGATGTTGCCATGGTGCAAATCAATGCGGAAATTTGTTGGAGTGGTCGAAGAGCAACAACTCGGAAACATCCATGAAGCGACATTGGAGGCAGTGGAGGAAGGCCATATGAGAGAGGATGTGGAGAAAAAAGATGAAGACAAAGACAACAATGAGGCTAGCCAGTTCAGGAAGGAGGAGGCCAAAAAATTAAAAAAAATGGAGAGGGCGAGGAGGATGAAGAAGAGGACGGCAAGCATCATGCCAAGGAGGATAGTAAGAGAAAGGGGGGTGATGGACAAGCGGACAAAACCTCTCCAATCCAGGTTTCTCCCCCAAACCCTAACTTTTCATTCATGTGATGAGATCCTAGTGTTTCCAAGTCCAATAGGTTACATGTTGTCAATCAATATGGTAGAGTGCATTAGGTTTTCTTAAAATGATGGGTAATTTTTCTGCCGTCTCGAACTTGAGGGATGGAGGTCCAATCACCCCCTCCCTCCTCCAACTAGTTCTCGAGAAGTTTTTTGGCATAGTCGGTTCAAATCCTTGTGTTTCCAAGTCCAACCAATTACATGTGTGATCTTTCGATTTTTTGATCTTTAATAACTTGAGGTATATTCTTCTAGATTCTTCTAAAACTATTGGTAGTCTTCCTGAAGGCTTGAAATTCAACTTGTTATTTCATTTGAGGGATGGAGTTGATCACCTCTCTATGCCCCCCCCCGGCACCCAAAAAAAACTTGTCAGAATTCTACAAGTGTAGAATTCTGTCAATTGTACTTTTATTGCCGAAGTTACAACTGATAGAATTCTGCCAAATTTTTGGTGATTGGAGTGGGGAGAGAGGTGATCAACCCTCCAACCAGTGCTTGGGAAGTTCTTGGGCATAGCCGGTCCAGATCCTAGTCCAATCGTGGTGACATGTTGACATCTTACAGGTTTTCTTATTGTAGTTTTTAGGTATATTCTTTAAATTCCTCTAAATTAATTGGTAATGCAAAGGGCATAGTTGTTATTGTAACCTATTCAAATGCAAACAAATAAAAATCGAGAAATGTACTCATGATTAATTTCTTGCTTGAAAATTTATTTCCATAGCTTCTTGAGGGAACTTTTGTGAAAGGGTGACCGAAATTGTGAGGTTTTAGGGCAGAAGGAATTCTCGAATGGATGAATATCCTCTATTCTTTCGAGGAATTTAGAGAATATTTATCACAATATATTATCCATTACCACAATAAATTTATCCATTTGAGGAATTTGTAGACATGAAAGGGATCATATATCAAGGCGTATTTTGTGTGTAAATAAGCTGAATGACTCGTATGTGTAGTCCCATGCCACTGATACTGATTATTTCTAGTCTCTAAGTTTTCAGGTGATTAAGTGGTGACAAAACTCCAAAAGAATTCACCTGAAGTCTTGAATTTCAACCTGTGATTTCTCAAACTCAACCGGTAGATTTTGGGACAAAATCAGTTAAAGTCCCAGTGTTTCCAAGTCCAACCAGTTACATGTGCTGACACGTTAACATCTTATAGGGTTTTTCTTTATTGTAGTTAGAGGTACTGAATTCCTCTGAATTAATTGGTAATTCACCTGAAGTCTCGAACTTCAACTTGTTATTTCTCAAACTCAACTCGTAGATGAGTCATGTGTGAATGTAATTGGGGTGCAGGAGGATGAGGATCCTCTCGGCAATTAAGGTCTTGCCAACACGAGGTGGGAACCAAGAGCTCGAAGATCGTGATTTCTGGTACATGAGGATGAGGATCCACGCGACAATCCAGTCGTTGCCAGCATGGAGTGGATGCGCACCGGCCGAGTCTGTGCGGTGAGGATGAAGAAAGAGAAATTCCCAAAAGAACAAACATTATCACCGGTGCTTGGTGGCAATTCATTACAGTTCAACGGAGCAATCCAGCTATCGAGATTCATGCATCTCGGCAGTTTCAGGTTGCCAACAATCTTGGCTAATGCAGGGTGACTTGATTCGTGGTAACAATAATACATAATAATACAAGTCACCAACGGCACGTCTTACCCTTCTCCACCCTTACATTCCACAATTTGAGAATTGCCTTCACATTGCTCATGTGTAGGAATTGAAGTATAACCTTGGCACAAAGGTGCAGTTAAGTGAGTCAAAATGAGGCTGCATAATTGTAAAAAAAGGAGCCATTCGTGAAACTGCACAACAATGATAAGAAGAGGATCGATTTACTTGGGAAGAAGTCCGTGACTGGTGATGGATAGAGAAGAAGAGATGGACTGAGTTGTCCCATACTTGTCAGGAGATGCAATGGAGGGCAGAGGCGGAGCTTATAAGGGGAAGTCGAAGTGTGGAGAGGCATGCCTTTCTCGGCCTTTTGGCTAAGATCAAGTGTAGTATCTGTTCTTATCAGTTTAATATCTGATATGAGGTTCATCGAGCCTCATGATATTAATCTAATTTCTTGAGGGTGTGAGCTCATATGGCAGCTTGCTGACCGAGCTTGCGAGCGTCGTGATGGTATTGCACTACCTCCTTGGCAGGCACATCCCTCCCATTTTGGGATCCAAACAAACTTAAATCGGACAAATCATTATACTGACATGTGTTCTTCATTTGATGCAAACAGCATTAATTTTGTGGAAGTGGATATGGCTGATGTACATGTGAGTGAAGAGAGGAAGATGAGTTTGTTGAAGCACCTGAGAATGAATGCAAATGGGTTCTTTGCCTCCTCTCTTTGGCTATGACATCCGCATGTTTGCATAAGAGTAATATTAAGTATGATTCCTTGCATGGTAGAAAGTCACAAAGAGGAGAAGGCAATCATGTGTCGTTGTTGTCTTATATCATACATGTGCCTTGGAAATGATCGATTATTTAAGAATTGTCTTCACAACATTCGTCTCCATTTCTTTTCTTATGATGCGTTATTTCCGGCTAAGGTTAGGCTCTCTTAATCCTTTTGATCCTCATGTTGTATGTTCATTACTATCACATACCATTTTGATATCATGTGGAATGCAGTCAATACTTCACCCCTACTCTAGTTAGCCTAGACATATTGCAAATATTGGTTGAAGATGGTTCATGGTCTCCTCTAAGTTCATAGGTTTGAAACATTACTTAAAAGATGACATAGTCTTCACCTTTTCACAAGGTGTGCAACTTCTTGTTAATTGAGTGAAACTCAACACGGTGACCATGTTGTAGTGGATTGAATTCATAAACAAATGTGTGATGCAAAGACAATCCTCAAATGATTCATCACTCCTAGGCACATACCATGAGGGTTGTACTCATTGTTAGAACCAGGCACCACGTGCATGTATGACCCTGTAATTAATAAACAAGATTTTCCCCTTTTTAAAATGATATACGTACAATATGTAGTTAGGAAGTTCCCTCAAATACATACACAAGTGAGAAATAAATAATAGACCCCAATCAAATGTATACATTGGAAAGGTCATATGGAAATATGCTAAAATACTCTTAGCAATACAAGTTTATTTATCATTGATGAAAATGTTAAACACTTGTTCATCCATTGGCTGTAACTCATATACATTTTTTTCCTACAATATAAGTCATTATAACCAATGCAATTATGGTTTCTAACTAACATCAAATGATTTGTCAAATTGTAGGTCCATATTGATTGACCCTTATTTTGATGATTATATTCCCATATTGGAAGGCCAATTCTAGAGGTTAATTAGTTGTTGACACTCAATCCATATGTTGCCAATTTTGTGGCGCATCCTATGGACCCTTCTCAAATGACAAATGATATTGCACGATCACATCTTAACTTCAATTAGTAATCATTATCCCCAACTCTAGATAGTCGAACTTTAGGTTTGACATACAACATACAAAACTTGATTCTAGTGAACCTATCCTTGGACAATGTGGGATTACCATTCAACTCGCATAGTGGATGAAATATTCATTTGGACCTCTTGTAGATTACCCACTTCATTATAATTGATTATGGGCCAGAAGATAGAAATACAACTAGGAGTATATGAATAATATGCCTAGTATATTTACAAAGCTAGAATATATAACACTCATAGCTTATGTATATTTTGTAATCCCGAGGCACAATTAACACCCCTTTTGTGCACCCACATGGATCCATATTTTTGACAATGAGTGCACCCCCCGAGGCACATACATGATACAAGGCAAAAACGACACATGGTACCCTTCTCCACTCTTTCACTCTAGAATTTGACATTTGTTTTTACATTGCTCTTCAATGTTTGAGAAGGAAGTTGACAAATTCTACCCCAAAAAAAACAAACCAGTGTGTGAAAGGCAAATAGGTTGCACTATGAGGTTCATGGTTGTGTCTTGAGAAGTAGTCTATGAGTAGTGATGGATATAGAAAAAGAGATGGACTTGATTGTCCCATACTCTTGAGGATGTTAGTATGAAGTAGCCGTAGTATATAATGAGAAGTTGAAGAATGAAGAGTCATACCTTTTCTAGCCCTTTTGGCTAAGATCAAGTGTAGTATCTCTTCTTATCGGTTTAATATTTGATATGAGGTTCATTAACATTCATGATATAAATCTAATTTTTTTAGGGTGTGGCTCATTTGGCAACTTGTTGTTCGAGTTTGTGAGTGTTGCCGTGGTATTGCACTACTTCCTTGGCAGGCACAATCCTCCTTGTTGGGGATCCAAATAAACAAAAACTAGACTATATCAATTTGAATGTGTTGCAAGAGAGCAAGACGTACTTCTAGCTTTAAATCAAGCAACACTAAATTTTTGAGGTGGACATCATCGTCATACACGTGAATCGAGATGAAACAACCGAAACAACTGAGAGAATCAAGACAACTGGGTTTTTTGCCTTCTTTTTTTAGCTGCGGCGCTTGCCAGTTAGGATGAGAGTGGTATTGAATATGACTCCTTACATGGTGTAGAATGTCCTAGAAGAGTGATAAACCGCTTGAGAGTTGATTTTAGATAATTATCTCCATTCCTAATCTCTTGATTGTTTTTCAGGCTAAGATTTGCATGTCGTAATCCACATGATCCAATTTCCTTCATGATGTCGCACTTGTTGTCAGTGTATTCCTTACACAACGTCTTGAACAAGCTGATGAGCTTCCGGATCTCACTTTGTAAGAGGGTCAGGTATACAGGCAGGGGTGGACTTGCACAAGCCCACTTTGAGCTCATGTATAATGTGGCCGTTCCTACACTAGACTCTAGTCAGGCTAATCATGACATACTGCGAGTTTTGGTTGAAAATGAGTGGTAGTTTCCTCTAAGTTGAATGGGTTTTGAATATAACTCAATAGTTGCCCGAAGTCTGCACTTATTCAAAAGTTGTGCAGCTCTTACTGGAATTTGTTATATTTTGAACATTCACATAAATACAGTTCTCTTGCTACAGATGAGGGGCATCATTCTGGTCATTTACACAACTTGTTTTGTAATGATAGTGAACTAATAATTGAACTGAATACACAGATTTGCAAGATGTTGAAAGTAGATAATTACGAAAGACTTAAATAATATGGTATATTGAATATTTCATTAGGCATGTGATGAGATGAATCGTCATACACCTGACTTGGAAAAGGTATGACAAACCCTACAACTGGGCTAGAAATGGAAAGATTGTGACAAGTGAAACTGTATGTGCTGTTTCTACTGAAATTAGAACAGCAAGATGGAAATGAAGAGGGGCTGAGAGAGTTTGTAGTACGTGGTCACCAACCTCCTTATTGGTACTACAATAAGATCCACTCTGATGACCTTCACCCATTAATGTGACTGAAACAAAGAGAAGAAAACGCAACACACACAAACGCAGAAGAACTTCAGACATAAATGGGACAGTTTTCTTTTAGGAAAAAACAATTTTTACTTCACGATGCTCAGGATCTTGACTACAGGTGAAAGGTATGTTCAACTACCCATAATTATATTTCATTAAACCAGAGATCTCACTGGAAACATCTGCGAACTGCTAATTCAATCCTATCATGGACTATTTAGTAGCCGGAGAAGAGTTATATGGAGAACTTGGAGCATGCAGCCAGCAGGATGCTTGGATGGCTATGGCCTTCTCCGAGAGAGTGCCTTGTCAGTCATGTGTTTGTGCAATTGGGAAGCAGGAGGATGAGCATCCTCGCACCAATGGAGTCGTTGCGAGCAAGGTGTAGGCACCATGTGTAGTATCTGTTCTTATCAGTGAGTTTGAATGCGTATGAATACTTGTGAAAGTAGAAGGCATTACCTAAAATATAATAAAATATACATATTAAATCAGCACACTAATTTAAGTTTCATTTTAGAATGACAAAGACAGTTTCAAATGGTAAGTCACAAAAATCATAACCTCAATGTTAATGAGGATTTTGTAATGTTTTGACCTCCAAGTTAATTACATGCTTCATTAATGGTTTCCACATCTGGAATGAAATCCCAACCAATTGCTTATTTACTAATTGAGAATGCACATATATATTGGATTTTAGACCTTGAAGGTGAAGTGCACTCAATATGGGATTTGTAGTTAAGTGGCCTTCAAGAATGCAAAGGGCTATGTTTCTTTCGAAGTTGGGTGGGGTGGGCAACAATTTTCGGTCGGGTTCAAAAATTATAAAAAGAACTCTAGGGGGCTGCCCCGGCCCGGATTTGACACCCCCTACAAGTTCATAGGGGGTACTTTAACGTCCGCCAAGAGATTGTTGTGCACTTTGAAGTAAGGTTAATTAGGTATGGACAGATATGATGGATAGTGCATAGGATGTGGCTTGCTTGTCCCATATGCTTCAAAGAGGTGGACAGTAAGGAAAAGGGCGCCAGGTATATAACGGGAAATTGAAGTGAGAGGAGGCATACCTTTCTCAGCTTTTTGACTAAGATCAAGTGGCCCTAAGATCAAGTGTAGTATTTGTTCTTACCAATTTAATATTTGATACGAGGCTCATGATGTTAATCTAATATATTTTGGGTGCGGGTTCATGTGGCAACTTGTTGTCTGAGGTTGCAAGCGTCGTCACAGTGTTGCACTACCTCTATGGCTGGCACAACCCTCCCTGTCGGGGATCCAAACAAACCAAAACTGGACGAATTCAACGACACGTATACTTACGCTTGGGTAGCTTGAACTAATTTAGCGACATTCTACATTAATTTGAATGTTTTTTAAAACCAGGAAATGCTCTTCTATCGTGGTTGCCATACGAATTGATAAATAATGTATAAGTTTTAGTGATTTGATTTTGATTCGAGATAATTTGGATGTGTGAGGAGGCAAATTTTTCACAAAGGCAACCTCATTGCACATATCATAACACATATCATCTTCGACACTGATATGTGCAATTAGGTTGCAGCCACTATATGAATGAATAAACAAAGTCGTCAGATTTTCTGATATGGTTTTGACGGTAAAATGCATCGGTAAAGAGGCACCCCAATTGCACATATCAGTGTAGAAGGTGATGCCAAGGATTGTGATGTATTCTTTATTTGATCTAAACCATATTAAATTATGGACATGCCTGGCATACTTGTGAATGAAGATGAATCAATCGAGGCAACTGAGAGAATGAATACGAATGGGTGCTTTGCCTCCCGTCTTTGGCTTTGCCTTTGGCATCCGCCTGGTGGCATGAGAGTGGTATTGAGTATGACTGCTTACGTGGTGTAGAACGCTGATCTCTGAAGGTATACGGTAACCTGTAGTGAGACCTAGGACTGGCATGCATATCTTAGCTAATCGTCACATATATCTTATAATAATCATAAACATGTGCATCCTAGAATGAAACACAATGAGCAACGGATTGAAATTCAAGATGTGTTTCCACATCCACAAGGGCCATAAATCAAGGAGTTCATTTACACATAGCAAGTTCAACTTGGTGAACAAATTTGCACTCATGTATTTTCGAGTGAATGTGAAGCATCGCTCCTTTCTAGTTCGTTATATCAGAGGAACGAGTATTGCATTAGACGATGGGCTAAGTATGCATGAGTTGACACTACATTTTGGACACCAAAAGAGCTGCTACGGTGCCAAAGCTTATTGCAATCCTGTAGGGATCAATGTAATCACAGAGAAAATAATAAAGCCATGTCACATCCACCCTAGCAGAAAGAAGCAGGATACAACAACAAGCCGAACATGAATTAGCGATGCAAAGACACTTCAAGTTGCAGATTTGAACGAATTTTCGATCCATGATTGCAAACCTTCGAGTCCTATCCCACGTGAGAAAAACGAAATGAAATGACTGAAGTGGTAAAGATGTGTTCTCTTGGGACCAAGGAGGGCTTGGCGTGGGGCCAGCTAGGGTTTAGGGTTTGAGCTCTCAGAAGAATGAAAGGTGGTCCGATGCTTCAGGTGTTAGAACTGCACAGACGTGGCCATTGGTTAACTTCTATTGTGGCAAGAGGTCCTCACCAGCTGTTGGTGAGGTTTTGGCATTCTGAATTGGCTCACTGGACGTACTTGCGAAATATGTGTTTCGAGGTCTCGAAGGTCGAACAATCTGATGGTTTCTGGCATAATTGGGTTTGCAAGCGCCTGGAATGCGTGTGCCATTAGCTTTTCTGTTCAGGTTTTGAGAATTAGAGATTCAGAATTTATAGTTGGAGCTTGAGAAGGTTGGGCAACCAGAAGTCGGTACATTTCTCATTTGTATTAGATGTGTGTAATAGCCACGGTGACAAAAAGACCTGCCTTGGAGATGGCGGGTTGCAGTTTTGAAGCAGGCCTCTGTGGAGAAGTTTATGAGTAGTGGTGGATATTGCAAAAGAAATGGACTGGATTGTCCCATACTTGACAGGAGGTGCGATGGAGGGCAGAGGCGGAGTTTAAAATGGGAAGTCGAAGTGTGAAGAGGCATACCTTTCTCGGCCTTTTGGCTAAGATCAAGTGTAGTATCTGTTCTTATCAGTTTAATATCTGATACGAGGCTCATCGAGCCTCATGATATTAATCCAATTTATTTCGGGTGTAGGCTCATAGGGCAGCTTGCTGTCCAAGGATGCAAGCGTCGCCATGGTATAGCACAACCACCTTGGCAGGCACAACCCTCCCTTCTGGGGACCCAAACAAAGCAAAATTGGACAACTTCAATCCGAATGTGAATCAAGAGGAGAGGATGTACTCTTCCCTTGATTTAAATAGTAGTAGATTGTTTGAAATGGAGTATGCTGGAACGCCTGTTAATGAAGAGGGGAGTATGAATTTTGTCGAGGTTACATAAGTGGGTTCTTTGGCCGTGGCATCCACTTGGTATGTGATAGTAATTGCAACATTGTATATCTAGGATACCCAGTTTTTTTACAAGGAATGACAAATAATGTTAGGTCTACAGTTAAAGTCGGTGACACTACACAGGCGGTTTACAATTAGTCTTGAGCAAGACAAATAGAATTGGTGACACTAAATACAATTTTTAGTGTACTGAACATAGTTGCTTACATGGTGTAGAACATCAGAGGAAATGGAGTGATGAATGATGAGAATTTTCAGTAAAGCAATCACCTCCATTCCTCTTTCTCTTGATGCCATATATCAGGCTAAGGTTTGGCTCCTTTAATGCTCTTGATCCAGTTTCTTCGTCACTGTCACACTTGTGTGCTTATTCCTTTCACAATGTCTCCGACAAGCTAATAAGCTTCCCAATCTTACCTTCTAGAAAGGCCAAGGTATATATATGCAGGGGCAGACTGGCACAAGGCACACTAAAATCATGTATAATGTAGTCAATACTTCACCAAACTCTAGTCAGCCAACATCGAGACATATTGTGAATTTTGATTGAAGTGGAGTTGTGATTCCTCTTACTTGAATAGGTTCTCAATAGAATTCGATAAATGCCACACTCTCTCTCTACTCACAAAGTCTGCACCTCCTTAATTGAGTGACTTTCGTGTCGTAAATGCATGAAGTAAGGAACAGTTGTGCAATGCAACACAATTCTCACATGATTCATCACTCCAGGGCACACACATCATAGTACAAGCCAACGACGGCACTCTTACATTCTCCAAAATGCAGGTTGTCTTGACTTTGCTCTTAGGCATGAGTTGAAGCATAGACATGGCACAAAGGTTCATATGGGTGAGTCGCAATGAGGCCGCACAATCATAAAAAGCAGCCATACATAAAACTACACAACAACGAAAACAAGAAGGCATATTTGCAATTGCCCTTCAATGTCTAAGCATGAAGCTAACAAATCAGAGGAAAGCGATCCAGTGTTGGGAAGGCAGGTGGGTTGCAAAGTGAGGTTCATGGTGTGTTTTGAGAAGAAGTCCATGAGTATTGGAATGTAAAGAAGAAGAGTTGGACTTGATTGTTCCATACGTCTCACGAGATCGAGGGAGGAGGGGAGGGAGGGGCATAATGTGAAGCTAAAGAGTGAAGAAGTTTACTTTTCTCGGTCATTCGGGTAAGGTCAATTGTAGTGAGATCTGTTCTTATGAGTGGAATATCTGATACGAGGCTCATCGAGCCTCATGATGTTAATATAATTATTTTGCGGTGTGGGCTCATCCGTCAACTTGATGTCAGAGCCTGCAAGGGTCGCCATGGTAATGCACTACCTCCTTGGAAGGCATAACACTCTTTTTGGAAATCCAAACAAACCAATTTGGATACTTGCTTCAGCTTCGAAGTCTAACGAAGTCCTGAGGTCGAAGATGGAACCTGATATTCGAAATTGCTGTTAAGATTTCAATGTGATGTTTAATCTATTCTAGGACACTTTCTCCTCAGATTTCTTCCCCACATGAAATTAAGTCAACGTTGCAGCGATTTATCTGTGACCAGTGGCTTTGGAGGGGTATTTCAAAGACATGGTATAGCCTTTGAAGGTTATGTTGATTTGTACCTCGTACTACACAGCTTGCATGTAGGTGGAGATAACTGGGAACCTCGCCATTGTCTCATCATCACAAACGGTCCCATCCAAATTAAATTATCGTTACCACTGTTCTTTGTTCACACTCCACACAATTGGCACATTTGTGTACTCATGGCAGCTGTGTGACTAGAATCTGATGCTTCAAGTGTTGGAGATACGGAGTTTCCTGCAACTGCGAAGATGTGGCCATTGATAATAATTTATGTGGCATGAGGTTCTGGCATTGTGAATTTGGTCGCTGGATGTGATTGCAAAAAGTTGCCGAGGTCTGGAAGGTCGAGGAAGTTGATGGTGGTATAATTGGGTTGACAAGCGCTTGGAATGTATCTGCCATTGGCTCATCTGTTCAGGTTTTGATCCTAAAAGATGAGAATCTTGTAGTTTTGGCTGTGAGATCATGTAACCGGTGGATACCTGGATCATGCTGGAATTCATGAACAGTATTGAAGTTGAACATACAACTCAGATTTTGTTCCGTATCGGGGTAAGTTCTCTCAAACTACTCATTGAGATCCATATATAACAGTAATACTACAAGTCGGCAAATCACATGGTACCCTTCTCCACTCCAACGTTCTACATTTCCAAGAATTGCCGTACATTGCTCATGTGTAAGCATTGAAGTGTAGCCACGGCACAAAGGTTCAGTTCAGTGAGTGGCAATGGGGCTGCATAATCTTGAAATTGGATAGCTCTAGTTTGCATCACATAGTATTTCATCTGGAGGACAAAGGTGGCATGTTGGAGTCATTTATAGCATTAAAATCTATAATCCATATCTTTTGTGCGTTGTTAAAAGTCTGGATCCACTTTGATACACTGTCTGCATTTCTTGGCTATGGAGGCTGCGTTAAAAAACTTGGTCGTTACATAGAGATATTGTATCAGAACCTTTAGTTGTGCCCTGCGTAAGGGCAGCTGCTCATGTAATATTGTCCTAACCTGAGTTCTTAGAAAACAGTATAGTGTTTTTCCACTTCAACGTCCGCCCGTCACAAATCTCCATCAAGTTTTGAACACTGTAATCTTTACATTGAAAAGGAGCAAAACCATCTAGAGTATCCGGCCCTGTGATGGTGGACATGTCCAACACCACGGACAATTTTGGCTGCAGGATTGAATAAGGAAATTTCTCATCTAGAGAGTGATTACAAAACATGAAGACTGTCATTTTAAGTTTCAGAATTGGAATTGAAAGTCATAAGTCAGTCATAAGCAGTTGTTTCCCCAAGAGTGCTAAGTAGATGCTACAACTGCAGAAGTGACCAAGAACTACACAGGTTCAAGTCCCCTTGTCATTTTACTATCTTTGACATTGAACGCTTTCACTATGAAACTTTGTGTTTGAATCCTAGCTCACCATGACAATCCAAATTCAATGTCGTGATGCCCTGCTTGATTAATGAAGACGATTTTTATTATGGATCACTCAGGCAAAATTAGGAACATAGATCATGTACAACCCCTTTCAACAAATTGTTAGGAGTGCCATTTGTATG
Organism: Polytrichum commune; assembly: GCA_950295325.1. NCBI lineage: Eukaryota > Viridiplantae > Streptophyta > Polytrichopsida > Polytrichales > Polytrichaceae > Polytrichum > Polytrichum commune. Next base: position 2,334,510 of record OX485804.1, read on the forward strand.
TGTGATCCAAAGTCCTTCCATCACAAGGTGAAGGGGTGCTGTAAATTGGTGATGTTAGCAAATGGCAGCACGATGCAAGTAGTAGATAAAGTGATTGGCCACCTACATAAAATTTCAAATTTTGTGATATCTTTTGTCTTGATTCAATTATAATAACGAATATGGATGGAAGTTTGTCTGTCTGCATAACAACACTCAAAACCTCAAAAAACATGAATGTACAATGACATGGTCGTCATTGCAGTAACCTCCAGTGATGTTCATTTTCCATACATGTGACTCACAAAAGCTAGAGATACATTCCCATCATGCAAGTCCTTTAATTGTTTCCAAATAGATTAGGGTGGGGGATGAGCACTTTCCTATATGCACTAACTTTTGGAGGCCTCGCTTGGACTTTGAACTCAAGTCATCACTGATCAAAAACTCGCACCCTTACCAAGTTGGCCTACACACCTAGGATCCCTATTACTTCCACAAGACAAATTTTAACCCCCCATAAACATCCAACCCAGAACAATGTTATATCATGGATATATTTGTTCCATTTGTTACTCTAGTGTTGTGTATAGAGTATGCCCCAACAAGGGACCCTAGCAAGCGGACGAAGAGGCTCTTCTTGCACCGATAGGAGCTGGGGTTTGTCTCTAAATATATGTATATTTATTTCCACTTCCGCCCTTACTTCTAACTCACATAGAGACCTTGGAAGGGTGACCAACCGAAAAGTAGAAACCATGTGAGAGCAACTTATAAGGTGTTTTCTATTCATTGGCAAGAAAAATTATAGAAACTTTGGATCTACCATAGCCTACTTAAATTACGAAACATATGATTATATATGATTTAGCATAACATGAAAACCCCACTTTAGGCTTGAGATAGAAAGAAATTAGTGTGACAAAAATAATAAAGGATTTAAAAAAAAGAATGAGTATATTCACATATAATACATGCAAAATGGATGAAAATTAAACAACTAGGTTAAGATGTGTACACCCTTCTTTCACCAATATATAGCAATGTGGATATACGCCATGCCATATTGGAGTCTTAAATTTGCCTTCATACGGTACGGGCAAATCAAAATTTTATAAGTAATAATAGCATCATTTGAAATAGTCTAGGTTTTCTTTTATAATTACCTATAGGGTGATGAATATTTGGTGAATTTTTTTTTCTACTTAAGGGGTTCCTTAAAATCCAAATGAGGAGGTAAATAGCCCCCATAAAAATACCCTTTGTATGCACATGGTTACGTAATACAAGAGGGAGTGACCCTCCCCCCCCCCCTGCGATAGAGACTCGAATACATGGGTAAACAAGAGGCTTCTTCATAACCTTCAAAAGATATTGCATCTTGTAATGGGTTTTTAATTGAAATGTGCTTAACATTGCATCTTATAGAACAACTACCACAAGGTCTCAGTCAAATCCCTAAGCTGCCTCATGAAAGCTGCTTAGAAATATTGAAACATTTGAAATTAGAGGGTATGTAAGAATAACACACTCAATAGAAATAAAAATTAGCAAATTCAACCTTTAGATAAGCAAAAGCTGAGGAGATCATGTTCATACTTTAAGGTCAACATGTCTTAAATGGTCACTTTTTCCTACCATCCTACATCTCCTAGGATATAAAACACACAATTGATGCCTGATGATCTAAGTTGAAGACTAAGCAAATCTAAGTTGAAGACATAGCAAGTAACCGAATTAGGCATGTCTACCTTAAATGAGCAAAGCAAAGAAGACCACAGGGGCAGGCCCAGGGCGGGGAGGTATTCAATCTGAATGTTTAATTCAAAAAGATTGAGCACCAGTTAGGAGTGACACTTAAAAGCTAAACTTCCAAAGGCAGTCTGATCCTCCAAAGAGTGACCTAATGAACTTTTTATGCCCATGTCAGTATATGAAGCTTCTACTGCACCCAAATGGCAAACAAGCTCGGACTTCGCAGCAGAAACAAAATGAATGCGAACATAGCATAAGCTACTTAGCTAAATTCATCATACAACACTGTGAACGAGTAAGTTATAATGTTGCTTTGACTATTCAATCATGAAGATCATTGGCATCATATATGGAGTTGGAATAGTTGATTATAATTTGTCACAACCCTACTGCTTCTACTACTCAACCCAGCCAATCAAGGTCAGGATCGGCATCTAGCTGTGTGACTTAGAGCCTGCAACAACACTCATTCTCCCTTTGCAATGGCTCATTCATTTCCATTGAAACCGTTGTTCAAGATCAAAGCAATAATTCATGGAAGCAAGAAGTCTCAAGTCTGCTTCTATGGTTACAAATTTAATTTAAGATTGACTCTGCATGGAGTCCTGACCAATGTTGGAGCAGTATACAAGTGAATGAATGGTAATAATCATCATCATCAATAATGGTATCAAAGAACCTACCTGTGGATATCAAATTATAGTACCAATCAGACATTGATATTTGGTGGGTGTGTCAAGGTGAATGAATCTTTGTATACCTGAGTAATTATTTGGTCAATACCATTCTAAATCACATTGATATTAGGGTAAGTTTACCTAAGTATGAACGTTCTTCCACGGTATATAGATCCGAATGGTATTGAAAACAAAAATACCATCATACGCATACCTTACTAGTATTAAAAAGTGTGAAACCCTCATTATTGATACTCGGATAGTATAAGAATAATAATAAAAGATGATACCAAGTCAACTTTCATCTTGACTTGGCACATGTATGTGCATTGTTGATGTGCGCGCCTACAACGGTTTCCCACCTCCAAGATGCTTCTATGATTGAGGTCCACAGATCATGTTATTATTTCATACTTGATAACATGATTTTACCAGTGCCATTTTGATACCTCTCTAAATGCAAGTGAACAACGTTTAATGTTAAGTGAGAGTTGTTATAAACCCTTCATAGCTTAATACATGGTCAAAATTTATCACTAGACCTTTAGCAAACGATTCATCGACATTGGTTTAACTCATAATTCAACATTTCAAGTCTTGCATCTATAAAAAGTATATAGCAGCAAGATTTCTAGATTTGTACCAGGTATGTGTGTATATATATGTATTCCCATCCATCTGCTTGGCTGTAAATGCAGCATCTGCAAGTCAAACAATTTTCTGCCAAGAACTCCGACCGATTTTTGGCTGCTCCAAGAATTAAGTGAGTAAGCATTCCACCTGGTGTAACTTACGGTGGAGTTTTCATCAGAAGACTCTGCTGCCATTTATGGGTCGTGAGAAGATCACTTTCAAGATTAAACCTGTCTGACCTCGTGGGCTTTACATGTATGTCTTTTCCACACATCGTTTATGGTTAAGTTATAAGTAGTTGTGCTCCCTCAATCCGTTTTGACTGCAGGCACTAGTGGATTTGCACCAGGTCTAGAACCACCGCCTTTTATGGCCCTTTACTCTGAGTGATGGACAATGCAGGGCCGGGGATGTTGTAGCCCTGCAATTGAATTTATCGAACCTTAATTATTCACCCGAGCTGCAGTAGCAGCACCACCACCTCATGTTCTAAGTTAAGTTGGAGGTGAAAAGTGTCGCCCACAATTGCATGAGGGAATGGTACCTTAACTTCACCCCCCTCAACTTTGGAGCACTGGCATAATAACTTGTTATATATAAGCATGCATGTTACTATGGTGTCTGCCAGTGTCTCTGGAGATTTTGGGGCATAATCAGTCCAGATCCTAGTGTTTTTGAAGGCCGACCAGTTACATGTTGACATCTTTGCTATCCCACCATCATAAGGTGGAAATTATCTTGCACTACACCAGAGCCCACCTCCCACAGGAGGCATAACACCCAATATTGCATCTCAGATCCCCGAGATCAATATAGGGCTAAGGGGCTCACATTCACGCCGGTATGCATAATACGGGCGTTATCTTTTCTTTTCTTTGACATCTTTCGGTTTTCCTTTCTTAAACTGTGCACTATTCTATATATTCTGTGAATTCCACTATATGGATCAGTATTTTTCAATGAAGTCTTGAATTTTGAACCGGTAAAATTTCTCAAACTCAACCAATGCAACCGTAACTACACTAAATAAATCTATTCCTGTGGGCCAGAATAATTTTCTTGAGCCCACTATGATTTTTATAATGAGAATTAATGTGGGCTGCATTAATTTCATCCCACACTAAATCTCTAGTAGAGAATTAGTGTGGGCCACAATAGTTGTATTTCAAGAAAATTAGTGTGGGTGATTATTTAATTTTGTGCTAATTTTGTTCTATAACCAATATTCAATGTGTTGGTCAATATTCAATGTTGTGGATGTCTTCATGAAGAATTGGGGGAAGACCCAGGATCTTGGACCCACATTAATTCCACACTAGTCTTGCACCCACACTAATAGGGATATTCATTGTAGTGGTCGGTACACCTTGTTCATTGGTGTCCTTTAAGACATTTTGTGGCCCTTTCAAATAGGTGAGTAGGACCATATAAGGAGCAACGCATAAAATGGAAGGGCTACTACAGCCCACACTCCTGTTTTTGGGGTTCCAAGTTCAAGATTGGTGGATGAGTGGGAAATATACAAGACTTCAAGAGTAATTCTAGTGTAAAATAAGTGTCATAGACAAATTTTTAGATTGTATTTGTTGGGGGTTTGTATTTCTCAACATTTCATGTAAAATCCAAACCTTAATGAATTCAAATTAGAATAAGATTTTTATGAATAGTGTTTTTTTAATTGATGTTATAAATCCAAGGAATCTTTTGGGAAATAAACTTTTGAAGCAAAAGGCAAAAAATTCAACAACCCTTCCCCCAATAAAATGGAGTAACCCTTCATATCTATACATTAGGTAGGAGCCCACCTAATCTTCAGGACCCACCGTTATAGTGCAATGTAACTCCCTCCTGCAAAATTAAACTTAAAAGTTATGTCATTGGATGTGGACGGAATGAGACCCTTGTATTTCTCTTAGCTAGCCATGCAAAACTCTATGATCCTTAAAGGTCTCATAGACCCATTTGGGCTTCTAGATGTACCGTAATGAGGTGTTTAAGGAAAATTGTTGTTGTTTTTAACTAAATTTAATATAAAAAATGGACCCATATAACTCCAACTCATGTATCAATAAAACATCTCTCTAATTGCCCCCCCCCCCCCAACAAAACAAAAAAAGGAAAAAAAAAACTATTAGAAACTAATATTTACTCTTGTACGAATGGACCTAGATTCAAATACATACCATATATTTTCCACCATTTTCACATATGAAATTGATATATCATCTTTTCGTCAAAAGACATTGTGTCAAATACGATCTTAATCTCACATCCTTGATTTCAATATTCATGGAGATCTCTCACCACCTTCTGCATACGCCATGCAATGATAGCTTGGTCATTCAAGTGATAACGGTTTATTGAAGAATGAGATTGTATGAGGTAGAGATCTATTATTTCATATATCTAATTTGGTGTGCAATTCACAAAGGTTGTTTAATGTTTATTAGAGAGGCGTTCAAGACTTTTTCTTATAGCATGTCATTTTATGAGTGCCACGTAATGCTTGTAAGATTGGAAACGTGGGTTGATGGTGAATAATGTGGAACACAATGCATTGAACCATTTGGAAGTATAGTGTAGGTAGTTACTCAAACAGCTCAATCTTGGAATTTTGATTGGGGAGGAAATATTTGCATCACTAACAATTAAAGCCCCTTCATTCTCTACTTACAAGTGCAATGGTATCCACCGATTTGTAGCCCTACACTAAATATTTTAATTTAGTGTGGCCTACATTATCAAGCATTGATCCACATTAATTATCTTTTAATCATTGGGTGGCAATTAGAATGGGTGTCATGTGACACTTAGTGTTACACGACAACGCATGAAAGACCACGCCATTTTTGTTTTTCATCCAGTAGTGTGACTACTTAAAGTAGACGTGCCTAAATTGAACACAACAATAATCTAGACTCCTATATATGACTTGTATGTTGTTAGGTATAGATGATGTAAGAATTGACATAAAAAAAAACCATGTGTTTAAAAGAGATTGGACTACGTGCTCAAAATATGCTAACCATTCTAAGTTCAACAGTCAACATGATTAGAGCAATGTCAGGGAGATTTTTGGGCATAATCAGTCAAAATCCTAGTGTTTCCAAGTCCAACGGGTTGCATGTTGTGATCTTTATGTTTTTCTTTCTTAATGTGAGGTATATTCTATAGATTCTTCTAAAACGATTGGGAATTTTCCTAAAGTCTTGAACTTCAACCGGTTATTTCTCAAACTCAATTGGTTCAGCTATAATTAGCAATCGGTTCCCCCCATTCATTGAAGGGGAACCTAAATGAGCACTTAATGAGCACAAGCATCTTCATGTTTAAATGCATGTGAGCTCTGAATGTTTATGAGCCAAATGGCTACAGGCACGATTTGGATTTGTTTATCATCTTCCATCAACTTATGTTGCATCAACAAATCCACGATGAAGCATTACTAAAAATTGGATTGAATAATCGAACTTCCCACGATTCAATTTTGATTATTGGATGCGCACAACTGCCGATTCCCGAATTGAAGACACAGGTCCTCCCAATTGTGCTCGATGTTGAGTGTGCAGTAGTTAATAAAATCCAAAGATGGAGTCCAACCTCTTTAGCACATGTATCTTTATGGTGTTTTTTCTTTGATCCTCGCCAAACCACACACCGATGAAATGTAAGGGCCCGATCAAGAAAAGTAACCGAATAACACCTGCATATCGTACATAGGGAGGCTGGACAACAATGAGAGAGAAAGAGAGATCCCTTTTAGATGAATAATATGATTTGTTGATTTTATTAGGTACCCGGGCAGTCATCATGAAAACTCTTGGCCTGCAAAGAGACTCTTTGCAAATGGGCTCCCCCCCCCTCCCTTTCTTTGGAATGTCCTTTCCGCCGTGGATCTTAGTGTGTAGTTTTCCCCCTTTTTCTCCGTCCCTTCCCCACCCCTTCCTTGTACCAGCCAACACCCCATGACTCACAAGCCGTATTATTACACTGAGGGGCCAAAAAACCAATTTATTGTGTTTAGTTGTCCTATTTGTACCCCCCCCCCCCCCCTTCATTTTTAACTCCCATTTAAGCACCTCGTACCCACTTTTTTAATGATTAATTCTTTTATATTTAAGGCCCAAAATGTACCCAGACGAGCTGCTTAGGCCTGGCTGTGCGATCAGGGGAGCCCGGGAACCATGGGGGAACCACGTCGGGAACGCGACTCACTGTGTGGGGCTCAACCAGAAGCCTCGAACTTAGTGAGACCCGGGTTTAACATATATCACCTCTTGACTTCGCGATAGGTTTGGAAGTGTAAACTTATTGTTGCGCAGGCGTCTTAATTTTCATGGGCTGTTGAGCCGTAGCATGATGCATGAGAGCACAAATTCTTTGACCCATGACATTCTGAGCAAGGTCACTTAAGTTACCTTCCACACATTATGAAGGGAAGGGGCGCCGGGGGAGAAACCATTGCAAGAACCGCCCCTGCTTGTTTTCACTCCCTTTAGTTGTGGATGTTACGGCTGGCCTCTAGAATTGATGGAGGGAATGTCACCGCGTCTACTTACATTCTCCTTCCATAATTCCAGCCAGCAGAGTGAAAAAACAAAAGGCAACGTTAGACAGACACATCACGGACGCCAACACTCACGCTCCACAGCATGTAGCAGCCTTGAAGGACTGTCATTCATTCATTCATTCAGTAGCGAGCAGGACGGATACCTCACAAACTTCCAGAGGCAAAAATTGTCGTATAAGACACAATGAAAATGTTGAGGAAATGACATTGTCCCATTCGTCAGCGAGAGGGGCATGGCTATCGCATACAAGCCAAGCATACGTCATGTTCATGCAACATAAGGAAGTTATGCAGTAGTATGCATTCCAGAGGTAACTTTTATTCTATTGATTTGACACTGAAATTAGTTTCAATTTCCTCAAATTAGTCTACTGGATCAACCCCAAACTTAAAGGGACGACAGAACACGACCATGACTGTTAAGTTCGACCTCAGACGAAGCTGAGTTTGTTTCATCGCACCGTTTCTGAGGCATGAAGTTGGGCCGGTGTTTCGCAACATAGCTATGTGGAAGCTTCAGCAGTTCTAAGTGAGTACCCTACATGCGAGTCAGATTAGGCATAGAGTGAATATTATTGTGCCCAAAATGCCACAAGTCATCCTGTGATTGGTTTGAACCTCTTAAGAGATGATGTGGAAGTTGGATTTAGACAAAGACATGCCAATTTATACGTGACTGTGCATAATAGATGATAGCCATTGAGTGGAATTGGGTAGATGGCCACGAGCCGTATCCGCCCATTGGCCAAAATTTAATGTGATTTCTATTGGGAAGAGACTCCATATTTCCTTGAGGAATTTTGTAAACATCTTGTTGGACCAATTCTATGGGTGAGGTAGATGTGTTTGAATGTGCGGTACACCCAAAGAAACGTCAAGAGGAAGCATAAATTTCATCTTGATATAAATTATGATACTAACAACTCATGCAAGTGAAAGGAGAGATAAGCACATGACCTAATTTTTAGGTATTTTTAGGCACCTTGCACCATGTAAGAGTCATTTGAATTAAGCACACCAAATGTGATCATGAAACATGCATTTTGGTTGGTAGATTGTCCTCATGCTCATGCTCATAAGGAGAGTGTGAGAAATATGAAGACCAAAACCGGGTCATATCACGCTTGAAAAGGGTAGTCGTTCACTCCTTGCATGGATTTTCAATCGGTGCAAACTCAACCTTCCTAGCTCTTGAGGCCCTTGCATGCTTTGTTGCCAAGTTCATACCACAATCTACATGAGGGTCTTATGCCGTGGACATATTGGCCGTCATCAAGACTACAGGCCACGGGGGGTGCACCTACACTTGATTTGTGTATACACGTGCGAGACAATGTTTTTTCACTTCCTTCTTTCTAGCGAATACCGCATCCCTTGCTCCTTGCAACACATGTACAGAGAAAATTGTTTTTGCATTATGGCGAGCAAGGAAGTGTTGGTTGCTCTCAAACCAAAAACAAAAAAAAGCCAACTCCAAATGCATCAAGAATCAAGGAAGACGCACCCATTTTGAGGGGAGGCGGAGCCCCTCGGACGCACCACACCACCACGTAAAGAACAAAGGGACCAAGAACCGAAAAACCTACAGCCAAGAATCCTACCAAGGACAACCCACCAAGCCGCCCAACCAAGGGCCACCCCCAGCCCAACAGCCAAGGACAATCCCAAGCCACCAAGTGACCAAAGTAACAAACCACCTACATCCATTGTCGTTTCCAATTCCAAACAATTCTCATTTTATCCCGTCTACAAGAACATTCCTAGCCCCCCCCCCCCCCCGTTTCATCAAACCCTTTGAGGAGGGCTTCGGCCGACTCGGTCCTAATCTTAACAAGCTCAACAACCGGTTTGCAAGCCACCTTTGTATACACAATGAGGTCGTCCCAAACGAGATGTTTCATTTTGGAGTCATGCCATTGTTCATGGTTGAGCACCCTATCGTTCCATTCAATCCAAATCGTCTAGAGCGTAATGCCTCAAAAAAGCTACCAAGTCTTGACTTTCTTAACAAACTTCTTAAGGATTCATTCCCCAAAGAAAGCTTCCCCAAAGGAAGCATGTCTCATTGAAAACCACTTTCCTTTTCCCATGGCAAACCGAACGCCGGCCAACATGACTGCCCCCTCAAGGACCACCGTTTTCTATTCCAATTTGAAGTGATAAAAACACTAGATTTAACCAATTGCCCTACAACCAAAAGTTGTATGTCCCTATGACAGGGATACCCGACTCCTAGCCATAGATGGGTTGCTTGAGTTTGAGACAACATACAAGCCGCTGATCACTTTAAACGAAATCTACGGAATATACTCCAAGTTAATAAAAGAAAAGTCGACATGGTACTACCGGGCGGCTGGAGTTGGAAACACTTGGGATGTCGACCGAGTTTGCCCTAACCCTCCCTGGGCACCGCTTTGTCCTGTTGTAAGGTAATAGCGCCATCCTTGAGGGGGGCGTGCAGTAGTAGTGTGGGCATTATAATTGGTGTCCAAATCGCACCTGAGTTTGGCGTGTTTCAAGTGCGCAAACTTCTTAATAAGCTCAGGTAGGGGCTGTCCTGAGGGGGCAGGGGGCAGTGGGCAGTGGGCAGCCGACTGGGAAGGAAGTGGATGAAGGTCGACGCATGATGTGGTGGCAGCCAGCCGATCGTCCAGCTGGGGTACAGCACAGTATTGTAAGATCCAGCTGGCCTCCATACGGGGTACCTTAAGTCGAGCTCACCACCCCTGTTGCAAGCTCATGCTCATGCTCACTACACCCCCTGCTTCAGTTACAACCAGCTGTTCGCCCTCACCGAATTAAGCCCTGCGCTGCACCACAAAACATACTCGTCTACATGATACTAAGGGCCGCTTTACACCACACCTAGAGGCTGGGCCAATTCTCCTTGAGGCCGATTGCATGACATTAATTTCAGCCCCTTTTGGGTTGGAGGCCGCCCTCAACTACACATTCTAATAAGATTATAATGGGGGTCTGTTTTCTCATATGTAAAGGCCTTAGGGTCAAGAAGCTACGCCGATTCAATAAATCTAGCATAATCCAACGGATCTAGCATAATGTAGCATAGAGCCGTTCATATTTCCGCATAATCCAATGGATATAGTTCGTTGAAAAAGTCATATTTTATCATAAAAAATGTTTTCTATTGAAATGTGATGTTGGCCTTGAGGTCAAGAATTGGCCCTCCATTTTGGGTGTACCCGATTCAACAAGCTCGGGTCGTGTCATACCATGCATTTTTTGATTAAAATTTTCATACCACCAAATTGGCCTGGCCTCTAGGTGTAAAGGGGTTGGGGCCGATTTCAGTCTTTTGGCCAATCACAAGTGAGGATTTCAAGCCTCTTACACAATAAATTGGTCCGGCCTCTATGTGTAAAGTGGTCGTAATATGATTTGGGCGAACCAAAACCAACCCATACACTTGTTACTTGTTGGATGCCTAAACCCTTGCCTCCGAGGAACCAATGTACGAGGCAGTTCTCAACCATATATTAGTATGGTTGAGAGGGTCGCTAGTAAACTACACTAACGTAAGTGGGCATTGAACGGACACTGTCACCTCTGCACCCACTTCTCGTAGGATATATGAAATGCGCAATTAGTACAAGATGAAAAACACTTTCAAATCATGCTCGTGGCCATATTCTTCATCACTTCTGGAGTTTGTATGTATATCTCATTCGTCAAGTCAAAGTCGAGATACTCTTCCTCAATATTGTAGATTCCTCAAAAGTGATGAGGAGTGTAGAATGATTGACAAAATTTTGAGCTATAGTCTGATTTTATTTAAGCACACGCATTTTTGGTGTCCATTCTTAGATCCACACCTAACCAAACACCAATCAAATATAGGTGTCCCTTCAAGGCGTGTAACCAAAATAGACCCGCTTAACTTATAAATGTGGTTGTGGTGGTTTTTCATTGTGTTTATGTTTTGTTTCTTTCGAAAAATAGATTTCATTGCTAATGAAACTATTAAATGATCGACGACAATGATATCCCCCAATCATGAGTCGTGCTTAGAAGCAATGCTCGGGACTAGAAGAGAGAAAACTCAGAGGAAAGAGTGGCTGCCACTAGCTCACCAAGAAACCCTTGAATCTTTGGCTTATTAACATGTATGGTTTTGCTATTTCTAACACTTTCACCAATGACCATGTAGTAACACCATGGGAAAATCATCATCTTTATTGTGGACCGCAACTATAGGTTTTCCTCCGTTCCCACTTGTAAATTTTGATTGGATTATGTGCTCAAAATATAAACACCCCATGGAAATCATTATAGGTTCACTAATCAACACATTTCACACGGTCATTGTGATTGCAAAAAGAGAAAGAGAATCTCCACTTCGATCCTTCGTTAACTGTTGCATCTCCAATTCAATTCTAACACTTGAAATGACAACGTTTGCAATTCGCAAGCCCTAAGTAGACGGGAAAACTCCCTGTCCAATCCCACAATGAGATTGTGTTAGGGAGCTAAAACTTGAAAGCGCCCACAAAAGAACCTTGTACAAACCCTAATTGCAGCTGGGAATTCTCCGTACGTCGTGGCATGGCAAGGCAAAGCAAGCTCAGGATCGGCTGGGACGAAACAACCCATGCCCTGGTTCCTTGGGAGGCAAGGGTTTAGGCATCCAACAAGGAACAAGTGTATGTGTTGGTTCGCCCAAATGTGCGGGAGAAGGGAGGGGGGGGAGGAAGGGACAAAGATATGGAGGAGGATCCAGGGCCCAGGTAGTTGAGTTATAACTTACGTATCATTGCAGGTGCTGCCGATGAGGCCGCGCGCGCAGGAGCCTGAACTCTGTGTCAATGTGCATTGTAACTTATACAAGATGCCTGCATGAACGAGCGTGTAAGTGTTATAATGTGACCTCCAATCATGTTGTTGTTCTGTTGTTGTGATTATGGAACTGCCTGCAGGTCAGCACCAGCCCTCAGACTAACCACACTGGTTATCCCACCTACTGAGGGTGCCACTGCTAAATTTCTTTGCTCTATGAAACCGGTGCCACCAAAAGATCTAGGGTTTCAGGATGCAAAGTGTCAAAGTGCCGGAAACTCTCAATGCAAGTTCTCTTCGGTTTCTTAATTTTGGGAAATGCCTCACGAGCGAGTGACGTTGATTGAGAAGAAGAAGACAAAGAAGAAGAAGCATGTTCAAGGTCATTAAAACAAAGTATGCACTTTGCAAACATTTTAGAGCGTGCACTAATTTTCTTGAAATGTATGGTAAGTGAGCATGTATTCATGGATTTAGCATCACTTGATGAAAATTGCAGCCCTCGCTAATTTTGAAAATTGGCAAATTAGTGCATGTCTGGGGAATTAGTACCACGTGCACTACATGGGTGATATACCCACATTGAAAGATGTGATGTTGGACTATGCAAGAAAGGAATAGTAAGCATGTTTTGCTATACTTAGAATGAGGAGAGCAAATGGTGCTTAGAGTCAGACAACTATAAAGAAAGAATTGGGTCAGACAACCCAAGAGAGAATTGTGCACTAGGGCTAGAGGTCCCATGAAGGAATTGTGCACGGGAGTTAGACAGCTCCAGATCGAAGATCTTTTCACTAGAGTTAGACAATTCCAAATATGAATCAAAGTTCAACAACTCCTAATGGATGGATGTTATTCACTAGAGCTAGACAACTCTCAATGAATAAATATAGTTGGAATTAGACAGTTTCCAACTAGAAGAATGGATGAATGATTATATTTGGAAGTAGATAGTTCCAACTAGAAAAATGGATGAATGAATCTAATTGGAATAAAATAATTATGACTAGAAGAGTGAATCAATCAATCAAGTTGGAATTAGACAATTCCAACTAGAAGAATGGATGATTAGATAAAGTTGGAATTAGTCAATTCCAATTAGAATAATGGGTGAATACATCAAGTTGGATTTAGATAATTCCAACTAGAGGATTGTGATTGAGCCAAAGATAAGAAAAGATCATATGGTGAAATGATCTATGTACTTACATAAGGAAGCTTCAGTTTAAATTTAGTATGACTTTAGATTTCTAAAATTATCTCTTAGATACTATGAATAGAGATGGATAAGACTAGGAATGCCTTTGGGTAAAAGAGGGAGCTCAGGGTAGGAGACATTATCTTGTGTCCCTCCTATGGACAGGTGGTTCGAGCTCATAGCAATCACAATGTTGTGTTTAAGTTGTAAATCTTTTATAATGTACAAAATTTTGACAGTTCTCAATATAGGTGTTAATTGTGCATTCATGATTGTAATATTAAAGTGCAAAAGAAGAACATGAGTGTAATCATGAACCAAAGTGCCTAAATAGCATGTATAACTTATCATCAAGGAGATTAAATCATGAGCTAATTGACCACTGATTGTAGGGGACTGCAAGCTCCCCCACTACTACGGTAACCAACATGTCTTTCTCTCCCACCAATGGGAGTAGTAGCCAAACCTACCACCTAGGCTCCCTCGAGTCAAGGAGTCCAACGTGCCTTGTAAGATATACCAATCCTCAAGTAAGGTAAATGGTACTAAAATTGTCACTTTAAGTGTTGAGTGTATATACTATTATTGGATTGATTTAATTTTAAATACTTCTCAGTAGTGATTAAAAAGGGCTTCTAATGCACCAAAGTAGGTCTCACTTAAGTTCCATTTGAAAATTTGATAAGGGTTGAAAGTTGTATTGGTAGATGTCCCAAAATTAACATGGGAGCATGATGACAAAGGTGCCAGAAATAGGATTTGGTATATTTGGATTCATGCATGAATTTTGGGCAATTCCAATCGCAAATAGGAATCATACAAGTTCTCATACCATCTCATAAAGCAATCTCTCTTATCATCATGCCTAATGGCCAAATGGAGGGCCCGAAAGCGATCCCATATGTCAGGCTCTTTGCAAGTGAACTCTTTCCCACCTAGCTTGCAACAAGGAAAGTCAAAATATTGAGGTCTAAGCTCTAACTCATGTGTATGGTTCAACCTCCCACTCTTTCCTCCCACAATGTGCAATTCCATCCTAATGGTTTAGTAGAAATCGTCGTATGGTATCAACTCTCTAATGGCATTATCCATAATTATCCTCCTGTCTTGGGAGTAAGAATTCCAATCAATATTTGGCACCATGTACACACCATGCAACTCCTCAAATGTTGATACCACATCACTATATGTAACCATGCTCCAACACCCTACGATAAATGGTGAGGTTTGTTTTATATATCTAGGAAAGTAATAACAATGCAACACCCTTGAGTTACATATAGCCTTCAAACACCCTATCATAAGGTTTCACCTTTAGACACATTTAGCTTCTAGACAATCCTACTCATGTTCCAACATAAGGCTTCGCCTCTCAGCTAACATGAACAAGCCCGCCATCGGTGGGAAGTATATACGCAATCCTCTTTAGCAAGAGTCTCAAAGATGTCATGACTCGCCTCCTTCAATGAGGCTCTAAGCTCGACAAGCACGTTTGTGTCTTGAACAAGTGCAAATATCATTTGTATTTTGAGAACTGGACAATATATGGGTCATGCCGGAGAGCAACTCTTCTTTGGTAGAGAAGCCTATCCATCAAAAACATGCCCTATTTGCAACTCATCATAGGCGGATACATGGTTACATGTACTACTCAAATGCAGACAACAACACACCCATGCACTATTAACAAAAGACAGAACAAAGTTGTATGGGTATTACGGAAACTCATTCTATCAACTAAAATATCAAGACACTATACACTTATGAATGCAAGAACGCATAATGAATTACTTCAAGAAAACACAGTACCAACATGGCCATTGCCGTGCACAAGTGGTGCCCAAAGATGTCACTCTTACGCCAGACTTAAACCTAACATGCTATGCGTCATTGGCCACCCGTACAATCATCCTCCACCAGAAATTCCTGCACCAAAACTCACCATACAATTTATAGAATTTACATATTATAATGACAAATTTGTTGCAAAAACCCTCGATAGGAAAACCACAAAATATCAACTGCTCATCAACAACATCATAACAAAAGGGTGGAATGTAGCCCCACTCATGGTATTAGTCGCAGGTGCAAGGGCCACAACACACATCCCATCAATGAATAAACTAGATTCAATACTTAAACTCCCTGTCATGAAAATTAAAAGTACATTTAAACAAACTAACATAATTGCCACACAATATGCACACTCAATACTAGTTCATAAACGTAGACTAGAGAACCGACAACCCATCATAGACCTCCAAGACTTACCATAAACAAACAAATAAACTTACAACCCACTCTACCTTACCCCCTAAAGCAGTGCCATGATTACTGGATGTCTTATGGCTAAAGACGGTTACGTGTTACCGGTAATGATCATTAGTTATCAAGCATAGTGTCTACTCCCTGCAAAGGGTGAAGTAGTTCTACATTTAACACCATCGCTCTAGGGCGTGACCTAAGATGTTCTACGAACATACACTCTATTCACTCCGGCTTCCTCCGGAGACCAGAGTTCTTCTTCTTCTTCTTCTTCTGTATTTTGAGAACACCTTGTTCTCAAACCACCCCATGTGTCTCTGACCTTTGAAACGTCTCAAATTGTGTTTAACAACACGAATAGATGCGAAATTATGTGTGGATGAGATGAGCCATCTCCACTTGTGGTTAAGACCACGAAGATCACACATGGGTGATAGGTCAATGGAGACAGCCCTAACCAATGGGTCGCATGCAATGATTAGAAGAGGGAGAATGTGATGCACCACCAACATATGGGTCCTCTAGTGTGTGCTTTTGTGTCAGGTTCACGAACGGGTGATACAAATTCCCAATATGCCATATCTTTTCCTACCAAGATTGCAGCAACACTCCAAGGATGTGTCAATTGTAAGACCAAAGCATGCATACGAATCCATCCATGCAATCAAAATAAAGGGAGGTGTCAAGTCATGTAATCTTCTTAACATCTTCAATACACGTGGTATTGAGTTCTTTAATCAAAAGCTTCATGTGGAGTTTAATATATGAGATCTATGATCAGGGAGAACCCACAGTTACTTACAGATGACCGGGTTGAGGTTGAGAAATAACTGGTTGAAGTTCAAGACTGCAGGAAAATTACCCACCATTTTAGAGGAATTTATAGAACATACCCCAATTTAATAAAGGAAAACCGAAGGATGTCAACATGTAACCAATTGGACTTGCAAACACTAGGATGTCAACCGATTATGCCCAAAAATCTCCCCGATCACTGCATGGGATTGATTTGACTTCTGTAAGCCTAGATCTAGGCTACACCCTAATGTCCTAAACCCAATACCTTCAAGTCATAGTCAATGAGCTTCAAAAAAGGAGGCTAGTCTTTCCACCTTGAATACTTGCAAAATGCAAACGCAATCAGCAACATGTCAAACACTCACACATGCAAATTGCAGCACAATCTATTCAAACCTACTCCGCTAAATCCAAACGTTTGCGAGGGTAGCCCTTCCGGGTCGTAATGTAAACCCATATTATGAATACAAGGTGTTGGCTACAATTGGGCAGCCCTTTGGCTTTCCTATGAGAAGCTACACTAAATATTATATGTAGTGTCACTTACTATTTGGAATTACGCGATGCTATATCTATTTATTACGTATCTCATAGTTTACCAACAAATGGGAAATTGGTAGTTTGGACCATCATAGAACATTAACAAATTTACTTGATAAAAATTACATTAATAGGAGAACGATGTAGCACTATGTAAATCCAAATTGTAAGTGACACCAAATAACATATTTAGTGCAGATTATGCATGTAAGTTGCGGAGGTGAATTGGGCAGCCTTCGGGCTTGTTATGAAGACCTAGATTGTGCATGCAAGTTGCTAACTAAGGTAGAAATACCATAACCCGTGAAAATAAGGTGATTCGCATTCAAAATTTGGTCTAACAATTATGAGATAATTTTCCAAGATAGACGAGAAGGATTCATGAAGAATGCAAGTAGTTTCCTATTTTTTGCCCTATACAAAAATGCTACAATTTTTCAAAGTGGAAAAATGTCCAAACCCCTACTCATTCATTAGATTCTCCCTACACCAAACACGGTAATCCGCATTTTCATACATGACATCGCCTAAATCAGTTACCTCATGAGTACATTAACACTTGACTCTCCTTGGCTACACTAAGTGTACACGCATTGAAATTGCCACCGTGTCATGATCGGTTTTAGAAATGGCACTTCACCATTATGATAGCAGTCTAGTGCACGGCTAGAGGGTGGTTAATGGGTTATGGTATTTCTACCTTAGTGCTAGACAACCCCTTCTTCAGGCTTCATATGAGAAGGCAGATTATGCATGCAAGTTGCCTGAGGATAACCAGGCAAGCCCTTCCAGCTTCCCATGGACTTGTGCATCACGAATTGCAGCTGCTGATAGAAACCAAACAATGAAATCGAAGTACATGAATAAGAAAAGGTTGAAGGTGGCGTACCTGGCGTCTGAAGCTCCCATATCATCTACAGTCTAACCTTGTTAATCGACACTCGTTTATACGACACCCTCGATATTACGACACTTTTTTGCACGACCAAACTTTTTAGTTCAAAACTCCCTCTTTTACAATATACGACTACAACACTCGATAATGCAACATTTAGAATCTTCGTTTTGTCATATTAAAGAGGTAGTTCATGCTAAAATTCCTTTCATCTATGTTATGTACACTTAAAATATATCCATTTTCATTTAGGAATTACTTGGGAACTTCACTTACCATTGGGAACTTAATGAGAACTAGGGTTACTAGTGCAGAGTGGACATGATTAGGGTTAGAGTAGCCTCCTACCTAGTATGTTGCTAAACGTCACACATCATTGTTGTCTAATTTCTTATTAGAGAACTTTTATGTTTTGATGTTAATGAAATTATTAGTTTTCAAAAGTTAGTAGGGAATTTAGATAAGATGACAATTGCTAACTTGGGTAGGAAACACTAGCACATTAGGACCGTCCATAATATGTAATAATGTTTTGATTTGAACATGTCTATGTTTTATAATACATGAATAATTTGAAAATAATGTGGACTTTCTCTTGGACATGGAGGTTTGTTCATAATCCGGTCTCTGTCATACCTAGTTATGATATACTCCCTCTGGTTCAAAATAAAATGATTGTAACAAAAATTTGTGCCGATTATGAAGTGTCTTCCGGAATCGATGTCGGAATGATCTTCCAGTGGCATTGTCGGTCAGTTATGAGCTCATTGAACGTGCCAAACTTTTCATTTCATGCAAATAAGAGAAAAAATAATTTCTTTTCGGACCAACAGTTAAGTCCCTACGGGCATTTTATTGTGGACCAGAGGGAGTATATCATCTAGAAACATTTGAAGATAATCTAGGTTATTTTGGCTTGTAAACCCTAACCCTAACTCTCTTCCCAACTTCTCTCCCGCTTCTCTTCTGAAACTCTTCAACCCAAATTATTTGAAACATATAATCTGGATTATGTGTACGACTATGTGTACATAATCTATGCCTTTGTGAAATTTTTGGACAAGCCCATGTAATTATTTGTTTGAGTGGCCACCGTGGGTACCAGGCGGGGAAGTATAGTTTGATGCCCTAAACTTAGGATGACATCCCAAGTTTGACCTAGCATTCCCAACCTTAAGGACAACTTCAATGTTGTGGCCTAGAAATCATATGGACTTACGTATGTTAAATAAGAAAATGATCGTGCTCGAAAATCTTTGTTCAAGTTGATACTACGTGACAGACAAAGTGCCGATCTTCTTCCCAGATCACAACATTCGAGCAACTTTTAATCCATGTCTCACCGAATCCTACATTGTTCTCAAATTGGAAAAAACCTCCCCACCTTATATCATATATCAGTCCAAATTATTTCAGACCTTATAGATTCCCAACCACCATCTTTGCCACAAAGTTGTATGTACAAGGTCTTTCACACCGAATCATGGGTATTCTAGGTGTAGCTTACACAGACCACATGATACAAGGACTGCCATTTTATGCATTTCTTCATGACCACGAAGCCTGGACTTGGTTAACGAATCAATCACGGGGCCTATCATAGAATAGACCACAAATGGATTTATGAACAAGTACTTGGCACTAATGCATGTTTTGAACAAGATCTACCATGATTTTGGAGATGTGATTTCCATCAGGAAAAGAGTATGTCCTCCACCCAAAGCTTCCTAGGGTGAGGCACACATTCACATACACATCCAACTCACGCATAAAATGTCATTTGTTGCTGGTTGGATTCAACTTGGACTAAATGACACTTTATGAGTGAGGTGTATGTGCATGAATGAAATGTACTTCATCCCAAGAACATCCAAGTGGAGAACACAAGCTCTTTCACATGAAGAGTATGCAACCAAAATTAAGATAGATCTTGTTCTTAATGTTATTTCATTTAGGCATTAGTAGTAGGTGTTTGTTCATGAATCCATTTGTGATTTGATATGTGGGCAACTGAATGGTTAAACCCAACAAAATTAGATATTGTACATACTTATATGTATGTCATTTGGCTCACCAAATGAGGTTATTTAGTGAGTTGTAGGATTCTTAAGATCTTTTCTTTGTGCCATGAATAATGGGCAATGCATGTTTGGATACATATGGTGAGGTACATATTCCATCTTGTCCCGTTCAGCCTAAAGATTTGATGGTTGAGGCATGTTTGGTGTGCCTCCCATATTTGGTGTGACCGTCACCCGAAGATGTAGCCACCCCACCATCCATGCCAAATTCAAGGGTTGAGATTTTAGGATTGGAATTAATTGCCTATCTACACTTGGGCATTATAACTTTGGTGATGGGAAGCAAGATTTGTGTGAGTGCAAGGTGGCACTAGGTTAACATTGGGTGGACTCCACCTAACCCCCTTCTTCTTTTTGGAAATAACACATTATCTTCATGACATCCAATTTTGGTTCAATGCAATTACAATTTCTTGGTGCAATCAACTTGGGGAGGTGGAAATGCTTTGTGGTAGACTTGTTTAAATCAAACACAACAATAATCTTGACACCTATATTTAAGTGGTATGTGGTGAGGTGTGGATCTAATGTTTACTTTACACGAGGGATAGAGGCCCTCAAAATTTGAAGCCAAAACACACGAAATATTGACTCGGGCCAAAGAAGGTAGGAAAGTTTAACACGGCCCAGAGGAAGCAAATTGGGTTTTCATTTTGGTCTAATCCAATTTTCTTCCTATAGGCCATATCAATTTTCTTTCCTTAGTGCATTATATTATAATTTCACCTCGTCATAATATGAATTTCAAGGAATGTCCTTGACTCCATCACCATGTTAAGGCATGGGCACTAAATTAGTGGATGAGACCAATCACTCACGAGGATTTACACATGTCAAGGCCCCAAATTAGCCTTGACTCCTTATGTAAAGCGGACCTAAGAATTAGCACAAAAAAAAGCGTGTTAAAAAGAGGTTGGACTACATGCTCAAAATACCATTCTAGGCTTAATATTCAATATAATTTTTCCTTTTATTTTTATTTTATTTGAGGGGGGGGGTGGACATCATATGACCACTATATGGGCACAAGAAAATTATGGGCTTGGTTTGGTTTTTCTAATCATCTTGCATTAAGGGCCAGTTTACACTAGGAGTCAAGACTGGTTCTTTTGCATCATGAGATTGGATCCATGGTTCTCAGTGGTGCAATTTTTAAAATGGTCTCAACCACATTACACCTAGGGTGAGGCCGCTTTTCTCAAAGGATTTTTGTATTTGAAGAAGACATGATATGACATGGTCCGAGCTCAAGCAAAGGAGTGCATCATTTTTGAAAGGCTAATTCTTGACCTCGGGACCAATTTCGGATTTAAGTGTATAAAAACTACTATTTTTTATAAACGCAAATTTTTTGAAACGTTTTAGGCCATTCGATTGATCGGAAATCTAAACATCCCTTCTCTTTTTCTCCTCCCTTCAACGTTTTACACGACGCCCTTCATTCCTCAACCTCTAGACCATTTAGACAACGGAGCAACAACCCTTGTTATAATCTTATTCTAACGAGCACTTGGGACCGGCCTCAAGGCTACTAGGGAACTGAAATCTCATCGGATACAACCCCAAGAAAAACCGGTCTCGACCTCAAAGTGTGAACCGGCCCTAAGTGCGTGCCTCATATCTTCCTAGACGGGGTAAGGGAAGGGAGGGAAAGGGAAGGAAAAGAGTATCCGAATTAGGCACATCTAGCTTACAGAGGAGACCTCGATTAGGATAGGGTGGATAACTAACGGGCTGACAATGCCCTAGATGCCCCGTCGAGGCACTCCTCATGTGGCAGGCAGTCGTGTTGGCATCCTCTCCCTCCATGCATCATGGTCGGACGGACAGACGGACGGACGGAGAGAGGGACACTCCAACCCCACCCACACCACTTTTGCAGAAACCCTCCCTCCCCCCTAGCTATGGCTATGGCTATGGCCGGCCCCATGAGCTCTGTAGCTGCTTCCACCCCGCCCTCCCCTCCCCTGCCCTGCCCTGCCCTTGCACGGACGGCCTTTCAGCAACACACACATGTGACTCTGAGAAGGGCGAGAGGGAGAGGGAGGGAGGGAGGGGGAAAGGGGCTCGCTATGATGGGCCCTTTTAACCTTTCTCTTGTTTTTGTGGAAACGATCAAACCGCGTTCATCACACCCAAGGCTCCTGAGGGTCATCAGTGCTCCTCTGATGAAGGGATTGCGCGCTTTGCGCCAATGGGGCCTGATGCTATCTATGTTACTCCTGCTTCTGCCCGCTTTGATTCGACTGGGGTTTCATGGTTCCAATCAAAGCGCGCCATGATGGGGACGCTGTTTTTATCCCTTTTCCCCCCCTCCCTCTTTGGTTGCAGTCGGATCTTGTTTGTCACCTGGCGCAGTTATATGTCATCATGTGCCCAATCTTTTATGGATTGGACAGTCGAACGTGTTGTGAGCGAGCGAATCTAACCATCGGTAAGGTAGATTGCTGGCTGGCTGGCTTTCTTCGACTACCCCACTTCTCCTAAGACATGAAAACATGTGATTAGTACAAGATGGTTAGCGAATCCAAATCGAGGCCATCGACAATTTCCTCATAGTATGGATTTCTTTTTCACCACCAACGTGAAGATTCTCGGGCTTATTTAAGTGGTCATATAGGTTCCTCCGATTATGTTCATTGCATGTTTTGAGCATGTGATTTAAGCTTTGTAAAACATGTGTCTTTTTTTGTATCCATTCTTGGAGCCACACCAAACCACTTACCACTCAAATTTAGGTGACCTACTAAGGATAGTAATCAAATAGAAGTTGTTTATCTTAATTTTTGCACGATTTGTCTTTCTTGTGGTCGTTCCTTTTCTTTTTGCAATCGAGTTTCTTTTCAATCTGTACATAGGATTATAAAAGTAGTTGTGTGAAGGCTCACGCACTGACCTAACATTCTTCAACCCTAAGGCATGTTTGGTGGGGCTGGACCCTATGGGGCATGATTTCACTATCAGTCAACCAAGGTTCACATCCCCACGGACCATTAGACTTTGGTGGCTCTAATTTCACATTGTAAAGAAATTTAGTATCACCTACCGTAATTTCCCACATGCACTATTAGCCACTCTCACTAAATGGGATAATCAGTGTAGTGCTACAATGACTACAAGGAGAAAACAAAACAACAACCAAAAAAAAAAAAAAAAAAAAAAAAAGTTGATCCCATATGTAGCAAGACATACCTTTATTGTACCATCAATTGACATGAATTATGATGAGGGCATGGCACTTGACATGGTATTGGGAACAAGTCAACTTATAGGTTCTTCATTGTCATTGTGTCATTGCTTCAATAAACTTTTGGAGGTATATTGAAGAAGAAAAAAAATGTAAAGCTAGGGTATGCAAAGGATTCTAGAGATGAGAAACTTGAACCACCACAACTTGTGAAGGAATGGTGATCAAGATACAAATTCATCAATCTAAGATAGACGTATGTTATTCAAACAATCTGCTTTTAGGTGCAAAATGGTTCAATATGTTTTCAAAAAAAAAAAACTTCTAAGGATCAACAATACAACTCATTGGTTGATAGTCACAAAATCAATTCTCAACATCCGTACAACACTAACAATTTCAAACCTACCTATGTAACCAGTTAAAAAGATCACATATGTGATCTTTGAAAATGTATCATATATTGAAGTTTGATCAACTTAATCTCATTCTTATAGCATTGGATTCGTACAAGATGAGCTAATCAAATTTAGCTCTTTTCTTGAATTTTACACATCATAAAAGACCAAGCTTCCTAAAAGTAACCATAATAGGCTTGTCTACCTTATGTCACAAATGATGAACTTAAGTACTGAGGAGCATCAAATATTTGAATATCGGGAAATCTGGAGAGTCCCAATGTAAAATTATGCCTATCTAGTCATCCAGCTTTGACCACCAACCTTCACATTTATGTGAAGATTATTTTTAGTAGTACACTACTAAAAATTTGATTTGTGTTGTATAGAACCCTAATTCATCCTTACAAGGACAACAAAGTTGTGTACTTGTGCACATCTTCAACACGCAGTTTGCATTGCCTCTTGGTCAAATTGTTACCATTATTGAACATTTATGTTGTGGTTTCCGTATACATGAGGGAAGATTGTTTTTGAAACTCTCGAATCTTGAGTGAACATAGGTTTGTGGTAACTAATGTACTTGTGAACAACCGTTGGAGTTGCTTGGAGTGTCACGTGGTTGGCATTGCCTCTTTTGTTAGTCAACCATTCATCACGTCATCAAAGTCAATGCCAGTGTCCTTCAAGTATCAACCACTTAAATTAACATTTCATTTGTATTTTATTTTTTGGTGGCATCTCACACATCGGATACAAATCCAATATGCTTGCACACCCCAAGGTAAATTTTCACAATATTCTTAACATTTGAGGAGATTCGATAGCCGCACAGTTGAAATTAGTCGTGTTCGGCCAGCTTGTGAGTCTTTCATATACAACTTTGAATTCATGATGGATGCAATGAATAAGAAAAGGAAATAGCTGGTCGACCCTTTGTCAAATTTTGGACAAAAGCAAAACCATATAATCTTATATTTTTTGTGAAACACTCTTTAAGTGATCATAGGCCTTCCTATTGATGTTCTAAAACGGTGTCTATATTTTGAGCACATAAATAGCTCAATGTCATCATAATCAATCGTTCGTCCAAAAACCAAAGATTAACATAACTCATCACAATTTTTCATCCATGAAGGCACGATACCATCCAAAATTTGTCCATGAGTTGATTGGTTACAACTGAAAACCAACTCGAAGAAATAGACAGCTTGAGAACCTAGGGCTCATCATCCACTCTCCTCTCACTTGGTTATCCATTGTCACAACGCATGTCCTCATAATGTTCTTTCTTAACTACAAAACCTTACCATATTCCACTCGGATTTGGGTGTCCAATTAAGAAGAGCGACCACACCACATAAGGCACTTAGACCTCGAGGTAGAGGAACTCATAACCTCGCTCGCTCGTGAAGGGATTATAGAAACCTTGTCACGTACAAATAGTGTGGGTTGGCTCTACAAGTTGATCCACAAACGTGATACATGTGATACATGCTCGCACATGTGATGCATGCTTGCCAAGACAGATGTCAATCAAAATCAAGTTAATGGATGCCAATCAAGTGCTTCCCACTTGGTTCTTCTACATAGCTCACGCCCCTGCCACAACACACACACCCACCACACGAATGGGTGATTTTCTTGCCATGGAGACCGAGTAACTTCCAATAATTATTCCATCACGGATGCCTCTCATGACTTCCGTTGAACTAGCAGCCACACCCCGAGTGCGTTCCTACCACGTCCAAACAAGGCCAGACACTATTTTGTTGGCACCCGTGTGTCCCGACGCCCCCTTGGCAGGTGACAAAAGAGCCCACGAATAATTCGGTTCACCAAGCCGGAGGAGAGACAGTGTCCGGGAGATTTTTGGGCATAATCGGTCAAAATCCCTGTGTTTGCAGGTCCAGCTGGTAACATGTCGTGATGTTTGGATATTTCTTTATTAATTTGAGGTATGTTCTATATACCCCTCTAGTGGGATCAGTAATTTTTTGGAACAAGTCTTGAACGTCACCCGGCTACTTCTCAAACTCACCCGCTTCATCTGTAACTAGCGGTCAGATCTGCCCGTTCACTGGCCAGAGATCAGTTGGTTTTTCTTGAGAGATCTAGGGCCAAGGCTAGACACCTACGAAGAGAGGGACTTACCATAGAAGAGCGTACCTCTCATTTATCCAACATCAAATTTGAACCCCTGCATGTTTGTTGCCGATTCATCTCAAATGATCTTGAGTACACTAATTTAGGGGCTTCAAAGTTAACTCCGGTGTTAAATCAACTAAAAAGGAAACCTTCAAATTACATATAATTATAGGGTTTTCATGTTGAATGAGTAAGAGGTAAGCCTCTCTCTCTCTCTCTCTCTCTCTCTCTGGCCCCCACCAACATTACCCAAGGTGAAAATGTAGATAATTATATTATAGCCTATATATATAATATTTGATCGTGGAAGCAAAAGCATCAAAGGTCCGAAACAAGGACCCACTTGAGATGAATTTACTTCAAGTACATAGGGGTCAAGTATTTACTAAACCCCCTTTACGTCAGTATTAATGGTGGCAGCCCAACTCAAAGGGGTGGATGTCTAGCCTTGGCCAAGTTCCAATCACAACATGCAAGTAGGTGTTTGCCAAGTTCCAATCACAACATGCAAGTAGGTGTTTGCCAAGTGATGATATAGAGTGTCTCTCCACTTTGTTAACTTGGAAACTCCTCCACTACAAAGGGTCGAGCATTCCAAGGTCATGGGTCAAAAGAATGTGAATCTATCAATATTGGTGCCAATGCAACATTAAAGACCCCGAATTAGTGTACCTAGTGACATCCACTTGGCATGAAGTTCTTGCAACCCTATGGAAGTCAAAATTTGATCATACAGCCCCTATGTTAAGATTGATGGGATCTAACAAGTTCACATGACCCAAAATCCACTAACTTCATGAATCACTCCACTTTGCCAACTCAAGAACACCTCAGTTGTTGAGTGTTGTACATTTTCCAGATCGAAGTGTCAACACAACGTAGAATAGTCAATATCGACGTCAAATGTAACATCAAAAACCCCAAATTAATGTACCCGGTGAGATTCACTTGGAATGATGAAGCAACCACAAGCGTACCGAAGTCATGTTGTTTTTTACTATACCTCCTTAACCTAGGAGGAGCCCATGTAAAGATTTACGAAGCCCAAACCCACTTAACTTTCATTCCACTTTCACCAACCCCGGAACCACATCAGCTGCTGCTGCTGAGTACCTCCCCTATCTGATTGTGGCTTTCCAAGTTGAGGGTCAACGGAGTGTGAACCAGTCAATCCCAGTGCCAGTGCAATGGTACCATTACTACAACTACGAATACTTATAAGGTCCGACTCCGTGACCCAATTCACATCCTCCAAACGGGAGGCATCTGGAGGCACCATTAACGTCCCTATGCCGAGCTCCTTTATGATGCCTATGAGAGGGGTGTGTATGTGGAGACTGAAGCCGCGGTTTCAGCGAGCCCGAGATGGACATAACCTCAAGGCCGGGCTCATCGTAACTTGGGGCATTAACTTAACCCTCCTCCGTGCCCCGGCCATTACACCTTGTAGCCACCAATTTCAGTGTGTCCTCGTCCGTCCTAAGCCCCGCCTTAAATGGCCAGTTGCTGAGCACCCCTACACCTAGTGACCGGGTCCTTTCACACAACGCCGCCCACAAACTACACTAAATAGGGTGTGTTCAGGACACCATGGTAACTCTGTGGAGGACACTGCTTATGAGTGAATAAGTGAACAAATACTTGTCATGGATGATGGATGAGTTCCTCCATTGGCCAGAAACTCTACCTTCCCTTGTCAGCAACTTGTGATGGAACATTGTCACGGATGAGTGAAATTTGGATGAAACCCCACTTGGTATGTGACAATAATTGCAACATTGTACATCCATAATCCCCAAAAAAATTTGACAAGAAATGACAAATATAGTGTTGGGTTAGTATTTAGTGTTGGTGGCATTTTACAGTGGTTTACAGTTAGTATTGAGCAAGACAATTAGAATTGGTGACATTATATATCATATTGAGTGTGCCTCCTCAAGGTAAGGTAATCACACCTTACTTCGATGGATATTTTTCTCTTTGCATCCACTTCTTGTAGGATATGGAATACACGATTGATGCAAAGTGATTAGCAAATTCAAATCGTGGCCATAGCGATTCGTATCACGATTTTTGGAGCTCATACTAATATCTTATTTTTTTTCAAAGTGAAGATTGATGTACTCATCAGGTGGTCATATAGGTTCTCCCAACCATGTTGATTGTTGGGTTTAGAATGGCTAGCAAATTTTGAGCACGTAGTCCAATCTCTTTTAAATACACATCTTTTTGGTGTCCGTTCTTAGATCCACACCTAACCACATACCACTCAAATGTAGGTGTCCATATTATTGCTACGTCGGGTTTCAGCACGTCTACCTTACGCATGGCATGCACCATAGACTTTCTTCCTCGTAGACATTTTTTGGCCGTTAGATGGGATCGCAAATTGTCCCATCCAATTAGAATTTGAGATTGTTATTTAAATTGGAGTTGAGACATAATAGTTATAAGAGATCAAAGTGAAGTTTTTTTTGGAGCTTTAAAAGCTATCACATATGCCGTTTAAAATGTGTTAATCGTTAGACCTACAAATGATGTCCTTATGTGGAGCACATAGTTCAATTTCATTGCAGCACACATTTTTTTGGTGTATGTTTCTAATCATAAGCTTTACCATATAACCCTCAACTATAATACAAACATGCATGAGCCAAGTGACTTTCCCAAGCATAACTATAAGGACATCTACAATTATGGAGCCCCAAAATATCTACCCTCAATTTATTCAGTCTTTGAATACAACACTTTATTGCATGTTGCATCTAACCTCCAAAGGTCATAAGTATGTGTGCCTATTGTGGTCACTTCCAACTCCACGTACTAATATGACCGTCACCATGGGAAGGGCACTCTTCTTTGAGAGTCATAAACGTGTACGCGTGCCTTAGGGAATCTCCACTCGTGGCGGTAACTTGGACCCCAAACCCAAGTCTACGCTCTTGCAAATTCAAGAGGCTCTAGTGTGAAGGGGACAAAACCTAACTCACAGAGCTAACTTGGGCCTCAACCCCAAGTCTACGCTCTTGCGAATTCAAGAGGCTCTAGTGTGAAGGGGACAAAACCTAACTCACGGAGCTAACTTGGGCCTCAACCCCAAGTCTATGCTCTTGCGAATTCAAGAGGCTCTCGTGTGAAGGGGACAAAACCTAACTCACGGAGCTAACTTGGGCCTCAACCCCAAGTCTACGCCCTTGCAAATTCAAGAGGCTCTGGTGTGAAGGGGACAAAACCTAACTCACGGAGCTAACTTGGGCCTCAACCCCAAGTCTACGCCCTTGCGAATTCAAGAGGCTCTGGTGTGAAGGGGACAAAACCTAACTCACGGAGCTAACTTGGGCCTCAACCCCAAGTCTACGCCCTTGCGAATTCAAGAGGCTCTGGTGTGAAGGGGACAAAACCTAACTCACGGAGCTAACTTGGGCCTCAACCCCAAGTCTACGCCCTTGCGAATTCGAGAGGCTCTAGTGTGAAGGGGACAAAACCTAACTCACGGAGCTAACTTGGGCCTCAACCCCAAGTCTACGCTCTTGCGAATTCGAGAGACTCTAGTGTGAAGGGGACAAACCTAAGGTGAGCTAAATTTCGACGCCAGTTTGGGTGTTTTGTCTGCAAACCAAACTGCTCTACCTTAACTTGAGATCTAAACCCCTTCTCTCTGCTCGCACTGTCTCTCTCCGTCCCTGCAGCAAGTCATGTCCACTCACCATTCATGAGCTTCATAGTGCGTGCGGCCATCATCTAAACTAACTCCACTCCCCGATTCTAATGCGGCCGGGACTCCACTCACTCACCGCCCGAAGCTGCTTTGCCAAGGGGTTGTTCATTACTACTCCGGGAACTAGGGGAACTGCTTGTCAGGTGTACCTGAGGAATTGGTCCCCAGTGCCCCTGAACATCACAAGTCACCTCCTCACCTCCTCCTTCATAATAATAACTGTGGTGGAATTTCCTGATGCCCACCGGTTCAGTTACTAACGTGCGATGGTGGAAGGATTGAATAATTTTGGGCTGCCAGGGTCCTAATCAAGCAACTGCTTTCACCATATATTTTCAGTTAGGAAGCCCACCAATCCCAGTTACTGACGCTGTCACCGCCCCTGGATTAGCATCTTAGGTCACTTAGACGTGCCTTTTACAAGGATACTTTTTTCCCTCTGCACCCACCTCTCGTAGGATATGAAACACACTATGCAAGATGACTAGCAAAGCCCAATTGTGTTTGTAGTCATTTTGCCTCATACTTATTTATTATCAATGTCGACATCCATGTGCTCATTACTAAGTGGTCATATAGCCATGTTGTCTATGAGACTTAGAATGGTGATCATGATTTGAGCATGTGGTCCAATATTTTCTAAACATAGGTTTTTATGGTATCCAATCTTGGAGCCACACCAAACCACACACCACTCAAATATAAAATGATTGTCCGATGAAGATAAGTAACTGGAATAGGCATGTCTCTTTTATGTGCAATCGGGTTGCCCCATGCTAATTTATTGACATTCCACACAATTTTGAATTTGTATATTACCACAACAACAAAACATGTAAATTGTTTGTTTTTTGTTTTTTATTTTAAAAAAACAACTTTGGTTGCTATATGAATGAACAACAAAAGTTTAAGTTTGTGTAGTTTGATTTTGACCCAAGGCAATTTGCAAGGGTAAAAGAGGCAACCTATTAATTGCACATACCAACATACACATAACACATCATACCTTGCACCATCCTGTGCGAGTTGCAAGTTCGACTCAACTGCAACAGAGAGAAAATAATTTGCCCAAGGAGAAGTACTACAAGAAGTTGTCTTGATCGAATATACAGAAAACTGTTTTGTTTCTTTCTTTCTTTCTTTCTTTTGTAATTAGTTTTCAATTTCTTTGCGATTGAGGAATGTTCTGATGACCTAAAGGATTATTTTGGTGGACATTTTTTGAGTTACCTAATTTGTAGAGGGAATCCCAACCATGCAACTGGCTTTTGCCAAGAATTCTGGTGGTGAAGGCCCCATGAATCCCAGTCACTGACACCACCCATTGCAATATTCACAGAGTCATTACAGCTCAATTGAGGGTCAATTCACTCTAACCAGATCTCACATACACCAGTTGTGGCATTTAGTGTTATGTACACTACTGGCAGACAATCTCAACTAGATGCCTAGAGGTCTAGTAGTGTCACGTCCGCTGATTATCAACATGACACTTTTTGCCAACATAAGTAAAAATATGAAATGCATAACGATTTGTAGTATGATATTCAACGTAGCATACTTGAGTGCTTGAGATGATGGTTTTACATTATAGTATGCAAGAGGAAGATATTATTGGGCATACATACCGGTATGTCAAGTGTCATGTGTTCACAGTCTAGTATGCAATGGGAGGATAATATTGAGCATACTAATGACAAGTGTCATGTGTTTTTATTCTAGTATCCAAGATGAAGATACTATTGAGCATGCTAATGACAAGATATTAAGTAAGCACACTAGAATTCCAAGTGTCATGAGGTTACACTAATGGTCAAGTTGTTGGCCACCAATGTAACCCAACATACGCCTTGTAATATGACATGTGACACTTATAATATTACATATGTGACACTAAATACCATTAACGGTGTAAATTGGGTAAGGGTATTGATGTCATTTTTGGAGTCAATACTACAAAGATCTATGCCAAAAAATAAGTCATTGCATTTTCACTTTCACAATAGATGAGTTTACTTAGAAGCTTTACATTGGAGGTTGTGATATCCACCTAAACTCATCCATCATGCATGAAGGGGCTCAATACTCTATAGATCCAACTAGATTTGAATAAACTTCTTGGGGTGCTTAATGTCATTTTTGAAGTCAAATAATCAAGATAAGAAAGGTCCATGCCATAAGATGGTTTCTTGCATTTCCACTTTTGTAATAGAGAAGCTAATGTAGACACCACGAAGCTTTGCCTTGGACCTTCTGGTGCCCACCCAAAGTCGCCCATCTTGAGGACCAAATCACTCCATTTGGATTCTCGCTAACCTAGTTTGGAAGTATTTATGCCATTTTGGAAGTCAAAACACCTAGAATCATTATATTCGTTAATTTGGGACTTTTTCGGCATTTTGAGACAGTTACAAATATAAGATTATGAATAAAATCACATAGATATTGGAGAATGTTGTAAGATGCAAATACTTTGAAGCGGGTGTTCATATCAAGAACCCAATTAAGAACTCATATCAAGATGGTTTAGGTAAGACGACCCAAACATTAGACCATGTTGTTGTGGTCCATATATTAATTTGAGACAAGAGAAAGTCTCAAATTAACGAATATAGTGATTAGAACTATAAAATTTACATGCTAGAGAATAGTTCATTGTGTTCTCACCTTCACGATGGTTGACTTTACATAAGACACCACGAAGCTTCATGTTGGAGCTTCATTCATGGTGACTACTTAGATGCATCTATTGTGGACGAAAGGGCGCAAGTCCCCTTATAGAATACTTACAAGAGTCTAAACATTGCACTCTCATCATGGGTCATGACTAGACATCCACCTCTTTGAGTTAGACCCCCATCACTGTTACTGAAATAAAAGGGACTTACTGAAACTATGACCCCTCCATATATATGTGGTTATTAAATCCAAGTGTATCTTTTGAGATTTAGTCAAGGCCTCTAATGCAAATTCCAACGCATGTAGTCTTAAAAAAACTACAAACTATAATATAGGTGATTGCATTTTCACCTTGAGTTATAGTAGAGGTGGATACCTAACCCATGTATAAGTGTAGGTTATTAATCACATTTGGGATCATTGTCTAGGGAGATATTTGGGCATATACGGTTAAGATCCTTGTGTTTCGCAAGTCCCCAACCGGTAACATGTTGTGATCTTTCGGATTTGCCTGATTCATTTGAAGTATATTCCATAGATTCCTCCAGAAAGATCCGTAATTTTCCTGAAGTCTTGAACTTCAACCAAGTATTTCTCAACCTCAACCGGCTCATGTGTAACTTAGAGGTTGGCTCATTGTTTGGAACGCAAAGAGTCAAAGACACTAAATTGCTTAAAATACGAGGAGCCTACTTGTTAGGGCTCTGGCAAGGGAATTGTCCGCAGCAGCAATACAAATTGTCCATATTTGAAGATCAAACAATTCGGGTACTCGCCACCTTTTAATACCCCTCCTCATGCAGGGCTGAAATCTAGTGGCCCACAATTTGACAATACAATAAGTCAGAATGATTCTCAAGCTTGATCGTCACCTGGATTGATTATTCTCAGGCAGCGTATCCTTCGACTCCCATGCACTCCCCACACCCCATATTACTCCTAGGAATCAAAGTAGCATTAAAAACCTCAAGTGGGCAACTCCTTTATAATGCCACCCGAAACTTATAACTTATAAGCCAGTGCCCAAACACTTGCACACATAACATAACATATAAACACACCACCCCTAAACTTGGCATTTCCGAATCACTTGAATCATACCAATAAGCTGCTAATATCCCCAACGCTTATTTTAAGTAGCCACCACAAAGGTAGGACCCCCTGAAGCTTCCAAGAAACCCAAACTCCCCAAGAGCTCCTATATACAAACATAATTTTCATCACGTCCTGCCCTAGTTTGGGAGGAAGAAAGCCGCCGCATGATAACTTAACGGCTGCCCATGCCTGCCCCAGCTGCCCTGCAGTGTGTACGTTTGGCAAAGTTTTTGCATGTTTTTGACATTGGACACGCAAAAACTTGCACAAAAATAAAATGCAGGTCAATTGACATACACGATTTAGAATTTGACATGTGGTGTGACTTGTGAAGAAAAAAAACCACATGTCAATTGACACTTTAGAGATTGAAATGACGCTAGGCATGTGACATTGAGGTGACATTTTAGGAGAAAAAAAATGTAGATGTCAACTGACATTCATTTTTGTTTTTGAAAACATCGTGTGACACTTTGGATTTGAAATCGAAACATCAATTGAAAATTTGTCAAACATACACATTGTTGCCCAACCCCCAATCCTCAGCTGCCCAGATCAGCCCCAAAAGTTAAGAGCTTTATAGCGTAGTAACCCAAATTAGAAACAATAAGATTGAAAAACATGGAGCCTCATTAGAGGGTGCAATGTTATTATAGCTAGCATGAGCCAACTTATGCTATATAAACCCGGCCACCCACAACTGGTCCTAAACTAGCGCTACTGGTCTTCTAAAAACAAGTCGTGTGGGCTAGGGCAGGGGCAGGGCCGGGCTAAATAAATAAGGCCCATGATAGGGTTTAATTCTAAACCCACCCTAAATTAGGTGGTGGCTTAGTAGTCATGGAGGGATTAGCACTTGCTCCTTGCATTTAGGCCCACAAAGCTCAAACTCCAGTTAGCCTCGTGTTTGCAGGCAGTTGCCTTGTTGGGGGAAGAAGAACTTATTTTTAGGCTACCCCTGGAGGCCCTACCCTTTGCATGATTTTATATGATGATGATGTTGTCCAGTTTGCACCTTTCTTGTAAAAGAATGTAGTTTTTTTTTCCCCTAGCACTTGGCTGCCCCTTCTTGGAAGGTGCCCGGTCAGGCCTGCCCCTGTGTTCTCGGGCAGTCCTTTTTCACGATGTTTTCCATATTATTTCGGGCTCGGAGAAAATTAGAATTCTAAAATATAATCATGGGCAGCACGTGGGCAGCTTGACATGTAAGTTAGGCTATGTATTCCATGAGGTCATGAAAGGAGGTTGCCCCATGAATTACTTGTGTGTTGTGTGGATGAGCTACTTATTTCATTGGGCAACCTTTAGAAACCTTTAACATTAGCTCACACGGACAACATTTAACATAATGGGGAATCAAATGACAACCAAATTAGTCATAGAGCTTGGAATAATAGCATCCACGAAATTGGTGTGGCCACAAAAAAGAAAACTTGTAGTTATGAAATTTGTTGAGTTTGGGAGTGTTTGAAAAGCAAGCCGTTGAATTGAGGTTGAGTTTGTTAGTATTTGGTGTGCCGGTGAGGGGTTTTGAACGGATGACTTCTCTCGCCCTAAATGAAAGATCACTCCCCCTTTCGTCAATATTTATAGTGGTCCCCTCACTCTTGAGCCGGACGAAAGGGTGGCTTTGTTTTTGTGAATTACTTTGATTTTTTCAACAACAACAACAATAATAATAATAATCTAGCAAAAGATATCCAAACCAAAGCATAAAATAATAAAAAATCTCTTTCATTTATTTCTAAACTAAAGTATTCCATGAATGTGATGTATCAAATTTAAAAGATTTAATGTTGGATTATAAAAGAAAGAAAGATTGATCATAGCTTGTTGTACTTAGCATGTGAGCATATGGTGATTGGACTCTGACGACTTCAAAGAAAGAATTGGGTCACACAACCCAAGAGAGAATGTTGCATAAGGGCTAGGCAACCCATGAAGGAATTGTGCAAAGGACTTAGACAACTCCTAGCATATGGATATATGTATAGTTGGAATTAGACAATTCCAATAGAAGCATAGATGAATGCATCAAGTTGGAATTAGGCAATTCCAAGATAAGAATAGATGAATGCATCGAGTTGGAAATAAACAATTCCAATCGGTGGATTGTGATTGCGCCAAAAGATAGAATATTCATACTAGAACCAAAAATAAAGCTACATATAAAATTATTTTACGATACGAGAAATACAAAGTTAAAAGGGAGCTCGAGGGAGGAGAAAGGATCTTGTTTGTCTCTCCTATGGTCGGATGGTTCGAGCTCATAGCAATCACAATATTGTGATCAAGTTGTAAATTATTTTTCGGAATGTACAAAGTTTGAAAGCTCTCAACACTGGTGTCTCATGTGCACTCGTGCTTGTGCTATTCTTGTATAGAAGAGGAACGTGACAATGACCACATAGTTCAAGTGCATATTTGTGATTGCATTACATTGAATATGTAAATAGTGAATGTGGTAAAAATGCACCTCTTGAAAAAGGTTATTCTCATATATGTGCATAAACAACTTTTTCTATAAAAAAATTGCAATCATATCATAGTTAACCTACTTGGGAGTCATTTTCCATGCATGCTATGGACAACTATCCACATGTCATATCAAGTGGCACTCCCCCTTGTGGTTTGCATGGTTAAGTGAAGCAATGACTTTTTATTATTATTATTATTATTTCTCTGTTTTGTTGCCCCCCATTCATCCAACGAGGCTTTGTTGTTGGCAAGATGACATGCAAGCAAAGCCCTAAGGTATATGATGAGGCTATATACCATCTAAAAACCTTCGTAATAGTGAAATTATCCTAGTGCCAATACAATATTAGGGATATGCATTCTTTCATGGATTGCAATACATGTGTATCATACCAAATGGTCTTCTATTCCTCCTTTCACATTTGGTCAAGTTGGACATTATTGTGTTAAATATTGTAGAAATCTAATTTCAAAGTGGAGAATGGGTTCTTAGCCTCCCGTGAAGATCCCAATTTCTTCTTCTTCTTCTTTTTCGGGGGGGGGGGGGGAGGGGGTTGTCTCTCTTGTGGCTATTCTAAGTTTTCTTAGAAAATGAATTGTTCAATTTATTCCAATTTCTTTAAGAAAATGATAAAACCCCATAATATACACCCAAGTGGTGTTAACCTTGTGGCACCAAACCACGGGTTATACCACTAAATTAGTCATTCAATGTCACTAAGGCTTATAAATTGATTGTATGAGCTATTTGTTTGCCCTCCTAGTTTGCCTCGACGTCAAGTTTACAACACATGAAGGACTCGAAGGAGAAATATTCTATTTAAAATGTACTTAGTATGAAAATATGATAGAGTCTCTTTAGGCTTTGATATAATTCTAGAGGTCAAAATACTCCAAACATCAATACCTGCAAGTTTGAAATACTTTGGCACAAATCATCGGTACAACAATGATGAATCACATGGAATGGCATCTCCACAAGTTAATGTATATATTGTACAACAAAAACATTACCACCTTGGTCGTTTGTGGTACAAGGCATATACAATGCTTTTCCCCCAGTCGGTAACACCGTGAAACATTGCATGTGTGTTTATTCTCTTGGATTAACTCCATGATACATGAATATAACACAATGTTGAAGGAGGCGATTGTGGACTCACAGTGTATGTAGGTTTGTACAAGGTTGCAAGGGAGGTCCTCGCTACTGGATTTGTATCTTACGTTCGGGTGCTTGTTATAAGAATGCTATTGATGGAAGAAGTATGGGACCCATCAAAAAACACTTTAAATTTTCAACATGCCTTTCATGGTGTAACGTTGCAATAGTCGTTAGTGCATAAGGGTGGAGACTCTCTAAGCTTTGCACTTCAAAGTCCTCATTAGATATGTGGAACTTGACCACAAAAGCAAAGAACGTAGATTGCAAAGTGAAACCATAACATTACAATCCTATAATATATCTCATTGAAGAGCCAAGAGAGTACTATAGATTGTTGATGATTGTATCCCATTATATACACCCATTCTACTTGAATACGTGTTCTAATTTAGTGCACAATATTGGAATGTCCAAGTTTGTTTTGGAAAAAACCACAACAGAACCAATTTGCCCCACACCTTCAAATGAAGTAGCACCAAGTCACTCATGACAAGCAAGACTCACAAAAGGGACACCCCCCTTCACACATGATTTTTCTACGATCAATGTCAATCCAACTCAATCAATCATCAACCATGAAAGAGGAAAATAGCCCACAAACAAAGAGGTTCTTTGAATATCTTTTCTAAATCATTATTATTATTAGTGCATTTCATATTTCAACAAACAAGTAAACGTAGTCTTAGGTATTTTTCCAACTTTACCTCTATATAATCGTATGTCGATTTTATTGTTGAGGCCATTGCACTTTGTCATAATGTTCCAATTATCGTCCCTCAAAACGTTCTCGACATCATACACATGGAAATCAAATTTTTTGATTTGATAAACAAGTTTATGTGCACAACACCAATTAAAGTGGAGGACAAACCAACATAGGGAAAGGTGAAAACATTGATTATTAATGTAGAACGCAGTTGTTTCTATTTTAAAATAAAAACCCCACAATAATGATTAATTTTTTTGAATCCATCTAGTAAACTTAAACTGGGATGAATGAGCAACCAACTTAGAAGACGCAAATTTTTAACTTTTACCCCCTTGGTAGGTGCTAGGAAACCAAGGCATTCATAGACCTCCAACAAAAGACTTATGTGCCCTAAGTTCCCAACAGCCGAGCTTCAGTACATGAGGTGGAGAAAGTTACTCCCTAGTAAGATCAAGTGCGTTCCCATCCACAAGCAAACGCGTTCCCAAGGTCCTAATTAGCGGCCCAGGATTAGTGAGGGCCAGGGTTCTAATTACTGAGGCAGCATCTTCGCCTCACGTAGATCTAGGGTTGGGGGACGTGATTAGTAACGTCTGCGCTGAGATTAGTGAGAGTAGTCAGACTGTACTGAGACCCACTTAACATTAAGGCAATTATTAGTGGGCAGGACCGTTGGGGAATGGGATAATTAGTGAACTCTAGTGAATAGTTAACCCTGGTTAGCTGGAGCCTGTGGGATATAACCCTGAGTTGGTCAAACCCGGGTTTGACCTGGGTTAGCTTAGAACTGAGGTTAAGTTAGGTTTCTGATCCAGTTCCGAATCGAGTCCCAATCCCCATGTGGGAGGGAAAATGTTTCGGGGTAAGTACACATTTGTAAGTAATAAAGGTGATGTTCCGTACTGGCGCCGGGCTGGGCTGGGCCGGGCCGGAAAAATAGCGGGCCGGGCCCGGCTTTGGAAAGGGAGGGGAGGGGGGTTTCCCTTTGGCTTTTTGGCGGGAGAGTGGATGACATGTTGCCAGAGTATCGGGGACGGAATATATTTTACCCAATGCTGGGATTGTACTGCTCCAAATACCCCCCCATTTTGATCCGATTTTCCTCTTTCACTTTTTCCCCCTTTGTGCAGCAACTAGTTAGAATGGTACGGTAGGTGAAGATTGGCTTGATTTCCTACCCCCTCCCGAGGGGGTAAATACCGTATCACTCTAGCCGCTTGGTCACCTTTCTTGTCTAATAATCAATTAAAGTGCAAAAGTGAGTTAGGCAACCCAAAAAACAATATTCTAAAACTGGACAGATTCAAGACGTAGCTTTAAACAAGTTAGACAATCATCCAAGTCATTTTTTATAATTCATGTATGGTTTTTTCGAATTTCGTCTATGACAGCTACGATTAACCTAAACACTTCCCTTAACCAACACTCCCTTAACGCTAAAGTTTGTCTTTTACTCGTTTGTCATGGTTTTGGTTGGCAACAACTTTTGCTTTGATTTGATGCAACTTTGTTGGATTCCACTGAATGTCACTTGCATTGTTGTGATTTTAGGCACGCTTTGAAGGTGGTTTCTTTTTTGGGGGACACTCGACGAAATTAATTTCCCAAAAATTTAGGCACCTTTCAAATTGATTACTTTTTTGCCCTAGCTGCTAGAGAGCTACGGTAGTAAAACCAAATGCCATGTAGGTTGTTTATTCATCCCTATTCGGGTTCATTACAATATTTATGTGTTTAGTGTCACATGCGTACTAGTGTCAATCACCCTATTTTGAGGTGTATGTTAGGTTACACTAATACCAACAACTTCATCATTGGTGTCACCTAATGACACTTGACATTCAAGTGTGCTTACTAATATCTTGGCATGAGTATGTTCAACACCGTTATGAGGTGTATGCATATGTTATATTTATGTATGGTCAACATATTGACTAAAGTGTAGAAGAAGACACTCGGCATTAGTATGCTCAAGAATATATTCCCCATGCATTCCAAACTGCAAAACTATCGCCTCAAGTAGACGTGCTACACCCAATGTCATAATGTATATAATTTTTCACTTTAATAGTTACTTATGTTGACAAATAGCATGATATTGGCAAATGCAAATCGTGACACTTTCAGACCTCTAGGCATCTAGTTTAGGCCGTTCGCAAATAATGCACATGACACTAAATACTATAAACAATGTAGTCTAATTCGGGTCCCTGAAACCAACTCAAGGTTTAGTTTAGCTTCAAATGACAACCTTATCATTTTCACCCTCCCTTGCCCAGGTTTGCCCTCCCCCTTGGTAGTTGTTGTGGACATTCACCTGGTGAAGCTCCCGGGTTGATCACTTAGCATATTTTCACGTACTATACACCTATGTTCAAAGGGTAATTAAATGGGGGTAATTTGGTGCACAATAGTATTTTTTGGACCCCTTTAGTTATGAGAATTTTGTTGGCTCTTGATTTAATGGTACCGTAAAGTCAATTATAAATAAATTGTGCATTAAATTTCTTGAAGGGTATGTCTAATTTTTGAAAATTGTAATAAAAAAAATTAACCTTGAAAGCCCCATTCAAGGTCGATGCAAAAACACATAGCGATGTGGGAAAGAGAATGATAGACCACACAAACACAAAGACCACAAAAATATAGAGGCACAAACCCTAGTGATTGCACGGATGTAAATAATCCATACTTAGTGGATGAAAACAAACCATTTTCATCAGTTTGTTCTTTCATACAAGGGACCAATTGTCACATGCAGATATATTTTCCTCCCTTTTTTTTCATGGTTTTCTATTTGTAAAATTAAAGAACAAATGAGAAATAATCAAACCCCTTTTCTTTAAAATTTTTTATAAACATGACTCTATATTTTATTAGGGATTTGTCTTCCCTAAAAATGTTCAAACAATTATCTCAAAGTAATAATGATGCCCTATGTTTGATCGCACGTGGTTCCCGTAACTCACATTAAGCATTTGCCTCGGGGGATGAATCCTTTGAAATTAATTGGAACACGTGAGAACATAAGGTGTTCTTTATTTGGGGGGGGGGTACTATATTGGAGCACCCTACTATTATGGAATTTTCTAACACTCACTAACTTTTGAGGATCCTATGGGTAGGTGTTAACTCGGTATTTTCTTCATCTTTTACATTGG
Source organism: Polytrichum commune (assembly GCA_950295325.1). Classification (NCBI taxonomy): domain Eukaryota; kingdom Viridiplantae; phylum Streptophyta; class Polytrichopsida; order Polytrichales; family Polytrichaceae; genus Polytrichum; species Polytrichum commune. The sequence goes on from OX485804.1 coordinate 2,375,430, forward strand.
CATATATAGTAGTTATTAATTGTAGTTTTTGCTAATGTCATGTAAAATCTAACACTTATACATACAAGATCATAGTTCACACATCAACACATCAACACATCATGTGGATAATTTACTACATGGCATACACTCTATTCATTCAATACATGGAAATGGTGACAAAATGATTGTGTTCATGAACAAAAACAAATGCTTCCAAAATTTTGTGTTTAAACACACAATTGCATACAAATATGTAGCATTAGAACACAACCAACCAACACCAATCATGAAGTTCGCTTAGGGTTCGCACGTTCACATGTGAAGCAATTTTTGTCATTATTCAAGTTCAAGTGGTTTAAACCACTCAATACACATCAACCAACTTTATGTGCTCAAGATAGAAAGTCCAACCCTAACTCTAATCCCACCGCTCCAAACTATACAATTTTCCAAAAAGATTGCCCCAACCTCTTCCTAAAATCCTACCCAAAACAATTCAATGAGTAGCTAGGGGTTTGCTAACTCTTGCATTTCCTCAAAGAAAACAATTGTGCAGTTCACATCCACATCATAGTAAGAATCACATAGGGCATTATGCATAACCTTCAACTCAATGACACCCAACCAAGCTAATGGCTCACATAACATCTGCAAATTTGAGTGGCTTTGATAAGCGGCGGCTCTTCTTGAACCAACTGGCATTATGCATACATTGGTTGCTCATGTACTCATTTGTTGTCACCCACAATGTCCCTCGATTGTCTACCAATTCCCCAACAAGACTTGACTTTCTTTGATTCATGATCCCCAACTAGAGGAAATGGTTTTTCCTTCTCATTGGCACCAATTTCATGCACTACATTTAGTATTTGAATGCCTTCTTGATGGTCAAATGCGATCAAGACAATAGACTTTCCCTTAGAGGCTTGTGATTGGGGATGATAACCAAACTGGAATCCCTTTCTTCGGCACCGATTTCAAACATGCATGTTAGACATGAGGTGATTTAATTATTATTTTTGGGCAAAGTGGTTGTGGATTGTGCTCTTGGAATGATCTCTAGTGTTGGATCTAAACTCTTTACAACACTCCACACAATACACCTTTACTACACCCACAAAATTATGGTCCAAAGACCTCAAGTGCCATTGGTGATCCTTCATGGTTTTTAGTTTAAGATCTTTCCTAAGTTTCTTTTTGGCCAACAAGTATCTAGCCATAACCTCAGCACTCACCAATATGGACTTCATGTTAGATGCCACGTGGTTAATGCTTTCACCACTAACTCTAGAATCATCAAGTGGAGGCAATGGTTAGTCAAAGTCATCAAGAGGGGTAAGATCTTGGATTTCAGCCTCCTCTGCTATGCACTATAAAGTTTGTTGGGAGTTAGAAAATCTAGGTCAAGCACATGGATGCATTTTTCGCATTCAAGGTTGGGATCAACTACTAGCAAAACATATACACCCATAAAAACTTTATTGACCTCCTCAAGATTGCAGTTAATTATGCATCTACAGTTAATATCAAAGAATTGAAGGGCCTACCTACAATATGAATATTTTCAACTAGTGGTATGAGTTTTCCATATGTAACGCCCTCAAGACACTTGCAAAGTCCAATAAGCTTTGGACTAGGATAGGCATCAATAAGTGACAACAATTTCAACTTTGAAGACACTGCAAACTTGATTTGTAACCAACAACCTCACAAGCACTGAGTACCTCGAGTTGTAGCTAGTATCGCTCATACATATGCTTCATGTTGTCAACCCCCCCCCCCCTTCCCTACTCCTCTATGTCGACACTGCAACTCCATTAGACATAGGTTTCCTTCCCGATCTTCAAAATGTAATACTAGGTGGTGTCGAATCCGTCTTCTAGTTGGACCATCAAGTTGATACCAACCTCTATGATACGATACTGAGACCAACGCACTCTATTCCGCTACGAAATCGACCTTTTTGACACCATCTTGATGTACTTCTAGTCTCACAAGGCTTTCGGCTTCGTGGACTCCAAAGTCAAATTCTTTTCATTTTATCTCATCTCATTACAATGCCACGTTAAGTAAGATTTGTTAGTAGTGTACTTGTTGAAAAGGGGGCCTGGTGTAAGTGGAATCCACACTAATTCCGAAACCGGGGTACATAAATTGCTGACAAATAAAGAGGTGTGATCATTGGGTGCGAGGGTGCTGCAATAGGCATGGCCAGGCACGGTTGGCCTTAGTACATTGATGTTCACGTGAAGCTTTTTGGACGAGGTCAGATTGGGCTAATTGAGTGTCCAGTATCTCTCGTATACCATTTGATGTAAGTACTCAAGGGGTTAGGATGGGGACGGGAAGCAAAGACAAATGCAATCACTTAGTGCAAATTTGTTTGGTGTGCAGGCGAAGTTAAAGAGGCAAATGATTATGTTTTGCAATATGCCCCACGCCACGGCACAGGCCATCCTATCCTTGTCCACCAAAAAAATCCTTCTTCCCCCACAACCGCCTATTGTTGTTGATGTTTGGGAAACACGAGTAAGCGGCTCGGCTCGGGCGCACTTGATTTTTGGGGTTGGATTTTGCACTTGAGGACCAAATATAGGTTTCGTTCGCACACTACGTAGGATGTCCCCCACCTTCTTCAACCCTTGTGTGATGAGATGTGAAACTACTACATGGATTATCCCAATTAGTGAGGGAGGTTTCGTTCGCATGCTACGTAGGATGTCCCCCACCTTCTTCAACTCTAGTGTGACGAGATGCGAAACTACTACACGGATTATCCCAATTAGTGAGGGAGGGCTATTATCGTGTGTGGGAGATTAGTGAAGGTGGTATTACTTTTCTTTTTAGTGCCACCAAAAGATTTGGGAATCGTTGTTCATCCTTTGAACAATTTACTGTGATAACTATTCATGGTAGTCATTTTCACTGAAAGTATTGGCACTATTCACTTTTGCAAATAGTTTTTTTAATCACTTTACAAACACCTTAGAGCACGCATCAATTTTCTCGAAATGTATGGTGAATGAGCATGTACTTATGAATTTAGTATCACTCGATAAGAACTTCAACCCTTGGTAATTTTGAGACTTGACATAATAGTGCGTGTTTTGGGAATGAGTACCACACCAACCAATTTGGAGAATCAATGGAGTAGGTGATATTATGGATCAATGTTTATGTTATAAGAGAAGAAGAGAATTTGACCTCCAACCTTTGAGGATTGGGCGTAAACTTTTGGTGGTGTTCGTAAGAGAGTTTGTGTAATTGAGTATTGTCATCGGTTTTCAATCTTTTGGCAAAGGCATGTATGTAGGTCTCCGTTTTGTTATTTGGGTCTTTGGTATATAGGTGATGCATGGTATCCATACTCAATATAAATGATGGTATCAAAGAGCCTACCCAATGAATATCAAAATTGACATTTCAAATATTGATACTTGATGGGTATCACAATATGAGAGAATGTTGGCGATCTTGATTCATTATCTAGATCGATACCCTCTTATAATCACCTTGATATCATGTGGATTCCACCTATGCATGAAGATTTATGCATGGAATATAGATCCGAATGGTATCAAAAACTAGAATACCCTGAACTACATGTACCCTCTAGATATTCAAAAAGAATAGTTCTCATTGAATGTATCCAAGTGGCATCCTAAAAACTAGCACTTGTTCTAACACATGTAAAACAAACTCCACCAATTGTTGGGTATAGTGTAGGTGGTACCACTAGGAATTGAACTTGGATCACTTACGTAGCAACTACAAGTATCAACCACCAAACTAGAGGCTGATGCTTATGCTTATAATCTTATATTAGATAACAAAATTTCACCACGTAATTCATCAGGGTACAAAGGGGAAATGGTGTCCTTTTCAAGGTCAAAATACCAAAGGAAAGCTATTAAGCCCTTTACACAAGAAGAATTGAGAGATATTGGTGGGGAGGCTCATTCTTATTCACTCATGTGGAATGTCTACAACAAGCTCTTTGCCATATTGACAACCATTAGTAAAAATCTCAATCTTTATTCGTCATCATTTCATTTTAAACACATTTTACTAAGCACATTATCCACATATTGATACTTGGATGTTTGAGGAGAAAAGGTGACCACTGAGTAGGTCAGTCACCGCAATAATAGATATTTGAAAAATGAAAGGTTGTGTACACACATTTAATCCCTAAGCGCCATGCCTGCTGATGGTGCATCCCGGGTCGACACAAAGGCATTTCAAAAACATCACTTCACTAACTCAAAAATGAACCTTTGGCACAAGTAACTCTTAAATGGGGTCTTCTTCATCATACCCTATGGGTCCTAAGAATTAGTCCCAATAAGATCACATCCTAAAGTTTAAAAATATATTTTAAAGTGCCAAAATAAGATAATTTGTTGCCTTTGAAATTCACTCCCACTTTCAAACCACTTACCTCCTCCATATGTTACTCCCATCCACTATATAAAGGGGTCATATGAAAACACATGAGTTGTATTCCCCTAAGAAAATATCACAGAATGAAGCCACGCTCAGACTTGCATTCATCGTATGAAATTTCAACTAAGAGGGATTTTCAATCAACCTCCCAAAAAAATTGTTCTCTAAGATCCAAGTATGGGAGCCTATTCACCAATGTTACACATATAGAGGATTTTGGGCCCCTAATATATTCTAGCATGGTTTACCCGAAATTGGCATGCTCTTGGCATTGTAGTGAGAAGCAACCAGGAACAATTTCATGGGCAAGGGATGTACCCCGTTGTCAAACATGGAATTTGTTGCCCACCCGGGTTGTGTAGGCCCTTGCACTACTTGCAACATCTTCCATTTGTAAACACACACATATTTACACCAATATCTAATTACATGTAATTATATCAAATGAACTTCTAAATATTATACTTTTAAAATTGGAGGATAAAAAAATTCTTCACATGTGTAGTTAGGTTTTTGCTATGACTTAAAACAACAAACTCAGGGAACGAAGTCTCCAGGAAGACTGAGATAGTGTCTATAAGGGTTAATGTCACATTGGATTAAGGATCACAATAACAATCTAAGACCTTTCATTTCTCATTCCTTCTTCATTATACTTATTCTCCACTCTTAGGGTTCATTTGTGCCTTCTCTGTTGTGAGTGATTCCGTCCTATCTTTAGGGAATTATCTATCACTCTATGTCTTTGACCTATTTCAGTCGTGAAGCTCAAAAGCTTGGCGAGTAGTCAATGGCTCATAGTCGGGACAAAGTCCGAGGTAATGTCTCTTTAGTAACCGCATAGTCTTTGATCATCACAAATCACAATTGCGGTAATCCAACATTTTAAACTCTTCTTTAATCAACTTACAACCATCATGCAACTACTATAAAGCTAATAGCCATCATCTTCGCATTTCGGTAAACCTGGCAACTCATCTCAAAAACATTCATACCGTCAATACATAAAACAACGCATGACAAACTAGGTGATATCCATATTATAGCCTTAGTCTGCTGATTCTACGGAAACCTTGCACTGGTTATAGTCTTACTCTTATGAAGTAACGTCTTTTCCTCCTTTGGGTAACATTCTGGCCTACCCGCTTACAGACCTTCTGTCTTTCCTCCTCTTGGGTATAGGGTACCTACCTAGGCTATATCTCTACCTTGGTGATCACCACCATGTAACGTCCTTTCTTGATGACTCGGCTCAAGCCCTTTTGCTGCGGCTATGGTCACTTAGTCTCTCGGTAACGACCTTGCCCATCCCAGGGCCTTTTAGTTTCTACTGATTCCATTTAGACTACTTGCCTCTTTTCCTTCTCTGACATTTCTTAAGCTTTGGCTACTCAACTTATGTTTGCTAACTTGCATACATGATGTTGCCCTTCTTGTGGCGACTCGCCTTCCTCTCTCTCTCTCTGGTCGAGACTCTTGCTTATTGCCAAGACTTTACTTTCCTCTCAAAAACTTATATCTCTCTCTTACATCTCTCATACAAGGCTCCAAGGATCGCTCATTCTGATTGTTCTATGGCTCTCATAGCCTTCTCAAGTTTATTCGCCTCTATGACTGTTCAATATCCTATCGACCATTACCCTCAAGAGTTTAACTATGGCCTGATATTCAACAAGATTGATTTATATAGATATTGTTCTCTAAACTCCCACTCAAACTTCTCCTCTTCTTCGGCTTATCTTAAACACTATAATCTTTGCTCACCATTACTTGTATTCTGGGACAGACTACTTGCCTGACTTGCATTCGACTGTCCCTGCTCTTACATATTCAGACAATCACTCCATCTCAAGACAATTGCACTCACACACAACAAGGACTTGCACTCCAAGTTTACTCATAATATAGCATTGAAATCGTAGTCTTAACTGTCAATGCCAAAGTTAAAAAATGACCAGAGTCCAAATCACTCAGCTTTGACAGTCTTTTCCTATGCCCACAAGCATCTCACTTGGGGTTTCCTACTTGCCACCCAACCTCAATCACTGAGCGTTGGTGATATTGAAAGCCTATTGCTCTAGCTATGAGACTATGCATGATTTCTAGTAGTGAAAATAGCTTGCTCTTCCCTTCGGCTGCCTCCTCCTCATAGAAGCGAGGGAGAAGGGCAATCGGTTGGAGCGCCTAAACGCCTGTAACGGCAATTGCCCCTACATCCTACTCTGGATGTCTTCCACTAGCTAATGGCCGGTTGAAAAGCATCAAAATCTAAAACTTTGCCTAATTCGGCGAGGCTATAGCCAAAAAAATGGTTTTACAACATGCACCCTAACCTTTGCATGTGAAGCACCAAACTCGCCTTTGTCACCTTTCCACCTTTGTATGGCATTTGACCCAACAATCATCTTTGCACACCTACCTCCCGCCATATTGGTTCGAAAATATTTGGCATCAAACTTTGCAAATAAAACACTAATAGTGTATCAAAGCCTTCATCAAATAATGAAACTGCGGAGTGTGTGAATTGTAGTTTGAAACGCACACCCTTACCTCTCCCATTTGATGCAAGCATCTCAATCATTCCCAATGGACGCAAGCACGGTCAAGTACACAACTTCATTGCCTTGCACATGTTTAAGTGAAAGTGATTCAAATCTATATAATAACTTTGAATTTGTGAAGGAAAAAAAAGTCATTACTGAGAGTTACAATCAACGGATTATCTCAACTCAATGGGCAGCCAAGGCTCCAATAAATGTCAATGAAAATCCTACGAGGTGAGCTCTTGTTATCCTCGTGATTTTGATAGAATTGCTGGACAAGATTAACTTACTTACAAGGTAAGCATCACATGTGATTGGAATTTTCCAAAGTTGTAAAAATGATTGTCCGTCACAAGGCTTATTGGGGGGCATGGGTAAAATTAGTGAATCGGTTACTCTAGAATGGGCAGCCAAGGAGTGTACCCTTTCTCCTTTCACAAAGACATCATATTCTCATGTGGCCAAAGTTAGGCATTTGTTCCCAATATTAGTAATCCTTGTACTTGAATGGTACAATTGGGGCCCTAAATGTTGTTATGGAAACAAGCTTTGTCTTGTTGGGTTGTAAGGTAGGTGTGCCCAATTCATGCCTTGTTCCAAATGCCAACACCTATATCTAAGTGGTGAATGGTTGGGTTTGGATTCAAGAGTGGACATCTAAAAACTAGTATTTAGAGAATTATGGATTAATCTGCTACCGCATGCCCGCTTTAATATCTCCACTGTGGTACCAAATATCTATGCACATCATGTCCACGGTCTTGTAATCTACAATCACCTACATGTTGAGTACAAATAACAACACTTGAAGCACAAATGTTCACATTTATCCAAATTGCTTGCTTATTTTTGAACTCATCAAAAGTATGGAGTTACCTAAATGCCAATTTAAAATGACATATACTAGAAATAAATTGGGCTACATGCTCAAAATTATTCAACCATTCTACACACATTAGTCAACATAATTCCGAGGGACTTATTAGGTAAACATGTCTAATTTTGTCATTTATCTTAGTTTGTTACCTATATTTAAGTAGTAAGTGCTTAGGTGTGGAGCTAAGAATGGATACAAGAAAAATATGTGCTCAAAATTTGTTAATCATTTTGGGCTCAATGATCAACATAATGGGGGGGGGGAGGTAGGGGATGAATATTTCATGGTTTGTTACTAAAATCTCATATCACGTTTGTGGATCCAAGAGAATTCCCAACTTTAAAAATTAAGTTGAGAATCATGGTGAACAACAAAAACAAAGCATTCAAGACACGTTTATCTTATGTTCATTGAATATTGGAAAGAATCTTCACTTTCACCATGAATAGGAGATTTGTACGAGCTCCAAAATCACAAGGAAAGGTTCAATTTGGATTTGCTAATCATCTCGCGCTAATTGCATGTTTCATATCCTATGAGTAGTGGGTGTAAAGACCAAAGTGCCCGTTGAAGACCCAATAACACTAGGTGAGACCCATTCAACGATTCTCTTCTTTTATTTTTCGCACAAATTGGAAAAATCAATTACAAGAAAATAATCAAAATACAACTACCATGAGAGAACCAATACAACTTGAGGGGAAATCAAGAAATAATGCCCCTCTGAGCTCTAACCTTCCAAGTGACCACTAAATTGCTACAACTCACAATAAAACCTTTCACACCCCAAATCGAGTCAACGGTTGAGTCACTAACTTGGACAAATCTTTTTGATGAATTGCACGAGTGTAAGTTCGAAGAGGCTTGCCATGGTTGTTGGTGGCTCAAGAAGTAGTCCCTTGGCTTGAGGTCGAACAATATTTTCGGATGCCCGGATTAGAATGACATGAATTGAGAATCCTCGTGTGATTTGTCAAAGGTCATTTTGAAATTTGATGAAGCAACTTTGAATTTGATGTATGCTACTAGAGGTGGCAAACAATGGAGGATGACAAACCTAGTCTATCATGTCCGATTGAGTTTGTTTTTTTTTTTTTAAAAGAATTCTCTCCTTGGGATTTCTTGGAGAGGCGTGAAGTGGATCCGTTTGGGATGGCTTCCATGTGTGGTGTTTCAAAACTTCAAGTTCCAATTGGATGAAGCAGTTTAATTCTAATGCTATGCTACTAGCTAAAGTTGATAAACAATGGATGCACCTAACCTCTTATTATCTCCGCTTCCTTTTTTTCTGTTCATTTGTTTTGTGGGGAGTCTTGAAGTGGATTGGTTTGGAATGGATACAATGTCTTATGCGTGGTAGTTTGATCATCATTGGTCTAATAGCTAGCCCACACTTAACTGTTGCGGGCCAACAATGAACGGTTTCTACCAGCATTGATTACATCTAGTGGCTCTCACTGGTCAGATCGAAGCTAAAAGCAATCCCTAATGATAGGAGATGTTCGCTAGTGTGTGGATGGGTTATAACTTACACGTTGTTCAAGAGGCATGGGAGGGATAGTTTGGTTTGGTTTTATGCTTCAATATTAATAAGAAGCTAGGATCGATGTTGTCAAGCGACTAATAAGTGGTGATTGGCATTGAGAAAATAGAGTAATCCTTTCTCTTAACCGGAGTTTTGGCTGAGAGTTGATTGTTTTGCATACAAAAAAAATCATGTTCGGTAAGATTTTGGTGCATGCTTGGAGTCAGTGTGGAGGTTTGAGCAAGGAAGATTTTATATCGGTTCATTGAGGGTCAAACTCGTTTTGGCATGCCAAGAGGTGAGCTTGGCCCCCAATGAACCTATATATGCACAATGATTGTAAGCATGCATCACAAAACTTATCGAATATAGGAAGACTTGTATGCAAAGCAACCAACTCTTGACCAAAACTCCAGTTCAATCAAAGGATAACTCTCATGTGCCTTCACTTGCTCACAATGGCTTCAAACTAACATTGTTGGAAGCAATAATTTTTAATCTAGCTATGCGTCGGTGATTTGCGATTCCAAAATATAAGATGATCATATTCTATGATTATTTGATGATTTTGTGGATGAAATCGCCAACATTTGAACAAATGTGTATAAATTTGAATGTAGATTCGCATAATCATCCACATGTGGCATCGCCACTCCAATAAGTGTTGCCAATGCTCCTCTCTTCCAAACTTGAAATAAAAATCAGTGGTTGGAAGAACCAATTTTGATCAATTGGCCTCACACTTTTGCAGAAGTGTCTGATTTCCTTTTCTTGTCATATACTTACATTTCTTACAACCTCTACCCTCCTTTATGGACCTGTCCTCACTATTACCATTGACGCGTTCAAGGCAGTGGCTATTGTACCTATCAACGTACGAGCTTCACAGACGTTCAGTCACTCCATGCAAAAGAACATATTGAAAAAACTTAAAATAAAAATAAAAAATCAATCAATCAAACAACCAAACAACCAAACAAACAAACAAACAATGAATGGCTCTTACTAAAAGTGAAATTGGTCTAAATGATGTTTCGCAGATATGTACACATCCTTCTTAAACCCTCAACAGCTACAGCTGGAGAATTTGAACCTAATGTGCAAACTTTTGTTTTGCATCCAAGTGAAGTTGGAGTGTAGAATTTCGTCATGTATGTTTCGGACCACAAATATAATAAAGGGAAGTAGCATCAAGGCAACTGATGTTTTAGGCATTTTGCGTCTACAAATCCAGTGGCTTGTACTAGATTGCATCCAAACTTTATTTATCCGTGTGATTATTCATTATTATCAACTCAACATTACATCTCAAAGTTACGTATCTTTTTCGTGCATTTCCATCATCTGTGAATATCCATAAGATTTTTTAACTTTTTAACTTTTTTAACTTTTTTCCCATGAATAGGAGAAAAACCAACATACTCACAATTAGATACTGTGAACAACGATAAAGAATAACTCAATGGACACAGAACACCGGATTTGTTTCTACCTAGAGTAGAGGCACCCATAACTGATCACTTAAGAGATTTTGCACAAGATCAAGAGAAGTATAGGGTGGTGCATATTTTTTCCGTGTAGGAAGATAGAAATTAGGAGGATTGTAACTTTCTCGGAAATTTTATTCCTTAAATTGAAAATTCTATGAATATTTGAAGTCAAAAGTTGCCCCGAACATATAATCAATGTCTAGAGTCCGTTGTAGCCACTCATTTAAACCAATCATTTCTTCTTAATTTAGCACTCAACTCTAGGACATGTGTCTTGGCACTATTGGTTCAGACCTCATCGAAATCTAGCTCCAGCCTAATTGAAATTCAATCCCAATCTGATCGAAATTCATATACCCTATAGATTGCCGATGGAAATCTAATTGGAAATAGGCCCCCTCACTATAGTTTCAAGAGAAAGACAGCTATTGCATGCGAGCATACATCTTATTCATTCAACATAAAATACTTAAAATAATATGCAATCTAGAGTTGCTTCTTTTAGTTGATTTGACAACAATATTAGCTTTAAAGTCCCGGACTTAGTCTAGTCCATGTCATTTCAGATGAATCGACCACAAACCTCAACTTCTTATATTGGATAGATGAGAGGTACACTTGTATGCGGTAATTCCCTCTCTCTCCCTAATTTCAATCTAAAGATCTTCAACCTCTTAATCCGGTTTCTCCCTAGCCATGGGTTGAATTGCATCCAATTTGAGAGGTTTCTTGAATCCTTTACTAGTGAGGTTATAGAATATTAAGAATCCAAAACAAAACGTTCTTGATATGCCCTTGACACAATTGAATTTGAGGTTGCATCGATTTAAAGCATGGCCTTGAATATCAATATTACATATGGACTTGACATGTGAATGTCCGACTCCTCCATTCATTAAAGTCGTCGATGCAGTTGGAGGGTAAGATGGAAATTGGAGATCCCAAGACCGTGATTAATTTTAACATGACAAAATTGGACTATCCAATTGCTTGACAAGGAAAGAACCAAAACAACCGCGAGATGAGAAGACCCATTTAACCAAGGGCAAGGGCAACTCAAGAAATAATGGCAACCTAGGACCATTTCCTTCCGGGTCACCACAACATTACACCTAAGGTATGCGAGTCTAAAAGGGACACGGGATGTAAAGTGGTCAGGTCTCATATAATCTAGCATGTCTTCATTTTAGAATGTAAATATAGGAAAATCTTACATTGATAATTGTTTAGAAATGTGTCCATTTTAGGCTCACATATGTTAAGAGCAATCGACTCATTATTGTGCCAAGTGCCATCAAAATCCTCTAAGATACCTTGTTGCAACATTAAGACTTAGAACCATCAATTTTTTAGAAACGCAACATGTTTATTCCTGACTCTTGGTTGTTTTATTCCCATGCCTATAGGGTAACACATAGTCCATCTATAGGTTAACCCAAAACTGCAAATCTAAATGCTAATACTTGGTTGCGATAACTATCAAAACTCTTATGAGGGTAATCAATCACAAGCCGCCACCACATAAAACTTAACTCTGTTCGCCTTAAAAACATAAATCTCGTCCATGTTGGCATTACATGACCCTAGTGAGCGGTTAAACAACATGGTCGATATGGATGCCTTGATCTTTAATCCGATACTCTTATTAGCTTTGAATTTAATCGTAGCATTTCTAAGCCTCGTGCTCCCTCACCATAGGCATGGGAATAAAACAATTAAGAATCCTTTACCACTTCAAAATGTGTAGCAATTTCCATATATACGAAAAAATCTTCTTTTTTTGCATTCTCCTTAGAATTTTTCCTCTTTGCAAGAAAAAGAATTCTCCACTCCAATCCTACCTCTTTCATATGACACGTTTGGGGAACAAGAAAGTTGTTGTATTATCCAGGTGCCACACATTCAATAATATGAAAAATTGGACCTCTTTGTCATAATAATTATGTACTTCATGAAAATGCACTTTAGATATTCTAACACATATACAAATTGAATATTCAATCAAATGTCTTTACAAGTATGCATATTTCTTTCATAAAATATATTTGGACTTGAAGGAAAAATAGTTTGGTGATGTTGTCACTTCAAATTAGCAACAAACATCTTATTAAGCTTTTCCAATATTGCTTGCAATTTCATTACATATGAATGAGTAAACTCTAATGGGTTGTCCATTGAAAACATAACTAACAATGTGAGCATGATGTTCAGCATCTGCAAGTTTCATAACAGGTGGAGGCCTCTCATCAATATCTAAAGAGTCCAAGGGCTTTGCATTAAAGACAAAACTAAGCACGGGTAGATCACTCTAAGGCATTTTTGTGCACCACGTGCGGCTAGGGGTTTTTTTGTTTTGGGGCTATTTACCTTCAAGGGTTGAATTAAAGCCTCCCTATAATTACTTAAATTTAAAAAATGGCCCATTTGTTTGCACCCTTCCATTACTTATATTGTCCAAGTCACTGCAATTCTTTGTACTCTATATTCCTTTTAAGTAATAAAAGCTAATCTACTTCCTAACGCAATTGATGAGTGTTGAGGGAAAGCATGGAAACAAAGAAGGGTGCAAACAGTAATACCATTGCAAACAGAGTTATGAAGAAAACACATAAGAGACCATAGCAAAGTAATACCAATTATCATCCATCCCCGTGAGTCCTAAACCCATTTACATACCATACTAAACATACCTTCTAGGATCCTTATCTTTAGCCCCTATATTAATTTTACAAAAAATAATGGCCCACGTTTTATGTCCATCTAACTTACTTATAATGGGATTGTCTACATTTAATGGCCACTTCATTATTTGGAATTCCTTTATAATTTTTATTTCAGATGATTTTAATCCTCTCTATATTATGCCGCACGTCGTTTTTAAAATGCACTAAGTGATCTACCCGTGAAACTCTGTAACTCTATTCTCTATCCCAAGGCCATATCAATAAGCTTTGACATGCAATACATCGTTGTATTGAAATCAACTTTCAAACAATCATAACTTTGCTAATACAACTCAAATTTGATCAAAAGTACTACCAACAAAAGCACAATTTCTGTACATTTTCAACAATGTGTCAATGAAGAAGATTGGATTAATATTGACCTCAAAATCTACAAAAGTAGACTGATGTCTAGAAATCAACTGCAAAAACTTACCATGCCTTCAAATGATCATAACTCTACCAATACATCTTGGAATTGGACAAAACTACTACCAATAGAAGTGAAATTTCAAGAGCTTTCCAACAATATGCGGATCAAAGAAATATGATACAGCTAGAGTTCAAAGTGCTCGAAAACATATTGTGCACCTTGGTTTAGGGTTTAGGTGAAAAATTGTTGTAAAAGAGACAAAAGCTACATTGTTTTGTCTAATTACCGTGGCCCACACTAATTCCCAACTACCCACACTAATTTTTAAAAAATTGGAAGTGGCCCATTGTTATTCCTGTTGTGAAAAATTGATTTGGGTTTTTTGTGAACATTTGAATTTGGATGAAAATCGAAGGCAAGGCAAGTACTATAGAAATTACTAATTTTAACCAAGTGAAGTACCATAAAATGTGGGCCACACTAAATTCCAACCCACATGAATTTCCCACCCACACTAATTAGACAAAACAATATAATGACTCTCTTGATTAGGTTTTGAGATAGAGAACCTAGTTCCATGTTTTAACATCATTTTTTAATATCTTTCATACATTTAATATTAAATATATACTTCCACAAGTGTGGGACTCAACATATATTTATTTAGTACCTCTATAATATGACATTTCAAGGGTCCAAGAGTGTTTTATTAACAATGTCATAGTTGTATTATATAGAGGGAGATTTTAACCCAAAAGTTTGGTTTTAAAATATTGTGTCATTATATTGAGGTTCTTGTGTCATTGAGTGTCATTGTTAAGGTAGAATTTAGCATTATATTTTAAGAACATAAATATCCTTAATAAACCAACCCGTCAAAAACTAACTAGTTGGTCACAAATTGTCGAAGGGGCAAAAAATGCCAGGTTTACTATTTGACGTCAAATATGTCCTTAATACAATTAGTTGTTAGATCGTCCACTAGTTGGTTTTCTATTGTTTTACTATTGAACAACCTATTCAGTAGTAATAAGTATTTGGTCAAAAAATGACTTGTAGGTCCAAAGTTATTAAAATGTCATTATGAGTTTTTTTCTAGTTGATCATTATTATGACCTTAGTGTGCTAGCTAATCATGAACTAGACAGAAGGAAAAAAACGCATCAAGACAGCTAGTTGTAGTGTTTTGTTGGGGTGGCAACCTACCAAGTTGACCCACCTAGTAGGTGATTGTTTTGAAGTATATAAGGATTGTCCTAGAGCCTTTTGGCTCTCTTAGTTCACATGTATTAATATCGCTTAGACTCTTTGAGAGGGTGTGTATGCTGGTGAGTTCTAGCTCTGGATGGGTAATGTCATGGAAACATGTGGCAGTTTAGACGGACAATAGTCCTGGAAAACAAGTTAGTAAAGTGTTGAAAGAAGGATTTAAAGAGTAGACTCCTTGTTGGTATTCTCCTATTACTACTCTTCTTGTGAGCTAAGATAGCCCTTAGTGTTGACAAGACAACGGTGTTGAATGTGTGATTGGAAGTGTGCATTAGACAACTCGTGATGTATTACCTAGGAATGCATCAGGAAATGCAGAGGGTAGGTATGTGCGGACCTGACGCTCATGGGAGGATGTCTAGAGCAAGTGGTTGGAATGACTCGAAAATTATGCCAGAGGTTGGTAAAATGTTAGATAGATTAGATCCAAACTTGGTTTGCGAAAACCACCTCCGGAAGTTGGCCGATCTAACTGAAAATGCTAGCTGGTCGGAAATGTGAAAGTGGTCATAATGACCCGAAAACTCTACCATAGGTTGGTAGGAAGTTAGAGAAGGTAGATCCAGACTCGGTCATCAAAAACCACCTCTAGAAGTAGGTCGTTCTGACCAAAAACATTGGCTAGTCAGGTGTGTTTAGAGCATATTTTCAAGCCGTAAACAAGATTTTCAAGGTATTATATGTTGGAGTAGCATTCTAGGGATGAAGGACTAGCTTGGGAGGTGTTTTTGCAAGGCGAACTAGTTAATGGAGCAAGGAAGGAGTGCGGGAATCCATTAATAGTCCGTATTAAAGAGGTAGGATTGTTTTACTCTTCCTAAACAAAAGCAAACTCTCATATTTTATCAGTTATAGAGGGGAGGCGCCCATAACCGATCACTGAAGAGATTATGCACCAAAATGTTTTTAAATAAACATAATGCGGTGCAAATTTTTCCTATGTAGGGAGATAAAAATCAAGAGAACTACATTTTTTTTGGTAATTTTATTGTTTAAATTGAAATTTTGAGGCCAAAAGTCGGCTTGAACATATTTCCAATGTCTGGAGTGTGTCATAACCACACATTTTAACTAATCATTCCTCCTAAGTTTAGCACTTAACACTAGAACATGTGTGATGGCACTATTGGTTCCAACCTTATCAAAATTTAGTCCTAGCTTGATCGAAATTCATATGCCCTATAGATTGCCAATGGGGTTTCAATTGAGAATAGGCACCTCTACCATAGATGCCTCAACATTAGGCCCGCTTAATTCACCTTATAGTGGAACAACCTATTCCAGACCAGGTTCCCATCGACAATTTATAGGGTAGCGCAATATCGATCCGATTGGGATTGAATTTCGATTGGGTCAAAACCAATAGTGTCATGACACATGTCTTGGTTTTAAGTGCTAAAGTGAGGAGGAATGAGTGGTTGTGGCATACTCTAGACATTGGTAATATGTGCGGGCCAACTTTTGGCTTTAAAAATCACAATAATTTCAATTCAAGGAATAAAATTACTGAAAAATTGCAGTCCTCCTTATTTCTATATTCCTACATGGAAAAACATTTGCATTACCTTACACTTCTTCAAATTTGGCACAGAATCTCTCAAGTGGTCGGTTATGGACACCTCTACTCTAGAGCCAAGCGTTGGGGAGCTTCGTCGAGCCTCTTAAACAACAAACATTAAAAATGCACTTGACAAGTGTCCGTGCTGCAAACTTCACCCTTGCATTCACATTAGTCAAGGAAGTGGGAGGATAGGCTGGGATTGGAGCTCCCAACACCTGGATGTTGAGGGATCCACACAAAAAATGAAGCAGCTATTGACCCAAATGTCACGAACGCAAACATCCACGTGGGCGTACCTTTTCCACTTGAAAACTTGAATTGTCTCCACACTAAGTTAAGTTAAGTTAAGTTACTGTGGCCACGTGAGGTAAATTACCTGCAAGGTTATTCACAGCCACATAATGTTTTATATGTATATTGATGGCTCCAAGTCCGATATATGACAGCAGGATCGAATTTAAGGACGACTCATGTGTCCCTCCCTCCCGTCCCCTGGGGGGGTTGGATGCTCTATGGGTATCCAGCCGCCCCCCCAAATCTTTTTAACTTATAGGCTCCCTGTTCCATTGTCCCCTCAACACGAGAATATTAGCCCTGCCTGCCCGCCCGCCCGCCTCCTGCTAGCCTTGCCTGCTGCCAACAAAAATCATAGCGAATGTGAACCAAAAATCATAGCTAGCGTTTGGTTTGAGGTGGTGCACCCACGATCCTACTAGAATTGCATGGTACACTAATTAGGGTAGGGCAAAGAAGGGTGCTAAAACTGCCACTTTATGCATTGAGCATAGCTACTATAATTGCATTGTTTAACAAACACAAATGTTTCTTGTTCGTGGTTGGAAGGGGTTTTCATTGCACCAAAATGTTTTTATTATTATTTTCTATGCAAAAGCCATAAGGGTTTAGAGTTTCATTGATTTTTACTTGTCAAGCTTGTCATTGTTGGGGCATGAACAATCTTCGTGCTGACATCAAATAAGGTAGATGTGCCTAATTCGAATGCAACAATAATTTGAAAACTTGTATTGAGAGGATGCAGTTAGATGTGGATCGAAGAACTCGCACCAAATAGACACGTGCTAAAAAATAGAATGGACTACGTGCTAAAAAATGCTAATCATTCTAGGTCCAATTGTCAACATTATTGGATGGACCTATATGCCCGCTTAATGAACATGAAATCTTCCACCTTTGTACTAAATGAGATAAGCATATGAGCTCTAAATATTATGAAGTAAACAACTATGGGAGTGATTTGGATTTGCTAATCATTTTGCACTAATTGCGTGTTTCATATCGTGCGAGAAGTGGGTGTAGAGAGAGAAAATTATCCATCCAAGGCACGTGTACCTTACCAACAAACAAACCCCAAATGGTGAGATCTTCACAAAAAGTATGTCATGCCAATGATTGTTGAGAGTTGCAAAGCTCAAGCAGCCGCGTTTCTCAATTTCCGCAAACTTATGGAAAGGGTCTAGGCCGAGTGGGAACTAGGGTCACTAAGTTAGGGTTCTCGACCTAGACTCGCTCGGGCCAATAAACTTGGTGGCACAAAGCCCCTTTGGGTAAAGCTACTTGTCATTGCCGGAAGGACACAATCATCTCCCTTGCTTACATCACCACTACTCTACTAGAGCAATTTGCACCCAATATCAACGAACTCTGGGCGGTATGGTATTCGCACAAAGCATGTCGTGCCAATGATTATTGAGGAGCCCAAGCATCGGCCATGTTTCTCAATTCCCGCAACTCAACTTCCGCACCAAAAGGCCGGGCCGGGCGGGCTGAGTAGGAATTAACATAGGGCTCACTAAATTAGGGCTTCTCGACCCACCTTATAGTAGCCTTGCTCTCAGGGCAAATACTTATTAGCCGGAAGTGCGATCTGTGTGAACCCCTGGGCATGAAAAACATGGTGGGAAAGAGCCGGCCCCGAATGCGGAATGAAGGGCCGGGCATGCCCAGGGCTAGATCACATCTTCATTTCGCTAAGTCCCGCCCTTCCCACGCCTTTTTCATTATCCGGTCTTCCTGCCCGCACCTGCATGGGAACTCTTCCTTGTTGGGAACCAATGTGATAATAGTCAATCAAAAATTATAAATATTCAAGTTAATCGATGGAGTTCTTTCACATGTCAAAAGAGCTTAATGGCTTAAGTGACCATGTATTGTTACATTGATTCCCAACGGAATGGAGTTTCCCACGTAGGTGCAGGCAGGATGATTGGACAATGAAGGAGGTGTAAGAGGGACGGGACCTAGCCGAATGAAGATGTGATCTAGCCCGGAACGTGGGGCATCTCAATATACATATATCTTTGTCTTTACTTATTAAGGTTTTTGGGTACATATATATATTGCGGCGTCTCAATATGAACATCCTCCTATGGCAGGTGGCCCATGTGTCTGGAGCCTTTTCCAAGAGCTTTCAGTTAGTGAGAGCGCGAGGAGCAGGTGTTGATTGATACCTAATAACTTGTGCCTCGGAAGGCGAGCCCCGGGCCAGGCCAAAATCAAGGCTTCGATAAAGGCAATTGGGAGGAGGCCTCCTCGGGGCTGTTGCGACCACAACCCATAATTGGCCTGCTTTTTTATTCCGGTGCTTGTGCAATTCACCCCCTTCTCATCAGGGATTGAGGCAAGTTTCCCACGGCTAATTTAGCCTCCAATTGCTCGAATGGGAACCCGGCCGTCGAGCCGGCTGCTCCATTTATCATAGAATCGGCCCTCATTTGAATTTTCGAAAAGGGGAAAAAAACACCTTTACGAAGCATCGATCCATCCGTCCATTCGTTCCAACTCAAAACTCCCTCCCTCCCAAAAGCCTTCACTTCTCGAACCACGCACAAGATTTCAGCACGAGAAGTAGTTCAAACTCAGTCGTCCACTAGCTTTCGATTTCAAACACTTCCAACTCGATTGCTCATAACTTATAAAGCCCACCACAAATTAAGCACATGATTCCGGGACCACTTGTTTGAGTGTGTGCCATAGCAACAACGAGCCTTTTAATCAGGACAAAATGGGCGCTAATGTTGTGGGACTCATGAGACAAATGACATTTGACCAACCTCCATTCCCTAACAAACAGAAACCGATACTAAAATCGCATCTTATTGCAGGAAGCATAAAGGCACGTATTTATACTTTGATGATTAGCTTTCATTCTCCCAACAATTCAAAAGTGAGCATGGCAATTCTTCATATGTGACAACAATGATCCGATACCCGTGGTAGGTATTTGAGTCTAGGTCATTAATATGAGCAAATTTAAAATTTGTAGTTTATAATATCAAGAAATAAATCTGAATCCCCTTCCATATGACACCTTGCGACGTAGAATGGGCCTCTTGGACCTTTCGGATAACCCCGTAAGGTCCAGTTGTTTAATATGCACTGAAAAAACATGATTAAGCTTGAGGTACACTCCCTCAAACCACAACAAGAATCATAAGATTAGACTATATTCTAAAAAGATTGTTAACCATCATGAGTTAGTGGTCATTTAAAACGATAGATAATAATACTCACTTTGATCGCTTATAACTTTTGCATCTCAACTCTAATCCTACAACTTGCTATGACAATCTCCATCTTCACAATTGCTAACTGGATGATACAATTCATGATACACAACATGGAACCCTCCAAGCTCATACAATTGCAAATGCACCATGTCTATACCGAAACCGACATCCCATTTCTCACTAACAACCATCCCAAACAATACCACTACACCGTTTTTGGCATTTAGTGTCACGTACATTATTTGCGAAGGGCCCAAACTAGATGCCTAGAGGTCTTAAAGTGTCACGCCTGCTAATTGCCAATCTAATTTTGTTTGTGAACATAAGTAACTTCTTTAAGTGAAATAAATATTTAGAGCAACACATTGGGATACTTTAGATGATAGTCTTGTGTTTTAGTATGCAAGGGGAAGATAGTTTTGAGAGTAATAATGTCAAGTGTCGTGTATTTACATTTTAGCATACAAGAGGAAGATATTCTTGAGCATACTAATGACATGTGTCATTTGTGTACACTCTATTTAACTTGTAGACCATTGTGTAGCATAGGCATGCACCTCATAGTTCTATTGAACATACTCATGCCGAGATATTAGTAAGGGCACTTGGATACCAAGTGTCGTGAGGTGACACTTTTAGTGATTTTTTTAGTCATTAGTGTAACCTAGCAAATGCCTCGAAATAGGGTAAGTGGCACTATTACGCACGTGACACTAAATATCATAAATGGTGTAGCTCTCATATGTTAATACTTTTGTTCACAAAATCTAGCAATTCATATAGTGGTAGCTTAGTTGTTTATTTACTATTGCCAATACAAAACTAAATGTCACATGACATATTTATATCCTCTAAGCATAGCCAAGGGTTTTGAACTCAAGATCTCACCACTCCCAAATGGCCGCCTTAGCCACCAACACCACTCACAATTGAAATTCCTCACTACAAGAACCATCTTTGAGGTCACTTGAAGTCCTCAGATTCATAATATATTTTTCACATTCAAAACATGTTATGTAAGTGCAAATTGATTTTATTCTATCAATATTTTCACTACATGGTTGACCCCACTAGTGGTTCTCCTTAATGCGGCACATATAGTGAGGTTGCCCAATTGTGCTAGAAATCACATAGGCACGATAGTGGCTTTGACCACTTTCTCCCACTTTTCTGTGAAATATTGATCCCAGTGACATGGCCCATTGGACTGACACATGAGCCTTGTAGCATTACCATTAAACCCCCAACTGGGACTCGTCACGCATAAAAATGTCTACTTTATTGTTGTTGGGCCAGTATCATCTTATTCTAAGACGATATTGGCATGCATATTTGACAATGTATGGGTTTACGATATTGATGGAGTTTACATATATACCATGCAAGAACCTTCGTCCCTAGGTAGAATCCTTGTACTATACATATGGTTGAGTGTTAGTGAACTAAACAATAACTTGGGTATACAAAGATTCTCTCACCTTATCATACCCATCAATTATCAATATTTGAATTGTATTGCAATTTTGAATCCCACGGGTAGGTCCCTTGATACCATTATTGACGTTCATTATTGATGCATTCACTTACACACCCGTCTAATATTGGACGTACATACATGTCCAACCTTGAGATAAAGCCAACCCTTGGATTAGAAACATCTCAAAGCCAATAAGCATCTCCAATTCCCAACATTGTCTACACCTCTAACCCCATGCCCACACTAGGGCCAGTTGTTGGTTTTGTGCAGTAGCAAGAGTCCCACTTCATAGGGAAAGTGCATCTCTTTCTCAAAATTTTCTGCTAGCAATAAGGATTCTTTTGTCCTCCTCATAATAACAACATTGGATGTAATATACTGCAAATTCGTTAGCATATACGAGACAAGAACTCCTATGAAGATGAAAAATCCCCCATTGTTGTGAGCCAGTCGTTGGTCCTAGTGTGGGCATAGTATAAGTCGTTAATGTGCTAATGGTGTGATGCCATCAATAACAAGTAATGGTTGCGAGATCATCCATAGTGCCATCTTGGTTGGGAAAGGGACGGTAAGCAATAGTGCACAAAATCCATCGTATGTACGGACATTTGGTGCAATTCTAGAAACGGAAGCAAGATTTGCTACTAGGGAGTTTCCACAACTTGTTTCGTGTTCTTATGTGCAAGTGAATGAAGTTGCCTCAACACTTGGGCATACTAGGAGAGTGTGTACCTTGGTTCATAATTGCCACCGAGAGCCCCACATGTTTTCTCTAAATTTAAAAGAGAAACCATGATACAAGAATAGATAGATGCACGTCTTGTTCGGTTTTGTTTCAATTTGATGTAAAATAAAATTTAAATAAACTTTCTGAAGCATAGAAGGTCATCAAGACTTGGAGGAAGCAAGTTCAACCATCTTTAGAAGTGTGGAAACACCCCGAACCAATCATGTTCCAAAAATTGACATTCAAGCTCATTGTGAGAGACATTCATCATGAACGAATACCACCTCTAGAACAGAAATTCAAATTCTCACAACAGTGTATATCATTCATTCATTCATTCATTCATATATACATACACACACACATACATACATAATATTATTGAGGGTTTTCATTCATCCCATCATCCATAATTTAAGGATACTAGGAGTTTCAATAGTTACCCCAACTTGGCATTTCCATCTTTTTGATTGTTGAATCTTCGAAACAAAGTTTGAGAGAAAGATAAAATTTCTCCCAATTTTTCATAATGGACTTGATTTTTACATACACATGGTTGAGCATGAAAACATGTTGATGATAGGTGGGTTGAAATGCCCTAAACAACAAGGTGGTATAAAAGTTCCAAGTTCATTGAGAGGCACCCGGTAGTAATGAAGGGTTAAATTTGTGATCACATGCTCTGCATTAGGATCATAGACAAAATAAACTCAATGGCAACATGTTCAAAATTTTAACATGGGTGATCACAAGCTCGATGATTATTTTATTTCATTTCATTTTATTAATGCAAGCTCCTCAATGCCAATATTGAGGAGGATGAGGAATCGGATAAGCACCTCACATGTCAATCGCAAGGGCCATTGACAATAAAAATCCACTAGTGGTTGGGTTTTCCTATTCAAAAAAAAGTAAAAGTAAAAAGCCAAAAGTTGTCTCCATTTTTTTTTATTGAAAAGAAGGAATAGTGTTGACTAGTGGATTAGTCTATGTACTAAGGACGCTAGAGTTCCAAATACGTACACAAATCCCCTTCAAAGGTGGATACCAAAAAAATCAACATACACATTATTCATATAGAAAAACAATACTTTTCAAAATTAGGTCCAAATTGTTGACTAGTTTGCCATAGAAGACATATATGTTAAGAAGGTTATTCATTGGAGCTCCGAAAGCAATTTGATCTATCAAAAGTAGATCAAATTCATTACGGAAAAATGTTTCGGGACTCTTTTATGCAAAGCCTATAAAAATATTTCCTACAACAAAACAATGATAACACCTCATGTACATTAGAATGCATTTTAAGAATGTATGTGGCATATAATGCAAAATAAAAAATAAAATAAAATGGTTGACCAAGATCTTTCATGTGGTTGCTAAGTCATTTTTGGAAGTTACCGAGTCCAAGTACACCACTTATCGAATGGCAAGGATGGACGAGCAACGTGGATGGAGAATAGCATGAACCACATCACAAAAGCTATGTGCTGAAAATTAGAGTGGATGGAAAGTGAAACCTTGATGGATGTTGTTGACACTTATTCAAGATTCTATTGCCATTAAAACATCACTAATCGCATAGAAAAAGTGATCCTAAAGTTGGACATTATATGACTTAGATTACAACGACTCGAATCGAGTTTGTACGGGGATTTTTTATTTTTATTTTTAAAAAGGGTAAATTATTCAGTATACTTCACATTACCTTTGCTCAACATTGAAGGTAACTACGGACTCTTTGAATCTAAGGTGGAGATGTCTAATTCGGCTACTATGCTTAGTTGGACATCTATATTTGAGTGATATGGATGGAAGCATGGTAAAGTGGATAGTCTCATGATCTTATCTTGTGTTCAAGTGAAGGTGATTCAAAACTATACACTAACTTTGAATTTTTATGGAAAATAAAATAAAAATCATGAACATTCAAAAAACCTATTGGCTTACAAAGTCAAGTGATTTATGATGACAAAAAGAAATTTCGAGAAAAATCTACATATTTAAAAAGACGGGTGCAAGTGGTGTGCAAGTAGGTCATATTCAACAAG